>CM030032.1:5135497-6532261 GCA_017639485.1 Pluvialis apricaria
CCCCATGTCCCTGCCAGGTAGCCCGTGGTCCCTTGGGTGCCCCGTGTCCCTGCCAGGCATTCCTGGGTCCCCTTGGGCACCCTGTGTCCTTGCCAAGCACCCCTGGGTGCCCCATGTCCCCGCTGGGCACCCCAGGGTCCTCTGGGTGCCCCACGTCCCCACCAGGTGCCCCGTGGTCCCCTGGGCGCCCCGTGTCCCTGCCGGGCACCTCAGGGTCCCCTGGGTGCCCCGTGTCCTCACCGGGTTCCGCAGGCACCACGTCTCCTGCCTGCATCCCACGGGCACCCCGCATCCCTGCGGAGCACCCCGGGGTCCCCTGGCACCCCATGTCCCTGCTGGGTCCCCCAGGGTCCCCGGGCACCCCATGTCCCTGGTGGGCACCTCCAGAACCCCATGTCCTTGCCAGGCACCCCAGGGTCCCACGGCACCCCACTCTCCTGGTGTGTGTCCCCCTCCAACGACACCCCGCATCCCTGCTGGGTGCCGCGGGTCCCCGCGGGGTGCCCTCCCCCTCCGCGCCCCGTGGCCGTGGGTCGGGCCGGGGCGGCGCTATCGGGGGCCGGCAGCACCCGCGGGTGGGAGATAAGGGGGGCCCGGCCGGGCGCTGCCCCCCAGCCCTGCCCCCATTCCCCGGCGGGGAGCGGCCGGCGCCGGCGGGATCCTGCCGGGCGGGAGGAGGGGCCGCCGGAGGGACCGGGCGTCCGGCTCCCAGCCCATCCCCCCCCCTCCCCGCACCCTTCCTCGCTCGTGGGGGGGTGGGGGGGGATGAAGGACCCCGGCCCCCCCCGGATCCGGCACCCACAGGGCGCCAGGGTGGGTTCTCGGGGCCCCCGCCTGGGTTCGCTCCGTCCCGGGGGTGCGTGGGGGTCACGGGGGACCCCCCCCCGTGCATAGTGGGTGCTCTGTGCCTCAGTTTCCCCCGTGAGGAGGGGGGGGGGCTGGGGGCCGGTCGCCAGGCTGGGGGACCCCGGACAATCGCGGGGACAGTGGGCTATTGTGTGCCGGGGGGGACAGGGACATCCCCCCCCGCAGCCGGCTGGGGCGCTGGATAATGGGAGCTTTATTGCTGCGGGGGGCTCGGGCGGCCCCCCAACCCCCCCCTCCCGAGCCTTTAACCCTTCCCGTGCCGGGGCTGCCGGCAGCGCGGTGGGGGGCAGCGGTGGGGCTGGGGGCAGATGCAGGGGGAAACTGAGCCACGGGGGGGGGGGGGGGGGGCTCGGTGGCGGGGCGCACCGGGGGCCCTGACGCGCGGTGTCCCCCAGGGTACATCCCTAGTTACCTGGACAAAGATGAACAGTGCGTGGTGTGCGGGGACAAAGCCACCGGCTACCACTACCGCTGCATCACCTGCGAGGGCTGCAAGGTGAGAGGGCGGGCAGGGGGTGGGCAGGGGCGGGGGGCGCTCACCGGGGCTCACCCGTGTCCCCATCGTTATCCCCCCCTTGCTGT
Organism: Pluvialis apricaria; assembly: GCA_017639485.1. Lineage (NCBI taxonomy): Eukaryota > Metazoa > Chordata > Aves > Charadriiformes > Charadriidae > Pluvialis > Pluvialis apricaria. Next base: position 5,136,947 of record CM030032.1, read on the forward strand.
CCCCAGGGCTTTTTCCGTCGGACCATCCAGAAGAACCTGCACCCCACCTACTCCTGCAAGTACGATGGCTGCTGCGTCATCGACAAGATCACCCGCAACCAGTGCCAGCTCTGCCGCTTCAAGAAGTGCATCTCCGTGGCATGGCCATGGACCGTGAGTGTGGGGGGCACGGCGTTGGCGGGGGGAGAGACACCCAACTGCTGCCGTGGGGGCGGTTTGGGGTCCCGGCACGGCTGGCAGTGCCGTGGGGTGCCTGGGCAGCATCAGGACCAAGCTGGGGTGCCGGGTATGGGGTGCCGCGCCGTGGGAGTGGGTGAGGATGCCCGGCACGGCACGGTGGGGATGAGGGGGGGGATGCCGGCTGACGGGGGCGCTCCCGGCAGTGGTGCTGGATGATTCGAAGCGGGTAGCGAAGCGGAAGCTGATCGAGGAGAACCGGGAGCGGCGGCGAAGGAGGAGATGATCAAGTCGCTGCAGCATCGCCCCAACCCCAGCGCGGAGGAGTGGGAGCTGATCCACGTGGTGACGGAGGCGCACCGCAGCACCAACGCCCAGGGCAGCCACTGGAAGCAGAAGCGGAAATTCCTGGTGAGGGCACGGGGCAGCGGGGGGAAACCCGTCACCACCCGGACCCCGCCCCGGCCGGGGCAGCTGAGCACCCGCGCGCTCGGTGCATCGCACGGCGGGCGGTGCTCACGGCGCTCCTCCACCGGGGGGGGCGTTTGGGATGTCACCCGGTGTCCTTGAGCTTGTCACCCCAGGAGGGTTAAGGGTGAGCGGTGACCGAAGGGGACAGCTGTGCCCGCGGGGTGGCCCTGTCCCCGTCCCCGTCCCCGCAGCGGTGCTGGCACACAGCTCCCTCTCCTGGCTGCTGCCCCGCGCCGAGCCCTGCCTCGGTTTCCCCCACCACGATGGGGGTCCTGGGGGGGGGTAGGGGGGTGGAACACGGTCACACCGGCACCCCCAACCCCGCCGTCCGTCCCCCGCAGCCCGAGGACATTGGCCAGTCGCCCATGGCCTCCATGCCCGACGGGGACAAAGTCGACCTGGAGGCGTTCAGCGAGTTTACAAAAATCATCACCCCGGCCATCACCCGCGTGGTCGACTTTGCCAAAAAACTGCCCATGTTTTCGGAGGTAAGGGGGGACGCCGGTGGGGGACGGGACGACTGCGGGGCCGGGGCTGCAGCGATTCCCTCCCTCCCTCCCGGCTCTGCTGACGCCGTCTTCCCCCCCAGCTGCCTTGCGAAGACCAGATCATCCTGCTGAAGGGCTGCTGCATGGAGATCATGTCGCTGCGGGCGGCCGTGCGCTACGACCCCGAGAGCGAAACGCTGACGCTCAGCGGGGAGATGGCCGTCAAGCGGGAGCAGCTCAAGAACGGGGCCTCGGCGTCGTCTCCGACGCCATCTTCGACCTGGGCAAGTCCCTCTCTGCCTTCAACCTGGACGACACCGAGTGGCCCTGCTCCAGGCCGTGCTGCTCATGTCCTCAGGTAGCGGCGTTGGCGTCCGCCCCGGGGCTGCTGCGGTGGGGGGGGGGGAATGGGGTGGGCCCCAGTGCCCGGGGAGCCATAAAGGGTGCATGGGGTGGGGCACCCCTGCCCAGGACCCTCAGCGTTTTGGGGAGGTGTTGGGTGGGCACCCCGATGGCAGAGCCTGCGGCGTCCTGGGGGTGCGCTGGGTGGGGAAAAGCGCCTCACGGGTTTTTGGGGGGTATGGGGTGGGCACCCCCAGTGCCCCTGGGGTGCGTGGGGTTGGGCGCCGTGACGCTGGGGGCCCTTGGGGGTGGGCACGGCCGGGACTCCCAGGGTGGGCACTGGAACGCCCGCTGCCCTCGGCGCCGGGGGTGCACGGGGTGGGCGCCCGTATGCCCCTGGGGAGCTGCGCCAGGGGAATGTGGGGTGAGCACCCCAATTCCCAGTGCCCTGGGGAGCCACGCCAGGCTGGGGGGGCATAGGGGGTGGGCACCCTAATTCCCGGAGCCCCTGGAGCACGGGTGGGCACCCTCATCCCCAGGGTCACAGCCTTGGGGGTGGCATAGGGGGTTGGCACCCTAATTCCCAGAGCTCCGGGAGGAGGGGGTGGGCTCCCTCATCCCCAGTGCTGCAGCCTGGGGGCGCGAGGGGGTGGGCACCCTGATTCCCAGAGCTCCAGGAGCAAGGGGTGGGCACCCTAATCGCCAGGGTCACATCTGGGGGTGCAAGGGGGTGGCACCCTAATTCCCGGAGCCCCTGGAGCACGGGGTGGGCACCTTAATCCCGAATGTCCCAGCCTGGGGATGTCAGGGCGTGGGCATCCTAATTCCCGAGCTCCAGGAGCATGGGGTGGGCACCCTTATCCCCAGGGTCACAGCCTGGGGGGGGGCATAGGGGGTTGGCACCCTAATTCCCAGAGCTCCAGGAGCAGGGGGTGGGCTCCCTCATCCCCAGTGCTGCAGCCTGGGGGCGCGAGGGGGTGGGCACCCTGATTCCCAGAGCTCCAGGAGCAGGGGGTGGGCACCCTAATCGCCAGGGTCACATCTGGGGGTGCAAGGGGGTGGGCACCCTAATTCCCGGAGCCCCTGGAGCACGGGTGGGCACCTTAATCCCAATGTCCCAGCCTGGGGATGTCAGGGGGTGGGCATCCTAATTCCCGAGCTCCAGAAGCACAGCGTGGGCACCCTCATCCCCAGGGTCACAGCCTGGGGGGGGGCATAGGGGGTTGGCACCCTAATTCCCAGAGCTCCAGGAGCAGGGGGTGGGCACCCTCATCCCCAGAGCCCCAGGAGCACGGGGTGGGCACCCTCATCCCGAATGTCACAGCCTGGGGATGTCAGGGGATGGTCACACTCATCCCAGAGCCCCAGGAGCAGGGGGTGCATGGAGTGAGCACCTCCACATCCTGGGGAGCCGTGTTCCCATTCTCGGGGGTGTGTACGGGTGGACACCCCACCACCCGGCGGGGTGCGTGCGGGGCCGGCAGCCTGGCGGATGATGAACCCCCGCTGTGCCGGCAGACCGGACGGGGCTGATCTGCGTGGAGAAGATCGAGAAGTGCCAGGAGACGTACCTGCTGGCCTTCGAGCACTACATCAACTACCGCAAACACAACATTCCCCACTTCTGGCCCAAGCTGCTGATGAAGGTGACGGATCTGCGGATGATCGGCGCCTGCCACGCCAGCCGCTTCCTGCACATGAAGGTGGAGTGTCCCACCGAGCTCTTCCCCCCCTCTTCCTCGAGGTCTTCGAGGACCAGGAGGTGTAGGGGCTGCCACCCCCCACCCCCCCCTCCTCCTCTCCATGGCCCCCCACCCCGCTCTGCCCCCTCCAAATTTTTATTATCCTGCTCCCTCCTCACCCCCACCCCCCCACAACGGGCGAGGGCGGCGAGGGGGGGCGGGGGGGGAGGGAGGGTGCTGCGCCCAGGGTGGGGGTCCCGCTGTGCCCCCCCGGCCGCCCCCCCCCCCACCCCGCGCCCCAGGACTTGACGAATTTTTGTTTGTTTGCACAGGGAAGGGCCCCGACGGTCGAGCGTTTCCTTTATTGTCCTTCTCTTCTTAGATTATTATTTTTTAAGCATTTATTTCCCTCCCTGAGAGGCTAAAATATTAAACTAACTGCACTTTGGAAGGAGAGAGAGGAGGAGAGAGGGAGGAGGAGGAGGAGGAGGAGGAGGAGGAGGAGGAAGAGCAGAGGAGAGAGGGGCTCTGGGCTGCACAGGGAGAGGCTGCCCCACCGGGGGGGCCGCGGCCACATGCACTTTTGGCCGGGCAGCGGCGTGGGGGCCGGGAGAGGGGTGGGGTGGGGTCCAGGACCCCCCCCCCCTTTCCCATAGAGGGGGTGGGGGGCACAGGGGGTACAGCGGCGGCGAGGGGACCCCCCCAGCCCGTGGGGGCTCAGGGCTGGCGGCCCCCGCCGCCCGCCGGCCTCTGGGTCTGTCCCAGCTGGGGTGCTCCCCCCCCCCCCCCCCCAAATTCGGGGCCATTTTCGGGGCTTTGGTTTTTCTCTGTCTTTTTTTTTTTTTTTTTTTTTTTGGGCTGAGAGCAGACGATTTTGTGCCAAGCGCCGGCGGACGGTGGGCGCTGCGGGACACCGCGAATTGGGGGGTGGGGGGGGGATGTCGTGAGGACCGGCTGCGGCTGCTCCCCCCCCCCCCCCGCCCCCCCCCACCCAAATACCCCCCCACCTTTTCCGTTGTCCTTTGTTTTTTTGTTCCCCCCCCCCCCCCCGTCCTCGTATTTGTCGTGTCCGTCAGGAGTTGCGATGGCCCCGGAGGTGCTGGCGGGGGGGCGAGGGGGGGGCAGCGGGTGCCCCCCCCGGGACCCCGCATGGCCCCCACTGCACTACTGCCCCGGCCCCCAGCAGCAGCACTTCGGGGGGGTGGGGGGGCTGCACCCCCCCAACCACCCCCCTGCTCCGAGGGGTGCTGGGCTGCGGCGGGGGGCCGGCGGGGGGGCCCTGGGGGGGGCCGATAGAGGGGGTGGGGGTCCCGGCTTGGCGGGGGGGGGGGGGGCAGGGCTGCAGTGGGGGCACCCGGGAATGGTTTTATCACCTTTCCCCCCCCCCCCCCCCTTCCCCCCACCACCCACCCCCCCCAATTTAGGTTTGTGAATTTTTTCTTACCTCAGGCAGAGGCCGAGGGGGGGGCGCGGGCCGGGGGGGGGCGGCCGGCGAGGCAGGCAGCCTGCCGGGGCCCACCTAAGCTAATATATATTATATATAAATATATATAAAATATATAATTTTTGTAATTAAAAAAAAAAAAAATCTTTTTACGGGTCGTTTAAAAGCAGAAATCCCAACACGAGACACTTCCCCCCCACCCCAACCCCCCCCTCCGGGCACGGGAGGGGGGGGGAGGGCTGGACTGGGCCCCCTGCACCCCCCCCCCCACCCCCCCCCCCGCCCCCCGGCCCCCCCCACCCCCCCCCCCCGAACATGGGGTCGTGTGGGGGGGCCCCGCCGGACCCCCAGCAGCCGGGTCGGGGGTGCAGTGGGGCCGTGGGGTGGCAGGACCGGGGCACCCATGGGTGCCCTCGCGGCCGGCGGCGGGGGGGGTGTCGCGGTGCCCTCGCGGCGGAGCCCAGCTTTGCACTTGGTGCGAAATGTCTTAAACTCTCGCCCCGGGTGCTCGGCACCGGGGGGGGGTCCTGGCACGGCCCCCAGCAGGCACAGCTCCCCCGGCACCGGCGCGGGTTGTGCAATAGGAGCCGGTGCCGGGAAACACTAATGCCCGCGCTGGGACGGGGGGGGCGCGCAGGGTTTGGGGATTCACACAGCCCCCCCACCCCACCCCACCGGCAGTACCGGACCCCGGTGCGCACCGTCCGGCACCGGCCTTAACACGTGCCTTCGGGCTGGGGCTGCGTCCCCCACGGCACGGTGCCCGGCGATGCCCGTGCCGCGCCATGCCGGAGCGAGGCCTGCATGCCGGAGCGATGCCCACCGTGGTGGCCACGCCGCGCCGGTTGCAGTGGCCGTGCATGCTGGTGTAACGCCGGGCAGCGGCCAAGCCGTGCCGCTGCCATGTCCGTGCATGCTGGTGCGGTGCCGGTGCCGTGGCCGTACCGTGCCGGCGCTGCGGCCATGCGGTGCCCGTGTGTTTCCGTGCACGGTCCATGTGATGCTGTGCGCTGCCCGCGCGCTGCCCGCCTGGGCAGAGCTGTCACGGGATGTGTCTTAAGCAGCAAACGTGACCCCCCCCCCCCTCCGCAGCCGGGTGTGAGCCCCCCACCCCCCCACCCCAGGGCAGTTCGTCCTGGGGGGGGGGCACAGCCCGGCCCCCCCGCCCCCGCACGCCCTCGCACTCCCCCCGCGCCCCCCGGGCCGCTCCTCTCGTCTCTCGTCTCGCGTCGCCATCGCACGTCCAGCATCGGCCCCGGCTTCGCCTGGGGTGGGGGGGGAACAAGACCTGTACCCCACTTTCCCCCCCAGCCCCCCAACCCCTCCACCATCACCACCGCCTCCCCCCGGGCCGTCCCCATCCCCGCGTTCCCCGTTTCCCCCCCCCCCAAGCACATACCTCATGGCTCCCGGAGCTGCCCCGGCCACGGCCGCCTCGAGCCCCCTCGGCACGGCTCGGCGCGCCCCAGCACGGCGCGGGGTCCCCCGACTATGCATGGTGCCGCGGTGGCGGCGGGGGGGACCGCGGCCGGCGTCGCTGAATGTAGGGCGCGGGACAGGGTTGGGGTGGGGGGGGGTGGGGGGGGCCGCTGAGCTCCGTGACAATCACAGTCTGTGACGTGCGATTTTAAACCCTTTTGTGTTTTGGTCAGGATTTTAAAGAAAGATATTTTTATGGTAATTGTTGCTGGTCTATTTTACTATATATTTATGTAATAAATATATGATGAAAAAAAAAAACAAAAACAAAACAAAAAAAAACCCCAAAGAACAACCAAACCCGCCCAAACCGCCCCCCCCCACCCCGCAGCTCGGCTGGATCCGGTCTCCGCTTTCCACCGCTGGCTGCCGGAGTGGGGGCCGGGGTGGGGGGACCCCCCCAGTGCTGCCAGCGGAGCCGTGGGGCTGGTGCCCAACTTGGGGGGGGGGGGCAGAGGAGGGAGGAAGTCCCGGTGTCCCAGCGCCCATCGGGGAGGGGGGGGTGCAGCGCCCTGGGAGTCCGGTGGGCACCATGGGGTTCGTGCTGCCCCTCGGCGGGGCTCGTGTGTGTGTGTGTGTGTGTGTATGTGTGTGTGCATCCCTCACCCGCAGTGCTATGTACAGGGGTGGCGGGTGCTCGGGGGGGTCCCCGGGGTCCGTCGGGGCCCTACTGGGCGTCGATGCGGAAGGAGAGCAGCTTCTCGGAGTGGAGGTTGTTGAGGGTGCGCAGGTCCGGCAGCTTCAGCAGCAGCTTCGTGAACCGCGACGTCTCCGCCGGGTGCGTCTTCAGCACGAGGGCGCGCAGGGCGCGGATCAGCGTCTCCTGCAGCTGCTCCACCGACGCCGTGTCCTCCATGCCCGAGCGGTCTGCGGGGACGGGGCGTCAGCAGGCGGGTGGCAAACCCACCCCCCCCCCCCATTCCCGTGATCCCCCCACCATATCACCCCGGCTCCCACCTGCCGAGACCAGGACGACGGCGGTGAAGAGCCCCAGCTCCTCGTCGGTGAGGTCCAGGGCGCTGAGCTTCTCGCTGAACTCGAACATGGAGCTGAGGAGGTCGCCCATGCCCATGCCCCACAGCTCCTCCAGGCTGTACTTCGTCCGGCTCATAAACGTCACCGTCTGCTCCTTCACATCGAACAGCGAGGCGAAGCGAACCATCAGCACCTGCGGCACACGCGGCGTCAGCGGGACGGGGGCACCGTGCCGTGCCGAAGGTCATCCTGCAACGCTGCGGGCGACCGTGCAATGCCGCGGGGCACCCTGCAACGCCGCGCTCCGTGCCACGGCTTCTGTGCTGTGGGGCACCGCTCCAGTCCATGGGGCACCGCACCAGGCCGTGGGGCACCACGCAATGCCATGGGGCTCTGTGCCACGCTCTGGGGCTCCATGTCATGCTCTGGGGTGCTGTGCCCATGCCATGGGGGCTCCGTGCCAGTCTATGGGGCACCATGCAATGCCATGAGGCTCCACGCCGCGCCATGGGGCGCTATGCAATGCCATGGGACTTCGTGCTGGGCTGTGGGGCACCGTGCGATGCCGTGGGGTACCATGCCCTCTGTTGAGAGCCCTCGCCGTGCCGGGACGTACCTCGAAGGTGCCAGCCTTGAGCAGGGTGACCTGGTCGTGCTGGGAGAGGGCCTGGAAGCCGGGAATGTGCTTGGCGAACTCGACCACCTCGCGGACGGCGGGGGTGAAGCTGAGGGAGAAATCCTCCCAGATCTCCTGCACTGAGCGCCCGCTGCGGCCGGGCGGGTGGCTGTTCATGGGGCATGCCTGCGGGCGACGGCATGGCTCAGCCCGGCGCCGCGGGGCTCCCCTGGCCTCGCCGCCGCGGCACGGACAAGGCGATTAGTGCGATTAGCAGCTAAAAATACCCGGGGAAGGGGAGCGGGAGCCCCCGGGTGCTCACCGGCAGGACGTCCTTGGTGCCGCGGGGCCAGGGGCAGCCCCGCACCGGGGGCTCGGGGTAGGTGGGGGGGCAGAGCCGGGGCTCGGGGGGCCGGGGGCCCAGGCGGGGGGCGCATCCCAGTGCAGGAGGCCGTTCTCGCAGGCTGGGGGGGGTCCCAGCTTGTCGTGCGCATAGACGAAGATCTCCTTGTGGGCCTTGGCCACCTGCGCGATGACGTCCTCGGTGGCCCCCCCGGGGCTGGGCGAGCGGGGGGGGGTCAGCTGCTGGGGGAACTGGGAGAAGCAGGCGGGGGGGGCGAGCGGTGCAGGGCCGGGGGGCGGTGCGCGGCCCCCACCCGGCGCCAGAGCCTCGCCGGGGCCGGGCATCCCTGGCAGGGTGCTGCCCATGCCGCTCATGGCGCTCTGCATCTCCGCCAGCATCCGCTGCTTCTCCCGCTTGGGGATGCGCCCGAAGCGCACCGCTGCAGGGGACACCGGTGTTAGCGGGCAGCCCGGGCACACCGACACCCCCCAGCCCTGCGCGATGGGGCGCCGGGGGCTGCCGGGGGCCTGGCTGCATCCCTACCCCCCCTGGCTTGGAGGGGATGTACAGCCCTGATCATGGGGGGGTCCATCCCTGGAGAGGACGTACAGCCCCGAGCACAGCAGAGAGGGGGACACATCCCATGGGGCACGCACGGCACCGGGAGGGGACCCAGCCCTGGAGGGGACATACAGCCTCAAGCACAGCGTACCCATCCCAGGAGGGGACATACAGCCCCGAGCACGGGGGACAGCCATCCCTGGAGGGGACGTGCAGCCCTGAGCACAGGGAAGGGGGACACACATGCATGGCACTCAGTGCAGGCAGGGGGACCCGACCCTGGAGGGGATGTACAGCCCTGACCATGGGGGAGGACACCCATCCCGGGGCGGGGGGGACATGCAGCCCCGGGCACAAGAGATCCCACCCCCAGAGGGGAGGTACAGGACTCAACACGGGGTCCCCGGTTCTGAGGGGTCCCGGAGGGGCTGGGGCCGAGCTCACCATCACGGGACATGCCGACCAGCAGGCACTTCTTGAAGCGGCACTGCTGGCAGCGGTTGCGGTTGATGCGGACGATGGAGCAGTTCTCATTCTTGAGGCACTTCTTGTACTGGATGTTCTGCTGGATGCTGCGGCGGAAGAAGCCCTGCGGGGCCGGGGGAAGATGTCACTCAGGGTCCCCCCCCAGCACGGCAGGGACTCTGCGCCGCCCCGGCCCCATCCCCGGTACCTTGCAGCCCTCGCAGGCGTGGACGCCGTAGTGGAAGCCGGAGGCGACGTCCCCGCAGACCTTGCAGAGCAGCACCATCCCGTTCAGCTCTGTGGAGGGACGGGGGTGAGCAGGGTCCGGGGGTGCCTACCGCTGGGTGGGGGGACGGGACACCACCCGCCAACCCCCCCTGTCCACCCCACTCACTGGTGACGGTGCTGCCGGATTTGCTGGGCGAGCTGCGGCGCCGCTCGTCCACAGGGACCTGCTGCACCCCGGGGAAGTTCACCGAGGAGCCGTACGATGAGGAGGAGGAGGATGAGGAGGAGGAGGATGAAGGGGAGCCATCCTCACGGGGGGCCAGCGAGCCCCCAACGTAGGCGCGGGAGTCCTGGAGGGAGCCGGTGGGCGACGGGGGAAAGTAGGTGGGGAAGGGCTGGGAGCCCGACTGGGAGCTGCCGTTGGAGCTGTCGCTGCAGAGCGAGACGGGGCTGGTGCGGTTGGGTGAGGCGCCGCTGGAGCCCACGTAGCTGATCACGCCGCCTGTGGGCAGAGCAGCGGGGCCACACATGCACCGAGCTGCGCCGGGCTCAGCCTCCCTCCGACCACGGCGGTGGTGGTGGTGGGGAAGAACCCGGGAAGGGGGATCGCAGCCCTGGGTGGGGGTCCCTGGGGAAGCGCCCCAGATGCATCCCGGACCCACGGGTGTCACGCCGCACCATGGCCACACGTGTGCCGCCCGCTCTGAGTCAGGCACCGCACCCGCCAGCCGCCACGGGTGCCGTCCCCACGTGGGATGGGGACAGCCGGGTTGCCTGGGTGTGTGCCATCCGGGGACACAGGCACGGTCCCCCCCGGAAGCGCCCGTGGGAGGAACACGGGCTGGGAAACCCATCACCGGGAGGTCACAGCAGTTCCACCCGGTGGCACAGCCCTGCTCCCAGCCCCACAAGTCCAAACAGGGCCCCACGGCGCATCCCCCCCACCCCCAGCCACGGCACTGAGGCGGGGGGGGGTGTCACAGTGCAGCCCCCTCAGCTGGGGGGATGCAGCCCCCACTGCGGAGCCGGAGCAAAGGGGGTGAGGAGGCTTTGTGTGGGGGAACCCCACAAAGGTGGGGACCAACCCCAGCGCGGTGCCCACTGCCAGCCCTGGCAGAGGTGACATCGCCCCCCCCCCCCCATTTCCCCCCACCCCACGCACGGGGCAGTGGCAGCGGCACCAGGACACAGCTCCAGTCGGCCGGGACACGTGGAAGGCGACGTTGGGGACACACGGGATCGCCGGGGCCATGTGTCTCCCGCCGCACACGGTGCCGCTGGCACAGATGCCGCGCGCCGGAGCCAGCCTGCCACCACCAGTCATTCCCCCCCCCCCTCACCGAGCCACCTCCAAAGGGGGTCACCGAATCGGGGACAGTAGGTCCCATACCTCCCCTCCCAAAAATGCAGCTCCTGGGACCCCAGCTGCTGGGACACAAAATCCTGGGGGGGTCCCTCACCCCAAAGCCCCGGGAACCCCCCCAAAAGGGGGGGTCCCGGGGCTTTGGGGTGAGGGACCCCCCCAGGGGTCACAGCAGGACGCGGGGGACATTCCCCACCCCGAAACACAGGGACACCCTGGGGGACCCCCCCCAAAACAGCCGCCCCGCAGCCTTCCCCCCCCCCGCCCCCCCCCCCCCGGCCCCAGCTCAGGCGGCCTCACGCCGCCGCCCCACGTGCTCGAGCCGCACGTGGCCTCCCGCGGCCCCGCCCCTTCACGCTTTGCCCCGCCCCCGACAACCCCATTGGCCGCTCGCGGCGCCCCGCCCCTTCTCGTTGCCACGGTGATAGCGCTCTCTCCCCCCCCCCCCCCCCCCCTTCCCTTTCCCTCCCCCTCCCCCCGGGTTGGAAAGGGAGAGTGGAACGCGCGTCCCCGCTTCCGGGTGTGACGTCACGAGGGGGGGGGCAGCGATGATGTCATGAGGCGACCAATGGGCGGGGGCGGGGCGGGGCTGCGGGGAAAACAAACTCCCGCACGTGGCAGCGGCGGGGAGGGGGACACGTGCCGGGGGGGGGGGGGGGGGGGGACGGGACACACCGCCTCCGTTCCCGTCCCTCCCCTCCGGTGCGCGTCCCCGCGCGGGGTACCCGGGTACGCGCGTCCCCGCCTCCGCAGCCCACGGACTGCCCGGTCCCCGCTGCCCCGGTCCCGCCGCGATCCCCTCCGGTCCCGCCGCCCGTGCCGGTGTCCATCCCGCCCGTCCCGGTGTCGGTCCCGCCGGTGTCCGGGACGCCCCGGTGCACCGATCCCCATCTTCACCCTTCCTACCCTCCGCCTCCAACGCGCCCCCGCCGTTCAGGACTCCCCGATCCCGGTCTCCATCCCTCCTGCCCCCGCCACCGGAGAGCTCCGTGCCGCTGTTCAGGTCGCCCCCGGTTGCAAGACACCCCCGGTGCCAGCACCGCGCATCCCTCCTTCTTCTCTCCTCCCGGGGACGCCCCGGCCCCGCTGCCCGATCCTTACCCCGCTATGCAGGACCGCCCGGTCCCGGTAGGAAGGAGCCCCGTTCCGGGATGCGGTCCCGGTGCGCGCCTCCTGCCCGGTGGGGTGTTCAGGACCACCACCCCCCCCGGGTCCCGGTGTCCGGACCCCCTTTTTCCGATTCGCGGTCTCAGCGCGCAGCCCCCCTCGCTGCCGTCCCGGTGCACCGACCCCCGAACTCCGCTCCCGCTCCGCTGCTCCCGCGCACCGGTGCCCGCACGGTCCCGGCCGCGCAACGCCCCCGCAACCGGGCTGGGGTCGGGGTGGGGGCTCCGCCGGGGCACTGACCTGTGCTGCCGGCCTCGGGCGGCCATCCTCGGGACGGGGCGAGGGCGGGCGGGGGTGCGGGGTTTTGGGGAGGGGGTGGTGGTGGGGGGGGGGGCTGTCCCGGCTCCGCCGAGCCCTCCCGCAGCAGCGTGAACCGAGCCGAGGCGAGGGGAGCCGCGCCGAGCCGTGCCGCGCCGCGCCCGGCGAGGGCTGTTGTGCGCCCGCCGCCCGCCCCGCCGCCCGCCCGCACCGGCCGCGGCTGCGCACTGGGCCGCACGCGGCGCCGCCGCCCCCCATGTGATTCCCGGGGAGAGCCTCGTGCCCCAGTGACACACTTTCCGCCGGCGGCCCCGGCCCCGCCCGCCGCCGGGGACAGCGGCTACAACGGGGGGACCCCCGCGCCGGGGACAACCTTCCGGCCCGCGGGCACCCGCAGCGGGCACCCGCCACCGGGGACGCTCGGGCACAGCGCAGGTATCGCCGTCACCCCGCACGGCGCTGGCCCCTGCGCTGGGGACACCGGGGGACAGCACTGGCACCCCTGGCACTCTGCGTGGCACCATCCCCTGGGGACACCTGGGCACCTGTGTCACCCAGCACGGCGTGGTCCCTGCACTGGGGACACCTGAGAAGAGCAGTGGCACCCCTGTCACCCTGCCAGCACTGTCCCCTGTGCTGGGGACACCAAGGGAAAGCACTGCCACCCCTGGCACCCCGCACGGCGCTGGCCCCTGCGCTGGGGACAGTACTGGCACCCCTGGCACCCCGCATGGCACTGTCCCCTGCGCTGGGGACACCGGGGGACAGCACTGGCACCCCTGGCACCCTGCATGGCACCATCCCCTGGGGACACCTGGGCACCTGTGTCACCCAGCACAGCGTGGTCCCTGCATTGGGGACACCTGAGAACAGCACTGGCACCCCTGGCACCCTGCACGGCACTGTCCCCTGTGCTGGGGACACCAAGGGACAGCACTGCCACCCTGGCACCCCGCACGGCGCTGGCCCCTGCGCTGGGACACCGGGGGACAGCACTGGCACCCCTGGCACTCTGCGTGGCACCATCCCCTGGGGACACCTGGGCACCTGTGTCACCCAGCACAGTGTGTCCCTGCACTGGGGACACCGGGGACAGCACGGGCACCCCTGTCACCCTGCACGGCACTGTCCCCTGTGCTGGGGACACCGGGGACAGCACTGGCACCCCTGGCACCCTGCACGGCACTGTCCCCTGTGCTGGGACAGTACTGGCACCCCTGGCACCCCGCATGGCACTGTCCCCTGCGCTGGGGACACCGGGGACAGCACTGGCACCCCTGTCACCCTGCACGCACTGTTCCCTGCGCTGGGGACACCAGAGGACAGTACTGGTACCCCTGGCACCCTGCATGGCACTGTCCCTGCGCTGGGGACACACCGGGGGACAGCACTGGCACCCCTGGCACTCTGCATGGCACTGTCCCTGCGCTGGGGACACCAGAGGACAGTACTGGCACCCCTGGCACTCTGCATGGCACTGTCCCCTGCGCTGGGGACACCGGGGGACAGCACTGGCACCCCTGGCACTCTGCATGGCACTGTTCCCTGCGCTGGGGACACCAGAGGACAGTACTGGTACCCCTGGCACCCTGCATGGCACCATCCCCTGGGGACACCTGGGCACCTGTGTCACCCAGCACGGCGTGGTCCCTGCACTGGGGACACCTGAGAAGAGCAGTGGCACCCCTGTCACCCTGCACAGCACTGTCCCCTGTGCTGGGGACACCAAGGGAAAGCACTGCCACCCCTGGCACCCCGCACGGCGCTGGCCCCTGCGCTGGGACAGTAACTGGCACCCCTGGCACCCCGCATGGCACTGTCCCCGCGCTGGGGACACCGGGGGACAGCACTGGCACCCCTGGCACTCTGCATGGCACTGTTCCCTGCGCTGGGGACACCAGAGGACAGTACTGGTACCCCTGGCACCCTGCATGGCACCATCCCCTGGGACACCTGGGCACCTGTGTCACCCAGCACAGCGTGGTCCCTGCGCTGGGGACACCGGGGACAGCACTGCCACCCCTGGCACTCTGCGTGGCACCATCCCCTGGGGACACCTGGGCACCTGTGTCACCCAGCACGGCGTGGTCCCTGCACTGGGGACACCTGAGAAGAGCAGTGGCACCCCTGTCACCCTGCACAGCACTGTCCCCTGTGCTGGGGACACCAAGGGAAAGCACTGCCACCCCTGGCACCCCGCACGGCGCTGGCCCCTGCGCTGGGGACAGTACTGGCACCCCTGGCACCCCGCATGGCACTGTCCCCTGCGCTGGGGACACCGGGGACAGCACTGGCACCCCTGGCACTCTGCGTGGCACCATCCCCTGGGGACACCTGGGCACCTGTGTCCACCCCGCACGGCGTGGTCCCCTGCACTGGGGACACCTGAGAACAGCAGTGGCACCCCTGGCACCCTGCACGCACTGTCCCCTGCGCTGGGGACAGTACTGGCACCCCTGGCACCCCGCATGGCACTGTCCCCTGCGCTGGGGACACCAAGGGACAGCACTGCCACCCCTGGCACCCCGCACGGCGCTGGCCCCTGCGCTGGGGACAGTACTGGCACCCCTGGCACCCCGCATGGCGCTGTCCCCTGCGCTGGGGACACCGGGGGACAGCACTGGCACCCCTGGCACTCTGCATGGCACTGTTCCCTGCGCTGGGGACACCAGAGGACAGTACTGGTACCCCTGGCACCCTGCATGGCACCATCCCCTGGGGACACCTGGGCACCTGTGTCACCCAGCACAGCGTGGTCCCTGCACTGGGGACACCTGAGCACAGCAGTGGCACCCCTGTCACCCTGCACGGCACTGTCCCCTGCGCTGGGGACACTGGGGGACAGTACTGGCACCCTGGCACCCTGCATGGCACCATCCCCTGGGGACACCTGGGCACCTGTGTCACCCCGCACGGCGTGGTCCCTGCACTGTGGACACCTGAGCACAGCAGGGGCACCCCTGTCACCCTGCACGGCACTGTCCCCTGCGCTGGGGACACCGGGGGACACCTGTCATGCTGCCACCGCATGGTCCCTGCACTGGGAACACCCAAATGTGGCACTGTCCCCTGCACCGGGGACACCCAGCCACAGTGTGGCACCGGCACCGCAGACCCCCCCGTGTGCCAGGGGTGCCTGTGCATGGCACAGCAGCGGTGCCGCCCCAGCGCGCCCCTCCGCGCGGCACAGTCGGACCCCTGCCCAACCGGCCCAGCTCAGCCCCCCGCTGCGCCCCCCCTGCCCCATGTCCCCATGTCCCCCTGCCTGTCCCCAGTGCCACCGGGCCGATGCGCTGCCCCCAGCGGGTGCCCGCCGTGGCACGTGCCTGGCACCGCAGCCCAGCCTGGCCCCGCTCCCGGCTGCTGCAGGGGCTGCAGCGACGCGCTGCGCCCGGTGCCGCGGTGCCAGGGCAGAGCCACCGAGCAGATCTGGGTCACGGCACCGGGGCCAGCCCGGCCTGGTGGCACTGGGGGCTCCGCGGGTGCTCATGGCCCTGGGGGGGATTCGGGGGGGGGGGGGGCCAGCACCCTCCTGGGTGCCACGTGCCGGCTGCTGCCCTGGCCCCCAGCCAGGAGGAGAAGGTGCAGAGCCAGCGCCGGGAAATCCTCGGAGCTAATCCCATGGGAGGGGAGGCCTCGGGCGCCCCGGCCGTGCCGGGAGCCTGTGGGGTGCCCGGGGGGGGGGACACACACCGGAGCTCTGCGCCCCAAGGAGCCCCTGGCACCAGCCCTGGCGTGTGCGTGGCGCCGTTCCTCGGCTGGGAGCCCTCAGGGCCCCCCGCTGGGTGCTGGGGCTGCTCCCGGCTCGTGGGGCGCCCCGCGGCGCCGGGGCGGGGGGGACACCCCCTCACCCCGCAGAAGTGCCCTCACCGTGAGTCACCGGGCGGTTGCACGGCGCTGTGGCCGCGCTGCAGCCAGCACCTCCGGCAGGGAGAAACCCCGGCGTCTCCCGGAAGGATGTGTGGTGCCAGGCTGGCACGGGCGCCAGGGCACCCGGGGGGCCACCTGCCCCGGGGCGGGGGGCCCACGCTGCCCCATCCCCGCTCCCCGCCGTGCAGCCGTGCCAGGCCGTGCCCAGGTTGTCCTCAGCGTGCAGGTGCCACCGGCCCTGCATGGCGCCTCGTTCCCCTCCCGGCACGTTCCTGGGCCGCGGCAATTAGCCGTGACTCAGCCGCTCGGAAAACAACCCTGCGCATGGTGCTGCGGCACACGGCGCACGGCACACAGCCGGCCCTGCACAGGGATGCTTGGCCGGGCCCGGCTGCTCAGCTCCCCCGGGGGTCCCCGGGATGGGCGCGGGGCTGGGAGGGACCGGATAAATCCCGTGGGGGTCCCCACCATGGGGTCCCGCCGTGGGGTCCCGCCGTGGGGTCCCGCCGTGGGGTCCTGCCGTGGGGCTGGGACCGCGGCACAGCAGGTTGGGGGCGATGGCACTGTGAGCGGGACCCCCAGGCTGGGCGCAGCCGGGACATCCCGGCAGCAGGACGGGGATGCCGGCTGGGGACGGTCCGTGGGCAGCAGGGCCGGGGTGAAGGGGCCACCAAAGCCACCGGGATGGCAGGGCGCTGCCACCGGGGACGTGCCCGCCGTGCCCTGTGCTGGACCCTTGGCAGCCCCATGGCTGAGCCGTCACAGGGACCCTCCCAGAGGCCGGGGCTGTTCCCCGGGGACCTCCCCGCGGGTCCCCGTGCACCCCGACACGGCTGTGCCCGTGCCAATCACCCCGTGGCACGGATGGGGCACTTCAACCCCCACCAAGGTCCCAAGGTCGTCACATGGCGCCGCGCTTAGGCGCCAGGTGAGCCCTGCCCAGAGCGGCGGGGGGACACACGTGTCACCCCAACCCCTGCCGCCGGCGCTGGCCCTGCCCGAGGGCAGCAGCCGACTGTGCCACTGCCCACTCCTGTACCGGGACCCCCCGCCTGCACCCGCTGCGGCCCCCCAGGCCCAGTCCCCCCACTTCCACATCCCCCCAGGAGGGCCCGGCTCCCGGCCCCCTGCCCTGCAGCGGGGACCCCGGGGAGGGGACGAGGAGGCAGGTGAAGGATCAGCTCGCCGGTGCCAGGGAGTGGGCGTGAGGGCCGGCGGCCGCGTGCCCCGGTGCCCGGGTTGCCGGCGGTGCCGTGCGGCCGCGCCACGTGACGGTGCGCTCCGCTTGCCGCCGAACGCCTGCGTGCAGAGGGATTTATTTTTACTCCGGGCTGGCCGGGTTGTTTACCTTGTTGTACCTTTTCCAGGAAAAAGGGGGGGGGGGGGGGTGTCTCCGCCATGGATGGGGGGTTGTTCCTGCCTGGTGTACCCCCCCAGGGTGGGCACTGGGGGTCTGGCAGGGTGAAGACCCCCCCCCAGCGCTGCAGCCCCATGCTTGGCCACCCTCCAAACCCGCTGCTGGGCTGCAGCATCCCCATGGAGTTGGGGACGCTGGGGCTGGCTGGGTCCCCGTGCCACCCCGGGGCACATCGTGCCTCAGTGTCCCCAGCCGTAGCGCTGATGCTGCGGGGGGGGACACACACACAACCAGAGATACCGAGTTTCGCTCTGCTTGGGGGGGGGTCCTGCACACCCCCCCCCCACCAGAGCCCCACTTTCCTCCCCACAGGGTGCCCCTGGCGGGAGGGCAGGCGCGCCGCCGCGGGGTGCCGGGCAGGGCCGGGTGCTCGGGTTTTTGGGGTGTTTTCCTGCCGTGCCCGTGGCTGCGGAGCCGCGAGTGGCCCCGGCTCGGCCCCGCCGCTCTCGGCCGGGGCGGGCGGCTCCGCGCTGCCGGGACTCGCCTTTCCCCTCCCCGCGGAAAGGGGAAAAAAAATAATTCAAAAAAAAAAAAAAAATCAGGTAAACAAGGCAAGGCTGGCCCCGGCGGGGGGGGGGGGGGGGGGGCACCCCACAGCTCCCCGGCGTCGTGGGACGGGGCGGACCTGGGTTCGGGGGGGGGCTGAGAGCCCGGGGGGTGCAGCGTGTTGGGGTGCAGGGCTGCCCAGATCCGTGGAAGTGCAGAATTTAGGGGTGAATGTACCCCGGGGGGGGGGGGTGGGTGCATGGACCCGGGGATCCAGGGAGGGTGCACAGACCCCAAGAGGGTGCAGGGGTGCAGAATCTGGGGGTGCAGGGACCCCAAGGAGGGTGCAGGGGTGCAGGGGCACAGAATCTGGGGGTGCAGGGACCCCAAGGAGGGTGCAGAGACCCCAGGAGGGTGCAGGGGTGCAGGATCTGGGGGTGCAGGGACCCCAGGAGGGTGCAGGGACCCCGAGATCGGAGGACGCCGGGATATGGGGGTGCAGATGGGGGGTTTCAAGGGGGCCCCGAGGGGAGGGGGAAACCCCCGTGTGTTCCATGCAGGGTGGTCCGGGAAGCCCCCCCCCCCCCCCCGGGCACAGGGATCAGCCCAGGGCGGGTGGGAGGACACCCCCTGTAGCCCCCAACTGCCAGGGTGAGGCTGGCGGCTGCACTGGGCCCCCCCCCTCCCCCGCCTGCCCCCCACCCCGCCTGCCCCCCCCCCGGCTGCGGCCCCATAAATCTCCTGTGCTGCTGTTTGTGTTCCCGTTGCAGCGCCGCAGCCCCGGATCCGTGCGCCGCCGGCGGGAGGGGAGGGGGCCACGGGGGGGACGGGGACGACTCCTTCGGCCTCACGGACCCCCCCACCCCACCCGGGGGGGGGGGGAAACCCAGAGTGGGGAACCCCCCTCCCCCCTTTCCCACGCCTGCGTCACCCCCATCTTTGCCCTTCCCACAAGGCAGCTCGGTTGGGGATGTGGGGCAGCCCCCCCCCCCCCCCTCTCCAGGCAGCCCTCCACCCCGTGGGGCACAGAGCGGGCCGCGGGTTTTGGGGCAGCGGGGGCGGTCGGCGGCTGTGCCAGCCCATGTGAGCGGGTGCTCCCCTCCTCCTCCTCCCTCCTTCCTCCTCCTCCTCGGGTGCGGGGAGCCCTCTCCATCCCAGCGAGCGGGTTTGCGGCGTCACCGTGGCGCTGGCATGTGAGCCCTGCCTCCATTTTTAGCCCCGGCAGCCTCCCCTGCGCGGCGGCGCTGCTGCAGAGCCATGTGCGGGCGGGCGGCCGGGCGGCACGTGGGCCCTGCCGCAGCGGGGAGGGGGCACCGGGACCCCCCCCTCCACACACACACACACACACACACACACACGGCCCCGGCCCCGCGTGGGCGCGCACGGCTGGATGGGCGCGGGTGTGCGGAGGGTTGGGGCGACGCGCGGGGAGAGCGAGAAGCGGCTTCGCCTGCACCGCACCGGGGGTGGTGGTGGTGGTGGTGGTGGGGGCAGTGCCAGCGTGGCGCGGCCCACCGCGGCAGTGGGGGACCCCTGCGACTCACAGAGGGGGGTGTTGGGTTCAGGGGGACCCCCCTGCAGCTCCGCCCCCCCCCCCCCGAAAGCAGCTCTGCGGAGAGGCGCGTGCCCCCCGTGTCCCCTGCGCATCCCCGGCACGTGCCCCGCGTGTCCCCGGTGTGTCCCCGTGTGCTGCGGGGGGGGGGATGCTGTGAGAGTGTGTGTGTGTGTGAGAGAGTGTGTGTGTGTGTGTGTGTGTGTGTGTGTGTGCAGGACCGTGGGTGTGCAGTGGGGCTGCGGTCCCTGCAGGCGCCGCGTGTCCCCGGTCTGTGTCCCCGTGTGCTGCGGGGGGGGGGGGGGGGTGGGGAGGCTGTGAGAGTGTGTGTGTGTGTGCAGACGTGGGTGTGCAGTGGGGCTGCGGTGCCTGCAGGGTGCGCGTGTGCCTGCAGCGGGGGCTGCAGTCCCTCACTGCGGGGGGGGGGGGCGGCATGCGTGTGCGTGCAGGGGCTGCAGTCTGCGGGGGGGGGCTGTGTGTGTGTGCGTACACGCAGGTTGCACACGTACAGCGGGAGCTGCAGGGCTTGCGTGTGCGCACGGCGGGGGGGGCTGCAGACCCTGCAGCGGTGGGGGGGGGGTGTACAACAGCGGGAGGGTGTGAAGCCCCCGTGGGAGGGGGTGTGTGCACACGGGGGGGGCTGCAGACCCCACGGGAGTGTGCGTGGGTGCACATGGGTGGGGGCTTCAGACCCGTGGGCGTGTGCACACAGCGGGGGGCGGAGTGTGTGTGGAAACCCCACGGGGGTGGGGGTGTGCCCACGGGGGGGCTGCAGACTCCGGCGGGGGTGTGGTGCACTGAGCGGGGCTGCAGGCCCCCACGGGGGTGCACTGGGGGAGGGGGGGAGGGCTGCAGACCCCACGGGGGGGGGGGGGTGTGTGTGTGCGCGCACACGGGTTGGGGGCTGCAGCCCCGCGGGGGCACCGGCGGAGCGCAGCTCACGCAGGACAAACCCACCCCGCACAGCGGGACCCCCCCCACCCCCGGCCCCCTCTGCGTGGGGAGGATCGCGGCGGTGGGCCCCCCCGCCGCCCCCCGGGGCTCCCCACGCCCCCACCGGGTCCCCTCGCGTGGGGGCGGCCCGAGACCCCACCGGACCCACGGGGGGCGGGCGCAGGACTCCTACGCGCCCTCGGGAGCCACCGGGCGGCCGCGCCCCGCTACTTACCGGCCCGGTACCCCCCCCTCCCCACGGTCCCCGCCCACGCGTGTCCGCGCGGGGAAACCACCCCACGTTACAGAGCGGGGGGGGGGCGTTGGGGCGGGGGGGGCTCTCCCGGTCCCTCCCGCGCTCAGATCCGCGCCCCCGGTGTTCTGCCCCCCCCCCCGTGACCGCCGCCGGCGCATGCGCACCGAGCTCGGTTTAAAGGTAACCGGGGGCCGCCGCGCAGCCCCGGCCTCGACCCGCCCCCCCCTCCCCCACGTGGAGCAGTCCCGCGTGGAACGGTCCCGCGTGGGCCCGGCTTCGGGGAGGGGGCGGTGGGGGCAGTCCGTGTCCCGCGGCCCCCACCGCCGCCCGGGGCGGGGGTGTGTTGTGTGTGTGTCGGGGGAGGAAGGGGTGGGGGGGATGCGCTGCGCTGATGGCGGCGGGTCCCCGCCCGCCCCCCCGGACGGCGTAGCCGGGTGGCGGCCGCCGCTGCGCCGCGTCGACGGGCGGGTAACGGGGGCGGCGCGGAACGGCGGTGGCGGCGGCGGGTCCCGGCCATGAGGTCCACCGCCTTCCGGGCGGCCGAGCCGCCACGGGGGGGGCGGGAGGAGGAAGAGGAGGAGGAGGAGGAGGAGGAGGAGGAGGAGGGGCGCCGCCGTCGCCGCCGCAGCACCGCACCGCCCGCCGCCCCGCCGGCCCCGGGAGCCGCCGCCGCCGCCGCTGGGGGCACACAAGGGCCGCGGCGGCGGGGGTGGCGGCGGAGCAGCAGCGCTGGGCCGGGCTGGTGCCGCTGGCCGGCGGCGAGAAGGCCGGGGCGGGGGATGCCGGCGCTCGGCCGCGCTATCAGGCGGTGCTGCCCGGGCGCGGCGGCGGGGAGGGCGCGGCGGGGCCGGGAGCGGGGCCGGGGCCTGTCGAACCGGGCCCTCCTCCTCCGCCGCCGCCGCTGCCGCCACCACCACCAGCAGCACCACCAGCAGCACCAGTACCACCAGCAGCAGCAGCAGCACCGGCGGCCGCCGAGGGCAAGTGGAAGAGCGGTTCGCGGCGCGGCGGGATGGGGGCCGGCGGGGGCTCGCCGGGGCAGGCGGCCTGTCTGCGGCAGATCCTGCTGCTCCAGCTGGACCTCATCGAGCAGCAGCAGCAGCAGCTGCAGGCCAAGGAGCGGCAGATCGAGGAGCTCAAGGCCGAGCGGGACACGGTACGGCGGGGGGGGGAGGGACGGGGACGCGGCAGGGCAGGGGTTGCCCCCCCCCCCGCGGTACCACCCCCCCCTTGGAGGTTACCTCCCCCCCTCGAGGGGGGGCCCCCCCCCCCCCCGCCGGGTTAACCCCCACCGCCCCCCCCCCCCGCGAGATTACCCCCCCCAGGGTTAATGGCCTCCCCTCAGCACCCGTGGGTGCCCCCGGGCCTTCCACCCACCAACAGGTAAGTGACCCCCCCCCCCGGCCATGGCGCCCCAAGGGTTAACGGCCCACCCTTGGGTGTTAACGGTCTCCCCCCGTGGCACCCCAGGGTTAATGCCCCCCCCCTTGGGGGTTAACGGGCCTCCCCATGGCATCCCAGGGGTTAACGCCCCCCCCTTGGGGGGTTAACACCGCCCCCCCCCCCCGTGCCGCCCCAAGGGTTAATACCCCCCCCCTTGGAAGCCTAAGGCCCCCCCCAGCAACCCAGGGGGGTTAATGCCCCCCCCTCCCCCCCCCGATAACCTTGGGGAGTAATACCCCCGGGGGGGGGGCATCAACCGCCCCTCCCAAGGATACCCAGGGGGGTAGTGCCCCCCCCGGGTGAGTCAGTGCCCCCCCCCCCAAGGGATTAACGCCCCCCCCAAGGGTTCGTGGCCCCCCCCGCAGGGGATTGTTGCCCCCCCCCCCACCCCGGCACCCAGGGGGGTGTTACTCCCCGGAGGGGCCCCCCCAGGTGTTCGGGCCCCCCCCCCCCGGGGTCGGTGCCCCCCCCCCCCCAGACAAAGGCCGTCGGGGGCACAAAGGCGCGGGGCGGGGCGGGCCGGCGGGGGTTAACGGGCCGCCGCCCGTCGCCATGGCAGCGCGCCCGCGGGGGGGCCTTAAAGGGCCCGCGGCGCCGTCCCGCCCCGCCGCGGGGGAACGTGAGGGGCCGCGCCACCGCCGTCGCGGGGAGGGGGGGGGGTGCGGTGGCACCACGTGGGTGGCCCCCCCCCGCCGCCCCCCCCCCGGCACTCGCGGGGCTCCGGCAGTGCCCCCCGCACACGGGGGGGCCGCGCTGGGCATGGCCCGCGCTGCTGCACCCCCTGCGCCTGTCCCGCGCTGCCCTGTGGGTGCTGTGCGTTGCCCCTATATGTGCCCTGCCCTATGGAAGCTGTGCATTGCCCCCTATGTGTGCACTCCCTATAGATGCCATGCAATGCTCTCTATATGTGTCCTGCTCTATGGATGCCGTGCATTGCCCCTTATATACGTGCTGCCCTATGGATGCCGTGTGTTGCCCCCTATGTGTGCCCTGCCCTATGGATGCTGTGCGTTGCCCCCTATGTGTGCCCTGCCCTATGGAATGCCGGTGCATTGCCCCCTATGTGTGCCCTGCCTGCACTGCCCTATGGATGCCATGTGTTGCCCCCTATATGTGCACTATGCTATAGATGCCATGCATTGCCTTCTATATGTGTCCTGCTGTATGGATGCTGTGCATTGCCCCCTATATGTGTGCTGCCCTATGGTTGCCGTGCATTGCCCCCTATATATACACTGCCCTATAGATGACATGCATTGCCCTCTATATGTGTCCTGCCCTATGGAAGCTGTGAATTGCCCCTTATATATGTGCTGCCCTATGGAAGCTGTGCATTGCCCCCTATGTGTGCCCTGCCCTATGGATGCCGTGCATTGCCCCCTATATATGCACTGCCCTATAGATGCCGTGCATTGCTCTCTATGTGTGCCCTGCCCTATGGATGCCGCACGTTGCCCCCTATAGATGCTGTGCATTGCCCTCTATATATGCACAGCCCTATAGATGTCATGCATTGCCCTCTATATGTGCCCTGCCCTATGGATGCCGTGCGTTGCCCCCTATATGCACGCTGCCCTATGGATGCCGTGCGTTGCTCCCCACGGGTTGCCTGCCTGCATTGCCCCACGCATGCGGCGCGTGCCGGAAGGCCGTGCTGGCACAGCCTGACTGCAGTGGTGGCGGTTGCGGTGGCCCCGGCTGCGGAGGGAAGAGCCGCCCCACGTGGCGCAGCCGGCGGGGCCGCACGGCGATGCCGCGTCCCTGCGGTGTCTGCCGGGTCCTCCAACATGGAGGAGCCGCTGCGGCGAGGCCGCGGTGGGGCTTTACCACCGCGCATCCTCCCGTGGGGCTGAAGCAGCCGGGGGGGACGGGGCAGGCAAACCCCGGGTGCGCCGGGCAGGCGGGGACGGGCAGCGGGGGCGGCTCCCAGCTC
This sequence comes from Pluvialis apricaria, assembly GCA_017639485.1. NCBI lineage: Eukaryota > Metazoa > Chordata > Aves > Charadriiformes > Charadriidae > Pluvialis > Pluvialis apricaria. The sequence continues at coordinate 5,160,896 of CM030032.1, forward strand.
CTGTCACCGCACCGGGTCCCCCCGCAGCCGCATCCCGGGGGGTGCCGGACCCCCCCATGGTGCGCTTTGCCCAACTGACCCCTCCCAAGGGCTGCAGCGCCGGCTGGGGGGGACGGGTGACCGAGGGCAGGTGTCACCCACTTGCTTGCTTTCTAATGAAGCCCACGTTTAATTACAACCCGGGCGCTCGGGGAGGGTGCAGCAGAGGTCGAGACCCCCAAATAGCTCCTGGAAGTGTGCGGGGTTTGCACCCCCCCCTCCTGCCGCGGGGCCGGGCAGCGCCGGGGGGGTGAGAAGCCACCGGAGAGCAAGTGGCCGTTTTGTGCCGTTTGGACATCCCGGTGCCTGCCTGCCAGCGTGGCAGTTAAACTCTCCGGCGTGCGATGCCCGCGGCACCCAGCACTGCCCACCGACGCTGCCCTCGGCCTCTGGTCCCCTCTGCGAGGGTGGGAGCCAGCTGCGGCACTGCCGGCGTGCCGGGAAGCCCGCGGTGCCAGCTGAGCATGGACAGCACAGCCACTGTTTAGGGTCTCCTGGCAAACGTGCTCCGGCACCCCGAGCATTGCCAGGATGGTGCCAGGGGTATGCCGGGGCGGGGGCAGGCGGGGCACCGCAACGGGGCAGCACCGGTCCTGCACCGGAGCGCTTCTGCGTGATGGCTCAGGTGTGGGTGCTGCGGGTCGGCTCTTCCCCGGGGTGTTTCCCGGCTGCCGAAGGGATGTGCAGGCAGGGAGGGCACTGTGCAGGCAGCTGCCCGGGTCTGGGGGTGCTCCAGGGGGTCCACGTGGGGTTCCCCCCCAGCCCCAGAGTGCACCCGCGAGGTGAGCCCTCGCCCTGCGTTGCAGCTCCTTGCTCGGATCGAGCGCATGGAAAGGCGGGTGCAGCTGGTGAAGAAGGACAGCGAGCGGGAAGAAGCACCGCATCTTCCAGAGCTTCGAGGTGTGGACGAAAAGCCGGAGGCGGAGGTGTGCGAGAAACTGCCGCTGGAGTGTCCCCAGGACCCTGCTGGAGCCCCCCCCGAGCCTGCAGGGCCCAAGCACTTCCCCTACGGCAGGAACGGGAAGGGGCATAAAAGGTTAGAGGGTGCCGGGGAGGGGTGTTTGTGGGGCCAGGGAGGACCTTCCCCCATGGCTTCACCCTCCATCGATGGGGCTGCTGCTGGAGCTGCGCATCCCATCGGCTGGTGGGGCACCGGCTGGGGGGGGGGGAACCTCGGGGAAGCCTGGGGCGAGGAGCAGTGGGTCCCAAACGCGGTGGAAGCCACTCTTGCCTCCGGGAAAACCTGCCTGCAGCCCGCTCCTGGTGTGGCAGCCTGCTTCGGGGGTACTGGGTAGCCCACAGGTTGTGGGGCGGAGGATCCACACACCCGGCTGAGGCTCTTCTTCCTCCCGCAGGAAGCCAACGTTTGGGAGTGCGGAGGAGGAAGACGCCCGTTAATAAAACTGGTGTCCGAGTTCTCGAAAGTGAAGAGTAAAAAACTCCGAAGTCACTCCCGGGGAAGGAGGAATCGGGTGGCTCCTTGTCCGAAACTGTTTGTAAACGAGAACTGCGGAGCCAAGAGGACTCCGGAAGAAACCCAGGTCGCTCCTGGAGACACCGCTCCGAGCCTCAGCCCCCGCCTGAAGGGCCTGGTGCCCACCCCAAGGAGAAGGGCTTCTTCAGCAGCGAGACAGGACGACCTGCCCTATCTCTCAACCACGGAAATGTACTTGTGCCGCTGGCACCAGCCGCCCCCGTCGCCGCTGCCGTTGCGGGAGCCCTCCCCAAAGAAGGAGGAGACTGTAGCAAAGTAAGCGATGGGAGAGGCCCCGCCGTGGGCGCGGGTGTTGGGGCAGAGCCGGCAGCCGGGGAACCGGAGCTCGGTGCCCTCGCCACGAAGGGTGGCAAAGGGCAGAGTCCCCAGTCGCGGTGGGAGTGGTGCAGCCCGGTTGTGTTGCGCTGCGGCTCCTCCCGCGGCACGCGGGTAGCAGCCCTGGTGCTGGTGATGGGCTTCTACCGAACCACGGTCTCCGGGCTTGCCCTGCTCTGGCGTGCTGGCACCACGTTGGGCAGGGCTGCCAGGCCCCGCTCCGCTTTAGCCACCCCAGTTTGCCGAGGCAGCCTGCGTGCCCGTTTGAGCAAGGGGTGAAGCAACTTCCCGTTGGCGGTTGGGAAATGTGTCACCGGCTTGTGCCGCTGCTGCGCCGTGCCGGTTCCTTGAATCTGGTGCCAGTCCTGCCAGTTGCCCCTTCCCAGCTGGTCGTCTCCGGGTCCCGCAGCGCGGTGAGCGCTGGCGACGGGCAGCACTGGGCTGTGCCGCAGCAGACGCCGATGCTGCGCTGGATGGCCGAGTGCCCTGGCACGGGGGGAGCTCGGCGCGTCTCCTCTCGGAGCGGCTCAGGTTTGCTGGTGCATTTGGCCGGGGGGGATGGCGATGAGCTCGCTCCCCTGGCTCTGCCTCCCCCCAGACCCCCCCGGCGGCTCCCGCTGCACTCAGCCGGTGGCGTCGCCCAGCCTGGCTGAGGCTGGGGGTCCGGGGAGGCCGAGCTGCGCTCCCCAAGGGAGGGACGGGCTGGAGAGGGGTGGCGCGGTGGCGGGGATGGGGCCGGAGCGCAGGGTGACAGTCTGGCCTCTCGCCCTGCAGTTCCGTCTTGGAGGGACCATGTCGTGGAGCCCCTGAGAGACCCCAACCCCTCGGACCTCCTGGAGGTATGTATGCTGTGCCGGGGGGCGCCACAGCCACCGTCGGAGCTGGTGTTGCCACAGGCTCCTTCCCGAGTGTTTCACCACTCCAGGGGAGCGGATCGGGGTGTTTGCTGTGCGGCCGGTGGCGTTTTGTCCCCTCATCCGAGCATAAACCAGCGCAGCAAATCCCGGCTGCAGTTGGAGGCCGGGGTGGGGGCGAAGGGGCCAAACCCCTCTGTGCTGCAGCGGCTCCTGGTGCCGGGCAGACGCGCTCATCCCCGTCTGTCGTTGCAGATCCTGGACGACAGCGTCTTTTCCAAACGGCACGCGAAGCTGGAGCTGGATGAGAAACGAAGGAAAAAGGTGAGAGCAAAGAGGGTGATGGGGCCCTGGGGTGTCACCGGGGGTAGGGGGACATGGGATCCCCGCAGGGCAGACCCGGCAGCGGGGATGGGAAGGAGAAATGGTGTTGGATAAGGGATGCTCCCGCATCACTGCCAGCGTAGCAGCCCCGGCGCAGCCCCCCCAAGATCCCCGGGTGGATCGGGGCACCTGCCTCATCGCCGCCTGCGGATTCTCACTGCCCGGGGCACCGCGTTTTCCAGGTGGGACATTCAGCGGATCAGGGAACAGCGAATTCTACAGCGGCTGCAGCTCCGAATGTACAAAAGGAAAGGGATTCAGGAGTCGGAGCCTGAAGTTACCCTCATTTTTTCCCTGAGCCAGATGACGGTGAGTGCCTTTGGCACGGGGCGGGCGGCAGGGGCATGGGGGGCGGGCAGGAGCCCTGCCCGCAGCGGGGGGGTGCAGGCAGTGGGTGTGTAACACTCTGGTGTCTGTCCCGCAGTGGAAAGTTTGCTCATCACCCCCTACCTGCCTGTCGTCGCCTTTGGCCGGCCCCTACCAAAACTGACCCCACAGTGAGTAATGGCGTCACCGGCGGCGGGAGGGGATGGTGCTGGGCTGGGCTGGACACCGCGCTCCGGGCCGGCATCCTCGCTGTCACCCACTGGGACGGTGCCGCACTGATACCGGCTCTGCCCGCAGGAACTTCGAGCTGCCCTGGCTGGACGAGCGCAGCCGCTGCCGGCTGGAGATGCAGAAGAAGCAGACGCCGCACCGGACCTGCCGGAAATAGCGGAGCCGCCAGGAGCTCCATATGTTGCTGGGTCGCGCTGATGGCTGATGCCCTCCCTTGCCGCCTTGTTGCCGGATGGTTTCGTTCCTCCGTGACCCTGGTTTTGTTGTTTTGGGTTTTGGGACACGTTTCCTGGACTCGTCCCCCAGTGGCACTGTCCGGCTGCTGGCCGAGGCTTCTCACCGGCTGCTCCGGCAGCAGGGGGACCCCAGCCCCTTCCTTGCTGCCATGCGCTGCCTCTGCCCTCCCGCAGCCACCGTTTGGTTTATTTTGGACATTCGCCTTCGTGCCGCGGGCGGGAGCGCTGAGACCATGGTGTCGGGGAGTGCCGCGTCCTGCCGGGACTCTGCCTGCCGCTGCCTTCTCGTTGGGTTTGGTTAGAAAAGGGGATGAGCAGCAGTCGGGGTCCGAGCGGGGCGAGAGGCGGCAGCGGGTGCTGGTGCTGCCGCGGTGAGGAGTGGGGTGCCGGGGAACCGTTCTGGGCTTTTTCCCCCGTCTTGAGGGGCTGTTAATGGGGTCGGGGGGAGAGTTTAAAAACAAAACCTGTTGGGTTTGTTGGTTGGTTGTTTTTTTTTTTTTTTTTTTTTTTTTTTTTTGTGAAATAGAAATCCTATACGCACAATTTTGGGTTTTTTAAAGGTTGTTTTGTTGGGTTTTTTTGTTGTTTGGGGTTTTTTTTTTGTATAATTTAAATGTTTTGAGGTTGGCAGGGTGTGCCACGAGCTGGCGCCGTGGGGAGGGGGCTCTGTGGGGCGGGGGGCTCCGTGGGTCCCCTGCTCACCCCAAGCCCCTCCCCTACCCCCCCGGCCGCCCCTTCAGCCCCCGTTAACGCGGGATCCCATCCCTCACCCCTCTTCCCTCCCCCCTTGGCCGTTATTTCCCCGTCCCCCGCGGGGCCTGTGCCGCCCCTCCGCTCCCGCCTGGCACCGAGGGTAATTAGCGGAAGGAACCTTGTTTAAAAAAAAAACAAAAAACAAAAAAAAAGTTTTAAAAAAAGGAAATCTGTTTTAAAAAAACATAAATAAATAGAGTTATGACTCGTTGGCGGGGGGCGCTGCCCGCGGGGGGGGGGGCGGGTGGTGTCACGCGTGAACGCGCCCGCGCGCGCTTTTTTTTCTTTTCTTTTTCTTTTTTTTTTTTTTTTCTTTTTTTTACAATAAACGAGGAAAACGGACGCTGCGTGCTGATTCCGGCCTTCCCCCCCCCCTTCTCCTTCCGCGCATGACGTCATTTCCGCCGCCGTGACGCCATCTGCGCCGTGACGTCGGCGCCCTGCCCGGCGCGCGCCTGCCCCCTGCCGGGGAGAGAGAGGGCGGGAGGGGAGCGGGCCGCGCGCCGCCGCGAGGGCTGCCGGGACGGCGGCGGTGGCGGTGACGTGGCCGCCGCCGCGGGGGCCGCCGGGAGGTGTAGTCCGTCCCGTGGTGCCCCGCGCCGCCGCCCGCCCCTGCGGCTGCCCAAGATGGCGGACCGGCGGCGGCAGCGCGCCTCGCAGGACAGCGAGGACGACTCGGACTCGGCCGCTTCCGACAGCGCCGACTCCGCCGCCAGCGCCGCCCGCTCCCGATCGGCCTCCGGTTCCGGATCGGGCTCCGGTTCGCCCCGGCCCCCGCACCGCCCATCGCGGGGCTCCGCCGGGGCCCTCAGCGCTGGGCCACGGAGCCGCGGGGCCGAGAGCGCCGCCGGTGGGGCGGCCAAGAGCGCGCCCGAGTCCGAGTGTGTGAGTGGGGGTGTGGGGGGAGCGCGGGGACCGGGAGGAGACCGGGGGAGTGGGGGGGCTCGGGGGGGGGCTCTGGGGTTGGGGGGGGCACGGGGGCAGTCGGGGGGCTCGGAGCGGGGGTAGCGGGGTGGCATTGGGACCTGGTGCGGGTTGGAGGGACCTGAGGGGACGAGGAGGGCATCTGGGGGGCTCGGAGGCAGGATGGGGGGGTGGCATTGGGACCGGGGGGGCTGGGGGGAACAGCTGGGGGGCTCGGTGGTGGGGTGGCATTTGGGAGCTGGGGGGGTTGGGAGGACTTTGGTGGACACGGGGGTGCGCGGGGGGACTGGAGAGCTGAGGGAATTGGGGAACCCGGGCACGGTCCCCTCCCTGTGTGTGTGGGAGGGGGAAGCCCCGGGGGGAGAGCGGGGCTCTGCGGCCCCCTAACACCGGGCAGAGGCTTCCCCCGTGCCCCGGGGCTGGCTCCACGCTGCAGGGTCCGGTCCCCAGCCTGGGGCCCCCGCAGCGGGGTGCGGGTTGGGGGGGGGTTGCTGCTAGGTCAGGCCTCTTCTGCTCTTTATCAGCTCTGACCAGCTTTTTTTTTAATGAGAGCATTATAAACCTTTTCCAGGGAGTTTGGTGCTGCTCTCCCCCACCTCTGCGGGGTAGTTCTCCTCTGGCAGTTCACGGCGGGGTGTGATTTTGTCCTGTCGTGGGTTATAGTGCCGGTTATTTCACATTCCCTCCAAATCACAGCCTATTTCTGCTCGGTTGTTTTGGCATTTGGGCTTATCTCGTTAATGCGTTGGCTGGTTTTATTTTTGATCTGAGAGGGTTTTTTTACTGCACAACTCGATCAGTCTGTTCTTTTAGTAGAAACTTTCCCTGCTCTGAGCTGTTCCACTTCATCCAGCGTCTTCTCTCGGGTGCAGGGTTGTATTTCTGTCGCTGGAGTCTCTAGCAGATGTCCTCCTGAGCTTGGTCCTGCTCAGCATCTGTTCGTTATTCCTGGGCTCCTGCTTTAAGTAATCCTCTTGTCCTTTCCCGGGTTAGCTGTCTGGCTCTCCCTTATCAGAGGGGAGTCTGTCTCATCTGTCCATGTCACTCTTTTCCTTCCAAAGACCCCCAGTAGTTAACACAGTTTGTGCTTTTTTTTTTCTTGAGTTGTGTTCCCCCAGCGTAGCTCGCTCTAGAAGGATCTTAGAGAAAGGCACTGAGAGCCCTGAATTTGTTTTTGATTTCTTGGTTGCTGAAGCTGAACTTCCAAGGGCGAATGCGATAGGACCAGGGCCAGGCTTTGTTATAATTACGTCTGAGGTTGCAGGATGCCACAGGGACCCGGCTGCTGATCTTCCCCTCTGCTAACGCACCTTTCTCTCCCTCTCTCTGCAGGAAAGCGAGGATGGCATTGAAGGAGATGGTGAGTAACGACCCTGTGGCACTGCAAGTGCTGTCTGCGTGCAAAAAGTCAAAAAACAGACAAAATGCCTTTTCCAATAGTCCTGCGGTGGTTGTTACCCTCAATATTGTTATGTCGTAGTAGCAGACAAGCATGGGGTGCAGGGGCAGTGTGCTGCAAACTCGCTCTTGCTTCCTCTTGTGTGAGCTGGCAGTGGGACTATTTGGGGATGCTTTGGTGCTGGCCTCTGACTTCCCCTTGGTGGGACTGCTCAGTGTGTGTTTGCCAGCAGTCGCCCGCAGCGCGGCGTGTTACGCTCGGAGAGAAGCTGTGTCTGTTTCTGCCCTGACACCAAACTCCTTTTTCTCACCCGCAGCTGTACTCTCAGATTACGAAAGCGCAGAAGACTCGGAGGTAAGAGGAGTCTCTGTCCTGGTGTTTAGGGGGTTCTGCTGAGCGACTGCATCTTGCATAATTATAGCACAAAACCCAGTTTGTGTCCTTCGTTGTCTTCCACTGACCCTGTCGGCAGCGATTGCCTTTGTCTCGTGTGCTTCGCACCAGCCTTGCAGAGACTCGGAGTGAGCTGCGCTGCAGCGCAGTCGATGCTGCTTCAGAGAAAAATGGTCTCTCCCAGTCTGAGCCTTTCGCCGTGCAGTTCCCTCCCATACAGCCCACGGCGCTGGGCTCAACCTGGGGGAGACGCTGCCCGCGCTGCTGGGGGGTGGATGCAGGGCCGGTTGTGTACAGGAGAAAAAAAGCACCCGGCTCTTCAGACGTTGGGTACTGGGAGCAGGATTTGCCGTGGCCAAGAAGGGTGTGGACGGAGGTACAGGATGCTGGTTGGGTTTTAATTAGTTGAAATTAAAAACGTAAGTGCTGGGTTGGAAGCATCCCAGGCAGCATCCCTGTCTTCTGCAGCTGGAGGGGTGACGCGCCCCGTGGGTGCTGACAGCTCTGTGCTGGGTGCGCGCTGAGAAAATCCCCCCTCGTGTGCGCTGACACCCCCTGCCTGCGCCTGCGCAGCAGCCTGTGGCTGTGGGTTCCCCTGGATTTTTGGTTCAGAACTGTAAGTTTAAGGTCTTGAGGAAGTTTAGAGAAGTTCTGGTTTCTAATGATTACAATGAAGCTTTTCTAGTGAAAACCCTTCTCTTGGGACAGGTGTTGGGGGGGGATCTTGAGAGGGGCAGCAGTGAGAAAAAAGACAACGAGGCAGATGAAATCAGAGCTCATGGGGGCTGTTAATTTGTGAATTGGTGAGGAAGGAGCGTGGCAGGCTGTGGAGGTGGCACGTGGAGGGTGAGGGGCAGCTCCCGTGTTCACCGTGCAGCGGGTCTTCAGGCCTGGAAACCTGTGCGGAGGCTCGGCATGCGTCGAAGCAGAGCAGCGCTGGTGCACGCTGGGCCGCTGGAGCAGTGGGGCTATTGCATCATTGACGTGCCAGGATGACTCTGTTCCTGTACCTAAAAATAATGCCACGTCTGGGTTTCCCCAACGTAAACAAAAGGAGCAGTTGATGTGCAAATACGCTGTGTTGAAAGAGAAAAATAGAGCAGTCTTTTTGTTAATCACGGAGAGCTATTTTTAGTGTCAGTTCCAGCCTAAGCAAGGCTTGCAGGCTCCTGGAGGGTGAAACGAGGTCACGCTCCTGTGAGCAGAGTGCTCGGAGTGAGTCAGCTGAGTAACTCCAGGGAATTTGGAAACGCGGCGCTGGCTGGATCTGGGCCCTCAGTGTGGGAAGGAAGGGATGGTCTGAGGGCCCTTGTTCGCTGCTCTCCCAGGCTTGCGCGAGCCCTTTCCTTTCAGAGCGGTGAGAGGCTGTGGCTTTGTGGGGGAGCTGGGCCCGGCTCTGCTCTAGAAAGCCTGACTGTCGCTGGTAGGAGTTGGTGGGGAGAGGTGTTGGGTCCCATCTTTGCTTTTTCTGTAAAAATACGGGGATGGGAAGGACCTTGAGAGCTAATCATCTGCTTTGAAAGAGTCAGATCTCTTGACACCTGGAACAGGGATCTAGTTCCAGATTTGGGGACTTGTGTGGGGAAATTCCTGGGGGACACGCTGCTAACGGTGCATGTTTGAGTAACTGGGGCTCTTTCAGGCAGAGGAAGAGGATTACAGTGAGGAAGAAAGCGCCAAAGTGGAACTGAAGCAGGATAGTAATGATTCCTGCGAGTCAGCAGCAAAAGCAGAGAAAGGGGATGAGAAACCTGACTCCAAAGGTGCTGTAACTGGTGAGAGGCAAAGCGGGGACGGGCAGGTAGGTGTTAAACATGCGCTCTCTGGGCCGTGGGGAGCTTTTTGCAGAGGGACTGCTGCAGTGGTAAGAGCTTTCTGATTTCGACAGGAGAGCACTGAGCCTGTTGAGAATAAAGTTGGGAAAAAAGTTCCCAAGCACCTGGACGACGATGAGGATCGGAAGAACCCGGCTTACATCCCGCGCAAAGGGCTCTTCTTTGAGCACGACCTGCGAGGACAGACGCAGGAGGAGGAGGTCAGGTATGTGAGCATCCCCCACGTGTCTGCCTCTCTCTGTGAGGGTGAGGCCAGCTCCCAGGCCAGCGTTTGGCAGCACAGCTCCTCGCTTCAGCGTGAAGCGCTGGGAACGCACCAGCAAGGAGGATCTGTCTGTGCTTCATTGCTCGCAATGTCCTGCCAGGACATTTTAGCTCTTTGTTTTGGAGGCAAGACTGAGGGTGGTACAAAAAAAACCCACAAGGAAAGCCTCTTGCCAATGAGCAGCGACCCTCCTTGCCGCTTTTCAGAAATAGCGAGGGGTAGACCAGCAGCTGCTGGGTAGGAAGAGGGGGAAGGAAGAAGAAACGCTCTCTCCTGTGCACACCCTGCTCTGGAAACGCTCGGTCTCTGCTTGTGGGGCTGGTTGAAGCTGCCATATCTCCTTGGCTTCGCAACAACCTCTTGGTCCTCCCTTTGTAACTGTTCCAGGCCAAAGGGTCGTCAACGAAAGCTGTGGAAGGACGAGGGCCGTTGGGAGCATGACAAATTCCGGGAGGATGAGCAGGCCCCCAAGACCAGGCAGGAGCTGATCGCGCTTTATGGCTATGACATCAGATCAGCTCACAACCCTGATGACATCAAGCCGAGGAGGATGCGCAAACCCAGGTGAGCAGCGAAGTCAAACTAGAGCCTGACTTGTCCCAGAGGGAGACGGGTCTGAAGCCCTGAAGAGGGAAAGCCCTTTTGTCGGCTTTGGCCCCGGAGTGGAACCTCGGTCCTGGGATTTCTGGATCCTGGAGAGGGGTTCCCTGACGCAGCTATTTTGTATTATTTTTCTCCCTCAGGTTTGGGAGTCCTCCTCAGCGAGACCCAAACTGGTCCAACGAGAGGCCGAATAAGCCCCCAAGGCATCAAGGCGCAGACAGCACTTCGGCTCCCCCACGAACCTTCACCAACAGGAGCTCTGCGGGCACCGGGAGGATGCCCCCGCCTAGGAACTACCCGAGGATGGGGGGCTACAAAGAGACCCGTCCAAGCTACCGAGCTTCGGAAGCAAGCATCCAGCATCTCTCTCGAAATGGCGAGCAAGCTAAACAAGAGAGCAACTATCGAGCGAAGCGTGCAGAGCACACCCCACCGAGGGATAAGTCACCCGAGATGGAAGCGGCACATGTGCACAGCAGCCCTGTGAAGGAGGAGGTTGCTTTGGAAAACCAAGCCACGGCTGCTGATGCTGCACAGCCACCGCCAGACAGACCAATTGAAAAGAAGTCTTATTCCCGGGCGAGAAGGACCAGAATCAAAGCTGGGGATGCGGGGAAGCTGGCAGATGAAGTTCCCGCTTCGGAAGGGCTGACTCCTGTGCCTCCAAAACCTGTGCAAGCTGAGACGTCCCCCCCACCAGCCAAGAGCAGTAACTGGGAGTCACCAGTAGAATCCAACTTGGATGGACTTGAGCAAGAGATGACCCAAATGAATCTCACCGAGCAGAACTGGACTCCGGGGCAGTCGCAGTTCATACAGCCCCGGGAGCTGAGGGGTAAGTGGGTGCAGCCTGTTGGTTTTCCACTGCAGCCCCAGCCAAGGACAATTCTGCGTTTGTGTACTCGGTCAAAGCTGAATTGTCGCTGCCTTAGCCCAGTCTTGGGGTGGGTACGTGATGGCAATGCGTGCTGCTGAGAAAGTGCAGTAGAGATGGTTAGAGAGGACAAAACAGAAGGGAAAAAGGGGAAATTAAACACTGTGGTGTAGGTTAATTGAATCGGGGCTGGGAAGGACATAAGACTAGATCCTTTCCCTCTCTCCGCCCTGTTTTGCGTTGAGAATGGGAAAGCTTCAGTGAAGCTGAAGGTCCGTGTGTGGAACAGGCAACAGGGACTTTGTGCGGTGTGAATCACTGTGCGACTGGCTGCTGCGGCAGGAGTCAGAGTTTGGGAGATAAGGGGCGTTGTGTTCGGTTGGCCGGTAAGCGTAATGAATAATCGGGCTCCTGTAATGTCCTGCTAGGAGCAGGGGGGAGCTTCCCTCTGGTTATCGGTTTATTTCCTAACGTTGGGATTCGGTTGCCGCCAGCTAAGGCCTGACTGGGACTGGCAGATCCGTTTGTGCCTGGTAGGAGGAAGCTGCTCTGTTCGCGGCAGCAGGCACGCCGGCTGAGGGAGGGAAATGTGGCAGAGTTACCCCCCGTGCGAGCTAGGAACCGAGTTCTAGTTGAACATCCATGTGAGAGGTCATTCAGGTATAATTATCTCTTTGCAGAATTAGAGTCTTTTCTGGGAAGCGTTAGAGTCCTTCCCGAGGGAAATAAAACTGGAGCAAGGAGAAGAAAGCGTCTTGCTGCTTTCATAAGCGTCTCTTGAGGTTTAGGTCATGAAACTATGAGTCTTCTTGCACTGATGTGACTGATAATATCTTTGTGTGCCCAGACCCTTGGTCTCGACTGCGGATGCAAGTAGACAGGCTTTAAACATGCCGGTACAATGAGAGTTCAAAAGTGCTGTGATTTGCAGCTGAGATGATGTACTTTTTTTTAAGCTTAAAAGTATAAAGCATCTTAACAAATTTACCATGAGACAGCTGTAGACTGCAGGCAGGAGACCACTTTCTGTCTGTAAGAAGGAGGTCTTACTCTGCTGTCCCTTTTTTTCCTTCCTACCAGAGGAGGTAGGAGTTAGTGCTGGGAGGCGTCTGACTGGAGAAACCAGCCGTCAGGTGCTGCTGTGCGTACAGCGCGTGTGTCTGTGCGTGTATTTGCACTATCAGTGAGTGAGCTGGGGGTACTCCCCATGTTCGTTTGGTCCACTTTCACTCCCCCCCGGAATCACCTGTGATCAATTTGGCGCTGTGGTTTTAAATGTGCGCCATAACTTTGTTGTTTGAATTGAAAGGAGCTCATGATAAAAGTGGTTATGCCCTGTCGAGAGTGTAAACTGCAGCGTACCCCGTCCCACACAGATCCTTGTTTCTACTCTGAAGAGCTCCTTGTTTCCGCAGGAGCAGAGCTTAGATCAAGACCTGGGTTTCAAGTTGAGGATTTTTTTTTTAAGCAAGCTTTAAAAGGTGTTGAGCCGTGTGGATGATTGCACCGTGGCACGACAGCTTCTAATTTGCACTGAAACGTTTGAAAGTGTAACTTAAGAGATGAAGTTGTTAGAAGGTTTCTTATCATAAAAGCAGGAGCTGTGCCTGTGTGTAGTACAGTAACGTCCCCAGGCTGCCGGCGCTCACACGGTGGCGTGGTGACCGGCGCCTCCTGGCAGCACCCTTGGCGGGTGAGGTGACTCTTTACTGGGAACAAAGGCAAACCACAATAACCAGTTTGTTTCTTCCTCAGGTATTCCTAACCATATGCACGTGGGAACTGGGCCACCGCCTCAGTTTAACAGGATGGAGGAAATGGTAAAGCATGTTGTGTGGAGTGTGACTCTTGCTTTTAAAGCGCGGAAGCTGAGCATTTATTTGTTTCTGGGTTAGAGCAATTAAAGGCTGCCCGTGACACCTCAGCCTTTCCCTTTTGTGGGTGTTCATAGTTTTTATTTACCGTGTGACCCGGACAGAGGGCTGCAGGGGCTGGCTGGGGAGCGGGTCGGTGCCCCCTCGCTGGAGGGAAGGGCTCCTGCCCCTGGCGCTGACCCTCACCGACGCCTTTGGACTCTTTCAGGCGGTGCAGGGGGGCCGCGTCAAACGCTACTCGTCGCAGCGGCAGAGACCGCCGGTGCCGGAGCCTGCCCCCCCCATGCACATCAGCATCATGGAAGGGCACTACTACGACCCATGTGAGTGTTTCCCTCCCGCTCCTGAGGCTCCGTGTGCGCTCAGATCTGAGCAGCTGGAGCAGGGTTCCCCCCTCCTCCTGTTAGCGTCGGGCAGATCTGGGGATTTGTCTTCCCTTTCCTTTGTAAATCATGTTGCGGCAGTGTCTTGTATGGTAATTAGAAGGCTGCTCCGAGCCTCCCCGGTTGGTGTTAAACCCACAGAAATACAATCAGTGTTGCCACCTCCCCTCCCTGTGCAGGGGCTCTCTAGGACACCGCTTTTCTTCGTGACAACGAGGATTTAAAATTAACTTGAAACCAGAGCAATGTCTTTGACATTTAAGAGTGGGGAGAATTACAGGACAAGACTGAGGATGGATTAGGAATTTATTCCAGCATTTGAAGTGTTGGAGAAGAAATTCCCCGAGTATTCTCCTGTTTTGTAAAGGGAGTAGGAGGCTTTTCTGTTAGGAGTACGTAGCATCTGTGAGCCTGGTAGACGGCGTGTGCCGATGGGAATGCAGCTTGCGGCACTGCGTTTGAGTCCTGTCACGGTAGCTGGCTGGGGGGCGCGTGTGACTTGCTGCAGTAGAATAAAATTCGGTGGAGCTTTTCTTTACCAACTGTTGTGTGTTGCAGTACAATTCCAGGGACCAATCTACACCCACAGTGAGAACCCGGCCCCGCTGCCGCCCCAAGGGATGATCGTACAGCCAGAAATGCACCTCCCTCATCCAGGTGAGGAACCAGCGCGGCACGGGGCAGCTGGTACCGACGTCGCGCTTGTGCCCTGGGGTGGCGCAGCCTGTGCTGGGGAGCAGATAACTCTGGTCTCGCACCGCTTCTGTCACTGAGGGAATCCATTTTCCCTATTTCCACAGCATGGAAGAGACCTGCTTCCCTCACGCAGTGGGGCTGGATCAATATAAATTTTAAGGAAAACAAAATAGACGTTTCTGGGCCTTGCAGCCAGTGCAGGACCGAGATGATCTGAACGTTTTGGCACCTCTGGCTGGATGTCTGCAGGCTCTGTGCAGACCCTCCTGGCTCAGTCGCTTCCCCTCCAGTGGGGCGCTCAGCTCCGCCAGCTGTTGTGCTAGGCTGGTTCTTCAGTGCCTGCTGCTTGTAGATGGGGAGAGAAAAGCAGAAATGAGAGCTGTTGAATTGGCATGTTCTCTATCTTGCCCACAAAAACTGTTTCCTGAAGTGGATGTACTGACTGGGGCCGTGTCCGGTTCCGGTGTATCGGGACCCCGGCATTGTGGGGGGGGCGCCTTGCTGCGCTGTGCTGAGAAGCGCTTCCCTTTTTTCCTCCCTGACGCAGGAGCTGAGGTCTCGTGGCTGCAGGAAAGCCCTCTGAGCAAAGTGCTTCTCCTTCCTGCTGCAGCGGGGAAGGCGCAGCCGTGCAGATCTTCTGGCGTCGTAGCTGCTGCCGCCTTCCATGGGACACCCTGGCTTTACACGTGATGTCACGTTCACCTTATTTCTGTTGCTTCCCAGGTTTACATCCCCACCAGACGCCAGCCCCCATGGCAAACCCTGGGCTGTACCCTCCGCCGGTCTCCATGCCCCCGGGCCAGCCCCCGCCGCAGCAGCTGCTTGCACCGACTTACTTCTCCCCTCCTGGAGTCATGAATTTTGGGAATCCTGGCTACCCCTACCCCCCAGGAGCACTACCCCCTCCGCCCCCTCCTCATCTCTATTCCAACACGCAGGTAAGCCAGCTGCGCTGCGGCCCTCCTTCCGGAGCGGGAGCCGTCGAGAGCAGATGGGATCCTGTGGGGTGTGGGTACGCTCTCTGAGGCTTCCTGGGAGAGGATGGGGAGCAGCTGGGCTGCTCCGTGGTGGGAGGCTGTTTACTGTCATCCCTCTCTCTGCTTGGGGCGCTTAACTGAAAAGGACTATTCCCGTGGCTGCTGTGCAGCTACCCTGGCTTTAGGGTTTAGTGGATGAAATGGCAGTGTTGGTGGATCTCGGAATTGAGGTCTCCCCTACAGAACAGGAAAACAGCCCACCAGGAGCGTGTGAGTCATTACGTCCCCTCCAGGTCCATGCTAAGCCAAGGACACCCTGAAAATAGCTTTGGAAGTCCTTTCTGTTTGAGATGGAGGCAGGAGGCTGGACGCTGGCTGGTGCAGTTCTTTGGCACCGGCCGGGGAAGCCCGTGGTGTGACCGGCACAGGGCTGGCTTTTCCTGCACCACGTCCGAGCTCTGTGTCCGCAGTAGCCGCTGGGCAGCGTGGAGGCAGATCTCTGTGGGCGTCGTGATGAGGAACCCGCCGCTCCCCGTGGCTGCTGTGCGAGCGGCACACGGCTGACACGCAGTGGCAGGCCAGAGATGTGCACACTCCTCCAGCCCTGCAACCTCTCTGACCTTCCCTGCTGCCCTGGGATGATCCCAGCTGCCCCGCCAGCGAATCCGCCTGCTTTTGGGGCAGATCCCGAGCCCCCGGGCAGCTGGAGGGGATCTCGGTGCGAAAGGGAGTTGTTACCTGCTTTGACTGCGCAGAAAAATGATAGCTGCTGCTGTTGCAAAGATGTTTTATGGCGGTTGGGAAACTCGGGGGGGTGAAGGAAACCCATCTGCCGTGAAGTTCAGTCCGGCGTGGCCGTGGGTTGCTGCGGCCCGTACCCGCCCCCTGCCGAAAGCGGGGACACCCTGGGAGCGGGCAGGGGTAGGTGAGGGTCCTCCGGGAGCCGTAAGTGCTGCTGTTCCTTGTAGCCTTTGGGAGCACAGCGCAAATCAACTCCCATCCTGTGGCCGCTCGCCTTCGGTGCCTTCTCACAGCCCGGTTGCGTGCGGTAAAGGCTGCGTGAGACACGTGGGGCTCGGGCAGGGGCCGCAGCTTTCTGCGCCACCCCTGAGCGCAGAGCGCTGAGCCCCTGCTCTCCGGGAACGCAGGCCCAGTCCCAGGTGTACGGAGGGGTCACGTACTACAACACTGTCCAGCAGCAAGTGCAGCCCAAGCCTTCTCCACCCCGAAGGACGTCCCAGCCTGTGACTATCAAGCCGCCGCCTCCTGAGGTACCGTCCCCTCGGCGTGAGTCTGTGCGTGAGTGATGGTGATCCATCGGGGTGTGCGTGATGCTGCAGTCTCCCATCCAGAAAATATGTTGTTCCAAGGAAATCTTAAACTGTCTAATCTTTGACATGTCCCAAACCTCAGCTTCTCGTTGCAGGTGGTAAGCAGGGCTCCAGTTAATTTGAGTTTCTAAATACTTTAAAACTAAACCCACGTAAAAAGTAAGTCCAAAGTTGACTCTTGCTGCTTTTTTTTTTTTTAATTTATCTGCTCAGGGTAGAAACCAGAACACTTTAGAGAGAAAAATCCAGTACTAAGCTAGGAGGCAGTGACTTCTCTGGAAGAGTAAGTGTTGAGACCTTAGCCGTAGATAACTGAGGCAGCAGACTTAAAGGTTTTCCAGAGATGAGAGCCGTTTCTCTGCGCTGGGAACGCTTTCCTCGCTCCAGTGCTGTGAGCTGTGTGCGTGCCAGAGTGCCGCGTGTGTGTTTGGTTTCCTTTTTAATACCTTGCTTAGCGTATGGGAGCTGAGCGAGCCTGAATCGCGGCAAGCCCGGACCCAGGCAGGCATGTGCTGGTTGTTTCCCCGTACGCGGGGAGGCGGCGTGCGGCGCGGCGGAGGGCTGGGAAACACGCAGCGTTTGTAAATCCGCTGCGAGATCGTCTGGTTGAGGTGCCCTTTGAAAGGCCTCACGATGGAAAAATGTTTAACCACGAGGAGAGCTGGGCTGAAGGGAGCCGCTTGTGCCCGCAGCGGGCACGGAGGAAGCTGGCGGCGCGGGTGGGCGGTGGCCGCGTTTTGGCACCCAGAAGTGGGAGGTGTTTGCTCGCAGGACCCTGGCGATAGCGCTGCAGTCCCCGTGCGGCGTTCGCGGTGGGGCAGCCTAAGCCTCTGCTTCTTTTTCCTCCTCCTCACCAGGACAGCAAAGGTGAAAAATCAAAGGAGAGGAGCAACACGTAGGGATGCGGCCGTGGGAATCCCAACGCCGGACTCGGCACCTCAGCAAGGAGGAAGCTCCTTCTCGGGAGAGGCTCCTTCCCTGTGCGTAGGTGAGGCAGCGGGATGGAATCAGCTGCACCGTCTTGTGCTCAGGGCCAGGCACCTTCCCTCTCTGGTTTCACCGGTGCCCTCCCGAAAACCATCTCGCCGCTGCTGCTCTGCCCTCCTTCCCCTCCCTCACTGGGGCACAGAGGTCACCGAAGAATCAACCCCCAGAGTCGGTCCTTGACCACAAGTTCTCGCAACTTCTCTCTTTTACTAAACGTCTGCCCTTCTCCCTCTCTAGGATGTTAAACTCGACTGGCTTGATTGTGGTCTCTGTTTTTATTTAAGAAATGAAGCGGCTCCATCAGTAAAGCTGATTTGTTTCTTTTGGGTATTTTGAATTTGTTTGTCTGGCTAACCGGCACGGAACATCCCCTGCCCCCCGTGGAGACAGCTGTTAACCTAATTCTTCATTTCAATTCTCTTTTTAAATTAGCAAGTTTATTTCTGCCGTTGTTTAAGCATAGGGAAGGCAGCTGAGCGATAGCAGTCTGTCAGGAACGCGCTGGCTCTGCAGTCACCACTTAATTTAGAAGCTCCTCCCATTTCTTTTTGCGAACAAGCCCTGTTGGTAACGTGTGGCGTTGGCGGTTCCTGTCCGTGTGTGTGCAAGCTCTCAGCTCGCGTCGGATGGGAACCCGTGTGCGTGAGCACGGGGCGACCCCCCTTCCCCGCTGCCGCGAGCCCACCTTGCAGAGCCGGGGGAGACTTCCACCCAAACGGGAGAGCGAGAGAGAGAGAGGTTGATGGGCGTCCAGGCACCTCGGCGCTGCCAGAGCCGCCCTGCCAGCAGACAAACCAGCTAGACGGGGCACGCGGAGGAGTGATTCGCTCCTAGCGCTTGGGTGTTGCTGCTGGGGAAGTGGAAGGGGGGTGTTTTAACCCGCCCCGACGCATCCAGCCTGGGCTCCCAGCCCCGGGAGGAGCCGCCTCAGCCCTGCGTTCCCCCAAAGACCTCGGCAGCCTTATTCTCCCCTCGTTAAGATTCGGAAGCCGATCTGCCGGGGCGACTGGCGCTGCAGCGCCGAGTGTGCCAAGCTGAGCCCGGCTGACTCGCCCGCGCCGCAGCGCTGCGCCGCCTCTCTGCAGCACGCATCCCACCGGCACCGCGGCAGGCGGAGCGGCTCCGGCTCCCAGTCACGCTCGGGCTTGGCCGTGTGTCCTCGCAGCCGTTTGCAAATTGCGTTAGGAAACTTGGCAAGGCGGGCTGCCGATTCCTGCCGCTCGCCCCCAGCACGTGCTGGGGCAGCGTGGGGAAGCGCCAGCTGCCGGCGCGGCGAGAGGGGGATCGTCGGCCGCTCCAAGCAAGCGGCGTCTTGGCCTCTGCGTCCCCATCTGCGGCGAGGGGAGGGGTGCCCAGCGGCCCACCTGCCCGCGCTCTGGTCGAGATCTTCTCACGCATGCCCGGCTCTCCAGCAGAAATACCTTCTTTGTTTGTTGTTTGTAACTCCATGACCTTTTGTACCTAATTTCAGACGTCAAAGCGATGTTTTAAAAGCAGAGATCCCCCGTGTTTTAAGTGTACCCGTTTCTCTGCCTTAAGGCTGAAATGTATCGTTAACATATCGGTCGCATGACTCGAGTCCCGGACCTTACAACACTGTGATGGGTTTTTGGTTTTGTTTATTCGGATTCCTGTCCCTTAGGAGTGCACATTTGTAACCAGCATTGTATCGGCACGCAGATGAGAATACGTTTTAGAAAGCAGCCGGCTCTCTTGTCTCTCTTTCCTCGGGCTGAGACCTACAAGGACAGCGTGCGCGTCCTGGGGAGCACCGACGTCCTTTCCACCACCCTTTCTGCCAGAAAGCTCTGCCGGGAGCTGCTCTCCCCTTTCCAGGAGCTCCTGGTGGCACTGAAGAGTGGCTCCTCTGTGGCCAAGGCCGGCCGCGCCGGCGTCCCCGGGGAGCAGCCGCAGCCGGTGCCCAGGCCCATCTCTGCCCTGGCAGCGGGGGCTCGGCGCAGAAGCGAACCCCCTCCTCTCGTCTCCCCGCAGCCTCGCTCGCTGCTGGGGAAGGAACAAGTGGTGTGTAGGTGGTGTGGGAGCTGCCGCCCGCGCGCTTCTGTGCCGCGCTGCCTCCCTCTGCCTCGGCACCGCTGCCAGAGCCGCCTCCTGGCCCACGGCCCGGCTTCCCACGGCACACGGCGGGGGGGTGGGGGGGCACATACCCCCCTCCTGCACCCTCCTGGTCTTAGGGGTGCCGAGGGAGCCCCACCGCGGGGTCTGCCCTCCTGCAGACGGCCCCGCGCTGGGCTGGGGTGGACAGAGCTGGGGGAAGGACACAGACGCCGCGGTGCAGGGTGGTTTGGGTGGGGACCTCAACTTCACACCCTGCCCCAGCCCCTTTCCTTCCTCCGCTGCGGCTCTCCCCGGCTCCGGCCCTCACGGCCGCGTCCCGGAGCCCCCCGGGGAACAGAGGTGGGAGCCACCGACCTCCTGCCCCTTCCCTCGCCAGCACCACTGCCTCAGTTTCCCTCCCTGGCTGAGGGCTCAGCGCTGAGCCCGGTCCAGGGGCCACCTCGGACCGCGGCAGGGACCCTGCGGAGAAGCTGCGGGGTGAGAAGCCCCCCGACTGGGGGCTCTCCCCTTCCCCAAATGCCGAGATCCCCTTTCCCAGCGCTGCAGCCGGGAAGTGGGTTAAGGCGCTGGCTCGGGGAGGGATTTTTCCCTCGGTGTAATTTTTTCCTCCTACACAAGGTCTGTTTTGAGCAGTGCCTGGAGGCTTCGCACCCCCCGCTCGGCTGCCGGGGCGGGAGAACGCAACGCGGCTGCAAATGGAGGCGCAGGCTTTGGGAGGGAAGCGCCTTGCTCCAGATCCCAGCTCGTTAGGAGAAATAACAGCAAATTAATTAAGCTAATAGCTCGCTCTGCGCCAGCGGTGCCCCTGTCCATGCCGAGCCGGGGGAGAGGAGCTGGGCCGAGCTGATGTGCCTGGATTTGGGGCGCGTTTCCCGCGGGCGAGCGCGCCCCTGAGCACGGCGTGATGCTCCGGATCCCTCCCGCCCGCGTGGCCCGGCTGCAGCCCCGCTGCCACCGGCGAGCATGGCCTCTCCGTGACTCAGTTTCCCCTCCTGCCTCCTCCAGCCTCTGCCGTGAGAATCCCCGCTCCATGTGGCCACAGCCCGGCCAGTGGGCACCGCTTGCACCCGGGGCCGGGCATCCTTCATGGCCGCCCCTGGCAGAGGGGACGGAGCCGCTCAGTTGTGCGGGAGCGTTTTGGGGTCTCAGGTGGGAACGTTTTGGGATCTCAGGTGGGATGTTGGGGGTCTGAGCGCTGGGGCATGGTGGTGTCATGGGGTGGAGGAGGGCTGTGCCGTGCTGTGACATCCCACCAGGCCCCGGTGCAGCCGGGGACAGGGACGTGGGGACACATTTTGATGCTTTCCCGCGGCCGCCGGGATGGAGTTGCCAAGCAACTGCTGGGGGGAGGCGAAGCGGGAACAAAGCAGGAGCCGCTGGGACCCCCATCCCTCCATCCCCCCCCAAATCCCCTGGGGCTGCCTGCCCGGGCATGGCGGGGGCTATGGGGTCACCCACCACGTCCCCCCTTGTCCCACCCCAGGGCTGTCGTCGCGGCACAGGTTTGCGGGGAGCGAACGCTGGGAGATGGTGGGGGGGACACACACAGGGTCTGTCCCCCTGTTGCTGTCACCACCATCGCCGTGCCCGGAGGGCTGCAGCGTGGGATGTGCCCCCGGTGCCTCCCCAGCCGCTCGCCGTGGGGTCGGGGGCCGCGGGCCCCGGGCAGGGCGGGTGCTGGGCACCCAGCGGGTGGGGGGCACGGCGGCTCTGCCCCGGGCGGGCGCCGCGTCCCACCCTGCCCTGCCCCGGCGCCTGCCCCGGCCTGCCAGCCCGGCAGGGCCTGTTCCCGGCCTGGCAGGCAGCACGGAGGGGGGGGGGAAAGGGGGGGCAGGCAGCTGCCCCAACCTGCCCGTCCCTGCCCGCGGGGCGGCCCCAGCCCGGGGGGGTGCCCGTGCCAGGCTGGGGGGTCCCGCACCCACTCCCGGCCCTTTCCCACGCTGCGAAGGGGTGCAGGCAGCGGGGCTGGGGGGGGGGGTGGGGGGGGGGCAGGAGTGGGTCCCCCCACAGCTGGGGATGTGCCCCCCACGCAGAGGGGATGCCATGTGCGGGGACAGTCCTGGGCGCCCCAGGTGCGGGGCTGGCACGGGGGGGGGGGTGCAGGAGTGTGCCGGGGGGCAGAGCGTCGGGGTGTGACACGGGTGTGACATGGGTGTGACATGGGTGTGACACGGGTGAGACAGCACGTGGGGGGGGGGGGTGAGACTGTGTCCCTCGTTCGGGGGGGGTGTGATAGTGCCACCAGTGTCACAGCGGGGCGGGGGGTGTGGGCCGTGTCCCCCCCCCCCTGCCCGGCTGCGTGGCGGCGGGGGGGTGCGGGGGGCTCTGCCAATGTGTCCCCCGTGCGTGACCGACGGCGCGGGGCCGTGTGGCCGTGTCCCCGCGGTGCGACGGTTCTGCGGGGCGGTGTGCGTGTGCGTGTGTGTGTGTGTGTGTGTGTGTGTACGGGGGTGTGCAACGCATCACCTGCGCGGGGCGTGTGTGTGTGTGTGTGTGTGACCGTGCCCCGCTGCGTCCCCACCGCCGGGGCGGCCGCACCCCGGTGTCCCCGCACCCCCGGGACGGGTCCGCCCCCGGTGCCGGTGCCGGTGCGGCGGCGGGAGGGGAGGGGAGGGGA
This sequence comes from Pluvialis apricaria, assembly GCA_017639485.1. Taxonomy (NCBI): domain Eukaryota; kingdom Metazoa; phylum Chordata; class Aves; order Charadriiformes; family Charadriidae; genus Pluvialis; species Pluvialis apricaria. The sequence goes on from CM030032.1 coordinate 5,182,764, forward strand.
GGGGGGGGCCGGGCAGGTGCCGGCGGCGGGGCCGGGGGCGGCGGCGGGGCGGGGCGGCGGGGGCGGGCGCTGGCGGCGGCGCGGCGGGGCGCAGCGCGGGGCGGGCGGGGAGCGGCGCCGGGGCCCGAGCCCGACCGGGAGCCGAGCGGAGCCGCCCCGCCACCCGCCGCCCATGGCCCCCTGAGCCGCCCCCCGCTTCCCCCCCCGCTCCGCCGCCGCCGCCGCCCGGGCGGCCATGAAGCCGCTGGAGAAGTTGCTGAAGAAACCGGGCTCGCACCTGCCCGCCCGCCCCACCGCCGTACCGGGAACGGCAGCGGGGCAGGGATCGGCACCGGCACCGCGGCGGCAGAGCTTGTCGCGTCCCCCCGCCTCTCCCGAGGAACCGGCGGGGCCGGCGGGGCCGCGACCGGGGGGAGAGGGCCGCTGGTTGGAGCTACGGCCGCCCGAGGCGCCGCCGCTCCGTTCCCCGGAGGAACCCTCCCCGGGCGCTGAGCGGGACCGGGACCGCGACCGGGACCGGGACCCGGAGCCACCGAGCCCGGAGCCGCCGCCCGCTGCCCGCTGCTGCTGCGGCTGCGCCCCCGCCGCGCCCGCGCCCCCCGAGCGGCTCCTGACCGCGCTGCTGGAGCGGCTGCCGGCGGGCGGCGCGCACGGCCGCGGCTGCGGAGCAGGTACCGGGGGGACGGGGGGGGGCGGCGAACGGCGGCTGCGGGACCCCCGGGAGCATGGCTGGGTGTTGGGGGGGGGGGGTACGGGCGGGAGAGGCTGCGGGGGTGGCCGGTGCGGGGGAGCGCGGGGGCCGCCGGGCGGGCGGTGCGGTGGGGGATGCTGAGATGGGGGGGGGGGGATGTGGGATGCGGCAACGGGCGGCGCTGGGGGGGGGGGGGGGGGCGCGGGGGTGTGTGATGGGCGCCCGACCGCTGTCCTGGGGATGCGGTGATGGATGCCGGGGTGGGGGGGGGTGATGCCGGGGGTGGGGGGGGAGGCGCCGGGTGGCACCGCGACGGTGGGTGACAAGGTCAGGCCGGGTCCCCGGCGGGCCGGGGCGGGCAGAGGCGTTGCGGGGTGGGCAGGGGTCCCACGGGGCATCGCGGGGGGCTCAGCGTGGCGGCGAGCTCGGCGGCAGCACCAGGCCCGGCGGAGGCCAAGGTTGGCCGGGCACCGACTGCCGCCGCACCGCGCAGAGCCCTCAGCCTCCTGGTTAATCTTTAACGTTTTTCTGGTGCTAAAATTAGCCCCGACGGGAGCTGCAGCGGTTCGGGGGCGGGGGGGGGGGGGGATGGCAGACACCCCTTCCCCGTGCCCCGCTGCCGTCCTGCCGTGGCTCCCCATGCCGAGATGGTTTTGGTGGTTTTGGGCATGCGGAGCTGGGTGGGAGCCAGGCTGGGCGCAGGCGGGCTGGGAGCGCTCCCACGCCATGGGCATCCCCGCTCCGGGCGACCCCGCTCGGCTGCCGGGGTGGGGGGTGTCCCGGGGGGGCTGTGGGATACCCCAACCCGCCACCAGCCCCACGCTCCAGGGACAGCCGGGGCCGGGGTGGGGCTCAGCCCCGGACACGAGGGAGCGTTTCGGGTTGGGGCGCGATGGGACTGGCAGCACCAGGCCCTGCCTGCACCAACATGCTGCCAGGCCCGGCCCTGCGGTGCCTGGGCTGGCGGGGAGCAAGGGGGGGCAGGATGCAGCGTGGGGGTCCGGGGGCTCCCACCAACCACGCTCTCCCGGCGTGGGGAAACCATCGCTGCGCCCGCTCGTGGTCCCTGCGGCTCAGGGGGACGGTGTGGGTGCTGCAGGAGGGTGGGGAAACTGAGGCAGGGCTGGAGGAGGCTGCACGCTGCAGGGACGAGGAGGGGGGGTGTTTGGCTCCTTTTGCCCCCCAGCAGAGCCCGGGAGGGGGCTGCACCCGGGGCAGGTGGTGGGGGGGGCTGGGGGCCGCGTACCTGCCCTGGGGGTGCCCCCACGCTGCCGGTTCCTCTGCCCGCCCCGACACGGCTGCGGGATGCTGGACGTTAGGCACCAGTCCTGCAGCGCTGGGGGGGGGGCTGGTAGGTCCAGCTTGTGCCCCAGACTGCGGTGTCCCGCTTTCGGCGGCAGCTCATCCCCCGTGGGCGCCGTGCCCCGGCACAGCGGTGCCGGGGGAGCCTCAGCCCCGGCTTGGCACAGATCCGTGGCCGGGTTAACGGGCGGTGGCCCAGGGGGCGGCTGGGGGTTTGCTCGGCACGGCCCTTCGCACGGGGACAGGTTCTTGGGCCTTGGAAGGGCCCTGTGGGGGCACTGGGGTCCCACCGCAGTGTCACTGGGGTGCACGGGCACAGCTCCCTGGGGACCCATCTGGCCACGGACCCACTCCGGTCCCAGGGTCAAGGGTTGCTCCGGGGCTGGGCAAGGGAGCGGTGCCTCGTCCAAAGGTCACGGGTGCTGGTGCCGCCGGATGGGCACCATCACCAGTACCGGCCCCTCGGCTCACCTGGCCACGATGTGCCAAAACACCCCCCCCCCAGGGCTGGAGCTGCCTGTCCTGGCCCAAAGAGCCTGACTGCAGGCACTGGCTCCACCGGCACGGGTGCGGTGTGCCCTGAGTGCGGCTGCCATCGCGTTGTTGCTGCCACCTGCCCTCGCTGCCTGCCTCAGTTTCCCCATTGCCCTGAGCCGCGTCCCGGTTTGCCCGTAGCCGGGCTCCCACTGGGGCTGGCGGTTGTGCCGGGGTGTTGCGGCTCAGGTCCTGTCCTGCCGGCACCTCTGCCCCTGCGCTGCGCTTCTCCCACGTCCCGGCTGTCCCGTGGGGCTGGGAGCGGGTCCGTGGGGCTGGGAGCGGGTCCGTGGGGCTGGGAGCGGGTCCGTGGGGCTGGGAGCGGGTCCGTGGGGCTGGGAGCGGGTCCGTGAGTCAGCGCCAGGTGTGGGGGGGGCCCCGGTGTGGGGTTCGGTGATTCCGGGAATCACCACGGGAATTAGCGTCGCTGCACGGGGGGACTCCGGGGGTGTCGGTGTCGGCTGTATGGGGTCGAGTGCCCACACCTGCCCCCCCCCCCGTCTCCCCCAGAGTCGCTGCTGGACGACATCGTGCTCACACACTCGCTCTTCCTGCCCACCGAGCGCTTCCTGCAGCAGCTGCACCAGCAATATCCTTGGGGGGCACATGGGGGGTGTGTGGGGAGGGCGTCGGGGTGCGGCGAGGGTGGGCATGAGGGTGCAATGAGGAGGGGTCCAAGGCTGGACATGGGGGGGGGGGCACAAGGGTGAACGTGAGGGCGCAACCTGGAGGTCATGAGTGTGACAAAAGAGGGGGCGCAAAGGTGCCCGTGGGGTTGTGAGGAGGAGGGCAGCAGGGAGCCATGGGGGGGGGGACACACACATGGGAGCAGCAAGGAAGGAGTTGGGGTGCCGTGAGGGTGGGCGCGTGGGCGCCGTGGGGCGGGCAGGGGTTTGGGCACAAGGCGGGCAGCGGAGTGCCACCGGGGTGGGGATGGAGACGCTCCCGAGGGGTGCCCGGGGCGCAGCGGGTGCCCGCAGGCCGGGGTCCCTCCGTGCCGTGGCGTTTCCTTGACGGTGCCACCTTCGTGCTGGCGGCGGGCAGCCCCCCCGCCGCGCTGGGAGGAGGGGGCCGGGCTGCGGCGCAAGCGGGCAGTGCTGGCCGTGCTCCTGCATTTCCTTGAGACCTACAAGGGGCTGCTGCAGGAGGAGGAGAGCGCTGGGAAGGTGATCAAGGTGGGTGCCCACCCTGAACCTCCCCCCCCGGGCCCCCCTGCAGCCCCCCGCCCTGAGCCCCTCTCGCCCCCCCTCAGGAGCTCTACCTGCTCATCATGAAGGACACGTCCCTCTACCACGACCTGGAGGACGAGATCCTCAAACTGCACCAGCTGGTGGAGACCGTGGAGCTCAAGTGAGTGGGGGCAACGGGGGTCCCGGGGAGGATGGGGGTCCCCAGAGGGGTCAGGGGGTCCTGGGGGGTCAGGGAGTCCCTGGAAGGGACACGGAGTTGTGGTCCTTGGGGACGCCCAGGAGCTGCGGGGGTCATTAGCTCATGAGGAGCCCTTTGGTAACGAGCGAGGCCCCGGGTGGGGGCTCTGGCGGAGCGCCCCGGCAGGGCTGGGGGTGCAGCGCCCGAGGGTGCTGGCCATGCCGGGGGCCCTGCCTGACCCCGCGCCGGTGCCGCAGGGTGGCCGACGAGACGCCCCCCCCGAACAAGCAGGTGAAGCCGCTGTTCAGGCATTTCCGCCGCATCGACTCATGCCTGCAGACGCGGGTGGCTTTCCGGGGCTCCGATGAGAGTGAGTGACCATGGCCGGGTGCCGGGGTGGGTGCTGGGTGCCAGGGTCCCCTCCCTGGCCTGCTGCTGCCTGCGAGGGGCTGTGCCTGCTCCGTGCCTCAGTTTCCCCAGCTGGGGCTCTGGAGCACCCCGGGGGAGCTGCAGAGGGGCTGGCGTGGCTCTGACGCCCCCCCTTCCCCTCTCCCCAGTTTTCTGCCGCGTGTACATGCCCGACCACTCGTACGTCACCATCCGCAGCCGCCTCTCGGCCTCGGTGCAGGACATCCTGGCCTCCGTCACCGAGAAGCTGCAGTACTCGGAGGAGCAGAGCGCCCGCGAGGACGCCCTCATCCTCGTCACCATGGCCTCGTCCGGAGGTGCCCGCGGGGCCGGGGGGGAAATTGCGGGCAAGGAGGGGGTCGTCCAGCCGGCGCTGACCCCCTGCCCGCAACTCTGCCCGCAGAGAAAGCGGTGCTGCAGCCCAGCGAGGAGTGCGTCTTCACCACCCTGGGCATCAACAGCCACCTCTTCGCCTGCACCAGGGACACCTTCGACTCCCTGGTGAGCACCGTGCTGTGCCGGGGACCCCCCCGCCTGCCCGGCCCCAGGGCCGCGGTGAACCCCTGGGCAGAAGAGGGGGGACCCTCCTGTGGGAGACCACTGCTCCAGCCCCCCCCCCCCGCCTCCGAGCATCCTCATCCCCCCGTTCCCCCCGTAGGTGCCGCTGCCCGAGGAGATCCAGGTGGTCCCGGGGGATACGGAGATCCACCGCGCGGAGCCGGAGGAGATCGCCAACCACCTCACCGCCTTCCACTGGGAACTCTTCCGCTGCATCCACGAGGTTGGGGGGACCTGGGGGGGGCTGGGAGGGGGGTGGGGGTGCTGTGCCATGGCAGGGGGGGCCCTGACCATGTGTGTGTCCCCTCTCCGGCAGCTGGAATTCGTGGACTACGTGTTCCACGGGGAGCGGGGGCCGGCGGGAGACGGCCAACCTGGAGCTGCTGCTGCAGCGGTGCAGCGAGGTGCAGCACTGGGTGGGCACGGAGCTGCTGCTCTGCGAGGCGCTGGGCAAGCGCGCCCACCTCCTCAAGAAGCTCATCAAGATCGCCGCCATGTGAGCGCGGGGCCGGGGGTGCGGAGGGAGGGAGGGAGGGGGGGGGTGTCCCCAGCCCACCCCTCACCCTCTTTCCCTCCCCCCAACCCCCCCAGATGCAAGCAGAACCAGGACATGCTCTCCTTCTACGCCATCATCATCGGGCTCAACAACGCCGCCATCAGCCGCCTGCGCCTCACCTGGGAGGTAAGGGGCTGGGGGGGTGCCCTGGACCACCTCCCCCGGGTGCTTTTGGGCCCCCCCCCGCCTTGGTGCTCATAACCCCCCCCTCGGCCTTGTCTTGCAGAAGCTCCCGGGGAAATTCAAGAACCTGTTTCGGAAGTTCGAGAACCTGACGGTGAGAGGTGCCCGGGCACCCCGTGGGTGTTGCGGGAGCCCCCGTGCCCCCCCCCCCCCCCCCCCCCCCCCGGGGGTTATTTGGCGAGCGGGTGGGCCGGGGATGTTCCTGCACCATCCTGGGGTGTCCTTACCCCCCCCAGACCACCGGGGATGGCCACAGCCCTGTGCCCGTGGCAGGGGGGGTCCAGGGCAGGCTGGGCAAGGTGCTGGCACCCCTGGGGGAGCCACCCCCCCCCTCAGCCCTGACCCCCCCCCCCTCGTGTCCCCCCCAGGACCCCTGCAGGAACCACAAGACCTACCGAGAGGTGCTGGCCAAGATGAAACCCCCCCTCATCCCCTTTGTGCCGCTCATCCTCAAAGGTGAGGGGGGGGCGCAGGGGCTGCCCGCACCCCACGTGGGCCGGGGTCCCGCTGCCACCCCACGGGGCCCCCCCCTCACCCCCCGCTCGCCCCCAGATCTGACCTTCCTGCACGAAGGCAGCAAGACCCTCCTGGATGGGCTGGTCAACGTGGAGAAACTGGTGGGTACCCCTCACTGGGGGGGGGGGGGACGTGGCCGAGGGACCCCCAGGGTGAAGCCAGGAAAGGGGGAACCCCACCGAGGGGCTGTGACCCTCCAGTCCCTGCGGTGGGTTGGGGGGTTGCAGGGTCCCGGGGTGTTTCTCGGGGGGTGTGGGGGGTGTCCCTGGTGGTGGAGATGCCCCAGGGTGAGCAGCAGGGTCGTGGAGGGGGGGGCTGGTCCGCAGGGTGCTGGGGGGCAGGTGGTCTCCAGGGGGCAGGCAGGGTCCCGGGGGCTGACGGGGGGCTGCTCTCTGCCCCAGCACTGCATCGCCGAGAAAGTGCGAACCATCCGAAAGTACCGGAGCCGCCCGCTCTGTGAGTATGGGGCGGGGGGGTGGTGGTGTCTGGGACCCCCCCAGGCCCGGCCGGGCGGGGGCGAGGGGCCAGCGCCGCGGGAGGGGGCTGACCCCGTGGGACGGGGGGTGTGCATGGCCCTGCCACCCCTGGTGCTGGCCTTGTGGGACCGGGGGGGGGCACACATCTGGACACACATCCCCATATATTTTCATTCCTGCATCCCTGTGTCCCCCCCTCCCTATGTCCCCCCATCCCTACATCCCCATCCCTGCCTCTCCGTGTCCCTGCTTCCCCATCTCTGCATCCCTATCTCTGCATCCCTATCTCCCCATCCCTGCATCCCTTCCCCTTCCTGCATCTGCATCCCCATACCCTTCCTTCGTCCCTGTGGCCCCACATCCCCATCCCTGTCTCCCTGCATCCCCATCCCCGTATACCCGTATCCCTGCGTCCTCATCCCTGTCCCTGCATCCCCACATTCCTGTGTCCCTGCATCCGCATCCCCACATCCCTGCATCCCCATGCCTGCATTCCCATCCTTGTCTCCCTGTCCATATGTCCCCACATCCTCATCCCTGCATCCCTGTCTCCCCATGTCCCCATGCCTGTATCCCTGTGTCCCTATCCCTGTCTCCCTATCCCTATGTCACCGCATCCCCATCCCTGCATCCCTGTCTCCGTGTCCCCATCCTTGTACCCCTGCATCCCTGTCCCTGTATCCCTGTCCCCGTGTCCCCACATCCCCATCCCCGTCTCCCTGTGTCCCCATCCTTGTATCCCTGCAACCCTGCATCCCCGTCTCCCCATCCCTGCATCCCCATCCTCTTCCCGCATCCCCATATCCCTATCCCCTTCCTTCATCCCTGCATCCCTGTCTCCCCCTGTCCCTGCATCCCTGTATCCCCACATTCCCATCCCTACATCCCCTCATCCCTGTCCCCATCCCTGCATCCCTATCCTCTTCCCGCATCCCCATATCCCTATCCCCTTCCTTCATCCCTGCATCCCCGTGTCCCCGCATTCCCACCCCTACATCCCCTCATCCCTGTCTCCCCCTGTCCCTGCATCCCTGTATCCCTGCATCCCTGCATTCCCATCCCTGCATCCCTATCTCCCCCATCCCTGCATCCCCTCATCCCTGGCCCCGTCCCTGCATCCCTGTCTTCCTCTGTCCCTGCATCCCCGCATCCCCACGTCCCCATCCCCATGCCGCTGTCCCCGTCGGGGGCTGCCCGTCCCCCCCAGGCCTGGAGCTGGAGGCGTCCCCGGGGCGGCTGCAGACCAAGGCCTACGTGCGGCAGCTGCGGGTCATCGACAACCAGAACCTTCTCTTCGAGCTCTCCTACAAGCTGGAGCCCGGCGGCCAGTGAGGCCCGGGGGGGCCCCTCCCCGGGGACCCCCACCTGCCCCGGGGGGGCCCGGCCCCCCCCCCCAGCACTGACGCACTTTGCCCAGGGGCCCCGGTGGGGCGGGGGGGGGGGATGGGGGCGCAGTGGGGCGCTGCCCCCCACCTTTGGCACTGGGGGGAGGGATGTGTGAAGCGGGGGGGAATGGGTTTGGGGACCCCGGCTGCATCCCCCCCCCCCCCCCCCCCCCCCCCCCCCAATTCCCCCCGGCACCCACTGCCCCCCGCCCCTCCCCTCCCCCCGGCTGGGGTGGGGGGACCCCCGGGAGGCCCATCCCCCCCCCGCCCCCCGGGGTGCCCCGCTGGGCCCCCCCTCTATTTTTGTACGTGCCCCCCAATCCCCCCCCGCCCCCCCCCCCCCCAGACGTGTATATTTTGTACCGAACCGCCGTCCGGAATTGTACATTTATTTTTTAAGAAAAAGGAGGAAAAAAGGAAAAAAAAAAAATATATATATATAAAAAAAAATAAAATGAAAGCCCCGGCGGGGGGGGGGCGGGGGGCGCGGAGCCCCAGTAAAAGGCTGTCCCGGCGCGTGATGTCATGCTGGGGAGTGACGTCATAGCCGTGCTGCTGGGTGAGGTCATGCCGGGAGCAGCGGGGGGCGGAGGGTCACGGGGGGCTCTCCCGCTCCCCCGGCCCGGGCGATCCGTTACCGAATGCCCCCCACGGGGGTGTGGGGGGGGTGTGGGGGGGGGCGGTACGGACCCTCGACCCTCCCAAGGTGGCGGCAGCGCGGAGCCACGCGGGGCGACCTTCCCAACATGGCGGCGCCAGGATGCCGTCCGACCTCCCCAAGATGGCGGCCGGCCAGTTCCGCCCGACCTTCTCAAGATGGCGGGCAGGCCGCGCTGGAGGTGGCAACCGGGCTCGACTCCGGCACCTCCGGCCTCCAGCGGCGGCTCGGCACGCAGCGGGGAATGCCGCCCCCCCCCCCCCCCCCGCGGCTCCGCGCTCCTCTGGCCGCCCGCGGAACGTGGTGGTGGTGGTGGTTGACCTTCCCAAGATGGCGGCCGCAGAGCCTTGCGCGGCTGCTCGCCCTCTCCCGACCTCCCCAGCATGGCGCCGCCACCCCGCCGTGCCCCGCCCACATCCGGTTCCCGGCGGCGCAGGCGCAGGAAGGGGGGCGGGCCGCCATTTTGTTTGGCGGCGGCTGGAGGCCGGACGGCGCCGCGGGGCCGCGTTTCCGGGTGCGGCGGGAGGAGGCCGCGGGCGGCGGGTGAGCGCGGGGGCACCGGGCCGGGGGGCCGCGGGGCCTGTGAGGCCCCTGGTGGGGGGGTTGGGGGCTGCAGCCCGGGGGGCCTCGGGGTGGGGTACGGTGGCTCGGGGTGGGCGTGTGGGGTGTAGGGGGCCTGTGAGGAGGCCGGGACCGGCTGCGGGGTGCCCGGCACCGGCGGGGCTCCGGGGCTGGGGGTCCGTTGAGGCCTGTGTGAGGCCTGTTTTGGGGAGGAGGGTGTGTGCCGGGCGCTTTCGGGGTGCAGGAGGGTGGCTGCGGGTGCTCTGGGGCCGCGGGGGTGCGGCGGGGTCTGCAGGGGCGGTTGTACCGAGAGGGCGGGGGGGGGTTTCCCCGGGGAGGCACTGGTGCAGCTGGGAAGCCCTGTGCTGGAGGGGCGGCGGCGGCGGCGGCGGCGGGGGGGGCTCTGCGGGGATCCCGGTGAGAGCGTCTCCCCCCACTCTGTTTCTCCGGGAAGGTGCCCCTCGCGTTCTTCCCTTCACCCCCCTCCAACGGTGCTCCCCGGGGGGCACACGAAGGGCTCCGTGTCCGCATGCGGGCGGCTGCCGTGGGAGGTTTGGGTGACCGGTGGTGCCGTCCTGAGGGACACGATGCTGCCACGGTCAGGCCAGGCCCGCGGTCCCCAAGACAGCGTCACGGTCCGGTCGCTCCTCTGGGCCTGGTGTTGGCGAACTGCGGCCTGAGCAGCCTCTGCCTACGGACACCCGAGCATGGGGCGGGCAGCGAAGTGTTGTGAGTGCCACGGTGGAGGCTGAGCTCTCCCTTCTGCTCTGGGTAAACGCCGCCACAGCTGCGTGCTCCCGGTCCACTGGGTAAACACCACCGCAGTTGCGTGCTCCCGGTCCACCGGCCCTCCCTGCCCACGCAGCCGTACAGCACGCCTGCCCCTGCCCAGGCAGCACCCCGGCCTTGAGGACTGAATTCCTGCGGTGGGTTTATGCTCTGGACCCCTCCAGAGCCGTGGTTGTAAGCAAACAGAATAAGTAGCTGATTGTTTTCCGCATGTCCTTTGGGACAGAGTGAGAGCAGCAGCGCTGTGGCATGAGCAGCCGCAGCCTTTCCCCTCCGCGAAGACTCAGCAGAATTGATGCGGCTCGCGCCTGCCCTTGAGTGCGTGGCTGGCCCCGGCGAGCAGCTCTTGCCATCCTGGCTCTCCGTTCGCAGGGTTCCCTGCGTGCCTCGATGTCCTCGGCCGTGATGCGGGAGGGACGTGGATGGGTTCAGGCTGCAGGGTACGTGTGCTGTGTGGGGACAAGCCCAGCGTATCTGTAAGCTGGTGTGGCTAGACACCGAGCTGTCCCTCCTCGGGGCTCTGCTCCCACCGAGGCGTTGCTTGTTTTGGGGTTTGCTCTGTCACAGAGAAGCCGCAGTGAGCCCAGAGCAGGGGGAGGCAGCGCCAGGGTGGGTTCAGGGCGATGCAGGCCAGAGCCCCCGCGAGCCCAGTACTGCACAGCATGCTCAAACGACTTACTCTCCAAGCACTGCTCAGAGTTTTTTGGGTTTGCCATGAGTCCCTGTTGCTGTTAACCACAGCTCTGCTCCAGCCACCCCCTGGCAGTGGAGTGGGGTGGGGGCGCAGGCTGTGTGTCCCCCCCCGACCTGCTTGGACTTGGGCAGTGTTTCTGGGGCCCGTGGGGTGCGATGCAGAAGGAGGAGGTGCCGGTTGCCTCCTGACCCTTAGCTGACAGGCGGACCTGGGGTGCTGAACACCTCGTGACTGCCCTGCTCCGGGTTTCCCCACCCCGCCATCCAGGCGGAATGTGGGCTGGGGGCTGCTGCCACCCCCCTCCAGACGGTGGGAAGGCAGCGGTGAGGAGCCGGTGTGGCAGCGTCCTCAGGCCAGGTGGAGGCAGAGGTTTTGCATGAAAGTCATTTCACTGAACCGCAGCCTGCGCGCTGGGGTGAGCAGGAGCCCTTGGAGAGGTGCCGCGATCCCCAATTGGCCTCGTTTTACCTTTGGCAGACTTGGCTGCGGATGGGTGTCCGCCCGGGTTGCTCTGGCCTGGCCCGATCTCTGGTGTGGAGTGTCACTGTCCTGCTGATGGCTGCCAGAGAGGATCTAATCTGAGCTGACTCCCATCTCCACTGCCAAAGGAGTCGGCTGGGTTTGCAGATGAGGTGTGAATCCGCCTGGACGTGCTCTCCAGGGCAAAGCTACCTGGTGAGCGCGTCCTCTGCTTTTCACAGCTCAGCTGCCTGCCTTCATTCCTGACCGTCTCGGCTTATCGAGTGTGTTGTGTCCCCAAGGTGTTTCGGCACCACTGCTTCAGCTGAGCCCCCTGGGGGGACGTCCCCTCTTTGCACCTCGTGTGACGGCGGCCGCGCTCCCCGCTGGCTCTCCCGCTCGCAGCCGTGCGTTGCTGGAATGCAAAGGCAGAGCCTGTTTTCCCATGGCCGCTCCGGGGCCGGGAGCACAGACCCCTCTTTGTGCCGTGGGGGGCGAGGGAGGGCTTGGCTTTGTCCCACTGTGAACAAACGGGAACTGTTGGCCCTGCCATGCCAAGACGGTGCCATCTGGAGCGTGTGTCGTGCCCGGTGCTGAGAGGTGAGCGTGGCACGGAGGGGAGCACGGCTGACTGGTGCCACCTTTACCACTGCTGCCTGCCCCTCTGCCTTCCTTCCCAGCGAATTGGGTCTATTCGAGTTAATTTTTACCGCTAAAAGTAGGTCTGCAGTTCCACACCATGGCAGGCCAGCTGGTGAGGCAGATGTGCGAGGCTGCAAAGCTTTCGGCTGCTGCAGCCGCAGGATATTGGACCCTGACATGACAGTCACTGCGCAGAGTGCCTCTCTGCTGCTGTTGGATTTTCTGCTCCTGCTGAATGCGTTACCTCCGAGGTGAGGCACGCCGTTCCCCCCTTTCTGCCAGCGCCAAGGTGACGGGGCATGTTCCAGGTCAGGGCTCACTTCCCGCTTTGCTTTGCTTTAAAGTGCTGTTGTCGAGGCGCTCTGGTCCTTGTCTGACCTACTTACTTACATCTGGCTGCTTGGAAGGAAGGCAGATTTGCTCTGCCAAAGAAGTAGCTTTCTGCTGGGAAGCAAAGGTGGGAGGAGGGAGCGGGGGGAAGGTGCCCTCCTAATGAGGGGCTGAGCGTGTTGGGTTTCTCCTGTTGGCTTTGCCAGGGCAGCTCTGGCACGAGCACAGCTCCCAGGGCTCGCTCCTCGCTCTGATGTTACAAGGCCGGTTCAAAAATTAAACAGTCTTTTCCAGACCCGAGCCTGCTTGTTCGTCACCAGCCTCACCGGGCACTGTGATGCTGGGAGCCGAAACACACTGCGTGGTCTCTCGCAGCACAGCTGCCGTGGAGCTCCGTGCCTTGCCATGGTGCTGGGGCTTGGGTGCCTCTCTGCTTCCTTTGGTCCATCCCCGTTCACTTTCCTTCCTCTGGTGTCTCCCACATGCAATACCATAACCGTAGAAATTCCTGCTGCTCGGCAGGACTGGCTGCACCAGCCGGAGCCGCGGCAGCCCGGTGCCCTGGGCGCAGACTCTCCCTCTGGCAGCCCCGGGGCGGAGGCAGCTCGGGAGGGGATGCTCACGGGGAAAGGGGAGAAGCTGCCGGGTGGGTGCGGAGGTTTGCAGGGAGCTCTGCTTTCCCCTTTCCAGCGGGAGCAGGTGAGGTGAGTTGCAGATGCTGCTCGGCAGGGCTCGCTCGCAGCGTGGCCCCCGGGCAGTCTGGGCCGTGGGCAGACGTGGGTGTCGTGTCAGGCCCTGCGCTCCAGGACGCTGCGTGCTGGGATTCGATGCTGCTGCGCTTGAGTGTCCTTGTCAGGTCTGACCTGCTGCCGTGGTGCTCCTGCAGCGATGCACACAGTGCTTGCTTGTGCCCAGGGCCTGTCTCTGCTTTCGCCGTAGCAGCCGGGCACCTTCCCTGCGTGGCCAGCGGTGTTTCCTCCTGCAGTCATGGGGCGTAAATCTTCCCTCACCTGGGCTGGATGGAGGCTGGGTCGCTGGCGTGGGGGTGCTCGTGACTTTGCCTGAGAGCTGGGAGTGATGGGGTTGCGTCTGCAAGGAGCGTCTGACCCCATCGCCGAGTCTCTCTGTCTGTCACCCCATCACTAGATCACGTCCCAAAGCAAGCCCTCCTCTCCCTGTGCGCCGGCTGTAAATTTGAAGCATGTTCTTGGCACCTACCGACCTGAAAAGCAGCCGAGTGTGGATCCGACTGTGCGGAGAACTCGCTCTGACGGGGCTTGGCTCGTTTTCCCCTTGGCATCGACACAGGCGCTTCCTTCGCGCTCTTACACCTCCCGCAGCTGTGGCTGTCGCCAGGCCCTCGCCACCTTCGTCCTCCTGCCCCAGCAAGAGCTCCTCCGCTCGCTGTAAGCTGTCCTAACAATCCTGCGGCATGGATCAGCCCTGTTTGTAAGATTTCTGTAGCTTTAGGGTCTTGCACAAACATCAAGTGTATACACATGTCCTAAAATAACACTTAAGTGCTGCGTATTCTATGGTAGCTTCGAAATTTTCTCCTAATGACTCTGAATGCAAACCTGGTTCGAGGAAAGATCCGTTTCTTTAGCCAACTAAATTTTTTAGAAGCAGTCAACGATGGTTTTTCCGAGTGGCAGCTTCCTTTCTGCGAGGGCGTCGTGGCATTGGGGTGCTTTGGCGTGACTATTCTGCGGCAGGGACTGTGCCCTTCCAACAGGCACCTCCCGACGGCGCCCCGCGACTTGCACTCTGCCTCGGTTCCTTGCCCTGTGTATTCTGGATTGCGAATCAGCGCATCTCTGCTTGGCCTTTGCCTAGGAAAACCCTGAGAATACTTGGCCGGGTTTCGTGGAACAGCAGGAGACCTCGCGCTCCAGCCCGGCGCTAGCTCGTCTCCTTCAGGGCTGCTTCCCGCAACCGGGCTTAGAGCAGCTCTTGCAAAAGAGTCGGCACGGGAGGCTGGCGAGCGGGCAGAGCCCCAGCGCCTCTGGCCTGCAGGAGACGGGTGACAAAAGGGACCAGAGCTGGAGGTCTCATTCCTCAGCCTGCCCGAAAGCCCCGTCAGCAGAGGAGGAGGAGGGAGGGAGGGTCGCGGATGCCGGGCCGGAGGTGGGAGAGACCCCGGTGAGGGGCACGGCGAGGGGGTGTCTGTCCTGGAGGCTCCTGGCCAGCGCGGGGGCGGCCAGCCCAGCCCTGGGCGCTGCCTCGCTGAGCGAAGGGGCCGAAGGGCTGCAGGCAGAGCAGAGGGGCGGCCGCTGCAGCGGCACGGCGGCGTCTCAGGCATGCTTGAGCACTCTGCTGAAACGCAGGCAGAGGCTGGTACAGGGGTTTAAGCTGGAGCCGATCCTGCGGTATTTTAAAGGCGCAGTTATTCTCCATCCAGGCTCCTGAGAGCTGCTGACCTCCAGGCAGTGTGCGTGTTTAGCTCATGGGTTTTCACCACGATTTTTTTTCCATGGTTCCTCTCTGGGTGAGGGCTGGGGGACTGAGCAAACCACTGGCTTTTCTCCTAAAACACTGGCACAGCCCATTTGCTCTTACGGTGCTGTGACCTCTTGCGGAGACGATGCCTGTTGGGCCCCTGTGCCAGGGCAGGGCCACTGCTCAAACCCAGAAGTGTCAGACCTTCAGCGCTGGCCCAGCATCGCTTCTGCTGAGAGGGTGGGTCAGTTTGTTGCCAACCGCTCGGATATTGGGGTGAGTCTGGGAGAAAAGCTCAGCGCAGGAGTTTGGTTTGAAAGGTGGCCTTCAGCGGGGGCCCTCTCCAAATAATGTGCTTTTTTTGGCAGAGAGTTTCACCTGGGCATTTCACCGTCCCGGCCTCCTGGCTCAGACCTGTGTTGGCAGACGCTGCAGCAGCCGACGGCATCAACTCAGGGTGGCAGGCTGGAGCTGGAGACTGGTTGCCTGCTCCCGTGTAAGGCTGCTGGTGTCGTAAGCTCTGCACCGCGGAGCGCCTGGTGCTGTTTTTACAGATAACTTTGCACGCCGTTGGTTTTGAGTGACGGTCGGAAGAGCCGCGGGTTCATTCGGTATTCCTTACTCTTCACTGGTAGCGCGTCAGCCGCAGCCTGGCAGAGACCAAAGACTGACGCTGTGCTGGGTTCGCTGTGCAGAGAGCCTTAGAGGCGGCTCGTTAGCGCTTGCCTGAACGAGCCCTGTGTGAGTGGGCCTCGGCACTGCTGGGGGGCCTTAAAAGGCTCTTGGAGGCGGCTGGAGCCCTTCTCTGCTCCCTGTCCTACTCGGAGCAGCCTGAGGCCGCCAATATTTTCCTTGCTCCCCTTGCGCCTTGAGGAGCTCCCGGCTCTGTCGCCTCCAGTGAGAAGGCTTCGTATGCTCTAAATGGGCAAACGGTGTGTCGGAGCCTGTGGTGAAGGGAACGGTGCATCGTTGGCAGTTGATAAAAAGGCACTTTTATCTGAACGCTAACACCGCCGGTCTCGGGAGTCGCTTTCCATTCAGTGGCGTGTTGTTCTCTGTGAGCTATGGGCCGTGCAGCGTGTTATTCCCAGCCGTGGGTCACCAGCGAAGCAGCCGGGAAGTCCCCGCGTCTCCCGCTGCTTCCTCCCGCTGGAACAATTGGAGATGTCGGTCCGAGAGAGCGGCTGTTCAGAGCGGTTCCTGCCCGGTCCCCTCATGTGCCACCTCTCCCTCCCCGGCTTCCTTTCCCTTCTCGCCTGGCACATGGGACGGGGAGAGGCAGGGAAGTCCGTGGGCTCTCCTGGGACGAGCTTTTCCTGCTCTTCTCTTTGCTGCAGCCTAATGTCAGGACACGATTCCTCGCTCCTGATTAAAGGTTTCCTCTGCCAAGTGAACTGAGCTGAGCTCGGTGGAAAGCTGCTAAAGGACAGCCTGACTCTGGGGTCCCCTGGTTAGGGATGGGGAAGCGGAGGCTCCACCGAGGGCTGTGGAATTCGGCCCCGAGGCGTTAGAAACTTTTGTGTTCGGGGTTTTGTTAAAAATGCATTGTCAGTGACCGTGGGTTGTTAATAATTCACAGTGAACGTCTGAGTCCCGCGGGGCTGGAGTGTGTCTGTCTGTCTGCACGCAGAGATGCACCGGCTCTTTGAGACGCTCCAAATCGAGATGGCAGCTCGCTCTCTTAAAGCATGCTGATACGATTTTAAAAGCCTGAATGACCTTAAATCCTGCGATGGCTGTCTTTCAGGATAAATTATTTATGTCGCATCTTCAGTGCTGCCGAAGCCCTTACTCCTCAGGAATGGGCAGAAATGTCAGGCTTTGGAGGACAGGGTCTGAATTTGGAAGGGCTGTGCTCAGGGTAATGAGGAACTGAGGGTTTGGATGGAAAGAGGTGGAAGATAAAGGCGCCTTGCGAGGCGGGGGCGGGCGGGAGGGTGTTTGAGAGGTCCAGCCTTGGAAGTCGTCCCCAAACCGGTGCAGCCGCATTCTGCAGCCGACATCAGAGGGCTGGAAATTCCTCTTGATCTGCAGTTCAAAGCCACTGCCTCCCTGAGGATGAAGCGCTTCATCTCGGGTTTGCAAATGCAGGCTCGCTGCGGCAGCGAGGGTAGCTGTGAAATACAAATCCGCCACGGCGCCCAAATCCCCCTGAAAAGCGAGGAAACGCGCTTACGACGTCTGAAGGTCACTGCTGCCTGTCCCGCTAAAAAAGCAAACCCCCCGCCCCGAGGGATGAGCAGAATCCAGGGCTGCTTGCTGGAGAAGGCATTTCATTTCCCTTCACGGCAAATAGGGACTTGAAAAATGCCTGAAAAATGTGACGTGTAGGCCAGGCCAGGCCAGATCTGGGTAATCCAGCTCTTTTACAGGAGGGGGAGACTGCCGAGTGTAACGTTCTTGGGTTTTAATAGCGTCTTGAACCCAGGGTTGGCGGGGGAGGCCTGATTTGAAACGCTGCGGGACTGCCCCGAAGCCGGTGCTGCCGTGGGGCGAGGGGTGCTGCGGTGACGGGGTGGGGGTCCAGCGTGGCTGCTGAGCGGCAGCTCTGGGAGCAGCTTTCTTCAGGATCACCTCGACTTCAGTGAACTCTCTCTCCTCCAAAGTAATAGCTTTTCACACGTTTTCTTCCTCTCTGTTTTCTCACAGCTTTCTTGGGTGTTTTTTTTTGTTTGTTTTTTTGTTGTTTTTGTAACTTATTTTGAAAGGAAAGCTAACGTGCAAACCTGCCCCTCCTGGCTTAACCGAAGATGAGCTCTCCTCTGTGCTTTGATCTAGCGGGTGTCTCTCTCACTGCCCTGATTCAGGTCTTTCAAACCACTTTCCCTGCAAGCGCAGTGAGCTGCCGCCGCGGCATATGGAGCTCTCAAAGGCTCAGATCTGGCTTGGTGAAAGGATCCCCGGTAAGGAAGAACAAAGGAGAAGAAATGCAGAGAAGTCGGCTGTCAGAGCGGCATTGTTTCAAAGAGCGCAGTTTCTGTAAGGCGTATGCCAGACATTAAGGGGTGGTAAGCAGTGCTGGGAGAAACCCCCCCCCCTTCTTTTTTTTGGAGGATTTAACTTGTGTCTCCCTAATCTTTATCAGCTGTGTCTGTCTTCGTGAACATTAAAGATCGAGGCTTTATTTTAAAGACAGACGCAGATCACTCCAGAGTTCCCACCCAGAGGTCTCTGCTTTTCTCGTGGGATGAAATAATCGGCAGCCACCACGTGCTTAGTTTGGTGCCTCTTGATTTTGGTTTTTCAATGTGACCTTTGCTGTTAATCCACAACCTGAACGGGGCCGTGTGCTGAAACGAAATGACCTGTTTCTCGGGAATTCAGCTCCAGTTTATCCTCAAGCTGCTTTAGCTTAAACTCTTCTCTCCCCTCCTCTCTCGCTCTTCTAGGTCAGAGCCTTTATCTGAATGCAGGTTTCGGTGCAACACTAGTTTTAAGGGCATGTTAGATATGGGGAGATAGTGACTCATGGTTTTCTTTGTAAAAAATACCCCTCTCCTCCCTGGCTGTGCTTACGGGAGGTAATGTTGCTGTGGGATTGTCGCTGGCTGCTCTGCCTGACGCAGGGCTTACGTGGGGGGCAGCAGGGTAAACGGGGGGACCCGAGCAGCGTGTTTCCCTCGCAGATGTGGCACTGACTTGTTTTCTGACAGCTGACAAACCCGTCCATCCGTCTGCGTACGGCGAGGCGGTGTGTCCCTGTCGCGGGAGTATCTGAAGGGGCTCCTGTGACCCCAAGTGCCATCGAGGTGCAGAGCTGGGTGGGAAATGTCACCCCGTGAGTAACCAGCTGGAGCAGGAGCGTACCGGGGAGGTGATGTGGGTGTTTCTGTTCCCGTGGGTCGGGAGCGGAGGTGACGGCCCGCAGTGCTGGCACCAGTCCTGTGCTGGCTCAGACCTGTGACACATGAGACCGAGTCAGGAGTCTCATTACCTGGCACGTTTCTCAGCTGTATTTCTGCTAATTACCTCCAGCTGCTGGTGTTCAAACAAGGCCGGGGCTCTCCTGCCTGTCCCCTCCCGCTGGTCGTGCCGCGATGCCGTCATGCTCTCCCCCCGACGTCACGCTTGCCCTGGCAGCGGTTCGCGCTGTCCCGGCCCTGCGGTGCCGCTGTGGGGTGGGAAGGAGCACGGGGGAAAAGTGTTCCTGTTGCAACACGTCCTGGCAGCGCCGGCAGGTCCCAGACGAGCACGTTATGAGCCGTCTCTGATCTTACTTCGGTGGGAAAGGTACAGGCTGAGTGGCTTTGCCAGGCTCCATTCCAGTCTGCTGAGCGTCCCGTCATGGTGGGACTGGTGGGGCTGAAGGAGAAATCGCCGGACATTGTTTTTTCTGTGCAAGGCCTCGAGCTCTGTCTGGAGCAAAGTAGCACCGCACGTGTCAGGGGAAGGTGCGTTTCCGAGAGGCAGGAGTGAGGTGGCTTCCCCGGTGAGGTGGACGAGGACCCACTGAGTCACAGCAGGTTTGAGCTCACACCGTTCCTGGCTCCGCAGAGGTGTGGTCGGTGCCACCAGAGAACTGGAGATCTCAAGTGACTTGGAAAACATCAGAAGATAGAGGGGGAAATGTCTTCCCAATGAGGGTGTCTGTAGTTGAGGAGTTTCTCACTCGGTAGAAGAGCTGCTTTTAATTAAAAGGCAGCTTATTTATTTATTTTCCTGAACCGCAGAGGGCTGGTGGTTTGCTCGAGGGCAGGGGAGCCGCTGGCATCGCAGCGATGCTGCCGGTCCGTTTTTCCTGTTCTCAGACCTCTGCCGTGACAGGGAGTGGGAGTGTCTGACCATGAGGACGGACCTGGTATTATTCGGTTCTCCTGTGTACCGTGGCTTCAGTAAATTGTAGTTTACCTAGTCAAAGGCGAGTCTCAGAAGAGATCTTGATTTAAATACCTGGTACAAACCATTTCAAAGGTCGTGGGCACCCAGTGCCTGGGTCGTAAAGAAACTTTCACTGTCGTGGTGGATGTATCTGTGACCTCTCTTGTTGCTTGCCCTGGAGGTCAGGGGGCAGAAGTCGGAAGCTTCAGGTGTGAAACTATCCGGTTCTTACCTGGCGCTGGCATTGTGGTCCCTTTCAATGGTTAAGGAGCAGGTTTTCCTGGGGGAAAGACATCTGCGGCCCAGAGAGGGGCATTTATCCTCTGCCTCTCGCTCTGCCTCGAGCACTCGAAACTCTCAGGGCGGCGAGTGAGGCCTCCAGTCATCACATTCCTATTCCCTGAGCCGGTGCTGCCGGGACGGCCTTACCTGCGCTGCTGTCAGAGGCACGAGCTTGGCAGGGGCCCGTCCTGTGACCGCCCGGTGATTCAGGCTCATCTTCCTGTCCCCGCTTCCTCCGTGCTCAGTCTCCTGTGCCGACGGGAGCTGCTGGACTCTGAGGAACCCCACCGGTGAAGCGCTGTGCGGGCTGGGAGCCGTTCTGGGTAAGCTGTGGTGCGAGACAGATTTGTTTTGGGCTTGTGATGAGATGGATTGAAATGTAACCGGATCGATATTGGGAAGGCTTGTTTCGCTGCCCGCTTGGACAGCTTTGAGGGGGGGCGTTGGAGTTGTGGGAATGGACTGGGGTGCAGCCAGCCTTCGGAGTGTTGGGAGGTTACCGACGTACGATCCAAGTGGTTTGGAAAATCTGCTTTATCTGTCAGGGCTGTTCGGGGACAGGAGCGTCTCTCCTTGTGCAAGCCACAGGACAGCGCCGCGCCGCTTCGTCTGCCTTCTGCTCGGTGATCCGTCTGGCAGATCTAACGGCGTCCGTGGCTGGAGGGGCCTGCTGGGGACGCGTGCCAGGGCTGGCCGCGGTGCCTGGTGACGGGCTGTAGGCTTTCGGCTCCTGTCGCACTTCCACGTGAGCAGCCTCCGGCTGCAGATAAAGGAGCTGGATTGATGGCGCAGGATTAGCTTGGCCAGGTTTTCTCTGCTGGGCGAGGCGGTCGTGTGAAAAACGTCCTGGGTTTCGGGTGCAGGCTGTGCTGGGGTGGGAGCCCTGGTGAATTGGGGCAGGGGATCGATCGTGCTGGCTCCCGCCTCTGGGACCTGCTGCTCCGGGGTGTTGCGAGAACCTGGCAGCCCTTTTGAGCCAGTGGGGAGAGGGCAGCCCCAACCTCTGCCCTGTGCGAGGAGCTCCAGGCACAGGGCACTAGCACGCTAGCCTGGGGCCGTGTTTCTCCATGGGCGGCTCACCGGCTTTCCCCTCCAGTCCTTGACCACTTCCTCCCTTCCCACAGGCATGAGTGACCAGGCTTGCCCCCAGCACTGAGCAGCCGGAGCCGCCGGGAGCTGGGCCAGGATGCCGATCCCTCCTCCCCCGCCGCCGCCGCCGCCTGGCCCCCCGCCGCCTCCCACCTTCAGTCAGGTAGGGGTCTTCTCGCTCCCTGGTGGCCTGGCTGGTTGTAGGGTGGAGCGGTGACCTGTCTTCTCGTGGGGCTACTTGCCAGGAGCCCCGGTGTTGTCTCTGGACCTCCTCGAGTGCAGCCTACGAGAGCTTTGGGCGACCCATGGGCTGTGCCTCGGTTTCCCTTACAGCAGACTCTGTGCAGGGAAGGGGCCTCCGTGGCTTTTCTTTGCATTAGTGTCTTCTGCTCCACGATGGCTCAGGGAGGAGAGCAGGGGGCCTCGCACATGGCTGTAACTCAGCTGCGCCTCGGGGCTGTGTAGGACGGTGTCTCAGCCTCTCCTCGTAGAACAGCAGCGTAACCTCCTGGGGCAACCCCATCACTCCCTCTGGAGGAGAGCCCCTGGAGAAGGCGGTTTGCTGGCAGGGAGCGGGGGTGCCTCTGGGCTCAGCGGAGGAGAAGCGGGAAGGTGGGCTCGGGCTGTGCCTGCTCTGTGGATCCGGGTGTCCATGCGTACAGGTGAACTCCTGCTGAGCTGCTTCTTGTCTCCAGGCGAACACAGAGCCGCCGAAACTGAGCCGAGAGGAGCAGCGGGGCCGTGGGGCCCTCCTGCAGGACATCTGTAAAGGGACCAAGCTAAAGAAAGTGACACAAATCAATGACCGCAGCGCTCCAATCCTAGAGAGTGAGTACCCGCCTGGCACGTCCCTGGGAGGCACTGAGCCCCGTGCTGGGTGCTGCTGTGCCCTTCAGGATGGCTTCTGGGCTCTCACCCTTATGGTTTCCAGTGGCTCCTCATTGGAGGAGCTGATAATACTGGGCTTAACCTCTCTGCCTTTTTCATTTCAGAACCCAAGGGCGGTGGCGGCGGCAGCTACGGCTCTAGCTCAGCTGCGATCCCGCCGAAGGGCGGCCTCTTCCAAGGCGGTGTGCCCAAGCTCAGACCTGTGGGAGCGAAGGACAGCTCAGGTAATGCCCGTCTGACTGTGGCTGGCGTGAGGGTTCCCTGGGGAGGTCCCCAAACAGGAGGGGGTTGAGGATCGTACCGTGTTTGCCTGGGGATTTCGGCTGATTAGAGGCAGGGACCCCAAATCAACACCTCACGTGTGGCCGCAGGCAAGCTGCGCTCTCTCCGTGCCGCAGTGTCCCACGACACAAACCTCCTTGGAGGGCCTGGGAGTCGCGTGTGTTGCTGAACGTTTCTCTCTGCTATTTTCTGTGGCAACCTGCCTTCCAGCCAGCCAGAGCGAATAGCAGTGGTGAGAGAGGAGCCGTGTGTGGCTGAGCACAGTGCCAGCTCCCTGCCTGTGCCAGACAGCGTTCCCTGCGGTCTGGCCCCGCTCGGCCGAGCGGGCAGGCTGCCCCGAGCTCTGCGCAGGCTCGAGGATGAAACACTGCACGTCGCTCTCGCTGACTCCCGGCCCGTGCCGTGCCTGGACAGTCACTCTTGCTTTCCTTCACCGCAGACAGCTCCGCTAAGCAAACCCTGCAAGTCCCCGGCTCCAGAGCAGCCGCCCCCAGGCCCCCGGTGCCGGCCAGCAACAGCCGACCTCAAGACGATGCTGACAACAGCCGGGGCTCTCCCCCGGAGCTGCCGCGCACGCAGAGGCCCTCCCTGCCGGACCTCTCCCGGCCCAACACTGCTGGTAGCACCGGCATGAAGCACAGCTCGTCCGCCCCACCGCCTCCCCCGCCGGGACGCCGTGCTGCCGCCCCTCCTGCACCCCCTCCGGCCCACGGTGCCAAGGTCTCTTCCTACAACCGGGAGAAGCCCCTGCCACCCACCCCGGGACAGCGACTGCCCGTGAGCAGGGACGGACCCCCCGCCCCGCCACCTATCAAGCCCCCTCCCTCCCCAGTCAGTATCCGAACGGGGTCGGGGGCTCAAGGCCAGTCTCTCGCCCCACCGCCACCCCCTTATCGTCAACCTCCCGGTGTCCCCAACGGCCCTTCCAGCCCCATCAACGAGTCCGCCCCGGAGCTGCCGCAGAGACACAACTCTTTGCACAGGAAGACGCCGGGCCCTTTGCGGGGTCTCGCGCCGCCGCCACCCGCTTCAGCCTCCCCATCTCTCCAGAGCAGTCGCCCCCCTCCGCCGGCCAGAGACCCCCCCAGCCGGGGAGCAGGTAAGAACCGTTTGCTCTGCTGGGCCCGGCTCCTTTGCGCCCGGGAGCAGCCGTGGTGGGTCAGGCTGCAGCCACCTGCCCGCGGCGTGTTTGGTGGCCGGCAGGAGATGCCGGGAGAAAAGTCAGCACCGGGGCACAGCGAGGCTTCTCCTGCTCGTGGCAGTCGGTGTAGGGGTTGAGCCAGGGGCGGTAGCTGGACTGTCATGGTTAATACACGTCCCTGGTCGTGTCCTCTCTTTATCCAGCTCCTTTCACGCCTGATGGTGGTGGGTTGTGGCTGGGCAGCTCCTGCCCGTGAGGACGGTGTGTTGTCCTGGGGTGGGAGGTGAGAACGTGGTAGAGACAAAGCCGCGTACGCTGCGGCTGCTCGCCTGAGCTTCCTAAATGTCACTGGGGCGGTGACAAAAAGCTGCAGCAGAGCAGGGAGAAGCCTTTCCCTCGGTGGTGCAGCCAGACGCCCTCGCTCAGCCCTGGGGAACCATCCTACCCTTCTCCGGGCTGGTCTTGGTGCTGCGTGGGTCAGAGCACAGCTGGCAATGCGGGCTCTGTCACTGCTGGTGCGGCCGTTTTGGTGTTGGGCACCCTTCAAAGGTGTGGCTCAGTGGAAACCGCTTGCCGTTCCTCCTGTGCGCGCAGAGCTGGGTGCGAGCGTGTCCCCGCTGGCGGGAGCGGCGATGGCTTCGCCCTGGTGCCCCCCCCCCGGCATGCTCCTGGGCTCTGCGTCCAGACCGCAGCTCCCGCCTGGTCCCCTGCCAAGCCGCTCTGTCCTTCCGGCACTGCCAGAATCCCTCCTTTGAGTTACGGCTGGGGATCTGCTCTGTTAGTCTGTGTGTAATTAGCCTAATGAGGAGCATGAACTGCCACTGTGCATCCGTAGGAGGCTGGGCAGGAGTGAGAGGTGGGTCGGAGGGGCTGTGGGTCCCATGGCAGCTTCGGTGGCAGTGCAGATGTGGCTTCCCAGCCCTGGCAGGCAGCATCTTGCCTCCATGTGGAGCCGCTGCCCTCAAACCCTCATAGGTACGGGCTCGTAGCTGCTCCTCAGATTCCCTCCGGCGCAGAGGGTGACCCGGGTCCAGCCATGGGCTGGGAGCGTGTGGGGGCCGGAGCAGCCCCACTGGAGGTGGGCGGTGAGCCCGGTGGAAGGCGGGCTGGCCGGTCCTGTCCGCTGCAGCTGACGAGGAGGAATGCAAATGTCAGGAATGAGCAGGAAATCTCTGCTGGGTGCGCGTAGGAGCATCCCTGGGCTGGCCGTGCTGGCGTGCTCTGGCTCAGCAGCTGGCCTGGAAAGCTACCTCGGAGGATGTCCTTGGCCCTGCTGCCGGAGGGAGGGTTTGCCCTGGGGATGCCGTGCCTTGGCAGGCTGCGGTGGGCCGTGCCGGTGCTGACCCAGCTCTTCTTGCAGCCCCACCGCCCCCTCCACCGATGCTGCGAAACGGGGGGCGTGACGCCCCCCCACCTCCGCCCCCTTACAGACTGCACGGCTCCGCCGAGCCCCCGAGCCGAGGGAAGCCGCCGCCACCGCCCACGAGGACGCCGGCCGGGCCGCCACCGCCACCTCCACCGGTGCGGAACGGGCACCGGGACTCCATCTCCACCGTCAGAGCATTCCTGGGTGAGTGGGGGCGCGGGTGTGGGTCTGTGCTCGCCGCGGCTCTGCTGCTCTCCCGGGGTGCTGGAGCTGGAGCCCCTCGGCTGCAGCCGCGCTCGTGCAGAGCCACCTCCCTGACCTGCCCGGTTTTCCCCCTTCTCTGCAGATGACTTTGAATCCAAATACTCCTTTCATCCCGTCGAAGACTTCCCAGCCCCAGAAGAATATAAATATTTCCAGAGAATCTACCCCAGCAAAACAAACAGAGGTAAGCGGGGAGGAGGTGTCCTGCCGTCCCGCGTGGCCTGGCTCCCCTCCTGCGCTCTCGAGGGTGGCAGGAGGTGACAGCAGTGCAGCCACAGCCGCCCGCTGTCCTGTTTGTCCCTGCTCAGGGTGGATTGTGCAGGGGCTGGTGTGAGCTCCCGATCCGCGTCCTTCTCTGTGCGGCAGCGTTGCCCCGGGACCTGCACATGCTCCTGGGGGCGCCGAGCCCCAAAGGCAGCCTGCTGCACTCGGGGGGGCGCCGAGGATTCGGGCTGTGCGGATGTTCCGCCCCGCCTGCCCCCTCTTCTGCCTGCTCAGCCTGCGCAGAGAAACGCCGCAGGGCTTGTTCCTGCCTGCGCTTAAGCGCCTTTGGTGCTGCAGCGGTTACAAAAGGAGCCCAGCAGCCAGCTCCGTGGCTCAAACTGGAGTTGGGCAGGGGCTGGGGGTTAAAGAGCCCCTGCGTGTGCCGGGACGGGACCCTGAGCGGTGGCACTCGGACCTGGTGCTGCCGGCACAGTGCAAAGTGCCCTTGCTGCGCCGCTGCTGCGCGTCAGCCCTGCGGATCCCGGAGGAGACTCCGGGGAGAATGGGATGCTCGTTTATTTTTAGAGCGATGAATGTTTAATGTGGATTTGAAAAGCCCTGAGCTTTCCATGCGTGCTGCAGCGGCTGGTTCGAGTCGCAAATCCCAGGCTCCAGATCTCTGCGGGGAGTAGCGGGGGGGGCAGCTGGCGCGGGGAGGGGGGATGGAGGAGGGAAAGCGGACGTGCCGGATCCCGCTCTGCGGAGCACCGGGGCGGTGATCCTCTCAACCGGGGAGCCACCGGGCCAGTATGTGCCAGCAGCGCGGGGCACGCCGTGCCAGCCGTCTCCCCGCGGGTTCTGGTTTCAATGGCGTTTCTTCTCTTTCAGCTACGCGTGGGGCCCCCCCTCTGCCCCCCATCCCCAGGTGAAAGCGGGCTGCACAGGTGATTTGTTCCTGAGCAGAGAGACGGACCTCCTTCCCCTTCCCCAGACGGACCCTCCCCATTCCACACCCCTCAGGATCCTGCATGAGAAACTCCCAGCGTCTTTGGTTTTCCCTGCTGCGCCAGGACGAGCCGATACCCCCAGCCCAGCTCTCTCCACCAGCCCACCCTCATCTATGCATCTCCCCCAGGACTCGGTGCCCTGCTGGCAGCCCCGCACGGGTCCTTTCCTCCTCGCTCGTCGCAGATCCCAGGTCGGGCCGGGACCGCTCAGCCGGCTGCCGCCTGGGAACCGGGCACGAGGACTTGGGGCGGATGCTGTCGGGACCAGAGGTGGTTCGGCGCCCGATTCCTCGGGGCCGGGGCGGAGTGGGGGCTTGGAGAGGAGCTGGGGTGGGTCAGGAGACGGACGCGCTGCGCGATCACCGGCTGCGCCGGCGGTGGAGCGAGGGGGAGCCCGGAGAGGCCGGCAGAGCCTCGTTACCCCGGCGCAGCTGATTGCTTTTTTGCACAGGAGTCAGTGGAGGAGCAGGGGGGACGTGAGCGGGACCATCTGGGCAGGGGCTGGGGGGTTGCAGGGGGGCTGGGAGGGGACACCCCCTGTCCCTGCTCCCGCGGGGGGGGACATCCCCAGTGCCACCCGGCAGCATCGCGCCCCGAAACCCCCGCGGCTTTTCCCGCTGCTGGGTTGTGATGCGGCGAGGGGGCAGCCCGGCTTTTAACGCTGAATCACCAAACTTAGAGCATTGTAAGGAGAAGACACTAATTGTCCGTGGCGGAAGCTGGGGGTGCTGTTACTGGGGGAGGGCGGGCGTTATTTGTTCTGTTTCTTACGTGGCGGGGGGGGGACACGACTGTGGGGGGACCCCTGGGGCTGTGGCCCCCACGCCGGGGCGCTCCGGCTGACGTTTTGCCTTACACCCTGCCCTGTGCGCCGGGGGTGCCGCGCTGGTTTCTCTGTATTTACTCGCAGTACGGGGGGGGGGGGCTGGACATTAACCGTAGTTACTGATCTATTTTGTACGTTGTAAAAAGCTGTACTACAGGAGGAAGGTGGGCGCTGCGGC
Source organism: Pluvialis apricaria (assembly GCA_017639485.1). Classification (NCBI taxonomy): domain Eukaryota; kingdom Metazoa; phylum Chordata; class Aves; order Charadriiformes; family Charadriidae; genus Pluvialis; species Pluvialis apricaria. The sequence continues at coordinate 5,209,658 of CM030032.1, forward strand.
TGTACTAAACCCTCCCCTCTAACTGTTTCGGGGATTGTTTTGGGGTTGTTTTTGTTTCTGGGTTTTTTTTTTCTATGAAGATGGAAAGTTTCCGTGTTTCGGCTCGAGCGAGGCGGTGCTCGGGGTGGGTTTCTCTGAAGCCCCCCCCGCCCCGCACCCCCCAGCGCCGCCGTTTGGTTTAAATAAAGGTCAAAAAAAATAAAAGGTTCTCCCTGAGCGCTGGCTGCCCCCCACCCCGGGGGGAGCGAGGGGCTGTTTTTAAGAGGGAACAGAATAAAAAATGAGGACTTTGAAATGACGTTTAAATAAAGGTAATAAAGATACAGGACTCCTCATGGGCGCTGACTGGGGGGTGCTGGGGAAGGAAGGGGGGGCTCCGGGGGTGCTCTGTGCCTCCCTGGGGACCCCTCCCCTCTTTTGGGGCGGGTTGGGGGGCGGGGCTCTCTGCCTGCGCCGAGGTTGGTGCTGGGAGCGCTGGGAGGGACTGGGACGGTGGGATGGGGGGTGCTGGGAGCGGGGGGGGGGCGCTGGGAGCGGAGGGGGGCGCAGACTACAACTCCCATCATGCACCGCCCGCCGCGCACCGCCGCTCCCGGCATGCTCCGCGCGCCCCCGCCCATTGGCTGCGCGGCGGCGGCCCCCTCCTCCCGCCGCCCTGCTTGGCGCGGGGCCTTGCGATTGGCGGAGGCGGCGGGCGGAGCAGCCAATGGGACGGCGGGGGCGGGGCCGGCTCGGCCTGGTGGCGGGAAGTGCGGAGCCGGGGCTGAGTTGGCGCGAGAAGGTCGGTGGTGGTGGCGGCGGGGGGGGGTCCGGGCCGGGGGGGACACATGGGGCCGGGGGGGGGCCGGGGGCTGTGGGGGGCAGGGCTGTGCCCGGGGGGGGCTGTAGTGGGGATGAGGGACGGGGCTGGGGAGGGGGGAGCGGCTGGGAGCCGCAGGCCGGGGGCCTCCCCTCCTCCGTCCGCAGATCCCCCCGCCTGACCGGTGAACCCCCCGCGTCTCTATCCGCAGACCCCCCCCCCGCCTGATCGGTGAACTCCCCGCGTCTCCATCCGCAGACCCCCCCGCCATGGCCAGCAGCAGCCCGCAGCGCCAGCCCACCATCGGCTTCCCCCGCAGGAGGAGCGCCCGCCGCCCCGCCGCACCCCCGGCCAAGAGCTGCCCCGACCCCGCCACCCTGTCCCTGTCGCCCTGCCCCCGGGCCTCGGGCCCCGCGGAGCCCGGCACACGCTCGCCCCGGGCCGAAGCGCTGCCCCTGAGCCCCCGCAAACGCCTGGGTGAGTCCCCCTCTCCCCTCCCCTGGGATCCCCCGGGAATGCGGTGGGGGGGATCACTTTCCTGAAAGCTGCTGTGGGTCCGGGACCTCTGTCCCCTCGCCCTCCTGCAGCCGCCTTCGCAGCTTCCCCCGGTTTCGGGAGGAAAAGCTGCTCCCGTGGGGCCGAAGTGCTGCCCGGGGGTGGGGGGGGACACTGAAGCACGAAGCCTCCCCCTGGGGAGAGCGACAGTGTGTTACGAACGGCCTCTTGCTCGCACACAAGCGCACTGCGAGAGCGCCAGGGTCGGGCCTGCGCGCTCGGCTGACCCGTTTCCTCCGCAGGTGACGACAACCTCTGCAACGTCCCCCGCACGCTGCCCTGCTCCCCGGCCAAGCGCAGCAAGGAGAACCAGGGCCGCCGCTTGCTCTTCGGGGACCCCCCGGCCTCCCCCGAGAAGCCCAGCAGCCCGGAGCCCTCCCCACGGCGCGGGGGGCAGGAGACCCCCCAGAGCTCGGGGCAGCCTGCGCGCACCCGGCTCTTCAGGCAGGAGGGTGAGCACGGTCGGGGAGGGGGGACGGGGTCCTGGTGGTGCCGGAGCCCCCCCTGAGCCCTCTCCCTCACCGGCACAGGCACATGCTACCAGCAGGCGAAGCGGGTGCTGCATGCGGCCGTGCCGGACCGCCTCCACGCCAGGGAGAGGGAGACGAGCGTCATCCAGCAGTTCCTGCGGGAGCACGTCTGCGGGCGCCGACCCGGCAGCCTCTACATCTCCGGAGCCCCCGGGACGGGGAAAACGGCCTGTCTGAGCCGCGTCCTGCTCGACTGCGAGGTGTGCCACGGATGGGGGTCCCGGTTTGGGGGTGTGGGTGGAGCAGATTGGCAGGGAAAGGTGGAAGGGGGACTGGCAGGAGGAGCGTGGCGAGGGGGGCAGTGGTGTAACGCTCCCGTCCCCGGCAGGATGAGCTCGCCGGGAGCAAAACCATCGTCCTGAACTGCATGGCGCTGAGCAGCCCGCAGGGCGTCTTCCCCGCCGTGGCACAGCAGCTGGGCCTGCCCGCGGCCGCCGGCCGGGAGGGCCTGCGGAGGCTGGAGAAGCGGCTGACGGCCCAGGGACCCATGGTGTGAGTTTCCCTCCCCGGGGGGCGGTGTGGGGTCTCTCCCTGGACACCCCGAGCGCGGCCAGCTGGGAGAGGTGGCCCCGGCAGCGGCTCTCCCTGCTTGGGGTGCTGCGAACGGGCCGCGGGGGCAGTGGGCAGAGCCGGGGCTGACCTGGGCTCCCCCCTCCCCACAGCCTGCTGGTGCTGGACGAGCTGGACCAGCTGGAGAGCAAGGGGCAGGACGTGCTCTACACCCTCTTCGAGTGGCCCCGGCTGCCCGGCTCCCGGCTCGTCCTCGTGGGTGAGTGCGTGGCAGCATGGCACTGCCACCCTGGAGACCCTCTCCCTCTTTTGGGGGGGGCTGATGGAGGGTTTGCCTTTACATTTTCCCCCTACCTCCTGCCCACCCGCTCCCCGCTCGGGGGGCACAGCCTCATCCTTCTTCCCTCCTCACCCCGCTCTTCCCGCAGGGTTGGCCAACGCGCTGGACCTGACGGACTGCAGCCTGGCCCGGCTCGGTGCCCGCCCGGCCGGCAGCCCCCGGCTGCTGCACTTCCCGCCCTACACCAGGGAGCAGCTCACCGCCATCCTGCAGGAGCGGCTGGGGCAGGTGGGGACACGGGGGGACACGGGGACGGGGACACACACACGCACACACACAGTGGGGCTCTGCCCAGGCAGGCGACAGCACTGACGGTGCGTGGTGCCTCGGCAGGTGGCTGGTGACACCGTCCTGGACACTGCCGCCATCCAGTTCTGCGCCCGCAAGGTCTCTGCGGTCTCCGGTGATGCTCGCAAGGCCCTGGATATCTGCAGGTCAGTGCCCACCCCAAAACGGTGGTGCCGGGGCCAGTGTGGCCCCTGCGAGCCCTGCATGGCTCCGCTGCCCCGGGGGTGTCTGTGCCGGGGGTGTCTGTGCCGGGGCGGCCGCGGTGCCGGTTGCTCAGGGCCATCTCTCCCCAGGCGCGCCGTGGAGGTGGTGGAGCTGGAGGTGCGGAGCCAGACCCTGCTCAAGCCGCTGCCCGGCGGTGAGTAGATGCTGCGCCGGAGCCAAATCCCTACAGGGGGGCACACGGGCACCTTGCTCTGTGCTGCCTCTCGCCCCCCTGCAGTCCCCTGCAGCCCTGTCTGTCCTGCAGGTGACTCCCCGGCGTCCCCCGTCCCCAAGCGCGTGGGGCTCCTGCACATCTCCCGCGTGATCTCGGAGGTGTTTGGGGACCGGCTGGCGGCGGGCGGCCAGGGGGTCCGGGACACCTTCCCGCTGCAGCAGAAGGTGCTGCTCTGCTCCCTGCTCCTGCTCGCCCGGCGCCTGCGCGCCCGGGAGGTGACGCTGGGGAAGGTGAGTGGCAGTGAGACCCTCTTGGGACTGGATTTGGGGAGCGGGTGGGTGTCCCTGGGGTGTCCCTTGGGTGCGGTGCCGTCGTGTAACGCCTGCCCTGCCTTCCCCAGCTCCACGACGCCTACAGCCAGGTCTGTCGGCGGCAGCAGCTCCCCGCCGTCGACCAGGCTGAGTGTCTGTCTCTCGTCGCCCTCCTGGAGTCCCGGGGTGTCCTCGAGCTGAAGAAGGCCAAGGAGGCCCGGATGGCCAAGGTACCGTGGGGTCCGGGAGCGGGGCAGGGGTCCGGGAGCGGGGCAGGGGTCCGGCAGTGCGGCGCTGAGCAACTCCCCTCTGTCCCCCAGGTCTCCCTGAAGCTGGAGGAGGCGGCGGTGGAGCACGCTCTGCAGGACGCGGCGCTGGTGGGCAGCATCCTGGCCCAGGGGCTGTGCTAACACCCCCCCGCAGCCCCCTCCCCGCTGCCCCGGGTGGGATTTTGGTGCATGAATTCCTTGGCTGGGCTATGGTGGGAGCAGGGAAATGGCTCCCACAGGCCTTGGCTGCTCTTTGTTGAGCCTTGCCCTGGGGCCCTCGGTCCAGGGCAGTTTTATTGATATAATTAATGTTATTATTATTATTATTATTTTTATTTTTGTGTGGCTGGAGCCGAGGGGCGGGAAGCTGCCACCCCCCCAGCCCCTTTGCAGCAACGGCCGTGGGTGGTGGGTGATCCCGGGGTCCGACCTTGCTCCCCGCTATGAACTGCGGGCGTTTGCTCCCGGCTCCTTCAGAGGCTTTGTGACCCCCCCCCCCAAGCCCCCCACCGCAGGAAGGACAGTCCCGGTGCTGGCAGAGGCGGAGGGGGACGCGGTGGGCTCGGCTCTGGGCAGGGGGGCAGTGAGGCCCCCACTATCTCCTGCCATTAATAAAGTCATTCTGGTTCAGCACTGGCTCCTGCCTCTGCGCCCCCCCCCGTTCCCTCCTTACCTCACGGCTGGGGGGGCCTGGCCCTGTCCCCCCCAGCCCTCTCCTCCCAGGCTGCAGCCCCCCCCCAGCGCTCCCCCCGGCTCCTGGCCCCGGCTCCTCCGCTTGTGTTAAATAATAGACGCTTTGACCTAATTTTGCAGCTTCTCTGGCTGGGGGAGGTGGGGGGGCCCCAGGCAGGCGGGGGAGCAGGGGGGCACTGGGACTCCATGGGTGCTCCCTGTCCGGCCATCCCACCCCCCTCCGGCCATCCCACCCCGTCCCCCAGGACCCCCGGCTGCCCCCCAGCAGCTCCCGGCCGGGGATGGGGTGCCGGGGATGGGGGCAGTGGGGTGCCTCAGTTTCCCCTGGCCCCACGGTGTGGCCCTGGTGTGTGCCAGCCCCATCCTGGCCCTGCTCCTCCGCCCCATGGCCTGCGGGGTCCCCGTGGGGTGCAGGACATGGGGACACCGCCTGTGTCCTTGCCCTGGGCACCTGGGGCCAAAGCGGAGCCTGGTGAGGCCGCTGGATGTCACCGTAGAACTGAGTGCCCCCCCGTTTTGGCACGCTGTGGCACTGCCCATCCCTGCGGTGCCAGGGGACACCTTGGGGACAGGGCGGGCCCCAGCCGCTGAGTCCTTTTCCAGCCGCCAGTCGCTCCGTGGGGAGCGGTGGGGAAACTGAGGCAGGGGCAGCGCGGCAGGGCCGGGGCGGATGGCAGCCCCAGCCTGGCCCCGAGCGCGGCTCAGCCGATTGCTGCCGTGGGGTTATTTATAGCCGAAGCTGCCATGTGTCGGACGTGTGCGGCGGCACAGGGGGGGGGGCAGCGGGTTCAGGCCAGGCTGTGCCCGCTCTGCTCCGTGTCCCTGCCGCCTCGCCACGCCGGGGGGCTGAGGGGACACTGCCCCTCACACCACGGGGCTGAGCAGGGACCGTGGCCCTGCCACCCGTCACCAGGCCGCGGAGCTGAGTGGGTACCGGCATCCCCGCACCCGTGGGCAGAGCTGGGCTGGGCACGGGCTGCCTGGGGGCCCCCGTGCTCCCCAGGGGCCACGGCGGCCGCATCCTTCCCTGCACCAGCCCCGTGGCCGTGACGCAGCCCCACGGCGTGGAGCCACGGCACACGGTGACGGTGGGTGGAAGGAAGTGGCTGGCAGCGTGTGTGACCGCAGTGACGCGGCGGTGACGCGGGCGGGCATCGCGGTGCCCCTGCTCCCCACATCCCCCCGGCTGCTCCATCCCCGGCCCCCCCTCCTTGTGCCCACTGTGGCGCTGGGCAAGGTGGTGGCTGCGCATGGGCCCGACCGGCCGTGCTGGGCACCCCACGGCGAGGCTGGAGGGTCCCCGGCCTGGCACTGTCCCCAGGGTGGCCCAGCTGTGCGGGTGGGTATGGGGACAGTGGGGCAGCGTGGGGCACGTGTCCCTGTGGGGTGGGAATGTGGGTCCCCTCGCCGTGCCAGCCCACCAGGGTGCCCGTGGCCACGCCGGCCCCAGCTCCCTTCTCTGCCGCAGTGGATGAAAAATCGATAGCGCAGACGGATTCCGCTGCGTGGGTGCCGGAACTCCCGCCGGAGCCGTTCATCACCACTCGGCGAGGGGCCGGCAGCGCCGCGGCAGGAGCACCACGGCTCGGGGACGTGTCTGCTGGCACCAGGACACCCGGGACACCCTGGGACACCCACACCCCACAGCGCAGCCGACAGCCGGGGCAGCAGCAGCACGGGGAGGCCGAGGGACCCCGTCCCCCCGCTCCTGCACACGTGTGACTGTGTCCCCTCGCTCCGGCACACACGTGCCGTACCCACGGGGCTGGGCAGCGCCCGGCCGTGCCGCAGACAGCCCCCCATGTCTGACCATGCACCCGCCCGCATGTGTGCGGTGGGGGCCTGGTGTCCCCTCAGCGGTGTCCCCGGTGTCCCCGGCGCCCCGGCCGCCTCCTGTCCTCCCCTGCACTCTTCTTACATAAGCGCCACGTGGCGGGCACAGTCCCCCCCCCGCCGCCGTCACCGTCGGCACCCAGATTCCATCTGACAGCCCCGTTCCGCTCGGCTGCGCTCCTGCCGGGCACCGGGGCCGGGACCCCGCATGACCCCACTGCACCGGCACCGGGCCCCACGCCGGGTGAGGGCTGTGGGGCCTGGAGGGGATGGGGACGCTGAGGACACAGCCCCGTCCCGCTGGCACCCCCTGTCCACGCCCTGGCACCCCACTGCCCTGCCCGCTCCGTCGCCCGTGTCCTGCCAGACCTCGGCACCCCGACGCCGCGGGACAGGCCGGGCCCTGCAGCCGGGCAGGATCTGGCCAGTAGCCGGTTTGGCCCCATGGGCAGCCCCATGGCAGGACAGTGCAGGGTCCCCGGTGCCCAGCGGCCACCCCGGTGGGCCGCAGAGGGGGCGGCAGGCTGGCCGCTGCGCACATCTGGGAGTCATTTGGCACATTCCTCTGGGCTGAGCACATGCCGGCGGCTGGGCCTCGCCGCGGCCGGCAGCCCCGGTGTGCAGGGGAGGGGGCCGGCGGCCGTGCCGGGCTGTGGGTGCCCAGGCCTTGCTGCCCACGCCGGGTCTGGGGCGTCCCGCTTCGCTCAGCTGCGCATGCGGGGGAAACTGAGGCACGGGAGCACCGCTCAGAGCAGCCAGCGGGCACCCTGCCCTCCTGCCGTGGGTGCCGTGGGGCCTGACAGGCACCCAGGGGTCCCAGGCAGTGGGACACCCATGGGGGTGTGCTGAGGCCGCCCAGACCCCTCACACGTCCCCTCCCAGGGCAGCTCCCACCCTGCTGCCCCCCAGCCCTCGCATGGGTGCAGGGGACCCGGGTGCTGCTTCTGTCCTCCCCCCAGCGGGGCACGGCAGGGCCTGGCTCCCCTCCTGCCTCAGTTTCCCCCGGTGTGGGCAAAGAGCGGCAGAGCCGGGGGGTCCGCTCAGCCCTCCCCCAGGCTCCCCCTGGCTCTGGGTGGCCCCAGGGCTTCACCGCGGGGGGGCCGGGCCCCCTCCCCTGCCCCATCCCACCCAGCCCGGGGACGTGGGGCTCCTGCAGGCCCTGGCCCTCCCTGGGCTGCCCCAGCCCTGCAGTTCTCCTTTTTCTTCCCTTTTTCACAGCAAAGTTACTTTAACCACAGGCGCACCCTCGGTGGGCTCTGGGTGGGTGGCGTGGCGTGGCGTGGGGGACACGGGGGGGGTGCTGGGGCTGTCACCAGGACGTGGGGTGGGGGGGCCGCTGAGGGGGGGGGGGGACACGAGGCCATCGTGGGTGCAGCAGCGCAGCTGACAGGCCGTGTCCGTGTCTGTGTCCGTGTCTCTGTCCCCTCCCTGCATCCGTGTCCTTGTCCCTGCCCGTGTCCCCATCCCCGGGGTCAGTGGCTCTGCTGGGGGCAGCCATCCATCCAGAACCCACCCCCCCCCCCACCCCCCCACCTGCAAACACCCCACAGCCCCCAAAGGCGTGTGCCCCCCCCCCCCCCCCCCCCCTCCCCCTCCAACCCCGAGGGCAGCTCAGGGAAAAAAAAAAAAAAACCCATCCCACCCCGTGATCATTTCGGGGGGGGGGGGGACGGGGACACCCCCCCCCCCAAGATGTGTTTTCCCTCACGTTCTGCAGTTGCGCGGCCCCTTTAAGAACCCCCCCCACACTCCCTGCCCGCCGCGGGCGGCGCGCGCACCCACTTTCTCCCCTTCCGCCTTCTGGAGACTTCAAAGAGTTACAATGTAGCGCCGGCCCCGCCCCTCGCCCCGCCCCGCCCGCCAATGGGGCGCCGCCTCCGGCGGCGCCCCATTGGCGGGCGGGGCGGGGCGAGGGGCGGGGCCGGCGGGAGGGGCGGAGCGTCCTCCTTCGCCCCCCCCCCGTCCGCCCTCCGCCACCGCCGCCGCCGCCGCCGCCGCCCCGCCCGGCCCAGCCCCGGGTAAAGTTTCCCCGCGAGCACATGACTCGCAATGGCCGCGGCCGCCGCTCGTTAAACCCACCCCCCCCCTCCCCGCCGCCATACACACACCCCAACCCCCCGTTATCGTGTGTTGGTCGTCGTCCCCCCCCCCCCCCCCCCTCTTCTTTCGGCCGGGTCGCTCCGTGCCGCCATGCAGCCGCCACCGGGAGCTTCCGGTTTTAAGGATTTGGGTGTGAAGTCTCCGTGATCAGGTAACGAGTGGGGATTCAGCCGTGGTTGGGGAGGATCGTGTCGCCGGGCCGGTACCGCCTCTCCGGTGTTGGGGCGGGGGGGGGGGGGGCGCGGAATCCGGTGCGGCGGGACCCAGCGCGTCGTACCGGTGGAGGGGGGGGGGGGGGGGGGATCGCCACCGGTAAGGAGCGGGGGAGGGTGGTGGGTGCCGTCCTCCTCGGTGGGTCGGGGTGGTGGGGTGTCCCCGCCCCGGGAGGTCCTGCCCTGGTAGGGGCGGTTTGGGGGTCCCAAGGTGGTAGGGCCCCCCCCCCCCACCCCCGGGAGGCGGCGCTGGGGATCCCCCCTCCGGTAACGGGGGAATCCTGGGGATCCCCCTCGTTCCGTCTCGGTGGTGGGGACCCGCGGCGGGGAGGGGGGGAAGGCGAGGGCCCCCGCCCGGTTGTGGCTGCCGTGAGCTCCGGAGAGGGGGAGCGTTGCCCCCCGCCCCCGTTCCGGACGGTGGCTTTGCCTCCCCCACCCGCCCCCCCCGGGGCTTGGCGGTGCTGCCCCCCCCCTCGGTTACCGGTGCTGGGGTCCCCCCTCCCGGGACCGGCTGGCTGAGCGCTACCGAGCGGCGGCGCTGCCCCCCCCTCCCACCCCGGTGAGGGCTCGGGGGCACCCCCGGCGCAGGGGGGGGCTGCGGCCTCCCCCCCCCCCCCCCATCCCGGCGGGGTCTGAGGCACAGCCACGGAGCGCCGTTTGCGGGTGCCCCCCCCGGGAGAACCGGGCTCCCCCGGGCCGCCGGTGCGCTAAGCCACGTCCGTCCCCCCCCATCCCCGGCGGGGGCGGGCGGGGGGGGGGGGCCGGGGGCCGCTTCCCCTTTTCGGGGTGCGGGGGGGGGGGGGCCGGGGCGCGGGCGGCGGGGCCCGGCGGGTGAGCGGGGCCGGGGGGGCGGCTGGGGGGCGGCGGGGGCCGGGGGTCCGGGGGGCGGGAGCGGCGTCTGCGCCGTTTCCTGGCCGGCGGGCGGAGGAAGCCATCGCTCTCGGCGGCTGACAGGGCGCTGGCGCGGCGGCGGGGCCGGGGGGGGACCGGGCGGGGGGCGCCGGCCGCCGCCTCCCCCCCCCCCCCCCCCCCCCCGCAGCAGATGCCCGGGGGCGGCGGAGCTCCTGGCAGCGGCGGCCGGAGGGGGGGGGGAACGGGGGGGGCTGCCCCACCGGGCTGCAGCCCCGCGGCGGGGGGAGCCCCCCGGGGTCGGGCAGCAGCGCCTCAGGGTGTGGGGGGGTCCGGGGCAGAGCCCTCCCCGTCCACCGGAGCCGGGGTGTCCCCCAAATCTGTGCCTCTGACCTTTGACCTCGTTGGGTGGCAGGGGCCATCCCGCAGCCCGGTGGGTGCTGGGGGGGGGGGGGGAACGGACGTGGGTGCTGCCCCGCGGTGCCCACGCCGGTCCCCGCCGCGGGGGTGGCCGTCCTGCTCGGGGGTGCCGGGCAGGTGTTGGCCGGCGGCTCCGGCTGCGGCACCCCAATCGCCGGCCTCTGTGCCGGGATTAGCGGGTGACGGCTCGCTGGCTTAGCAGCCCCGCGGCCGCTGCTCCCGGGCCATATGTCACCCGTGGGCCTCGCGCCCTGCCCTTGGGGGTGACCTTGCTGCAGCGCAGGGACACGCGTGGCCCCGCAGGTGCTTGCACCGGGGCTCCCCGGGATGCTGGAGGGTGCCCGGCACCTTCACCCACCGCTCTGCTTGCGGCCCCCCCAGGTGACACGGCCGATGCCAGCGGGCACCGGGACGGCGGGGAGGAGAGCAGGACCCCGTGCCCTGTCCCACACTGCCCGGTGCCAGCGGGTGCCGCATCCCAACCAGGATGCCCGGCTTCGCCTGGCTGTCCTTGCACACCCGCCGTGTCCCCAGCGCCCAGTCCCCGTGCCGGGAGCGGCGTCGCGGCCGCCGAGCCTGGGGAGGGCCCGTGCCGCCGCCTGCCCTGCGGCGCTGGGATTCACCAGCTCCGCGGCTCCGGCTCTATTTATAACCAGGAGGCTCTGGCGTGTCGACGTGCCACACTTGGCTGCGCCGGCTGTGGGCAGAATGTGCCATGGGCCACCCGCCCCAACGCCAGTGCTGTCACCGGGGGGGTGGCTGGGCTCTGGGGTCCCCTGGCCCTTTTTGGGGGTGCTGCTGCAGCACTGCAGGGGAGCCCTCGGCTGGCGGAGCTGTGGGGCACTCGCAGCGTGTGCCGAGGGGCCCCCCTGGCACCCATGGGCACCCCTGTGCCGCAGGGCCCCCCGTGGCAGTGCCAACCCTTCGGGGGGAAGGGCTGCGGTGCCGGCAGGCGGGGGGGGGCTGCGATCATATCTGCGGTGACACATGTGCTGATTACAGAAAATGGGTTAATCTCCCTGCGGCTGGAGGCGGCTTAGCGGGGGGTGGCTCGTGGCAGGGCCCGGCGAGGGGCCGCGTGCGCCCGTCCTGGCCTCCGCTGTCCCCGGCTGAGCCACGGCTGCCAGGCGGTGACAGGGGACATGGCAGTGGCACACATCTGCACGCCTTCCTGCAGCCGGCGCGGTTGCGGTGCTTTGGTTCCCCCCCCCCCCCCAGGTACGCCAGGTCCCAGCCTGGCCTGGCCTGATCCCGGCCCTGGGGTGCCTGCCCGGGCTGGGGGCACGGTGCCACCAAATCCCGGTGTCCGGGGGGTGTCGCGTGGCCGCTTGCCCGTTGGGTCCACCCAGACCGGCCCCGGTGCCGTGTCCCGAGCGGCCCCGTGCCGCAGCCAGCTGCACTTGTCTGCCGGCTGTCGCCGAGCCAGAAAGGGCTGTCTGGGGCCGCGCTGTTCCCGGCACGCCGTTCCCAGGGCGCCGGCTGCGCGCCGCATCCAGGGCTAAAAACAACCGGGGGCTGCTGCGAGCGGCTGCCGTGGCGCAATCCCACCGCTTCCCGGGAGCCCATGGGGAACCCGCATGGGGCACCCCGGGACTGTGACCACCCCGCGGCTGCGGGCAGGACCTGCGCTTCCCTGGGCTCATCCCGAGGGTCGGGGCTGCACCGCGGGGTGGGCGCCAGGCTGGGCCCGGGGGTGTCCCCTCTGCGGGCAGGCAGTGCCGGGCTGTGGGTGGGGGTCCCCGGGGTGCTGCGGGGCCGTCCCGCGGGGTGAGGGGCTGGTGGGTAGGGGTGGCCCGGGCACCGCTGGGCCTTTGGGGCTGAGCCACGCTGGGCCGCTCCTTCCAGGATCCGCCATGCCGGCACCCACGGGGCGGCCAGGCCGGGGCAGTGCTGGTGCCGGTGGCAGCGTGGCACAGCCATGCCCATCCCGGGGGCCGTGGTGGGGGCCGGGGCACCTGTTCCCACAGAAGAATGGCGCGTCTGGCGGCGGGTGCGGGACGTGTAACCGGAGTGGCGCGTTCCCGGCGTAACCGGAGCCGGCCCGGCTGCGACAGGTGGAATTTCAGTTTGTGGCTCCCACCCGGCAGTGGGACGTGGGGGTGTCGGGGGCGAGGACCCACGCCATGGGGCAGGCGGCTGCTCCCCGGGGTGGTGAGGCCAGCACTGACACTGTCCCCGCTGGCAAGGACGCCGTCCCCACTGGCCAGCACGATGTCTGTGCTGGGGGAAGCGGCAGTGGCCGGGTGTGGGTTGCTGCTGGCCCGCAGGCTGCCGGGGCATGGGGGTACTAGTGCTGCCCAGGGGCTTGTGGTGCGGCTGAGCAAGCCCCTGGCTGTGCCACCGGCCCTGGGGAGTGACATGCCGGTCCTGGGCTCCGCACCGGCCCCAGCACCCCCAGATCCCCTTGAACGGGGGCTGCGGGCAGCCCCGGCTCTGGCACGCTGCCTGTGCCGAGCGTGTGCCGCCGGCTCCGGCCCTGCCGCCGGGCTGGGGCATGATTCACGCCTGCCCGGGGACGTGAGAAACGTGACGGTGACTCACGGCCGAGATGCTTCGGGGATACGGGGAGGGGGTCTCGCTCGGTGGCCCTGCCAGGGGGGCACCTCACCACTCCTGCGTGGCGCTGGCTGGCCCGGGGGGGGGGGGACAGGGGGTAGCCGGGCCTTCGACCTGCCTCGCGTGTGAGGCCGCCCCGGGTCGGGCGCTGACAGCAGCGAGGAAACCGCAGGCTGTGACCGCACAGAGGCTCCGCGGGCGCTTCCTGCCCTGCCCGGGAGGCTGCCAGCAGAGCGGGGCCACGCTGCTCCCCCCGCGCTGGGTGACACGGCACCCCTTCCCTCCGCTTGTGTGCCGAGGGGTGGCCTGGCACCGAGGTGTCACTGTCACCTGTCGCGGTGAGGATGGGGGAATGCGGGCAGAGCCACCCCTGCCAGATTTGGGGGGTGCAGAGCGGGCTGGCAGCAAACTGGGGCGGTGGGGGGGGCGGCAGGGCAGGGGACCGGGGTGGCAGCGGAGCAGGGTGACAGGGTCTGGGGTGGCAGGGGTCGCGGCAGTCAGGCCAGCTGAACTGAAACCCGGCCGCCCAGGAATTGAGAGCGGCGAGGGGAAGCTGCGGCCGGGAGCGCGGTGCCCGCAGGCATGACAGGAAGGGCTCGGTCACTGCCCGCCGCCCCGCCAGGCACCCCAGAGCAGCCCTGGCCCCGCTTGCCCCCGCGGTGCCGGGAGGGGGGACAGGGCGGTGCCCCCGCTCACCGGCGTGTCACATCCGGACGCTGGCACTGCCATCGCCGTGTGCCCCTGCAGGAAGCGCGGCTGGGTTTGGTGGTGTGACATGGGCACCGGGGCTGGGGGTGCTGCCTGCGCCGGGGGGGGGTGGTGTTGGGGTGCCTGTGGGGTGGGACGTGGGACTGGGGGTGGCTGCTGGGGAGGTGGGTGTCACGGTGCCGCCGTCACGGTGCCGCCGTCCCGGTGCAATCCCCGTCGCTCTGCGGTTAGTGTTGGCTGTGCCAGGCACAGGGGAGCAGGATGCGGCCCTGCCTGGGTGTGGGCAGTGGTCACAGCTGGGGGCTGCTTTTTTGGAAGGGGTCTCTTGGCGGGGGGGCATTGTGCTGGCGTTGCCCGGCCTATCTGGGTGTGTGGGGTGGGCTTTGTGCCCCGGTTTGGGGTCACGGGTGGCTCGGGCAGCCACGGTGCCCCCAGCTGCGCTGCCACCGGCCCTGGGAATGGCTCCGGTCTGCACGTCCGTGCGTCCGTCCGCTCCCGGGAGCCACCCTAGGCCTGAGCGGGACGTTCCTCGTGGCTGGGATTTGGCCCGGGCCCCGCGGCCGTGTTTTCCGCGGGGCTGGAACGAAGCGCAGGATTCCAGGAAGCTCCGGGCTCCGTCCAGCTCCTGCCGGGGACTGGAGGAAAAGGCGTCGGGGAGGGCGAGCGTGGGCCCCCGCCGAGGGGCTGCACGGCCCCCGACCCACGCTGCTGGCCTGGGGTGCTCCGGGAGCGAGCCCTGGCCGGGACATTCAGGACCCCCAGTTGGGACACCCAGGACCCCCCAGTAGGGGAGCAGCCATGTCTGTGCCGGCGCAGGGGGTTTGGTGGGGGCTCCTCTGCGCTGCAGCTCCTTCTGCCCACGGGGACCCACGGGAGTGGGGCCGGCCGGGGTCCCCAGACCCTCCTGGCAGTTGCCGGTCCCGTGGGGCGTTGGGAAGGGGCTGGTGGGCCGGTGGCCCCCTGCCAGGATTGGGGCGCACAGTGGCCAGGCCGGCGGTGCTGGCCTCGCTGGGTCCCAGGCCAGCGGGGACGGGGATGACGGGTTGGGGGGGGGGGGCAGGAGCGGGTTGAGTAATTGGGCCCCGGCACGGCTGGCGCGGTGCCCGGCGAGCACTTGGCACCGGCAAACATAAACAGTTCTTCCCGCGCCTCCCTCCCCCCTGCTCCCCCCGGCCAGCGCGGTTCGGGGGCCATGGCCTGGCTGGGGCGACGGGGGGGGGGGAGGCGTGGGGGGGTATGGGCAGCCCCCCTTCAACACCGGGGAGCCGGAGTCCTGTGGGGACCCCAAGCAAGGTCTGTCCCTTCCCCAGGGCTGAGCCGCGGTCCCCGTGCCCAGGTGGATGCTGACCCGGCGTCCGGCACCGTGCCCCCGCGGTACCCGTGGGAATCCGGCACATGCGCTGCAGTGCCCAGCGGGGTGCCCTGTGCCGGGGGGGTGGGATGTGACCCCCCCAGCCACCCCTGGGTGCCCACCCTGGGTGCAGCTGGACCGTGGGTCTCCCCATGGGCTCTCCGGTGGGTCCCCACGGGTGGGATGGCAGCGCTGGGGTTGTGGGTGCTGGTGTGAGCTGGGAGGATGGGGATTTTGGTTCCAGTGGGTGGCACCCAGTTGGGTGCTGGGGTGGGGAGATGGGAGACACACACACACACATGGGACAGGCAGGGCTGTGCCCGTCCCGGCCCCTCCCCAGCGCCTCGCCGGGCGGCCCAGCCTTGTTCCTCTGGATCCTTTTCCGCCTCCGCGGGGCCGGGAGCCAGAATTCTCGGCAAATAAACAGCCCCCGCCGGGCCCCGCGCCAGCGCTTAAATAAACAGCCAACCCCGGGATTGTGAAAGCCCCGTGCCCCCCCTTCCCACCACCACCACCATCATCCCCCCCCACCACCACCACCAAGCCTGGCCTGGGCCATGGGGTCTGTGCCCTACCGGGCTGTGCCGTGTGCCGGGCTGTGCCGGTAGCTCCCACGCCAGCCTAGGCTGGCGTGGGAGCTACCGGCACAGCCCGGCACACGGCACAGCCCGGCACAAAGTGGGGGCTACGCCTCGACGGGCAGAGCCCAGCCCTGCGGTGGGTGAGCTCCGCGGAGCCCCCCCCGCCCCGGGTGCTGGTCCATCCTGCCCCGGGGACGGTGTGGCTGAGCCCCTTCACGCTCGGTGCAGGAGTGATGGGAGCGAGCGGCCGTGACGCCAAAGCCAGGCCGGAGCGGAGCCGTTGTCCTCAGGGGACCCCGGTGTACCTGTCCCTCCTCTGTGTCCCCCCCCCCTTGCCTGCCTCGCAGCCCCTTGTGCTGGCGTAAGGGGTGCAACCCCCCTTGGACCCCCCCCTCCATGCGCCCCTGCGCCCAGGCCAGGCCTGGGGGAGCGGGTTTGGGGCCATGGCTTGGCCCCTGGTACGAGGGGGTGCCCTGCGGGGCCACATTGTCCCCACGCCGTCCCCCCCTCGTCCCCTGCCCCCTCGCCCGCTAAGCCGGGATTAGTGACCTGCGCCTGCCGGGCCCCGTCGGTCCCGGTGTCGTTAATCTGGGGGATTGTCGTTAATCTTGCGGGGAGCGCTGGGCCCGGCCGGCTGCGCCCTCCTGGGGCCGGGAGGGGATGCGGCCCCTTTGGGGGGGTGGGGGGTGTCTGGGGAAACTGAGGCACGGCTGGTGGGTGCAGCATCAAGGTAGGGGCCGTGCGTCCGAGCCCCTCTGCTAACCCCCCCCTCTCTGATCCCTCCACAGCATCGCAGGAGCCGGCGCCACCAGCGAGGACAGCCGCCGGGCAGCGGGTCGCCCGTGGGCCCCATGCTCTGCTCGGCGCCCGCACCCCGTGCCTGAGAGCCCCCCCCCCTCCCCGCGCCGGAGACCCCCACCATGGCCAGCAACAGCAGCTCCTGCCCCACGCCCGGAGGGGGGCCCCTCAACGGTTACCCCGTGCCCCCCTACGCCTTCTTCTTCCCCCACATGCTGGGGGGGCTCTCTCCGCCCAGCACGCTGGCCGGCATCCAGCACCAGCTGCCCGTCAGCGGATACAGCACCCCTTCGCCTGCCAGTGAGTACCGCGGCCCCGCGGTGGGGTGGTGGGACCCCCAGCGCTGGGGGTGGGGGGGTGTGGGGACCTCTCTGTGCCGGGATCACGTGGTGCCGACCCCAGGCTGCGGCTCTGGCACTGGTCTGTACGGTGGCACCGGTGAGGGGGATGTCCCCGCTCCCAGCCGCCGCGTCACCCGTCCCTGGGGAGCTGCGTTTGGGGGGCACCGGCTCCTTGCCCGGTGGGAGGCGAGCGGTGGGCGCTTCTCCCTGTGCGTCCCCGTTAGTGCTGCCTCTGGGGAAACTGAGGCACGGAGTGGGCAGTGGCACCCGGTGGGGTGTGTGCGAGTTAATTGCTGCTGTGTGGCCGCCTTCGTTAATGGCCGTGTTTATACCCTGGCTGTTAACGGTCCAGCTGGCCCTGGTTAGGGGCCGTTGGCTGTCACCGTCCCCGGCACCCACCGCAGCCGGGCTGGGAGACGGGGGGCTCGGCGGTGGCGGGGGCTCGGCGAGGCCGGTTGCTGCGCCGCGTCCCCACGGCGGCTCTTTGTTCGCCGGCGGTGCGGGGGCCGCCCGTGGGGGGAGGCGATGAAGGCAATCATCGCGTCTGCTCCTGATTCAATTTCCCCCTGACAGGGTCGTCCATCACGGCCCCGGTAATCACCGCCCCACCGCGCCGGCAGCTGGGAGCCGCGGGAGGTGGGCTCCCGGCCGGGGGTCCTCCCCGCACCGTCACCCCAACTCACGGGCGTGCCTCAGTTTCCCCGGACCCTTGCTGGGTGCCGTGGGGCGGCTGCCAGACCCCTTCCCATCCCCGGCACCGCTGCGGACGGGCAGCCTTGCCCGTTCCCGTGCCGTGCCGGCATGGGTGCCCCGCGGCACCCGCCGTCGGGGAGGCCGCCGTGGGTCGGGGTGTGGCGGGGCCCCCCCCCCCCAGCCCGTCCCTGGCCCCGGGGGACGGTGCAGGCCCGGGCAGGGCCGGCCCCGGGCGCTGTCCCCCGCCGGAGCCGCCCCGGCGGCGGTGGGACCCAGTGGGACCAGTTCAGCGACTGGGTGGCGGCGGGCGGGGCCCCTCCCCCGCGCTGGCTCTGGGGCCATTCCCGCATGGAGTTGTGGGAACGGGCTGGGGGGGGGGGGGGGGGCCCGCTTGTGTCCCCCCCCCACCTTCCCTGACACCGGGGACGGCGACCACGGGCAGCGCTGGGGGTTCGCCCCGGGGATGGTGGCGCCCGGGTGAACTGTGCCTCAGTTTCCCCTTGGCCTTCCCCGCTGGGGTGCCCAGGGGTCCCGTGGCGTGCGGTGGGTGGGGGCACCGTTTCTGCCCCCCCCCCCCCGTAGGACCCCTACAGCCCGACGGGTGCCCTGTTTGTGTAGGTCCTACGGTACGGGGTGCGTGCCCGGGTGGGATGCCCCCCGCTCTTGCTGCTGGTGGTGGGGACAGCAGGGGAACGCCGGGGTCCGTGTCCTGGCTGGGGGGGGGGGGGGAACGAGACGGGATGTGGGGCTGGGGGGGGCTGCAGAGGGGCCCAGTGCAGCCACCCCCTCCTCACGCGTGTCCGGCCCCGCCGCCGGCCCACCCTCGCCAGATGTGCTGCAGCTGCGCGGCCCTGGGGCCGATGCGCTGGGCCCTCCTGGGGGTGCAGATGTGTGTCCATGTGTCCCCCCCCCGGGGTTCGGCTGGGCGCCCTGTGGCTGTCGGGATGGGGACGCGGTGGCGTTGGGGCTGCGGGGGGAGCTGCCGGTGCCAGATCTGCCCCCCCCAGGGTGCTGCGTGCGTTGCCCCCAGTACGGGGAAATGGGCTCAGCCGTATCCTGTGCGTGGCGCTGGGGGCTGTCCCGTGCACCCCCTCCCCGGGCGTGGGTGCTGGGGGGGCCCGTTGCACCCCCCGGCGTGAGGCGGGTGTCCCTGGGTGCCCTGAGAGCCGCCGTCGTAGCCGTGGCCAGACCCGCGTGTCCCTCCGTGCCGTGAGTCGAGAGCGCCTGGAGGCGCTGGGCACGGCCCTGGGGACCCCCGGCGTGGCCCCCCCGGCATGGCCCCCTCGGCGTCGCCTGTGGGGTGGGGTGGGACCCCCTGCCCCACGCCGGGCTCGGATGTGGGGCACCCCAGGGCAGGCAGGGGGTGGTGCGGGGTCTCTGCGCGCTCAGAGCAGCGTGTGGGCACGTGTGCGCTCGCACGAAGGGTGTGCATGTGTGTGCCCTTGTGTGCACCCTGCGGGAGGGTGTGTGTGTGTGCGCGCGCACCCCGTGCAAGGGGGTGTGCGCACCCGCGTGTGTGCGCGGAGCTGGCTGCGTGTGTGTCCGTGGCGCTCTGCGCGTGCGCTGCCGGCTCTGCCTGCGCGTGTGGGTGCACATGCGTGTGCACGCCTGTATGCGTGCACGTAGCGAGTGTGCGCAGGGTGGAGCGACCGTGCACGGGGGTGCTCAGGGCCGTGCCCCTGCCTGTACACCCGCGTGTGCACGCCGTGCGGGGCCACCCGTGTCCCCGTGCGCGCACGCGGTGTCGGTGATGTGGGGGTGCCGGGACTGTGCCTGTGCCCTCATCCCCGGGGTCTCCCGCCATGGCTGTCCCTGGGGGTCCCCTCCTCGCCCATGGGGGGCTCGGGGGGCCACGAGGGATTCCCACCCGCCGCCCCGCGAGGGGTTCCCAGGACTGCCGCCCCCCCCCGGACCCTCCCTCCCGGCGGGTTCCCAGGCTGCGGGAACCGGGACCCCCGCGCGGCCCCCTCCCCTGCAGCCGGGCCCCCCGGCCCCGCTCTCGCTGCCGGGATGGGGGGCCCCCGCGGCCGGGCCCGGCCTGTCACCCTACCCGCTGGCTCCGGTTTCCTCCGCGCCGCAGCCGCTCCCCCGCAGCGCCCCGTAATTAATTAATTTTTAAAAATTAATGAGCAAAACGTGCTCCCTGCAGGCCGGGGGCTGGGGACGGGGACGGGGGGGGGGGTTGGGGGTGGCGGGGCTGGGGGGCCCCGCTCGGGGTAGGGGCCGGGGACCCCCCGCGGGGTGCGGTGCTGGGGACCCCCCCGGGTCCCCCCCAGCCCCGGCCGGGGAAGATTGATGAGGCCGCGCGGGGCGCGGGGCCCCCGGCCTGGGAAAGCCCATTACGGCGGAGGTTTTCTATCACTGTCAGGGGGGCCGGGGGGAGCCGCCGGGAATTCACCGCGCTCAAAAAGCGGCTGAAGGGGATAAATGGGGTCTTTTGAAGTGGGCGGGCGGGAGGGGGGGCCCCGAGGTGCCGTCATGGGGGTGGGGGGGAAGGGGCTGGGGGGCACCCCATACCCTGGGATGGGTTTGTGGGGGGGTCCCTGCCCACATCCCGCTGTCTGCCGGGACCCTGCACTCCCCACGGTGCCTGCTCTGGGCACAGCGGGGTCCCCCCGTGGTGTCCCATGTGGTGTCTCCCCATGGCGTCCCCATGGGCTTTGGGGCCGGGTCTCCATCCTGCTCGTGGGGGCATCGCGTGTTCCCCGGAGCATCGGCCGCCCCCGTGAGTGGGGCCAGGAGGAAGCGGGGCTGGGGGGGGCCCCATTCTGGTGTCCGTGGGACGTGGCGGTGGGACAGGGCGCATGGCGGGGTGTCCCCGTCCCGCCTGCGTGCGGGGCGCTCCCCTCGCCCAGTTCCTCTTGGCTTCTGCATTAAAGCTTTGGGTTTGGTGGTTGGGTTTTTTTGGTTTGGTTTTTTTTTTTTTTTAATCTCTGTTTCTTCCTCCTGCCGCCGGCGCGGGACGGGAAGCGGGTGCCCATCGGGGCGGCCGCCGGCGTGCGTGCATGGCACAGCCGTGCCACGGCTCAGCCGTGCGGTGCCACCGGCCCACGTCCCCTCCGTCGCAGCCACATTCTTTCCAGCGCTGGTAAATGAGTCAAAGCAGACATTTGTCATGTTCGCTGCAGGAAGTTGGAGGAGCGCTGGGCTTTTGTTCGGAAACCTGCTGGCTAAGCAAAGCCTTTGACTTTCTATTATTATTTAAACAGGCGCTGCTGATCTGCTCGGCACAGGCACACACGCACACACATGCACACACACACACGCGCACGCGCGCGCGCACATACCGCCCGGGCCTTTTTCTTATTCTTTTTTTGTTTGTCTTCCCTTCCTCTCCCCTCTTTGCAGGGGGGAGGTTGGAAATAAAAGCAGGGTGGCCGCGGCTCCTGACTTTGGGGCTGGGGTGGGGGGGAGATGCCGGCGTGTCCCGTGCCGGGGTGCGTGAGTGTGCGGCCACGCCAACGGGAGGGCGCCCTCAGCATCGGGGTGCGTGTGTGCGTACTGCCCTGCGTGTGCGTACTGCCATGCATGCACACACGCATGCACGCGCACAGCTGTTCACGCACGCTCCCTGCTTGCTGCGTGTGGCCGTGCAGGCCTGGCGTGTGCGGCAGCGCCTGCATCGTCCTGCCAGTGTCCGGCTGTGCACACGCGTGTGCTCCTCCTGCCCCTCGCCGGCGGCAGGACCCGGCCGGGGGCTCGGATGGGCCCTGCAGCACCCTGGGCTCTCCCTGTAAGGACACCCCTGCGGTGGGCAGCGCGGGGCCGGGGCACAGCGGACCCCCGTGGCGTGGCAGAGGCAGCGTGCCCAGCGTGGAGCCCAGCGGCGTGGCTGTGCCGGTGGTGCTGCGGTGCAGTGTGCGAGGGTGGGTGGGTGAGACCGTGCGGCATGGAGGTTACCGACGTGTCGGGGAAGTGGCACCGCCAGGGCCCGTCCTGCCAGCCTGGCCCGTGGCCACCGTGCTTGGCGTGTGTCCGTGCGGGTCGGGGCGCGGGCAGCGGGGCCGTGCTGCGGTGCCGGTCTGTGTGGGCAGCGGCATCACCGCTTGGGCATCCTCAGGAGAGGCCCCGGGTTTGGGGTGTCACCTCCTTTGGGGACCTGTGTGCGTGGGGAGGGGGGAGTGCGCGGCACTCTGCCCCGCATGGGCCACACACAAACACACACGTGTGCGTGGGGCTGTGCACGCACAGATACAGTGGGACATACGTGTGCAGGTGCTCCGATGCTCCTGTGCCCGGTGGGGACATGGTGCCACACACATGTACATGTGTGCAGAAGGCATGTGCATACGTGTGTGTGCACACAGGCTGCCCCCCCCCGCTCCCCCCTTGCAGTGGTGCAGCGGGAGCACACGGGAGCCCCTCTGCAGCGGGGGCACGCAGCGGGAGCACACACACACGTATGCACACGCATGCACGCACACGCATGCACACACACACACACACACACACGCGCGCGTTCCCCCGTCCCGTCCGGTGGCACCCGCACCCCCGGGGGGGCGGCCGGGGGTCAGGGCGAGGTGAGCCCTTCCCCGCCGGGTTCACCCGCAGTTCACCCGCATGCCATTAGGCAAATGAGCCCCGGCCCCGGGCAGCCCCCGGCCCCGCCGTACCCCCCCCCCCCCGGTCCCGCCGTATCCCCCCCCCACTCCGCCGGGTCCCCCTCCGGGCCCGCTCCCGCCCCCGCGCGTCCGGGTCCCCCCCCCCCCCCCCCCCCCTCCCCCGCGTGTCCGTGTCCCCCCGCGCGGCCGTGGCGGGGAGGGGAGGAAGAGGAGGAGGAGGAGGAGGAGGCGGTGGCGGCGTCGGGGGGAGGACGGGGGCGGCCCCGCGGCGCGGAGCGGGTTAAGGCTGCGGGGAGGCGGCTGTGTCGGGAGGGACCGGGGGCTGCCGGAGCCGCAGAGCTGCGCCTTCCTCCCCTCCCCCCCCCCCTCCTCCCTCCCTCCCTCCCTCCCTCCCTCTCCTCCTCCTCCCGCCGCCGCCTGCCCGGGCGCGGAGCGGAGCGGCGGGGCCCCGCTCCCCGGCTGAGCCGCGGCGGGGCCATGGCAGCGCGGCGCGGGGCTCCCCGGGGGCCCGGCAGCCGCGGGGGGGGCCGCTGACCTCCCTCCCGGGGCCGCCCCCGCCGCCGGACCCGGGGGTGGGGGTGTTTGGGGGGGGGGGGGGGGAGGGTGTGGGGGGGGTAAGAGCCGCCCCCCGCGGCCCCGGGCCATGTACGAGGGCGCGGCGGGGGCGGGGCTGCCCCCCGGCCCCTTCCTCCGGATGGATTTCTACGGGCCGGGCCGGGGCTGTCTGCTGCCGGAGCGCGGCCCCCCCCGCGCCCCGCGGGGCCCCCCGCCGCCCCCCGCCCTGGAGCAGCTCCGGCCGCTGTAGGTACCTGCGCCCCGGGGGCGGCCGAGCCCCTCACCGCCGCCTCGGGCCGGTGCTGGAGCCCGCCCGGAGGGGGGGGGGGGGGGGGGAGCGGCCTCAACCCCCGGCTCTGATCCGGGAAGGGGGGGGGGGGGGGGCTGCGGGGATGGGTGGTGGGTGCAGAGAGGTGGGTGCTGGGGGCTTGCCCGGGGGGGGTTAACGGGGTGCTGAGCCCGGGGGGAGAGGGGGGGGGCCGGGCCGAGCTCTGCGCAGATGCCGCCCGCTCGGCCATAAACAACCGCCGTCCGATTTCGGGGAGAGCCGGGACGGGGCCGGGACCGGGGCTGAGCCCGGCCCGGCGGGGACCCCCCCCCCCCGCGCACCCCCTTTCCCCCGAGCGGGGGCCGCGGCAGCGCCGGTCCCGCCGGGAATGTCGCCCCCCGCTGATGAGGGGCTCCGGCAAAACCCAATTAACCCCCGGGGCGCTGCGCCTGCTCCTGCGCCGGCCCGGGCGGGGGGAGGGCGGCAGCGTGGACCCCCCCCGTCCCCGTCCCCGCGCCACGGCCCCGCCGGGGGATCGGGGGGTCCCCCTGGGCCGGGGGGGGCCCGGCCAGCCCCGCTCCCGCCGGCGGGATCCCGCCCTGTATCCCCGAGGGGGGGGGGGGATGTCGCAGCTCAGTGTCCCCCGTGGGTCCCCCACCGTCCTTGGGGACGGGCAGGGCCGGCGCTGTGGGCGGAGGGGGGGGGGGGCGCGGAGGGTGGGCAGCGCAGCCCGAACTGCCACCCGGGCCGGGGGCTGCCACCCCACGGGGGACACGGGGGTCCCGCTGGGCTTTGTGCCCACCGGGTGGGGCGCGGGGGGTGGGGGTGGGGATGTCCCACGCTGTCCCCAGTGGGCAGCCGGCTGCGCTGGCCCCGTGCCCGGGGGGGCCGTGGGTGGCGATAACGGCCCCGGGGAAAGTCCTGCGGGGCTCCGTGGGACTTTCGCCCCGGTAAGGGCTGCGAGGCTGGGGGGGCCACCTCGTCCGCGGGGGGGACAGTCCCCCCTTCCCGCCCCTATGCCCGCTGCGGTGCCCGTGGCTTGGGGGGGTGTGTGGCCGTGGCCCCCCCCCTCCCCCGGTCTCGGTCCCCCCATTGTCTCGGGGCTGCTCGACCTTTCCGCTGGCGCGAGGGGCCTTTGTCTGCAGCTGGGGACTCTGCGGGGGGGTCCTGCCTTCGGAGCCCCCCGAGCAGGAAGGGGCTGTGTGTCCCAGGCACCAGTGCCATCCCCTTAGCACAGGGCCCCCCCAAACCCCACTGGGGCCATGCTGTCCTGAGCGGGGTGGCTGGGAGCCGTCGTTCCCCCCCCCCTCCCAGTATCCCCAGTCCTGCTGAGGATGCAGCTCTGGGTGGATGTGCGGCCGTGGCGCTGCGTGGGGTGCCTGCTCCAGGCCAGGGCACCTCCAGGCTCTGGTCACGGTGACCGTGACCCGGCGGGCGCGTGGGCGGCGGGTGCTGGCGCCTTGGCAGGGTGCCCCGCTCCCTACGTCACGCCGCGGTGCCGTGTCTCCCCTGGCCCAGGGGTGCCAGCCCGCGGCACGGCTCGCTGGTGCTGGTGTCGGAGGTGCCGTGCCTCAGTTTCCCCAGAGACGGCTGCAGCTGCGGCCGGGCTGTGCTCGCTGGGGCTGGCCCCGAGGTTCTGGCTGCTGGCCCGGCGCCGGCGCTGCGCTGCCCGGCGGGACGCCGTCTCGCTGGCACGGGGGCAAGAACCGCTCCTCGGGGTGCCGGGAGCCTGCCCGCCGCTGCAGCGGGGCTTGGGGACGGCTGCCGCACCGCAGCTGGGGAAACTGAGGCGCGAGGCGGTGTCCGATGGTGGCAGAGGGGCTTGGAGGAGCCCAGCGAGGCGGTGGGGGTCCACATCCTGCCAGGGGTTTTGGGGGTGCAGTGGGGGTCTCGGTGGGGTACGCGAGGTTGGGTTGTGCACGATCGCTGCCCGGCCGGGCACGGGGTGGCCCCGCCGTCGCCTCGTGTTAGCCGCGCTCCCTCACCCCGGGCCGGCCGGCGGCACGCAGCCAGCGCGGCGCTGCGGCGTGGTGTGGCAGCCGGGGGAGTCGGGGTGGCGGGGAGCCCAGGCCCCGGCGCTGGCACGGGGCAGGGTACCCCTGGGTCCGCTGCGCAGGGTGCCCGCTGGTGACCCGGTGGGGTGGCGGTGCCCTGAGCACCGTCCCCGGCGCCATGCACGCGGGACCGGGCACCCCCAGGGCACCCCGCGGTCTGGGGCTCCTGTCCCCGGGACCCTCCTTCGCCCCCTCCCTCGGTTTTGCTCCTCGTCCCCCCTCTCCGGAGGCCTGGGTCCCCATCCCCGGCTCTGGCCCGGGGCGATGACCGCTTGTTGGCGGGGGTGATGGCAACCCGGACTCCTGGGTGCCCCCCCCGGGCCCTGGCACACGGTGTGGCCCCGCGGGCGCTTTCCCACGCCGGGGTGGGGGTGCCGGGTGTCGGGGCGCCCCGGGGTCCCTTGGCGCGGGCGGGAAGCGGCCGGCGGGGCCGCGGGCGGGGGCGGCGCGTTGCGTTCGCCCGGGGATGCTGGTGGCGGGGCAGCATCTGGGCCGCAGCTGCGCTGCGCTTCCTCCGAACGGGGGGTGCGAGGGGGGGGGGAGGCAGGACGCCTGGGTCCCTCCTGTTCCAGGGGGACATGGGGCGGGCAGAGGGGAGGGAGCCCGGATGCCTGCGTCCCCAGTGTCCCCAGTGTCCCCAGCCGGCCCCTCCTGCACCCAGCCCCGCGGGAGCAGGGGAGGTTTGCACCCATCCTGCCCGCTCAGCACCTTTGGGTGCTGCTCTGAGCCCTCCCCTCGCCCTGCAGGGCTGTGGGGGGCACCCAGGCCTGCTGCCAGCGCAGAGGGCTCCTGAGGTTGTGCCCGTGTCCCTGTCCCTTCTCCGGTGGCACCGCGGTCCCTTCGCCGGTGGCTGCGGTGGCTGCGGTGGCAGGGGATTCCCACGGCGCTGGCGCAGCCGTGCCTGCCCGGGGACACGGGGGGAGCCGGTCCCCCCTCCCCCCCTCCGCACCCAGTGCATCAAAATCTTGTCAAATCTGCATTTTGCGAGTGCGGCTCTCCACGAGGAAGTTCTTAAATTATATAAAAGAGGCGATAAATTATAGACGACGTTCGCTCAGTCACTTTAATGGCTCCGCTCCCTGGAGTGGCAGCGGTGATTTATTCAGTGCTGCCCGGGAAGCGCTGCCCGGCTCGCTCGCCTCCGCTCGCCTCCGCGCCCCGCACGCTCGCGGCCCACCCCGCACACGCACCTCACACCCCGCACACTCACGTCTGTGCCCCACATGCTCACAGCCCACCCCGCACACATGCTCCTACCCCGCATGCTCACCTCCGCGCCCCGCACGCTCACAGCCCACCCTGCGCACGCACCTCGCGCCTTGCACACGCACCTCGCACCCCGCACGCTCGCTCCTACCCCCCACACTGCCTCTGTGCCCCCCATGCTCACAGCCCACCCCGCACACACACCTCGCACCCTGCACACTCGCTCCTACCCCGCACGCTCGCCTCCACGCCGGCACCCATCCCCGCTGTGCTGGGGGACAAGTGTCGTGGGTGGCTTTGTCCCCGTTGTCCCCCCTCCCTGGCCTCCGGCGAGTGGCCGGTGGCACAGCCAGGCTGGGGACCCCCACCCCTCATCCGTCGCGCCCCCCCGTGAGCCCCACGGCCCCCAGTGGGTCCCCTCCCGGGCTCAGCCGCGGGGTGGGTGCGGGGTGGGTGCCCCTGGCCCTGCAGCACCCTGTCCCCGCGGGGAGCGGGCGGCGTTGGGGCCCTTTTGGGGCGCAGCGGCTGGCGGGGCGGGGGGGGGGCCAGGCTCCCCCCGCCGGGCCCGGCCTTTAATATCCTGTTTGACTGGTTCGCTTGGCTCCGCTGCAGAAAAACATTCGCAAACATCCCGGAGGAGCAGGGGAGCGTTAACCCCTGCCTGGCTGCACCCCGCGCCAGGGGCTGGCACCCCGGCTGCACCCCGACCCCCCCGCCGCTGGGGCTGCGCCGGGACGGGGGACGGGGTTAGGCTTTGGGGGGCTCAGGCAGTCCTGGGGGGTGAGGGGGGACAGGGATGGTCCTGGGGGACAGGAGGGGGTAGGCATGTCCCACAGGATTTTGGGGTGCAGGAGGGGGGTGCGCACATCCCAGGAGGTGTTGGGGTGCGGGGGGGCGCTGGTTTGTGTCCCCTGTGCTGGCGGGGCCGGTGCAGCGCGTGGTGGCGGGGGCTGCCTGGCGCGGGGACGAGGGCAGCGCTGCCCTGGGGGATGTCCCTCGCCGGGGTGCCGTGGGGTGCCGGCTGGGTGCCGCCGTGCCCGTCCCCTCCTGGGGGGGCTGTGCCTGTAGCTGCGGGGCGGTGGGCGCAGGGGTGGCCCCCAGCCCGTGCACGCGCGTGTGTGTGCCCGCACGCGTGCTCGAGTGTGTGGCACCGGTCCTGCCGGGGCTGCACCGCAGTGGCCCCGCAGATGCCATCCGTGCCGCCCGCGCCGGGGGCTCCTGGGATCCCGGCTTTTTTCTTTTCTTTTCTTTTCTTTTTTTTTTTTTTTTTTTCTTTTTTCTTTTTTTGTCTGCCTGAATTCCACGTCGTCGCCGTGGCCTGGAAATGTCAAGTCGCATCTTCCCAGCTCACATCCTCTCCCCGCCGGCCCCGTGCGACCTGGCCCTGTGGCCGGGAAGGGCCGAGGTGGCCAGGACCCGGGGGTGGGGGGGGACGGACAGTTGGTGGGACCACTGGACCCCCGGGGTCAGCCCTGGCACTGTTGGGGGGGCTCAGGGTGGTGGTGGGGTCCCCAATGGGGCCGACCCTGCCTGGGGGTCTCCGTGCCCTGAGCGCTGCCGCCTTCCCCGCAGCCGTGGAGACGCAGAGCACCAGCTCGGAGGAGATCGTGCCCAGCCCGCCCTCGCCCCCGCCCCTGCCCCGCATCTACAAGCCCTGCTTCGTCTGCCAGGACAAATCCTCGGGGTACCACTACGGGGTGAGCGCCTGCGAGGGCTGCAAGGTGAGAGCTGCCAGCGCCCCGTGCCGGGGCCACCGTCCCCTCCGCGGGTCCCCGGGGTCCCCGGGCCGGGCGCTGACGGGGACGTGCGGGGTCCCCAGGGCTTCTTCCGCCGCAGCATCCAGAAGAACATGGTGTACACGTGCCACCGGGACAAGAACTGCATCATCAACAAGGTGACGCGCAACCGGTGCCAGTACTGCCGCCTCCAGAAGTGCTTCGAAGTCGGCATGTCCAAGGAGTGTGAGTGCGGACAGGGACGGGGACGGGGACGGGGATGGGGACACCCTGCCCGGGTGCGGTGGGCCATCCCGACAGCCCCCCACCGTGTGCCCAGCGAGACCCTGGGGGGGGGGGGGGGGGCCCCCCTTGGGTTTGTGTCACAGCCTGGCCGTTGCCCAGGCAACGCGTGATTGATGATGTCAGAGATAAATGACGCTGACAAGGCCTCCTGGCGTCTGCGTGCCAGTTGTCATGGTGCCCGGCTGTACAACCCCCCCACCCCCGGTGCGGTGCGGCATCGCCGGGGGTGGGTGACGGGGGGGGGGGGCGATGGCTGCTGGGGCGCAGCTGCCTCCCCGCGTCCTGCCCCGTCTGCCTGCCCCTGGGGGGCCCGTGACCCCCCCGCAGGGGGCTGGCGGACACTGGGGGGGGGTGGGCACCACGGGGGGGGAGCGATCAGCATCTCAGGGGCTGCAGCTCCTGGGGGGGTCCCCCCCGAAGCTGATCCCCGCGGGGTGCGGGGCTGGGGCTGCGCCCGGCTGCTCCCCCCGCCGCTGCCACCGCACACCCCCACGGTGAGCGCGGTGGCTCAGCTGCCATTTTTCTCTCCCTCCCGTTTTTCTCCGCTTTGCAGAGCAGAGCTGAGCACTGTCCCCATGGCCAGGGGTGTGGGTGTCCCCCCCCCCCCCGTGGTGCGGTGTCACCCCTAATTGCCTCCTAATGACTTTGGGGATTATTTAAAGGAAGGCAGTGTGGGGCTGGCAGCTCCCCCGGTCATTTGTCTGATCCCGTCACTGGCAGCAGGGTCCTCGTCCCGCCCTGGGGGCACAGCACGGTGGGGCCAAGTGACCCCCCCCCCCGGCCGGGGGCTGGGTGGCAGCGGGGCTGGGTGACGCTGACCCTGCTGTCCCCGCAGCCGTTCGCAATGACCGGAACAAGAAGAAGAAGGACGTGCCCAAACCGGAGTGCTCGGAGAGCTACATCATCACGCCCGAGGTGGAGGAGCTCATCGAGAAGGTGCGCAAAGCCCACCAGGAGACCTTCCCCCGCCCTCTGCCAGCTCGGCAAATACACTACGGTGAGTGTCGGGGGGTCCCGGGGGGGCTGGGGGGGGCACGGCGACCCCCGCCCCCGTGCCCTCACCCCCCACCTCCTCCCGCTGCAGAACAACAGCTCGGAGCAGCGGGTCTCCCTGGACATCGACCTGTGGGACAAGTTCAGCGAGTTGTCCACCAAGTGCATCATCAAGACGGTGGAGTTCGCCAAGCAGCTCCCCGGCTTCACCACGCTCACCATCGCCGACCAGATCACCCTCCTCAAAGCCGCCTGCCTCGACATCCTGGTGAGGGCAGGGACTGGGACGGGGACGGGGACAGGGAGGGGACGCCAGGCTGAGCCCCCTTCCACCATGTCCTCGCTCCCCCCCACCAGATCCTGCGGATCTGCACGCGCTACACGCCGGAGCAGGACACCATGACCTTCTCGGACGGGCTGACGCTGAACCGCACGCAGATGCACAACGCCGGCTTCGGGCCCCTCACCGACCTGGTCTTCGCCTTCGCCAACCAGCTGCTGCCGCTGGAGATGGACGACGCCGAGACGGGGCTGCTCAGCGCCATCTGCCTCATCTGCGGAGGTGGGTGCCGGGGGGGGGCGTTGTGGGGACGGGGACCCTGCCCGGCGCCTCAGCGGACCCATGGCCGCAGCCCCGACCCCAGCGCCCGCCTGGGTGTCCTCCCCAAATGGCTGATCAAGACAATCCCCTTGGCCGCGGCACAGCCACCCCGGTGACCCCCTCGGGTCCTGGTGCAGGGAGTTGGGTCATGGGGGGGTGAGGGGGCATGACGGGGTGTGCGCTGCCCCCCTGTAACCGCTGTGTCCCCCCGCCGCCAGACCGCCAGGACCTGGAGCAGCCCGACAAAGTGGACAAGCTGCAGGAGCCGCTGCTGGAGGCGCTGAAGATCTATGTGAGGAAGAGGAGGCCCAACAAGCCCCACATGTTCCCCAAGATGCTCATGAAGATCACGGATCTCCGCAGCATCAGCGCCAAAGGTGAGCGCTGGGGAGGGGGCGCCCGCCTTCCTGCGGCTCCGTGTCCCGGGGGAGCGTCCCCTGGGCTCGCTGCGGGCCAGGTCCCCCGTCCCCAGGGCACAGCATCCTCCGGAGGGCACGAGGGAGGGGATAGCCACAGCAGCGCAGCTTCCTCCAGGGGCGCTGGGGACATGGCCGTGTCCCTTGTCCTCGACACCCGGGGAGGAGCAGAGCCGGGGGTGCCGGTTTGGGGGTGCCGGTTTGGGGGTGGTGGCAGAGCCCTGTCCGGCTGACGCCGACGCTTCCCGCAGGTGCCGAGCGGGTGATCACGCTGAAGATGGAGATCCCGGGGTCGATGCCGCCCCTCATCCAGGAGATGCTGGAGAACTCGGAGGGCATGGACACGCTGGGGGGGGCAGCCGGGCGGCAGCTGCAGCCCCAGCCTTTCGCCCAGCTCCAACCGCAGCAGCCCGGCCACGCACTCGCCGTGACCCGCGCCCGGCGCGCACCAGGACAGAGCCCGGCACGCCGGCACGCAGCGGGGGGGGACCCCGCGCCTCGGCCCTGGCTGCAGCCCCCCCCCTGGGGTGGACTCCTCAGCAGCCCTCCCCCGACCGGCGCAGCCCCTGGGACCCCCCCTCGCCGGAGCGGACCCCACGGGAGCCCCACAGCCCCCCCAGCTCCCCCCCCAGCTCCGGGCGAAGTGCGTTGGTTGAGTCACATTTCAGGGGCGCGGGGGCCCTCGGCCGCGTCCCCGGGGACGCCCCGGGCCCACCAGCACCAGCACACACGGGATCGCGACCACCGAGCCACCCCCCGCCCCCCGCCCCCCGCACCCCGTCCCGGCCGTCCGGCGGGGAGGACCCGGCCAGACCCCGCACGCCGAGGAAGCAGAGTCATTTAAAAGAGAAAAGAAAGCAAAGTATATATATATAAATATCTATAAATATCTATAAATACGTTTTAAAACCTTTGTAAAAGTTTGGAGGGGTTTTTAGGCCTGTGCAGGTGGAGGGGGGCACGGTGGGCGCTGCCGGGGTGGGGGTGGGGTGGGGTGGGGGAGGCGGGGGGGGGGGGGGGTCACACGATTTATTATTATTAAATTCTTTTTTTTTTTGTTGTTGTTGAGATTTTAGTGGTTTTAGAGTCGGGGGGCGCCGGACGGGCCCTGCCCCGGCCCCCCCAGGTGGGGTGGGGGCTGCGGGGGCGCGTGGCGGTGCCAGCCCCGGCTTCGCGCCCGCGGGGAGGGGGTGGGGGGGTGGGGGGGTGGCCCAGTCCTGCCGGCACGGGGGGGGGATAGGGGGGACGGGGGGGGGGCTGGCTCCAGAATAAAGTTTATTTATTCTAGTGCCCGGCTCGTTCTTGCTGTGGGGGCACCGGGGAGGGGGGGGCATGGCGGAGGCTGTGGCACCCTGAGTCCTGGGGGGTGGGGGGTGGCGTTTTTTCGCTGCAGGGAGGGCACCCTGGGACACCACCCCACCCCCCCCCCCCCCCCTCCTTTGCCCTCCCTGGCTCCGGCTGTCCCCAAAGGCCGGGCTGGGGCAGAGCCCTTTGGGGTTGTCCCCCCCCCCCAGCACCCCTAAAGCTGTGCCCTTCCCAGCCTGGACACCGCATCCCTGCGCCCGGGGCCGGTGCTGCCCCACAGAGCCCCCATGCACGCGTGACACCCCCAGCACGGGGTGCAGGGACAGCCCTGCTCCTCCCCCGCCGCCCCGTGCGGGGCTGGGGGGGGGGGGGCAGTGGGGGTCAGGGGCGTCCCCGCCACTGCGCAGGGATGGGACCTGTTTGTCTTCCTTTTGTCCATATTTTTTTTCCAGCAGCTGCCGGGTGAGGCCCATCCACCGCCCACAACAGGAACCAGGGGCACGGCGCGGCGCGGCGTGGTGCAGCACGGCACGGCCTGGGGCAGGGCGCGCTGCAACCGGCTGGGCTGAGAACGGCCACAGCTCGTGGCAGCGATGACAGCCCGGGGATGGCTTACACGGTCAGGTCCCCCCGTGACGGGGAGGCATTGGGGCGGCAGAGCTCCTCCGTGGCCCCCGCCGGCTGCCCGGGGGCCGGTCCCCGCTCCTGCGGCCGATGGCAGCACCCACCCCGGGGCGGGGGGG
The DNA here is from genome assembly GCA_017639485.1 of Pluvialis apricaria. Taxonomy (NCBI): domain Eukaryota; kingdom Metazoa; phylum Chordata; class Aves; order Charadriiformes; family Charadriidae; genus Pluvialis; species Pluvialis apricaria. The sequence continues at coordinate 5,241,498 of CM030032.1, forward strand.
CCCTTGCGCAGGAGGTGGGCGAGCTCGGCCAGGCTGAGCAGCGCCGAGACCAGCCCCACCACGAAGTAGAAATGGATGAAGACGGTTTTCTCAGTGGGGCGGGAGACGAAGCAGTCGACGCGGTGCGGGCAGGGCCGGCGGCGGCAGACGAAGAGCGGCTGCACCCTGAAACCGTAGAGCAGCGCCTGCCCCAGCAGGAAGCCCAGCTCGGCCGCGATGCGTGCCACCACGCTGCCCACGTAGAAGGGCTGGAGGCGGCGGGCGCGCTGGCCGGGGGCCCCCCCGTGCCCCGGCTTGGCCGCCTGGTGCACGGCGAAGATGACGAAGAGTGCGGCGGGCGCTGAGAGCACGACAACGTGGAAGACGAGGAAGCGGTAGTGGGAGATGGGGAAGGCAGCGTCGTAGCACACGGGTTTGCAGCCCGGCTGCTGCGTGTTGCAGACGAACTCCTCCTGCTCGTCCTCGAAGACATCGCTACCCACGGTGGCCAGGACCAGGATGCGGAAGAGGAGCATCACCACCAGCCAGAACCGCCCCACCATGGGCGAGTGCTCCTGCACCGCGTCCAGCAGCGAGCTCAGGAAGCCCCACTCGCCCATGGCCGCGCTGTGGGAGCGGGGTCAGCACTGGGGGGACGCTGTGCCTGCGAGGATGGACCCCAACAGGCAGCACGGCCCCTCCAGCTCACTGTCCTCCATACCAAATCATAGAATCACAGAATCACTGAGGTTGGAAGGGACCTTTCAGATCATCGAGTCCAACCATTAACCTACCCTGACAAATCCCACTTCTAAACCATGGCCCCAAGTACCACGTCTGCACTTTTTTTAAACACCTCCAGAGATGGTGAATCCACCCCCTCCCTGGGCAGCCTCTTCCAATGTTTAATAATCCTTTCTGTGAAAAAATGTTTCCTAATAACCAGTCTAAACCTCCCCTGACATAACTTAAATCCATTTCCTCTTGTCCTATCACTTGTCACCCGGGAGAAGAGGTCAGCCCCCACCTCTCTGCACCCTCCTTTCGGGGGGGGGGGCTGTAGAGAGCGATGAGGTCTCCCCTCAGCCTCCTCTTCTCCAGGCTAAACAACCCCAGTTCCCTCAGGCGTTCCTCATAAGATTTGTCCTCCAGACCCCTCACCAGCCTTGTAGCCCTCCTCTGGACACGCTCCAACACCTCAATGTCCTTCTTGTAGTGAGGGGCCCAAAACTGAACGCAGTACTCGAGGGGGGGGCCTCACCAGTGCCGAGACTGCCAACTCCAACTGCATCGCACCATCCCCGCTCGCAGGAGGGGCCCCGGGCAGTGCCAGCCCAGGTGTCCCCAGGCATCAGCTGTGCCCGAGGACTCGCTCCCCCAGCGATGGGTTGAAGGACACCAGCTGGGCCAGGATTAGCAGGGTTCCCATCCCTTGTCCCCCCCTCCCCGACCCCTCGAGCCCCCCACAGCCCGGCGGGGTCAGCCCTGGTACCTGCGGCGACTGCGGTCCACGGTGTGCCAGTGCGGGTGGCGCCGGCTGTCCAGGGCTGTCCGGGACTGTCCGGTCCCTTGTCCGGTTGGGATGGGATGACGGTCCCACAGCCACGCCTGGAGTCCTTTTAAAGAGACAGAGCAGCCGCAGGGGCGCCCGGAGGGGAGGGAAGGGCTCGGATCTGCCCGGGGGGTGGGGGCACAGGGGGTGGTGGTGTGTGAGGGGGTCAAGGACAAACGGTCCCGGGGCGAGCAGCTGCCCGGGGCACAGGTTGGTGCAGGGGGCAGTGGCTCCCCCCATGCAGAAACGCCCCCCATGCCTTGGTGTCCCCAAACCCCCAGGGCCGGGAATGGGTACCAAGCCACGGTACTCAGCCCCCAAAAGGCCCCCCCCGGTGTTGGCATCGCCTCCCTGGCCCTGGCAGAGCATTGGCCGCATTTTACTGTGCCACGGCAGCGGGGCCGGGCTCTCCCCGCGGGGCTGGGGGCTGCGGCCGGGGGCTGCTCAGGGCTGGTGCCAGCCGTCCCTGACACTCCCCGGGCTTTCGGGGACAGGGATGGTCCCATGGCCCCCAGCTCTGGCGCGTGCTGGCAGACGGAGCCGCACTGTGCTGCCGGGCAGCAGCGTTTCGAAGTGCTGTGATGGTCTGCAAGAAATCCTCCGTGGCATGGCCAGTGCTCCCACCAGCGCCTGCCCGGCCACGGTGCGTGCCGATGGCCTTCGCCTGTGCCTCAGACTCCCTTTCGGGCAACGGGAGCAGCGCCCTGGCTGACGCAGGTCACCCTTGGGCCCTCCTCACCCCTCGGGGGACGTGCGATGCCCGCGGTGGGTTGGTGTCTGATGCCCCACAGCTCAGTCCCCCCCCTCCAGCAGCACTCAGCGTCCCCAAGGCCCCTGTCATGTCAGGGAGATTTTCTGATGGAGAAAATCCTGGTATAGACACTGGTGCACTCTGTGGTGTGGGGGGTGTGTGTGTGTTCATGCACACACAGCTCTATATATACATTTGGGGTGATGCCGGGGTTACGGGAGCAGCTCTGCAGCCAGCCCGGAGCAGCCCGCGCGGCGCGGCCGTGGCCTCGCCATTTGCTGTGCGAGTCGTGACAACTGATTCTCCGGGTGCGCTTGCAGCAAGGAGAGCCGTAAATAGCTCGGCCCCTCAGCGGGGACGCGCCGGAGACGCTCTCCAGAGCCCGGCAGTGGAAAATCTGACAGCGCTTTCCACACTTGACTGAGTTCCAGCGAAGCACCTCGGTGGCACTGATAGCGCCTGCACCCCACCGCCGCACCATGGCCGGTGGGGGACGGGGGGCACCGGGTTTTACCAGTCGGTTCTGCAGCCGCGCAGCTCCCCGCGTGCGGTGAATAACCACCCTGGGACGTGGGGGATGGTGGGTGCCACGGCCGTGTCCTGCTCGTCCCCAGGAGCCACCGCCAGCTCCCTGCGCTGGCCGGCACGATGGCAGACCTGCCCCAACCCTGCCCCGCGTTTCAGCCACGCGCACGATGCTCTGGGGGTCCACGGGTGCTGAGCACCCATCTGCGGGGACGTGGGACATCACAGCTCATCCCCCAGGGCTTCATTAGTGACCCTGGTCCCTCCTGCTGCGGGCACACCGCACGTGAACCCCCCATTTCTGCCAGGCAGAGCCGGCCGCGTGCCCCCGGCAAACATGCAGCCCCCCCAGGGGTGCAACCCAGAGAGGGAGCTCTGCACCAACCATCACTCCAGAGTAAAAACTCTTCCACCTGTGAGCGCTGAGCACCTCGAAAACTTCAGCCCCCGCTCACCTGCGGCCACAGAAGCAGAACCTGGGCTGGACGGTTTGTGCGGGCAGACACCGACTGCCAGAAGGGCGTTCGCAGGAATTTGAGAACCTCAGCGTAGGTAGCGCGTGTGACCAGCGGTTTTTTTTGCAAAGCTCACAGTCTCAGCAGTGAGGAAGTGGCAGGGAAAAGAGTCCCGGCAGCACCTGAGCCGGCTGCAGGCCTTGCCTCAGGCAGAGTCCAGGACTTGGGGACCATTAGTGGTGACCCACTCCCACCCACGACCAGCTGAGGGACTTCCAGCTGATGGCACCAGGTTCCTCTGGCTGAGTGCTGAAGCAGCAGCCACAGGTGCCGAAGGGGGAAGAAGAAGAGCCAGGCCATTCGAGTAGACCATCTCTGCAAAGGCTGAGGTTCCTACAGCTCCTTCCGTAGGGCGCAGCTCTTCCCCAGCACCTTCCTTGACCATGGTGACCACCTACCAGAGCTTGTGCCAAGCCCTCTGCTCCGCCATCGCTTCGCGATGGCGGAGCAGAGGGCTTGGCGCAAGCTCTGGTAGGTGGTCATTTCCATAACAATGCCAAAATTGGCTAAATCAGCACTGGAAATGCCTTCAGAAATAATGAGAGTGGTTAGACAATGGAGATGACCCAATTAAGACCAGTCTTGGCAGCAGAGGGTGGGAGCCAATGGCCTCTTGCTCCTGAGAAAATCTGAGCTTCAAGTACTCGGCGCAAAGAAAGAGGAGGCACGGCTCTGGAGGGCTGGCGCAAGACGAAACCAGGGAACAGGCAGATGAGGACAACTCCTTTTTATTGAAGAAAACTTGAGTAAAACCCCTTTTATTACATAAATATTATAAAAAAGGACAGAAATCACAACAAGAAGAAAAACACAGAAAATATTTACATAGACAGTCAAGAAATATCCCTCAGAAATGGCTCTATGAACAGCGCAACCCGGGTAGAGAAATACTCCGGTGAAGTACTTCTTAAAGGGAAGGGGAAGATGAGGCTTCCCCGCTGCCGCTGCTGAGGAAGCCGAGCGCTGGAAGGTCTGACCACCCCGCGGTGCTGAGGTGACGAACAGCCCTCACCTCGCAGGGGACTGCGCCCTTCCTGCAGCCGAGCGCGTGGAAGCCTTAAGGGGAAGTTTTGTCCCCAGGAAAAGGCAGGAGAAGGTTCGTGCTGCCGAGCAGCCGCTCCGCACAACAGCCTTTCCCAGTGCCAAGTGCGGCAGCGGAGAAGCTCCGTGCGGGGGAACCTGCTGCTTTCCAACGCTCGCGTTGGAATAACCAACCGGCTTCCCCCCACAGATCAACGAGCCTTGGACGGGGAATGTCTGTCCTGCCTCTGTCGTCCTCTCCGAGAGCCTGTCTCGCCCCGCTGGCACCGCAGACACCCGTTTAGCTCTTCAACAGCACAAGGCATTGGCAGTCACAAGCGTCTCTTACCTGAAGATGACCTCTGGGCTGAACTAGCTGAACACGGGGTTTCTTGGCAGCCAGACAGAAGATAAAACTGCCAAAACTGAGCACAGTGCGGAGACAAGTCTGCACAAACCTCCATTCCTAAATCTGAATTTAAAAACCCAAAGGCTAAAACTCAACGTGGCAGAGGTTGAGCAACCGGGGCTTGCACAGACACAAAGGGCTGCAAACGAGAAAACACGAGCGTGGAGCTCTAAACGCCTGCGCCTCACGTGCTGTGTCTCTATGGTTGTGGAGTTAAAAGCTTACATATTTTATTATTTTTTAAGATATCTAAAGGGGAAAGTATCTACCTGAGAGGGTATTTTAAAGGATTTGATATGCCCTAAATTCTACATGAACATTAAAAATGACCACAAAGTGTCAAAAGATTCCAGCTAGCTAACGGGTAAGAGGGAAGCGCATCGGCGCTAGCTGGGCTCACGGCTCCAGCGTTCATGAGAAAGGGGGGGGGGCTCTTCCTGTTTAAACAAATCTATCTTATTTAAAACATAGAAAAATAGAGCTGTATTCTACTTGTAACAAACATTTTGGGACTAACTTAAGTTCGGTGAAAAGATTTCCCAGCCTGAGATGCTGTTCTGTGGTGACAGCTTCTCAAGAGCTCTGCTGAAGGCTAGTTTGTAGATCAGTTTGGGCCAGCAGTTTAAAATTGCCATAAAAATTCAAAACATATCGTCCTCATCAGACTCCTCCAAGTACTGGACAGGCTTTTTGAGACGTCCAGGCCTGGTGCGGGGCACGGCTGCGACGGGGCTGTCCGCACGAGCAGTTAAATCAGCAGTAAAGCTATCGTCCTCTTCCAGCTTGGATTTCTGGAGGAAAAGCATTGTCAAGAAGTGAATCACAAATTTCAACATAAACAGGGAACACCCGATTAGCATAAAACGCACCGCTGTGTCACGGGTAAGGTGGTTGTTTAGACTGAGGAGACCAAACCAACAATCTGCGATTAATACGTGTGCCCCACCGCCCCTTCCCCACACCCAGCAGCGAAGACGGCGGCGCAGGGGAGGCTCTACCCCTACCGGGCTTCGTCTGCCAGAACGACCGACACCGCACTCCGCGGCACCCCCTCGGCTCCGACGGGCGGCAGAGTACAAACCTTTGCTGCAACTGATTTGGAAGGCTTCGTGCCGAAATTGGAATCTGAATCCGAATCCAAAGGGCTTGGCTGCCTTTTGGCGACCTTCCGCCCCTTGGTCTGGCCGGGCTTCTTGTCACCCGCTCCTCCAGCCTCGGCGTCCGCGGGTGCCTCCTTCCCCGCCGCCTTGCTGGCTTTGGGCGCAGCCTTCCTCTTGGCCAGAATATCCACGATGGAGGGCTGGTTATCTGAAACAGAACTCGGCGTTGAAACCCTTGTTTTGCTGCCTCTCTTCTCGTGCGCGGTCTGTGAATTACTTCCAACGCAAACACGGCTCTGCGCTGTGCTGCGAGGTCAGCGCACAGGTCGTCTCATTTTGAAACGTGGTTTTCTAGAAAAGATTGCTCTTTACCAAGATTATGAGAAACGAGGTTGTTTATCTGCTTAGTTCCACTACATTTAGAGGATCAAATTAAAACGTACCCAAAGCAATTTACAGACTATTTCAGATTGAAAAGTCCTGAACTCTCAAGGCTGCGTAACCAATCTTGTACCTTTGAAACTTTTGCCCAGGGAAGGAATGAATTTACCATCTATACTAAGCAGTTACTCGTGGAGTTCTTTCTTACCTATATTTTGGCATTTTTTAACAGCCTCTTGAAGCACGTCTCCAAGTTAAGCTGAAATGAGGCGGCCATTCCTGAATGATAATAGGCTTTCTCAATTTAGAAGTGGAAGAAACGGCTGTTTTGCCATGAAGTACCACAGTACTTCACCGCTGGGGTGGAAACCAGCTAGTGACGGAACATGCAAAACAGCTTTCAAAGTTTGACAAAGGCTCTGGGCAGTTAAGTTTAAAAAACCTGAGTCAAACGCCGCAGATTTATGAGGTCGAGCTAGCACTAAATAGATCAAGCTACCCCAAAGAAGCTTTTCTATTTCCTGGGAAGCAAACTACCAAGTAGCTTTCTTCCCCCAAAGACATGAAGTAGAACATTGACTGCAAGACACGAATTCCACTCGGATTATTCCTGCCAAGTATTACATAGCACTGTAGGAAGCATTCACTTTTCCTGTTCCCAAACTAAAATTCACTCCCTGCAAGCATGTCTGACATGAACTAGAACATGACATGTTTGGAAACGAACTCCTTCAAAAACGACAACAACCAGGTAACCTTTGCCACAACCTCAGATCTTTTCTGAAACGAAAACTCGAGTTATCGAGGCCTCTGAACGCCCAGCAAAATCACTTGGACTTGTTTCCCACAGGAATAATCATCGTTATCTAAAAATGATCTTTCTAAACTTTGCCTTACCCTTAGTGGCAGCGGCCTTCTTAGCTGCAGCAGGTTTTTTAGGTACGGCCTTACTGCGAGGCACAGGGACAGAAGGAGCTGCAGGAGCTTGACTCACATTTTCATTAGCAACATCTTGGGCTTGAACTGAATAAAGAAAGCAGAAAGTAAGTTTGAAACAGTCAAATTATCTACTCTGACTATAAACACTAGAGCAGGAGAATTTCGATCCACGTTATAAAAAGAACAACTATTAAAACTGCATTAATCACAAATTCCAGTTAGAGAAAGAAGTCTGGTGCACCAAAAGCAGCCTGTGCCCTAGCATCAGAGTTTCTTTGCGAGATCTCGTGATTAACGTCTGCCTTTGTCAGCGTTCAGCACTGACCAGAGCGCCCAGTGCGCTTCTCCTGGGGTTCTATGGAAATCACCAGGGTTTGGGTGGTCTTGCACTCACCAGGGGCAGCGCTTTGCTCTGGCTTCTGCTTGGGAGCTTTAGCTGCTTTTTCAGTGGTTCCCCTACAATACAAAACCCCAAGTATTTTTTTCAACATATGATGTACTAAATAGGTGCCTTGAAGAAAAAGAGCTATTCATTTCTATATAGCATTGACACTATATAGCATTTCCAGTGCCCATGTGGAAAAATACTCACTTTGGAGCCGCTCTGGGCTTGGGAGCAGCTTTTTCTTTGGAGCTTGTATCGGATTCAGTGTTGCCTTCGCCGTCGGCCTGAAACTCAGGCTCCTCGTCTGAGCTGGAGAGATTTTCATCCGAGTCCGAACTGATTACAGTCTTGACTTTGGCTGATGAAACGACACAGATGTATTATTTTACCCATTTGGCAATATGCAGCTCAGTTTCTTTTTCAATATTTTAGCTGCAGTTATTAAAAAATAAAAAGAGCTGAATAAAAACAAGCAGATACTGAGACTGCCACTGAGAAGACTCCAAATCACAATCGTGTGTCCTGGGCTCGCTTACCAACACATTTGAGTTGCCAAGACAGTTGAGTAATTAAAACCAATAACCTTATTTCTCTAGTTGCCCATTTCTGCTTTTCCTTGAAAAGCATCGTGAAAATCTGCTCAAATGGTACAAACACATAGTTGTTATATACAATAAAATAAATAAGCCTCTTAAAAATTATTTCTGACCGAGATCTCCGGGAGCTCTGTAAATAGTCTGTTCAATTTTCTCCTCCAGATTGCTGCTCTTCTGCATTTGGGTCGCCACTCACCTGCCGCTTGGCGAATCACTCTCTCTCTTTGAGGAAGCACTTCAAAATCAGAGTCTGAATCGGACCCCGAGTCAGACCACGGGTTTCGTTTCTTTTTCTTTAATGGCTTGAACGGCAGAGTGGCCTGTCTCTTAGCACCTGAAAAATATTGGGAGGCAGGATGGACCAGCAAACTTCCGTGTGTACTTCAGGGTCAGCAGTTCAAGCTCAACTTAAAAATACCTCACTAAATTCAGAGGATTCTGGTTTAAACATCGAGGAGAAATAGCAATCTATCCTGCTCGACTGTTACCCGGGATCACTTTCTCTCTCATCTAGTTTTTCCAGCAATACCGATCCTAGATGTTACTCATCACCTTCAGGAAGAGGTCAGATAACCAAATTTACAACCCTTCCCCTCACTTTCCATTGATGGAATAACAAATAAAAGCATTTACCTGGCTCAGTATTAAGCTTCTGCACTAATCTCTGCTTAAGGCCTGAAGGCTCTTTGTCTCCTGATGTGTTTTCTTCTTGATTCTCATCAAATTCATTTTTTTCGCTCTGAAGATCCAAGCAGATATCAAACAGATAGTGAGTCAGGTCACACCATTGGAAGAGGCACACAGAGTAATGTAGAGAGGAGCTGCTTATTTTAGAAGTATGAAAGTTAGCGGTACAAGAAATCCAGGTTTGTGAAACAAACTGCCTGTAAAATTGATGACAGCAAAGTAAATCAGACATGATCTGTCCCCCGATCAGGTGACTTAAAATGCAAAATCCAACATTAACAAAAACAGGAACTTTGTCCCCACTCCTAAGAGCGCTTTGGGACGGCCGTTGTGTGCTGATGGCACGGCTCTAGGGTGTGTTGAGGATGCAGAATTGAACAGGGTGGGTTAAAAATAACAGTGCAAGTTATTTGGAAAAACTGTTAGATGGAACCATCTGTAGGAAAGGAGCGATATGTCTGGCTTACAGGTCAAAACAGGTGAGGGGATATTTTAATTTTCTGTGTTGCAAATGGCTGAACAGCATAATTTCAACTAGCCCTATAAAAAGAGTTAATTCTTTATCTCCTTGATATCGAAAACAATGGCATTAAGTGGCTGAAAGCATTACTGGAAATGCAAAGGCTGTTCTCGAGAAGTGAAGTTGCTAGCTGTACCTCCTGCCTGCTAGAGGATTTATAAAACCTCCAAGACACCTAAGAACAGCCTTACTTGCATTTGCTTTTTAATTTCTAAGCTACCAACCCATCTCTGACATTGTGATATACGCTCTTGCCAAAATAGTTCCCTCTAAGCCATCTCCTGACACATTAGTGAATCCATTCTCCTTTACGCTGAGAAACATCCATTTCCAGTGCTCCCCACGTCCCAGGATTCTGTCCCTCTCCCTGAATAGCTGCTTCATCAGGGCATGTTCAGCTAACAAGAACTTACATTTCTTGAAGACCGTATTGAAGAGGATGTAAAGAAAGATTAAGCGTTTGGAATACTCCTTTTTACCTTTATTTTCTTTTTAGTTCTCTTCTCTGCCTCTGCCTTCATCTCTGCAGTTATCCGAGGAACAACCCTTATGCCGTGAGGTGATGGCATTACTTCTGTCAGTTGCGCCTTCTTCACCTTGGTTTTCCCTCCTTTCCCCTTTAAAGGTTTACCAACAAACCCTGCCATCTCATCCTGAGTTTGCTTGGCTTCCACTGCCTGCAGAGGTGAGCATAAAATAATACAACCGTGATACAAAAGAAACAATTTACTGCTGAAACAACCCCCCCCCGTCACAGCCCTGGCAGTAAAGCACTCTATACTTGCTGATAGATTTCCGACCATCAGTTTAAATTAAGCTTCCCACTCTGCTGCAGATTTGTACGTTTTCAAGCAATGATTTAAGCTAGAGCTGTAGTTAGTTACCTGGGGAGTGAGAAGAGACACAGGCAGTGACCAGCTGTGACGGTGCACAGACGCCTGCCCACAGTTCAGGCTCTGTTCAGTTCAGTCCAGCTCCCCCCCCTCACCTTTTCAGTGTCCAAAAAGCCCTTTGCTCTACATCTCCTCAGACTATACCCTAACATGGGTTTTCTCTCAATCCCTCTTAAAACTCCTCTTCACCGCTCAGAGTGGTAACTGACCACCTCCCGCCGGTCACCTGGGTGTTTTGACTCCCTGGCCCGAAGCAGTGCTGCTCCTACCCAAGCTAGCAAGAGGAAAAAAGCTTCCATTGTCCTCAGTGAGTGAAAGACATAGGAGTTATCATTTTTAGTTTCCTCGTTATGACAAACAAGTCAATCAAGTGCCGGTGGATAAGACTACAAGGGAGTCAGTCATCTGCACTGAACATTGACATACATCAAGCTCTTCAACAAAGACAGCAAGGTCTTCCTTCCACAGATCAGAGGGACTCTTGCACTTAAGGTTTTCCAGCTCCTGTTCCTAAAGGGGATCACAGTTGATAATCATTAGTCACATATTTTAATTTACCATAAAAAAAAAATAATTATGTAACAATGCTTTTAGAAGAAAAGGAAGGAACATACTTTGTCATCTCTTTGCTTACAGAGCTCATCTTTCTTCTCTTTAGTCAGATACCAAAGGGGCATGTTCAGCAGATAGTTGAAGTCTGGTCCTTTAGCTGCAGCTGATTCTTTCGCACTGTCCTCCTCCTCCTCCTCCTCTTCTTCCTGAATGTGGATTTAAAACAAACATTGTCAACAAATATATTGACATACATACTGATCAAATTTGGATTGCATCACAGGTCATCCATGTGCTTATGGCGTCCTAGACTCTTCTTGAACAATTCAGAAATGGATAAAATCATGCTTCTTAAAGCCTCAGCTGTTACCGCACAGAGTAATCCATCTGCAAAAACAATTCTCCAAATCCGTTTTGCTCTACTCTGTCTGGCCTCTCCATCCTGATAGTCCAGATTGTCTCCTCAGGCTACTTAAAACGGTCATCTTCCTCACAGCCCTGCCACAACGGTGTCCCACAGGAGGAAGAAAACCCTTAAGGAAGAGCAGAAATTGCAGTGGCAAGAGGACTTGACCCAATGGACTCAAACCTGACTGACTCAAACTCTCAGTGCCTTCTGAACAAGAGACTGCATCTTTGCTTGTCTTATGTTTCCTATCACAAACATACCAGACACACAAGCTCTTGAATCCTACAAACTGAAAATCAACTTGGGCTTCTTCCCACCGATTATGAAGATTCAGAGGTAGGGACCAGCTCAGATCTATTTAGAGAGGATGACTGAAGCATTACCTTGTTTTGTGATTCCTTCCAAGCCTTCACTGGATCAGATTCATACCCTCTCTGGATAAGAAGTTGAATCAACTCTTTCTTGGGTTTGTTTTCTGTAAACAGACATTTCAGGATTGTCAGTTAGTGACCACCACCACTTGCTGTTAGGAAAGACAGATGAGCTTTAAATTTTGGATCCCACGGTTCTAGCAGCTCAGCATCCTACTGGGCTCTAAAATAGCCTTTCCTCATCAGAGGTGGGACATCTGGAAGAGCCTGAAACAACACCTAAAAAGTTCCTACTTAGCAGGTGATTTGTCAGGTCAGCATTGCTTCTATACCCGTCAGGAACACCTGCCGCAGCACTGTAAATATTTTTCTTCCTCATTTCCATACATGCATTTCCCCTGCCTGAAGTAGCTTTTGAGCTTGGAAAAAAAGGTGCAATGGTATCAAAAAGGTGTCACGATAATAGGCAGGCTGGTGGAGGAAAAAAAACCCCACCCTGATAGCACTCAAAGGCTTTGGTATAGCTTGCACCTCATTAGACATCACCTGGGAAATTTATGCTATAAGCACCCCGACCAATGGAAATGCTTCTGCTGGAATTTGTTCCTTTTTAAGATATCAGAAGCAATCAACCATGAGACACAAATACAAATGAAACCAGCTCTGTCAGCCTTGGAACTGCTTATTACAAAAACCCAAGAAAATGCATTTCAAGGAAATTATTTCTCTTCCAGAGTCAAGTCAACAGACAGAGGCTGTTGGGATTATTGGGCTGCCTTCAGACACAAACCACAAAGCATCTTATGACACTTTGTCTAGCTGCATCCTCCATGAATGCAAGTGAAATACAGACTGCCTTTTAGACTGAGGTGGAAAAGTTGATTGAAAAATTTGAATGCTGGGAACAAAGACCTGTTTCTTTTTCTAGCTCATGATACTCAGATGCTGCTAACGTGAGTATCTTCTAAGTTTGAAACCCCCATCCACTGAGAACATGATTTGCAATATTTTCGCAGAGGTTCACAGAGATAACACGGAAGAGATACGGGTGGTTCTTAAGAAGTAGGCATTTAAACAGAAAACGCTCCCCCCTTTCTGACCCACCAAGCACTTAAGTCTTATTCCTACTGAGTCAAAAATAGATAGGAATTATTGCTAAACTATTAAAGAATATTTCTACTCTCAAACCAGTGTCCAACACACAGTAGGAAGGCTGTATGAGTATCCTGTTTCAGTTAACATACGCATAATGCTCTATAGACCAAGGATACTCTGTGAAGCATTTTCTTCTCGTATGTTACTGGAACAGAAAGATAAGCTCTGGCGTAGTTTGTTAAGAGCCAGGCTGGGGTTGAGGGGGTGCTGACAGAACTCAAGGGAGCACCTAGTTCTTCTCCCAGTTTCATAACCCAAGTAACCAAGAACAATGCATACCGATCACAATTTTGCCATCTATTTTCTCCAGGATGAAACGAGCCTGGTTGCTCAGTTTTGCAGACTCGGCACTTAGCATTCCAATAAGCCATTCTTTTCTCAAGCTGTAGTATCGAAGCCTGAGTTCAAAGAACTCTTTAAGAATATCCTGGGGAGAGTCGTACTTCTTGAGAAAGCCGACATGGTCAAAAAGAACCTAGATGAAAGAACACGGGCATTACAATGATAAAACTGATTTCCAAACCCACTGAAAATTACTTAAAACACAGGTGTGACAGTACAGTTGAATTATTAGCCAACAAATTACAAAACCTTAGCATTGTTTTAGAAATTACTTCAGTTTGCAAGCACAGCAGCAGGGACAATTTTAGAATTTCAAAGTTCTTGAAAGCACGTAGTATGGTTAAGGTTACGTGAAACTTAAAGCTATCTGTAGGATAAACATCCTGCATCAAGCTTCGCACATTGTCAGAATCCAGACATTCAATGGCAGTGCTGTTGTCACAACAACAGTCTCTGAACTGTGTGATTTCAGATCACTTTGACTCCTTCAGGCAAAACCGTACCACTCTGGGCCCATTCCCAAGCCAGTCTCTTGACCTTTTGAAGGTATATTTAGAAAGCTGATTTAAAACCAGAACCAGCAGAAAAATCAAAGTGAATAGGTTACTGCAAAAGAGTATTTGTTACACGCAGCAGCTGCAGCTGTCCACAGAGTCTTTTGAGTTAAACCAAGAACTTTATCCAGCAAAATCTATTACATACCATGGAGTTGCATGTTAAATTAGTTTGGAGTTTGAAGACCTTATGCAGCCCCACTGCGTTAGCTTCAGCTAGTTTTTCTTCGGTCATCTTCACTATGAACTTCACTGTCGTATCTGTGTGATATTCTTTATAGTCTGTGATTAGTGGGGGTGTCTTCTCAGTCCCGTTTAACATTGGCTCCAGAACTTGCTCTTTGTAAGTCTGAGAAAAGAATCAAATTCAGACCCGTGTTTTCCATGGAGATGAAAAGCTCCAAAACACGCTAATCATGTTTTGCTTCACAGGGCAAACTATACATTCCTAGAGCAAATTCACCGTCTATTACCTGTGTCCATGTTCTGACAGGCAGCTCAGTGATCTCAATGGTTGTGGAATCAAGGATAGACACTTCACCACTTATCACATACTGATTAGGTCCCAGTTCATCTATTGTGCCTTTGAAATTCTTGTAACTAGGAAGCTAAGCAGAAAAGAACACTGGATTCAGCTTTGCGTTGATGCTTTTGTTTTTAAACACTTGCATGAAACGCTCCAATACATGCTGAATAAACTCACGAATGAGACATTGTTATTTAAATACATTATTTACCATTGGCAATGGCTCTTCTCCATCCATCAGACGACGGATATTATTCACAACTTCCCTGATATCAAAGTTGGGGATCTTACAGGACCAGCCAGTACCAATCCCTTCTGCCCCATTTATCAGCACCATGGGGATGATAGGCATATACCACTCTGGCTCCACACGTTGATTGTCATCATAAAGGAACCTCAGGATATTGTCATCCGTTGGTGGGAACAGCAAGCGTGCTAGTGGGCTGGAATGGAAAAGGAGAATTTAAGCCCAAATGGTTGTTACAGAACAGTGACCACCATACAAAAAGAACCCCCCAGAAAACAAAACCCCCACGTAAGTCAGGTTTATTTCTATCAGCCAACCTTAGCCCTACAGTCTGGGTGTCTATGTTAGGAAACTGGGCTTCTAGAGGAACAGTCAAAACAGAGATGCATCTTCAGCAATCTCACCAGTCTCTACAGGTTCCGCTGACTATATGGGACCCTAACCTCATACTTTAAGTATGTAAATTAGACATTTAAAGTCTAATAAAGACTTCAGTTCTCTGTATACCTTGTTTTAGTACAACTATACACATGCTCAAGTAACAGATTTGATCAAGTTCAACCTGAGGGACCACCAGGTGACAGAGACTACAGCACTGTGCTTTCAGGTACTAGAATGCCATTCTCCCAACTCAAGTTCATTTTTTATTATCCTACCCAAATTTCTCCCTCTGTTTTTGCTCCCGTTTCTATAGTCTCCACGATGCCTTTCTATTTCCTGGGATGATAACCAAGTTTATACACCTGAATCTAGGATCCAAATCTCACTTCTGTTGTTACTACTCTGAGTATGGAAGTAGTCTGCAGTTTTTAAAGGGAAAAAGTAAATTCACTTTTCATTTTAAATGCTGTCAAATTGAGTCCTGTAAGATGCCAAGAATATTTAAGACAGTAAGAAATCTTCAATGCTGACCTGAGCATTGTAAAGATGTATCGAGGGCTGGCAGAGTCCTTCCCACCATGCAGCCTTGTGCCAAACTGACCAATAGGCTGTAGCAAGTTGAGGTTGTTACTGCCCACAAAGTTCTGAGCTAAGTTAATAATAGTCATCATCAGCGATGCCTGCAATAAAGGAAGGTTCAAAGCTGAAAATGCAGAATTCTTCACTGAATGGACAAAGTTAAAGGCAAAATTCACACCAAGAACAGAACTGATATAGAGGATAAACTCAACTAATGAAACACCGGAGGGAACTCTCACTGAAAGTGCATCCCAAGACCCTCTAGTCCGGATGACCAGATACATTCCAGTGACCCACCATACATTGCTATCTACCTGTTCTTGAAACCTCCAATGAAAGACACTATCAGTCTCCCAAGGGAATCTTGTTTTAGTGCTTAACTTCTTCTTACCAAGGTAGAAAGGTGAGTAACATCTGCCTAAATCTATCACAAGTAAAGCAGGTTTTTCTTGTTCTACTTTTTGAATGAAATACACTCCCATAAAGTCTAGGTAGGACAGGTAGACTGGTCAGTCTCAGATTAAATTAGTATTGAAGTATTAATAGCGGATATACAGCCACTTTGCTTTGGCATTTATACTCAAGACATCTAATTCTGCTTTAGAGGCATCTTAACTGTGAAGTCAACCAAAGGGATTTTTGCCTTTCATTTAAAAAGCATTTTGCACAACCCAGCCAGATTCTTACTTCACCATGATGGTATGAGGACATCTCAGCTACAGAACCAGCCAGCTGAGCAACCTTCACCTCCCGCTTATCGTTTCGTTTGAAACATGTGAACAGAACTTTTCTTTGACCTGGCTTCAAACCTGTATGAAAAAAAAAAGACCTTGTGATTAAAATGTACTTCGCTTCTGCTCTCTAGAGACTAGGAACTACTTATACACCTAAAGATGCTGCACTAGGAGAGTAAGGTACTTGCAATAATATACTACAAAATGGACAAGACATTTAATCCAAAGATTAAAGCACGTGAACAGCAGAAAACAGTCTTCAGAATACCGACCCTGAAAACTCATCATGTTCTCTGATTCTGATATGACATGCAAACACCCATTTATTAAGTTCTGAGGAACACACTATGTGGAATCACTATCTTGAAATAACTTACCATCAACCAGTGACGGGATTGATCTTTCATTATCTGAGTTCGAGAACAGCACTAACTCCTTGTTGATGAAATCGTTGTATGTCAGGTAATTAGTATTTTTCCCATATAGGTATTCCTAAGAAAAACAGGTGCAAAAGTGCCTTAATTTTAACAAGGTCTAATCCGTTTCTTAGCTCATACTTGGCTAGTGCCACTAAAATGGAAGCTCCTCATAAGACTAGTTCAAAACGGCTCAAGTGCTGACATTCTTAGCATGGCAACGTGACACATTGCTTCCCATGATGCAGGCCCATTTTTTGAGAAATAAAGTCTCCATACAGTCCTGCTCAAGTTATAATTACCCTATTGATAAAGTAATTTGAAAGATAAGCGTTAAAAATGAAATTAACTGTTGGACAATTGACAACGGGGCTACACTGATAAGATGAGAGAAGAAGCTGCTCTGTAAAATCCCGAAACGTTTTAACTGTCCTGTAATCCAGTGACTGACTCACTGACTCGGAGCTGTGTGCAGCTCTAGCATACCAAAATGAAGCTGAGAACAGCCCCAGGGAGAGACAGGACACCAGTTTCCTTCATATATGTAAACTTTTTACCTCTGGCAGACCATGCAGCTTTCGTTGTCTTCTATCCTCCATGAAGTTGGTCAGCCACTCCTTTCGCTCTTCTACCTTCTTCTTGCTAAAGGCCTATATATTACAAAAAGAAAAGTAACTCGATTCTAGGACATTCTATGGTGTGCCCTACTGGACCACTTGAGAAAAAGAAAGCATACAGGAAGAGTTTACCCAGAAGAATAACATGCTAAACAGGCTGACTTAATAACCTCAGAAGTGCAATAAAAGGTTCTTGTAGCTAAATATATTAAGAGTATAATTTACACCAGTCTTTAGGAGACATGGTAGTTAGGTGTAAATGTATGGATTTTTAACACCATAATGGAAAACTAAAGGAGATTTTGAGGGAATTTAATATTTTGGGGAAAAACTTGGGGTTTTTTGGCATTGCCTAATAGCTCAGAATACTTAAGAGTCAATATCTACTGAAGGTGAAGAAGTTCAGAGAAATGAGGACTGTTTTAGTCCACTGGTGAACCATTTTGCAAGAAGAAAATCTGGGAGAGAAAGTGGAGGTCTGACTTGGAGAACATTGCAGCAGAACATGCAGAAAAATGTTAAAGGAATATTTACTATTGTGTCTGAAAATGTCAATTGGTTTGTAGTGATTAGTTTGTTCTGAGCTATATTTAAAAACCGTCATTAAAAGGGTACTCTTGGCCTGAGGTCCGTGGACAGATTTGCTTCTACTGGTTAGACTAAAGCCGTAGCCTTGGTAACAAAGAGATTGTCTCAAGCCCAAAGGCTTTTAAGAGCATTTTAAGAGAAAATACACAGCACTCTAAGCAGTAGAATACCAAAGGTAGTAAGTCAGCAATTAAATCAAGTGTTAGTTACCAGGGTGATCGCAGCATCATCTTCAGGACCAGAATATTTGAAGCCAATTCGGTGTTTAGCCATATCTGCAAAGTATTCTTTAGCCTCCTTCGATGTGCTGGTACCCAAACCTGCAGAGACAGTACTAGTTAGTCCCAATAACTTCTTGCTTCAATTAAGTTGCACTTCAAAGAAATATTTTGCTATGCCTAGTTTCTGTGAGGTGTTATATAAACGTACAGTGTGAAGATGACTTACTGAAAATGTACATCTCATTTTAAAGTATCACAAAAATCATAAGAATTACAGATAAGTGAGCAGTTGCATATCGTACTTTTGGATTTTGTCTGTAACTCCCATAGATATCTGAAATGATTAACTGCAAACTGGAAATGATACCTCATCATCCAGCCATTGTTCTGCAGTTAGGATCTTTCTTGTTAGTATTAAGCAATTCTGGAGTCAGTATTAACTTACAGCGCTAATAGCAGACAAGGACTATACTATGGAAAACAGCACATAAAACTGAGCATAATTGCCGAAGAGGGCTGCAAGAACGGTTACCTAGTTCCATTTTGAGAGATTTTATACAGTCAGAGGTTATTGTTTCCTTATTTTTGTATTTTATGTGCCACGTATTTGTAATCAGAATATCTTAGGAGGGAAGAAACTTGGAGGACATCCAGTCCAAACCCTTTCTGCAAAAGCAGGGCTAACTGGATGAATCATGAATACTCTTACTTGCATCATTTAATTTCACCATATTAAGTTTTCTACAAACCTTTATAGTACTTGATTTTCCATGAATTGTAGTTCTGCGTATTGTTTTTCCATTCTTCAAATTCAGGAATACTATAGAACGCAATTTCTTCTTTGTTTTTAGAGGCCTACAAAGGACAAATATTTTAACTGTGAAATAAGAGGCAGGTTTGGACCAAGGGATCCTTACTCGTTCACCTTACCATCTACCCAACCTTTACCTTTATGATAGGAGTAATAAATTCCTCCAAAAAGTTGTGTCGTAGAAGAGATGGCCAGTTGTGATGGATGAAGTTAATCAGCAAACCTTTGATATGTGATCCATCTTGATCCTGATTTAAAAAGAAAAAAAGGCATATTTAATCAGGGACATGCAGGAATTGACAATTGTTAGCTTAATAGCAAATGATTCTATAATTCCAGCTAACTGACCCTATTAACTTTCACTTCTAAAAAGGTGACCATGCATTGTTTAACTACTGAAATTAAAAGAAACAGAAAAGGCCCGTTCTTGATGAAAAAAGGTGTCAAGGACTGGTCAAGGACCTTGAATCAGCAAACTGGAAAGACAGTAATTTGGCTATTTGGTGATGCTACTCCCCCCTCTACTTTATCTGTTTTGTTTTGTGGCTGAAAAGACATTATGACCCACTAATACAGAATGATAAAAAGAAACAAATACAGACAATTAGGTACAACAATGGCAGTGGGAGAAAGGTACTATTTTCTTCTTTCCTCTGCATTCAAGTGTTGTTTTTTTTCTTCTCCCAATTTTCATTTAGTGAACCCTAACCTGATCTGTCATAATCATAATCTTTCCATAGCGAAGACTCTTTAAAGATTCTTGATCTTCATAGTTCTTCTTATATTGTAAACCCACAATCTTGATGATGTTGTTGATTTCAGCATTTTCCATAATCTGGAAAAGATCACACGGAATAAGGACTCGTCTTTCAGAATTAAAACGTAGCTCAAAGAAGTCTAAAAATTACCCATAAGGATACCATTGACTCAGCTTTGTCTTGCCAGTGGGTTTTTTGCTGTTTAGAAGCTTATCATTGAAGTCTAACGCTTTAGTTATTTTAGATCATTCCAAACATTTCCTAGTCCATAATACAAACGCTATCCCTTCAGGCAAAACACCGAACAGGACTTAATCAATATTCCCACTGAACCAGCAAGGCAGGCTGAAGATGAGACTAGGCTCAGGAGTCGAAGACTCCTGTGAGTTAGTGTTCCAGGTGTTCAGCTGGACTCAGGTAAAACACATTGCACGACACAAAGCATACTGTTCTAACACGTAGACTATAACGATTTTTCCAACTAACCTGCTTATGAGAAGCTTCTCGGACGTTGAGTATTTTCCCACGAAGGGGAAATACTCCATATTTGTCTCTACCAACCACTCCTAGACCAGAGACAGCCAGCGTTTTGGCCGAGTCTCCCTCGGTCAGGATAAGTGTACAATCTAAAGAATTCTTGCTGCCTAAAAAAAAAAAAAAAAAAAGTATTCAATTTTCTAATTAAGAAGTGAAATCAAAGCCTGCATACTCACAAATTGAATGAGAATAAAAATCTTTTAACACATACAGGTATTGTTGCACTGCGCATATTAAATGAGGATAAATGTGGTAAATGGGACTGTAAAATGGGGATGAATTATAATCGCAGGTTTTCTCATTATCTTTAGGAGACAATTCTATCATTTGTCTAATGAACAAGTTTTAACTGTTTTTGAATGAACTGATTACAAAGGTGTAAAACGCTTACCAGCATCATTGGCATCATCCAGCTTAGGAACACCCTTAATCTTAGTGTGTTTCACGGCCGAACATTTCTTATTCAGCTCGCTCTGAGCTTTAAATTTTACCCAGTTTAGGATACTTTCAACAATGCCACAGCCAACTGCCTGCAATACAAAAAATAACCCCAAACAATTGTGGGAAAAGCCTTAACAATGACAGAATTGTAAGTTACATACTTTTTCTTAAGTTCATGACATTACTTCAAAAGTATCTATTTCCCACGTTAAAGGTAAGATGCAGTTTTACAAAAATCTTGATTATCCATGTATATCAATACTTACACCCTTAATAAATTTTTCACTCAGTTTACAGGTTGAGCCAAAGTTCTTTGCCTGCAGAGTCATGTTCTCCTTAGTCTGAGAGTCAAAGGTTGGGTTTTCAATTAAGCAATTCACAAAAATCCACATGTGGTTCTTCACCTACAGTTAAACACAACAAGTATCACACGTTGTACCGGCTCATCTCACTAACAGCAGCGCAGTCTGACATTCGTCTGTCAGAATCACACAGTGAGGAAAAACTCAGTAATCACGGTAGGTTTTTGAATTTTCCTAGATGTCTTGAAAGCATTTAGGACAACTAATGAACATTTATGAAAAACGTGATATGATTTGGGATGTCAAGGAATCACAGCTCTCAGCTTAAATAGGTATTATCGAGCAGATACAGAGTTTTAGTGCATCTACACTGACTTACAGTGTTCTGATTACAAAATACACCAGCCAAACAGAGAGAAGATTGTTAGTTGGCTGAAACTGGACAATATGAGACTTCTATAATTACCAGTTTTATAGATATTGTCTGTACAACGGAAATATGTATTATTAATTAACGTGATAAAGCATTAAGCTGTAGTTACAGTTTGAAATAATGGTAGAATTGTGTTTCCCACTAGGGAAATTCTGGCATCGTACCTGAAAAGGCTTCACTCCAACTCCATTTTTGTTCTTCTTTTTCACAACGTCAATGAGTTTAGTCACAAGCTGGTCAGCAACATAATCAATGTGCCTGCCACCCTAAGGGAAACAGGACCAAAGACCTGGTGGTGATTCCATTGAAAAAAAACTAAGGATGCACAACTATTTAAGACTTTAAGCGTAGCCTTTGCAACATTAAGAAACTAAATATTTTTCACTAACATACACACATTTGAAAATAGCCGAGAATATTAATGATGAAGAATATGGCATTAGCTTGACTAAATAAACTAAAGATTTACCTTTGTAGTGGCAATGCTGTTGACAAAGCTAACTTGCTGGAAGCCTTTTTCACTTAAAGTCAAACACACTTCCCACCGAGAATTTACTTCCTCATGGATAACCTTAAGTGCGTTACCAGTTTCATCTACTTTGTCCTTCAGATAGAGGTCCACATAACTGCGGAATCCTTTTACCTGCACACAGATGAAAGCAGACAACTCATTCATAACAGCTCCTATAAATACTTAATTCGTACCCTCCTGAAAAGTGGGTAGCAAAATCACTCATGCAAATTTTCCCTTTACTATGTGTAACGACGTAAATTGCTTCAATAAAATCTCACTATTTAAACAGTGTGAGAAATACAGATATTACTGTTTCTTTTAAATGCTTACTTACAGGCAGCCTCTGTCCATTTAGGAAAACTTTGACATCCTTTGTGGATCCAGCAATATCATACGCTCTTCGAGACATTAGTGCTACAATGTCTTTATCAAGAATTGTCATTTTGAATTTTGACAGATCAGGTTGGAAAGTGACACACGTGTAATCTTCTCCATCAAAATATTTCAGTTTCATTTCACCAGCCTTTCCCATGTTGTCTGTCCAGGTCTGAGAAAAGGAGGCTTTGTGAGTTGCAAGTCTAACACACACAAGCAACTAGATTGGTTTTTAAAAGCAGTAAGCTGATTTACGAGTTTTAGATACTTTCAAATAAAAAAAACCCACTGTTTAAAAACTAAATTCCGATTATATCTGCTCATTTCATTATATCTGGTCATAAAGTAACTGTGGGCCAAATTTATTCCAATCACAGTGCACTGAATGCAAGTTACACCTAAATTTTTGGAACAAAAACTCAGAGTCTTATTTGAAAATCTCAGGGATAACCTTACTGAGAAGAGAAGCGTTCATACCTGCTTGAATAACTTTTTGTATTCACGACATGCAGTTTCAACAGTAAATTTTGTGCTAAATATGTTGCACAGTTTGGCTCCATAACCATTTCGCCCACCTGGAATTAGAAGGAAAAGACTTGTGTTATTACCTTTGTTCAAAACCATCTAAAAGAATCCCAGATTAACAGGAGTTCAGCCACTTCAGCACAATCAAAGTACAACTGTCAATAAGCAACAATATGCTACAAACAGTGCGCGACTACAAACCCATATTTAATTGGGATTAGTGTTCAAAGAGAATTTTTCCTGTTCTCCATGTTTGTACCATTATTACTATAAAATAGAGCATGAAGACTTTTCTCTGATGGAGTCAGGACGCCATTTTCATGTTGCATCAAGGGCCCCCTTCCCCCTTCTTTTAATTCGGGTCACTCATTTAAACTGATCAGGCTGCTCAGAAATATTAGCACATATTTGAGAGTCTTCCCTACCTGTGACCTTCTTTTCATTGTCATCGTAGTTGCTGGATGTTAGTAGCTGTCCAAAGATAAGAGCAGGCACGTAGACCTTCTCCACTTTGTGTTCAACAACTGGAATGCCTTTCCCATTGTTCCATACACTGATTGTGTTATTCTCTCTAGGGGAAAAAAAATTATGTTTTTAATGCTGCAAATGACTGAGCTATGAAACCAGAGTTATACAAAAGCTCTGGGGAAAGGCCACCATTTCATCAAGAGCAA
Source organism: Pluvialis apricaria (assembly GCA_017639485.1). Taxonomy (NCBI): domain Eukaryota; kingdom Metazoa; phylum Chordata; class Aves; order Charadriiformes; family Charadriidae; genus Pluvialis; species Pluvialis apricaria. The sequence goes on from CM030032.1 coordinate 5,264,812, forward strand.
ATCTCTGTGGAGCAAGTACAGAAACAGCCAGCAGAGGGAGGACAAGTCAACAAAAAATTCTCGGATCTGTAGATACCATCTATGAAATGGACCACTACGCATAAAAATCCTCTATCTACTCTCAGTGACAGAATAAAAAGGTTGAGAGGAAGAGGAAAATGGCCACAACAAAAAACAACAACAAAGCAGCAGTGATTTCACTAGTCAGCACTCTGTAAGAGACCAAGGGACTAAACAAAGGAAAAGGCTTCCACAACTGGCAAATTACATTTGGTCTAACTTAGATGAGCTGCATCACACAGCCCTCCAGTACCACGCCAGCTTAGCAGAACAGCATCTGACTGAGAAAATCTCCTGCACTTGAGTCGGGAAGGCAATGAACAAAAATGAAATAAAACTTACACATCGATTGTAACTTTAATGCACGACATGCTTTTATCTCTCTGCTTGTTGTCTGCAGCATTGACTAGAATGGAAAGATTATTGTTATTATATTACATTCTCAATCAAGACCAAACTATTAACTACAAAGTATCTTCAGTAGAATGAATGCAAAAATTCGATACAATGTTACTAATAACCATATTGGTATGTAAATATTTTGCAAGTTACAAAGGCGAGGACTACAAGTTAACACACATTTTGGGCAGAATGAAATGGGTTTTGTAATACAGTGCGCCATCAGCCCATGAATGGCTTACTATGAAGCAGCGCTAATGGAAGGACATTAATATCTAATATTTCCAAGCACAATCAACAAACAGCGTACTCTGCAAACACCATCCATCAAACTATGCAATAGAGATTACTTGGTCAACAATGCAACCAGATAAAAGTACACTTGCATTTAATTCCGGTTTCTTATTCAGCACCCATTTATAACTTGTCAGTCACTGAGTCAACAGACAGGTCACCTTACCTAGAATCTCATCAAAGATTTTGTATAAGCCAGGCACAAAGGTCACATCTCTGCAGTTAAGGCCCACGCCCTCATCAAAAACCCACATTTGCTGAAAAAAAAGTAAGAAATATGTAAGTGCCCAGGTCCCCACCTCCTCTTCTGTGCCATCAGTTTGTAAAGCAGAGGTTTTGTGCTTTATAAACGGATGTTAAAGAGCTCCCGCCTGCACCGGGGAGTGCAGGCTTAGCCCCGCGGTTCCCCCCCTCCCCGCACCTGGGTCACCAGCTCCACGGAGCCGATGTAGGTGTCGGGCCGGAGCAGGATGTGCTCCAGCTGCGTCTTCTTCTGGTAGATGTGCTCCACCGAGAGACCCTTCTTGGTGCCATCGCCCTTGGGCGCCCGGAGGTTCTCGTTGGCGGGCTGCTCGGGGGAGAGAGACGGGGAGTGAGGGGGAGCGCGATCGGGAGGTGACCTGAGAGGGGGGCGAAGGGGATCGAGCGGGAGTGGGGTGGGGGGGTTGGAGTGGTCCTGGGCGGCGGGGGACCCCCACACGGTACCGGGGAGAGGGGGGAGGATGCCGCGGGGAACCCGTGGGTGGGGGAAATCTCAGAGGAACGGGGGATCTGAGGAGAGCGGGGGCGCCGGGGGAAGAGGCCGCCAGAGGGGCCCGGGGAGGCCCGGCTGGGGCTGAGGGAGGCCCGGGAGGCCGAGGGGCCGGGGACGGCGGGGGAACGCGAAGCCCTGCGGGGAGAGGGGGCCGCGGTGCGGGGGGCGGAGAGGGTGGCGGGGCGCCGCACGCACGCGGAGGGGCGACGGGGACTCCTGGAGCTCCATGGCGATGGCGGCGGCGGCGGCGGCGAGCGCTGCTGAGCAGAGGCAATGGCGGCCCCAACTGCCCGGCGCGTTTCAAACCTCCGCTCAGCCCGCCGAAACCCTCCGCCAATCACCGCCCGCGGGCCCCCCCCGCATCCAGCCAATCGCGAATCGCGCCCCTCCCCTCCCTCTCGCCAGTCACAAGGCGAGCCGCGCATTCAAACCAGCCACTCAGAAGGGAGAGCTGCGGGACGGACAGCGATATCGACCAATAGAAGGGCGAAGGGGAGGGCGCCGGGCGGCGGGGGCCTGCCGGGTTGCCGTTGGCGGTGTGATGTACTGGGACGCGCTGGGCAGACCCCGGGGGTATACTGGGACGCACTGGGCAGCCCCTGGGGATACGCAGGGACCAACCGTACAGGCCCTGGGCACCCATTGGGCTGGCCCGCATGTCACGCTGGGGCATACTGGGCAGGCCCTTGGAACGCACTGGGACCCACTGGGCAGGTCCCAGGGGGACACCGGGGCTTACTGGGCAGTTGCTGGTGACACACTGGGACCCACTGGGCAGGTCGTGGGGACACTGGGACCCACTGGGCAGGTCCAAGGGGGACACTGGGGCCTACTGGGCAGTTCCTGGGGACACACTGGGACCCACTGGGCAGGTTGTGGGGACACTGGGACCCACTGGGCAGCCCCAGGGACACTGGGGACGCTGGGGCACAGCACGCAGCCCCCCAACACGTGCCCCCGCTGTGCCCACCCTGAGCCACCAGCCGGGGGGTGTCACCAGGCGCAGGCAGCGACCCAGCGCTGCCATGACCCCCCACCAGCCCTGCCGCGACCCCTGCCAGCCCTGCCGTCAGCCCTGCCAGCCCTGCCAGCACACCGCATGCCGTCTCGTCCTCATCGCAGGGGGTGCTGCTGCCCGCATCTTGTCCATTCTGCCTCCGTCCGCCACCGGTGCTCCAGGAGGGCAAACCCTGCTGCCCGCACCCCTGGAGAGGCTGCTGTGTTGACGCAGCGCCCGGCAACACTGACACCACTGGAAATGGAACCCGATGTCTTCAGCGTCCCTCCGCTGTGTCCCCCCTCCCCGTCTGTGCTGATCCCAGCAGGGATGAAGCCCATGCATGGCTCCAGACCCTTGCCCCATTCCCCAGGCTGGCTGCAGCGTGTCCCCTCCGTGCCCCTCGCTGCAGCAGGTGATGTCCTGGGTAGGGCCACCCCCATAACAGAGCGCTGGGTGTCATCCAAAACCACCAACTTTTTTGTGTCTTTATTTCTGGGGCAGTGACAGCATTCGCTTCGCTGGAGGTGCAGGGAGGTGGCTGGGCACAGCTTGGTGTCACCCTGCCACCACGTGGCATGGGGATCTGTGGGGACGGCACAGCCGGCGACGAGCACGGCACAGCCCTGCTGCGGGGTCGGCATCCTCTCGGTGCTCTCGCACGGCTCCGACGCTGCCGTTCTCCCCCCAGCGCTGCCCACGGGGCTCCCGGGGCTGTTCCCCGGCCCCACAGGATGGTGGGGAGGCTGCCTGGTTGGGTGTCACCGGTGCCACGGTGCCGGGGTCACCACATGTGCCGGTAGGGAAAGGCCACCTCCACGCAGAGCACCACCAGCGCCTCGGAGCAGTTGTGCCGCTGCCCGGCCAGCAGCCTGCCCTCGCCCAGGGGGGCAGCCAGACCCTCCCCAGGGCCGGAGCTGCGCCAGCCCTGGCAATCCCGCTTGCGGGCTTGGCCTCCTCGCGGTGTGGATCCATGCCAGGCCAGTCGGTGGGGCCTGCGGACGGAGACGGCGGTGAGAGGGGCTAGGGGACACCCTCCGGGGCACCTCTGGGCTCTCTGCACCAGCTCCTGCGTCCGTGCAAGCACCAGGGGCACTGCAGCCCCCCCCCCCCCCCCCCCCCCGGTTCCCGGTGTGAGTGCATTCGTTGGGGGATGCCCTGCTGGCACCCACCCTGTGGCCAGACTCACCAAAGGGGATCCGTCAGGATGTTGCGCCCGTTGAAGGAGTAGATGGGGCCCCGTGGGGTGGCACGGGCCTGGCCCTCGAAGAGGGAGCTCCAGGACTTGGCCAGCAGTTGGCCCTGGGGGCATAAGTGGTGGTGCTGAGCCGGGGGACAAGGACGGTGACCTTGTCCCAACCACATGTGGGCACTAACTTGCTCTGGGTTCCACCCAGCTCCCCAAAACACAAGTTCCGAGCATGGCTGGGGTGCGGCAGCCCCAGTGCGGGACCAGGCAAGGCTCCCACCACCGAGGTTCAACCGGGGGCTGTGGGGCTTTGCCACCGGCAGCCCCCATGGGGGACGGGGCTACCTGCCTTCAGGTTGATGATGGGGAGGGTCCTGTCTGTCCTCTTGACGATGGAGACCAGGTCCTGTGTGGGGGCCGACAGGAACGCCCGGAAAGTGCCGTAGAGCCGAGCCTCCTGGGACTGCCGGTAGCACTGCAGGTCGGCTCCCCGGACGCCGCTCATGTTGCCGGCGAGGGGCACGTTGAGGGCGGCCAGGCGGAGCTGCGGAGGGGAAGCATGGCCGGGGGGAGGCTCGGGCATGGTCACGCACCGAGGTGTCCCCCTACCCAGGAGGGTTTGAGACTCCGGTGGTGCCAACTGGGCACGGAGGGGTCACCTGGGCACCTCTCCCCCCTCTCCTGCGGCTGGGCCACCCGTCTCCCATCCCCGGAGCCAGCGAGTGCGGCATTGCTTACTGACGGGATCCGTGGGGCGATGGTGGTTGGCAGGATCTGGGGCAGCCCTTGTTCCTCCTCCTTCTGGACCTGGAATAACATGGCTCAAGTCGGCCTGGGGACACCCGTTGCTGTGCCATGGGTGCAGCACCCCCGCCATCCCAACATGACCCCAGGCTCTGTGTGTGCCAGGCTGGCACTGCCCTGCCGAGAGCCCATCTCCACGGCACATCCCTCCCGGCATGGCTGGACCCGCAGCAGGGCTCAGGGCGATGCTCACCAGCGGCTCCGTGGGGGCCAGCAAGGGTGGCCCTGTGTTGGGACCTCTCATCTGCACCCGCTTCCCGTCCTGGATGGAAAGGAGAGGACGGTCCCACGGGGGCCTGTCCCTCCCCCGGCAGGCAAAGGAGGGCTCTGTCCCCTTGCTGGGACGTGAGCGGACCCAGCGGCTGCCCGCACCCCTCACCTGGTACCGTGGGGTGGAGGCGGAAGGGTCGTCACTGGCAAAGAGCGACTCCGAATCCTCCAGCTGCTCAACGCAAGGAGCAGAGGGATGGGTCAGGGGGGAACCGGCTCCTTCCCGGGGCTCTGCTGCCCCAGCGCCAAACCCAGTCTGGTGCTGGCTGCCAGGGCCAGAGCCTGGACCCCCCTTCCCTGCGAGGGACCCCGAGGGACATCCCGGGTGCACAGTACCAGGAGGCGGCTCCAGCCGGTGGGGGTCCGGAGGAAGGCGCTGCTCCCTTCCCGCACGTAGACCAGGCTCCCCTCGGGCACGGCGCTGCCCGACTTCAGCATCGCCTCCTTGGACCTGAAGACCCACGTCTGGCGCTGGGGGGGATGGAGAGGTTCACGGTCCAGCTGCGGCACGCGGGGCAGCCGGACAGCCTGGGGGGCTCACCCGTGGCCGCAGCCAGGACGCACCTGGAGATTGGCGTGGGAGTCCGGCTGCTCCATCCGAGGGATATCGGCATCTGGAGAACACAGAGAGGAGGGGGGTCACAAGGCGCCCCGGTGCAGGGGCCGGGTGCTCCTGCGGGAACCGGCCCCAGCGCAGGGACATGGTGGCAGCGGGAGCCAGGCGGGAGAGCTGCGGTGCCGGGGACGCGTGCAGAGTGGCACGGTCCTGGCGCCTGGGAACGGAGAGAGACTTTGCAAAAGGTGTTTCTGAGGAGGTTGGAGCCCCCAAAACACCCGATAAACACCCTTACCTGCTGCCCAGCCTGCGTCAGCGGCTGCCTGCGAAGGCAAGCGGGGCCCGTTACCTCCACCGGGCACAGGGACGCCCTTCCCGGCGCACCGGGAGGGGACGGGGTCTCTCCCGGGGACAGTGTGGCTGCGGCTTACCGGCTGCTTGCAGGGCGGCTGGGCACGGATGGGGTAAACCCTCTGGAAGCAAAGACAGGCTGTTTGCGGGGAGCCCCTCGTGCCGTGCACGCTTGTGTGTGTGTGCTCTGGCACAGGCGTGTGCACAGCCTGCGCTGGGCCTTACGTTGAGGTAGAGGAGACCTGGTGCTCCGGGGGGACCGGGGGGACCGGGAGGACCGGGGGGACCTCGAAGACCCTGCAGTAGAGCAGTATGGAGATCGGACTGGGCTATTTTGGTGCTGCCTTTTGGGGGGGCAGCTATAAGACACCCCACTGCTGTCCCCTATCCCTCCCGCTCCGATCCCCTTCCCGGGCCGGGGCAGTGCGCAGACGGGAGCCAGGCACTGTCTCTCACATGGGGGATGATCGCTCCGTAGATCTCTGCCTCGTCTTTGCCACCCTGCAGAGAAAGAGAGAAGATTGAGGCTGATCTCCATCCTCCCCCTCTCCATCCTCCATCCTTCATCCTTCCATCCTTCACCCCTCCATCCCTCCATCCTCCATCCCTCCATCCCGTGAGCCCTGCAGAGCTGCTGGTGGGGTGAGCCATGGTGTGGGGCACCACAGATCTGCCTGAGCTCTGGCAGCAGCGTCCCCACGGCCAGGCTGAGGTCCCTGGGCACCCCTCATCGTGACGGGGCACCACAAACTCTGAGGACTCACCGTTTGGTACCCGCTGATGGGCACCCAGGAGCCGGGCTGGCTGCCGGTGCCAGGGAAGGGGAGGTGGCCTGGTTTGCACCCGTGTTCCCCGTAGCAGCACCCCTGGGTGAGCCGCAGAGAGAGGCGGGATTAGAGCCTGTGCTGGGTGGTGGGGATGGGGGTGTGTGCGCGCTGTGTGTGTGCACACCTGTGCATGTGTGTGTGCATGCGTACACTGCATGCCTGCATGGGTGTGCACACATGTGTGGGCTCCCTGCGTGCATGGGTGTGTGCACATGTGCATTTGTGTGTGCCACAGGGGATGGTGTGACTCGCCACCCCCGCCCCGTGCCCCAGCCCATTTGGGGACTCTCGCGGTGCCACCGGGGCGAGGTGAAGGCTGGCACTGCCCTGGTACAGAGGCAACGCATGGGGCTCCGGTGTTCACACTCAGGGTATGGGGGGGACCCCCCCAGCCAGCCCCCTCCGCCCCAGTGCCCGCGGCTACAAACCCGCTCTCCGGGGTCGCCCTTTTCTCCCTGGAAGCAAAGCAGAGAGGTCCCATCAGCACCCCGGCGTTGGGGTCCCCGGGCACTCCCGGCCCCCTCCCGGCAGCCCCTGTGCCTCGCTCCACGGGGTAACACCCGCCATGGAGCTCTTTGGTCTTGGTGCCAGCACCAGGGAGCGGCTGCGGCCAATGCTGTCCCCGTGCCCTCGCTGCCAACACCCGCCACCCACAGTGCCCGCTCCCCTGGCTCACCTTGGGGCCCGGTGGCCCGGCCGATCCGCGGTGCCCTGCATGCCGTGAGTCGCACTGGAAGGAGAGGACGTGACGGGGTGAGCATGGGGGCTGCCCCCTGCCCCTGAGCACCCCTAGCTGCAGGACCCCCTACTCACCCTGTAGTCCCCCGGCGGCCCCGGTGGCCCCATGGGACCGGGCATGCCCGGGGACCCCGTCTCTCCGGTCCGGCCAGGACTCCCCGGCATGCCCGGCAGTCCGTGCTCACCCTTCTCACCCTGCCGGCACACGGTGCGTGGAGTGGTGAGCCCAGGCGCTCAGCACCCCGTGTCCCCCCGGGCCCCGCAGCGGCAGGGCTGGGGCAGCCCCAGAGCCCCCCGATGCGCTCGGTGCTGCTCCCCGCCGGGGCAGAGCGAGCGGCCGGCGAGCCCGGCTGCCCCATGCCCACCCTGCTGGCTCTGTGCTGGCCCCAGGGCCATGGGCGGGCTGGGTTGGGACCCCCTCACCTTCAGTCCAGGGAATCCCGGCTCCCCTCGTAGCCCTGGTTTGCCAGGGAGCGATGGAGGTCCTGCAGGACCGGGGGGTCCTTCGTGCCCAGGCACCCCAGGGGGACCTTGTGGCCCTGGGAGCCCTGGTGCCCCTGGGGGTCCGTCTGGCCCAGCTGACCCTGGAGACCCCAGAGGTCCTTCAGCCCCGGGGAAACCGGGTGGTCCCACAGCCCCCGGTGGGCCGGGAGGTCCTGGCTGCCCGTCCCGCCCAGGGACCCCTGGGGGGCCTTCGTGGCCTGGGTAGCCTGGTGGTCCGGGTAGCCCAGGGGGACCTGGGGGTCCCCGGTTCCCTGCAGGGCTGGACGCTCCCAGCTGCTCGTCAGGTTGGAGGGAGAGAGCAAAGAGAGAGCAGAGTCAGTGAACGGCCGTGTCCCATCCCCTGCTCCCCCTCCCCTGGGCTCCCCACTCCCACAGCCACCCGTCCCAGCCCTCCCCATCCCTGCTGGCCCAGCTGGGGACGTACACCGCAGCCAGCACCGGCATCGCCCACCCGCCCCAGCATCACCTGCCCATGCCCCCCACCACGGCGCTCACCTCGTTCTCCGATGCCTTGGGGATGGCGGCGGGCGCGGGTGGGCTCCTGGCTCCCAAAGCGCCTGGTGGTCCTGGGGGTCCTGGCGGTCCCGGAGGACCCGGAGGGCCCCGGGGACCCTGGTGACCTGGCTGCCCTGGGCTGCCGGACTTCCCTCTCTCCCCAGAGAATCCGGGCTGGCCTCTCTCTCCCGGGGACCCTCGGTCGCCTTTCTCTCCCTGCCGGGGAAAGACAGAGCCTGGCTCCCGGCTCCTGGCGCTTTCCTCTGCCGGTGCCCACCGCATGGACCTGCTGCCCCCCTGCCAGGGGACACCTGAGTCCCCCCGCAACCCAGACCCCATAGCGAGAGTCCAAAGCCTGCACAGAAAAGGTGTTGGCACGGCCAAAAGAGCCACGGGATTTCTCCCGGCAGGTCCCTGTGGGCCCCCATGCCTCTCCCTGGGAGGGACCACCGCACCTTTGGGCCGGGAGGGCCGGGAGGGCCGGGGCGCACGGGGCAGACGCAGCCGGAGCCGTTGTGCATCTGGAGAGAGAGAGAGAGCGCGGTGAGCCGCGGGACGGGAGCCCCGGCTGCAGGGTCCGGCATGGGTGCCCTGCGCCCACCTCTCACCTGGAGAGCAGGGTCCGTCTGCGGGGCCGGGGGCTCCCACCGCGGCAGCCCCTTCGCCGTTGTCTGTGCGGAGGACAGGAGGGGCTGAGTGTGAGACCCCCGAGCACCGTCCCCGTGCCCTGCAGCACCGTCCCTGTCCCGCCCTGCCAGCCCCACGTCCCCCAAAACTCCTCACCCAGGTGCCTGCCCCGGGCTGCCCCTCACAGCCCCCCCTGGGGACCAGGACCCCCCCCACCACCTTGATCTGCAGGAACTCCTCTTCCTCCGCGCTCCCCTCGAAGATCTCTGGAGTGACCGTGACTGCGTTTCGGTGCTGCTGGGATGGACGGGGAGAGCTCAGCGTAGGACTGGGGGGGATCACGGGGGGCACAGGGACCCTCCCGCAGCCCAGGGTGGGGGCTGAGCCCCGGCGCTGCGGGTGGGCACCGGGAGCTGCCACAGCTCCTTTTTGAGGGGGCAGAGGCAGCTGAGCTGCGGCTCGGGGCCGGAGCAGGGCACAGATAAGGGGAAGGACGCGGTGAGGGACATGGCAGCGCTGGGGAGTTTCAGGAGGGCTGGGGGAGCTGCGGGGGGGGGACACTGCCCAGGGAAAGGCACCTTTGCTCGTGTGCGTGGCAGGGCATGGCCCGGACCCTTCGCTGCCCCCCTGGCGAGGGGCTCCCGGCGTCGGGGGGCCGTTGCCAGTGGGGGTTTGCTCAGCAGCACCTTTTGCGTGGGCTCCGCGCCGCCGGCGTCTGCGTCTGCAGGAGCAAAAGGGGCAATGGGGTGGGAGGTGGCAGGGCTGGAGGGGGACTGGGGTGGCACAGCACTCCCAGTTCCCGGCATTTGCTGCGGCCACAGCAGTTCCACCAGCAGCCCCACGCCTCGGCACCCCACACCTCACCCCCCAGCCTTATGCCCAGAGGTGCCCCCTCCTTTCTGGAGTGCAGGAGTTGGGGGCGCTGGGGAAGCTGTGCCCCCATCCCACCATTCCTACCTTCCTCCCCATCCAGGGTGGGCGCCGTGGGGGCCATGGAGCTGGTGCCTGGATCCGGCGTGGTGTCCTCCGAGCCCAGCGGGTAAAACCACTGGGCCGTGGCAGGGGGCAGGCGCCCGGCCAGCACCGAGAGGATGCAGAGCGCACGCAGGAGGCGTTGGGTGCTGCCGGACCCCATGCCGCTGCCTCGGGGCCAGGCTGCCCAGGACAGGGGTGCTTGGCTCATCCCGCTCGCCCGTGCCGTCTGCTCCCGTGGCCCTGGCACGGCCCCCGCTGTTATCACGGCGGCCCCCGCACTGCCCGACACGCCCCTCGCCCGCCCCGGCACCCACGCCCCACGGGCCGCATCCGGAGGGGGCTGAGCACCCACGCAGCCCGGTCACCCTCTGTCCCGCCGGCCAGCGGCGAGGAGGCCAACCGGGAACCGTGGGAAAGGGAGCCAGGGCCAGGAGGAGCTGCTGGAACCAAGGCGAGGGAGGGCCGGGGAGGAGATGCCGCCTGGAAATGGGGAGTAAAACCAGCGAGGAGGGGAGCGGAGGAAGGGGCTGGCGGAGAGAAGGGGGCATTGGCCGCGGTAAGAGCAGCCGGGAGCTCCACGGGGTCTGTCCGGGCACCGGTGCCTCATGCCGGGAGGGGACAGAGACCGGCTAATGGGTTAGCTGGGCTGAGCCCTGGGGACAGGGCTGCGAGAGCCCGGCAGGCGTCGAGGTCCTGCGGTGTGTGCGATACCTGTGCCCTGCGGTGAGTGCAGTCACCGTGTCCCACAGCGGGTGCAATGGGCCCTGTGTCTCACCGGCTCCATCAGGGCCACCCTCAGCTGGGGGTCTCCAGCCCTCTCTGGCCCCCGGCCCCCCAATCCGCCCCTGCCTGGCACTGACCTGCAGCCTCTCCCCAGGGCTGGGGCAGCTCCAGACCCTGCTGGGGCGAGTGGCAGGGAAGCCACAGCCAGCCTGGGCCCCCACGGCCTCGGGAACCCCAAAGAGCCACTGAGGTTGGGAAAGCTGTGCTGGGAGCCCAGAGAGCCCTGGGGCTGGGGGCACTGGGCTGCCCCGTCACAGGTGGGGGAGCTGGGCTGCACCGAGCACCGTGCACTGAGCGCTGTGCCCCACGCGTCAAACACTGTGCACCGAGCACCCTCCTTGGCTGCAGGGCTGTGACCGGGGTGGGGGGCAGCACGGCGGTGGGGTGCTCCAGCCCAGCCCCTCTCCACCGCGCAGGATGGTGCTGGGAGGAGCTGTGCCTGGCCAGAGGGGGCAGAGCCCCCAGGGCTGCGCAGCGAGAGCGTCCCCGTCCTCTGCGCGCCCCGCCAGCCGCCAGCACCGCCGCGCTGCCTCCGCCCGCAGACACAACAGTCTCCCCTGCGGGCGCTCAGCGCTGCCAAGGCCTGATAAGGTGCCGCGGCCCGAGCGGGGCTGGGCACCTGTTTGGGTTTGGTCCCCGCTTGGACACTGCGTCAAGGCTGGCGCCTCTGCCCCGAGTCACGGCCACCGCGCAGCACTGCAGGGCAGGGGATCTGGGGCACTACCGCGTGCCGATGCCTTGCAGGGCCCCTGTACCCACTGGGAGGGGAGAAGGGGGGGCTGGGGACCATGGGGGACATGGACCCTGCCCGCCCCAAGTGCTACTGGCCTGCCGTGTCCTGCCTGCATGCTCAGCGCTGCCCAGCTCACCTGCAGGGGAGAGGAAACACGGTCCCAGGAGCCCCCGCGGCCAGTGCCACCAGTGCTGGCACTCAAGCCTCAAAATGCCAGTTTAAGCACTAAATGCGCTCACCTGTGAGATGAGTTTGGGGTTCTCAGGGCAGGCCCTGCGTTACAGGCTGCCCCTCTGCTCCTCTCGAGGGGGCTGCGATGTGCTGAGCCCTTTCCGTGCGTGGCCAGGCTGCAAGCACGCTGGGCAAGTGGCTTTTTGTCCGCTCGCTTCTCCCCACCTTCCTCCTTCTTGCCTGTTTAATCAGGGGAAATGAAACAAGTGACACCCAGTACCGCACACACATGGGGCCCTGCGCCTGCTCCTGTCCCTCTCTGCTGCGTGAAGTTCCTGGGCACAACCAGAGCTGGGCCCCGGCGGGACCCCCCTCACACCTCCGTTGCAGAGCAGCCTGCCGAGCCCTGCTGCCGGTGCTTGGGGACAGGCCTGCCCCACGGCGAGCGGAGCTGGGGCAGGAGCTGCGGAGCTGCAGGAGCTGCAGGAGCTGCAGGAGCTGCAGGAGCTGCGGGCTGCTGCTGCCCTGGGGCAGGATCTCTCTGGGGCAGCCCAGGTGTGCTGCGTCCCCTTGCCTTCTGGGACCCCTTTGAAGCTTTGGCCACCCCCAGGGGGCTGTCCCACATCCCCCCCGCTGCACCAAGCCCCACAACATGGCCCTGCAGTGGGGCCCAGGAGCTGCTAATGTTACAACCGTTAATTGCCACATACACGGTGCAGAGCGCGGTCGCAAACCCCAGCGGCTCCCGCTGCTCAGCCACGGCCTCGGGATGCGGTTGTTCCCTGCACGTTGTGCTCACCCTGCAGTGCCGCACGAGGCTGGGCTGGCTCCCCGCGTCCCGCAGGGTGAAGGTCACCTTCCTGACGGGCTGCACCATCTCCCCGTTGGTGCTGGTGGTGGGGATGGTTGTGGTCGTCTCGGCGGTCTTTGTGCAGCACAGGGTGGTGGTTTTGCCGGCATTGACCAGGGCCGGCGTGGTGCCACAGCCAGCGCCCAGATGCTGCTGTGCCGGTGTGTCCCTGGGCATGCGGGACGAAGCGCCCAGCCGCTCCTTGTCCCATGGCACGAGTTCAGCAAGCCTCTGCCCTACCCCTGGCCACAGCGGGTCCTGTCCCTGGGACAGAGGGGCTCTCTGTCCCCTTGCCACCCCCCACAGTGAGCCAGGCGTGTGGGGGACAGCCATGCAAGGCAGCCCAGGCGCTGCGACATCTCGGGCAGGACAGGGGCAGGGGGGCTGTGCTGGAGCTCACCCCACCCCGGGCTGTGTCCAGGACCCCTCTGCCACATCCAGGCGGGTCCCCCCGGCTGCCCCGAGCCCGGCGCTGGCTGAGATGCCCCCGGGTGCAGCTCGCGGGTCACCGGGCCCCCGGGTGGGTGATGCTCGGGGACCCGTCCCCCCGGGCGCAGGGACCGCTCCCTGCCGTCTCCCGGCCCTCCGCCCTCCCGCGGTGCCGCCCGGCCGCTGCGGGGACCGGCGGGGCGGGGGCGGCGGGGAGGGATGCTCGGTGCTCGCTGCTCTCCGCGACCGCCTCCCTCCCGGTTTCCTAAATAGCCACTAGGTGCCGGCAGCTTTCAACTTATCCCGGGCCTCCGCGGGGCCGGGGGGGGCACGGGGAACCGGCGGCTGCGGGGCCGGGGGGACGCGGGGAACCGGCGGTGCCCCCCGGGGCGTTCGTGGCAGACGGGGGCTGAGCCGCCCGCGGGGCTGCGTTGCCGGCAGCGCTTTTGCTCCCACCGCCCGGGACCTGGAGCCCACCCCGGGCTGCGCCCCCCCACGCTGGGGGTCTCGGCCACAGCCCCCGCGATGCAGCCCCGTACGCTGTTCACCCCCAGTTCATCCCAGTTGCTCTCGGGACGGGGCGGGCGGCGGCGCGCTGGGTGTCGGGGGCGGCTGCCGGGGGCAGCGGGGGGTCTGCGGAGCGGGGGGGGGGGGGGATCTCCGCGCTGCCCGGCGCCGGAGCTGCCCCGCCGGTGGCGCCGGTGCTGAAGTTGCCCTCCCCGGTGCTGAAGCCACCGCCGCCGCCGCCCCCCCACCACGTCGGGCGGGGGAGCGGCTCTCCCCGGTGGCTTCCCGGTGGCGGCGGGGGCGGCCCCGCCGGTGGCCCCGGTGCCGGCGGCGGGAGGTGTGGCCAGGGGGCCGCATAAAGCCGCCCGCCGCCGCCCCGCGCCCGCCGCCAGCCCAGCGCCGCCAGCAGCGGGCCGGAGCGCGGGCGCGGAGCGGGGCCGCCATGCGCGGAGCCGCCGGGCGCGCTCTGCCGCTGCCACCGCCGGTGCTGCTGCCGGTGCTGCTGGCGCTGCTGGCGGCGGCGGCGGGACCGGGGGCCGGCGAGGAGGCGATCCAGTGCCCGCCGTGCTCGGAGGAGCGGCTGGCGCGCTGCAAGGCTCCGCAGGGCTGCGCGGAGCTGGTGCGGGAGCCGGGCTGCGGCTGCTGCGCGACCTGCGCCCTCGGCCGCGGCACCGCCTGCGGCGTCTACACCGCCCGCTGCGGCGCCGGGCTGCGCTGCTACCCCCCCCCGCGGCGTCCCCCGGCCCCTGCACACCCTCATGCACGGCCAGGGCGTCTGCACCGACCTGGCCGACGTCGAGGCCATCCAGGAGAGCCTCCAGCCCCCAGGTAAGGCCGGCCCCGGGCGGCCGAGGGTGGCGAAGGGTGGGTGCCGGGTGGTCAGTGGTGTCCCCGTGGCCGCTGGCTTGGCCAAGAGTTGGGGCCGCAGCGTGGGGGGCTCGGCAGGGACAGCCCGGGGGTGGGCATGCACGGAGCAGCGCTGAGCTCCCACCGCCGGGTACCAGCGGGTCACATCTCTGCCGTCCTTACCCGCCGCTGGCACAGCAGTGGCGCGGCTGGTGGCTCCGTGCACGCCGGAGTGGGGTGCTTCGTAAGGACGTGTCACCCGCCGTGCCCCGGCTGTGGAATGCCCCTGGACGGCAGGGCAGCTCGGCGTCCCTTAAGGCACCCACGGCCTCTGGGGACAGGTCCCAGCTGCCGGGGAAGCCCCCGTTGCATGATGACCCCTGTGCTGCCGCTTCCCCGGTATGCTGCCGGCAGCTCTGCCTGCACTGCCAGGAGGAAACAGGAAAGAGGCCTCGGGGCACCTGCTTCCCTCGCAGGCGGGTCAGGATGGGCTCTGTGCCGGGGCTCTGCCACGAGCCGTGTCCTTCCCGCGGCCGGGCAGGACAGGGGCTGTGGGCAGCAGGCAGGGCCAGGCTGGAGAAACCCACTGCCTGGGGGCTCTGCCCACGCCTGTCTGCCCCAGGACCCTCTGGCAGATGCTGGTTGTGGCCCCCTGCCACCCCCATGGTGCTCGGGCAGGGGCCGGGGGCCGGCAGCGGAGCTGGAGGTGGGAGCCCAGCCCCAGAGCTGCGCAGGTCGCCGCGGCTTTGACAGTGGGAATGGAGCCGCTCCTGCGGGCTGAGCCTGGAGAGCCGGCGCGTGGGGCTGGCCCGTCGGGGGGTCTGGATGCCATGCTCCCGCCATCCCCGTCCCGTGGGCCGTGATGGGGACTATGTCCCCTGGAGCTGGGGAGCAGCAGCCCACCACGGGAAAGTCCACAAGCTGTCTTGGCCCTGTGTCCCTGCATGGGGTCACCCCGAGCTCCCCGAGGGGCAGAAGGGGCTGGAGCAGTGTCTGTCCCTGCCCGCCCCAGGGGCCGGATCCCAGCTCCATTCCCTCCTCGCGTGGCTGGTCCGTGACAGCTCCGCCAGTGTCCCCATGGTGGGGAGGGCCCTTCACAGGTGGGTCCCTCCGGCCACCCCTCTCCAGGGACAGAAGTTGGCGGCGAGTGCTTGGCGTGGGGTCTGCTGCGGAGACCCCCTGCCCTGCCTGTGTGTCCTCATCCCACATCCTGCAGGAGCTGTCTGGGCTCCCTGGCCCGGGGCTGCGTCGGGCTGCCAAGGCCTGTTGGTTTTGGCCGTGCCCCGTGTAACGCAGCATTTTTTCCCAGAGCCTTTAGGAAACAGACTTGCAGTTTTTTCCCTTCCTTCCCGCGGTGTTTTGGCCTTGCTGGGGACGGGTGGGTGGCCGTGGGAGCCGGGCTCGCCTGCCGGTCACCGCGCCTGCCTGCAGCGTCGCAGGTGGCAGAATGGGGGAGCGGGCGGCGGGGAGCCCCTTCGCTCGGGACAGCCCGGCAGGACACGGGCAGGACACCCCGCAGCACAGTGCTCGGTGCAGCCCCGGTGGGACACCAGAGCTGCAGGTCCCTGTCCCGCTCCAGCAGCCCGGAGCCAGCATGAGCGTGGGGCTGGGGGCTGCAGGCTCCCTCACACCCCCGCAGCCCTGCCTGGCGCGGCGAGGGCACCCCGGCATGGCCGGTGCGTCTGACGGGGCCCCTCCGGGTAAGCAGAAGGGACTTAAATGCATATTGAGAGGCAGGGGCGTATGGAGCAGGTGCCCCTCGGCTGCGCCGTGTCCGCCGGCGCTGAGCGGGTGCCGGGCGAGCGGACGGCTGGGAAGCGGTTAACACGCAGCTCATACAGTAAACACTTTGTCTGGGGGCTCGGCCCGGGGGGCTCCGCATTCCAGGGAAGAGGCTGGGATGGCGGGGGCTGGGCTTTCCGAGGGGCTGGGCGATGGCTCCCGGCTCCATCCCCTTGCCCGGGACCTGTGGAAGGCACAGGATGGGACTTTGTAGGAAGCCCCAAGACCTTCTCCCATGGCTGTGGGTCTGGGGACCTTGTGCAGGACCCTGGTTCCTGCCTCCCGCTCCCAGCCCTGCCAGCTCCCGGGGCATCCCACTGCTCGGCCGGAGCCCTGCGACGGGGCCGGACCGGGGAGGTTCCAGCCGTGGCTTTTGGGCACAGCCTGTGGGTGTCTGTCTGGGGGAGGCGATGGCTGAACCTGTGTGTGGCAGCCGGTAAAAGGTGAGGACGTTTTCCCCAGCACATGACGAGTGATTTCATGCTGGGCAAATAATTATGTCTGGGAAAAACTGACCCCATGGGAGTTGCGTGCATCCTGTGTGGTTGCTGTAAGCAGTGCCTGGGATGGATCCTGTTCCCTTCCCGTGCTCGGTGACCAGGAGGGATGGTGGTGGCCAAGTCCTGGCTGGGCGGTGCACGGGCAGCGAGGACAGGCTGGGTCCTGCCGGCGTCTACCTTGCGTGCATCCGTCACTGGCCCTTTCTGCCCGGTCAGGGGACCACGCGAGGCTGTTGCCCTGTCCCCGCTGTCCCTCGGGATGCGATCTGGCCTTCGCCCATGGTTGGGTTTCTCCGGGGCGGGCGCTGCTCCCAGTGAGGCTCTGGTCCCTACGGGGAATAATCTACATCTGCATCCCACGCACCCTCTCCTGCATCCCGACTGCTCCTCCATGGGGCTCACGTTGGGTGCTGAGCGTGGAGGCACAGATGTGCTTGGCCGTGTTGGAGCATGGCAGGGCTCAGCAGCGTGTCCGTGTGGGCTTCCCGGCCAGCGCCCTGGCCAAGGGACAGTAGGTGCCTGGTGCCTGCGCCCCGGCCACCCCCGTGCCCCGGCTCCCCACACTCTGCCGGGGCCAGCGCTCGGCAGGATGAGCACAGACTTCCCCGTGCCGGCGCCTGCCAAGCCGAGAGCCCCGGCAGCCAAGAGAGCCAGCGCTGTGCCGCGGCCCTGCCAGGACCACCCGCAGGCAACACCAGGGGTGCCAGACGGGGAAGCGGAGGGTGCTGGGACTCACCGTGGCTCATGTGCTGTGTTGGCCGCAGACACGTGGCTGTGTCCCCTCTGGCCCGTGGCGCATGTGGGGTCCTTTGCGCCTGGGCTGGTGGAGTAGGGGGGAGCGGGGCTGGAGCTGCGGGGGCCTCTGACACTTTTCCCTCTCCCAGGGACACACAGACGGTCCCAGGGCTTCGCTCGCTGCCCCTGGCTCTCCTCCTGTGGGAGCCACGCGGTGGAGCCCGGAGCCCTTCGCTGCTCCCTTGGGCTCAGCGTGGTGAATCACAAGTTCAGCACGTGACCAACCTCATTTGCAGCTCCCGTTAATTGAAGGCGATGCTGAATGACTCGTTTGTGTCTCCTGTCCACGGGCTGAGCAGAAGGCTGGGCAGAAATCCTCCTCCTGCCGGGACGGGGCGGCCGATCTGCGCAGCCGGCGAGGGCAGCACCCATCCCATCCCCTTGGCACCCGCTTCCATCCCAAACCGAGCAGAGGGGCTTCCCTCGGCCAAGCAGGCACCCCCTCCTCCCCCTCCGCCCTGCCTGTCCCACCCTGCCGCTCGGGGACCTCTCTCTCCGCCAGCACAGCCCCAGCCGTGACCGGCAGCACCAGGGTGGTGGTGGCCACTGCATGGGCCGCCGTGTGCGGTGGGGTGAGAGCGGGGGGAGAGGTGTGGGAAGGCTCAGGGGCACCCCACAGGCACCGGCACTGCCAGGCCGGCACCCCGATGGTGCTTCCCAAGGGATGCAGCGGGAGCGGTGCGGGGGGCTGGCGCATCAGAGGCCTCCGGGCTCCACAGAAGTTGCTTTTTCCATGTCTTTGTGCACGAGTGCGAGGAGTTTCCCCGTCCAGCCGGTGCAGGAGGATTGCCAAGGGAGGCGAGAGGCTCCTCGAGCTGCCGCACGTCGCTTTGTGGGTGGGAAAATCGCCCCGAGGACCGCAGCGGTCCCCGTGGCGGGGAGGGATCCTGGGGCTGGTGTGCGAGTAGGGGGGGCAGCTCAACTCCCCCCTGTGTCAGGGAACCGCGCGTCCCAGAGCTCTGTCCCCAGAGCCGGGCGCCGGGCGAGAGCCGCTTCGCTGCCCAGAGGCACCGACGTTTCATGTGACCTTATGAAAATGTTACTGGCATCTGGTTTTATTTAAGCCGAGAGATTTGATGCTCTGAAGGGGGCTGGCGGGGGGAGGAGGGGTGTTCGTCCATGCTGGGGCTGGGTGAGGGCTTCCCCCGGGCAGAGCGGGCGGCAGCCGGTGCCTTTCCATGGAGGTGCCGGCACTTTGGCATGTGGTCCCTGCCGGTGCCAAACCTCTCGCCTGGCTCTTCCTCGCGTCTCTCCCTGAGAAGGTGCAGGGGGGAGGCAGGGGAGGGAAGGAGCATCCCTGCCCGAGCCCCCCAGACCCCCGGCTGGGCTCTGCCGCAGGCGCCCGTGTTGCGCCACGGCCCCATGGTTGGTGCCACTGGGGCTGGTGCGCGCCAGGGCTGGCATCGCTCTGCACGGGGTCCTGGAGACTTTGGGTTTGTGTTTCAAATTTCAAGGGCATGAGCCATTTCCTGGAAAAAAATGACAGATTAAACAAAAAGCAAATAACACGAACGAAGGAGAAGGATTTGATTGCTGTGAACTTTAGCCGGGCTGCTGGGAGCCGGTCCAGGAGCCCTTCGCTGCAGGGGAGCCGCCGTGTGAGGTGCCGATGGGAGACCGGGGCTGAAATCCCACAGGGATGTGGTGGGCAGGAGCCTGCGGTCCCGACTCTGTTGCCTGCCTGCTGCCTGCTGCTTGCCTGCTGCCTGCCCGCGGGAAGGGCCGGTGCCGGGCATCACCCGTCCCTGGTGCTGTGAGCCCCTGGGTGCTTTCACCCATGCTGCACTGTGACCGCCCCCCGCCTGCTTGGGGGAGGTTTTTCCCGTTGCTGGCTGCGATATTGGTTAGTATAAGCCCAGCCCCGGGATAAGCTCGGGCAGGGAGCCCTGACCGCTTTCCCCTTCCAGCCCAGGCGGGTTGGGAGTCACAATACTGCTCGGGCTGTGCCTGGCGCGGCTCCGAGCGCAGGTGGGACCCCGGCTCCCCGGGGCGTCCCCGCTCCGCAGAGCGTTAACGGGCCCCAAACCGGAGGGACCGGCGGCTTTTTAAAAAATAAAGTCGCGACGAGAGCTCAGGTCTTATGACGCTCCATCCAGCTGCCAACATCTGGGATCGCAGTTTGGCTGCGCTCCTGGCGCAGGCGAGGATGCCAAGCGCCGCCTTTCGGGATTGGCCCCGCGGGAGATTAACTTTCTTATTCCAGGAATTTCTTCTTTCATGTCTTTGCGGGGGCTGTGCCCCGTGGCAGAGCACGGCTCCACTCCCAGCCGCAGCGCTCAGTGCCATCCTGGGCCTGGTGGGTGCTCGGCACTGCCCCGGTGCAGCTCCGGTACCCCCGTTCCCGCTGCAGCTCCTCAGAGGCAGCTTTTTTGGGGGCACCGGGGTCTTGCTGGGGCTCCCTGGCTGTGGGCAAGCAGCTGGCGCCTGGTGGCACGTGGCTGGCCGGGGCACAGCCTGACCCTCGTGCCATGCAGCACACTGGAGCAACTGCCCGGCGCTCTCGCAGCGTGCATTTGCAACCCTACAATAACAGACGCATGGCGACAAGCCCGTGAATCGTGGCTAATGAGTCGTAAAAACTCCCAGGAGCCTTCCCCAGTGCAGTAGGGAGAGCTCAGCCCCGCGCGGTGGCAGGGGCGGGAGGGGACCCGGGGCTGGGGGTGACGCCTGTGGGGACCGGGGAGGGCGGTGTGGGGTCCGGCAGCACCGCCTGCGTGTTGTGCCTGGGGGTGCAAGTTGCTCTGCGGAGGACCGGGGCACCGCGGGGGCACCGCCATCCCTGGGGCTGCCCCGCGGTGCTGAGCCCCCCCCCCTCCGCTCTGTGTCCTTGCAGAAAAGGAGGAGATCGACCACCCCAACAACAGCTTCAACCCCTGCAGCATCCACGACCGCAAGTGCCTGCAGAAGCAGCAGGCGAAGCGGGTCAACAACGGCAACAAGATGCGCAACAGCGGGAGCCCGTACCACCGCGAGGAGACGCGGCCTATAGTGAGCACCGCGTGGCACCGCGGCGGGCGGCCGGCACCGGGGTGGCGCTGGGCTGGGGAGGGCAGGATGGGTGCTGGGTGCCCCTGGGCCGTGCTGCAGGGTCGGGGTCCCGGGGTGTTGGGGTGGGGGCATGCGTCAGCCCCGCTGCCGGCTCAGCCCCCCTCTTCCCGCAGGTGCAGGGCTCGTGCCAGAGCGAGCTGCACCGGGCGCTGGAGAGGCTGGCGGCCTCGCAGACCCGCACGCACGAGGACCTCTACGTCATCCCCATCCCCAACTGCGACCGCAACGGCAACTTCCACCCCAAGCAGGTAGGACGGGCTCTCACCCATCACGGGGCGCCGGGGGGGAGGCCGCTCATGTGGGGACATTTTGCAGAGGTGGGGTGAGGCTGGGAGGGGGACACGGATGGACTCGGTGCCGGGGCACGGCAGAGCCCACCCGTGGCTCCTGGCTTTGGTGGGAATTGCCCGTTGGGTGGTGCGGGGCCCTTTGCAAAGGCCCTGGGATGGGATGGGATGGGATGGGATGGGATGGGATGGGATAGGGGTGGCAAAGCCCCCGTGAGAGCTCCCGGTTGCCCCGGCCAGGCAGCCTGCGGGAATGGTGCCGTGGGGGCCAGGCTGGGCGCCCCTCACCGCCTCTGTCCCCTCAGTGTCACCCGGCGCTGGACGGGCAGCGGGGCAAGTGCTGGTGCGTGGACCGCAAGACGGGGGTGAAGCTGCCGGGCTTCCTGGAGCTGAAGGGGGACTTGGACTGTCACCAGCTGGCGGACAGCATGTGAGCACGACCGCGGCAGCGCCGCACCGTGCCGCGGCCAGGACAGCCGCCGGGGCTGCGTAGGAGAGGAAGAGAGGGGACACGAGTGCTGAGCAGCTCCCTGGTGCCGGGGGATGCTGGCACACACCTCGGATCGCCGCTATGCTCTGCGCCACGGGCTGCCCACGGCACGGGGTACGGCACCATGACCTGTGCCATGACCACTAGCCGCCACCGCTGAGGGGTCCCCAGTGTGCGCCGGCGGCACCTCCATCCCGCACAGACACTTGCGTGGGCGGACGCTGCCCCGGCAGCGGTGTCAGGCTGCCCGGGTGGAGCGGGTGGAGAGCACCCACAATGTGCTGCTGCTCCCGCAGCCGCCGCTGCCCTCCCGCCCTGTGGTGCCCCCCCAGCTTTCACCCCAGCCCCTCCATGCTGCAGCGCAGCCGGGAGACCCGGAGCCCGGCGGTGGCGGCAGAGGCTCGGCTGCTGCCCTGGCCCAGCCTGGCCCCGCAGGCAGCCGCAGCCGTGCCGGCGTCCCGTGGGGTGCCGCGGTGCACCCCCGCCCGCAGTGCCTTGCCGTCCACGCCAGACCTCTGCGTGTGGCGGCAGAAGTGCCTCATCCTGCCCTCCCCGGTGGTGGGATGCCGTGCCGCGGCTGCCTGGGCAAGAACTGGGGGACCCCGTGCAACTTGGGGGGGGGGGGGCCAGAGAGACACCCACCACCTCCTCCATGCCACCGCCTGCCTGGGGCCCTCCCTGGCTCCATCTCGCCCAAAGCGTGTGCGTGCGATGGGCATCGAAGCCGCACCGAGCAATAAGAGAACTTCCCCCTCCCCGCTGCAGCCCCCCAGCCCCATGGCCCGGGAATGGCCGCCCCCCACCATGGCCTGGGACCCGCCTGCCCCCCAGCCCAGCCCCGTCCTGCTCCCTGCGCAGGGACAAAGCAGCGTTTTCCTCCTGCCCATCCCGTCCCCGTCCCCTGTCCCTGGGGCACCCCCAGGCGTGCATTGCGTCCCCGCGGGCGCTGGGTCCAAGGGGAGGGCGGGGGGACGAGGGCTGCCCAGGAAACGCCTCCCAGCAGGAAGGGCTTCTTTTGGGTTTGGTTTTTTTTTTTTTTTTTATTACCCCAAAGATTTTTAATATTTAAAAAATGTCATTGGTGGGATCTTAAAACCGACCGTGTGGCCCCCGGGACTGAAATCCTCCATCTGCGCGGAATGGGGCACCGCCGGCGATGGTTTCTGTCTTCTCTTCTTCCAACTTGGCCAACGTGACAACCGGGACGGATTTCTGGAACGCCTCAGTGACGGGATCTGCGGATTTCGCCAGCACAAAGTTCTCAGCTGAGAAATTGTCACTATTTTTGTAGCTATTTTTTTTCCTTCGTTTTCTTTGAAGCTCTTCTGTGGGAGCCAGCTGGGCTGGAAATTTTTCACCTAAATGTCTTTTAGGTGAGAAATGGCCGTGCTGGCTGCCATGGCAAGCGTGCCAAAGACGGAGGGGATTTTGGCTGTTCCATGGCCACAGTGGGAGGTTTTGGTTTTCCGTGTGGTTTCGCCCCGGCCACGCCGGCGGGTGCCAAGGCCCCCAATGGGAACGAAATGTTTCAGTTTTAGTGAAACACCCTTCTGCCCGCCGGACCCCAGCGGCACCGCGGCGGGGTGCAGGGCGCAGCGGCAGTCCCAGCCCGGTGGGCTCGGCCACCCAGACCCCCCGCACGCGGCCAGGGCAGCACCGGCAGAGCCACCGGAGCCTCTCCCGATTTTGGGGCGGCCGGGGATGCCGGCAATCGCCAGGGCGCGTTTTGTGTCCAGCTCAGAGGGCTCCAGTGTTTCGTACCGTCTCTCCTGTAGTTTAAGGCTGTATTTACACATGATCATATACCAGCGTAAGGCTCCCCAACCCCAGCGGCGTTCTTCCACGCCGATGTGATTTCTGTCCGTTCCTCCCGGGCCAAGCCCGTCCCTTCGGACTCCCGTGTAGCACCGACTCTTTTACAGTAAACTTGAACCTTTGTATCGTCAAAAAGGAAAAAAAAAGGTAATTACTGTATTTAATTTTCTCTGTTGTCTAATGTGTTTCTATCGAGTGTATTTTATCTTTGCCTCGCTTTAAAGAAAAGGAGAGGGGGGGTCTGTGGGGATCCCACCCGGCTGGGTGCTGCGCTCCTGGCGCATGCCCTATGGAAACGCTCCCCTTCCAAACAAGCCAAATTAAACCAGAAACCGCCAGCGGCCTCAGCACCCTCCAGCCGCCGTCTGCAGCCCTGGCAGAGGGTGGAGGAGCGGTGCTCGCAGCCCCGACCGCGGGGAGGTGCGGCCACTGGGCCATGCTGCCAGCCCATCCCGGCTCCACAGCCCCCACAGACCGCATCCCCGGGGACCACCGGTGGGACCAGCGTTGGCTCCTCGGCCCTGAGAAGCGCCGGTGCCGGCCGTGGGAGCAGAGTGCGCCGGAGCCGGCCGGTGCTCCAGGATGAGGGGTTCGAGGTGTGAACTGCGGCAGCCCGGCTGGGGTCCGCTTGCTGTACCTACGGGGGCTGGCGGCCGAGCGGCTGCGGGAGGCTCCGGCTATGAGTCACCAGCAAAAATATTTGGGGGTTTCTTTCCACCCGCTGCCAGGGACGGGCGCTGGGAGAGCAGCGTGGCTGCGCCAGCTGCCGGCGGGGCGAGCGGGGAGGGACCCTCGGCAGCAGCGAGGGACATCGTCCAGGAGCACCCGCGGGTCCCTGCTCCCCGGGACCCCCTCCGCTCCCCTCCCTGAGCTCCCCCGGGTGCAGCTCGGCACAGGCTGGGCCCTGGGCTGCCCCTCACACCCCGCCGGGCACAGACACCCTTTAGTCACCTCCAAAGGCACCTGCCTGCCCTGTGCCAGGGGCTGCGGGCACAGCCGGCTGCGGAGCAGGAGAAGGGAGGCCATGGTGGGGGGGAGCTGGGGAGGGCAGGGGGGGCTGGATCGCAGCGGCTTGGATGTGGAAAAAACTGCCTGAGCTGAGCGCATCTGGTTTGTACATCCCGGCACTGGGCTGCGGGAGCGGGGCCAGACCCTGCCTGCGCTCGGCAGCGTCCCCAGACCATGGGGCTGGGGGCCGGCACTGGGCATCCCACCGGTGTGGGGACAGGCTCAGCCGTGCCGTCCCTGCCTGGGTACATGGTCCCCCCCAGCCTGGGGGACACCGGGGTTTGGGGTTCAGCGCCCCTGAAAACCCAGGCACCCTCACAGCCTCAGGAGGAGCTATGCTGAGCAGCGACGGGCCGGGAAGTAAATGATTTCGTGCCCCCTCATGAGTCCCAGCTCAGCCTCCGCTTGGTGCCACCGTGAAGGCAGTGAGGATCATCACCGCCGGCCCCGCACAGCGGCACAGAGCAGCGGCGGAGCCTGGAGACGGCGCCAGGCTGGGCCGAGACACTGGACGGGCTTCAAAGTTCAGGGGAGGACAGGGACAGGCACCGGCTTGTGCCAGGGTGACGTGCCCGTGGCCAGGGAGCGCTGCCGGCCTCGCAGAGCCGCAGCCAGCAGCATGTGTGCAAGCGCGTGCCGGCGCCGGTATGCACCGAGCATCACCGGCTCCGCTCAGTGTTTTGGGAGGGTGTCAGGGGATGCAGCTGGGAGATGCCCAGGCGTGGCAATGCCGGCGGCCGCACACTGCCCGGTGCTCCCGGCCACGGCTCGGCTTTCTCACGGTGTTTGCAGCAAACGTGCCCGCCGGGGCGGCTGGGAGGTGGCGTTGCCTGCGGTCACGTCGCAAGAGGACGGTTGGGTCCCCGGCATCGCGGCTCCCCGGGGCCGGAGGTGTTGTCCGGGGCTGGCGCCAGCCCGATGCTCCGGTTACTGGAGCTGCGCGGCCGGCGGTGCTCGGGGTTGTGCAAACACCCCGGAGGAGCTGGGCCCGAAGGCAGCCGCCTGCAGCCAATGTAGACAAGTGCTGTAATTTGCTGGCGCAGCAGATCGGCAGCCGGACCAGGGACGCCGCCAGCTCTCCTGGAGCCCAGCCCAGCGCCCCGGCCCCGCGCCGACGGCTGCCCAGGGCTGGGGCTCCCCGGGCTCTCCTTCGGGGCCCCCCTCCGGCTGCCCCAGCCCTGGCGGCTGCGGGGGCACCGGGCTGGGCTCCGGGACCGATTTGGCTGGAGAAACGTGTGTGTGTGCGTTTGGCGGAGCTGCCGGGAGTGTGGGCGGGCTGGGGCCATGGACCCCCCCGGGGGGTTATTTGCCCCTTCCCATGACACTTGCAGACTGGGGGCACCCACCTCCCCCCGGTACCCCGGTGCTGCTTCTCCTCCCTGTCGGGAGGGCTGTGGTCCTTCCCCTCTTCTAGAGGTCACCGGCAGCCGGTGACAGGAGGAAAGCGAACACTCCCGCACACTCGATGTGTCCAAAGCGCTGCCGGCCGGGACCCCCGGGCAGGGCTGCGCTGGCAGCAGCGGCAGCACTCCGTTGTGTGGGGATGGGGGAGGCGGGCGGTGATGCTGACCCCCGGCGGTGTCCGGTGGTGGGTCTGGGTCCCGGGTGAACTGTCTGCATCTCGGCGGGGAGCAAAGCTCCACCTGCAACAGACGGCGGCTCCCTGTGCCCCGTGCGGGGCAAGGAGGTTTCTGCGCAGGAACCCCCGTGGCCACGGCGCTACCGCCCGCCCCGCTGTCACCACAAAGCCGTGTCGGGGCTTTGTGTGTCACCCACAGAAGTGCACGTGTCCATGAGGGTGGGCACCGGTGCAATTCATGTCCCCGGCACCAGGGAGAGCCCAGCCATGTGCCGCAGCATTGGTGGCTTTCGGGGTTTTGCTGTGGTTGGGGACATGGGGCATCACTCGCCGGCGGCTGAGGCTGCTGGGAACAAACCCGCGAGCCCGGCCAGGAGAGGGGCTGGGTTTGTTACAAAATGGCTGGAACCGGACCCGGGAACCAAAACCAAGAGCCGCGCTTCCAGGAAGCCTGGGACAAACTTTGGAAGCCACGAGGAGCTCAGAGAATTGTTTGTTTTTTCCTGAATCCAGGTGGTTTTGGCTGAACTGTCCCCGCGGCGTCTGGGCCCGTGCTCCAGCTACGCTGCACTGGAAAAGGGTTTTTCAATGAACTAAAAATTCCACGTACGGAGGACGCTGGCGATGGGCCCACTCCCCGTCCCAAAGTGGTCCCGAAGCGGGGAAAAGCAGCCATGGCCCCGTTCCCCGGAAGATGAACCCTCCCGGCTGTGGCTGGATTTGAGGAGGCAGGGGAGCAGCGTGCGGGGGCCCGGGCTCGGCGGGGACGGTGCTGGCCGGGCTCAGGGGTGGCAGCGCCATCCCCCCCCCAAAAAAGCACCGTTTGGAGCCGAAGCCTCTCAAAGTTCATATTACCCTTGTGCTCGTCGCTGCTGTCCTGCACAGCATCGCGATGAACACGATGGAGCGAAGCGGCGCTGGTTCGCGGGCTGCACGGCCCCGCGGGGTCCCAGGCCTGGGCGCGGCGCTAATTAAGTGTTGGTTCGTGAAACCAATGTTGGCTAATGAAAAATGCTCTGCACGCACTGGCGGCTCTGCCCTTACTGACGACTCCCAGCAGACAGGCAGGGCATGGGCAGGGTGCGGGCAGGGTGCAGGCAGGGTGCAGGCAGGGCACAGACAGGGTGCGGGCAGGGTGCAGGCAGAATGTCGGCAGAAGGCAGGCAGGGCGCAGGCAGGGGGCAGGCAGAGTGTTTGCAGAAGGCAGGCAGGGTGCAGGCAGGGCGCAGGCAGGGTGCAGGCAGAGTGCAGGCAGGGTGCAGGCAGGGTGCAGGCAGAGTGTTTGCAGAAGGCAGGCAGGGTGCAGGCAGGGCACAGGCAGGGTGCAGGCAGGGTGCAGGCAGGATGCAGGCAGGGTGCAGGCAGAGTGCAGGCAGGCCGCAGGCAGGGCAGACGGTGTGGTGCTGGGGCCCCTTGCCGGCTGCAGCGCGCACTGCAGCGGGTCGCATCCTGCACAGCCCACAGGGGGCTGGGGGTCCCTGCGGGGCCGGGGATGCGCAAGCCCGGGGCGTTGGGGCTGAGCCGCGTCCCCCCGAGCTGCCCGTGACCTTGGGGTGCGCAGTCCCCTGGGTCCTGGCCACACGATGGGGCCGGCAGTGGCGTGCAGAGCCTGGGGTGACGGGCTGGGTGCTGGGTTTTGGCTGAGCAGAGCTTTGGGCGGACGGACCGGGGGGCACGAAGCCATTAGTTTCTTGTCCTGGAGCCGGGTGCTCCCCCCGCCCCGCGCAGTAACTCCAATATCTGTTTTTATCGCCGCCAAAGCGCTGATGCAGCTGGATGCCGTCCCACCGCCTGGCTGGGGGAGAGCGACTTTTCCTTTCCGTGCGTGCACAGGCTTGGCGGGTCAAAAGAGCGGAGTAACGTCTTTCAGTTGCTGACATCTCTGCAGTGCTTGCGGTGAGACAAACGATCCGCTGCTTTATTGAAAATGCCCCTAAGCAGGGTTTGTTAGCACAGGGGCCAAAACTAAACCAAGGTCGAGGCAGCAGGTAAGCGAGCGCTAAGGGAGAGGGCTGTGTGGTGGACTCGGAGCCACTCTGCTCCACTCTGAGATTACAGCAAGAGCGAAATCTTCAGCTGGTGTAAATCACGGCAGCGCTGACTTCCACGAGGCTGCGCCAATTTACGTCATCTGAGGATCTGGCCCAAATTCATGCAAGTAATTTCCAAAAAACCAACGCTCTACTGTCATGAAAATGTCAACATTTATTTCTCAGCTTGCTGCGACGCCGCGAGGTTGAGCTAGCCTGTAACCCCGCTTTGCGAAAAAGGGCAGGAGAATTTACCAGCACCAGGCAAAACCACGCTGCCCTGACATTTCTGCATTTCGGTGCTTCTTGCTCTTTGAGGGAAGCAGGGTTTTTCAGCAGGGCCTAGTGATTTTATATGCTTTGATTCGCAAAACTGCCTGCTGATGCTGGTCTGTCATCAGGGAGGCGAGGTCCCCCCGCCTGCACCAGACCTCCCACCCTGCGGCACTGGGGGGCTCCGGGCTGCGTCCCCGAGCTCAGCTCCACCGAACGCGCCTCGGCTTGGCCACCCCGAGCGCAGGCATCCCCCGCTGCCAGCAGAAATCTCAGCCAGAGTATTTCAGTCCTCCAGAGCACAGCAAAGGGTACACGGCAGGTGAGGGAGGCAGCGGCTCCATACGGTGAGCACAGCTCCCGTCCCGCGGCTCCGCTCCCCATGGGCAGCCGTCCTGCGCTGGCCACCGCGGTGATGCCGTGCCATGCCCTGTGGAGGGTCTCGGAGGAACATCTCATCCCATCAGAGCATAAAAATCTTTAACTGAGACTCTTGACTTGACGGTATGTAACAAAAAAAAATATAAATACGAGCTGTTGCCAAAATGCAACCCAGAAGCAGGAAAGGGTGAGCAGTAGAAGCTCGGCAGCGCGTGAGCAGCTGCCAGCCCTGAGCTGTCCCGGGGTTTCTGTCCTCTACGGGCCCGGCAGGAGCTTGCAGAGAAGGTCGATGACAAGCGACGCTGGCTGCACAGTGTCGTACTCTGCAAACAGGTGACAGAGGTTCTCCGAATCTGTCTGGCTTTTGGCCACGAACCCGAAGATCCTTTGGAAAAGGAGAGAGAGCCTTATGTGGTTTGCATCCAGGAACCCGAAGGAACACGCTTAAACTAGCCCCGGCCACAAAGCAAAATCCCAGTTCCAGCAATTCCACCTTGGCCCGCTCCCCAATCACGTTTACTTGGAAGCAAAACAGCCGGGAGAAGTGTTTCTGGCAAGGCTTCCCCAGCTGTGAAAAGTTTCTTGAACGCAAGGTAGAGCCAGATCTGAACTCCCTTCCTGAGCCCAGCGCAAGCGAGTCCCTGGGAAGGCTGACGGCCTCGGACGGGGGCTGTCTACGTGAGGGGATGCGGAGAATTGGGCGTTGCCAAGCCTCTCATCAAAACCTACACAGCAAACCCCCCCGTAAAGCTTCACCCATCTGTCCACGCCTCATCCTGCCACCACATTAGCTTTTCTCACATCCCCTCTTCATTTTTAAGCTTTGGTTCTTTGCAGCTCCCCAAAGCTTTGCAACGCGCCCGCTGTGGAGGCGAGGCTGGGCCGAAGCACCATCACCCCCCCAGGGTTCCACCGGCACGCTTCGGCTGCGGGAGCTCCCTGCGCAGGTCTCACCTCGAGGACTTGCAGTACTTCTGCCACCTGAGGGAAGAACAGAGTTGGATTTGCTCAGAAGAGTGATATTTAACTCATTCCACCAGCTGCAAGCCAAGGTTTATATTTAGCTAGACCCAGTGCCTTAAGCCCGGGGTGGGGGCTGCAGACGGGTTGCGATTTGGGATTTTAAGTGGTGCGGAGCCGGGAGCAGCAGAGCCGCGCTGGGAACCGCGGGGAAGCCACCACCGCAGCCCGCAGAGCGGCCGATAACTCACTTTCTGTTCTCAGGGTCCATCCCGCAAAACCTGATGGCAGCCAAGGGGTAGTGTCGCCTGAAGAACACCCTGGCGGGGAGGAGGAGAGCGTGGCGTTAGAGGAGGAGAGTGCGCGGGCAGAGCTGGTGGGACACACAGGCGGTTGCACGCCCAAGCCCTGCTCCAGGTGCTGTGGCTGCTGGGGAACGGGGACGTGGGGGTGCCGCCCCCCCGGGGCTGCCTCCAAGCTGGCAGCTCCTGGGTTCAGCCCGCTCCTGCCTCCCGCTCTCCAGATGTTGCCACGCGCCCCACGCACAGCGGCACCGTGCCCTGTGCTGTGACAGAAGGGGCCAAGCCCATCCCTGGATTGCAACGCGGATTTGCCCCGGCAGGCCAGTTGTTCCTGACATGATCGGCGCGTTGGCAGGCTGAGAGGCACGACGAGAGCTGGGCGGTCACGGGCGAGCTGCGTTCCCATCACCGTTTAGCTCTCCCCTGCCCCTCGCCACCGCTGAGCCCGTGCCAGCCCCGTCCCCAGCGGCTCTTACTTCCTCTGGATGTCAGTCAGCGTCACCCCCTGCTCCGTCACTCTGAAGTGCACCAGGGTGGGTGTGGGCAGCGTCTCCAGCTCGAAGGTGGAGGAGATGGCTTTCTGGATGGCCGGCGCTCCCGTGAGCGTCTCCATGTTCACCGAGTTGAGGTACAAGACGTTGCAGACTGCAAGGACAGCACAGAGCCCGGCTCAGCACGGGGGCCCGCAGCACGCCGGCATCTCGCTGCGCTGAGCACGTGCAGCGCCGAGCACAGCGGTGCCGGCGCCAGGGCCGGGTCCCAGGCGTCATCCTGCAGCACCGGACACGTGTACATGGGTCAGATTTGTTTTGATGAAAATTAAAGATTTGGTGACTCATAAATTCTTCACAAATTTATTTTGGTTTGCTTTAATTCTTTGCACTAATTGTTTTAAAAGTCAAAGTATTTAATTTCCGGTTTCTAAATGTCACATTTGGATTTTTTTTCTGTTTATTACATATTTCCTTTAATGAAAAGCAGAAATACCCCAAGCCAACTAACGGCTGAAGGCCAACCTTAAACATGACATTTCAGGCTGATTGAGCTGTTTAAAGGGCTCTTCTGGGTCAAACTAAACTTTTCAGCTTGCCAACTTATTTTTCAGAATTTCCAGCAAAACAAAGCGGTTCCCGACTCCCCTGGCTGCGCCGTGACCCATGCGCGCGGTCTCCTGCCCATCGCTCTCCGCTCTCACCTGGAGCCCACCCACCGCTGCACCCCGGCTGGGGGCACCCGCGCGCGGGAGAGAAGCAAAGGCCCTTCCCCGTCCCGCTGGGCCGTTTCCATCTGTCTCCCAAAGGTCCCTCAGCAATTTTCCCAGCCCCCGGCTGCCCCATCCCTCTCCCAGAGACTCCAGAGGTTCCGTGCCCATCAGTTCAATACCCTGGTTGAATCAGGAGAGAGGCTTAACAACCAGGAGCTATTTAAAATGGTGGGGATTGTGGGTCTTTTATCAGCCTTGGGACCTCAGGAACTGTCTTTCCAAGCTCTACTTCACCATTGTGAGGACCAAAAGTCTCCTTTCTTTAAAAAATATCAGGTTCCCTTACAAGCCCATGATCTGAGGATGTGAAGAAAACCTGCAGGTACCTCCAGCCCGGTGACAAAGGCGGGAGGGGGACATCGCACCGGCACCCACAGATGCACCGGGGTGACCTGATGCTTTGCACAGCACCAAAGGCAGCATCGGCTTTTCAGCTTCTGCTGTGAATGGTGTCAGAGCAGATGCCAAAAAATGGAGCCTGGTGTTGGACAGGACTAAAGCCCAAAGCCCGGGTGCCTGCCCAGAGCTCTAGCTCTTGCCAGCTCGCCTGTGCCCTGGTGACAGCAGCCTGCTCCTCTCCTCACCAGCAGTTTTCTTCATCAGGGACAGTGCGGACTCCGCAGCGCAGTCAGGGCCATCTTCTCCATCAGCAAGATCTGCACAAACGACAAGCGGGAGCCCTGAACCACAGCTCAGGCTGCTCTGGGCCACCACTTTGCACTGGGTGAAATTCCGTCTCTCGCAAGAGGCCCAAAGGCCACTTAAATTGCAGGGGGCCTGAGAGCAGTAATTGATTTAATTGTCCTCCATCTCCCTCTCCTGGCTCCGTTCATCTCCGATCTCCTCTCTCCTCCTTCCGTTGCCCACCCTCAGTGGTCCCCTGCTCCCCGCTGCTTTGCTGACCGCCCCCCATCCCCAGCAGAAGCGAATCACCACCGTCTCGCGCTCGAGTCAGCTCTTGCAGGTCCCCGCTCCACCTGCAGCCGGGGCAATCGGCCCCGTCGTGGGGGCACCGGGGCCGTTTGTCCCCCTCCCCACTGCAGGACCGTCCCCACCTCCCCAGACCGTCCGGAGGGACCGCTCGGAGCATCTCTCCCACCCCCGACACCTACCTCGAGTGGGGATGCTGAGCTTGCAGGGCAGTGCCAGCGCGGTGATGGCGTGCTGGTACACGAAGGCAGAGAGGCTCCCTGCAACACAGAACCGCGCGTCGGGGGGGTCCTGCTGCCCGAAACCCCCCACCCGCACATCTCTGGCCCCTCAAGTGTCCCAGGGACCTCACAAGGAGGGGACTAAGCTGGACTATTTGGGATCTCACAGCAACAAAAGCGCGTTTTCCAACCCCCACCCCATGGTCTTGTTTGGGAGACTGCTCCCACAGCCCGCCCGGCAGAGCAGCGCGGGCAGGAGCGGGGGGCTGGCGGGCCCCCACGCCAACACCCGCACCGCGGGGCTGCGGAGCCCCCCGTGCCTGGCCGCTGCTCCGAGGGGCTTTCGGGAAGAGCTCCTGGGGCTGCCGGGGCTGCGGGTGATGGCACCATCCTTACCGAAATACAGCTCCTCGCTGGCTCCTTTCAGGTGCACCCCTTTGGCAGAGGACTCGATGAGGAAGTGCCGGATGAGGTCACTGCTCTCATCGCCTGCAAGCGGATTTGGGGACAGTGTCAGCATCGTTGTTTCGCCCCTGCCCGCCCCGCGGCCCCGTCCCAGGGCACCCGCCGGAGCTTCTGCGCTGCGTGGCGAGCGCGGTGCCAGGCACTGTGCGTGGGGACGGGCAGGCGCGCACCCCGCTGCCAGCCTCCCTCACACAACCGCGGTCCTGCGGCTTCTCAGCTTGCTTTAGTTTCACCGGTTTCAGTGAAACCCCCCGAAGCAAAGCCCACCTTTCCCAGCCAGTCCCCGTACCTGTCTGGCTGCCGGCTGGAGGGACAGGAACCTTCATCGCCAGTCCGAAGGACCCCCGGTACGACGTGCTGTCCCGCACAACGAACGTGCCTGGCTCCTTGTCCTTCAGCAGCTGGATGGCTGTCAAAGCACAGGCGGAGGCTCAGCCAAGCAAAACAGGTGGAACCTCCCCGCGTTGCGTTCCGCGTCCGGCCGATGCTCTCGCGGGGAGATGTTCCTTGGCAGCAGCGAGAAATCATCAGCAGTGTTCGCTGAGGACGCGCACGTCCCTCGTGCGGGTACCGGCTGCGGTGTCCCTGCAGACCGAGGGGCCCCGGCTCGGTGCCATGGGTCCCTGCTGTCCCCAGGATGGAGTCAGCCCCAGCCCGGGCCGCGCCGAGTAGCGGCACAGTCAGAGGCAGGAGGGGCTTTGCTGGAGCTGAGAGGGGGACAGAGGGGCCGTGGCACAGCCCGTGTTCCTGAGCCTTCCGCCGAGACCTGTGAGTGGGTCTCTCCGTGCCCATCAACCCCCGGTATACTCTGAGTTGCCATCACCGAGTCCCTGCAGGACCTCAGCGCAGGCAAGAGCGGGACCGCGGTGTGCGGGGAGGCAAACACCAGCCCGGGGCCAGGCGGCAGTCCTGCAGACAGCAAGCCTGAGGTGGGGTTATCCCCGCGGGGACACTCGCTGCCTTACCTTGGTCCCTGGTTATGCTCGGCTTGAACCAGTATTTCGACGTGTCCATCACAAACTTCATGGTCGGCTGCCCAGCCCTGAGGGGACCTGCAAGAGACCTCATGGTGTCAAGGCCAGCGTGGGACCCAGAAGACCTTTACAGCAGACATCCCCGGGCAGGACAGAGCTCTAGCAAAGACATTTCTCTTTCAGGCTGGCCAGGGTTGAAGTTTTTTTTCCAACCCTTTTGATCAGAGCTTCCTCCCTGCTCCTCAGAATGATTCATTCTCCACGTAATTATCTCTCTTGGCAGGCTGTGATGGAGAACAGAGGAGCAGCACACGGAATCCCCCAGCAGTGCCAGTCTGCCCAACCCTGCGCAAGTCCACTGGACCATGGGGACTTACACCCGCTGAGGATCTGACCCGCAAAGCCCTCCTGCTATTCCCATAAGAATCCCAATTAAAACCTTCTGCCCCGAGAGTTGCCTCTGCTAATCTCCTCCGGAGAACAACAGCCCTATTGTGTACCCTTGAATGAGGGACCTTATAAACTCTGGTATCTTTAGATGTCCTCCAGAGCAAACTGGAACCCTAACCCCTCCTCCCTACCCGCTCTGGGTCCACAAACAAGTATGAAATGACAGAATTAGGGTCCTCATTCTCCGGTACTATAAATAAGTGTATCTGCACCTCCTTGAGGGGACCAGAGCGTTTCTGCCCGCTGAGCACATGCCCCAGGGTGCTGGTGGGCACAACACCACAGCTAACACAGGGTCATCAGCAACGAGCTGGAGACCACCGCAGAGCCCTGCAACCCTGTGGAGACACGCTGAGGATCTCCAGCTCCAGCGAGGACCTCCTGTCCTCCATGTCTATAACCCACAGACAAACCAGAGTAGAAACTGGTGTTTGCTCCCTCTTCCCTGGCAGCCGTTGGGCTGTACAGCTCCTTTCCCCCCCCCAGACCCTGTGGCAGGGAGGTGACTTACTGTCCGAGTCGCAAGAGAGTGCTGGTGCCGACAGCGCGTTGTTCAGGCCACCGAGCCTGGGGACAGGGCTGCAGCTGGAGGGGGGGCTCTGCTTGACAGAGGCTGGGGGGGCTACGGCCAGCCTGGAAGATGCGTCTCCTTGTTCCAGGCACCCGTTCACCAGCAGCACCGGCATGTTGGCTGCGGAGTTGAGGATGGAGGGGGGGCAGCTGCTGGCCTGTCCCTTCTGGGACGGGGAGGTGTTGGCTTTGGCGGAGCAGGCTGCCCTGGGCTGGTGGGGACTCAGCCCAAAAGCTTCTCCAGAGTGAGACCTGATGCTGGGGGAAGGTGGGCAGGGGCTGCCCAGGGAGCTGGCAGGGGACGGGCAGTCGGCAGAGCGGCAGGCAGCGGGGGGGAGCGTCCGAGTCATCGTGGTGGAGCGAGTGGGTGCTGCTGCAGGAGGGAGACAGAGCAGGAGGAGCTCAGCTGGGATGGGATGCACAGCGCACCCCAGAGACCGTGCCAGCCCTGCAGGGCACTGACTCCCGGCCGGAGGAAGGAGGTCGCGGACAGCAGGACTTGGGGAAACCACCCCGTGCCCCTTCCACCCCCACCACCCGCCCCAGACTGGGACAGAAGGCGGCATTTACCTTCCAAGGATGTAACTGGTGTCGGAGCCGGGGCTGGTGGAGAGCAGGGAGACCCAGCTGCTCCTCTGCTGCACCCTCACCGCGTGCGCGGGCTTCAGCAAATTGTCGAAGCCCGGGGAGGTGCCGAGAGCCCCGGGGCCGTAGGAGATGCTGTCCGTCTGGCCGGCCGCGCACTGCCGGGGGCCGGCGATGCACTCGGACGCTTTGCTGCAGGTCGAGGAGTCAGCGCAGCTCGGGGCGACCGAGCGGGGGCTCACGGGTCTGGGTGGGCTTGAGAAAACCACGCTGCCACTGGTGCTGTAGCTGCCTCTGAGTCCCCCTTTTTGGGGCGGGAAGCCGTTGCCCTGGGAGGACCTCGAGGACGGCGTGCCCGAAGGGCTGGGGGAGCCCTGCAGCAGCTCGGGACACGTGGCTCTGTCTGGCGTCATCTCTATGTATTTAATGTCTGGAAGAAGAAAGAGGAGGTCGTTAACGATTCAGCGTTTGAGTCAGGTTCGTTAGCTAAGCTCAGTGGGGGACACGTGTCTCTTTTCTTCTTGCTATTAATTTTGGCTCCGGTTTGCAAGCCCTGCAGGGTGGGCGGGGGGTGCTGCTCCACCTCCAGCGCGGCAGAGACCCCCGGGCGCTGCGGGGAGACCCCCGTGGCCCAATGCTCCTCTCCGTTAAGCCCCTATGAGGGCTGATTTCTTCACAGACACCAAGTCACAGTGACCCACCCCAGTGCTGGCGGGCTCCCAGGGATGAGGGGTTACATGCGGTCATGTCTGGCTGCGCAGACCCCCCCCCCCCCGCCGCCAGCATCGCACCGCCGGCGCGTGCCCAGACCTGCAGCGAGAGGCGGGTGTTCCCTCCCGCAGCCGCTCTGTTTGTACCTGACTCAAGGGAAAAACATCTGGCTGCTCCCCCCCCAGGGATGACAGCGGGTTCGGAGGGTGCCCACGGCAGCGGGCGCGTGGCCCTGCGCACCCTCTGAGCTGGCTGGGCGCAGGAGCGCGCGGGACGTCGCCCGCACCATCCGCCCCGTGGCTGCGCAGCGGGTGGCCGAGCGAGGCCACGCGGCACAGGGGTGGTTACAAGGCTCCAGGTGTCAGCTGTGGGACCGGCCAGCGCAGCAGCAAGCGCGCTGCCCAGGGCAGGGCTCTGCCTTCCCTCCGCCCATCCTGCACAAGTCTCTTTAAAGAATTAATTTCCCAGGCGGTTTCTGTGCTTGTACCCTGCTTGGTTTCTTCTTGCTCTTCCATTCATGCTCGGGGCAGGCAGGGCATCTCCTCGCCCCTTTGCTCGCCATCATTTATACACATTTATACACATCTGACAGAGCATCACTTGCTCCGCGACCTCCAGGGAAGCCTCACGGCCAGGACAAGGGGGTGCTCCCAGGTGCCTGATGCACATCAGTCACTGCGTTCCTTCAACAAGGCCTTTCCTTTCTGGCTAAGCTAGAAGATGCCTTTTAGCAGGAGACACTCAGACTTGATTTAAGGGCTTGCAGCAATGGCGAATTCATCACCTCCCCAGGGAAGCTGTTCCAGCGGTTAATCACCTCCACCGCTAGAAGTGCGCACCTCCTTTCTAGCCTGAACGTGCCCAGCTTTGTTTTCAGCTCCTCGGCTCTTGCCCTGCCACGGAGTTCAGGAAAGTTCCCCTTCTTAAAGGTGTTTCTTGGAGAGAGGAAAACCTTTTTGCCGCAGCTCTTAAGAGCCCTGAGCCCCCCAGCAGCGATGCCGTGTGCCTGGCTCCTGCCCTGGGGCCGGCGGGTGAGGGCAGCGGGCCGGGGCAGGGCGGCTGCCTCCAGGCTGCCAAGCGCCGCAGACCCTGTTTACTGCAAGGAACAGCCAGACCTCTGGGGCATAAAGCTTGACGAGCAGCAAAAGCACAAGTCTGTACAAAAGTTACTCCCCGAGCCCCTTCTCCGTGGCGATCCCAGCCCAGGATTGGATCGGCAGGGCCAGCGGAGAGCCGCCGAGGAGGCGCCGGGTAAGGCAGGAGGGCTGGTCCCCAGCGGGGACGCAGCTGGACCGCGCACGGGGAAGGAGCCAGAACCGCAGCCTTCCCCTTCCACACCCTCGCTGCCACGGGCGGCCAGCAGCAGCTCCTCCAAAGCCGTCCTGGGAAAGGCTGCGGAGCCACGTGGTTCTGGTATCAGCGTGCAAACCCTTACTGCAAGCTCTTGGCCGGATGCTTTTTGTCAATGTCTCCCTCAAAAGGGGAAAAGAAATGAGGATTTTAACTGTCCATTAAAGAAATAACTGAAAAGCATTTGCGCCCTGCTCTAAGGAGGCCTTTCGCCTCCTAATTCTCTGCCTTTGCTCCTGCTTATCAGGTGTGGTTAAACCTCAAATATTTGCTCAAGACCTTGGAGAGTTTTTCAGCACCAAGGAGTGGCAAAAAGTGCCGCAAACACAGAGCCCAGCTGTCACGCAAGCCGAGACCTCCTCTCCTCTCCTCTCCTCTCCTCTCCTCTCCTCTCCTCTCCTCTCCTCTCCTCTCCTCTCCTCTCCTCTCCTCTCCTCTCCTCTCCTCTCCTCTCCTCTCCTCTCCTCTCCTCTCCTCTCCTCTCCTCTCCTCTCCTCTCCTCTCCTCTCCTCTCCTCTCCTCTCCTCTCCTCTCCTCTCCCTCTCCCTCTCCCTCTCCCTCTCCCTCTCCCTCTCCCTCTCCCTCTCCCTCTCCCTCTCCCTCTCCCTCTCCCTCTCCCTCTCCCTCTCCCTCTCCCTCTCCCTCTCCCTCTCCCTCTCCCTCTCCCTCTCCCTCTCCCTCTCCCTCTCCCTCTCCCTCTCCCTCGCCTCCAGGAACACACAGGGACCAGAGGGAGTTAGTGACTGCCATGAACGTGTCTCCTACCGCTACAGCATCTGCTAAGTTCAAATCCCCGCTGTGGTGTCCCCCAGACAGGGACAAGCCCCTCTCCCGGACTCTGGGCACCATCAGCCTCCTGCCAGCGCTGCCCTGGACCGGCGGTGCTGGCAGGGCACCGACACCTCAGGCAGCATGCAGGAGGGTGGGAATCATTCTGAAGCGCACTGGGGCCCCGTGCAGAGCTCCCCGGCGCGGGCGAGGGGAGGTAAGGGGGGCAGGAACCGAGCGGGAGCATTTCCACGGGGCCAGCTGGGAGAGGGCAGCAGCGGCGCCGGCAGCGGTGGCATGGCTGGAGCGGGAGGAGGTGGGTGAACGGGGATGCTGTGCAGCGGTAGGAAGTTTCCGTAAAAAATAAGAGCTGTTAAAATAAAACGAAAGCTGAAGTGAGGCTTTTCCCACTGAATTCAGGGCCAGGTTTCCAGATGTTCAGTTCCACACGTGGAGCCAGATTTTGAAAACCACTAGCACGCTACCTGCTGAGCGGCTCGCGACTCCAGCCCTCGAGCGATGCCTGAAGGAGAGGCACTGAAACGCCTCCGAAGGCTGATCTGAGCAGCCAAGAGCTGAACTTGCACTTTGCCACAGTACTTTATCTGCAAGGCCACCCCCTTTCATCCCAGCGGGAAGCAGGGATGCCGTGTCCCCAGAATCACCCCAGCCGCACGGTGGGCTCGCACCGCTCCGGCCCCTGCGCTCCCTGACTGCGGCTTTGCCGCTTCCCCCCTCGAGCACCGGGACCCTCACACCTGCAGGGCTGCAGTTGGGTGCCCTTGTGGACACGCACCTCGTCCTCCTCCAGCCCCGCATCCCTCGTGCCGACGTTTGCGTGAGGGCTCAGGGAGGACGGAATTTTTTTTCATGCCTTTAACATCCTCTCAATTGACCTTCCTCTGGAAAGAGGCCTGGGGAGAGTTTTTCAAGGTATTTCCGTGTCTAAAGACACAGAGAGGCAATCAGGCTTTTCAGAAGCAGAGAGACTCTATCTTTAGGCACCGAAACACATCACGGATCCACCCTGCAGTGCACCAGCACGCTTGCAGCAGCGTGCAACACACTGCCTGCTGGTGTTACCCTGCGCAGAGCGTGCTGAGCAGCTAACACGCTGCAAAGGAGCCCCAGGCAAGCGTGCTTGGACCAGCAGCAGCGCACACAGCGCAGCTTTGGAGCGCGGGGATGACAGAGGAGTGTTGCAAAAGGGTTCACGTAAGGCACCCAGGCATGAGAGCAGAAAGAGGGGGTTGGCATGTGCTGCTGCTGTTCTGCCTCGTGTGTGCCAGGTATGCTGCTGGAGGGGTGCGCGAGCCCTGGAAGGAGAATTTCCCTGGCAAACCGATTGGGAACATTTAAATGGGGTGGTTGTGTAACGATCAGTACCTTAGCCCGGGGCTTTGGAAATTTGGCTTCAAATCCTCGTGCTTCCACAGGTCAAGTATGACCCTGGGAAAGGCTCCACTGTCCTGGGGTAGAGCCGGGGCTGCGCTGCGAGGGTGGGAGCGCTCCAGAGGTCAGCGCCTGTCTCTAGTCACTGATGGTAATAACTTGGATCAGGCGTTTGCTGAGCGCTACAAGTCCCATTTCTAATGAGAAACGCTTTCTCCAAATACAGGGGAACAAACGTGAGGTTGAATTAAAGGCTGTTCTCCCTGTTTTCATTTGGATCCTGCTGAGCTAGCTGGACACGAGACAGTTCAAAAGTGATCAGAGTGGGGCCACCTAAGCATGTAAGTTCGGCAGAGAGCCCGGGAACGCAGTCTGTTCTCCTGCTCCTCTACATGAAGCCCTGATGTCAGGAGTCGGTATCCCACACGAAATGCCGATCCCGCTGGGGACGGTGGGGGCTGTCACCAATGCCCGGTTCCAGCCCTCCGCAGGAGCACAGGACCTCGTCCTGCCCGCTGGGGCTGCTGTGCGGCTGGGCTCTCTGCCCTGGACTTTCACTCTGCCTCTTGCGAGTGGGTTTCACCAGCTCTGAGCTGCGCTGCCTCCACCGCACGACCACCACCTTTTGCCTCACCTATTGCCTCTGGATCTTGTTTCTTGGCGGCAACAGCGTCACCCTGAGAAGAAAGTTGGACCGCATCCTTCACCGGCTTCCACGTGAGCGGCTGAAAAGTCGGATCAATTTCTAGGATGAGCTGGTTGAGACTCTCTATTGGTATGTCCAAGGTAGAAGGCACCAGGTGAGCCTCAGGATCCGTGCTGGTCTCCTCCTCCTCCTTCGGCTGACACGGGGCAGTGGGTCTCTCCAAAGAGGTGTCCCACTGCCCCTTCCCCTGCGCCTGGGCAGCCACATGCTCAAACGCGGGGTGGGCTCCGTACAGCGCTCCGCCGGGAAGCAGGCGTGCGTTGGGGTGCACCATCGTGGACGGGGCAGCCCAGCCCTCCCTTGAGCAGTAGACGTACTTCATCGGCAGCGCGGAGCAGCCCGGGTACCCCGCCGGGTGCAAGCTCTTGCTTTCCTCCCGTGAGGAAACACACACAGTCTGTCCAACACGCAACACGTGGTTATGTATGACCTGTGACATGGTTTGGTTTGCTGGTTTGGCGGCTTAGAGTCCAAGGGAAACCTCCTCCTCCTCCTCCTCCTCACCTCCCTTTCTCCACCAGGGACCTCAGACCCCTTCTTCAATCCAGCGTCTCCAGAGGAAGAAGAATCTAAGGAATGCAGAGAGAGGAGCGGTTACACAGGCATGCCCAGGGCAGGAGCAGACTTCAGCGGAAAAGTCTATAAAAACGGGGATTTGGAGTGCAAAGCTGGAATCCAGCTCATAAGAAAACAAGTCACCCTGTATTGCTTTTCCACCCCCCTCCAGCCTCTGCTCCCGGTGCCGCGGCGCATCTGGGCAAGTGCAAGGGGGATTAATTTACAACAGCTTTTCAGGATTCAAAGGCCTAAAACCGACATTCTGCTTTATTTGCACAGTGCTTATACTTGGGTTAAGAATGAAATGAAGTATCAGTCTCGCAACTTCTGCCTGGGATCCCGACCCTCGGAAGCCGTCCGGAGAGGCGATGGCAGACGGCGCGCCCGGAGCCACGCAGGGCAGACTTGCAGTGGGCCCGAGGGACGGAGCAGCCTGCCAGAGCAATGTTCTGCGAGCGGGTGTACATTTAATCTGAGGGTTTATTTTGCTGGTACAGTGTGAGCTGAGCCCTGGAAGCCTGTGTATGTGGCTGCTTTCTCAGTCAAGGCGCTGCTCTAGGAATCTGATTGCTATTAAATTTTGAATACTCTCTGGCTTTGCTTTAGAGAGAAAGTATTTTTTAATTCGCCATTAAAAAAAACCCCACAGCAGAAGGTAGGCTTGCCTTGGGGGTTCTGGGCAAAAAGGTGTCAGGACACCGCGTGGAGGTGGGGAAGTCGTCCAACTGCATCAGCAAAAGACCGGGGTCCCTCTCGCTGCCACCAAGTGCCCTGGGGGAACCTCACTCATTTGTCTCAGGATGAGGAAAATAAGCCTGTCCCTCTCCGTACCCACCGTGGCGGCCAAAACCCAACGTTTCAGTGCTTGGGGACACCAAAGCCAAGCACATTCCCCATGCCCGTACCGCGCAGGCTGCATGGGAACGCGCCCGTCCTCTCCGGTCCTCGGGCAGGGCAGCACCGGTGGGGACCACGGGATGTGCCGGAGCCGGAGGCTCACTGAGAGGAGTTAATCCTACGGCTCAGGGCTCCCCCCTCCCTCTCCGGTGTGGTTCTGGTGTGTAATACGCAAACACTGCGCTACGCTTATTAGAACATTTGTCCTTTCCTGCATCGGTCTTGAATGACTGACTTATTTACTCACCTATCTCGGTCTGAGCAACTGTGGAGTCACAGGATTAAGACAGAGAGGTGTTGCTCGTGGGCCGCCCGTCCGCACCTCCCCGTGGGCGAGGGCAGGAGCGCTGGGCTGGCGCGGTACGTCATGTCTGGTAAGCGCTGACTAACTGCCATGCTGGGTGTTGAGCTGTTACCCAGGTGGCTCAAAATAGGCTGGCTTTGCCCTCCGTGAATTATACAACCCTGAAGAAGCCTCTTCTCTTGCTGGAGGAAGAGACACCCAGAATAGCGCAGAGTCACGAAGATTAGCGAGTTAGACACAAAACATTGCTGCTGCCTGCCGCGGCTCACAGCGTACGGCACTCGGGGTGGCTATGGACCATGAGTCACACCAGTTAATGCTCTCAAAAGAGATTGGAGAGGTTTTTAAGGACTGCAGAAGTGAATCAATACTTCAAACCCATTTAGCCTCCTCGCAGACCGAACCCTGCTGTGCCTCCTGAGCCTCCGGTAGATGTTATTTGCAGGATTGGCAGGCTGGTCCGTCGAAAGGCTCAGGAGCCAGGACGTGTCCTGCACCAGGAGCAGTGCACAGGAAGGAAACTGCCTCTGGGAGGCAGCTCTTGTGCCTTTAGCTGCAAATCAGACCAGCACACGACACCCCTGAGCTGTAACCAACCACTGGGAAAGAGCAGCTCCAGCGGCACCTCCAGGCGTGCGGGGCTGAGCTCGGCAAGGTGGGTCTGCCCCAGCCCCGGCAGGAGATGGACAGAGTCCGGAGCAGGTTATCCCTACGGAGGGTGGGAAGAGTTGGACCTCAGGGTGGGTTCTCCGCAGGCTCGGGGGGGCCGTGCAGGCTGAGCATGCCTGGGTCCCTCCTGCGAGCCCTCCCCAGCCCGCCGTGCCACGGCCAGCACCCGTGTGTTGCTCTTCCTTGGCATTTCTGGACCCAAGCCCCAAGGGCAGAGGATGCAGATGCGGGCTGGGAGCAGAGTTCCCCTCTCCCCCCGCCAGCCGGGCTGGCTGTGCCCAGGCTCTGCCTCGCGCCGCCTCTGGGCCGGTCCCCGCGCGGCTCTGCCGGGGGTCAGTCGGATCACAGGTGAGCCGTCTGCCCTCTTCTGCTTCCCTGCCTTGGAGCACGTATGCGCCATGACGCCGCAGGCACCGCCGTGAGAAGTGCAGCACGGTACAAGGCTTGGAGGGAGCGTTTGTTAAATATAAAAAGAAGAGTCATTCCAGGTCAAAAACACAAGCTAGATGGAGTGAAAATTGGATTCTCCCCTGGGGAGAAGAACTGCCTGGCTCTAGTCAGCGTCCGCAAGACAAGGCTGGTTTTAATTTAAGTAGGTACAGAAATAACGTGCAGTATGCATGAACCAGGACTGTCAGGGGGTTCCAGGAGCATGCACGCAACAGCTTCCCTCCTCTCTTGTACTCCTGCCCTGAGTTTTTGATCTTTCTCGTGCCTGATGCTGCCAGAATTAGCCTCCAAACCTCATTTCTCCTCCCTTCCCTTCTCTGGGTTAAAGCGAGAGGTCTCCCAGGCTCCTCACAAGGATTTCGAGCCCAGCTGCGGGCTCTGCTGCTCGGGGGAGCAAAGGAGGAGAAGGGCTCGGGCGAAGGGGGTCCATCACAAGGTGGCTGTTTGCCACCAGCGTGGTGCAGCCATGAGAAAGGCAAACGCTGCCCACAGACATCAGGACTTTCCAAGAGCGATCCGAAATTGCAGTGTCCTCCCGCGCAGCCCCGGCGAGGGCTGGGCAGTGTCCCGCTGTGCCCCCCGGGCAGGGAAGAGGGGCCGGGCTGGAGTGCCGCGACCACGAGCGCAGGCAGGGAGCCCGTATCGCACCGCGAAGCCAATGGTGCATCGGTGCCGTGCCGCGAGGTGCGACGCCCTGCGCTCCGGCAGCTCTGCACCAGAAGCATCGCAGCGCTGGCAGAGGTGCCCCGGGCGCTGCAGATGTGCCCTACAGGGCTTGGCTGGCGAGTTTAACTGGGCCTGGGAGGGTTTCCTGGCTGTGCAGAAACTCCGGGGGAAGGAGCTCTGCTGGTTAAGCTAAGACAAGGTTAGCGCAAGAAGAAATGGAAATAAGCTGGCCACAAACACTTCTAGACTGGAAATTACAGAGTTTCTGCTTCTGGAAACAGGCTGTGGAACAGAATTCCCCCTAAGAGGAAGGAGACAAGTCACAGATTTTGGATGCAGACGGACACGCTTATAAAGGCTGTTGGTGAGGCAGCTGCTTGCTGCACCAAGAGACCCGGCTCGGGGAGGCAGGAGTTGCAGTTGAGCCCAGTAACCCCAGTCCTCAACCTCCATCCCAGCTTGGCAGGAGCTCCCTGCCACGAAAAGGAGCGGGGATCGGGGTGCGGGGACACAGACCAGAGCTGGAGCACCCA
This sequence comes from Pluvialis apricaria, assembly GCA_017639485.1. Taxonomy (NCBI): domain Eukaryota; kingdom Metazoa; phylum Chordata; class Aves; order Charadriiformes; family Charadriidae; genus Pluvialis; species Pluvialis apricaria. The sequence continues at coordinate 5,308,684 of CM030032.1, forward strand.
CGTGGGGCTGCGGGGAGGCGAGGTAGGCGGTGGGGGTGCTGTGTTTGGAGGGCTGCACGGCTCCGTCTGGGCGGCATCGGGAGAAACCGGGTGCCCTTGGGCCAGGGCTGCGCCAGGCACACCCCGGCGGTGCGATAACTGCCTGCACACCCTTCCCGCAGCCGCCGGGCACCGCACAGCCCAGCACGGCTGCAACGGCCACGTGGACCGAGTCCCATTGATCCTGCATGGAGCAAAGTCCCTCCGTGCAGGGAACACCCTGTCTTGGCTTTGCCCGCCGGAGTGCAGCGAGCGCGCTGCACACCCCCAGCTCCACCGCTGCCGGTGGCTGTGCCGGCTCTCCCCCGGGCACGGTGACAGCAATGCCGACAACTCAGCTTTGCCCGGCAGCGGCCCACGCAGAGCCCCGGGTGTCCCAGAGTGGTTATTTGGAGCCGAGACATATGAACTGGCACACAGGCTTGTTCCCTGTCTGCACAGAGACCCCAAAACAGCAAAGCCAGCTGCCAGGTCTGGGTTGGTTTTCCTCGCAACGGGAGCCCCGGGAGCCTCCCGATGACAAGGCTGTTCCACACCCCCGCTCCAGCACGAGCAGAAGGAACTGGTGGGACACCCGGGATCCGCAGAGCTCATTACACCCAGCTTAATCATCGCGAGGGCTGCGGGGTGACTTGCCCGGATCAGCAGGGCGTGCTGATGAGGTTGGGGAAAAAAGTTGCCATGGTTATTCTGTGTTTTTGCCGCAGAGCAGAGAGAGCGGCAGTATCACATAGCAAATATTAATATGCCTCCAGCTACGGGGGGGTCCGGCACCTGGAGCCTGAGGAGGGGCAGCCCCCCAGCCTCCGGGGGCAGAAGGGTGACTGTCAGACAAAGCCACCCCCCTCCTTGCTCAAACAAGAATAATTAGACAGTTTAGCAGCAAAAAGAAGCCTTTATGAACCCCCAGACAGCATCACGGATTCTGGGTGTTTGATCAGCCCCAGGAGCCCCGCGACGGGGCAGCGTCTGCGTGACCGTTGCCAAAGGAGGAGTGTTCGCTGCACTCCAACGCAGCCCGCCAGCCCCGGGCAGCAGCAGCCATCCTCCCCCTGCGACAGCCCCACTGCATCGCTTCTTTAGCAACATTTCAGGCTTCCGAAAGGGCCTCCGGGGTTTTGGATGAGGAGGGTTATTAGTAATGTCGAAATTGCTACTCATATATCTCCCCCTCCCACTGCCATGCTCCTTTTGCTCTCCCAGGACGGCTCTTCCCCCTTTGGCAAGAGCTTCTCTGGGTACGAGACGAGCAGCAGAGCCCATTCCCCCGTTCCCACGGGAGGTCCCGGCGCAGTCAGGAGGGTCTTCCCTGCAGCTCTTTGCAGGGTGAGCAGTGGGCACGGGAAGCTCAGGGAGGGGGCAGCAAGGAGAGCAACTTTAGAAGAGGGTGTCTGTCCAAAAAGAGGCTAAATTGGCTAATGCTAGGAACGCTTGAGACGAGTTACAGGAATGTGAGACTTTCGAGACACACAAACACACTCCTCAGAGCACCAACCTGGGTTTTTCCCTTCCGAGACCACGGTCACGTCTCACCTCCGTCCCCTCGTGGGACTGCAATCGGCAGTGCCATTACGATGGAAGCTGCAGCATAAGAGGCTGTTTCGCTGCGTTTCGGAGGTGCCAAGGGAAGGGAGAGGATGGGAGCTGCTGCACAGAGGGCTCTGCAGACCTTGAAGCATTTCAGAAGGACGCTGTACGCCTGCACTCCCCCTGTGCGCGTTCCCCTGAGTGTACGGTGCTGCAGCCCAGGGTTGAAAGCTGGTGCAGCAGCAGACCACGCTCTTCTCTTGGGTCCGAGGGACGAACAGCACAAGGTGGGACTAGACACTCTCCCTCCCCTCCTCAGAGCTCCCCGCACAGGCAGTGCATCTGCAGCGCTCCTCTGCGCACCCCTGGCTGCACAGCTTCCGCGCAATCGTCCCGATGCTCCACTCTCCGCTGATGAAAGGATCTTCAAGACCTTGGATTTGGTTTCACAGCACCTCTCAATACTGACCTGAGTCACGATACTTTGACCTTACTGACTGCCAGTGGCTTAAGAGAGTACAGTGGTACCAAATAACCTCGGCTAACGCACAGCCCGCTGGTTTTCCTCCCGAGCCCTACGCACACCACTGCCTCCAGCGAGTCACACTCCTCGCTACCGTGCGGCGTTTTTATTGCCTGGAACTCTGGGCACTTCACCCCAGTGCAGCCTCCCCACGAAGAGTGGGGCGCACGCAGCCAGACGGTCACAGCCTCCTCCCGACAGGCGGGATTCGCTCCAGGCGGAGCGACGGGAGCATCTCGCTCCACGCGTGCAGATGCAGTCAACAAACATCACTGGAAATCTTAAACGGGTTTCCAACTCTGGGTGAGTAAGAAAGGTAATAGCTAATAAAATAAACCCCATAGACTGCTGAGAAACGTCCAAAACCTTCGCCTGAGCAATAAGCATAATCCCGCAGCGTTTCTCACAGAACACCCAGCAGCCTTCCCCGCCCGGGATAAACACCGCTTGGCCTCTCTGCCAGCCGGCAGCATTGTTCCGGCAGGAACAACCGTGTCTTGGCTGCTTTGAGATCTCTGCAGCACATTTCTCCCAAGGCACGAGAATAATCACCAGCTAAATGCAAAGCAGCAGCAGAAGAAAGAGAAGTGATGGAAGAGAGGAACTGACACAAACTGCCAGTAATGTTAGCGTGGAGGACTGAAGGAAGAAAGGAGTGGAAAGAGACACGGAGAAGCAGAGGTGGCCCTTGAAATCAGCACTCGGCGGGTACCTGAGCTGCAGCTGCCCGTCCCCTCTCCTGCGCACGGCTCTTGCTGCAACACCTCCACCGGTACCTTGAGCTCATAAAATCGGCACAAGGGTGAGTCTGTTCAAGGACTCCGTCCTCTGGGAGACGGGGATTTAACGGGAGCCCGGTCCCTCCCACCTGGGCTGAGCTTTGCTCGCCGCCCCTCGGGTGCAGCCCTGCTCAGACCAGGTGCGATGCAGAGGGAAGACCCAGACGCCGGAACACGACCCGGAGCAGCGCGGAGCTGGCGAGAGCCCAGGCTGCCTCCAAAGCACGCTGGCACGCAAGGGCTGAAGGCAGGGAGCTGCTCAGGAGGATGACTTTCAGCTGGTGCAGAGGAAGGTACTTGGAGCAGCTGAGGATTTGATGCTACAGCTGCCCAGGGCAGGACCGCACTCGGCCCCCGCGGGTCAGCGGGAGCCCCAAAACCAGTGCTCAGCCATGGCCATGGCCCCCGTGCAGCTGGTGGGGGCAGAAAAGACGGGGACCGTGCTTCAGCCTCGCTCCCCAAACGTTGGCTGTAGGCTGTGAAAATAAATGAAGAGGGAACCAAAAGCACAGGACTTTGTCCTCTCCAGCTGGAGCATCGCTTCAAGGACAGGGAACTGCTGGAGAGGGTCCAGCAAAGGGCTGCAGAGATGATGAGGGGATTGGAGCATCTCTCTGATGAGGAAAGGCTGAGGGCCGTGGGGCTTTTCAGTCTGGAGAAGAGGAGACTGAGGGGGGGATCTTATCAATGCTTATCAATACTCAAAGGGAGGGTGCCAGGGGGATGGGAACAGTCTGTTTCCAGTGGTGCCCAGGGACAGGACAAGAGGGAACGGGCACAAACTTGACCATAGGAAGTTCCATCTCAACCTGAGGAGGGTCTTCTTCCCTGTGTGGGTGGCAGAGCAGTGGCACAGCTGCCCAGAGAGGTGGGGGAGTCTCCCACTCTGGAGCCATCCCAAACCCGCCGGGACGCTGTCCTGTGCCACTGCTGGAGGGGACCCTGCTCTGGCAGGGGGGTGGACTGGGGGAGCTCCAGAGGGCCCTGCCAACCCCCACCACTCTGGGGTTCTGTGGTTCTGTGTAACCGTGGGTTCTCTCTGCTCCTCTCCAGAGGTATCTGCTGCTCCCTGGTGCAGAGGGCACCGGCAGACCTGATGTTGGGAGGAGCAGCGTAGGAGGTCACAGCCTGGCCCTTTGTCACTGCCTCGGTGGCAAAGGCGCCATACTATGGAGTCAGATTGGGCCAATTCAGTGCAAAGGGAAAGAAATAATCTCCCACCGTCTGGCTAAAGGGCGGCTGTGGGCTTCCGAGGCTGCCCTGGCCGGGTCCGCCCACACCCTCAGCACAATTACCCGCCGGGTATATTACAGGGAGCGGATTAAAAAACATATTTAAAGGCAACTGTGTCTGTAAGTGGTGTTTGCAGCATCCAGCCCGGAGCAGCCAGGCCTGACTGCTGCAGCTAGCATTCCTGCAACGGGAACGGATGGTAATAAATAATCCCCAAACATCTTTTTGGATTACTGTACATTTTGGCTCAGGGGTTCCTTCCAGTTTCACTGGGCACAGAGCCACGCAGCAACCTTTAAAATCATACATCTGAAATACCCTTTTTCAGGGAAACTGCCTATTCTGCTGCCCATAAATGCTTTTGGCTTACCGCAACATTGCCACACCGCTAAGGGACGCTTTGAAATGTCCGATTTTATCAGGAAATGCACCATATAAACTCCCTTCCTTTAAATTCCTTGATCTCACTTTACAATCTTTCCGACGTTTTATTTATTATCAGCGGTTGTTTTTTCCTTTCCTTACATCCCTGGGCAAACAGTGTTTCACACCGCCAGCGCAGCCCCTGTCCTTCCCCAACGGCTGCGGGGTTCCGGTGGGGAGGGATCTCCCGGCAGTTCGCCTTTTTCCTGGCTGGTAGAATTCAGCAGCGGTGAGGTACTCGACCGACCGACGGCATTTAGAACCAGGAGCACATCCAGCATGGCTGTTACTGCACACACATCACCACTGCGAGACTCCAGCTGGAGGGAGCAGGCGGGGAGCAACGTTGGGGATCCCGGACCTGCGTTAGGTCCCTCGGGCAGAGCATCTTCTCTCCCGCAGGATGTTCGGGCAGTTAGAGAGGACTGCGCCGTCACAGACAGTGTAGGGAGGGGAAGCGCCAGGGCTGTGGGGGAGAGGAAGGGTTTTGGCAGTAGAACAGGGTGCCTCTACACTCTGGTCCCTCGTTTGCAGCCTGCGCTCCGAGCACACCCGGCTTTGACGATGTCCTTCTATGGGGTTTGCAAACCTGGTAAGCTCAACCCTGCCAAGCTCAACCCTGGCTCAGCGGGATAAAATGTGCTGTTCGGGGCGAAGCATCTCCTTTGGAAAGACGGCACGCAGGCGTGCGCATCCCAGAGCGACCCCGCGCTGGACCGCTCCGTCCCGTCCCACGGCCCCGCTCTGCAGCTGGTTCATGCCTGGTTGGAAAGACGGTGCTGAGCAGATGCAACCTGACGGCGGTGCTGGGCTGGCCTCCAGGAAAGAAGGCGCTTCCATTGCACTGACACCTTTCGCTAACGTTAACTTGCTCAGCAATACAGAAATAAACGCGAAGCTGTTTGTGAGTTTTAACATCCCGTCCCGTTTGCCCCAGGCTCGACGAGGCCTCTCTGGCCCAGAGTGAAGCAATTCTTTCGCAGCGGGGATCGGGCTGTTGCTGCCATTGGCACTTACAGAGCCAAATTGAAATCCTGTGTTGCGTTTCTCATGTTGCTTTCAATCTGCAGCCCAGACATTCACGTCTCAGTGCTTTTCCATGTGCATTGTGTAAGGCACCCGGAGATGGCCTGGAGGGCCCAGTCGCTGTAGAAAAAGGCTTGTTTGTGCAGCACTGTCAAACTCCTCCCCGAACGCTGAAGCAAACACGAGCACAGAGGTATTGCAAGACCCCTCAGAAAAACCCCACCATTTTCCTTTGGCTTCGACTTTGCTGGCTTTGCAGCGAAGCCAAGATGTTCGGCGGCTCTTTCGCCGAGCCGTTACATCTTCTTTGTGCTCTCCGTGTGCAGGGGAGAGTAACGGGAAAAGATTAATGGGGTGGACAGAGGGCTTGTCAACACAGCAGCGTGTTTTGCCCTACCCCGAGGGATCACGAACCACCCCCTGCGTTGCGCAGGTGTAAAAATCTGCCTGCACTGGGGCTCTGCTATCCCGATTACAGCCCGGGTTAAGCTGAACGTACTGAGGACGTTTTGTATTTAAGCAGCAGTGCCTGTGAGAACCCCACGCCGTGCGGGTGTACTTACACCGGAGTGAAAAATCCCACCACGAACAAGCCTCTGCGTCACCCTGGATTTTCCCACCCCGAAGGCCCCAAACATTATTAGCAAACAACACATCCCTAACCTCCGTGAAGGGTTACACAGCCGTGCGGGTGGGTGAGCCCACGGTAACGCACCTCCTCCGGGGTGGGGTGGGATGGGATGGGATGGGATGGGATGGGATGGGATGGGATGGGATGGGACGGGTGGTTGGCAGCCAGTAAACGCCACTTTTTTGTTCGCAGGAGAAAGCAGAGGGAGATGGGGAGGGGTAGGAGACTGGCTGGGGGCTGCACTGGTCACAGCTGGTAGCTGGAGGTGACCGAGGGACACGGAGGCAGCCACAGGACTGGCTGGAGGATGCCATTCCTCCCCAGCCCGCTGCAGCCCACCTTCGGATGGCCGCTGGCTCAGGGCACGGTCACCGGCAGAACAGCCGCGCCAGTAACAACAAGATGCGCAGGGGCTGTTTGCAGAACAGATCGACTTTCCCAACAGAAGCAGGCTGCAAAAATAAAGAAGGAAAATTTATTTCAAGAACAAGAGAGGCAGACAGCCATATAGTCAGGATCATGTAGGCTTTGTAAACGCATGGCTACTTGTTTCTGGAATTTGAGCAAAACAAACACACAGATATCAATGAGCTGACCCAACATAAAAGAGCGTTTTCAGAGGAACAAATATTAGTTATGAATAAGACCTGGGAGTGCTTCCCTGGAATGCACCTGAGCAAATGAGGAGAAAAGGTTAAAAAATCCCTCTATTTGTAACCTCTGCTTTGGAACTGAAGATTCGTTTCTTGCATAACTGGAGGGAAGCCACCGAGTGCCTCTCAGCTAAAGTGGACCTGTCTGCACACAGCAGATTTCTCCGAGCATGGCCCTACCCAGGACGTGCTCATAAAAGACGAAGTATCAACCTGACAGCTAAAAAAGAACAGATAAATTCGCGAGCTGGCCTGCCCAAGCAGCTGCTCTGCCCAACTGCTCTTCGGGAATGCTCTGCCCTGTGTCCTGCGTGACGTACTGAGCCCACCTCCCGCTCACCACCGGCTCCCGAAAACCTCACAGAAGCCTGACACACGAGAAGTGAAGTGGCACCATGCCCAACACATCAGAAGTGACACTGGAAGTCGACAAAGCAGTGAATCTGAGCAGGAAGAAGACCGCTGCTATTTTCCTCCCTCCTCCTCCTCACCCCTCCAACCTTCCTCCCTCCTCCAGGGCTGTCAAAAATGAAGAAAACATGATAAATGCTGAAATACTTATCTGATAAAGCCACGGAGGGCTACGACCTTCCTAGGATTGACAGCACAACTGTTACAGACAGAACAAGTCCTGGCAGCTCCCAGGGAAACCTTTGAGGGATGCCTGACCTGCTTCACTCTTGACCGGACCCCGACCAGGCTGCCAAGTGGCGCGGGGCAGGGGAGAGGACCACGAGTACCCACCGAGGTCTGGAACTGGGTCCTGCTGCCACCTCCAACACCCCCAGAGACACCCCCGAGCCGCGCCAGCCCCTTCTTTCACCGTGGGAGCACGTGGGCACGGCGTCCAGCACTGTTTGAGCCAAGAGCATTCACCAGCATTCGCGATGGTCCCAGTGGAGGGGACGCGGGGACAGACTGATGCCGGGGGACACGCTGGGGCAGGAGGCAGCCCGTCACACCTCCGCTAAACCCCGTTACCGCAGGGCTCGTTTTAACAGCCACGTGCATGCTGCGGAGACCTCACCGCTTCCCGAAGCCTCCCCCAGGTGAGTCACCTTTTTTCTTGGATCAACGCAATGCGTTTCCTCAGAACGGTGACGAGGCCCTTTGGTTCCCCCAGGGAACGTTAATCAGCCTCCTCTTACTGAAAAAGGACCTTTTGTTTTGTAGACCTTACAGTCAAGGTTTTCGTAGACTGAAAGTGCAAGCCGCCGCAGAAGCCACGCCATGGCCGGGAGCAGCAGAGAGAGTCAGAGACGGCCATGGGCCGGGCGAGGGAAAGGACGGGCTCCCTCCGTCCCGCATGCATGGTGCCGGGGGGTGTCCCCAGCCGGCAGATGGGTCTGCGCAGGAGGGGGTGGAGAAGCGGCTGCTCCGGGCCGGAGCGTGCCAGAGGCGCGGGCTGGGTTGCAGCAGAGCTCCCCAGATCTGTCTGCACACGCCGGGTGGTGTGAGGTCTTCGGCAGTCAGCGAGGGGAAAAACCACTGACGTCAACGAAATAGGATGAGGTCCTGCTGCTGTCCTGCGTGGGCAAAGCGGAGAGGGCAACACCGGGTGGTTCCTGCAGCCTCCCTCAAGGAATTACCTTGCTGTGGAGGTGGAGCACTGAGAAAAAGTCTTTTTTGGCCAGTGTTGCGTGACACCGGTAGTTTACCACGTGCAAACAAGTTACGGACAAGCCCAAAAACATCTGAAGGCTCCCTGCCCCCAAGGGCACGAAGGGTGTTGCACAGACGTCACTCAGCACATAACAGAGTCGCCCGAGCCACTGCCACCCAGGATGCACATCTTCTGTCTCTTTGGGGTGTCTTCTCAGAGGATGGGGACATTAAAGCAAGCAAAAGAGCAGAGGACACCTCTCTGCAGCATGCCTCTGCGGCTTGCATTTTGCTCTCAAAATTGCAAAGACAGACTGGATTCTTCTTCTCTCAACAGCAAGCCCCGGTCCTGAGGCAGCTTTCAACTGATCACTTCCAGTGAGGAAACCTCGCATGGGGAGTAAGTGCCTCCATATCGCTGCGGGGTGTGATGCTGCAGGAGGGCAGGAGCAGGCAGCGCGGGCTGTGCCACGTGGTAGCACCCATCCCTCAGAAGCTGAGACGTCAGGATCCAAAACTTTCCGAAGAAAGATGCTTCTAGGATCCACCCCGGACACAACCGTGAGCAATCCCACATTGGTGTGAGACACAGAATGAATCATGGAGCCACCTGGCTCTCCAGCAGGGAGGCGTTTTAGCCTGTGCCAAGTGACACCATCACCTTGCAGCTAGTCATCACAGACTTGTGTTGGCCCTGGAGGCCGCCTCTGCCAGCAGAGTCCTGGGGGACCCTCGGCTGGGTTGTTCGAGGGGGTTTTGCAAGGTGGGGTTCTCAGGTACCGGAGGATCTTCCCAGTGCCTGTGCCAGACACCTGACATTAACTCAACAAGGACAGCCTGGTGCAAAGGCATGTGACTGTGGGCTAACGGATCTTCCAGTCCGGGTGTGGAACCATAACGTCGTGTCTCCAGAGGAGAAGCGATGCTCCCTCCTCTCTTTCTGCTACAGCCGAGGCTTTGGGAGTCTGTTTCTCTATCCAGTAGTCCCCCTGACAGTCCCACGCTTTGCTCCCACCCAGATAGAGCCAGAACATGGATGGCCACCTCCAAGGAGCACGTTAGCAATGGTTCGGTAGGCACTTCCACAGTCCTTCTGTATGTGACCAGTGCCACAGGGCTGTGGAGATGCTGCCTGAAAAAAATCCACACTTGGAGCCATTCCAGTAACTATCAGTGCTAAATCCCAGGGATTTTCAGAGGAGACTGTCCCAGTCACTCCCAGGCTGAGCTGCCCAGCAGCAGAACTCTGCTGGCCCCAGTAAACCCGAAGCAGTTTCATCATGAAAAGCATAAGGCGGCTGGAGCTCTCAGCCGGCGGCTGCTCAGCCCAGCGGGAGCGGCGGTGCTGGCTGAAGCCTGCAGAGCTTCCCGGCAAGCGGGGGCTCTCTCGGAGGAGAAATCCTGGAGGTGTTTGTGTTTATGTGTGCTCAGAGATACAGAGGCTTCTCCTCTGCAGAGCAAGATCCTAAGGGGTTTGTTTCCCCAACAGTTCAAAATCCCCAGCCATCTAAAGGAAACTTTCCCGTTTCAAAGTGAGTCACTTTGAGAGGGACCCCACAGAGCTCCTCTCACCCCTGCACCCCGCCGGCTTGCAGAAGCTCCCTGGCATTTAGGCACTGGCCTGGATCACGGCCCTCTCGAGTACCGGCAGAAGCTGGTACCTGCTGCGGCATGTGGGGCGCACCGCTCTGCCCTCTGGCAGGCCTGCGGGCAACCCGCCAGCGTACCACAGAGCCGGGCAGCGGCGAAGCTGCGAACACGAGCCACTGGAGAAACCAGAGCATGGCCAGCCACGAGGGATGGCCCATGCTCACGCAGGGTGAAATCCTCCAGTCTGGTTGGGCTCAGAGTCGAGAGCTCATGTGTAGTTACAGGCAAGATTTCGAGAAAGACAATTAGTTGGGCTGTTCACCCTGTAACTGCTGTAAAGAAATCCAGCGTGATGGCCCCTACGCCCAGGTGGCAGCTGGGCCGACGGCGCAGGTGCGCGGTGCAGAGCCCGCAGATGGTGCGCAGAGCCGGGATGAAGGCATCACACCTGCCTACGTGCACGCTTGTTTGCGCTCCAGCAACCTCTCAGCAGAAGCATTTCTGCACACACTGACAGCACTGCAAGAGGAGGGACATTAACCTCCGAGCTATAGCTGTTGACAGCTTTCAACTAAATAGTCACGGAAAAGTTTTCTTCTCCAGGGTAAGAGATTTGCCTGAGGTTTCATGGTGGGTGGAAGAAGAAAAGGAAACGAAACCCAGCTCTTCCCACTCTGCCTGGCCAGCGGACTATCCTGCCCACCTCCGAGCTGCAGCTTAAACTAATACCACCAATTTTCCCTTTCCCAGGAATGAGACTCCTGCAACCCCAGGGCACGGAACCGTGAAACAGCTTTTGTCTTGGAGCTGGCGTCTCTGTTATCAAGGTGAAGTCAACATGAACAATGGCTTTCCACACTTGCTTTTCCTCTCCATAATCAGAATTGTTTGCTCATGCTGCAATGCCCCAAGCCAGCAACTGATAGGGACTGGCAATTCAGGTGAATTGCACCCATATTTGTTCAACGGAAAGCCTGTAAAACCTACTGCAGCGAGGGTAGGGAGAGGATTCCGGGCACTGCCAGCAATGTTAATTACAGCTCTTATTGCTAATAGCACGGCTGAGTAGGAATGAAAGAAGGGACGGCACAGGAAGGGGAAAGGTAGAGCCAAAGTGTATTGAGGGCCTCCGGATGGGTGCAGCAGCAAAGGTCTGGAGAAGAATAAGCCGATTATTGTGGGTTTACTGGGATAAAGTGGGCAAGGATGGTGAGACAGGTGGGAATCATTCGGAGCTGGAGGGTTGCCAGGGGCTGTGAGTGGGACAGGGTAGTGCCAAGGGCACGCAGCTACCTCTCTGCAGCTGTGCACGGGTAGGCACATGCACATTTCCATCTTACAACGGCTAAAATCCATGGAAATCTGTAGCAGCCTTTGAGGGACTGAGGATCGAGCACTCTCTCAGCAGCTGTTCCCAGATCTCCCCTGGCAGAAGTCGGGATGTGCTCTCAGGATCTGTTTTCCATGCCGAGCCACATGCTGGCCACGCACAAAGCGCTACCTGGAAAGTGGCATCTTCCCTTTGGATCCCTTGTAGCCTGGGCACGCATCAGTGCATCGGGGCTTCGCCAGGTGCTGGCGTCGCCTTTGTCTGCAGCCCAGGGAAGCAGCCGGCTGCGGGGTGGGCTTCTGTGTGGCTCGCATTCCAGGGGACGAAGAGACAATGAAGCCATGGTTTGTCCGACTGGCAGCATTGCACAGGGCTGACTCGCAGCTGCTGACACTTGTCACGCTGAAAGCGTTTTCGATATTTATGGAAGGCTGGTCACATCCGCAGTGCAGGGTACAGCAGTGCCAAATGCTCGGCGTGTTTTCTCCGTGCCTCAGTACTGACCTGGCTGCTGCCGTGGCCGCAGGGCTCCGGGACTGGAAGGGCACCTGCCCATGGTCGCCCACGGGCTCTGGGCTGGGCCAGATCTCAGTGAAGGAGTCAACTCTTTGTCCTGGCCAAAGCTCGCCATATGAGTCCTGTCCATTCCCGTCCCACACGGTCCTGCAGTACTTTCTTTTCAGGCTCTGCCCTTGGCTTGGGGGTGCAAAGGGCTCTCCAACTGGGACGGCCGTACCGTGGCAGTAATAACCCAACAGCACGGGCAGCTCACAGCAAAGCTCTGGTGCCCCTGAAACTCCCTCTGCAGGGCAAATGATCATCAGGCACCACTTTATTAAAAACCTCTTGGTTTTGACGTTGGGAAACCCATCGCTCCCTCGCTCTCAAGTCTGTGCCTCTGCTATTGTCCAAGTCTGCAGGAAAAGGAAGAAGAGGCCCCGGTGGTTCCTTCCTGCCGGAGCCGGGGCTGCCAGTGGACGGGGCAGGTTCGGTGGGGCGGTTCTGCGTGCGCCCGGCTCCTCTCCACGCCGGAGCTGTGCTGCGGGTAGGCTCCAGCCTCCGGGACCGCCACGACAACACCTTTCACCAGGGCTCAATTCAAGTCAAGGCTAAAGGAAAGGAAGCTGCTAATGGACTCTAATGGAGTTGCGGTGATTCTCCTGGGAGGCAGACGAGCTGTCCTGAAGAGAGAAAAAGCGGTGAGCAGATCACTAGCACTTCCACGGTTGTTCTGGCTGTCGCTCTCGCACATCCCCTGGGGGTCACAGCTTCAACAGATTATAACAGAGGAAGATTTGCACCACCAGGCACGACCACGGAGGCAGGCAGGATGGGAAATCTGGGTGTCAGTGCCACCACTTTGGGGGACTTGGGCTACCTCATGTTCTGCCTCGCCAGCACCCCGGTTGTGCCAGATAACGCCGGCATCCTCCTCTGCAGAGGAGCTCTTTGGTGAGACTCCCTGCTGGAGGTGGCTCCTGGCAGCAGGGATGGGCCTGACCCGTGCGTCAGGCACCACATGCTGGCCTCTTTAATTTTTATTTTGCCATTAGGAATTTTCAGCGCTTTTCTCATGACACTGACAAAAATGTGTCATGGGAAAACAGAACAAACCAAAAAGAGATGCTCAGTATTTACAAGAACAAGATGGTTTGCCTCTGGTTTTGTTTGTTTCCCTGCATGTTTGTGAATTAGCGCGCGCTTGCTTGCCCGTGTTCTCCCTCTCCCTCCTGCCCCTCACTGTGGCCAACCCGTGATGTTCCAGCTCACCAGCTGCAGCACGAGGAAAGGATCAGCTCCGAGACCTAACGAACGGCTCCAAAATACAGCGCCCTTCTAGTGCACCGCATGCAGGTCATGGTCTATTTATTGCTTCATTTTAATACCAGAAGTGCTGCATTACTACTTCCTTCCCTGTTAATCCAAGTGCCGCGGTTCTGCTCTGCAGTTCTGTGCCAGCAAAACAGGCATGAGAATGAGCTCATGACACTGGAAATACATCCCCAGCTCCAGGCTCTGCTCACACCTCGGACTTACTTCTCTCCTGTAACACACACTTAGAGCTTGGCTCTCATTTCCAAAGGGCCTTGAGATCCTCAGAAAGTACCAGAGAAACGTAAAGCGTGGCTCTTCCACCTTGTTTCCTAGCTGGGCTTTCCCACCGCGTTGTTCACGGTGTGCAGGAATGGAAATTCTGCCCCAGCAGCCACTGCCAGGATGCAGGGAACCGAGATTTATACGGCGCAAGCCTGTGTTTAAAAGAGAAGACACCAACTGCTGCCAAGAATGTGTTGTTTCTGGACTTCTTGGGCATTATCTGACTCCCTGCAGCAGCAGCAGCGAGAGGAGAGGTTGTAACAGCATCCGCTTGGGAGGCATGAGGACATTCAAGCATCAAATTGAGCTTTTAGACCCTTTAAAAAAATAATGAAGGGCACCACGCTGTTCCACTTAAACCAGAATAACATGACACGCAGCTCGGAGAAGGATTTAGAAACTTTTTTTGGGGGAAGCAAACACGTAAAAGGCTAATTAGGGCTCGATCTCTCCGGCACGCTGCGGCTCCCTCCTGCTCCTGCTGGGCTCAGCTCCCACCGGACCTCTCCTGCCCCAGGGGACGGCTTTCAGTTGCCCCCCGCGCCCGCCTCGGGTCCGCCCGGGGATGCGGTGGTCTCCTGTTGCCCTCCAGCGGCAGCGCCTCACGGCCGCGGGGATCCGCTTCTCACCTGGCCGGCCCGGTGTAACGGTAATTTCCCCCTGGGGTTTAATGAGCGGCTAATAATGAACATGCGGCGAACCCTCCCCAGGCGAGTGCAGCCGCTGATGGTCCCTCCGGCTGCTCCCCCCGTATTTCCCAGCAGGGCCGTGTGCCGTGGCCGTCAGCTCTGCCCCATCACTCCTCCTCACTGGCGTTGCTGCAGGACCTGCCCGTTCCTGCACCCCCGCATGAACCGCTCCGGGAAGCGCCCTCCACCAGTTCCAGCTGTGGAATGGGAATGGCCTGATTTTTCATGGAATCACAGAATGGTTTGGGTTGGAAGGGACCTTGAAGATCACCCAGTTCCCCCCCCCCTGCCCTGGGCAGGGACACCTCCCACCAGCCCAGGGTGCCCAAAGCCCCGTCCAACCCGTCCTCAAACACCTCCAGGGACGGAACTTGCACAACCTGGGCCAGTGTCTCACCACCCTCACAGGAAAGAATTTCTTCTGATATCTGATCTAAATCTCCCCTCTTTCAGTTTAAAACCATTCCCCCTCATCCTGTGGCTCCCCTTCCTGACCCAGAGTCCCCCCCAGCTCTCCCGGAGCCCCTTTAGGCGCTGGAAGGGGCTCTGAGGTCTCCGCGGAGCCTTCTCCTCCCCAGGCTGAGCCCCCCCCTCTCCCAGCCTGTCCTCCCCGCAGAGGGGCTCAGCCCTCGCAGCATCTCCGGGCCCTCCTCCGGCCCCGCTCCAACAGCTCCGTGTCCTTCTCATGTTGGGGGTTTTAAAGCTCTTTCTTCTCTCTTTCAGACTCTTTCTAGACAGGGCCAGGCGATCAGTGCGCAGCAGTGCTCGGATGGCGATGTTTCTCCCATTTATTATGCCTCCCTCCGAACGCACACCGCCTGTGGCACTGTGAGGGCAATGGCAGCACAACCAACCAGGCACAGCTCTTCCAGACAGCGCTGCCCTCTGCGCAGATGAAGCTCAGTTTAAAGCTTCTCTTTGACACCCCGGCTCACAACGCTTTATTTTCTGCTTTTCTGACCAACTCTCCCCTGTGTTTTCTGGGAGATGATAAAGACCTCCTAGATTAAATCTTACATGACAGCTCTGCTTACTCAAGCATGATCCCTGTGACCTGATACGCAGATAATTACATTACTATAAATCCAATACTGTGGTTCCCAGCCCACCACAGGGGGTAAGCCCAGAGCACAGCTCTCACCGCCCCGGTCTGGTCCCACAGGAGGGGCCCTGTGCGAGCTCCCCCCAAGAAAGGGCCGCAGCCACCACATCCCCATTGCCGGCCCCGTTCTCCATCAGAACACCCCTTTTAAAGCACTTTTGTAGTTCCCTCCCCCTGCAACCACACCATTAGTGGCCCCACGTGCTGCTTCACAACCCCAGCTGGGAGGGCAGTGCTGTCTGCGATGGCATATCGCCCATGTGGGCCCATCCCAGGGCGCCCCAGCACTCTCAGCGGGCAAGGGGAGCCACCACAGCGCCAGCAGCAACCCCCGGTGGCCCTCAGCAGCGAGGGGCTGCCACGACCCCTGAAGGCTCCCCCCCTGCCTGTGCAGGCCCTGCGCTGCACCCAGGCCCCACAAGAAGCCAAGTCCGCCATGGCGGAGGCTGGCCAAGCCCTGCCTCCATGGCCAGGCCCTGCCTCCATGGCCGGGCTCCAGGTGCTGTCCCCCCCGCCACCCTCAGCCCCCCTTCCCGCCATTTCTCCTCAGCGCTCCCGGACCCCGCTCTTTAAAGCCCCCCGGCCCCGGGCTGCTCCAAGCCGCGGGGGTGGCGGGGCCCCCCCGGCCCCCTCCGACGGCGGGCGGATGGCGCGGCCTTCCCCCCTGCCCCTCTCGTCCTCCCCCCCCACGCGGGGCGGCAGTGGTCGCGCCTGGTCACGTGGCCCGGCGGGCGCCGCGCGGCGCCGCGGCAGGGGCCGCCAGGGGGCGCGCGCGCGCGGGGCTCGGCGCGTGCGGGGAGGGGGGGGCGGGGCTGTCGGTGTGCCACGCGCGGGAGGGGGTACGTGAGCGCACGTGACCGTACGTGTGTGCACGTGACGCGGGCCTAGGTTGCCCAGAGGCGCTGTGGTGGAGGCGCCGTCCCCGCCGTGTTCCGGGCCGGGCCGGGCCGGACGGCGCTCGCAGCGGCCCGGGAGGTGTCCCTGCCCGGGCGGGGGGTGGGACTGGGACTGGGTGAGCTTTAAGGTCTCTCCCAACCCGGACCGTCCCGTGATTCCGTGATAAGCGCGTCTCTTGTCCAGTCAGCTTGTTCGAGGGTTGCGTGTCCTCGTCGATGGCCGGAGGTTTGGTGCAGGCGCCTTTACCTTCTCACACAGTCCCACGATTTCTTTGTCCCACCTGCACCTGGATCCCCTCCGTCTCCTGCATCTCATCTGTCTCCTGCTGACCCCAGGTAGAACGGTTCCTTTCTTCTTTTCCAAGAGCTACAGTTCCCTTTCCTTCGGTCACATTAGTTCATATTGCTCAAACATACAGCCTTCATTAATATTGCCTACACAATTTTGTTACGTTGTTAAGTTCCACTGTGTCACGCTCACGCAAGACCAACAGCCATTCCTCGTGGGCCAAGCAGGAGTTCGGTCGAGGTTCTCTGTGCTGTGAGGTCACAGCTTGCAGCCTGAGGCTTCATGAGTCTCTTGCTAAGCAAAACTTTGGTTTCCAACACCCAAATGCCAATTCCCCACTCTCCCCTGCACGCATGCTTGTCCCTCGCTGCCAGGTGCTCCCGGCTTCCCTTGCTACAGCAAAGCCACCTCCTGCAGAGCCTGCTGACTGTGAGTGGGAACAGTGGGGGTCGGGGTTTAATCCCGGCTGGCAGCTGGGACCGTGCAGCCGCTCACGCTGATCTCCCCCTTCCCCTCAGAAGGGCAGGGAGAAGAGGGAGAAAATGGGGAAGGGAAAAACTCGGGTTGAGATAAAGATGGTTTAATAGAACAATAATAGAGGAGAAAATAATGATAATAATCATAGAAGCATAGAATCATTTAGGTTGGAAAAGGCCTTTAAGATCATCGAGTCCAACCGTTAACCCAGCACTGCCGAGTCCAGCACTGAACCATCTCCCTCAGCACCACGTCTACAGGGATGGTGACTCCGCCACTGCCCTGGGCAGCCTCTTACAGTGCTTGACAGCTCTTTTGGTGAAGAAATTTTTCCTAATACCTATTCTAAACCTCCCCGGCACAACTTGAGGCCATTTCTTATTGTCTTGTCACAAGTCACTCTCACCACCTGGCAAATTGGTGCCATCCCGAGCAGTAATCACAGATTGCCCCCCCGCTCCAGCCAACCCTCATTTCTACACTCAGCATGATGTCTGTGGTAGGGAACATTCCATTGGCCATCCCTCATTCTGTCTATGCTCCTCAGCTTCTATGGGAAGCTGAAAAGAGTCTTTGAAAAGTGTAAACATTGCTTAGCAACAACTAAACAAGTATGCGTTATTGACATACTGACATTTCACAGCAATCACTAGAAAGAAAAGTAACTCTTTCCCAGCTGAAGCCAGGACATGTTTTTGTGGCTTAAATGGGGTGAGATCCATCAGCTGTGTCTCACAGCAGGAGTGGGGTGGGCTCGCAGGGCTTGGCTCCTCTCCGTGCTGCCTTCGGTGGGAACGGGGGTGACGCGCCATCCTCGCGGTGCCAGCAGCGCCCTGTGTCACTGGGATGGGCCGTGCTGAGTGTGGTGAGCTCCGCCTGGGATGCTGCGGGGAGGATGCACTGAGGGGACGAGGCCGATCGGGTGTCAACGGGGTCCTGACCTGCCTGGTGGTATTTGGCATGGCGTCCCAGGCTGCGGGTTCCTAAGCCCTCCCAGAAAAGCAATGAGAAACCTTGCACCACGGAGCTCAGCAGCCTCCAGGCTGCCTGGAGGGTGTTTATTTTTGTCATTAAAAGGCAAGCATGTGTTTCTCTTCTATCTTGCTACTTCTGCAACTGCCTGCTGGGGATTTAAAATTATTTTTATTATTTTATATTTCAGTTATGTCTGGAGGCTCTTTCCTGCTAAAGTCTGTACAAACACATAGTCTTTCCTACTGAGTTTACAATCTAGACAGACAATGGATGAGAGAAATTAAGTGTTAATGGCCCCGTTTTATAGCTTGGGAATTGAGACCTGCTGTTCCTCAGTGTTTGGTCTAGGATCATGCGGGGAATGTGTAGGCAAGCTGGGAAGGGAACCAGATCCCGAGCTTCTCTTTGTACTGAGGCGTTCAGGCTGCTGTTTCTTCAGAGCCTGTGATGAAGAAGTGACCGGGACTCATTGAAATGGGCAGGAATTGGTTCACAAGGCCACACCACGCCAAGTGCTCCTCTCAGGAAGGTGAGCCCCAAGGATGGAGGCAGAATCTGGAGTGGGAAAGCTTAGGAAAGCCCCAAAGTGCCTGGCAAGCTGGTGCCAGGTCAAGGGTGGTTGACGGAAGCCCTGGTACAGCTTGGCTTTGCTGTCCAGAGGCTGTCAAACCTGGAGCCAATGCTTTTAAATGTTTACTTTGCAGGGAAAGCTGGTGGATATGTGTTGTCCAGAAGCACCACAGCAGTGGAGAGCACTTACCCGGGAGAGGAGACTCCAGCAAATGGGAGTGTGGCAGGTAAGAGGTGGGGTGACCTTCTGCTCAAGTCCTTCAGCATCACTGCATTTCCTGACAGCATCAGGAATCGCGTAAGGATTACCTTTACTGAAATGAGAGCTGTGGGAGCAGGTTGGAGTCTCTCTGCAGCTGGAAGAAGAGCAGAGACAAACATGGTCATGCCACTCCCTGCTGCCAATCCACTGAAATCCTCTTGTCTCAGCAGATCACCTTGCAGCCCTGTGCCCGCACCTGGGGGCTTGGTGGACATCAGTGACAAAATCCACCTTTCCTGAGCGGCAGTAGCACTCACACTCAAAACGTGACCTTGGCTGCTCTGCGGGCAGACCTAGCGTCACCCTCGAAGGACGGCGCTGGTCTGTCCTACCGTGGCGCAGTGTGGTGCACAAACAAGCTATCATTCTATTTATCATTGGATTGCTAATTTTTGTGGGGTCTGCTTGGGCATTTTTTAGAAAATAGCAGAAATTCCTTGCCTCTTGCACATATTCTAGTTTTTAATGGTCTTTGAAAATGTCTAGCAAAACATCTTTAACGCCAAAAAGGGATGTCTGATTCCTTAGCTGTTGCACACGTTCTGGTTTGCGGGGGAGAAGCGAGTTGGCAGCATCTCAGAGAAACAAAATATTGAAGTGTTTTTGTAAGGGGGTGCGGGGAAACTTTCCTTGATAACAGATTTGATGTCACTGTATGTTTATTTCTTTAAGGTTTGGGTGGGTGGAGTGTGGGTTGTGAGCTGTATCCCTTTCAGGTAAAAGCCATCTGTATAGGTGGAGCAATCTTTGTTGTTTTTGTTCATTTGACTTCTGCAGAAAGCCACAAAGAAAAGGACTTCTTTTCTATGCAAACAGGGGAAGGAGGCATTACCAGAGCCAACCCACATGGAGCCAGGGAGGTTTCAGTTTGCAATAAGAATCTTTGAAGGTGAAATGGAGGTAGTGACTTCTGCTGCCAGTTACGTTTCAGAGCCCGGGGATGCACCCTCCTGGTTGTTTGGCTGGTGGGGCCCCTGCACAGATGAGGAGGATGGCATGTGGCGGGGCCTCGTCTGCGCCTGAGAACTGGGGACGGCTCAGGTAGAGGAGTTTTGAAGTACGAAAGCAGCAATTGCCCCAGTGCTAGCCTCTGTTGGGGGAAAAAAAAAAGCACACAAAGTTAAATTACACTTCACCCATATTGGAGGAGCTCAGAAGCGTAGGTTTCATGGGAACAGCATCTAAGGGTCGCCTCCCCTTAAATAAGTGGCTGAAATAAGCCTGTTTCTCCACTATGTGAGAAATAGTCTAATTCTGTAAGTTTTCATGTTCATTTTTGCTGACAAATACAGGAATTGCTCCGTAACGTAATGCCAGCAGTTTGTTAGTATGATGGGGTTTTAGAAAAACAGAAACTCTCTAGCAGTTAGCACCGGTACCTTCTGCTGTGGAAATTTCTGTTCTAACTTCTGCCAGCTGTGGCTTTCCTACGGTGCAACATTCACACCTCTGCTAAGTTTGCTCTCACCTGCATAACAGTGACTAGGTCTTGAGTCATCAAGCGAGGCCTGGGCTGAAGTGACAGGGTTTTTTCTTGGTTCATCTACAAGAGTTTGGAGGCTAAGGCTGCCTGCTGTTTCGTGGTGACCGGGGAGCAGTGCGGGGCCCGAGGAATGCGGCTCATTGTGGGGTTTTGTAGAAGTTGCGGTTATGCTCAAGTAACCGGTTTTCACAGGGCTGCTGCCAAAGGGCAGGTTCCGGAGCTGCACGTGAGAGCAGAAATCGAGCTCTCCACGGGTTAGATCGGGGAGTGATTAAAAATCAGAATGAGGCCTCGTGGGGAAAAATGCACGTTTGTAAAGTTCACTTCAAAAAAGCTCCTTTCTTCAGCTGCCTCACAAATCACAGCCTCCGCGCTGGGGAAGGGACTGCTGGTGCAGCTGAGCTCTGCTGCAGCTGCAGCGCTGTTTCCCGCAGGGTCGTTAGTTGTAGGAGGTGACTGGAAAAGGCCATTTATGTTTTTCAAAGTTGTCTAGGAAATTTGGGTAGGAAGCTAGTGAAAGGTGGTACATGGAAGATGTAATTTTTATGGGAAGATGTGAGAAACACTATGAAGTTTAGCATTTAAAGTGGGTTATTGAAATCAAATGGAAGAGGCACGAGCAGTCTGACTCAGAGGTGAAAAGAAAGTGAACCAAAGCCATTTTAAAATCACTTCCAGTATACTTAAATTAAACCATACTAAAATGACGCTACTTTTTAGCCTGTTTGCCCACAGAGGACTCTAATGTGATTCAACTAATACTGTTTGAACCCACAGCTTGGTTTTCAGGGATAAGTTCTCCTGAGTTTTTCCCGGGGTCCCCCGTCTCGGTGGGCGCAGGTGGAGCATCTGCGGTGGAGCATTTCTCAGCCTTTCCCACATGGTGTCAGCATCTCTCAACGAGAGGGCTGTGGTTGGTCCTGTTCGCTTGCGGATTTACCCTGGCCGTGACCAGAGATCAGAGGGTTGGCTGGGAGCTTTCACCCAAGAAGAGCATTTTTTATTTCATCTCCTGGGTGACTGAAGGCAAGAGGAGAGGAGAGCAGCTCGGAGGGAAGGACGCGGAGGAGATCGTGTCCCCGCTGTCGTTAAGAAATCACAACTTTCTGCCTCCGCTCTCTGCCAGTTACCAGTATCGTGTGGTGACCACAGCCAAAAGGGGACTGTGGCTGTGGAGTGTTCTGGATGTGCCATGGGTCACTCGGAGCCCGGCCGGGCTGTTGTGTCTTTCCAGAAGTTATCACCTGGGGCCTGGGGAGGTGGGCAGTGCGTTGTGAGAGTGCCCTCTGTTACCTGTCTTTGCATACGATCAGTATTTTTTGTCTGCAGATAGCTTCCCCTTGCAGGAAGGAGAAGGAAGTGTTTTCACTTTGGTTACTAGTCACTGAAGCTTCATTTCGTAGTGTGTTTCAGGCCATGTGCCATGACCGACAAGCTTGATCTATGTCTGCAGGAGGAAATGCCTTGTGAGGAAAGGCTCTTTTTGTATTGCTGATTAGAAAGGGAATTCATTTCCAAGCTGAAGATCACTGTTGCTGCTTGGCAAGGAGATACCTCCCTCCTTCCCAGGGTGCCATACAGGATCTGAAAGGCATGGCCAGTTGTTAGAGCCAGGAGGTGTCTCAGGCACGTCCCGGCTCCCCCTGCATCCCTCCCACCACGTGTGCTTTGCGAGGCTGGAGGGAAGGTGTGGTGTTACTCATGTGCAACGCATCTACACCCGGCTGGGTTTTGACTGCTCCTAAGGGGCTGGTGAGACCACGCTCCCGAGGGAGAAAGACGAAACCTCCCTGGGGAGACACTGCCACCGCGATGTCGGTCAGCGGCTGTGGAGCAGGGAGCTGTCTGCTCGGGGTGAGCTGGTGCAGAGCAGGTTGCGATGCCCTGCGTGCTCCCTGCCGTAGCGCAGGAGCGTGTCTCTGGGGTGGGCAACTACCAGGAGCCCTAAGAAGAGCAGCTCTTCTGCAGAACTGGTGTCTCATTAGTGCATCGTCTCCATGCCCTCTTGTGCAGGAGCCGTGGTGGCCCTGGGGCTGGGGCAGCTGTCACGCATGGCAGGAGAGCCATGCGGCACGGCTGCGGTGCTGCAGGACAATGCAACGCCGTCTTCTCAGGCGCAGGGCGAGCTGCTGCAGTGGGTGCGCATCCAAGGGCTGCAGCCCTCCTAATGCCCCAGAGAGGATGCCCGGCTGAGGAGGCAGGCTCTGGCAGCGTTTCAGGTCTTGTTTGTGATGGTGTGGAGACGTTTTCTGTTGTTTGTTATCTGCAGCACGCTGCAAAACAGTCTCCCGTCTCTGGCTGCGCGCCTCTGGGCTGTTTGCTAGGTTGTGCAGGCGGCACTGGCACGTGAGGGGTTGCTCATTTGAGACGGGTGTGGAGGCCCGCCAGAAGCTGCTGGCAATAAAGCCATTTTCCTGAGTCTTGCAAGGATCCGGTTACTTGCCAGGTCTGCTGCAATCCCACCCAAAACCTGGTGGAAGCCATGTCTGTTGGGGTGCAGCTCTGTGACATGCGGTGGCTCTCACCCTCTGCATGCGGTCAGGTCTCAGAGTCTGAGCAGAAGCCTTGTGACCCTCTGGCAAGGCAGAGGAGAACCGACTGCGAACGTGTTAACCTCTTCAAAGGAGCATTGTGCAACTCCCTGTTGAAGAGCGGGGCTGAGCTGCAGAGTGGCAATCGCTGCTGGCTGTGTTAGTCATCCAGAAAGAGACTTGTTTTTCCTTCTCCGCCTCCCTGCCCTGGCACAGGGGTAGAGATTCTTTCTCACTGCTTGGTGTGGCCAAAAGTTAGAAGAAGCAACACGTTATCTCCAAGGGAATCAGTCAACTCTCCCCTAAAAACATGAGCTTCTATTTGTGCAGCTCCGGTGGTGAGATTTTGCTCCGGTGGTGTTGCGGTGCCCCCGGAGTCCGAAACCAGTTCTGCTGGGAGACCTATGCAAAAACATGAACACATGTGTGCACTCACACCTCCTTCCACATTAACGTTCGCGTGCAGATGGGTGATTCCCTGATAATAAGATGCAAAGCGGTGGGGATACTACAGAAACCTGCAAGGTCGCACTGGCTGCCTGTGCTGGTTACACCAATAAACCAGAGAGAGCAGAGGCCTCCATAGCCACCAGTCACCTCCTGTGGTGGAGTAGTGTGCTCCTGCTGCAGAGGGGAGTATTTACTTTACTTTTCTTGTAATTAAAACTGGTAAACCAGAATGCCTAAATTTCCAGACCACAAGAAGGCCCACAGGATCAGGATCTGAGGAAGTCATCAAGGATGTCTTGGCCAGACAAAGGTTTTTTTTTTGGATGTCCAACTCAGCACCTTCATTTTCAGACAGTTGGGTGGGAAATAGGTTACCTTTGTTGGGTGTGTGAAACGTAAAAGCTGTAGTGTCTCTTGGAAATGAAGGCTTGAAGGAGGCTTTGGGAAAGGCACTTTGATTCATGAGTCTTTGACTTCTGCTTGTGAAGATTTCATTTTTTACTACCTGGTTTAGTTCAGAGCATTTTGAGAGCACCTTTTTCCTTCTCTGCAGCATTCAGCCACTTGGAATTCAGTCATTACATGAGTATAAACCGGGACATCATCCCAGGGGAGCACAGCTTCTGAGTTTTACGCTGCTGCGTAGCCTTCGGGACTGGTGGGGACTGAAAAGGAGCTGCATTAGTCACCGTCCTGTCACCGCACGGGACTCCTGCAGCAATTCTGGGGTTCTTCAGGCCTCAACAGACACATGAAATCCATCTGCTCCTGTTGCGAAGCCAGTAAAGCTCTCAGCACCTGAGGGAGCACACACTAAGTGGTTTCCCATCCCTGCGTTCTTTCAGAAGTACGCTTTGTTGCATGTATATCGCTGTTGGGATGTACTGGCATGTGTATCTCCTCTCCCATGTTCCATAACAGGAACAATTCGTACCAACTCCCGAGGTAATGCAGAGGCTTTCCGTGAATGTTCCTGTTGCTTTCCATGGATTCTAGACCAATCTCCTGGTTAAAGAAGGAGGAACTAGAATCGGTGGGAGATTCTGATTTTGGTACAGGGAGGTGTGCACAGACTCTGAATCCTGGAAGGCCTTTTGGACTACTTATTGCACTGGAAATTATTTGGCCTTTTCCTCTCCTGCAGGATGATTCTGGACATTAGAATTGACCTTCAGTCACAAAAGTTACCCAATAAAGCACATAATCACTCAAGAATTAGGGTTTTGTGCAATAGTACTCATCAACAAAGAAAGGAAAGTAAATATCTGCTTGCTAACTTATTTTAGACAATCGAATTAAAAAAACAAAGCAGCAGGAAGGGAAGTTAGAGTTTCGGTTCCTGCAAGCTGAGGATTTGCATGGGTTCAGCAATGACAAATATGTGAGATCATGCTTAGATTGGCTCTGCATCTGCCATGCATGTGGTAAAGGTGAACCAAAAGTCTCCATACTTGTTAAGACCTGAATAAGGTTTTTGTAACGAGCTGTGGCAGTGACAGGTGTTTGTTGAATATCAAGATGGTTTGATTCCCCGCTTGGGTAATACTGTAATACTCTGAGCTCTGTGAAGAACTGGGGTCTTACTGAAAGGTGAAAGTGAAAAATAACTTTCAATGCAACTTGGGAGTAGGTTTGCCTGCTGCCCACAGCTGGGTGTGTCTTGTGCTTGAAAACCTGCGATTTCTGCAAAAGCTGAACACGTGAGGTTGTCTTTTTTGTTTCAGCGCGAGGGCGGGAAGGCTCCTGTCCGCAGTACTGGTAACAGGGCCACGTACTCCTGGTACTGCTTTTGCCAAGTGACATTTTATCTCTGTTGTAGTGCTGGGCAAGAAGTGGAGGATTGACACAGGTCACTGAGGAGCGGAGCCAGGGATGCGACCTGTATTTTCTAAGTCTGGTGGGAAGTTTTAACCATTGGATGTGACTTAGATTGCGTTCCCCTTACAGTACCACTACTGGAAACGCGCACGCACTGAAGCTCCCTTGGCTGTCTGTCCTTTGGGTGGAATCGCGCGGTGCTGGTCACACTGGGCCTGGCTCTTGCCGGCACAGAGGGACATTCAGGCAGGAGCAGGGCTGGTAGAGAGTGAATACTGCTGGGTAATCTTTTTTCTTGTCTAGTCAGCCATCTTCTTTTCTTTTTTTTTTCATCTTCTTCCATCTTTCTCATTCTTACTTTTTTGTACTGTGCATTCGGCTGTTAATACAGACCACCACAAGGAATAAACTGCCTATTTTGGGAACTAAGTCTAAGAAGAACTCAGCAAAACCCTTTTTAAGATCCTGTCCCTTTGCATATCTTCTGTTTTTATGGTCGGTCACATCCGAAGCTAGAACGTTATTCATTATGTTACATGTTCCTTCTCTTCTCTTCTCCTCCAGCCCCCGAAGCACGCTCCCGCCACAGCGGGGGCTGTAAGGAGGATAGGCTGGTCTAGCAGTGGATTGTGCTGCTGTCACTGAATGCAGCATGATGCTGTTTATTTATCTAGTTATTTTTCCTCGTATTCCAGCTGCATGTTCTTGTCCTGTCCTTTGTGCCAACAGTATGCTCTGAGCTCCTGCTGCCACCTTCTAATCCATCAAAAGTCTCTGCTTTTCAGTCTGGTCAGGCCCTTTGGTCTCCTCCCTTGGAGGTCAGGAAGCTGCTTGTGGTGGTACAACCAAGGGGCAGCTGGGGTCTCAGCTGACCCAGATCCATCTTACAGTGGCTCAGGTAGGAGGGGAGGAATCTCCTGGTGTGGAGAGGGAACCCAGCACTCTCCCTCTGGGGGAGGTGACCCCCAGGCAAGGCAGCTCAGCTGGCAAGCTGGGGAGGAACATTGTTGGCCATGCAAGAAGTTGTCCCTCAAGGTCTGACACCTCCACCCCCAGAACAGGAGTTTGGGTTATTTTTCCATGTAAAAAAAGATATGGGGAGAGGAAACCATAGCCCACTCTCAGCTGCTCTGACTGTTGCAGTGTGCCACCACCCTTCCTCATCACCCACGTGCATTATTTTTAGGGTTTGTTTGCCTCACTTAACGCCAGCTCATTCTTTCTTAGGGTGACAAGGACTTCCCTCCCGCAGCTGCCCAGGTGGCACATCAGAAACCACAGCCGTGCCTGGAGAAGCTTCCCCTTCACCATCGCATTAATCAGTTCATTCACCAGCAAGTGATGGGCAGCAGCGCCTGGGACAGCACGAGAAGGGAGAGGACAAACCAGTGCCTGCTCTGGGATGGATGGGAGCAACTGCGCTTAGGGAAGCGTCATTCCAGTTTACCTCCTCCTAATTCCAGTTTACCTCCCGCCCAGCCCAGATCCGTTTGGCACCGGGGGCTTTTAAGCCATAACTTAAAAATACACACCAGCACACGTGCGTAGGTAAAGAACTGTCAGGGAAGGAGAACGATTAGCAGCGATACCTTATTCAGGGAAGTGAGGAGTCCAGGGCTTCTGAGCGACGAAGAGGTTTCCCACAGGGACTCGGGGAAGGGGTTGCAGGAGCCACCTGGAGCCCACGCGACTGTGACTAGGTGGCAGGTGTCCCTCCTGCTTGTGATGTAGTTTATGGCAGACTGATGGCCCCTTTCTGTACCGAGGGCCAGGCTTTTTTAATTGACTTTCTAAAGAAAATTTAAAACTGGCATTAGTCACAGTCCCTCAGTGAACTGTAAAAGGAAACTTCTTTGTGTGGCTGGTACTAAAATGGGTTAAATCCATCCTAGAAACGCGCCTTTTTTCTACAGGAGATTCTGTGTGGTTTGGCTGGGATGTTTATGGCCTAGAGTGTGACCCTGGAGTGTTGCTTGGTGGGCTGAGTTTTACTGGTTTTAATCAGGGCTGTAGGTTGGAATTTGTTTTCTTAAAATTCAGGAACTTTCATGTTTAAAAGCTTGGTTTGCAGCCACCTCTGAGAAGTACAGGGAATTGTTTAAAGTATGGCAACTTTCTGCAAATCCCTGGTTCTGTTTCATATTTTGTGTGCGGTAGTTCAGAGCTCCTGTTTCAGCAGGCTGCATCTCTTGCACAAAGAAGCTCCTTGGACTCAGGGCAGTTGAGACTTCTGACCTAGTTGTGGTAAGAAAGACCTAATATTTATTTGAGGAGCTTTGGGCGTAGACTGCTATTATCTAGGGTTGTATTTTGGTGCCGTGGTCTTGAGATGCTCCTTATCGCTGCTTGAAACTCTGGGCCGGATGCTGAAACTAGCCTAATACTTTCTCTCTAGGGAGAAACCATGAAAGACATGCATTTTTTAGCAAAAGCAGAAACGGTCTTTAGTTTTGGCGCTCAAATGTTAAGCTTCATGTCTTCTGGTTTTCTTTGAGGTTCCTTCCTCTTTGATTCCATGGTTGCAATTATAAGACGCTTTTTCTAAAGGATATATGTTCTCCCCGTGTACCTTGAGGCATAAATTAACTGGGGAGGTCAGGAAGAAATGTTCTATGCGTGTTAATCATGCCACGTTGGCTTGTTGGAGTTGCAGAGCTGGACTAGATAGCTCATCTCAACTAGCATGGCAATTACTGCTCTTACCTTGTTCGGAAGTGTCCTGGCCACCAGAGCTGCGGTCACTGCCTCTTCCCGTGAGCAATTTGCACAGTAATATGGTATGGCATTACTGACTTGTTTTAATTTAAAAGTGAACAATAACATGTTACGATATAAAGGCTTTTCACATAAACATTGGTAAGTAGCCATCAGGCATACCCGGTAGAGGAGCAGCATTAAGGCAGTTGGGTTAATAGTTAAAATGAAGACTACTACTTAATGTGTTGATGACTTGTTCACTGGATAATTTGTCAACAGATGAAGTAAACCAACTCTTTTCCTAATCAGATTATTTTACTGACACTTGTTCCTGCAGGGCAGTACTGATATGAAGCTAGGTTGATTACAAACAGCTCTTCATGGGACCAGAAGGATACTATACGAACTATTATGATACATCCTGTGGAGGAAATGCACTGGAAAAACAGAGATATTTCTAAAAATTTGTATAATTTATTTTCCACAAATAGCAAAGTACAGTCAGTTTTCAAACTTCAATGGGGAATCTCAAGTTAGGATCTTAGGCCAATGTTAACGTGATTCATCTAAATAAGTGGCAAATTTGTTCTGCCCATTAAATTAAAAAAAACCCGAAACCAACAGCCAAGCATGCACTCTGAAGTCACCGCTGTCTTGTTGGGGAGGCACCAGATGCAGCTGTCCGAGATGATGCTTTTAGTATCTCATTCCTATAGATGCAGCTGCAAGTTTTCCTATTTAGAATACATCGAGTCAATAAAGACCTGAAGACTTCTCAGTTTGTAGAAGGGGAATGGCTTTTATCAAACAGGAGACGAGTACAACTGCATGTTTTGGTGAAGCAATTTTCCTTGCTAGAATAAGTTAGGTAAATGTGTTTTGGTTAAAGCAGTGTATTTTCAGGGTACATTCATATACATATTTAACTTTTCTGTGTAAAGCAGCTTTACATGTATGAATATACATTAAGAACATATTGTTACTGTTGAAGAAAACTACAAAGACCCTGTATTATGGGTACGCCTTGCTCTGGCCAAGTTCTTGTTAGCTGAGTGTCTTGCCCGAGTAAGGACTATAGGAACAAACCAAGAACATGACTATTCAGTGTCAGTCGTAACCCCCCGTTTCATATGGCAGAGAAGCAGCACTTCTGTACATGTTACATGGGCATTCTGAAAGAAGATGCGTTAAGTGGTTGGATGGGATTGTACTTCAGCATAGACGGGTACTGCAGAGCAGAGCGTGCTTTCTTCCTGAATCCCAGCTCTTGGCAAAATCCCGTACCCCAAAGCCAAATGGTTTGTGAAGAAGAATTTATTTAATTTTGATGGCAGGCAGCTATATAACTGGCAATGTTGTCTCAAAACCAGCTAATTGAATGCTTTCCTCGGAAGGTTGATTTTAATTCTCATGTCTCTGAAGCAATGTTTTTCAACCTATGATCCAGAGAGTTCCCTGTATCACTCCTAATGGATCCACATGTGGTATTGGGGAAAAAAAGTATGAATGTCTTTTTAGTAAAAGCGTGTTTTGCTCTGTGTGTTCACTGGAACATGCCTTACAGTCTGCACCGGGCTCTTCAGGCGCTGCTCGGGAGCCGAGGTGCTGTGCTCCTGCCCAGCACCAAGAACGGCTCCTGGCCAAGACCTTTTGCGGCTGGCGGCTGGCTCTGGGGAGGGCTGTGCGCTACGGGGGTTACAGCACGCAAGTCAATAACAGGTGCACAATTGCAGCAACTCCTTCCCAGTTGACACTCAGATGTCCCATGACAGCAGTTCCCAGGGTGTTCATCTGTCGGTCGGAATCTTCGCTCTTCTAGTAAACGCACCAACTGGCACTATGTTCTGGGCTTCTTTTCAAGGTCTTGTTTTACATGACAATAATCTGTTGTTCAGCTGCCATGTTCCTTTCAAGTACGTGACCCTGGCAGTAATCTTCAACACGTGACTGTCCTTTGCATTTACATCAAACCACAGAGAATGGCATCTTTATTAGCGCTGACAGTATGAATGCAAAACACGTTTTCAATAGCTTATAAGTGAAATACATATCTGACTTAAAAGCCAGCTGCTAAAGTCCTTCTCGAAAGACACGTTGATTGGGAAGGGAGAAGAAAACCCACATTCTTGTTTATCTCTTGAGGTCAGCAAGCAATACACAGAAGGCCCCCACGCGTATGTGAAAGTCAGCAGACTGTGTCCGCAGCAGCCGATAAAGCTAGGTACAAGCAAGCTTCAGGTACTGGCAGGCTGAAGGGGTTGGACCGTGGGCACGGCTGTATCCTGAATTTGAGCATTTTGCCTTATGAAATGCATAAAGATTCAAGCCCAGGGCAAATCTGTAAAATTCTGAGGATTCTGGCACCTGTCCACTAGAACACATGCTTTATATCAAGCGAGGGAGTAAACAGTCCCTCAGCACATCGGAGTAAGGATGACATTGGGACAGGCGGGATGCCCGAGTGGTAAAAACGTATTTTAAGCACCTGGCTGGACTGGTGCAGAAGTATCTGATTCTTAGTTCAAGTTTGCATGCCTAGTGATTGGAAAGACGTCAGTTATTTGGAGCTTGTAACTAATTTGTCTTTGTGCAAAAAGTTTGAATCTGACCCGTGCTAGCTACCCTTGCCTTGTGCAGGCAGATGCCCTTTCAGAAGCTAAAGGAGACTCTCCTTCCGGAGTGGAGCGGCGTTTCTAAAGAATTCAAGTCAATGTTGGGATGGAACAACTTGTGCTCTTTAGGATACACCTTCTTTATAGGTGAAACACCAGATACAGCAGAAGTGGAGTTTGTGCTTTTCCTGACAAACGTGCGAGTTGCCACCATAATATGCAAAGTCATTGAAATTATGTATATCATACGTATGGATTTAGTATTAGTTGTGGAAATGTCTCACTTGTCATGGGGGAAGGCAGAGCAGAGAGTTGTGTGCCAGGATACTTCACAGCTTGTATTGCGTATTGGAGTAAGCTTGGAGCCTGACGCTGCTGGTGCTGGTTTGTCCTGAAGACTGAATCAGTGCAACGGGCATCATTTCTGGAGGTATGGAAGAGCATTAGGTAGTCTTGTTAAAAGCAACATTCAAAGCAAGGATGATGCTCTTGGAAGTTCAGCTCTAAATCAATTCTGTTTCACAAATGTCTGTT
Source organism: Pluvialis apricaria (assembly GCA_017639485.1). NCBI lineage: Eukaryota > Metazoa > Chordata > Aves > Charadriiformes > Charadriidae > Pluvialis > Pluvialis apricaria. Next base: position 5,339,522 of record CM030032.1, read on the forward strand.
TCTCTTGGTATTTGTTGCTTTTAGGGAAAACGCTCTATTTTGAACACTTTTCATTTTGGCTAGGAAAGACTAAAATAAAGGTGAAATGACATGATAAATTCTAGACTCCCCGGTCTCCCTCTCCCTTGCTTTGCTTTAGTCACAGCTTTATTGAGGTCTCTCCAGCCATGGGAGTATTGGCTGGCAGTGCCCGTTGCCTGAAATATGGGGAGGCTCCTGGGTTTCCCTCTTACAGCTGCCTTTCCTACAGTAGTGGCAGGTCTCGCTCTACCAGTAGTTCAGAATAGAGAAAGTGTATGAAACTATTCCAGCTTGGTCAAAGTCTGCCTGGAGCTCGGCTCACGGGGAGAAGGTGGTGGTGGTCTCTGTCTCCATGGCGAAGGAAAACCGCTTGCTCTCCCGGCAGGTGGACAGCTGCCAGAGGCGCTCCTGGCTCAGGCAGCCCAGCTCCTTCAGAAGCTTGAAGAGGTCGTTGCGGAATTTGACGCCGATGAAGGCGTAGAGGAAAGGATTGAGGCAGCATCGGAAGCAGGCCAGAGTGTAGGTCACGTCATCTGCCACGTCAAGCTTCTTGCTCTCCTCGCATGAGCTGGTGTGGTTGAAGGCTGAGATAGTCTTGACCAGCATGACGCTGTTGTAGGGCAGCTGGAAGATGACGAAGACAATTACCACAGCAATGATGACCTTGATGGCTTTATTCTTCTCAAAGTTGCGGGCCTGGAGTAATGTTTTGATGATGATGAGGTAGCAGACAGACATGACCAGTAGGGGAAATAAGAAGCCAAAAATCATTTGGGAGACTTTGATGCCAGTGTTGAAGGTCTGCAAGTCATTAGCAATGATGGAACAACGGGGATGGTTGTCCGAGTTATTTACACCACTGTGAACCAGCTCGGGGATTGAGAGGATGAAGGCCAGGAACCAAATGAGGATGCATGTGACCTTGCTAATGAATATCATCCGGGGACGGAAGCGGTGGGCCGAGGCAGCCTGAACGATGGCAAAGTACCTGTCGATGCTGATGGACAAGAGGAGCAGCATCCCGCTGAAGAAACTCATTTTGCAGATGCAATAGACGGCTTTACAGGCAAACTCCCCAAAAAGCCAGTGCATGGCTGCGCTTGTGGCCCAGAAGGGGAGGGTCAGCAGGAAGAGGATGTCTGCCAGAGCCAGGTTCAGCAAATAGATGTCTGTCATGGTCTTGAGCCTCTTGAAGTAGATGTAGGTGAGCATCACCAGCCCGTTCCCCAGCAGCCCCGTGAAGCAGATGAGGGAGTACATGGCTGGGAGGAAGGCAGCGCGGAAGTTACGGACTTCCTCCTTCTCGCACAGGGTCTCGAACATGGTGTAGTCGATGGTGGTGTTGTCATAGTCATCGGTGACGTTGTTCCCGGTGCAGAACTAGAACAGGGAAGAGAAGAGTGTATTGGGACCGGTACCGCACCCCTCTGCGGCCGAGTCGGGAAGGGAGCCCGGTGCTGGCCAGGCAGGAGTACCCAGCTGCAGAGAAGTCCCAGGGAATTCCCAAACGCTGGCTCATGCCAACATCATGAACAGAGTTGGCAAGGCCTTGTGGCTGAAAACATTTCCCATAAGTATGTGGGGGTTTGGGTTTTTTTTCTGGGGGCTCAGAGTGGGAATTCCACAAGAAATGTGTAGTGCTCAGCCAAAATAACACCTGCAAACTCTAAAGCGTGTGGCTGCTTTCCAGGATGTTTCAGGACCCACGTACAGCTGTACGTACATAGTCAGCTGTCGGATAAGATAGGGAAAACAATACATCCTTCGGAGTTCTCCTTCTCTCGGCAGGGACAGCATTTCCTCTTGACTGACTCTACTTGTTAGGCATTTTCTAACTTCGGTATTCCCTCCCTTCTCCCATCTGAGATACTTCTGTTGCTCGCGTCCCCTTCTCACTGTCGACAGTGCTGGAGGGCTGCAGCGGTTGTGTCTGTAACGGGCAGCAGCCTGGCACGGCGAGCGGCAGGGTCCTCCCGGGTGTCCCGGTCCTGCTGCTGCCTGTGCCCCAGCGAGGGGGAAGGGAAGACAGAGCCAGAGCTCCCTGGGCTGTTCCTCTGCTAAGTTAATAGAAGTGTCAATGAGACGGGGATGAAACGCAGCGTGTGAAGCAGGAAACTGTTACCGTGCTGGCGCGGACACGTTGCCGGTGTCTCATTCAGGCCCCTGCCCCTGATTTAAGTTCTGATTATTCTCATTTCATCTTCCTACGCTGCCATAACCTACAGGGCAGAGCGAGCTTGTGGTATCTGTGCCCTGCTTTTTTGTGACTTATTAGTCTCCAGCACCTTCTCTCCATTGCACAGAGATGAAAGGTTTCCCCTGGATACCTCTGCCTGTTATCACTGAGTATCTTTGCGCGCTCTCCATCTCGGGCAGCCTTGGCTTTCACCACATCCTGCCTGCTCTCGGGAGGCACGCCGCCAGAAGTGAAAGGGAAAAGAAGCAGGCTGCAAAACTCTCCCTGCAGTGCCGAGCCTCTCGGAGAGCCGGAGCTGGGGCCATGGCGTGGCGGAGGCTGCTCCGGTGGTTGTGGGAGCGCGGGCAGGTCACGGCGCAGCTCGGTGCTTTGGGGTCTCCTTCCTGCTTCAGACTCACTCTGAGCAGGGACAGGCAGAGGAAGATGCTGAACTCTTCCTCCTTGGGCCTCTCAGCTCTTCAACACCGACCTCACTTAAAGCCCAGCACTGTGACCAGGTTATTTCGGAAGAGCGGGGAGCTGGCTCTTCACGAGCGCCCAGCATAGGGTGCTCTCGTCTTTCCTCAAAACGCTCATTTTGGTGCTAGAATGGGACTTGGTTCTAACAGCCCGGGGCATCTTAAATCTCAGTGTATGTCATTGTTTCTGTTCTCTCTTTGTTTTCGTTCCTTTTGTTTGTTTTTCCCCTGGCTTCTAACACTGCTCTGCCGCCCCACCGCCCACCCTGCCAGCAGCCGTGTCCCCACACATCTCTGCAGGCGGTGGGCGGCTGCTTTTTGCCTGTCAAAGGTCTTGAGATCTCTCTTTACCCACAACACAAATGCAGCTGGATTTCAACAATGTTGTTTTTCACATCTTACCTGAAAAATTAGAGGAAGGCTGAAAACAAGGATGACCTGTAACTGCTTGCCTAGAGAAGAAGGAGACACTGTGTTAGTGTTGGCAGTTAGGTGGGGGTTTCCACATGATGCTCACTTTGAAAAAGCAGTGGTAGTGTACTCGACTGTGGCATTCTCAACCCTGCAAAGCTTCCCGCAGTTGGGTAAACTACAGCCCGATGAAGATGCTAACATAACATAACAAGTTGCTGTCAGAGCACAGAGTAAGTCTCAGGAGTCTGGCCCCTCCAGTTTCACCTGTAAAGGCCGATGGCTAAGGACAGTTAGCTCGTGCACAGTGTAACCATTTTTATTTTACACATTTCTTTTTTTTTTCCTACAGACAGTCAGCATCCTATCTCCTGTGCCACCTTCTGAGCTGTGAGGGTGTAGCATACGCAACCCATGTAAAACCATACAGCTGTGAGGGCAATAAATTTGGGCCAGCTGTTCGCTGCCAGTGCGGTGACTGGACTGCAGAACAGGAAAGCTCTGCTCCCTGCAGGGTATACGTGAGTGAAGCTGCCTGAAATTTACTGCCCGTCTCTAAATGTCAGAGTTGGCTTCTGCTGCCTTTGGATGGGGAGATACAGGATGCTGACAGCTGGGAGGAAAAATTAAATTCAGAGCCAGATGTGATAATGGTGAGAGCAATCTCAGACAAACAGCTCTTCCTGCTGTGGTTAGCAGAGGCATAGAGGTCAGTGAAAGCTTTCTCTTCGCTCTATTTAAAGCACATGTTGGCATCTACCTCAGGCAGTTGCAACTGAAAGTTGCTCAAGCTCGAAGGTGAGGAAGCCCTCACCTCTGTCTGCTCTGGTGTGAGCAGAAGATTTGTCCGTCCTTGAGGCAGAGTTGGCGCTGGCTGTTCTGAGCAGCATGCTGCTCATCCCTGGCTGTCTCTCCAGGCACTGCCTAGTTCCCCGCGCCGCAGCCCCTCGCTGCCCTGCTGATTACGTGCTCCAGGGTCACTGAGCAGGGCTGGGGCAGAGGCAGGAGATGCCTTTGCCTTCCGGCTGCGTTTCTTCTGGGGAGTGTGGCTTTCTCCTTGTGGCCTGCCGGTTTATAAATTTAGCTGATTCCTTTGCCCCCTCTTGTGCTCAGCAGTCAGTTGTGGCCAGCTCTGTTCTGTTTCTTTGCAGAGCAGCTTTGCACCCTTCCCTGCTCGGCCAGTCTCCTGTTCGGATATTGCCCTGGACCAGGATGATGAACTTCTGCTTCAGGTAACTGCAACCGTTGTGCCTGCCTCCCCAATTTAAGTCACATGCAATAGCATCGTTAATAACAGAAATAGTTACTTTGGCATCTGTGATTGGAGATGCTTGTTTATATGTCAGTGGTGATGTGTGGGTGAGAGATCCACAGCCACATGTGAAAAAACTCATACTTCTCATCCCCAGAGCCTGTATGTGAGCTTCCCACTGTGTTTCGTAGAAATTTGTGCTTTGCCTTCCCCCCACTTATTTTCATCTTTTATACTCGTGCAGCTGGGTGCTTGGTTATGTTCATACCCCCCTCGCCTTCTCTGTATCCTCCTGGGAGAATTTGAAAAGTGTAATAGTGCGTCATTAGCGCAGTGTACAGTGAGGGGTGGAGTATGCCAAGGCTGGGCTTGAGGGGTGAAGCGGGGAGGCTTGGTTAAATACTTCTGTCTGTCTTTTCTGTGTGTCCGATGGCTTTCGCTCTGACCAGTCCTGGACTGCAGGAAGAGGTTTGATGAGCATTTGATGTCATCATCTCTCCCTTCAAGCTGCTTATGTAACTTTTGCCTGTTAGACACAGGAAATACACTAAAAGCCCAAACCACTTGAGCTTGCTGGGTGAATTTAAGCAACTGTAGTTGCCCTCCCTGCCTGGGAGTCCCTGGCAGGGGTCCCTGATCTCTGCAAAAAACCCCAGCCATTGGAGTCTTTAGTCTTCTGTTCCACCTTCTTCATAGCCTGGTTTCCAGGGGACTCCTGGAGTTGGTGCTTACATCTGCCTGTGCCTGTTGGTGGACAATTATTACCTCTGCTGGCCCATCTCGGCCACGCTGGGCAGGGGCTGAGGCCTCAAAGGCAGTTAAGTTCGTAGAAGCCGGATAAAAAGGAGGCAGGGGAGGAGAGCCGCTCAGTCCCCAGAGCAGAGGCACCAGCCTGAATCCGGCTCCATCACTGCGTTGCTCTCAGCAGTGCATGGTTTGCAGTTTTTGGTCTCTCGCCAAGGACACGGTGCCGCCTAGTGCCAGGCTGCCGCACCAGCCTGGCCAGCCCAGGACACTTGTCCCCAAGCGCGGTACCATCTTCCCCTGCTTTTTCTGCATCTCCCCTTGAAGCCCCAGGACCAGCCCAGCTCCTGTTTAACCTGAAATGCTGTGAGTGCACAGCCCTGGTGAGTTGCTTTTTTTTTTTTTTTTTTGTCTTAACACGCTGTGAAGTGCCAAACGAAATAGGACTGATAAAGTGACTCAACTAACAACCCTGAAACAGTTCAGCTAAGTACCATTCCCTTTGAAGATTTAACACTTTTTTTTTTTCCTCTCGGTTGCTGTTTCAGGTGTCTTAAATGTCAAATGATTTTTCAATATAAAAAAAGCTCGCACTTTTTCCCCCCTCTTTCTGTCCCCCCACCTCAGCTTACGCATTTGCAGAGGCATAACCAGAGCGGCAGTGCAGCCTCGTGGTCTTCCCACACCAGTCTGTTGAGCGAGTACCTGCGTCACCAGTTTCGGGCAGACTGGACGAAACTCGCTTCTCCCCGCAGTGCTCCGGGGGGTCCAGGGCAGCGGGGAGATGGGGGAGAGGCAGCAGAAACAAACGAGTTGCAGAGAGGAAATGAGACATGCTCTGGAGTTTAATAGGCAATTTTAGGTAACTTGCTTAACTTTTTTCTTTTTTTTTTTTTTTTTTTTCTCTTGCAGTTCTCTGCTGTGGGTATTTTCCTAAAGTTTTGTTCCTCAAAATATTAAGAAAAAAAAAACCCCTCTCAAAAGTCCCCACAAACAGTTGAACTAGAAACCTCATTTATAAAAAGAAAACAAAACCCCGTTACAGCGAATGAGTCAAGACATGTTACAAAGCCCCATGTCACCCCCGTGTCCCTCAGCTGGTGATGCACTGCTTGGCTGCAGTTCTCAAAAGCACGCAGCTGGGAAAAGGTGTAAAGGAGAATTGGTCCCTGGGAAGGGAAGAGGGAAGGGGTCTGCTCTCCGCTGCTGATGGCAGCGTGGGGGCAGAGGGGGCAGCAGCCCGTCACTTTGAAAATCTTCCACTGCAGAGTTAGCACAAGGGGTGGGATTGATCCCTCTGAACTCTGGCCCTTAACAGCTCATTAGTTGTTCAGGCTCCCTCGATAGCGAAGGGAAAGAAACGGGTGTTTTTAAGGCATGGTTCAGCTGCCGTGGGGTGGGCATCTGGGGTGCAGTTGATGCCATGCTAGGGGAGGAGGGAGGGTGAGAAAACTTGGACAGACAAATCCCATCCAGTTTATCTGCATCTCCCTCAGCGTCAGCAACCAATCTTAGGTGAGATAAAAGAAGCTGTAGTAGCAGCGAATCCCCCCAGGTATGCCCAGAAAAGCTTCTGACAGCAAGAAATATTTGGTAGCAGAAAGTCTACCCAGAGGAGGAAAGAGGAGCAGGAACACAACCGTGTGGGATGGTCAAAACTGGACAAAATGCTGCGGAGCAAAACACGAGGTCAGCTCCTACCCAAGCGGGTCAGGCTGGAAGCAGAGCCCGCGAGGAGCAGCAGCTGATCGCCTCTGCTGGAGCTGAGGGATGCACAACGTGAAAAGCAGGAGTCGGGAATGCTTTAGGGAGTATTGGCAAAGCCGAGCGGACCTGCTCTGGCTAAACTCTTGCGGTGAAAGAGTATTTTTCTGTTGGCCAGAACTGCAACGCAGTTGTTTCAGTCTCAAGCGCCTTAGCACATGTGTAGGCAGTGAGTAACGTACTGTTTATATCTTTAAACATGTACCGGTTTCTGGTGCCTCTTCAACATTACTATAGTAGGCTTTTGGGGAAAGAACCGGATATTTCTGAGAAAAATTAATCATACTTAAATGATATAATGACTATTGGCAGTTAAGAGCTCAGTGCCCGTTCTCCCCCTGCCTTTCCCCTCTACTTCTCTCAACTGGCAGAGGAAGGATACCATCATTTCAGGAGTGAACAACTCCAGTGAAACAAAGTCATACTTGTATTTCGTGTGTTCATAGATCTGTTACAGAAGAAAGTTAATAATTATCTGCCTCCACCACTTTTAGGAAATTGTGAATCAAAGACAAAAGATGAGCAGAGATAAGCAAGTTTAAAAATTCATTCTTAAGTGAGGTAATCACGTTTCCTATATAACTGCTGAAAAAAAAAAAAGCAATAATGCTGTGAAATACTTCTTTTGGAATATTCCTCTGAAATACAATAGTAGGACAAAAATCCAAAGCAGGAAAATTGTCATACTCTTCTTGTCAGGTTCTCACTAATTCTTTCTCTTTCCTGTCATAAGTAATGTTTACCAATTCTCTAAAGTCAGAGTAAGAACTGTGCCCCCAAATACTGAACCCCTTAAAACAAGAAACCTGCAAAGCACCCACATGATGTTGTGGAGGCCAAAAGTTTAAATGAGGTCAGTGATGTGTGGCGAACAGGTCCAGCTGGGTTATGGCGCATTGGCTTGGATGCAGGGATTCCAAAATTCAGGGGTTTTCCTGAGCCATTGATTGCCAGAAGCTGTGAGGAGGCATCCATGAGGAGTCTCCTGCTTCTGCCTGGTGGACCCGGCACCTCCAGCCTGCGCCGCTGGAGCGTCCTGCACCCCCAACTGCTTGTCCCAGTGTCACTTCAGGGGCTGGGAGACCCTGAGCTGCCCCATCCGCGCTCCGTGCAGGTTCGGCACCGGCTGCCCTGTGCGTGGCTCCGCATTCAGGCGCCACACGGGGAACACCCCTCTGCTGAATGCAGAAATCACCGCGCACCTCGCAAGAGGAGAAACCCCTGCCTGGAACACAAGGGCTAGTCTGGGGGCGAAAATGCGGACAAGTTTGGGGGCTGAAACAGGGGACAATGAAACAAAAAGAAGCTGTACCAGAGTAGCACTCTGGGTGATTTTGCATGAGTCACTTTGGGTTTGTGTATCTTAATGTCTTCAAAAAAGGAGAGGGCGATACTCCCCATTCTTGTGCTACAGTCTGGGGCACCAGTAGGGAATTGGGCGCTCAAGTTTCAGTGTATTCACAGACTGTCCCGAGCTCCATCCGCGGCACTTCCCACAGGACATATCCACCTCCCAGCCCGGGGAAGCCTCTCACATCCCGGTTAATTTAGAGCTCTAATTTGAGAGTGTCACAGAGAGGAGGCAGTGACACCTCCCATTTCATCCTGTTAGGAAGCTTAATTCATTACACCTGGAGCAGGGCTTTCCTGGGATGAACTCTGTGGCTGCTGTCCCATCCCTCTCCCCGTCCTTATTACAGCACGGACCGTGCTCTCTGGCTGAGTGAGGTGTTGGTTGTGTTGCAAACCCAGTTTGGGTAATCCGGTTATAAACTAATTTACCCACCTGAGCTACTGCATTGTCCCTCTTCCCCACACTCCCTCAGTCACACTGGGGTTAGTATTTGCAAATATTGGAGCAATACAAAAATAAAAACAAGTAAAAAAGGAATGAATCATGTAGTCTTAGAGGAAAGAAGAGCCTGAATCTTATCTGCCCCATCTCCGACCCATGGTGCCGTTCATGTCCTCCGGCCGCCCACCTACTCAAGCTCCTGGAAGCTCGTGCCCGCGGAGCACCGGGCGTGAGAGGGCGATCACAAATGGCAAAAGAAAGTTTGAAACTTTCAGCAAGAAACAGAAACAAACTGTCTTCTGCCTCCTGGGCTAACGGGATATCATGTGCCAAAGAGGCTTCTCGCACCTCTCTGCGAGCTGCGTTATGGCGTGATCCGTGGGGACGCGGACCCGTACGCGTGCACTTACTCAGGGCTGCTCCAGGTCTGAGCAAATGCAAAACCACAACTTTTACAGCAAAGTTTTGTTGCCACAGTGAAGATATTCATTAATAACAGAAACAATTTGCATAGGACTGGACAGACTTAACCAACAATAAACTCAGATATGTTTGCTCCTAATTCCTTGATTTATTCACTGAATTAAAATATTGCCAACTGTCGCTCTCATTTTTTTTTAAGACCATGGAAGAAAAGCTATGAATTATATGAGAAGAACACGTTTGCTTTCAGACAGAATAGCCCCTTGAAATCCCGCCAAGCCTATTTTTTGTGTGTGTTTCTGAAGCATTTGATTTGAGGTTTTTTAATGTTGCTTATTTTAAAAAAAAAAATAATAATAATGAGGCATATGAAAGCCTTTCATATTGTTTAGATACTCTGTTAAAAGTGCTTCATCCCTGTGTCATAGGGCATCAATTTGGGCATTATTAATAAAGCTGAAGGCAAAGCCAGAGGCTACAGGGCAGGTACTCACCACCGTCCATGGTCGTGTTTCAGGCAGGGATGAAGTCACAGGATTAGCCAGAGCATCATACGTTCCAGTGCCGCCTCAACGCGCCGCAGCTCCTGCCAGAGACCCTCTTTGGGAAACTCTCTCTTTTATACTTCCTCCCCTCTGCAAGAAGCTCATGACGTGCCCCAGCGTCGCTGACATTTAGTAGACCCTCCTCCTCCTCCTCCTCCTCCTCCTCCTCCTCCTCCTCCTCCTCGTGCTTTCGGCAGCACAGCAGAGTTGTGCTGTGCCACGCTGCCGTCAGGCACTCGGGCTGTTCGGTGCTTCCTCGGCACAGGCAGCTGAGGGCTGCGCACACATGCTTTGTGCAGAGACTCGGTAAAGTGAAGTGGGTTCAGCTGTTGCACTGACACATGGGGAATTGGTGGTGGTGAAGGGACAAGAGGAAAGAGTCCCCTTTCTTGTTACCTCCCCGCTTCCCAGCAGGTCCTGCCTCATCTGCCGGGGCATCCACCAGAACCCAGTGCTGCAGGGAACGGGGAGGATCCCCATCTCCTCTGCCAGACCCTTTCTGGGGAAGGTGTTCAACTACGGCATGAAAAATCTCGGTGGGCAGGACTGCCAGGGACCGCGTCCCTTCGCCCTGCTCCCGCGTGCTCACAGTGTCCTCTCTACATTAGCAGCAGCTCAAGCGAGTAGGTGGACTTCCCCCCCTCTTTCTGCTTTTGGGTGTTTTTGTGTTACCGTCTGCTCGGTGTCAGCATGCACCGTCATCTTCAAAAGATTCTGCGCTTTTGCAGTCCCACGTTTTCCCCACTGTCCCATTTCTGCAGAAGTGTCAGCCCTCGGGACGTAGCCCTGGGAGGACCCGCAGCACTGTCGGCTCTGGTCCCTGCCTGGACGGGGAGTCACTCGGTCCGATCCTGTTCCTCCATGGATCAGCTTCACTACAAATCGGGGGCTTTTGGTTTGTGGCCATCCAAGGTGGACCCCCACTCTTGGAACAGACTCCTGTAACCGGTAGAAACATCACCAGCTCCTCATGAACTCACTTTCCTTCCGAGGTGACTCAAAATATTCGCTTTGGCATCTCGTCCTCTGCAACTCCTTACAGTGTGTCACTGCTGTTACTGCAGCCGGGACAGAAGGAAAAATAAAGCCTCAGAGGATGGGTCCCAGCGAGAGCGTACAACCCCCACCGGGCCGAGAAGCCCTGCACCGGGGGCTGGTCCGGCGGCTGCGCTGCGGGTCGCCGCTCGGGGCTGGGGCAGGCGAGAAGCCCAGGGTGGACCCAAAGGAGCCAGTTCAGTGAGCAGGGAACTTCCAAAACCAGCCGGAAAGACCCGTCTGCTGGAAGAGAGACAACACGGCTCGGGCAATGTTTATGTGGCTGGGAGACACCTAAAAAGCCACTGTTCTGCTTCAGCAAATGGAAATAAAGGAAAACCTACGCTACCTATGTTGCATTTAGGCTTGTTTACAGTTAATATATTTACTCTGCCTCAGACAAATAATTGTGTGATTAAATAGCTATTACAGGAGGCATCTGTGCCAGGCAGGCACTGCCTCTGGTGAATCACTGTCCTTTTCAGGGTAATCTGATCGGTGTCTGAATTATGTGCCCATGATGTGGGATACGTGTTACAAGGAGCAGATAAGTTGCACTGGCTGAGTTGATCAGATACATCGACAGCAGCACCTCAGCCCTGCTGCTCCTGTAACCTTCAGAGGCGGAATCCAGCTCGCTGCGAGCGCCTTCAGCCAGCGTCCGAGCAGAACACATTCTGTGGACGGTGCTCTTCCTGACTGTTAAACCGCTGCGGCCAGTGAATGTTCGGTAGGCTGTGGCTCTTGGGAAAAGTAAACACTTTTCGCTGCTGGGGAGAGCTGCTTTGTTTCCCTCTAGCATAGTTTAGCACTGCAATATCTGAAGATTTTGTGTTTTTAAAAACCCCCAACATTACAGTGGGGTGTTTTTATTTCTTTTAAGATAATGCGATGGCTAACCACAGCCAAAACAGGAGTTCAGCAGAACGTGAGTACATAAACCAGTCTGATCCTAAAACTACCAGTCACTCGCTGCCTTGCCTCTAACACCAGCTGCTTCAATGCGAAGCCAAACCTTTCCCTCCCGTGCTCTCTCAAGCCCCAAATAAACACACCCGCAGTCGGGGATCCTGTGGGTGTCTCGGATGCGATGCAAACACCCATCCGCGGTTTCAGACCCTCCTTAGACATTGTGCCAGCCCGGCTGTCCCTTCACACCCTTCTCAGTTTCCCTCGCGGCAGGTCAGTGCACCGATGTCCCGATCCTGTTCTGGAGTGCTTAACGTGCCCGTCCCCACGTCCTCACCCAAACTCAGGGGTGTGCAGACTATCAGCGTTTTTTTCTGGCTTCACAGAAGGCGACCTGCGCTTTCCTTAGCACTCTCTAAGCACGCACAGATGACCTTTAAGATCCCTTCCAACTCGAACCATTCTGTGATTCTATGATTGCCGGCTTTTCAGCACGCTCGCTTTTGATTTATCTCGGCAGGCAGGTGCAGTTCACATCTCTGCAACTCTATTTATTGCTCTGTTTTCCTTTTGTTCATCAATTACCAGGCAGGTACGCCGCCTTTGAGAGTTTTATCTCTTAACCACTTCCGCCAAGGAGGAGTAGAGATGAAAGACTGCTCTCAGGTACAGGCAGAATACTCAGAAATGGTGGGTGTAGAGCCTTCAAACGCAGTCGTGGTGCTGCCTGTGGGAGCGGTGGGTCGGCAGCCACGGGGACGAGCGCTTAGATTTGCTCTGAGCTCACACCGCTCCCAGGGAGAGGGGGGGAGGCTGTAGGGCAGTGTCGCAGCGAATCCGTCCCCAGACCCGTGGTGGCTGAAGCCAAAGACAACGAGAGCAAGGCGACAGGCAGGCGGTTTGCAGTTTGTTTTCTGCACATGCTCCCAGGCTTTAGGTACGTGCCAAGTTCTGTGTTGTCAGAGCCAATTCGAGTAAATTGTTTTCCTTAAAAAAGGATGGGAATGTTTTAAAATAAACAATTTACTACGTCTTTATGACACTCAATCTTCTTGTACAGTCATGTTTTGTACCTAGGGAGTTCTCAAAACATTTATTAAAGCTTTACTTAATTTGATTGTATATATTTGCAGCCTATTTCATGCCTTCGTGACTCTGTCTCTTTGACATATTCCCTTTAACACGTGCGCCCCGTGAACTATCTTTTACAAAAATGTGATCCTGCATGAACAAACACACTGCATTGCTCACCAGTGCCAGGCCTGAGCTGCATTCAAGAGGGCCACACTGTGCTCTTTGCTCACTAGAACACGTTTCTCACCCTAAGGATAAATTAATTATATAAAAAAAATCAAGTTACCGGCTACTTTCAGTCTTATGTTAGAATCCAGGTTACTGTGCTCCCCTTCGCTGCAAGAAGAGTGGAAATCAGTGATTACAGTTTGTTGCCCAGGTCGCAGGACTAGAGCTAGATGGCCGTTGTTCATTGATGCGACTTCTCAACAGAAAATGCAGTTCCTAATAAATTCCACAGGAAGTTAGCTCAGAAAGAAACACTTCAGTTCAGGTTGGTTCCACTTGAACTGAAACATCGAATTTGCTGAACTGAATTGAAATTGATCTGACATGAAATCACAGCTCATTCAGCAATGAAATATCTCCTGGGAATTCAGTTTCCTGGATTTCCCATCTATGTCCTGTGTGTGAAATGGGACTTTTTGCAGTCTCTCCTTCAGCTAAGGCACACGGACGTCCCAGGACGGGAAGGGTCCCGGCGCGTCTCAGGGGATGGTGCCTGCCCAGCACGCGCGCCTGGATGATCTTAGAAAGCAGAACTCGTAAAGCTCTACCGCACTTCAGCAAGGTGTAATTCATTCTGAGAAAAGCACAGCACGAGATGTTTTTACATCCTAAATTTAAAGCCTTCATTTATTTTCCACTAATTTGGCTTTACGTGAATTGAGATGGAAACAGCCTTTGAGCGCTCGCTTTCTCAGCAGGTGGAGAGTCGCTGCGGCTGCAGCCAGCCCTGCCCATGGCTGCACAACACGCACCACGGCGGGATCGGCTCGCACGGCGCTGAGCGGGCGGCACGAGCAGTTCCAGGTGGGCAAACTGACATTGCTGCGGTCCGGCTTCAGGCTGAGCGCCGAGGGAGGTTTTGCATACGAGTAAAAGCATCACAGTTCAAATGCAGGCGTCGCAGGTCCCGTGCACAGCGCTGACCCGTCCTTCTCTCCCCAGCGCCCTGCCGCAGGACCAGACAGCACGGGGCGCCGCAGGGAAGGACCCAAACCACCGGGAAGCGTTTCTCCCCTTCGCTGTAGGAAACCAGAGTCGCCCAGACAGACGCACTGGTGAGGTAAAGGTGAACCTGACTCAGCTGTCCACTTCCCAGTAATGTCCCTTCTCTTACGTCCGTCGAGGAGGGACCCTGACGTCCCCTCGGCTGTTCTGCTCTGCCCGGCAGTGCCGAACCAGGACGCTCAGGGTCTCCCACCTCTGGTTTTGCCTCCTGCCCAAACACCCCTTGGCCCTCCAGCTTCTGAGCTGGCATTTGGGAGGCGTGCAAGGAAAGGTTGTGTCTTGAAGTCAGGACATTTACTTGCGGGGGGCTTTGACACAGTCATTCCTCAAGCAAACAAAATAGCAGAAGTGAAATTGTGAGTAAATTCCTGACATTAAGAGCGGTACCCAGCTGGGATTCCTCACCCAGAGGAGTTCTTAGAGCGGTTTTAGGGGATGCCCTGAAAAAAAATCTCATGATTGTGATCTCACCATGAGGTTATTAAAAGATCCTTATCCTCCCAGCAGAGGAAGTAATCTGCGCAGCAGGCAGGCTCCGGCGGGGCTGGCAGTTGCCCGTGTTGCCTGTTGGTCAGCCGCAGGAGGGAAGGACACAGGCCTGGTGTCACTGGGAATTCACCTTCTTCATGCCTGCGTCATGTCAGGGGTGATGGCCTTTCTCTCCAGTTCTTTTTTGGAGAAAAAAACCCACCCAGTTTTACCAGATTGGCATCTGCTCTGCCCTAAAGCAGCTTCCTCAGCAGTCCAGGAATTGAGCTGTGACGAGGGAAATGTCCCCAGGGACACACGTGGGGAGAGTTTGGGTCAGCAGAAACACAGACACTCTGCTTGGCACCGCCGAGGCGGGGAGGACGAGCCGGGTAACCGGGCAGCGACGCGCGTGCTGCTGGTTCCTCGTCCCCCGGGCCCCCGGGGCAGGGCTGGGCTGCCAGGTCTGCTCCCACACCGCCGGGTCCGGGTGTCCCGAGGGGCCCACGAGGATCACACGGATCCCTTCTGGCCTCAACTAACACCAAAGAGGCAGTGGTCTAAAAAATAAGAAGAAAACCTCCTGGGATGTTAAAGGAACCGTGCTGGGGAGGGTGCGGGACCGCTCGTTGTGTCTCGGGAGGGTTTGAAGCCTTCGCTGCACTTTGTTCCCACACGGTGGGCAAACTGCTGGGAGGTTCCCAGATATGGAACAGGATAGCGAACAGTAGGGAGCAATGAATCGGTGAGGGAGATGAAGAGAGGGCATTAGGTCTCCTAAAAGAGTCGGAGGTTACGGTGGCTGCTGACCATACAGAAGCATCCTTCCTGCGAGCCTGCGGTACCATATTCAGAAGGTGTAAGGTTTGACACGAGTCCCCTACGGCCTTTGAAACAAGGCTGACTACAGAAACAGGGAATAGTGCCGTCAGGGGTGTCCGCAAGAGCTCAGCCAGCCCTCTCTGCCACAGATCTGGCATTCTTCATCCCTGGGCTTAGAAAAATAATAATACAAAATATCGTATTGTGGTTTTTCACTCAGTTTCTGTTGTTGCTGTCACTCTTTCTGGTCTGTCTCCCCCCCACCCCGCCCCAGAATTGGGGCCAGGATTCAGATGGCTTTTTCTTGCCTTTTTAAGAGAATTGAGTGGAAAAAAAAAAGGCAAATTGAAACTAGCTGTTTGCAGAAATTATAGACTTTTATAAGTCACAAGTGAAGCTGTACGTGATAATTTACAACAAAATAAGACGCCAACCTGATAACTGCGAAACCACTTCAAAAAAAACCCTTGAAGACCGTGAAAAAGAGGCGTCAAAGTGAAAGAAGGGAACTGAGAACAAAAACAGTGAGACACAGACCTAAGCCAGAGCAGGATCTGTGCTTTCAAGCCTGATCTCCACTGGGTTATCCGTCCAAATCCCACTGGGGGGAGATTTGTAAGAATCACCACCAGTAATACTCTGCATACGCAGGGGAGACCTCAAACCCAGGAGTGGCAGCGCTCGATGAAGCGTCCAACGCCTCGAGCGCGCGTTGCAGCCCCGTCGAGGCGCGAGCAGTTACGGCTGCGATCAGTCAAGGAGGAAACTGGGACTCGGCGCGTGTCTGCCCGGGAGAATGGGATGCAATTACAGCTGCTTCGTCTGTCTAACGTGATTAAACACCACACTTCTGCCCTGAAGCAATTGCAATTTATATCTCAGCTGCCTGGAGAGCTAAAGCTGATTTCTGGCCTCCGCTGGGGTTGTACCAGCATCTGTCACAGCACCCGCGCCTGCGCTTCCCTGGCGGGGCGGGCAGGAGTCGCTGGGAACAGGCACCAAAGCCACGGGGCGAATGCGGGATTCCCTTCTCTCCCTCTGCAACTGCGAGAGGAACGTTCCTGAGAGCGGTGGCGCGCGCTGAGCGCCACCTCACCCGTCCCCTTTCCCGACGGGACGCACTTCAGCCGTGTCTGTTCTGCAAGTGCCGAACTGAAGGTGGGGAGCGCTCCAGCCGGCGCAGCAGGGAGGCGACCAGGAGGCAGCGCCGACACGCTGAGGGCGCCTTCTGCGCGAGGGGCGACCCAAGGCAAGAACAAAACCACATTCTGGCGCGCGGCAGGTTCACGCGGGAGCGCGCAGTCTGCAAACTGCTCTCTTCAGTCCCTTACAGCCTCGTGCATCCGAGCGCGGTGGGGTACCGGGGCAGATACCGAAGCCTGACGGCTGCAGTGGGCTTTGCTGCCACGAGGTGCTGCAGGTTCTCGCCCACAGCCGCTTCTCGCGGTGGTGCCCGAGGAGGGCCCAGCTCGGCAGCTTTTAATGCAACGCGGTTAAGGGACAACGAGCCTGGACTGTTTGTGCTAACTGTTGCACCCACACATCTCACCTCCGCAGCACCGCTCCAGCCAAACCGCTAATGCCTCTGGGTTGCTGTGCTGTAAAATCCTGCCCTTGCTCAGCAGAGGAGAGAGTTTGTGGTACAAAACATTGATAATAAATGAAAGTTATTTAACACTTGCACTCAAAAATCCCAGAAGCTGCTACTCACAAACTTTGCACTCTGGATTAATTTTTTTTTTCCCTGAAGTGTACAAGGATATACCAATAAATTAACATGCACGAACTAAAGTGGATTAGTTGAACCGCATTAAGCCCCCACAAAGACAATCTTATTCAGAATTAATGTGATCTGAATTCAATTTAGCTTAGTTCACATCGAAAGTGAAATTAGTGTAACTATAAATTACCCTTATTGACAGATTGAATCACCTGTGGCAGAATTACTGAGCAGGGTCATGCCAAGTTATCCAGGAGCAAAGTGGAAACGACCCCAGTGTGCCCAGGGAAACCAGTCCCGTGTGCCGGGAGAGCCCCGTCCCGCTCCCGCAGCGGAGACCCCGGGGCAGCCACAGCCTTAACGTGGCTCTTCCCCTGAGCCGTCCACCCAAACCTCCGCTGCTGCGGAAGCGGTTTTGCACTCTTCTCTTTGGTCACATCTACCCAAGAGCAGCTTAAACATAAAGTCTCGGGCTCATATTTGAATTTCTGCCGTTTGTGCAGGGCTGTGGCTTCAGATGGGTTCCGTCTTCTGGATGAGACACGGAGAGACCCGACCCGCCGACCAGCGATGCTTCTGTGCGGACAGTGCTGGAGGCCTCACCCTTCCCCTGGGCTCACACCACCCAAAGCTTCACCCGCCCCCCAGGAAAGCGCGGCCCTCCGCTCCCTTAGAAGGTATCGTGTCGCTAAACAACCTTTCCCCGTGCCTCTGTGCGCGGGGTTCTTCCGAGGGATCCCTTTGCCCCACGTGAGGCGTTTCTCACTACGGTGCACTCTTGTTAGAAAGTTGGAAAAAGAAGAGGAAGGGGACTTCCTTAAAAAGGAAGTTCTTTTTAATGGCTTTAATTTCTATTTGCCATAATCTGCGTGAAGGTAGAAACCCCAACAGCCGCTCACGGTTGTAGAGAGGCGTACGAGCGGGCGCGGTGGTGCGCCCGGCAGCCCGACGCGCTGCGGGGCGTTCCCTGCACAGCCCGGGCGACTGTGGAGTTTGGAGCGCTGGTCACGGCCATGCAAAACGTGCGCTGCAGCAAATACCGTCGCTGCTGGCTGGTGCTCGCTAACCACTGCACCAAAAAGAGTAAAAGCCGCCAGCGGTGTGCAGCCGGGGGGGAGCCGGGGCGTCTCCAGGCAGGAGGTTGAGAGACGCCTGGTGGCAGCGCTTGTCCCAGCCCGTGCACCTCTGCGAGCACATCACTGGCACCAACGCTCGTCTGGAATCGGTGATGAGGAGCGTTTTTCTCAATATTCCTGCAGGCAGGAGTGCTGAGGACGCGTAGTTAAAAGGCTCGAAGGAGGGGTGAGCAAGGGAGCAGAGCAAAGACAGTGCGGTTTTAATGGCCCCGGGTCACCACAAGGCTTTTGGGTTGGTGGTGACGCTGAAGGCATTTTCTTTTTGTAGCTTTTGATCAATTGAGTAAAAAAAAAACCACCCCAATAGTTTTGTGCTTGGTTTTTGGTTTTTGCTTTTTGCTTTTTTAAATGAAAAGGAAAGCCTGCCTAGCTGGGGGTTTAGGACAAAACCTGAGAGGAAGAAAAGGCGAAAGGAACCACCCCTGAGTCCTGGGGATAGGGCAGGCGCAGGACCTGGTGGGGACTGAGAACCCCCGACGGGACCGATGAGAGCCCTCAGCAAACGCCGGCGCTGAACCGAGCAGAGAGAGGGGGCTGAACCCCACTCCCCATCGCTGGGGAACACATTCTGCTCATCGCACCCGCGCTCCCTCAGGGGCTCCCTCCCTCCCTCGAGCGTTGTCCCCGGGTGCGCTCCCCTCGCGGGGCTGAGGGGCGGCTCCACCTCCCCCGGGGCCCAGGCCCACGCTGGGACCCGCTCTGCATCGCCGCCATGCGTCGCGGCGCGAGGCAGCTCCCGTTTCCGTGCGCACAGTGAGCCGCCCTGGCCTCCCCGCCGCGCCAGGGTTTGGTTTTACTTTGCTATTTTATCCCTCTAAAGCTCTATTAATCCATTTCATTTCTTTCTATCGCAGGGATAATCCTTTATGTAAGCACAGCTTCTCCAGTCCAACTCCTCACTTTGCTTGAAGCAGATCGGCTTTGCCGGAGCAGCCCATGGGACGCACAGGTGACTCCTTGTTCTAAACCTTTGCTTAGTTTCTCCAGAAGCTTTTTTTTTTTTCCTCCTGAAGTTTAGCTGTTGCACAAACACGAGACTTCTGTCTTTCGCGGAAAGCCAACCTCAGCCACGTATGTAGGTCAGCGCTTTGAAAGGGTATTTCGGTGCATAAAGCTCTTAAGAGGCCAAGTCCTCAGGGTTTCACTGGGAGCGAAGCTCTTCGCCGGCTGAATGGCTCTCGAACAATCTCACAAGGTGCCTCGTTCATATTTTAACATCTAAATACCTTTCAGTATTTACCCTTTGGAGCCTGCTGCGTGTACCTGTTATTGTATTTCAGGTTTGTAGGTCAGAATGTTTGGGGTGCGTGTGATAAAATCTGATAATTATATTAATGCAAAAAAAAAAAATCCAAAAAACGTTAAGAGCAATTTTTTTTAACACAGGCATCTTAGCAACTTTTACTGAGCGTATTTTTGTGGTGAGATAAAAGCGTATTTTTGAGAACTACCCAATACAGAAAAGAACCTTTTACCTGCAGAACAAACCGAAGAGCAGAGCCGTGGGGGTGTCAGAGGTCACAAAGCATGAGTCAGACGCTCAAGAAAAAGCCCGTTTTTTTCTCTTGAAGAGAAAAACAAACCAAAGAAAACAACTCCCTCGCCGTGCTGCCACGTTTCGGATTTGCCTCTTTGTTTCCTTGGCAGTCCCCTGTGGGCGTGAAGGACTCGGCAGCTCTGGGGCGCCCGTGGGAGATGGTCACCCCCGGGGGGAGCCGAGCCCGTCTCCAGCAGCCCGGCACCCTCGGCCACCCCACCCCAGCCCGGCACCCTCGGCCACCCCACCCCAGCCCGGCTGGCCCCACGGCTCCCCCGGCAGCAGCCAGGGGGCACAGGGCACAGCTGGGGGGAGAAGGACCCCCGGCCGTCCAGGAGCTCGCACCCGCTCGCCAAACAAAGCGCACGAGAGCCAGGGGCGGCAGACCACCAACTCCAGTGGCCCCGACAGCAAAGGCACAACACAACGGTGGGCGTTATCTGCCCCATCTGCCCGTGGGAGAGTTTCAGGTCCTGCTGAGGACCTGCGGGTGGGCGTGCTGGCTCATCAGGAGTCCTAATTAGCTGCCGTCTCTCAGAGGCGGTTGGTGGACGGCCAACCGGAGGCGTTGAGCAGGCACCAGGCTCCTGCGAGCTGGTTCCAGCAGCAGCAGAAGGAGCGGTGGGGCTGAGGAAGGGCCGTTGCAGGAGGACGGCGAAGGTCCCTCTCCTGCGCCTGGTCCCTGATGCTCACGGCCCTTGCGGGCAGCTCTGCCGGGCACTCGGGGGTTGGTCAGTCTTCAAACGCTGCCCACTGGGCATTTGTTCAGGTTTTCATGTGCTTGGAGAAGTTATTTTACCCTTGAAGACGACACCTACGCATTCGGGTACACACCCGTAGCTGCAACACACCCTCTCTTTGCCAATAATTACTGTTATTTACATATACCTTGAGAATATGCAGCAGATGAAAAGCACAAATGGCCTTCAAAACCCAGGGCTGGTGCCCGGAGAAAAGCTGTTGCACAACAAGCGTTTGCAGCACCTGAGGTGCGGAGCCTCCTCCCGCCCCGGCCCAGGCAGCAGCCGGTGTCCTGTGAGAAGGCAAAGCTTTATGTTGGCAGCAGCGATCGTTCCAGAAAATGTTTTTTTAGAAGAACGAAATGCAGTAAATAAATCTTCAGATGTGTGGCCTAAGATGTAAAGCAATTTCTGTATAATCGAAGTGATTTGTCACAGGGAGCTGAGCTGGTGGCAGCAGCACTTCCATTGGCTTCTGCGGGATCCGGAGCACGAGTGGGTCCCGGGGTGGAATTAAGGGAATAAACCAAACAGGAGTGAGCGATCCCATTTGTTCTGTTAAATCTGAATTGCCTTTCTGAAAGCGCAACACGGTAACTTCAACTTTAAACACGAGGGCAACAGCCGTGTCTCTTTGTGGCACTCTGTAGTTAGAATAATGTCATTTTAGCAAAGAACTCACAAATTCAACACACGGGCGACCGGTTTCTCGGTTAGCGTCGGGTGCACCATGGCCTCTGCGAACAAACTGTTTGTCTTTGAGCAACCAAACAGGCTGAAATGAAAGGAAAATAAATCCATGTAGTCTTGACCGGGGTTGTCGGGCGACTGGGGCGACGCCAGACCCGCTGCGGGCTCCTGCGCGCGGGGTTTGGCGTGAGAGTCGGGGCTGCAGCGGGAGGACCGAGGCGCCGGCGGTGCGACGGGCGCCCGCTGCACGGGTTGTTCTGCCGTGCGAGTGACACCGCTGTGCAGCCTGGGGAGGGGGCTTCGCACAGGCGATGGCTCCGCTCGCTCTGAGGGAGAGGCCGGGCCATCTCTTCTAAGTTTTGCCTTCAGTTTTGAAAATCTGCACGTGTTAAGCGATTGGCGAGAATCGCCTCGGTCCGTGGAACGAGTGCTGTCGGGTGCCTGCTGAACCGATTGCTTTTTTACCCAAAGCGAGAGAGTACGCAGCTGAAGCTCCACACATATCTGAATTTTCACGTTACATTTCAACCGGCGCCTGTTATTTTTGGTGATGTGAGTTCCCTCGGACTAATGAGTTAGTGGAACAACTAACCCTCCTCTCTTAATTACTAGTTCTTTGGCAGAGTTAATTATGAAATGTAAACCCAAAATGGGTCACTGGGTGACTTCCCTCTTCTCCTAAGTGCCTCAAGATGTATTTTTCATTGTATCCTTTTCATTGCTGGAAATAGAAACTCCTAAAATGCACTTCAGCCATTACAACTGCGAGTGCTAAGCGTTACGGCAAGAACAACGTGCCTGCTCCTCCAAGAAACGGAAATTTTGACTTTAATTTTTAGGCAGGTTTCACTGCTGCAGATTTTTAAAACCCAAATTAAGCAGCAGTCGTGGTTTCTGTTTGCTCAGAAGAGGGTTCTTTTCGTGTCCACCTTTGTCAAAAAACCGCATTGGTATCAGGACTCCTACTTTTCCTTAAAAGATGAGGCCAAGAGAAGCCCCCCTCCCCGTAGCTCCTCGTGCGACAGTGCTCACGAGAGTGGCATTTCATCAGTGCTTTCCCTTTCTTCCTCACTTTCGGCGTGTTTTGCAATAACCTTTCCCGCGGCGGTCGCGGGCAGCTAACAGCGACGGCGTGTTGGCGGGTTTGGGTGAGCTGTGACCCTGTCCCTGGGGACGGGTTCGCCCCTGCACCATCCGCCCTCCAATCAAACACGGGCGTTACGGGGGAAGACAAGACCCAGACCACTGTAAGTTTAAAAAAACCAAACTTGTTGGATTTTATTATCTTTAGACTATTTAAAAAAAAAGACCAAAAGGATTTAAAAAACATTACCATCCGATAGACCCACTATTCCATAAAAACATACGAGTTTATTGAAGCATATGCATCATGTGTCCTCTTAAGAGCTGTAAAGTCATAAAACGGCTTGTATCTCTTGTTGCTATTAAGTGTATTTTTTTTCTTCATATATAGAGTGAAATGTGGCATTTTCAGTACGTTTGTAGAGTTCCCAGAGGTTTTGAAAGCTCACCGCAAGCAGAACTACTAATTTTTACCATTTGTGCCATCTTAGCGAGTGTCTGCTCAGAGAACCCATCAGTGTTTGAAAGCTCTCCTGCTCTGAATTTTGCCGCCGAGCTCACACCACGGCACCTTACCAAGAAGTAAAGGAGTTAATTGGTAAAGAAAAGCAAAGATGTTCAGAATAACCCCGCGTCCCAGAAGAAACCCCTCATACACGTCATTTACTTCAGGACGCCTATAACCAGTCCCTTGGAAAGGGATCTCCTGAAATGGCGCCTGCAGGACCTGAGCACGAATTTCCGTCCCCGCAGAGCAGCTACTCTGTAAAAGGCAAAGGTCACACCATCAAACCGCTGCGGCCGAGCCCCGCAGCCTTCTCTGGGCGCACGGCTCGCCAGTGCTGGCGGCAGCTGCAGTAGACGTCCTTGCTGGCGAGACCCGACGCAGCGGTGGGGACACGCGCTCGGCTGCTGTGAGGTTTTTGGTTCGTTAGATGAAGGAAATGCTCTCGGTTATACCCATCGCGTCTCTGCTTCACAGCCCTGCCAGCGTAGGGTGCCTCCGTCCCATTCTAACCCCTTGAGAAAGCGACTGCCATCGACCACATTTCTCAGCTGTGCCGCTTCGGCCTCCGTCAGCGCCACGCTCCCTGGGTGCAGCGCAGCGCCGCCCCGGCCGGGGCACCCCGGGTACCTGCGGGGCTGCAGCGGAGACGCGACGCACCGCTGCACCTCACTTCTGCCACAAACAAACAAGAAGGACCTTTGAGAAAGACACTGCCCCTGCGGTGACCTGGCTGGAGGCAAGGGAGACAGCCTGATTTCTAACACAAAACCCCAAAGGAACGCTCTTTCCAGGGCAGGAATCCCCAGCAACAGCACGCACCGCTCCACACCGTTCCCCTTCTGTCTGTTCTAAGATGGCCTCTGCCCCTCCAGGCCCCTTTACGTCACTACGCTGATAATCTGACACAGTATTAAAACCCTTTGGAACGAGTGATACAGGCAAGGAAGATACAAAAGCCGTGTAGCACATTTTGAAATCAAAACAGTACTTCATTAAAAAGACACATGAAGTCAATATTTATTCTTTCTTCTCGCTTTCCTCAGCGATGGGGTCTGCGGGAGGCTCCTCAACCGTCGCGCTATTGCTCTCCGACCCAGTGTTGCTGTCACTGGTCCCCTCCTCCGCAGTGCTATCGACCCCTTCTTGGCCGCTCTCCTTATCATCCGGGGTAGATGTTCCTTCTTCACCGTTCTGCTGGCTTTCTGTGCTCTCTTCTGGGTGAGGCTCTTCTGCAATAAGGTATTTCTCAGTGTCATTCACATGCCAATACATTTATTTAGATTATGCAATTAGAATTTATAAAGAAACAATCTAATAAATGCGAGTATTCCCTAGCAGTTATTTCTGTCACTCGGAACGGGCAGTAACGGGCACAGCTCTGGAAGGCCTCGCGGTGCTCAGTGGGGCTGCCACAGAGTCCTGAAAGGCACCTCCAGCTCCACGACCTCAGACGTGCAGCCACAAGAACGCCATGTGCCTCCGTAAACCAGAAGCACTGGAATTCAGACTCCCTGTCCCCTTTGCCTTCCGCTCGTGCTGTTACGGCAATGACTCCCTGAGATATTAACCACCGACACTCTTAAATACAAGCATTTCTAAGGTCGCTGTACAAACACGGGGAAAGACTGCAGCTCGCCCTGTACGAGCAGCACAGAAAGAAGTGCCGTTCTGTCATCCTTGCTAGATGCTGACGCTGGCACAAGGAGACGCTCTCAGTTACTCCTCCCTAACCCACGTCTAAAAGGCGAGTTAGGTTTAGAAAGCAATTTTCTCTTCCCTTGGGTACATCACACGCAAAGCTTTACACAGGGCTGTACGAGATCCCTCTTCCCCCTTTAAAGAGGAGCAATTTAAGGAGAAGAAAGCAAACGCCTGTGTTCGCCGAGATGAAGTTAACTATTCTGAACCTTGTTCTTCCTACCAACAGCAGAAACGCGAGGCGCTCCTGGCTACGCTCAGCCTCTACAGAGATACTTTAACGCTGATCCTTCGAGGATTCTGAAGCTGGTCTTCAAACACCGTTACCTGTCTCCATTGGAGCACTCTCCTCTTCTTTCTTCTCCTCTGTCTTGTTAGCTGCCTGTTCTTCCTCAGCTGCGATGTTGTTTTGACTGCGCTCGGCTTGCTCCGCTGCTTCCTTTTCCCTTTCCTCCTGCCTCTTGCGAGCCTGTTCCTCAGCTTGAGCAATCTCAGCTGCGATTTTTTCCATGTCCACTTCCACTTTCAAACTGCATAACTAGCAATTAAAAAAGAAGAAAGCTCTTTTACTACCTCAGTTACACTGAAAACCAAAACATCAGTAAAACCCAGTTATGAGTTCAGTATTTCTACATGCAGCACAATTCTTTTGATTTGACAGCATACATTAAAAGCTTCAGTAACTAGGGAGGGAGATACAAGCAAGTTAACAGCAACAAAAGAGGGGAGGAAGAAACAACCTAAACGTTATTTGAAGACAGCCAGGGACAGAGCAGCGTGCTCTCCGCAGCAGCGTCAGCCCACCTTCCTTGCACTCACCCGGTCAGGCCTGAAGGCACTTTTCAACTGTACTGGCTGAATGTCGCCACTAAAGGTCACTGAAGGAGCATGAAATAACACTGCTGCGTGCTGACACCCCGCAGGGACGCTGCAGGCAGTCAGGCAGTTACACCTAACTGAGCACAGAACTAGCCACAAGCAGGCAGAGCACTTGTACAAATGGGTAACTAACAGACTCTGCAGCGTAAGTGGAGAGAAGTGGGAGTTGTACCCTTTTAAGCTCGTTGTTAAAGGATTCTGTGCTTTCCAAAAACTTCCTCTTCTTTTCCTGGTGACGCTCTTCAATTTGCAGAAGCTCAGCTTCTAGTTTACGCTGGAAATGAAATAAATGGTAAGAACCTTACTATGCAGTCATGTGAGGAACTGGAGAAAATTTACAGCTACGCACAAAAATATTTAGACCGGTACTTTAAAATGTGCCATATAATACATAAACAGCCTTATGCCTTCCTTGATCTAATACCCAATAGCTGGGACATTCATAGTCAGGAGTTATGAACAACAGATGGGTCTGTGCAGTCACTGGGGATTGCCTGGGCGTATTGTAGATGAAAAATGGTATGGACTGGGGGAGAATCCTCCAGCACAGAATCTATGCATTATACACCCCACGGGTACATACACACGCGCCCCCCCTGTTACATTCTCTAACGGAGAACCACCACAGTTCAAAGGAAAGAAGGGATACCACCCCCCTCCACTCCCCCAAATCTTCTTTTGTTAATTAAGAAAAGCAACAAATCTAATTCTGGTGTCTCAGTTTTCTTCACCTACACGCACAGACTGTTCCGACAGGGCTCTGTTAACGCCCCTCTTCGGAAAACACACGCATACGCCCTGCCGGAGCCAGCCGAAACGTGCAAGTGGGACCTCACTGGATTTCCTTGTATGCATTTAACTTTCCATGAAAAAATGTTACAATAGGGAGGATTTACTGTAACAAAGAATCATTACAAACAAGATTATGTGTCATAAGCTACCTGAAAGTCACAACTCTGCCAGCACCTGTTAAACAGAAGACTGGCACTACCTACAGAAGGGGTCTGTACAACAACGAGGAGCTATTGAATGAATACTTAAGGTACCCCGAAGATCAAAGTACAGTTTAATATGATTCTCAGTACCAAAAGAGCAGAGGAGGTGAAGTCTCACATCTTGCAACTCCCATGCGAACCCAGAGATTAGCTATTCGAGCGTACAGAACGTTGACACCCAACAAGAATGGTCAT
This sequence comes from Pluvialis apricaria, assembly GCA_017639485.1. NCBI lineage: Eukaryota > Metazoa > Chordata > Aves > Charadriiformes > Charadriidae > Pluvialis > Pluvialis apricaria. The sequence continues at coordinate 5,365,854 of CM030032.1, forward strand.
GTAGATGATCAAATGACCCGAGACTTGGAGTACAGCCCAACACCATTATGTTTTAGCTGCCTTCGTATCATTTATCTTTACCTGATGAACCATTAAAGACTGAACCTGGCGTTTAAGAACTTGCATTCTAGCTGTAGTGACGACAGAGCGGACATCGGGCACCACACTTTCACTCAGGATCTCACTGATGAGACGATGGTTTCTTTGGAACCGAGCTGTGGCTGTGTGCTTCATAGAAAATCCATCGTCGTAATCTGAAACGAGGTTTAAGTGTAACTGCTTTAATTCCACAAAATGAGTACCACGTCTAGTGACGCTACACCCACATTACCGCTAATTAAAACAAAATAAAAACCTTAACACCAGTTGCTGTCATGTCACAAAGTTCATACAAATATACATCAGGTAACCAGAAAAAAAGACAGTATGAGGATGGAACGCCATTTACACTGGCATAGCTGTAACAGCTACGGCTTTAGAAGCATGTTTGAGATTTGGATTGACCTCGTTATTTACTGCGTTGCTTTCCACACTTCGAGTCAGAGGAACTATTAATGCACCGAATAAAAAACCTGATCAATCGTGCTACCAGAGTGATACCCAGTGCAAAACACCAACAGGAGAGTGACTCCTCTATAAATAAGCTTTGCAGCAAAGATCAAAAAGACTTGTTTTTGAAACAGTGAGAAATGAAAGCATGAAGCAGTGATACATGTTTACTCATCACTGAAATTCATAGTAATGTAATGAGTATCTAATTATGTATTTATTTGTAGTAAATGCAGTTCTCTAAAGAACAGTGACCGAAGGAAAAAACCCACACTTCAGGAGAAAAAGCACCCAAGCAGATAGGTCGAGTGCTGGTCTCCTTATAAGCTTCTTGCAGAGAAAAGAAATTAAAGGAAGCCCAAAAGGAACTAAACTGTCTTGTCCGACACGCACCCAGAGGATTAACGACAAAGATCTAAGAGTATTTCAGGTCAAGGATTTTTTTTCTCTGATCAAATTAGAAGAGCTTCCAATTTATGGCAAGATACTGAACTCTGACAATTTTAATCTAGTCACAGAATTTCACATGAAGTACAGCATTATGGATTGCACTAGGTACTCATTTTAAAGGTAAATTCACTTTGATGCTACAAACCGGAACAAAATAATGTGTCTTCCTTTATCTAGCAGCACCCAAAAGCTTCCAACCCACAGAAGACAGAAGTCTTCCTATTTTTTCTGTATTTCTTGAAGGAAAGCAGGTGAAGCTTTTCAACATAATAAAAATCAAAACACACTCTGCAGTTTTTGGTATCAAGAACCTATCTACAAAACAGACTCAGAAAAATTCAAGTCAAACTTTAAAGCACAGTAATTAAATAGCATAAAGTATTGGTGAGGAAACAAACTTAGAAGAAACTTCTGTGAGCATATTTAGTTGAGCGTTAAAATCAGTTAAGCAACAAGTATGAATTATCTTCCAGAATGATGTCACGTGGAAAAGTCCAGAAGTTGAATTTATTTTAGATCAAGTTTTCCTAATGGAGATTACTCTGCCACTATTCAGAGCAGTCTCACAGAGAATGCCAGAAAATATTACCAAAGAAGATAAACAGTTTAATGAGTAAATCAGTAATGAGTTTCTGTCTCCTTTATCTCAAAGTGTTATGTTCAGTTTCTCGTTGAGGTATCACCTGACTAAATGAAGCAAAAAGAGAAAAATAGCGGGAAGACAGTGGATTTGCAAGAGACAAAGAAATATTAAGCAAATTGGTCCCCTTAAAGTTGTGCCTTTGTCCTCTTGAGATCCTTTTATGCTAAAAATTCTCGATCCCAGTGACATGTGGGATCAGACAGAAGCAACGCTTCTGTCCCAGAAATCACTTGCTGTTTTGTCCCAGATGCGAAGAGATGCAGCGCTGGGCGTAGGACAGCCAGTTCTGGCCGAGTCCACTTGGCCCCGGCAGCGCAGCACAATGTGAAGCCCCCAGACGCCAGCTGCTGGAACACTGAATATATCGACATGAATTCTGCAGTTACCTCACACTGGGGAAAGTGCTGTTCGCCATGAGCTTTCTCTCAAGGGTACGCTTTTACAAGGGGGGAGGAAAAAAAGGGTGTAACTGACCGAGTACATTTTTCGCCCTCAGGTTTCAACAAGTATTTGGTCACGGATTTAAAAGCAGACATGAGGTCTGTGAGTCTGAGTTTTCCCACTGGGTGGGGTGCATTTCCTTGCAGTCAAATAAACTTTCAGAATTTTCTCATCAAGGTGTCAACAGCAAAGGTAACTTATTTTCTAAACAATCTCAACTGACAGTTGTTGAACACATTCAAAGTTCAGGTGCTCTTAATCACACCAGAACTCTGCCTGTCAGAATTATGTTCTTTTGGTAATAAAGCACAAAATTCCATTCAAGCTGGATTAAATCAGGCATCTAAGCCTTTTATAATGCATATGTTAAAGCCATTACAGAGCTTTAAGCAGACTTACTTGTTTTGAACTGTAAGCATTACTTCACACCTAATTAAGGGCTGGAATAACTTTTGCCCCTGGCTTGCCACCTTAGTTTTTGGAAACAAGACATAGTCAGCTGTTAGCTGTATGAAATAAAACGTGATAATGAAAATCGGTATTAAAGGTACCAAAACACAAAAGAAGTCACACTAAGCATTGTGAAAGTCGTACACTGGTAGTTTTCCGTATCTGGCATCCGTTTATACTGTCAGTCCTGTAACAAGACTCTCACTGGACCTGCATACAAACTCCTTTCTGCTTACCGTCTGGGTCTTCCGCGGGCTGTATACTCATGTAAGGTTCGCCTTTCTCCATGCGTGACTGCCTTTGTCGGCTTTCTTCTTCCAACGCAGCCTCAGCACGACTTTTTGCGTTGATGTAGGCAAGGTACGCAGGAGAGTTATGGTAGGCCTTCATGGACTCATTGTACTCTATCTGAAACGTGACCAATATTGTTTGATTGCACCATTGGACGATTTCAGACTTGACATAACTGTAGCCTGTACAACCCAAATTGTAGTTATACAGACAAAGCCATTTGGAATCATATGGCCGATACGCGAATGACCATATTCTCTCAGTCTTTCTTTTTACAGAGCAGAGCTTCTTCCATAGTCATTCATGTTTTAAAAACACTAGCTGGGCTTTTAGGTACATTTCAGGTTTAATACCCGAGAAGTTTTACGATAGCTTTGTTTTTTAAGATTTAAAAATCAAATACCTCAGGACAAGGCATTTATGATCAAACTCTCATAAGATTAAAAAAATGAGTTAAAATATTCTCAGTAATTCTCTGGAGTTCTAACTAGATCTTTGATTCCAATTTCTTCTCTTTCTTTATTCCAGTATGTCATGGAACAGTTTTCAAAGTAACTTATGATTTTTCCGTTCTTTGGCGCATCCCTGCACTGGGATGATACAGAATGCCGCAGCCAGACTACCGTCTCCTCCTGGTAGCAGTACTGCATCACTATTTTCACCGTCTCTGAAGTATTTTTCCCTTTGAATTGCTTTCTTTAATCTCACTATTAAAATTTGCCAAGTCTAGATTTTGTACAATGATTGGAGATATTTCCAATGAAAAATGAGATATAATCTACAATATTGCTAAAAGTACCTAAACACCTTGTTTTCTTTATGACTAGGACTGGAATCCTCCTACCTAGGCACTGTACAAATATAAGCAAGATGGCCCCTGCCCCAAGGAGCTTACAATCTAAACATCATTACCGAGTTAAAAAATAGAATTCCTTGATGGTTTTTTTTTTCAACTAAGAGCATCTGGTTTTGAAGTACTTCTCTACTGACTTGGAATAAAACCAGCTTAGGTTTGACCAGGTTATACACAGCCTCAGATGCCTACCAGGTTTAAGCACAACACAGCAGCTGGACAGTTTTCCCTTTGTGCCTCGGGATCACAGTAACCGTCTTGTGAAGGTCCTCACCACTTACCAACCTGGACACTCGAGGCAGCTGTCATCTTTTGTCACCAAAACCAAACCATAACAAAACCCTAGAAGTGGTAACATTTTTCTATCAAGAAACAAAACACTACGCCATAGCGTGGAGTGACACCAGATTACACCATGAAAAGCAAACCCTGCGTGACTGGAAGTCTGTTATGAACCCGTTCATGACAATAGCAGTAGCTGCAGAGCACCAGTTTTGAAAGAGGGTTTTGGTGTTGAGACAATCTTTTCAATACTGATGTTGTACAATCAAATCCATTCATTAAACAGTTAAAATCGACACTCAATTCTAAATACTTCATTTTGAATTAGGTCTAAAAACTGACCAGTCACAGTTGATGTACCGTTATTTAAAAAAAAATCTAAAAGACGTGTCAGGACATACTTCCATTTAAGTTACATACAGGGGTCTCGTGAATGCCTCATACACCACTGCACGGGTAAGACGAATTTTTCTTCTCAGACCAGTTCCTAGAAGAATCAGCTGTAATAAACATCCCAGATTTCTTCCATTTACCTTTTCAGCTTCATATTCATTCAAATACTCTTGCTTCTCTTCATCAGTGAGATCTCGCCACATTCCTCCAATAATCTTGCCAATTTCCCATAACTTCAAATCAGGATTGGACGCCTTCACTTGGTCCCAGACCTTAACAGAAACAGCTGGAGCTTTACTAATGATATCTAAATACTTCCAAATTAAACATTTTATATTGTCATCTCAGTGTTCTTTCTGGAATCACCATGAAAAACAGGATTAAGTTAGGAACGAGTCTGGCTAAACTATCTCGATTATGTTCTGGGGCAGGAAGTCAGTAGGAAGCCATCTACTGAAACAGGCAATTGTTGGAATGGCTTTGGTTTCATGAGAATATTGCCTTTAACCCTCTTAATTCTCTTCTTAAATGCACATCGCTGCATCTCTGGGAAAAAAAAAATGCTACTGAGTAAACACATCCAGCAGTAGATTATGATAAAGAGCACTGAGCTTTTCAGATCAGAATGTAACATTTCAAAATATTTTTCAGTCTTGCTGATCAATTTGAGTTCCAACAAGTTCTGACTCCACCAAAAAAGTTTCTAACTTTATAGGGAAAAAAAAAAAAGAGGAGAGCTGCCAGCGTTATTTCTTGCTGCGCCACTTGACTTTTTTTTTTTTTTGTTGATGGTTTTTTGCCTAAGACAGACATGCTGGTAAAGATACTTTACCAGAAGTGGAAGAAATTCCTTCTGGCTCACCCGCTTCAGACAGGCTGACATGCCCTCCCCAAGCCCCATCAGATTTCAGACTCCACAAGAGTCTCTCTCCTACTTTCTGTCAAACAGTTCATAGAATAGCGAAGTAAACGTTGCCACAGGCTAGGTTGGTGAAGGAGAACATGCAAAGTCCACTCATTGCTACTCTTCAGTCCAGCTACAGCACTGTACCAAGCCCAGTATACCGCAAGGAATACTTCCTTTATATAAAAAAGTTCTGTCAGTAAGTCACAGGAACTTCTGATTGTGGCAGGGTGGATCCTTGTCAGCAGAGACAGTGGTAGTAATTATCATTTTAGAGAAAACTTTTCCCCCCAGAAACTGGCAACTGCATGAACAGACTACTGCTGCCTTTATTCTGAAGGGCAATGCATCTGTACTTTACAATTCCCTTAAAAGAACGTGCAGGCTGTTAGAAGTAAAAGTTTAGAAGCTGCAACTAAGATAATAGCAATTAATTGTTAGCACATACGAACACTAACTTTTATTATTACTCGTTTGACACTGTATACCCACCTTCCGGCTGTACCTCATGTAGGGCATCAAGGGCTTGTCTGGGGGTTTGGGGGGCTTTGGAATGGTAATACCAGAGGAAGCCTATAAAAGAACCGAATAAATCCGTTCGTTAATGTGATCGCTGGGCAGTTTCTATACACACCAGTTTTGGAAAACACTCATTCTTGTGCAGTTAACACAAACCAACCACACACACCCCCACCAAGAGAAGCAAGCAACGTCACCAGAAAAATTACCCAAACTGTGAACGGGTACTAACTACAGCTGGTCCTCACAGTAATATTTTTCCAATTTAACTTTGTCCTTTTATGTGTAAGTTTACAGAGTAGTAACTAGGTAAATCTTCAAAAGGGCTCCATATTCTTAAAACTGAAATACGCAGCTTAGAAATTTACATGGAAACACCAATCCCAGCGGGTTGTTTTTCTCACTTCTGATGAGCAATTTATTGTACCTGTTTTGACAAATTTACTGTGGCTACTGTACAGGTGAGAGAAGATAAGGAGAAAGTTTAAGATCACGAAGTTATCAAGACGTATTTTCATTTTCAAATCATTTTAGCAATATATTTGTCTGGAAAATATGTCAGTGGTAATTTGGAGCCAATTAAACTACTCATTGCAAAAAGAAAACAACCCTATGCCACTCATCTGTCAATGAGTGCGTTATTTGTATGCAAGCTGTACTTAATTGTGCAAGTCAGCCTGTAATGCCCTTGTGTGCTCTCACCTGCCTTTAGGTTTGTACACTGTCAAACACATCGCCTGCACTAACCGAAAGGACACTGAGCACTAACTGTTGCAGATGGAAAGCTGCTGCATCCCCTCCTCTATCCTGTCCCCTCAATCTACGAAACACCTGACAGCGTTTTCTCCTAAAATAGTGCAGTGACATTCCAGCCCCTGTCAACTGCAGCTCCTGCAAACCTCCACTCTTCAAGCACTTACACATGCAAGGAGTTCTGTTACATTAAGTGGGAGCATTTTCATGAAAATATAAAGCAATTTCAAGATTTTTCAGGATTACGGCCACAGACAAGCAAATACTTGCATTTGGCCAAGAAGGCTCATGTTCAGTATTCAGCTTTCAAATTTTTCCTCCTGATATTTTTTGGTTTTTTGCTGAATTTATGGAGCTCTGTGAAACAATGCATACAGAATTGTGTATCGATATAAATAATGTACATGAGGTATATGCATTACCAAAATGTATACATATATACACATACAGATGGATTTGAAAAACATTAACAGAAATTGTTTAATGCTTTTAAATTAACAGGAATTTAAAGACACCATACATATATTGATATATGCATGGCAGAGAAGGCTGTATATGCTTATGACATACAGAAACAATGAAAGTTCTCAGACAAAACCTAACTTATTCTTGTATAAGGAAAAAAGTATATGTTCAGATAATACGTTCAGTCAAGTTCCAGCTTGTATTGGGAAGGTCTTTTTTGTAAACGTTTTAACAAACCGGATGAACTTCATATATGAAGTCTGAAAGAAGATTTATGCAAGAGAGGCATAAAAAGAGTACACTTCATTAAAAGCACCATGTCTTTGTTCTTTGAGAAATTTTTATGTCATGTTCCAAACTAATCAGCTGTTTTGAGATAGAAAGTTTTACATGAAAAATCTTAAAAGTTATGAGAATTACAGGAACTTTAAAAAAAAATAATCAGGGATTTACTCTATTTCTGTTGTGTTAGTTACAAAAACGTTACACTTCCAGAGTCTATTTTTGTTCCTAACTGCATCCAATGCTCAGGACTTAATCTGTATTTGAAAGAAGCTGGCACCTCTCTCATCACTTGACTCCATCTCTCTTTGTTCACTCCATGAAAAATGAATGTAACATCCATTTTCCACATGCTGACAGAGTACACAAGATCTGAAAGGATTCTATCTTATTACCACCACACTTCTGTTGGAAAAAATAATTTCTGAACTTGGGACTTTGCAGTTATTACCAGACTAAGACTGGAAAGAAAAATAAAGGCTTGCATCTCTTGCGTGGCTCAACAGTATGATGCAACCACTATCAACCACCTCCAGTTTGCAAAATGTTCTTCCTTATTTTTGTGCCAATAAACCTTAATAAAATGAGTAGTTCCCTCCCTCCAAGAATTTGTACCCACGCTATAGAACTTCTCCCTAAGCATGCAGCGGTCACTGAAGACCACAAAGTCCGTCTGTTTGGATTTCTGCATCATACACGATTACCACATTTTTTTTCTCTGCGGAGTAGAAGTCCATTTTCCTGCAAAAGGTTTCAGAGTGAAAGGGAAGGGGGGTAGGGGTGGGGAATAAGAATCAGAAGTAATGTTTTGTTTCTATAAAGAAGTGGCAGCAGCCAAGACTCAGAAGAACCTAACTCTAAAGCCATTTCTGGTCAATTCCTGTTGTTTGCCGGATGATGTAATAGTTGATTCTCCTACCGTGACCCGGCTGTTGGTGCCCGGGTTCCCTCCCAGCCTGTAGTTGTTGTAGGCCAGATGGCTGTATGGATTGTATCCCACAAACCCTGGTGTGCTGGGCATTTGCTGATGGAAACAAATGAGACAAAAACACGAATGAGAAATGAGCTCAAACGAGGAAAACACAGAAATGAAAATGAACTGCAATATGGCATGCAAAAGCAACCAGAATTTAAACAAGCAAATGAGGTGTAGCAGTTGGTATCTTCTCAACACATGAAACTTACTCCAGTATAAACCTATTAAGGAAACAGGATTTTTAAGCAAACGTATCACTACAAATTTCTGTCTGAAGTTGGTGATTTTATTTCTCTGAAGTGTGTAACTCATTTAAACAAGTATTCTATAAACCCAGCTCACGGCTAACAAAATTTTCCAACATCAGCCACCAAGTAATTCAGGAAGACTCATATCCAAAGGGTTAAGCTCACAAGGCAGCACAGCACACAGTAACTGGGCAGAAGTCCCCAGTGTCAACATCTACTATGCCAAGGAACCATCATTCCGCCTTTCCAGCAAACATTATACTGTCAATAAACGGGGGGGGATGAAATCTCTCAAAGCACCATCTGTGCACCACTACCAGCATCTGAAGACTTTCCTGGTGGTTTGCAAAATTTAAATATTTTGGGGAACTGGGATTGGAAAGCTGGGAAAGAAGACAATTCAGAGATATCCTTCTGTTACGAGGCAGGCTGCAGACTGACAGAGTTGAGGAACCCCTGTAATAAGATCTACAGGTTAGAAACTCCAAACTAGTCTCAACAGATCACAGAATCCAAGACAATTTAAGCAGTTAATCAATAAATCTTCATTCATTCTTGAAAGTGGATGGATTCGTTCTCACCTCAGTAATGTAGAGAAGAATCTAATTTCTTTATAATCCCTTCTTGCTTATCATCTACATACAATCAAGTATCAGAAGGTTCATGATATTCCCCTCCTCACATAATCTCTCTCCTGCCTTTTTCAATTATCCCCCACTTCCCAATCAAATTTTGTTGGAGAAAAAGTATCAACTATTTAATAATAATTGTGATCAAGTCCTGACTGTGGTGGTTGTGTCATTCCATGAGGATTCACGACATCCTGTAGTGTTTCTAGGCATTTAAGTGTTATCCGCACAGTGTCCCCCTCTTCAGTAGCACTTTGGCCCTAGTAAGAAACCCATATTCCAATAGTCTTTTAAAGTGATTTGCTGACTGGATCCATTTGAGACTACAGTTACAAAAATTCTACAAAGAGGTTCAGGACTCCAAGAACCAAGGTATGACAAATACAAACACTGAACAAAAATCACCTATAAGCTCAACTACATTAACTTGTAAAGTTTGCAAGTATATGTAGACACACTGTAGTTAGTTTATTTCTAAGCGTACAAATACAGAGTGAAATTATCCTGTAACAGTCAGCCTTCAGATACATACTTTATTGCCAAACTTTTTGCACTCAGTCACAGCAGTTGACATTTACTCAATCTGTACACCTGTGATCATGACATACACATTCACTATTTAATAAGACACCATTTTACTATAGTGTTCTGTATTACCATAACAACAGGTTTTGAATATGTTGAACTACACCTCTTCAATAAAATCAGATGACAATTGTAATCTCCATCTGCTTAATTCTTTATTTCTGCAAGACAGGATTTAAATGTTACAAGGGAACTACCTTGCATGACATGGAGAATTTTTACTTCAGCTATAATACTATAGTTACGAGAACTACTGGAATTTTGTTGACTGTAGAAACCGGAACTGGCTGTGGAAGAACAAGCAAGGTTATTTGTCTACTTTCATGCCTCGCGTTAACAGAGCACAGACCAAGGACTGTATAAAATAAGTAATACACAAGATGCTTGAAACACAGGTAACGCATGTCATCAGTTGCAGTTTTGAAATTTGTTTCATGTACCCTTCTGAAGACTTCTAACTTGACTAAAGCATGTACCACATCAGTCTCCACCGTTTAACACCACCTGTATCCGTGCTATGTCCCAAGGGAATCACACATGTATATGCACAGATCTCGATGCGGGGATCCAGCTATAAGAGCGGTTGCAGTCATGTTCCTTCCAACACTGGCACAAATCTATTAAGGTGTGTGCAAAACGAAAACTCTGAACAAACTATGCAAATAAAGTTTTATTTGTGTAGATCTGTAAGAACTAACATACATTATATCATTTTCAAGGCTCTTTAAATGTAAAGTATGGCACAATAAATTTGAACGATGACATTTAATCTAAATCCCATCCTGCAGTTTTCATTCCAGATGCAGAGATCAGGGACACTCTACTGGATAACAGTTTTCAAATTTTCTTTGGTAAAAAAATTTCACTACAGCATTTTCGCTCATTCTTCTATACAAAAGATTTGCATTTTCTCCTGTGAGTATGTTACTCCTAGAATGCAAGCTATTTAGAAATGGGAATGCTACAGAAGAGGTGCGTTTTCTTTCAAATGCTCTCCTAACCACAGCACACTGGTATTTCAGTACTGGTTTATACGCACAGGAATGCAACTGGACATGATTCAAAGCCACTGTTCATGTTTTCCTCAGTGCCATTCCATACCATTTTACTAGAGAGCAAAATATTTCTCATGCCATAGACTCCAAAATACCAGTGATTTCAAGAAATTTGAGTAAGACTAGCATCATGAGTGTTTCATTATTCTGACCCAATATAACAGAATTTTGCATACTCCTGCATTCCCCTGAAAATCAGCTAGGTACAACGGAAACAGGAAAAAATGCACCGTTTGCCCATAATTTGGACACAAGTTGAGCGGGAAGTTTTAGAATTAAATATATCAGCTTGTTCTTAAATATTCCAGTATACTGTTACAACTCACTGTCAATAATTTTAGACCAATGAACTACTTACAAAAAATTAAGTATCTGCAGGATCTAGCCTTAAAGGTGAAACAAGTTTATTCAGCTTCACTTTCATAAAGTGCTTAAAAAAATGAGATTAATTTAAACAATGCGTATCATATTAATAACGAAATACAACTAGTTTGTGTTTCTGATACAGAAAGGTGATGCAACTCCATAATTATTGCTCTGATAAGCTATTAAAGGCTGTATTATCAGCTCTGTGTTAATGAGAAAAATCACTATACTTACGGTTGCAGGAGCTGGGGTAGGAGGTGGGGCATAAGATGGCCTTTCTGTTAAGATATAAATGTAAGCAATTTTTTTTTCTTGAAAATTTGAACGAATTCTTTATAAGGCATCTGCTGTGGCAAGCATTTTAGCAATTACAAAAACAAGACAGAAATCCTACTCTCAAAGACTTTGCATTTTGCCACTGAAGAGAGTAAGCAAAGAACACAAAGAAAAGAGAGAAATTTTTTCAGACCACACCAGTGCTATATTGCTAGCCTTTTATTTAGGCATAAGACTGAAGAATATGAAATCCATTTATGTGCACATCAATTAAAAAGAGGGTAAGAAAAAATGCAGTGAAACGGGATTTAGGAGAAGCTGCGATATTTGGATTTCCTATGAAAACAATATGCCATAAAGCAACCACAGCAAGATTTAAGGCCAAGAGTTTTGTCAGAAATGACTACTCTATATATCATTCTTTTTAATACAAGGAATAATAGGATTATCTCGCAAACGGATTCTGCTGAACCAGACCTTTAATTCATCAAGTTAAAGGAAAGAAAAATCTGAACTTACTTGACATTTTGATAGACAAATTTTCAGCCACCTGACATTATATTTGTACTTCTGAAAGACAAAATAATATCATGCTATTAAGTATTATGCCTCTGCTTCCCCAAATCCTTGAAACATCAATTATTATAGTTACCATTGATTACTAAAAGGTTGCCAATTTTGAAATAAAGGCAGAAGAGTTTCTAAAAATTGAAGTGTTACCTCTCTGAAAAATGAATGTACTTTACAAAGCATCTGGCCTTAACGAGCTGTGAAATAACACTCAGCTTCATCATCTTCACATTAAAGGTTTTAAGCATATGTATTTTTTCCCTTAAGAAATAAAAAAAATATACCCCATTATTTTACACCGACTGTTTCAGAAAACTGGTATTAATGTATAAATGACCAAATTAAATACCTTTACATGGTACAAAAAAAATAATCACCAAACATGACAGAAGCAGTATCATAGGCCATGGGATGTCAGCATATTCAATCTTTTAGCAACAAGCCTTTCCGTACTTAAAGGGGGCTTACAAAAAATGATGGGGAAAAAAACTTTCTAACAGGGCCTGATACGATAGGACAAGGGGTAACGGCTTTAAGCTGAAAGAGGGAAGATTTAGCCTAGATATAATGAAGAGATGTTTTACGCTGAGAGTGGCGAGATGCTGGCCCAGGTTGCCCAGAGCGGTGGGAGATGCCCCATCCCTGGAAACATCCCAGGTCAGGTTGGACGGGGCTGGGAGCGACCTGGTCTGGTTGGAGATGTCCCTGCTCATGGCAGGGAGGTGGACGAGATGGCCTTTAACGGCCCCTTCCTACCCAAACTAGTCTATTCCATGAGCCCATCGATGCGAATGGAAAAAGCGCTACGACAACGCAGTATTTTTTCGGCCTTTCTCTTCAAATAACTCCACGGAAGTTGCAGCACAAGCCGGGCCTCCTCGGGAGGTTCCCGATCCACAACCTGTTCGGCTTCAGAACTCGCACAAACTCTTCAACACAGGGCTGTCGGTACGGGCTCCCCTGGGGCCCGGGGCGGCTACCGCACCGCTGCCCGCCGCGGGGGGTCCCTCAGACCCACCGGGGGGGGGGGAGGAGGGGGTGCGGGTTGTGGTGTGTGTGTGGGGGAGGGGGTGGTGGTGGTGTCTCTCGGCCGCCCCCCTCACGGCGGGCCCAGGCACAGCCCGGGGCGGCTGCCGGAGACACCCCCCCTCCCCCCCCCCCAGGCACCGCGGCCCTCACCCCGCCGCGACCACTGGAGCAGACCGCAGCCCCCCTCGACCACCGCGGAGGGAACCAAGCCCGGGGCCTGCCCCCTCACTCCCCTCCGGCCAGGCTGCTCCCGAGGCCGCGGCGGGCCCCTGGGCCTACCCGCTCCGGGCCGCCGCCACTCACCCGCTCCGCCGCCGGCCGCGCTCCCTTTGTTCCCCACCAGGCCGGGGCGGCGGCGCGCACGGCGCCTGCGCGCTCTGCTCCGCACTTTCGACACGCCGCCCCCGCCCTCCCGCCGCCGGCGGGTCCGGTGCTTAAAGGGGATGCGGTTCGCCTGTCCTGCTCTCCCCGGAGCCCCTCCTCTTCCCCCCAGGCCGAGGCCTTCCCCCACTTTCTGGGGATGGTGGAGGCCGTTAAGGAGCGGTGGTGGCGAATCTGTGGGACGCAGAGGACCGAGGCAGTCCGGGCGCGGGGTGCGGCCCTGCCGTTACCGGGAAGGAAGCCCGTGTGGGGGGGTGTGGTGTTGGTGTTACCGGCGCTCCCGAGGCCCCCCAGGCTACCTCGGCCTGAGTCTCCGGCACTGGGCTCGTCCCCTTCGCCCCGCGACAGCAAAGGGAAGGTGCGGGCGGTTTCCCGCCCTCGCGCTCCCGTCAGCCCTTTCCGCAGGGAGGCTCACCTGCTTCCCGCCGCTCTCCCCGCTGGGCGGCCACGGCCGTTGTTCGCCCGCCCGGGCCGGGCCGAGCGGCAGTGCTGTCCGCTGGTGGCGAATCTGCGGCGGAGAATGAGCAGGGCGGGGGCGGCCCCGGCGCCTCGCGCCCGCCGCCGTTTGGCGCCTTTTTCGCCTCAGAGGGAGCCCTGAGGCGCTCGGGAGGCGCCTGGGAAGGTGCAGCAGTGCGGTGCCCGGGCCCGAATAAACCCCGTAAAGGCAGGCAATAAAGTCAGGGGAAGCGCCCCGGTAGCGCTGGGGAGCCGTTGGGCTGTGTAAAGGGGTGGTTGGGGAATGGTCTCTCGTCGAAGGGAGGCCGAAGGGGCTGTGCCCCCCGAGGCGGGCGGCGCCGGCCGGGCCTGAGGAGAGCCGGGGAAATGGCGCCGGTGGAAGAGCCCGGGGGAAGCGGGGCAGCCTGCGGAGCGGCGTGAGGGATGGCGGGTCGTGTGGCCCTCGGTTATAGGTCTGTGTAGGTTGTGATTTTGAACTACATCGGACTGGCCAACGCAAACACTGTCGCAGCGGATTGTGAATTACAGAGTAGATTGGGAGCAGTGGAATTGAACGATTTCTTGCAGAAATTTGTGAAGGTACCACACATGGAGGTAAAAAGTTTGCAAATGTCAGATACTACACTGTGCGTCTCCCGAGTGTCTGAGGGAGATGAAGCATTTCAGGCCTCAGCATTCAGCGTAGGAGTCTTTATGTTATAGAGTCAAAGCTGTTAAAGTGGCTGAATTAAATATGAAAGCTTAGTTTGGTATTGGAACGCTGTCATATGGCTGATACGATAAATTCCCAGTAAAGGAGGCTCTTGGTGGATCTTGTGAATGCGGCAGCTGAAAGGAAGCCAAACAGATGATACCTACCTAGCCCAAAAGGATGGTAGAAGATGAAAAGAAGAAAAATTTAACTGTGTATGATACCGGTTTGCTGCAGGGTAGGCCCGTTTCTTCTTGATGCCTACAGTTTGTCTGGCCCAGTTTGCTTCTGGTCTTAAATAAGCACATTTTTATGAACAAGTAATGAGAGAACTCCTCTGCCCTCATCTGCTTACGGTGTGCTGTCTGTGGCCACAATGGAAATTTATTGACATGCAGCAGAATAATCTGTGACTTCAATTTGATAATTAAAAGAAAGTAAGGATTGAAAAGGTTGCTCTGTCAGCCAGCCAGATACGCCTCTGCTTAGTCTACCAGTTTCACCTGGGCAGAACACTTGTAAAGAGAAGGTGAGAAAATACTTGCTAAGAGGTGAAAAATAACCTGTTTTTTCCCCCTGGTTTTGACTGCTTCATGCGTTCATCTCTGGTTTATTAATAACATGGTCTTGTTGATAGTGTTAAAATGCCTTTAACATTGATAATAGTAAATTCTAAATTTGCACAGCTTGTTGAAATATTTCATATGGTGTTGAAGTACATTTACTGGTACTCACTTGCCATGCTACTAGTTCTGAATCATTACATTGTTTTTAAAGCCAGAAATGTATTGCTTACTTTGTTTTATGCTTTTTTTTTACTTTGCTTTTTGCCTAATTTCCACATTATGACAGTGAAAGATTTTGCCTGTGTGCAGTGTTTAATATACAGTATGATATAAGTAGTTTTGCTGATTTAATAGGATTGTTTATACTGCATCGGGGGGCTCTAAATAGTTGGCTGTTATCCAATTGTTTTAATTAGCAACAGTTTCATAGGCTTTGTAATGAGGACATATTAATTTGAGAGTAGGCTGAGGCAATGAAACTCGTCTTTATGTCAGACATTTGCAGGTATTAGATGGCAGTAGCTCAGCTGGTATGAATTTAATTAACAGCACAGAAGTGAAGAATTCTTTGCCATATTATCAGGTTTAAGTGTTGTTTTTTTTAATTCAGCTTTAAAGTGACCTAAAATCAAGGTGAGATGTTATTGTGAATACTCCTTTTTCCTATGCCCACGTGGAGTTCACACTGACACTAGTGGAAGTTTGACAAGTTTATGAACAGAAAAGTAAACTCTTTACATTTGAAGAGAGAGAATTTGTGAATAATGCAAAAGATATATATGTACTGGAAAGGGAGAAAATGTAGTTAAAACCAGGATGCATACTTGAACCAGGTCTGGAGTAGGAGCAGTTAATGCAGCTAATGAAGTCAGTGTCAGGAAGTCCCACAGGAAGAAAACAGCCTTGACCAGGCAAGAGTGGGCTGCCTGCAGAATGTCCTGTGTTAACAAAAACAGCTATTACATTGCAGTCGTCTTTTTTTTTTTTAAGAGCATCAGGTTTCATGATCGTAAAACTATAACTGGGTTTATGCCAGTTGTTTCAAACTTTGAACAGAAGCTGTATATTTCGTGAGCAATTGAGTCCAGTGTTAAACAATAGCAACTTCTGTGGGTGGAATAAATTTCTCATCACAGGACAGCTCAGGATGAACTTGTGTTGTCATTGGAGTCAGGGAGACGGCTTCAGAAACAGTGAGGTCTGGCCATTATATGGGTGAAATAATGTATGTGAATAAGGTGAACGGTTTTTTCTTGGTACTTGGTATCCCAGACAATGTTTACTATAGAGACAGTAATTTTTCTCTTCTAAAATAATATGGAGGTTGTATTGCAAGGTGAAGTCAGCTTTGTGTTCTGTACTATGCTGGACAGGGTTTCCATCATTAGGGGGGAAAAAAAGTCTGGAGTTATGCTAGAGAAGCTAAAACATGAAAAAGTACTGTAGGTCAGAGGGTAAGTCAAACAACCCCTGGTTCAAGAAAAACATGTGTCTGAGGAAGATTATTCCATTATTGTTTACTGTAGAGATGGCACTATTTTCCATGTGTTTGTATAGTAATTTTTATATGCCTATGCAAGCTCTTCCTGCGTGAGGAAGTTTTAAAGGTATATGTATTAAGCTAAGTTTCTATTACATATTTGCCTGCTATTTATCTTTGCCTGTCAGCTTATCTTTTAGATTGTAAACTGTATATGCCAGATGCTGTCTTCTGTGCTTTGTTGTGCACTGTTCAGAGCAAAAGACTTTAGACCTGGTCAGGGTTAATGGATTTACCAGGAAAAGAGTAATTTTTGTAGCAGGAGGACATTCACCTTACCTGTTGTGATAAAGATTCTTAGGGAATTTGTGTATTTATAATTATAGAGGAGAGCTTAGAAAACACTTGGTTGCAGTGCTACAGATTTTCTTATCTACAACTCTTATTTTATAGTTCTCTGTTACTTCTTTCCTTTTAAGGTATACACATTAAAACTCACAAAATATGCACGGGCAAACTCAATTTTAATACTTCTTTTATTGTAGTACTATCATTTACTTTGGTAAATTTGTATCCCTGTTTAAAGTGCCTTAAAGCAATTAAAACTTAAGTTTAAATTCAAGTATTGTAAAATGTACAGAGTATAAGCACAAAAAAAGCTGCATAGTGAAAATGCTAGAGCAGGCTAATACATTCAGGATGCCAAATACTCAAGTATTAACAACACCAGATCAGTATTAAGGTTAATGATAATTAGCCAGCTTCATACAGTAGGTACAGAACTGCGGGCAATATAAATGCATTGTTCTTACCATTAACAAAAGATAGAAGCATAACTTAACACTGAAAGAGTTTGTAGTATCAGTTTTTGTAACACATGCCGTAAGTAGTAAGGCAAGTACTGACACTTAATCTTTTACATGCTGCTGTGAATCCAGCAAATACTGTACGTGTTTTTTCTAGATTCTGAGCCCCTGCAGTCCCAGAGATTTCACTGAGTTTGTGACACCCATGCCTCTTAAAAATCCTCATAAACAATCATTCTTATCTCAATGCAATTTTGTTTGAATTTTTGTTTGAAATTTGTCTCGTAATGTTAGAAACAAGTATGTCTGAGTTTGTATTTCTGGTTTTTTTTTCTGTGTACAGATGCAATATCATCTACTGCACTTTGTATTTGCCTGTAGCTACTTTGAATAGTAGTGGGGGATGCTTAATGGGCATGGTGGAATTTTACTTTGAATATGTAGCCCTTATTTTGTCCATCTAATTTGAAGCTATAATAGTTGTACCCTGGCGTAATAGTGACTTGTTATGTGTACTAGATCAAGAGCATAACTTACCTGCAAGATTTGTCAGAAGAGGAATTTGTTGAAGGTATTTTAATTCACATTGTTATAATACAAAAAATTAAATACCAGCATTAAAATGATTGGTTGCCTCCTTATAGTTGAACAATTAAAGGGTGTAATTTTACTTGCTATGGCTAAGAAGGTTGTCATACAGATACGCGTGGACAAATATGAGAATGATTGATTTTCAGTGGAAATTACTGCTTCAAAATCAGTGGAACAATATGGCTAAAATATTATTCGTTTGTAACAACACTTTTAAAATATGTGTGTATAATTATGTAAGGGAAAGACATTTTTGCTCAGTTGCTGCCTAAAAAAAAATTTTAAAATACCAGCCACTTTAAAAAGAAAATTCTTTGTTAATAGTTTATGTTCTGTGAGCATCTTTGTATGTCTTTTTTGTTGTTAGAAAGTGTTATTTTAAAATATATTTCAAGAAATATGACAGTTGTGATATAAATTATTACAATGATTCATCAGTCATTATGTGTATGCAATATTGAATAATTAAGAGAATGAAATAGCAGTTCTCATTTCCAGAAAGAGAAAACAAGTTCTCTTTTACAAAGGCAGAATATGTCAAAGTATAAAGTTATAGTTTAATTTTTTTAACATTTGGTGAAATTCTACAAAACAGCAACAATAATGAGACAATTAAAGGGCTGCACCCAGAGTATAAAACTAGTATGCTTGGAATCTTAACTCCCTTGCTCTTCTCCCTTTCTTTTAAAAGACTTGTGTGTTTTTATTGTATTAATCAAAGTACTTAGTGAGATTTTTGTAGTTGTGGCGAGATAGCAGGCTGTGTAAGTCCATCTACAGTTTATTTCGAGATCCCGTTGGAGATGAACTTTGGGTTAATTTGCTGTAGGTTAAGGTTTGATAGAAGGAATACTGCAAGATCTCCTCATTACCAGCCTGACTTCAATGTCTGGAAGAGTTTTCTTTTTCGTGTGTAAACATCCTTCATCCGTTGCTGCTAGGTGGAGATCAAAGCGCAATGAAACGGATTTTTTCCTTAAGCGAGGGTTGTCCTTAAAGAACGAACCTTCCCATTCTTTAATGACTTCATCCACTTTTTCTGTCCTGAAACAATAAAGCAAATGTATTCATGATCCTTCAGGCAATATGAAATATCTATCTTCAGGACTGCTTTTAAAACGTAGAGAGAAATTGCATAATAAAGTGTCAAGCTATTTTAGATGGGTACTGAGATACTAGAATTTTCTCTTTTTTTCACAGGTTCATTCTCCAGAAAAGCTAAATAAAGGGTGAGGGTTCATTATATTCTTGTTTTTGTACTTTTAAGTAGACATGGATACAAAACCACTGCTCCAAACACAGCAGGCAGTTTGTTTCCAAGGAGAAAGTTTGGAATTCAAGCTCAAAAACTTTGCAAGAAACCTCCGTACTATAGTGGGCAGGACTGAATTCCTGCATCTGAAAACCTTGAAAACAGGGAGGAGAAAAATCTAGCTCAGATTCAAACCTCAGAACGTAGAGCTGAAGTAAATTAAAAAGAGAAAAAAAGGCAGACGTAAAATACAGAGAATTGAAAACCCAGCTGATTCAATAATGTTTAGGCACCCAAATCCTATTGATTTAATTGTCTAAGATCCGGATCTAAATGTCCAACTCTGGGGGCCTCACTCAGGTGGAGTAAACTTTACGCAGCCAAGGAGCTCGTGTGAAAATAAGCTTCAGGTATGGAATGTGTATGGTGGACCATATGATGGCATTAATTTTTAATCCTAATTTCCACATCTGATTACAGTTAAGTATGGGTGACATGGTACACTGCGTTTTGTTTTAAATATAATGTGAAATGCCAGTCTACGAAAGAGCTTGAAGAGTAGCAGGGGAAAAAAAAAAGAATGAGGCAATCCAATACTATTAAAGTAATTTAAGGTGAATAACACATACTAACAGACTTTCACATGCCCACTTAGAAGCCAGGCTCTCTGTTCCCTGTGTAGTAATTGGTGAAACGTAGGAGTTTCCAAATAGCAAGTTAGAGCAGCCAAGCCTGAATTTATGTACATCAATACGCCCCAGAGGGACTTCGCAGACATGGTATGGGCTCTTTTGCTCTCAGCCTTAACCAAATGAATTATTCATAGTTTCATTCTTGACAGGAATAAAAATTACAAATCAGAAGCATCATCATGATATTGTTAGCTTATGAAAAATGCTAATAAAAAGAACTTTAAAAATTAATTTATTGTTAAAACATGCCATTCAATATAACTTGAAGAACTATCATTGTTATTCTGGAGGTTCTTGGCTCTATGGGAATGATACAACAGATACTAAATAAAGGAAAACTCAGAGCTACTGAAATATTATGCCCACCATTTACTTTCAATTGTTACTTTGTTAAATTCATGTTTATCTTACTGTACAGTGCCATGAGCTTCAGCACTTTCCTTCATAATATTTCCATCTAGGATTGCTTGTTTTGTAATCAGTTCCACCTTCTCAGTTTCATGCTTCTTTGCACCATCTGTAGAAGAAAATGCAGCTATACTAGGCGTGCGGAAGAGTAAGGTCAGGACATAGCACCTAGAGCTATTTGTCCTCCTCCTGTATTTCAAGAAGATCTTTTCGTAATATCCAGTCATTTGTCAGCAGTTAGAAGCCTCCTTGAGGGCCACAATCCCCTAGGGGGAAGGTGTCCAAAAGCTCACCTGAAGGCAGTGTAAAGGCAATCTTGCTAGTGGTGGGCTTTTTGTCATCCTTCTGGTCAGATACAGTGCAACGAAACCTGCAAGAAAAATTATTGCAGTTATCTAATAATACTGAATTACTTCAATCCAAAACTTTTTGTATAAGCACCTATCAAAAATTTAAAAATATGAGAACCATGAGTTCTGTTTGATTGTAGTAACTTTTTGTTAGGGTTTCTCATTCCGAGTATAGAATGGAAGAAAGTTACTGGAAATGTCTGTGCATTTTTGGACAGTTTTTAGTCAGTTTGTTGTGTGCCAGGAAGAGTTATTTAATTTCATTAATACTGAAGTGTGTGTATCTTCACAGAGTTAAAAGCATTAAATCTGAAAATGACTCCCCTGTCAGGACTCTTCTTATGCGAATGTGTGAGGTTCCTGGACTGAAGCCCTCCATTTTCTGTAGAAAGGACTGAGGGAGGCAATGTTCCACTGAAAGCCTTCAGAATCGGGTGCCTGGTTTTGTTAAGATACCAGTGCTGAGTGCAAGACATGTTTTGCCTTTTTCTTATCATCCTTGTAGCTTACATTTGTGTAGCTGCCTCTCTTGTGTCTGCATTTCAAAATACTGCAGTTTGTGTACCAGGGAAGGGGCAGACAAGAGTTACAGCCAAGGCAAAATGTCCCTGGAAGGCGTATTCTTAAATAGCATCCTAATGTGTAGACCCTCCCAAATGTGTGCTTTAACACACTCAGAGCAATATGGAGTTGTATGAGCCCCACGTGCAAATGGCCATCTGCCATGGGATGTGACCTCCCCTCCCAGAACTTCACGCCGGTGGAATTGCTTCAGCAGCGGTCTGAGACACACCGAGCCTGTGCCAAGCAGCTGATGGCGAACAAAGCCGGTGTCAACGTGCAGCGCCTCAAGTGAGGATGCAGTAAGCGTGCTATTATCTGCAATGTATCGTGGAGATGCTCTGAGCTCCAGAGAGTGTGGAATCAGTGATGTTAAGTTAAAATGAAACCGTTTCTAAGGATTTTATACTGTAATTTTTTAATGATTGGTTCGTGTATTTACAATTCTGATGATTATTTCAATGAGAAGTTCTACAATGGAAGATAAATTTGAGCACTGTTTCTCTAAACAAGTACCTGTTCTCTTCTTGCTCAAGTAGACTGCGGTATGTTGCTATCTCCTCCTCCAGTTTCATCCTCGTGTTCAGGAGAATCTCATGCTCTTGAAGCTGTTTCTCAATACCTCTTCTCACGTCCAGTAGCTCTTTCTCTAGACATTCAATCTCAGCTTCTAAATTCTGTAGTTGCATGTGGTACTGCTGCTCGGTGGCACGCAATGAACGTTCCAAACCCTTTTCCTGTGAAATTTAACTCGTATTTTAAGGTTTGGAAAGTATATGTGTAAAGATGTTATACATATTTTTCATTAACAATTTGTGTATTTTTACATCAGTTCTTTTAAGAATATTCTTTAGGACCAGCAGTAAAGCTTCCAAGATAATACTTTTGCTGAGAAATGTTCCAGTAAAGTCTGTAATAACTTAGGATAAAAAAATGTAGCCTTCTGTTGTGCCAGCAATCCACTACCATTGAGTTTACAGATCTCTGATCTTAACTGTATGATTAAAATGATATCCAGCTTCTTTGCTGTATGGAAACTGAGTAGTCTGTGTGCTCTTGGAGCTTATCTATATTACTGAATTCAGTAAATTGATGACATATTTTATCATGAATGAATTGATAAATTTAGTCCACACATTCAAAAAAGTTATAAACCTGATATGGATTGGTTAGGGAGAATACTTGGAAACTTGATGAGGGAGTATCATGCATATCTATGTTTGGCAGGCATGAAAACACACATATATTGAATGGCAGATCCTGAATTGAAACATACGGTACTCTAAACTGTGAGTGCTTGTTGGTTAGTGCTGTGGGCTGAGCTGAAAATCCACCACAAAGCTACGCATTTCTGTGTGTGTTGTACTTCAGCTGTATCAGGGATGTGATTCTTACAGAAGCTGAATTGTGGAATAGTTTATATCAAGAAAAAGATTTATTTTTTCCAGGAAATTTCAGGTTTCAATTTATGATGCTTACCACAGCGTGGAGAGATTCAATTTCGATCTGCATGTGGTGCCACTGCCGTCTCGCTTCACAGAGTTCTGCTCTGGCTGCCTTTAATGCTTCGGCATCTTTGTCCATTCTTTTAATTGTAGCTTCTTCTAGCTACAGGAGATATATAAAAAGAGAATATTAGAAAATATTAAAAAAAATAGGTACATAAAAATCCCTAGTTGGAATGTTTTGAGAGTCATCTAATTCTGTTAAAGCTAGCAGTGATGAGTTAATATTTTATGTACCTGTAGATGGGAAGCCCTTTTGTACTGCTGTGTTTGATGGGCAGTAGTTCACCACATCTTCATCCCTAACGCGTTTGTTGTAGAGGAATTCCCATACAAATGAACCAGTTGTATTTAGACCTTACTCACCTCTAGAGTAAATGGGCTTAACTTCATGGAAATTAGAGGAATTGCAGTCAGTTCAGGCTTCCAGGTTTGACTAAGATTCTTTGCTTATAGAATCATAGAATGGTTTAGGTTGGAAGAGACCTTGAAGATGATCTAGTTCCAACCCCCTGCCATGGGCAGGGACACCTCCCACCAGCCCAGGTTGCTCAAAGCCCCATCCAGCCTGGCCTTGAACGCCTCCAAGGATGGAGCTTTCACAGCTTCTCTGGGCAACCTGGGCCAGCGCCTCACCACCCTCACAGGGAAAAATTTATTCCTAATATCTAAATCTCCTCTTTTCCAGTTTGAAGCCATTCCCCCTTGTCCTATCACTACATGTCCTTGTAAAAAGCCCTTCCCCAGCTCTCCTGTAGCCCCTTTAGGCACTGGAAGGCCGCAATAAGATCTCCCCGGAGCCTTCTCTCCTCCAGGCTGAACAGCCCCAACTCTCTCAGCCTTTCCTCATAGGAGACGTGCTCCAGCCCTCGGATCATCTTTGTGGCCTCCTCTGGCACCGCTCCAACAGGTCCATGTCTTTCTGATGTTGGGGGCCCCAGAGCTGGACGCAGTACTCCAGGTGGAGTCTCACTAGAGTGGAGTAGAGGGGCAGAATCCCCTCCCTCGCCCTGCTGGCCATGCTTCTGATGCAGCCCAGGGTTCGGTTGGCTTTCAGGGCTACGATCGGCGCATTTCCAGCTCATGTTGAACTTCTCATCAGTCAGCACCCCCAGGTCCTTCTCCTCAGGGCTGCTCTCCAGCCATTCCCCGCCGAGCCTGTATTTGTGCTTGGGATTGCCCCGACCCAGATGTAGGACCTTGCACTTGGCCTTGTTGAACTGCGTGAGGTTGGCATGGGCCCACCTCTCCAGCCTGCCCAGGTCCCTCTGCATGGCATCCCTCCCCTCCAGCGTGTCTGCCTCGCCACACAGCTTGATGTCATCAGCAAACTTGCTGAGGGTGCACTCTACCCCACTGTCCATGTCACCAACAAAGATGTTGAACAGCACCTGTCCCAGTACTGACCCCTGAGCAACACCACTCATAACTGGTCCGCACTTGGACATTGAGCCATTGACCACAGCTCTTTGAGTGCGGCTGTCCAGTGAGTTCTTTATCCACGGAGTGGTCCATCTGTCGAATCCGCGTCTCTCCAATTTAGAGACAAGGATATCGTGTGGGACAGTGTCAGATGCTTTGCACAAGTCCAGGTAGCTGACATCAGTTGCTCTTCCCTTGTCCACTGCTGCTGTAACCCCCTCACAGAAGGCCACCAAATTGGCCAGGCATGTATTTTTGATTTCTAAGAACAGCTTTTTGGAGAGTGGTTGCATGAATGTATCACAATTGACAATTGCTGTAATTATGGTTTTGCCTGTTACAGTCACTGACTAGATTTCAGATGGTCATTTGAGAGTACGTACCTCCGTTCATTTAAATATGAATTGCATCTTTATCCAAATCGACAACTTTTCCTTGTCCTCTAAGGATGGGTTATTTAAGATTTACCTATCACAGGAAGGAAAAAATTGGCATGTTCTCTGAGTATATGCTGTCACCCACGTTAAATGTGACAATCCAGAAGTGCCTATTCTCAGCTTAATCCTGATCTAAAATATTATTTGAGATAATTGGACATCCTTAAGGCTGATGCTTATTCTTAGAAAAAATGTGAACAGTCAAACAAGCACTGTGTTGTGTTTGCAAGAAAATGTGCTTTTTTGCTTTTTTAAAATCCTATTAAAAGTTTTTTTTTACGCCAATCCTGAGCACGTGTGGGCTCATCTTTCATTTAGATAATATGTTCATGCATTTAACTTCCAAAATGGTCGTTTTGCTTAGGAAAGTTATTTTTCCTTTTTGATTCTGAGTTTTACTGCAAGTAGTGAAGATGCCGTAAGCACTTGAAACAATACATGCACTTTTGCATATTGTACTGCTTTATGCAGGTTCTTATGATGCCATCAACTCTAAGGAAATAAACTCTTTCATTCAGGTCTTCTGAAGCAAGTAAAATAAGTTCCTTTTTTTCCCCCATAACATACTGACCTATTGTAATGTTACCATGCCATCGTTTTGGTGAAAAATCTAGATTTGGCTAATCCACGAGTGAAGACTTGGTATTCTTTGCCTGTCCTTTTTTGCCCGGATACTGCAGGATTGGTGTGAGAGGAGTCTATCAGTACCCATCAGCTGCTTTGTGCCAAACACAAATATAAACTTGGGTTAACTCTCGGGTTTAGAGCTGCTGGGTGTCACTGGATTCCTGTGCACATCAGCCAGATTGCAGCAGTAGTCTGGCCTGTGGTTAAAAAAAACCTCCAGAATTTCTGCAATACCGAAGAAGTACAACAGGGTGATATAATTCCTAATTTTCACCCTGAATTTCTTGACATTTGATGGCTGAAAATTGTTTTGCCATTTTATTTTAAAGTTCAATTGGGTTTTAGAGATGTTTTGTATGTAAATCTGTAATAGTAGCATTGTGGTTGATAACATTTAATCAATCTGTCTGACATAACAAATTATATTTGCTGAAGAGTATGACATAGTTTTTACTGTGAACAATATAAAATAGTCCTGAAAAGGTACAGCTTTCTTTAGTATAGGTGCTAAAAATGATAAAGCTTTCTGTATATAAATGGATTCTTTACATTGCCTTTGATTTTCAAGATTCTCTTTTCCTCTGGGATAATTAAATGGTGCTAGAGGTTACCATGTTACAGCATATGTCATCATTTTTTAAATCACAACAATATCACTGTTGCAGGTACAGAAAAACATCCGGATGAATTACACGGCATTCTTTTAGTGTGAATTTCATACCCTCAAGAAAATCTATTTCAGTATCTTCTAGTTCACATCTCACTGCAGTAAAATCAAAATCCCTTCCCCGAGAATACGCTGCATTGAAAAGGAAATACTGTACCTCATAGAGGCTGAGGGAGGAATTGTATAGACGGGGCTTGTCTCCTTACTCGGGAAGGTGTATGTCTGCATGAAGACATTACCTGGGTCCTTGCTGAGGTGACGGTCTTTATCTGATTTCTGGTGATGAGCGTTTCATACTTTGCCCTGATCTCATTGAGGAGCTGGGACAGTTCCATTCTCCTCCCATCCTCCACCTTGGCCCGCCGCGCCGTACTGATAGGATGAGCGGGCTGGTGCAGTGCGAGCGGCGAGAGCAGCCGGAGCCGACCTGCCGCCGGGCTTTAAAGCTGCAGAGCTGCATTTCCGAGGAAGCACTGGAAGGTCAGAGGCTTCCAGTCGTCTCGAAAAGCGAGTTTCATAAAGCAAGGGTCTGTCACTTTCGCAGCGACTAAAATAATGATACCTAAATTGTGTGCTGAAATGAATATATGCAATGTCTTCATGTTTCTGTTACACTACAACTGCGTTTTTTGTAACCTCAAAAAATGTGAGGTTAAGAGACACAAAGCAAAGGACAAAATTACAGGTGCACAGCATGAGAGTGCAGTGGCAGAGGGGAAGGGAAGAGCTTCCCAGCAGTACACCTGTACTGGTGTACAGTGCTGCCGGAATGCGCCTGCACCGGGCACTGTGGACCACTGGGGCAGGTTGTGTGGGGATGTTACAGAATTTCCAGCCTTCCAGGTTTTTAAGACTCAGCGTGGCAAGGTCTCAGGTGTCTGACCTGGTCTGGTGTTGACCACTGTCCCACTGAAAAAGAACTGGGCTCCTGGACATCCTCGCACCCAACATTTGGCTGTTTCTGTGGGCAGGAACATAAAAAGAGGGAGAGGAACCATCACTACTAGGGATAAAGAATGCTTGTGCACCTTGTGGCGAGGGGTTCAGCTGCCCTTCTGTAGAGTGCAAAGTTCTGGTAAATTAATATTTCAAACATAGCCAAGTGCTGCCAGAAAAAGGGTCTGGTTTGTCTCTGAAGGGGTTTGCCGTACCTCTGCCGTGTGTCAGTGTTCCATTCACAGAGTAACAGATATGTAGGATTCTTACACCTTTCCTGACACCTACCAGGGAGGTAGAAAGTATAGGTTGTCTGCTGTGCTGTGTTTTCTGCAAATAATTCTTCATTTCCTGGCTCACTGTAGCTCCTGTATGATCCCAATGATCTTGTCTGCTAAGAACAGCTCTTACCTATTTTTCAAAGTTTTTTCAGTAAGGGGCAGTGTCAGGTATTTAGTTAAAAAAATCAGTAAAAAATAAAAATTCCCTAAGTAGAATGCATTTTTAGGCTCCAAATAAGAATATACATCAGTAGAATGAGAAAAAAAGACAGTAAACTTTTACAAGACGCTCATCTTTTTAGGAGTCAAAGTATTGTACCACTTAAAAGTCTCCTTGTGTGCATAAGGCTTCCTTGTTCTTGGCGCTGTCCTCTGGCACGTGTGAAAGGATCCTGTGTTCTGAGTTTATTTTTCTTAGCTGGCTGTTTTTCAGCTGACCTGGACTGAGATGAGAAAGTTTTGTTGTCCACTATCTTTTTACAAGTGTCTTAATTATTCTAGTTTTATGTAGTTTTAAAACCAAAATATTGACAGTGTTTTTCATTGATGGTATGAGAACAGTCACATAATGAAAACATTAGGAATTCATCAAACAAGCATATGGTGATACACCTTAGGACGGTATAAGCATTAATAGGAAGAACCGATGTATTTAAGCAAATAAGAACTTGAAATGTAATTGAAAATCTTCCTTTTTCCTTGCATTGCAATACTGATTGTTTACAGTTTGCTTTCAGTTCCCTGGGGCTCAGGATGTTCTCTGTTCACATCAGGCAAAGCCAAGGCTGTCTGGTGTCCAGAAATGAACCCTGAAATGGCTAAGTTTGAAATACAATACAGAGATCTGCAGGGATATTGGATTTGGTCCCACAAACCAAATTTATGCATCAACAAGCATCTATGGATGAATCTTCATATTACCAGGAGCTAAAAATCTGCCAGTTGATACAATTTTTAAAAGCTTTACAAAAATAAATTTGCACTAATGCTTCTTTCTCCACCTTTTTTTCCAGGTGTCAAGGGAACATCTGGCTACAAGGTCTCTGAAGGCCAAAGGTAGGTAGGTGTAAGCAATTGTATCTTTACTAAGATTTATGTAATTTTGAATTCTAGCTACTTTCAATGTTTGTATTTTATTACAGACGTTAGATTTTAGTTAACTTTACAGTTCAGATGCTTAGCGTCAATTATTTGGAACCTGTGATACAGTATACTGATGCTAGGGTGAGTGCCACCTGCTCTGGTTTACTGTTGCTTTCTCACAAGACAATAGCTAGCATGGTTTCTAGATTTTACGTACATCAAAACTGCACCCATGGCAATTCTCAGTCGTCTTTTAGATCATGATGTTAAATTCAGGATTAATGTGTGTGTGGGTAAATTGCATGATTATTCAGTGGAAATCTACATTGAATGGTGTAGGGAATAATGATTTCACAGCAATCACAGTTGCAGTCCTTGAGGTATGTACGTTATTTCGTATTTCTTTGTATCCAGTTATTCTGAAAGTATATATGCCTTTGGAAGAAGAAGACAAGAGAGACATATTTTTCTCTTCAAAATGGAGATGCTGTCAATAATGGGGAAGACGATACGGTTTCAGGTTTTTCACATATGAGAAAAAAATGTGGATAGGGAAGAAGGATGATGAATGCTGTCCTGTCTTAGGAAGAGAAAAAATTTCCTTCAGTCTATAATCTTAAAATTTCTCTATAATGGTACTCTTGATAGTCATACCCAGCTACATAAACAACCTCAATTTGTCTGTTTCTGTTATCATTATTTTAATTAATATTGTGACTATTTTAATTAAAAAACGTAGTCTGCAATGGTAAAAAATATTATTGAAATACATCGCATGTAGTAAGATTCTTTTCATTTATTTATCAACACTGCTTTTAAAGGGGGGAACAAAAGAGGTACGCTGGTGTTCCATGCTTTGAGACAAGAAATTACTTTCTTAAGCTGTTGAAGATGGTGCCTTTACCCAAGAGGTTTTCAAGTTCTTCCGTCTTTGTACTGGCACATATAGAAGATTCTTCTATTTCATTTCTTTGGGACATTTATCATAGTGCTTTTTCTTTAACTGACTGGATTTTAGTTGTTGCAATTCTACCAGCCTGTTTAGTTCTTTGATTATTGTTTTTATTGGTTCCAAGTAAGAAGCAGAAAAAATGCTTGTAGTGGGTTTTACAAAAGGCAGAATGGAAGCACAGTATGAAATCTGTGCTCCCATTGGACTTCTGGTTTGGGTCAAGTGTTCAAGGGACGTGATGGAATGTGCGGAACGTTTGTGTTCTAGAGACGCAGTAATATAGCCGTAAGAGGGCACAGTAACTTCCTTGTCTTATCTGAGAGTCGCACAAAAATCGTCAACAGTTTGAACAAAAGCTTAGGTGTGAACTGTAAGGGGATTGTATTTTGGTTCATAATTCTGTTCTGGACGGGATTCCTCTAACCAGTTCCTATGAGTTGCTCATCCGGAAGCCGAAGTCGGGATTCGCAAGCCCATCCTGTGCTCCCACCAGGTGGCACTGCGGGCCATGGCACACCGCTGCCATCCTTCCCCGCGGTAGCGGCAGTCTCTGCAGGATGTTGTGCTGTTTGCACAAACTTCTCCCTTAAATTGATAGCTTTAAATTAAAAGTTATCAAGCGTCCCTTTAATCCCACTTTTAAACAGTTTTTTTAACACCTACGTGTTGTAGCATTGGGTTAATTTCTTTAAATTAATGGGGAATACCATACCACACACATAGTGTATGGTAAAGCAAAATACCCAACAAAATGGCAAATGTGAATCAGGAGCAGCAGTCTGAAATGAAGAATAAAGGGAGACTAATATCTTAGAGCTTGCTAAGTCCTTTTTATTAATCAAGAAAACTGGAAAATGAGGTTAGAATAGCAAAATTATTTTATCTATTAATTACTAAAAATTATAAAAAAGCATATCTAGTTAAATGCCTAATGTGTGCACCATGTTTCTAGCTATTGAACAAAGAATTGATGAGATATATTTAAAGAACACCATGAAAATAATGCATGTAGTACCAATAGACTGAAGCAGAAAATACATTGCATCACTGCTAAGAATTAAAGTGCAGGATTTGTTTAATGTAAAAGAAACTTAGTAAAAAGCGAATCTATTTTTATCACTTCATACAAAAGAACAAAATTATTTATCCATTTTGGCTTTGAGTGAACAGATCCTTTGCTGTATCAGATTGCGCCTTATATCTTCTCTTCAACTTCCTTAACATGGGATGCAACAACTTTTCCATCTACCACTTCTTCGACAATTGTCTTGATCTTTCTAGTTTTGGTAGGATCTAAACATCGTAAACAAAACAAAACAAAAATTATGAAAAGTGTTAAAAATTATAAAACAGAGCAGCATGCGTACATGAACAGTTACGTCTTCCCTTTCAAATTGGCTTCTTCTTGTGATGAACTCTAGGATGTAGTTAAACAGAATACCATGTATTATTTTATTTCTAAGAATGACTTTAGAAACAAAATTTTATTCATTCAAGTTCTACCTACCCTGAGAAGAATCCAGTGATTGTGTCTGTGATTTGGACCCTGTCAAGGATGAGCTTTCAAATGTAACTCCCTGTCCTGCGCTCCTAAAAGTGAATCAGAGACACGCAATATTGCAGAATGTTTGTCAGGATCAGGAGGAATTGGATTAAATACTGAGCAGATGGTTCATTCTCATCACGTAGAGCCTATCGATATTATTTCAGAATCATGGTATGGGCCTTATGGTCTTTTAGTGAATGTACCACTTGTTTTTACCTCTTCTTTCCTGGAAAGGCTGTTGCTACAGAAAATCAAACAAAGGAGATACTTTATGCACATTAGTTACTTACACAAACTCGCCATCCAGCAAGCGACGATAGGTTTCAATCTCCATTTCCAGACGAGTCTTGATGTCGAGAAGCTGTTGATACTCTGCATTCTGCCGCTCCATATCAGCCCTGACCTGAAACAGCTGAGACTCCAGGTTCCCAATCTGAAGTTGCATTTGTGAAAGCTGAGCACAGTAACCTCCTTCCGTTTCTGCTAAAGTGTCTTCAAGGGATTTTTTCTGTGTAAGAAGGATATTAAATGATCTCTGATTGAGGAAAAAAAAGAGTTCTCCACAAAGACAAAACCAACTGAAATAGTTTAATGGGATTAAGTATAGCCTCATTACTTAGAGATGTTTATTCTTTTTTCTTGAAATACCAGTTTGAAAACGGTCCTTTGCTGCTTTGCTGAATGTGAACATAGAAGTTCATCTGCTTTATAACATCCTACTTGCAATCCAATTATATATATTACTGCTATTTAGGAACAAAAAGAATGCAGGATTTAATAGGAAATAAACGCAAATCTGAAATCCTATAGAACGGTATAAGATCTAACAACATTTTTGAAGTTGGGAATTTTACTCTGACTAATTAGCAGCTTCCTTAGAACATACCATGGCAAGCTGAGATTGTAGCTCAATTTCCAAGCTCTGGAGAGTCCGTTTTAAATCTGTGATCTCACTCTTTCCTGACTGAAGCTGCTCAGTATTGGTGGAGATTTCCCTTTTCAGCTCCCCACTCTGAAATGACAAGGAAGAATAGGGTGTAATTTTACTGTTACAAATATTTAACTCCTTTTTACATGCATTTTGCTTAATTTTCTATCTCTGGTTGTTACTTTTTCATTGAACCATGCTTCAGCCTCTTTACGATTTTGCTCAGCAATGACTTCGTACTGTCCCCTCATGTCATTCAAAAGCTTGGTCAGGTCAGTTCCTGGAGCAGCGTCCATTTCAACGCTGACTTCCCCAACTGCACTGCTTTGGATACCCTGAAGCTCCTGCAGAGATTTAAAATAAAGAAATGTTTCTGTTAATAAAAGGCAAAATAGTTCTACCAAAAACATATATAAAGAAATATATGTGATATAAATTCTGTTTCAACAAGAATCTGTAGCCTGTGTGCATATTTCTTTCGCTCTTCCATTTTGTAAACTCAAAAAAGAACAGCAAACAAAACAAATAATGAAACCAAGGAACTCCCACTGGCATAAATAAGGGAATAACTTGATATTTCACAATTCCATCTGCCTTGTTATGAAATCACAAAGAAAAAAAAAGTACCTCTTCATGATTCTTCTTGAGATAAGCCAGTTCTTCATTCAGGCTTTCAATCTGCATCTCCATATCAGCTCTTGTCAAGGTCAGCTCATCAAGCACTCTGCGCAGACCGTTGATGTCAGCTTCCACGCTCTGGCGAAGAGCCACTTCATTCTCATATCTGTAAAGAAAGTCATTAAATGTGATTTTTTGTGTGGCTACTGAGGTCAAATGCAAACTATTACTATTTACTTATACAGCTCTCACTATGAAATCTTAATACACGGAGTTATGATAATATTGTTTAATAATTATGTGAAATGAAAGAGAGTTTTGAATACAAAATACCTTTTTCCTTAAAATATTAGCAAGAGTTTTTGTAATATTAAGATATACTTACTTCAGTCTGAAATCATCAGCAGCCAGTCTGGCATTATCGATCTGCAAAATGATTCTTGCATTGTCGATAGTTGCATTAATGATCTGGAATACAAACAATGTTCAGAGAATGATTTTATGGCCAAATGGCTTTGCAGCTCAATAAAGCTATTTACATAACTTTAATCCTAAATACGATTATAATATGAGATGTCATTTGTTAGACTCTTGTGTAATTTACTATGAAAATACATAGGACAGATTTTCAGCTTCTGCAAATCGGCACGCTTCACTTAATGGTAGAATACCAGTTAGTGTTCTATGACTAGATGGTTTATAATCTCTGAAGACCTTGCCAGGTGCTCTGTCTGTTTCAGGAATTGAATTAGTGATATAAGAAATATGAAACTTACTAAAATTCAAACTTTGTAATCTGCAAGATTTTGTAGAACTGGATTCCATCACTGCCTTATCGTTTATTCTAATTAGACCCAAGTTGCACAACATTGTGTATAGAGCTACAGAACTGCCATTAATATACCAGAAGAATTCAACACGTTACCAATGCAATGTGACAGAGGTTGTTACAAACGTTGGTACAGTAGAATAAATTTGCTCTTGGTTTCTGAAAGGAATTTGTTATTTTTATCCAGAATATTATGAGGTGAATTACAAATGTAAAGATAAGTTAAATACATTGCTTTGCTACCTTGTTTCGAAGATCTTCAATTATAGGATAGTATTTACTATAGTCATTGCCAGATCCAGGGATACCAGCGCCAGGGCCATTTTTCTCATACCACTCGCGGATTTTGCGCTCCAACTCAGTATTGGCATCTTCCAGAGATCGTACTTTGTCCAGATAAGCAGCCAGACGGTCATTGAGGTTCTGCATAGTTTCTTTTTTTGAGCCAGAAAGAAGGCCACCATCTGCAGCACCAGCAGTGCCAAAACCGCCCCCAAAACCAGATCCTGAGCCACTACCAAAGCCACCTCCAAAACCAGTGCCTGAGCTGCTGCCAAAACCAGTGCCTGAGCTGCTGCCAAAACCAGTTCCTAAACCTCCACCAAACCCACCACCTAAGCTACTTCCATAGCTACCCCCTAAACCACTACCAAAGCCTCCACCAAAGCCACTGCTTAAGCTGCTCCCAAAACCCCCACTGAAGCCAGAGCCTGAACCAAGCATAGAAGCAGCGCCAAAACCTCCACCAGATCCACCACCAAACCCCAGTCCACTGCCACCAAAGCC
Source organism: Pluvialis apricaria (assembly GCA_017639485.1). Taxonomy (NCBI): domain Eukaryota; kingdom Metazoa; phylum Chordata; class Aves; order Charadriiformes; family Charadriidae; genus Pluvialis; species Pluvialis apricaria. The sequence continues at coordinate 5,399,714 of CM030032.1, forward strand.
TCCTCCACCACTAGAACTGGACATTCTCAGCGATCCCCCGCCAAGCCCACTCCGAGAAGAGAGTTGCCGGGATCCACCACTTGTGCGCACGGAAAAGGCCATGGTGCCGGAGGTGCCCTGGTTTGCGAAGCATGCAGCGCTGAGCAAGGCAGCGCAGGGAACAGTTGAAGCTTTATATAGGGAAGGCAGCTGGGTGTTTCAGTGGTAGTCCCCACCTCCTAGGAAGAGCTTTAATTCTTTTTCTCTCTCTCGTTTGGAGGGAAGTCAGTTTAGTATGTCCTGACCAAACTGAATGATATGTGCCGATCTAAATTGCCAATGGGAGTGGAAATCTGGTGCCCTCCAGGTATTTGCTGCGTGAGGGGAAATGGGTGGAGTAGGGCTAAGACATCATGATAATGTTTTGCCATGTGCAATGGAGCACAAAAAATTCTTTTCACATTTAAATCCTTCCTAAATAATTTTTTTGTCATTACATATTCATTTCTTCCTTGGTTTGGGGCTATTATTATACAAGTATGCTTAAGTCGGTGTAATGATCCCTTTCATATCATACTTCCCAGTATGCACGTCAAAAATGTGTTTCTTTTCATAATACTTTTCTGGCGTGAACCTCTGCCAGATTAGAGCTGTCTGTATGTTTAATAAGAAGTAAGAAAAGCGAGCAGCAAAAGTGCATGGAGAGGCATATGGACACTCAGTGATCTGCAGGTTGATCATTAATTTGAAAACGTATATAGATATATAAAAATATACTTGATTATACTGAATATAATTTGTAATTGTGTTTTCTGCCCTGAACCTTTCATCATTGAAATATATTTGTGTAATATGCATAGCTTATACCAACTGATTATACTTTTGAGCTGAAAACTAACCATTTTTTCTTCTGAATAGTTTGCTATTATCTCAAAATAAGTAAGATTATTTCTGTATTTTTTGCGTTTCAGAATATGAGTCTAAAGATGAAATATAGCTCTTCTAGGTTACAGGTTAAGGCATGGAAACCCTTCAAAACCAATATACTTTTCTTTTGAAGTTATTTTGGTGAATAGAAAATTGTTTTTTCTTTGTCCTGGCTTAATTATATCATTGGATTTGTCAACTGAAATGTATTAATTTTTAATTTATCTATATCCAGGAGAAGGGATGCCTTTTTTTGGGCAGAAATGTATTATGAGCAGTAGATCAAAGTTTTAAGTAAAGCATTTATGTAGAAATTAATTGATAGCCTGGTATCAGTGACTCATCATTGTGAAAGCAGAGGATTATTTTCTTTGGCAGCTGTTTATGTACAGTAAATAGCGCATTGGACAGGTGAGGTTTCAAAAGGAAGAGATTTTTGTGTTTATGTTGTCAAGAGGAAAATGTGGACTCTGTGGACTGAAGGTGTGGGTGGGGCGTGGAGACGTGCTGCACGGAGAGGGTGCGGGCAGTTATTGGGAGAGAAAGGTTTGATAGAAGTGGTGGTCTTTTCATTTCTGAACTGAAAGGCAAAATATATTCTTGTTGATAAAATATCTTTGCTTGCTGTAGTCCCTGCTGATATAAACATTCACAGAGAGTGAAAAAGAATAAACAGGGTTCTTCAATTTTACATTTTAATTTATTACGAAATGAAAATTGACACTTCTTTTTAGTTAAAAATGGTGTTTTACTGAAGTGAAGCTGCATAACATTTGAATCGCAGTTCCAGTTCAGGAAAGGTGCATTGAATCAACATTTTAATGTGTTTTTAAAAGCAAATCTACTCTAAATGTGCTGGTACGTAAGAGAAAAAATAGATTGCTAAACTTTGAATTGCAATTAAATTAAGATATTTGATAAAGAGTGTATCATCTGTATCTGGTAAATTATTTTGTGTAAAGTTTTGATAAGGTGTCCATCAAGGTTTCAGAAATAGCAGCTGTCTTCTAAAAACTTTTCTTTTATTAATATGTTGAAAGTGTGAGAAAACGTAAAGCACCAGATGTTGATGTGAACTGTCTGAAGTAATGAAGAAAAAATTCTCACAGCGCTTTCAGAGGAGTCCACTACCATCAAGAGCTCCTTAAGCACATGAGCAGATTTTGTCCCATGTCTTCATCTGATGACCTTCACTAGCTTAGTGCTTTGAAACTTCAACAGAGAACAGTGCTTAAGTATTTTTCTAAATTTAATTTATTTTAAAAGCTATAGTAAATTCATGCTATAAGTCATTTGACTTTCCAAATTTTACGGAACAAGTTTTTTAATGTAATTTTAAGGCTGATGTAAATAAAAACTAAAACTTCCATTTTTATCTGTCTTGGAAACAATTGTGCATTTGTAACAGGCCGATTCGTTTTCTTTTTTTTCATCAAGGTATTTAGTTGCTATGTAAGTAAACCCAACGTCTTGTATTTTGTAACTTACTGATTTTTATTACTACCCCCTTTCCCCCCAAAAAAGACAAAAAAAGAAAAAAGATTGTTTGAGATTTCATTGTTTGGCATTTTTCAACCATTCTGGGTTTTAGGGAGAAGATTGGATTCTTTGTAAAGGTTAATCTTTTAAGTTTGGCATCAGCTCCAAGAAGCTCAGAGGCTGTCTCCTCTCTGCTGGTGCCTTTCACAGCTTCTCTTCGATCTCTTTCACCTCAGAGGAGACAACCTTGCCGTCAACCACCTCTTCAACAATTGTCTTGATCTTCTTAACTTTATTTGATTCTGCTACTGAAATTGAATAGTGAATTAATGAAATTCAATGTATATTGACAGAATAACATTACCCTAGTCTTAGCAGCAATTCGACAAATGAGAAAATAGATAAAGGCATCTTTTCAATGCACAGTAACTGTGAAGCAAACTTTTGGGGTATACGGGATATGGTTTGTCTTCCTTTGAACATCCTGTATGTTACCCATAATACCATAGTGGACATTATGTTGAATACCTCTTTATCCTTCCTGATATTTTTGCTTGTTTAGCACAAACTTGCAGACCTAAAACCAAGGAATAGTCTTACACTGAAATGGCTCTTTTTGCTATTAAACTAGGCACTTTCTTTAGGAGCCTAGTCTCCCTGCGTAGTCAGCGGAGAGAAGCAGATACTCCTGAAGTCCTCCAGAGGGTAATTCAATAATTCTCTGTCATTCTCTTGGCTCTTTGAGGAGTCTGTGGGTTTACTTTGGGCACCTGAGTTATATACATAAAACCAGGCTTGGTATGGTCCCTATAGGTTATCTGTTCATACAGTTGATTGCTTTCTTGATGTAAGGTTCCACTGGTTGATTATTTGCTCTGAAACTGTGTCAGTTTGTGTCAGGCTACTGAGTTCCACAACATTTCAACAGGCAGCCATCAAAAAATAAGGAAGTCAGTGTGACATACCTTTTTCAAGCTCTGCTGCAGATACCTCCAATTCCAAATGTCTGTTCAAATTATAAATTAAAAAAATATAAATATATGGCACCTAACATATTGAAGAAAAATCCTTGTACATTTCCTGTACGTTTAATCAAGATACCTGATGTCCTTTCATCACGACATTTAACCATATGTTTAAATGAGTCTTCTCTGTTAAAGTAAAACTCGCTAAGCGTAAGATGTAGGTGAAATTAATCTGCAGGCTTGTGTCTGCAATGCTGTGACTGCAGCTCATGCAGATATTTCTTGGGGGGAAATACCACTGTCTGCTTGCCCCGCTTTCGTAGATGTCTGCTCTTTTCACGACAGAGGATGGGATACTGGACTATCTGAACACGTAGTGTCAGCTCGCTTGCACCTCTTCAAATTTGTAAGGAGCTTGGCTACTAGTGACACAGGTAGTGCAGAACATAATCCAGTGCGGGCTGCAAAACCTGCCATGGACTGCAAGAGAAGGTCAATATGCTCTTGCAGTGCCTGCTGTAGTGTGACTAGGTGCTGTGGTGTCTAAACCAGCTTAAAGAAATCTAGCCCGGGATAGCCCAGGCTTGCAGAAGCTCCAGTCATTGCAGTTATGGACAAGTCGATCCAAAATTGAATTACTGATGCTTATGGCATGTGAACATCTATCCAGCTACTCAGCTCACAAAGAGTAACAGCATATACCTATGCAGAGGCTGAGAGAGACAAACTCAGCTGACTGCCACAGCAGCCTCTGAAGCCCAGCACGACCCGCAGCCTGCTCTGAATGTATGGCTGAGAACTGGGCAGTAGACTCCCCCCCAGCTGGCAACTGGCAGAGTTTACACTTCCACCTTCCCTGAATATAGACAGTATTTGCAATGTTGTTTGCTGTCATATGAAACTAAACCCACAAGCAAAGTGCGTGTACTTCCTTACCCGCTGTCCTCTCCTTCCAGCAGACGGCGGTACGTGGCGATCTCCACTTCCAAGCGAGTCTTGATATCCAGCAATATACTGTACTCGTTATTCTGACCCTCCATTTCAGCTCGCAGTTGCCTCAGTTGAGCCTCTAAATTGGCAACCGCATCCTGTATTTGGGTTAGCTGATAACTGTAACGTGCTTCAGTTTCAGCCAGAGTGTCTTCTAAAGACTTTTTCTACAGCCGATGAAAAGAACAGAGATGTATTATTCAAGAGGATTCATTTCTGTGTTAAAATAACATTTTGATTGAAAAGCCTCTCAGTTTATTTATTTATCCATGTAACTGTCTACTAAAGACAGTCCTTATTTCAAGTACTGTTTATTATTTACCATGTTAAGGTGGGACTGTAATTCTAGCTCCAGACCCTGAAAGATCTGTCTCCGTTCGGTGATCTCCTTCCTCTGGGTTTGCAGCTGTTCAACGTTGATTGCTACTTCCTGGTGCAGTTCTTCCGTCTGAAATGCAAGAATGGAGGGACTCTAAACTGCAAGGAGACACGACTGAGGTTCTTGCTGATGTTTGAGTAATTGACCTTACCTGCTTTTCAAATTGTTCTTTGGCTTCTTGACGATTCTTTTCTGCCAATTCTTCATATTGCTTCCTCATCTTTTCCATAATAGTTGCAAGATCAATACTTGGAGCAGCATCCACCTCTACATTAACTGAGCCGCCCACCTGTTTGCGCAGTCGGTCAACGTCCTACAGCAATGAGGATTGTGTTAGAATCACAGCATCGCAGAATGGTTTGGGTTGGAAGGGACCTTGAAGATCATCTCGTTCCAACCCCCCTGCCATGGGCAGGGACACCTTCCACTAGACCAGGTTGCTCCAAGCCCCGTCCAACCTGGCCGTGAAAGGTTAGCATCAGCTACAGAGAGCTTTCAATCCTGAATATTGGAAGCAGATTCAAAAATCTACAGACACAGAAGTAATTCTTCAATAGCACCTCAGGGCGAGATAACTTAATCACCTTGCAAATACTGTTTAGTGTACCTCATACTAGAACATTTTATTTATTTTGTAGCAATAAATGTTATATCATAGATAAACATGATAAAAAGATTATTTCCTCAGGACCAGGTGTATGGAATGAGTGCAGAAGTCATGCACTATTCCTATTTGTATGCTTTTATGGGGTAGCAACTCCTAAACTGCAAATATTCTTAAAGAAAACCTTCACTCCGTAGTTTCTGGAGCTGTTCAGCCTTTGATGCCTAACACCTTGGGTGTCAGTTAGTGCCATACACGGTTATACTGCTTCCAGAAATAATGCAAATGCTTCAGTCCTGCACAGCACCGTTTTAAGCGGGTGGCTAGGTTGGCTATTTTTCTAGGTTGGATTTTTCTAATACAGTCCTTAAAGAACATATTTTCTGCAATGTGACAAGGAATTTACACTGTTGAAGTTGATTGTAAGAGGAAAGCTTGGGCATATGCCATAACTGAGATTTTGTTAACAGTCATTTTGAATTTAGGATTTCAGTTTTTGTCTTTACTTGAAAAGGGGAAATAAACAATGGCTGTGTAACATTCTTACCTTTGTAGCTCTTTGAAACTATAAATGTAATGCTAAGGGTGAAGTTCAGTTTGAGCTTGGACTCCGAGGACATACTGAGCACGCCCATGTAACTTGTAGGTATCTCTGCATGAGCCAGAGCTCCTGTTGCAACCAGTAGAGACCAGAGCGTCCCAGCTGACCAGCCAGTAGTTGTTTGCTCTGCAGTCAGCTGAATCACTCTCTAGGCTGTGTCTGTTTTATTGACTGTCTCTCAGTCGATTATAATGGAGCCATAGGCGCATTCACGTAGATAATATATGAATAAGTACCTAAATTTTGATGTGCTAATCTGGAGCTGGATCCCACTGTAAGGGTCATATTCTTCCAGATTAACCGTGAAGATTTCATTATTCCTAGTGAGGCTGAGTTTGTGTGTGCTACTTTAAAAAAATCTCTCCCTGACAGTGTTTGGCTGCTCTCACCTCCTCATGGGTCTTCTTGAGGAAAGCTAGTTCTTCATTCACACTTTCAATCTGTGACTCCAAATCAGATTTTGTCAAAGTCAAGTCATCACGAACCCGGAGCAGTCCGTTAATGTCACTCTCGACACTTTGCCTGAGCAGGTATTCATTCTCATACCTGTAAAATAAGGCTTTTTTTGTCATCATGCAAATGCAACTGTTTGATGTAAACGTTAGAATCGGTAACTACTACAGCCTTAGTTGTAAAATTTTTCTTTTTATTAAACTTTAGGTTAGAAAATGTTTACTTCTCAGCTTTGATACGAATAACTAAAAGCTTTCATGAATAAGAGGAGCATGAAAGAGAATTTATGAAACAATCGCATAACTTACTTCATTCTAAAATCATCAGCAGCCAGTTTGGCATTGTCGATCTGCAGGACGAGCCTTGCATTTTCCAACTGTGCAGCAGCAATCTAAAAAGGAATGGTTGAAAACCAATGACTCTTTGCACGTAAATGCACACTTGATCAGTTTCTGGAAATTAATACTGCATGTGGGCTTCATCTTGCTTAACTTTAGCTGTCTAGTAGTCATCTAGGTTTAAGCTAAGTTCCCTTTGAAGTGCATAGAAGGAATTAGGGTTCTCCAAAAGGCAAATTATCCTGTCATAAAGTAGGTATATAACTGCTCTCTGGAAGGGATCTGCTTTTAAAGGATAGGAAATAGAACTTTGCTGGAAACATGATTTGACAAATCTATCAGCTGATCGCTGTGGGAATATTTTAGTGTTTATAGTGGTAATTTACTATTTCAAGTCGTGATCTGTTATTTTTTCTGAGCATTTGGCGGTCTTCTAAAAAAACACTTTGAAATCCACTGATGCTAAGCTATATTTAAATATGTAATTTATCACCAGTATTTTCACAAATTAAAATTACCTAAGGCAAGTAGAATTGAAGTAATTAATTTTGATTCAGAGATTTTTCATGTATGAGATTAGTCACATCTGCAGACATGTATCTAGTATTACAAATTCTGTAAAATCTGTCACTAATTTGTATCTGATCAAAATAAATATTTTATTTTTCTTAGCTGAGAAAATTGCAATTTGGAAAAGTACATTTTCTACAATAGATTATTATCTATCTCCCCGATAGTTGCAATTCATATATTTATAGATGGCTGTATGATATCTTACCTTACTTTGGAGATCTTCAATTGTTTTAAAGTATGAGCTATAGTCATGCCTTATGTCTGTGGTGTTCTTCTCATACCACTCCTTGATCTGCTTTTCAATCAGGGAGTTTGCCTTTTCCAGAGAACGCACCTTCTCCAGATACGAAGCCAAACGGTCATTTAGATTTTGCATAGTTGATTTTTCATTGCCAGTGAGCAGGACATCGTTACCAGTAATACTAAGCTGGAAGTTCCCACCGATGCCTTGTCCAAAGCTGGAGCTGCTAGATATGCGGGTGCCGTAGCCACCGGCTCCCCCGTAGACGCTAGGTGCCTGGGTCTTTTGGATCGCTATTCTCCTGGAGGTTAAACCGCTGACACTGGGTGCCGTAGATTGGAAGCGGGTGCTCGTACCCCACTGAAAGCTTCGGTTAGAGAACGCCATTTGTGTTCTTTGTCTTCTGAAGTGAGACAGCTAATCTGCACAGATAGAGAGCAGCTGAAGTGAAGAGCAGTGTGTGCTCTGTAAACCTTTATACTGTTTCAAAGAGGAAGCACAATAGCTATAAACCCCACCTCTGTTGACACATAATTTAACTGGTGTCAGCACAGATAGCACACAGCATATTTCCCCCCCCCACTCCCCCTTATAATGTAAAGGGGTTTTCATCTGTTCATCTGTGTTTGAGAAAAACTCCCCAGGTAGTTTGGCTTGCTTTGTTACTATTTTGAATAAAAGATAAAACACAAATAAACTGTTGAATCATTTATAACAGCTTACCCACAGCCATAATCGCTATAGTCGTTTTGAGCGAACAAGTAGATTCTTACCCCCATGTGCAGTGTATGAAATTAAAATGAGTTGACTATATGTGACAAGAGACTTAAAATATTTATATTTCCAATCAAGTATATATTTCTGTTGAGTAAGCAGTACTCTGGGCCTCAGGACAGTCCAGAACACTGTTTAAGTTATTAGAAAGGAGCCATCTGTAACTACTGTGTTATTCATTTTACAGCAAGCACAAAACAATATTCATACTGTAATTGGAAAGTGAATGTTGTAGTTAGCTTGCGTTGAATGTGCATTCATTTAGCATTAGAAAACCATTACAAGTTGAACTCCAGCTTTCAATACAGTTGAAATTAAGCAGAAAGAGTATTGCTTTGTCCGTAAATAAAGTAATAGAATCAAGAGTATTGGAAATCTTCATTGCCCACTTCATTTCACTTATGAGATGCTGAGGGCCATAGAGTGACGGGCGGTGTTGTGATCGAGCTTCCAGCATAACTAGCTTCCAGCCTCCGGTGTGGCTGAAGTTAAAGCGAAACAAGTGTCCCTCCTGCCTGGTCAATACTCTAGACAAAGAGACTCCCAGCGAATGAATTCCACTGCTGGGCGTTCTGTCACAAACCCGGGTGCTACGGTCATTACCAGGAAATCAGCTGCCTTTTTGCAGCGCATGAGGAAACCCAACAATCCCACTTCTAATCGTACTGAGGTTCCTGAAGTGACTATAGTGTATACTTTTGATACAGAAAATGCAGGGATAAAATGGAAAGCAAGGGAAGAAACTGATTGCTGAGGGGGTTATTCGTGCTGCAGGAAAGCATGCGGCAGGTGTGCACTGGGACAGTACGTAGGTGTAGTTCCTTGGGGCATCGCACTGGCAGTACTTTAGTGTATTATTAATGTACAGCCAGTCAGGTAGAACAATTAACATACGTTGCTTGTATTAGTGAAAACAGCTGGTGTACGTACTGATCTTCAACCTCGGGGCAAGGAAATTGGTGAGATGCTAAGCTTTGGAGGCATGAAATTGTGTGTTGGAAGAATCTTCAGGTTTCTGAGCACACCTAACCTGGGATATTAGGGAATCAGTACTGCTAAGTTTTTTAAGTTATTGTGCTACAGGTTAGTCTAAATAGTATTGGATCAAGACAAAGCGTTAAGCTGTCATACTTGGCTATTCTGAAAATATGCATCTTCCAAACCGAAGGGACCAGTGTTCGGGGCAGAACTCTTTTGCAGGAGGATGCTGTGAATTGTCTTTGGACCTTGAACTTCTTTGGGTGTAACCGATAATGAAAAACATTTATGAGAGTTTAAACCAAAGTACACTAATACTCAAGGTGGGTCATCTTTGTTCATTAAAGATATTCAGAGTGAGTAAGAATTGATCGTGGTAGTAGGGCAGAGCGTGCACCTTTAAAGCTGTAAGAGGAATACAGCAAGAGATCCTGCAGTTGCATCTCTTGGCTGTGCATGTCACTGCCTAGATCTCTGGCAGTATTTTATGACAGTCTATTTAAGACTAAACATTCTGCTTTGTCTTCTTATTATTTATTAAAATTAGTTTCCATGTTACCTTGATGGTATTTTCTCTAAACATCACTTGAAGATTCCATTTTTTCTTTTATTGAGCAAATGGCAGAGGTTATTTGTTAGCTTTCAGCTTTGCCTATAAATGCAGCAAGATGTCATTGAAGGTCTAGATTGGCTTTTGTGGGCCAAATTCCTAATCTTTGTATTCACAACTGTCCCACCTCCCTACAGCAGCTACAGAGTTTGAATATCAAAAGCTATTGTGTGTGTTGTTGAGTTAATGTCAGGTGTTTGAAATTTACAGAAGCTAGGTACCATTTAGAAATGTAAGAATAATATAAAAATACATTTCAGATTGACAGAGAAATAAGATTCACTGATACATAAAAATTTCCAAACTTTTATCTAACTTCTCCTTATACAGTGATTTGAATTAAAGTGGACATCAGGATTAGGTCAGACATTTGCCGTGTGTTCAGGCTCTGCTATTTTAGGTCAAGCCGAACCTTCAACAATTATTTTTCTTCCAGAATCCTCTATTAAATGAAAGTGTTCAAGGTGTATGCAATGGGAAGCAAAGAGCAATGGCACCATGCAGATCTAGTATGAAAAGACATCGGGCTGAATTTTCTTAGCGTTCTTTATCTTTTCTTCTCCAAATTGTTTACTGACAATTTCTCTGGTCTTATTTTGTATGTGCTTCTATTCCAAAAAATAAGCTGGAATATTTGTAAGAATATTTAGTAAGATCAGGATAAGTATCATTCATACCAGCGGTGGGGTTTCCTCCTATTTTTTGGTTCACTGCAGTTTTTTCGTGGAACATATCTTGAATGGTTGTATAAATCACCGGAAACTGCAAGAGTGAACACCAAAGACTACGTCTATCCCAGTAAATGGAACAAAAGCAAGGCCCAGAGAGTGGCTGAAGGGCTGGTGGCTCGTCATGGCTTGCATCTGCGAAGCTGTGCAGCTTTGTACAGTTGGGAGTGGTCATCAGCCTCCACTACCTCTTGAACTATGCCCAGGTATTATCTGAAAGAATATGGACTGCCTTATTTTTTTATGATTTTTTATTTTATTGGTTGTAACAGTAAGTTATCTAAATAGATGTTGAGCAACCTAAAAATGTATTATTTGATATCTGCAGTTTTGACCAATGTTAAAGAAGTGCTGTTAACACTTGCTGATGTTTTAGTTCAGCAGTGCGGTTTCGAACTCAAGACTCAGTTGTGAATACTCTGTAGAGAACAGTCTGTGGGTCCATGCATAACGCTTCCTTCCAGTGACGTGCGCGGTCGGAATGGTTTGTGTGTCATCATCATAAAACATTCATAGCAACACTAATAAATTGTTTGATTTTATGAAGAAATCTCACCAGTGTGACAGAAGTTTAATGTTTATTAGAGAGATAAGTATGAAGATAAGTCATGCAGGGTAGTGATAACATGTGCATGCCATTCAGCATTACTCACCTTTACTAGCCGGTCATGGGTCTTGAGAGTTCAAGAAAAAAGACACACCCATCTTTGGTTCTGCATTTACGCTGCCTTTAGGTGGAACATATGCTTTTCTTTTGGCTGACTTAAAGATTTAAATGAGGAAGTCTTTTAATTCAGTCTTTAGTGATGATCCATTCTAGGAGTGAAATCCAGTGCCCGTTTATTAGTCCCGGTAGGCATGTTGCTGATCTCAGTTTGGATTTTGTGTCATAAGAATTTGAACCTGAAAGATCTCTTACAATAAAGTCCTGAAAGGGATTCCACTGTACAAAGTGCATTCAAGGAAGAGGAATTCCGTGTTCAATATTCCAGACGTATTCCAGTATTCTGTATTTCTGTGTCTGAGAAATTCCCCTCCTCTTCGTAACCGAAGAAGTTACTTCCTGATTGATGCCGTACAACTGGCTTACAACCAAGGGAATAGTTGAGATGAGCCTTCGGAGGAAAATCAGAGTCCATTTTTAATGTAGATGTGAGCTAACAGCAGATTTTAAATTAAGATTTTTCTGAATGAGTGAAAAAAAGTACTTAGGATAATTCTCCACCCTGAAAAGAAACTATCTTTGCACCATGTATTAATGCAAATGCTGCTCCCTTGAAAACTGCTTTCTCCAAAGAGACAAGAAAGATGTTTTGTGTTTTGCTGAATGGGATCGGATGAGAGAAAGCTCCAGATGATGTCACTAACTCAAATGGATTTACTGAAGCCCCAAACATTTGCAGCACAAGAACTTACACTGTCTTCCTCACACATATTTTTTTTCCTCATAGAATCATAGAATGGTTTAAGTTGGAAGGGACCTTACAGATCATCGAGTTCCAACCCCCTGCCATGGGCAGGGACACCTCCCACTAGACCAGGTTGCTCATTTCCTTCTCCTTTTTATCTTTTGACCAATGAAAATACCTTAATCATCAAATCACTACACCTTATTTCTTTCTGCTTTGAGCTTTTGACTGGAGAGGTAAATTTAAAACATTACTTTAAATAACGTGATACTTAAAAAGATCTCAGAGTGGTGCATAAGACAATGTGTTGGTTACATCCTTCCCCAACCACGGGTTGAAAATGAAAGTCAGGAGCTGCCTTTCCTGTCTTAGCTGCTCTCCTGAATAGGATCAGATTTCAGTGCCAACAATAACAGCTCCAGGCCATACAAATGAACCTTCTCTTTTTTCTTCCCTAAAAGTGTCATTAATATCAACTCTAATACAGTTTAGAAGACGACCAGGCAGATCTATTTCCATTGTCAAAGTTATGCGTAACTGAGGTATCAGTGGAATGAGAAAAACAATAAGCCGGAGAATATTTCAGCTGACTGGTTTTCTCAGTTCCATAATGCTGGAATAGTTCATGAGGAAATATTACATATTTATATGATTCAGTAGGCAAATACAATTTTCATGGCCCTGTGCAAATATACGTGCAGACTGATAGTACGCCATAAAAGATAGGGACAAACACGCTGCATTGCATGTATTCACATTTGTGGAGATTTTTTTTGCTAGCTTTAAAAAAAAAAAATCCTTGTGGTTTCAGGAACCTGACTTGTATCGTGCTTGGAACCCATGGGGTTTTTTCAAGGGTATAATTGCCCTCAGCTGTCAGGAGTTGTCTGGGCAGGTGCATGGCTGCAGCTTTTTGTTTGGGGACTGCTCTGGTAAATCCTCCTTTTAGTACATTCTCGTGCCCACATGGCATTCCCTCTCCCAGTGTCTGCATAACCAGGAGCAACCTATGGGGCGCTTGCTTTGTAAAGAGAAGGAACCTGAAATACTGCCCCAGCGTCAGGGTCTCTGTCAGGCAATCGAGTATCAAAAAAAAAAACCAAGACGAATGAAACCAGGCCAAAAATACATCTCAGTACTCCCCTTGAGAAAGTTGTGCATTTTGAGGAATGTCCATTACACAAATACTTCGACAGAAGTTTCCAGGTAAAAATCGTTCGCTAGCCTTACGAGTCTCGCAGAAGGCACAGACCTGGAAAGGAGTGGTTCCTGCCGTAGCGCTTACTCACAGCACTCCGTTGCTGTGCCATTTGGAGTGGAGGCATAATGTCTGTATACCTGTTTGTCACTAGAGGCCACCACATGCCTTCTTAAAAGAGTTACATGTAGAAATCCGTGTGTTATTTGCTATGATGCGCAAATCCATGCTGGAACCTGAACACGGTTAATGAAAGTCACATATTACACAACAAAATTCAACGTTATTACCTACTTTTCTGGTCCTATATCCAGAAGAAAAATTTTTTGCATAACTCTTGTGGCTAAATGTTTAAAGTAGTATTTATCTTCATGGCCACAAGCTGTAATTACAAGAGTTTAGCGTTGTGTATGGCAGTGAGTTTGTAAGCAATGGCAACAAGTATTCTCTGTCTTTCTAAATCTTGAAAGCTGAATTTTTGAGGACAGGAATGCTCATTATCCCTTCAAATTGTGCCCCTTTCTTTATGACTGATGCTTGAGTATCTTAATTTTTAGACAGCAATAAGCTCTAGACATTAAAGAAAACATTTCTTTGGTTTAATTTGTATGGGTTTTTTTCTGCATAGTAGCAATGTTCTTTCCAGTGGACCACGTCCATTCTCAAGCCGTCTTGGTAACCGGCTTGAGACTGTTCTGTGGTGAGAATAACTAAGAAGCAGAGCCTGGGCACTGAAGTGGCTTCCAAAAATTGATAATTTGTCTCATTAATATGGAATGAAAAAATGTTTTTTCTGCACTGGTAACTTTAAAATCGCAATTTCTGTCCACTTGCAGCAACATTACCTATTTCCTTCTTTGAAATTGCTCTGGCAAGAATTGCTTCCAGCATACTTGTTTTATGCATTTTATGCTTTAATTTCTTGTACGCATGATTCAGGGGTGTAGGTCTGAGCCAAAGCTGCTACTTTTTCTCTAAAAGTAGCCGACTATTAACTTCTATTCTAAAGAAGCACTGTATAGTTTGTCTGCTGCTTCAGCTTGTTTGTTTCTCCTTCTTTTACCTGCCTGCTCCAAATAATTACTCCTCTAAATTGAAACACATTTTTCTCAAATTGTATTCCTCATTTTTGTTGCATTCTATAAAGCCTAATAACAGCCTATCAAATTCACTCCTTTCAACTTGTCCTTAGGACGTTGGAAAGCAAAAAAATTTACCCCTGAAGTCTAGACAGTTATTGAAAGTGGCTTTACCACAGCTGATGTTATGATTTTATGCCTTTAAGCTTCTGATGCATATTCAGACTTTGAAAAGGTAAATTAATATGTCCAGAAGACGCAGCCATGCACCTGTTTCACCATTAGGTCATGTCTAGTGCTATGAGCTTCCATCCTACAGGCAGCCCAAACTGTAATACATTGATGCTTATGTTTAATGGGATATTTTTGCAAACAATTCTTTTATGCCAACCCCTACATGCATGGCTCAAGTGGGTCATTTTGGTATAGTCGTACAATTAAAAATTGTCATAAAATACAACTTGAAAAGAAACAAAAAAAAATTACTGAGGAAGGAATTATGAGGAAGCAATACATAGTAAAAATTGCTTGTGATTTCACAAAGCCAAATGTACATGTAGAGTCAATAATTAAGATGATTTTGCTGAATAATTCCGGACGTGGAGAGGAGGGGGGGTGCAGGCCTCTCAAGCGTTATTCTTTCCTTGCTTCCCTGCTTATAGATCCTTCCCTTTTCTAAATGATTCATGTGCAGGAACAGGCATCTCCCAGCAAAACTTTAGAAACCTTTATAGGTCAGGGTGTGGACATTGTGAAATGTTTTACCGGCTCTTCTACCTATTCTCTCTGCTTCAATAATAGCATCCAAGCAGGGTTTTTAGCAGTGTTATAAATGCTAGATTTTCTTTTCTTCTCTTTCTGAAATGACTTCATTAATTTTGCATATGTATTAACAAGGCAGGCAGAAAGCAAAAATTTTGCATTCTACAGAAACGTTCGTAAATAAGAAAGAAACCTGCCAATGTGTGACCACATCGCCAGAAAGAATGTGTGATTAATAGCACAAACCATCACGGCATTACCTCATTGCAAACTTCTTCCAGAGGATCAACAATTCACTTACCAAAGCCGTGTATTGTAATATACCTTAATAAGTTTTAACATTTCTACAAGTGAAATGAGCTATGACTCATAC
Organism: Pluvialis apricaria; assembly: GCA_017639485.1. Lineage (NCBI taxonomy): Eukaryota > Metazoa > Chordata > Aves > Charadriiformes > Charadriidae > Pluvialis > Pluvialis apricaria. Next base: position 5,415,154 of record CM030032.1, read on the forward strand.
ACATTCTGGAGTGCATTCAAGTCTGTTATAAATCACGTTGGAGGATTATTTAGTGCAGGACTTCCTTAAATGGCAGGTGAAACTGCAAGAAGTGGTTTGTGAATGCTGATGGTTTCAGCCTCCTTTTATAGACTGTGAGTTCCTGTGTCTTGTTCGTTTGCAAAAGTATTGTTACATCATTCACTTAGGCTTAGAAGTGACATTATCTCCTACTGATATTTTTTTGCTATCCTATTCCATTTATGGGAAGTGGAATATATTAACTTTGAGTGTGTTATTTTCTATCACACTTCAAATTTTTGAAATTGCAGTTGCTTTGGGCCTGGGCCAGTCACTTCCTTGATGTTGAAACAGCACTTCTGTGTATATTTAATATGGAAGTAGAATTAATACCAGCTAGCAGAGTTCAATCAGTTTTAATATAATGAGTTAAAAAAATATTTTTTCAAGCAATACAGTATCGCACTCCTGAAGATTTCCTTTCCTTCAAGACACTGATCTGAGACTAAGAGAAAGAAGCACGTATGCCATCTCTTTTTTAAAATTTCCCAAATACTACAGAATCACCAAAGACACCCAGGTATAGCGTTCCATACAGGACTAATTTTAGTAGGACTGTTGGCACACGTAAATTGAAGAACATCATCAAAGTATGTGCAGGGTCCTGACCGGCGGTGCACACTTGAAATGAATCAATCAAATTATCTCTTCAGTGGGATCAGATACAGAAAGGATTGCTGTGACTAGAGAATGGCTCTGCGCGGAAGTTGTTTTATCTAATAGCTGGAGTAAGTAGAAGCTGTGAAGTGATGAATTCTAATTTAGCCGCTATCAGTGACTTTCTTTGCAGCCTTGAGCAAGTTGTGTCATCTCTTTTTCCAATTTCTCAAGCAATAAAATGGGAATGATAATACTAACCCCATTCATTATCTCCTAACTTCATCTCGCAGCGTGTTGTGAGAATGTAATGTTAATAGTGCGTGCAAGTGGTAAATTTTGGTATCATTGTTTATTATTTAGGGTGCAGACCTGCTCTAAATACATTTAGAAATGCATGGCTTATCTACCAGAACACAAGTTCAGAAATACTGAATAACCACTAGATACAGGGCAACATATGGCCGGTGACACAGTATCATAAGCTGTTCAACAGAAAGGAGATTTGCAGTTATACATAGCACTGTAAAGCTGTGAAAAATTCTCCAGAAATAAGCAATTTTTGTCATAGACTACTTGCTTTCATTTAGAAAACAGACTGTAGTGTAACTAATATTTATAGGTTTAAGGACTAATTGGTTTACTTCACTTATTGAAAGGCAGCTGCTTGAATGGATGTGTTAGAGCCATCGGTGTGTGACGACGTTAGCAGACAGAGTGAACGATGAGGTCAGCGCTGTGGCCGTACTGGTCTGACCATTACAGAATGCGGTGACATGGTTGTGAGAGAAGGTTAAAATCATCAGAGCAGTGGAGTGGAGTGGGAATCCTGCTACGTCTTAGCCAGTACCATTTGGACCATAACCGGGTGTAACACAGGGATGCCGGGAGTGCATCTCTCGCCTCTGCATGAGAGGGCACTGGGACACGAATAAATCCAATGCATTGCTCAAGAATGTGAAATAAGGACAGGCGTGTTCTATAAAGCACTTCAATGATTCGTTTTTCCTCCTTCTTTGTTTGTAGTTTGGCAGAGTCAAAACCTAGTGCAAAGCATAGATACTTTCCTTTGATTTAGGAATAAGGGGCTACTTAGAAGTTTTTATAATTATTTGTATCACAGCAATGTTTGTAAATTTCATAAATAAATCTAGCTTTAAATAACACAGAAAATTGTTCAAGAAAACCTAGGCACATTTTGTCCAGATGCTACAAACACCAGGTCTGGCTTGTTGGATCTGGTAAGCCATAAGGAAGGACATTGTTAATTAGCCAAGAGTTACTAATCCTGTATTACAAGTTTTACCCAATTTAAAGAAACCATTAGGTAATCCATTCAATGCGTTTGGGATCTCTTTGTGCAACAAGGGCGGAGAGTTGGGGGGGGCAAAGGGGAACCATGAACTGGTCCTAACATGCCAGTAAGAAAACATTGTATCACAGAGATGGACTTTGTTTATTTTAAATCTGCATTTTCTTTGAAATTTTCACTTTCTTTTGTGAGCCTTGTTTCAAAGCAAAGCAGGTAACAGGAACCCTTTATGAAAGTCCCTTCTGAGTAGGTATGAAAGAGTACAACGACAATTTCGCTCATGAATATGAGACTGCCCTGAACGCACTGTTTTATATGCAGACGTTGACTTTGGAATGCAAATCTGTAGACACTCATTATGTTGCATTTTGTCTCTCTTCATTCTGCTTTACAGTATTCCTCGTCTAAACAGTCCTAATAATATTTCTCTTTTTCTTGCTCAGTTTTTAGCTTTGCATGTCCCTGGAAATTTTCCTATTGCTGTTAGGGTCTCCTGCTGAGTCGATGATTGGGCTGATGTGAGAAAGGGGAGGAAGCTTGGATTTGGCTAAAGTTCTTGCGCCTCTCCCCTTACGTTAGTATGCATTGCATATACCAGTTCATCCTGACTGCAGAACCCATCAACAAAACCAATGAGCATTAATATGAAAGCAAATAACTGAAATGGTATTTTGAATTAAATGGGTCACTGAGAAAGAATGAGAGTATCTGGAAAAGTACTTATAATCTTTGAAGGAAGGTGTGTAAAGACAGTTAAAGAAAATTTCTCTAAAGCTGAAGAATAAAGAAATGTCTCTAGGGTGACTATTTCAGTAAAGTGTACTTTACAACGGTCCTACTAATAATGCTGTTTTAAACGGTGACATTGAAAGGTTGTCTAGGGAAGTCTAATAGTTTTGCTTATGTAAATGTCACCTGTAACTTGGGTCACCTCTTTTCTTCTTTTTTGTGTCCTTCCAGTTTTATACCTCCTGAAACAATGAGGCTTTTGCAGTCTTGGCCTATGTCACAACACTGCCGCTTTGGGCTGGTGTGTAGGTAAGAAAAAGCAAAATAGGAAATTCCAACAACAAGAAGAATTAATGGAAAAGAATTTATTGGCTGCAGTGAGGTATATGATGAGAGACGTAAGACCAGGAGAAAAGTTGAGAGATTATTCACTTTAAATTATAGTTAATTTGCAAAGCAATAATTGTCTCACAGATGGAGATTCATGCCCCAGTGAGATGTGCGTAATACAGATATTACCAGCTCAGCCAGTCAGTTTCATTGAATAGCTTTTCTTCAGCATTTTGATGACTGAAAGCTCTTTAAACTAACAATATCAGCTGTACCTAGCTCTTTATGGCACTTTTCATTATTAGGCTGCAAATCATTTTAGGAGAGAGTTCGCTATAGTATCCCTGTTTTACACACAGGGAGACCACCGTACAGCACGGAGTCACGCAGAAGGGGCTTAGCCTGCCAGGAAAGCCAGGAGTTAGCAGAAGTTTTGACTTCATGCTTGCTGGTGGATCTCGTTGATGGTGGAGGATACCACCTGCCCGTTCACACTGTCATGGACAATTGCTTTGATCTTTCGGTTGGTCAGCCCAGCATGTTCTGAAAGGAAAAGAAAGGTTAATTAGACAAGAAGCAGTGCCAAGACAAGAGATGCAGGGAAAGCTTCCTATACGGTAGTTTACCAGCTACCAACTCAACTGATTTTTCTTTGCATGTTTCCCTTTAAGTCAATACTGATTATTGCTCTCTGCGAAACGTACTGCCAGAACGTCACCCTGAGTCTTGCCCAGGTCAGGGCAAATGAATAACACAGCTACATCCCAGCCAATGCAAATCCAACTTCAGAGCAGATTAGCCGAAATGTCTGTAGGTCATGCTCCTGCCAGAATATGAGTTTCCAGACATGCAGATTTTCTGCTTGCTCTCAAGCCCTAACACTGTTTTAGTCACCAAATGGAGTCTCTGTGCCTCCTCATATACCATGAACGCTTTGGTCTTGAGTCTGAGCTTTAGACAATGGGTTTGACTAACAGAGGTCAGCCTGAAGATAGTCCACGAGTGGCCAGACACAGCAGAATGTGCTCTGAAGTGCAGCCCTTCACAAGACCGATGAATCACTGAAATTAGTCTCAAATATGGCCTACATGAGAATTAACTGCCATGCAAATCTTTCATGGTTCATTCATGTAAGGTTAAAATGACTCTGAGTAAAATTTGATTAGAAATGACAATAATTAAGAGTGACTATAGAGAACAAAATAAGGGACTTTTACCTTTAGCTTTTGATTCAGATTTTCTTGCTATCCTGTAAAGATAATAAAACAGAAAAAATAATGATTATACTAATTTCAAGAAGTTATTCATCCTGTTCTTCTCACTGATTCTAAGGAGACCTCATAGCACTATGAGAAGAGATAAAATAAAAAAAAATGATGTTTTTATACCACGAGAACTTCTCTTCGGTGGTCTTAGGTACAGATACTCTCACCTGAAACTTGTTGCTTCTACTGTGGACAGTTGTGTTGTTTCTCATATGCTCTGAGTTGCTCAAGTTGATCTCGTTTTGCCTTCTGACAAATGCCCTGTGCTTGGTGCCATACTGTCTTGCCTCCCTGAGATTTTCAGTTATTTCATTTTTCTGATTTCAGAAAGAGATTTCAGGCAAAGCAGAGATGGGGAACCAAACAACCCATCAGCAGAGGGCCACACTACGGATTTTGTGTGCTGGTATTTGTAACTGCAGATGGCTGACCAAAAAAGAGCTAAACTTGTCTCCAGGCTTCTTTTTGATCTAGAACTTGATTTGAAGATAGGAAATGACTATGAATTTTACTGAAATTAGCATTTTTTCCTATGCTGATGCAGGCATGCTGTGGGAATGTAGTTTTGTTTTTTTTAATAAAAAGTTACATTAATTTAGATAGTCCAAATTACATGGATACAAGTTTCTCTGTATACTAAGTGGCTCAGGCTTTTTATTATGATGCATCACATTAAAATACCAACCCTTGATGTAGTATGGAACTCACAAGCTTTGATTAAGCATAAACAAACGAACAATAAATAACCCAAATATGAGAACTCTCTTCTCATCTATTCCAGTCAGGGCGGCTTTGCCTTACCCGTCAACATTCCCTTCCAGCAGCAGGCGGTAAGTGGAAATTTCCTTCTCCAGGCGGGTTTTGATCCCAAGAAGAATCTTGTATTGGTTATTTTGCTGCTTAATGTCATGACGAACCTGGCTTAGCTCTTCCTCACATTTGGAGATGATCTGCTGCATGTTTTGAAGTGCAACAGCGTAGTAATTGCGAGTGTCAGCCAGGGTGTCTTCCAGCATGTGTTTCTGACAGAGCAGATAATACCAATACTGTGATTAGTATTTATGTGGTAGATACAATGCAGAAATGCCAGCAAATTTGGTCTCTGGCTAGAAGATTAAGACTGTGGTAATTTAAACATTTATGCATTTGCATGACTATTCATGTGAAGACGGCGGAAGCATGAAGCTGTGTCGTGTGTGCGTAATGACAGGCAAACACTGGGTAATTTATCCCTGCCATATTCCTTCTGCTCAAAAGCTGTGCTCCTGTAACTGTTGACTCCTTTGTCAGTTCTGCATTTACTGTCCAAAGTCTCCAGTCATGGGTATGTGAGCTTTAACCTGAACAAGAGCTGAGTAATATTTTTCAAGATTTCCCACCAACATTTTTCACAGTTCAGATATCTCATACATTCTAGTAGTGGCTGTAAATATGAAATTTGTGTTACTATCTGTCTTTTTGCACATTTTTTCTTTTTAGATTGTGGAGTCAGCTATCCTATCTCTTCTTTTTCTTCTCCCCGTATTTTATTCTAAGGAGAGACATATATTTTGGTGATGGTTGCTGAATCTATTTTGCGTTTTCTGGCAAAGTCAAGCATGGCCCAAATGCCAGTTTCACTGATACTTTAATAACTAGGATAAAGTTATGCTAGGCTATGGATTTAAATGAAGAATTTAAATTTCACGACAATTTCTGAGAATACATGCAGTAACAGCAACCAGCCAGAGATGTCTACAACAGATACCTTACTCATCTGTGCCTGCAGCTCGATGTCCAGGGACTGTAAAGTACGTGTCAGATCCTTGATCTCGTTCTCACTGCGCTGTATCTGCTCTGGGTTGGGGGTTGCTGCCAGAGACATGGCTGCACTCTAGGGAGCAAAAGCAAGATGAAAGCGTACTGATTCAGGCCATTCACGGACAGCAACAGGGGTCTTTGAAAGGAGCAGGAAATAGCTGTTACCTGTTCTTTGTACCAACTGTCCAGGCTTTGACGATTCTTTTCAATTATGGCTTCATAATCTTCTCTTATTTCTGCTAGAATCTTGGCTAAGTCTTCAGGAGGTGCTGCATTTACTTTTACATTGACTTTGAAGTCTTGTGTTGAGCGATTTGCTTCCATATCCTGTTCATACATTAGCAGAGGAAACAGGCAAACTTGTTCATGAAAGTGGAAAGTTTTCATTCCTGTCTTGTCTTCTTCAGCTCCATCCTCTCACAATACCCAAAATATTTTTTTCATTATGGTAGGTTAATTGTTATATATATTCAGTTAACACTCTCTGGAAAATTTATATATGGATAATACTGTGACGTGACTTAAACCAGTGCCTTATATCTGCTTCTGTGGCAGAACTGTGCTAGAGAACTCAATAAAAAAACCATGTGGGAAGATCTTTTCATGTCATGTTTCTGGAAGATACATACTCAATGAAGAAGCACTGACATTTTGTACTCATTTATCTATTAGGAGCCCAAAACCTTTGATGAAAATCTAACAGTAATTTCATCTTTCTTACCCTGTATGTTAATATTTATGGAACTATAACTAAGTTTACAGGAGAGTAATGTAAAAGTTCTGTGTAATTGTTAAAGGAATAATTGGATTAAAGCATATAATTACTGTGTAAACAACATAATTAGAGGACAAGTCAAGCAGGTGTGGTAACATTCCTTTTGGTGTAGCACAATCGTGTGTGCTAGGTACCATTTTCCAAAGCGCCCAGGCAAAGCAGCGTTTCAGGGTATGACATCATGGCCTCCAAAATGCCGACCAACTGGACATACTGATGTCTCTGTTGGTTGCCCTGTTTCCGAGAACTGTTTTATTATCGCTGTTCGGGAGTATCCTTGGCTATAAGGGGACCAGCCAAAGACAGCTTCACCTACTGCTGTGTAACCCTTGTATTTCTATTCTCTTTTTTAATAATCCACAGATACTGAGTAGGCAGTTTGGTTCTGCACTAGGTAATAACTGAAAACAGCATCGGATCAAGCAAAACAGCATGTTGTCAAGCAGTGATGTTATGTATGTGGGAATAACAGAGGCCACTGCGGTATAGCTCTGGAAGAATTCAGATCAGCATGGTTTTTTGACAATTATTAAGTATTATCTGATAATTTTGCTTAGGATTTTGCAAGAATAAGTAATTTTATTTGACTTCACCAGCCATTCTTTTTAATTTTGATCCTTCAAGAATTCAAGGTCTGTTTAGTTCAGGTCAGCCTGCTCTAGGTGACCCAGCTTGAGCTGGGGGGTGGACAAGGTGACCTCGAGAAGTGCCTTCCAAGCTCAACCACTCTGTGCTTCTGTGCTTCTGTGGAATGATATATCCAGAGTTAAGGGGAAAGTTTGTGAAGAGTAAAACTCAAGAGCAGGATTTTCTGTTTACTTGAAATCTCTGTGTATTTGTATCTAAGTGTTTCTGAGAGCATTTCTGTCGAATATGTAAGTCACTATTAGCTACATATGACAGATGGGCAGGTGACTAGAAAATTGTCTGGGAGAAAATACAGCAATTTGTTATCCTTTCTGAAATCCCAATGTAATTGGTAAAGTAGTACACAAACTTTGTGCCTCATCTGACTCTCATTGGCTGCTTTAAATATGATTGGGTTCTGAATCATCAATTCCATTTATAGATTGTGGATCTTACTCAAAGTTAATTACATGGTAGCGAAGATTTGTGTGATTGATAGGATTTTACCAAGTGGAACTTTTTCTACCTCCTCATGGTCTTTCCTCCTGAGGATGTGCTCTTCTCTCAAGCCTTCAATTTCCATTTCCAGATCTGTTGTAATAATGGTCAGGCCGTCAAGTTCCTTACGCAGGTTCTCAACATCAAGCTGCACTCCCTGCCTGCGAGACTTCTCTGCTTCATACCTTTATCAGGAAAAAGAAGATAAAGCATGCTTGCTGAGCACAGACTGCTGCTAGCCTCTTGTGTAAGCAGTATCAGAGGGAAGGAGACTTGCTTAAGTCCTCTATGTAGGGAACTAGAGAGAACAAAAAAAACAAAGGAAGCAAATTCTGTTTCTAAAAGATGTTATTTGAATACTATTGAATAGTCTTAAGATGGGTTTCATTATTGTTTTTCTTGCTTCCTCACAACTCCTCCTATATGGTATGAAGTAATTGCTCTTTCTTTCCCTTTCCTTTTTGCATTTTAATATTCACCAGGTTCTGAAAGCTTTGAGAATATGATTCTCAAAGATTTGCCAGTAAATATGTCAAAACAGTATCTACAATCAATGCTTTTTGTAGTTTTTCCAAAATGATAACTTTTCAGTCCTTCAGAAAACATGAAAAATGTCATGGAAGCCACTTATTAACATTCCTCTCTAACCTCTCGCAGTTTGCCATCTGTAGGGAGCTCAGAAAGACACTGCCCTATCTTTTATCTTACTATGTTTCTACATTCAATCCATCAGACTCATTCTGTGATTCCAGGCTCTGCAAGTAGTTCCACTGCTTCCTTTTTATGACACTACTGCATGATAAAGAAAGAAAGGCAAGGCCAGGTAAGGCCTGCAGTGTTCAGAGTCATTACGTTTGTTACAATATTACCAAAAGCTGAGATATTTTTTTAATAGCTGATCATCGTCTGTTGAAAATAAGACAAATCTTCATGATTCCTAAGAAGGCTAACTTAAAGAAATGTAAATTCCTTTCCTTTGCAAAGGTCTGCCTGAAAATTTTCTATCCCAACATTTTGGGTTTTTAGTTGGTGTGAGAGCTATCTTTCAACACTGTACTGAGAAGTCAAACTGTGCGCTGGGAGCCAAGGAAGCGCTGGCCCAGTTACTGTGGCAAAACTCAGGAAACTCCAAAGCAGAAGGTACTGAAGGACGGGTATTTCCTGCGGGGCTGGACAGCAGAGGTGATAAGTACAGGAAATAGATTTGGGCTGGACGGGGGAAGCATAGTGCAGAGAAGGCTTAATTTGTATTCCCAGATGACAGTTTTAAATGCCTTTTGTCACAAGTATCAAGTGTCTGCTGTAAAACCTGCTCTTCAGGACCTGAACTAAGTATCATAAACAGGGTGACTCAAGATTGTTCAGCAATCATTTGTGGTTTTTACATCGTTTTTGTCCTTTTTTGGTGGCTTTTTTTCTGTTCTACATTGGTTTTATTTATCAAGTATCACCAAAAAACCTCAGTAAAATCAGATTCATATTGGATTATCAAGAAAAAGTAATATTTTCCTTAATCCTCTTTCAAACTTAATCAGGAAACCAAAGAAGAGCTTACTTGAGCCTGAAGTCTTCAGATGCCATGTTAGCGTTATCAATTTGTAAAAGGATACTGGCATTGGTGATCTTGCTATCCTCAATCTGGAAAACAGAGAATCCAACAGGAGACTCAGTATTGCCATATGGTGATGGTGAATAACCTGTGCTGTTTTAGACTCCCTGCTGCTTGTAGGAAGCATCTAAATAGTAGAAGTCCCATGTTAAGGAGAGTACATGAATAAAAGCAGCTTAGTTTCCTGATTCACTTAGATGTTTCTGCAGGTTTGTCCATAATCTTACTTTTCTCTTTGTCTTACTTTTCTGGATATGAAGCAGGAGGAGACATCTTATTCCTGGTCAAGTAGAGGATATGAATAATATTACACAAACTTCACGGTATATTACAGAATAACTATCACTGTCTTCCCCCTTTTTTGTGAACTGATTTTGATTCTGTTTAGCATTGCTGGAAAAGCAGCCTTAGTCATCTTTAGGGCAAATTTCAGTAAGAACCATTAAGCTGTGTCTAAGTACAATCAAAATGCTGAAATTAATCATGTGGTAAAAAGTAAGCGTGTACAGAAACACCTTGCTGAATCAGTGGTGTGATGCAGAGGCATAACAATGACGGTAGCAGGAACTCGTGAGCAGGACCCCTGAAGTCCGCCATGTGCTTCAGTCTGGAGTCGCACGGATTGTCATTTTGAGAATAACACTGGCATCTAATCGTCATGGCCCATTCAGTTATTCCCCTATAACTGTACTGAATCATCCAGCAGCATGGAGTGGTTAATTCATATTTCTAATTTTGCTTCGGGGTGCTGAAAATTGCCCCAAAAGGTGCAGGAGAAAGTGCACTGCATCATTCATTTAGTGTACTCAGCATCACTGAAAAGACTTGTAAGTCACTGTTAACATCAAATAGCTTTGAACTATATATCTGAATATGAAGGGCTCAGTATTCCATTCCAAATCTTTGAAAGAATTCTAGCAGGAACTTGTACATAATTGGCAGGAACTAATAGTTGTGGGACGTCGTGTCCTTTTCTAACAGAGGAAAGAGAAGCATGGTTGAAGTTCCAACAGCTGCCTTCACTCAACACTTACATAGCAAAACAAGGGGCATTATGGCTGTACAGAAATCATTAGCCCTTTACAGAGCTCTCAGCACCTTGAAGTAAAACTTCCCACACCTAAATGAATCACAAAGAAATGAGGAAATGACAAAATTGTCCTGAAGTGTCAAAAGTTTACCTCTCATAGTAAAAAAGAAGGTGTTCGTGGAATGTTTCAACTAATCTGTTAACAGACTGTACATTCTTGGGCAATTAGCAGCACACCTTGGATCCTGCCCTAGGACATGATCAAGGCCAGCTGAAGAAGTATAACAATACCCTAAACGTGTCGCTGCCTGGAATTTTTTGTCCAAGAAGAGGCAATTCTTGAATCCATCCTTAGAGAATGGTAAATTTTGCTATGGAAGGTAATAAGGAAATGAGAATGCAACGTAGGAGTTCTTCAACTTTTGCTACTTCATAATCCTGCAACACAGCAAGATGTTTATATAAATGCTTTATGACTCTTTCTGTCCAATCTGAAAGAACAAAGAATACAAGAAAGGAGTTCAAATTGCCAGTGTTTTGCTGGCTGCTGTAGGATGTTGATTGCTGTGCCAGTTAGCAGTGCATTTCAAGTGGGGACATCTATCTGTTTAGTTACACAAATTTCTTCACTAGGTCCATCATGAATACGGGTGCATCGCTAATATCAGTCTGCAAACATGCAGATAACTTAATTAAGAACTCATTATTATATTCGAAATACACTCAAATTCCTTCTCAAAACAGATTTTTTTCAAGAAGGCTTCCGGCACTGACTTCTTCCTCAGCATGTCTTGTGTCCTTCGTCCAACAGCATCGATCCTGTCTGCCTGAATGCTCTGTAAATCAATTTGCTTGTTTAGTGGTACAAGATGTTGGAATGAGAGGTTTACCTGAAGCACTGGTGCTATTTTACTTTGTATGTGGGTTAGAATGGAGTGAGGGTGGAGCAAGGCAACTCGCTGCTCCGTCTGGTCCAAAAGGTAGGACCCAAGTGGTTATACGCCTCCACGTTTAGACAGCCGGTACCTCACAGACTTTCTGGGTTATTTGATATAGGATCCTAAATTTTTTCTAAATTTCATTTTAGGTGCTAAATTAGTTTCATCTTTTTAATTCATGGTTAATTAATTTAATTATGGTTAATAATTAGATGCTATATTTTCACTCATTTCACTGGCAGTCATGGTGCTAATTGCAATAATTTATAGAGAAAGTAAAAATTCTGGGTTAAATCACTGAATTGTCGCCTGTAAATAATCCTTTAATAGCCCTTCCTCCCCAGTACGAGCACCGCATTCAGTACGGGCTGGCGGAGACAGCTGCTGGGCTGACGGGGGCCGGTAGCTCATCTGTTTAAGCTATTTAAGGGGTGAGTGTTAAAAGTAAGTGTTTTGGGTACAACCTATTCAAAAGTGAGGGCTTTGCCCCAGTCAGCGTTGTTTTTAGTCTTACTGTCTTCCTAAATATTTCTGATTTATTAATTCCAAATCAATGTGAACACATTTATATTCTTGATGAACAAGTTTTTTATCTCTGGATCAGGTAAGAAAAAAAGTACTCGAGCGATAGTTCTGGAGACGGATGACCTTTCTTTATCCTTAAAACAGAAATAGGTGATGACAATTCTGGCTCTCCTTACACTTGTCTGTGGTCGGAGTGCCTCATCTTCTGCCTGGAGGCAACACATTTAACAGTGAGCGGGGAGTTTGATTAAGTCCCTGGCCTCAATGAGCAAAGAGGCGGGATAATACCATTTCCAAGCCCTTTTGAAAAAAAAAAAAAAAATTCTCTGGGTCTCGAGTATGCCAAGTAATCATATTAGAAAAACTGGAGGGAAAGCTACAGCATCGCATTTGGAATAGCTTTGTTTTTTGCCTCATATGGCTATGTAAAGTTAATTACACTGATTAGTCACACAGATGGTTGCAGTGCTAAGTATGTTCATTATGAATACAGATTAATATTATGCTTAAATTTGAAGACACGTGAGTTTGGGAGATTGAAAGAGTTATTGTTGAACGTTAATATTAACTACTGGCAGGAACCAGAAATTCTCCTTTTAATTATAGTGAAAACATCCACAAGGAATTTGTCACTGCTATTTTCTTAATTACAATGAAGTATTTTTCCATCTGATTACATAAGCTCATTGGACCCAAAACTCCTGTAGTTTCATTGTCTGCTACCACAGGAATCAAAGAAATGAAATGCAACAGTATGTCTAACGACAGCATGCGTGAAAGAAGGCTTCAGTTTGCCGGCTTTGTAATATGAATACATGTGCAGTCAAAAAGACCAAATTCTGCCAGACATAGTTACTCAAACCACAGCCTCACGTACAGAAACGAACCCTCGGCAGCACACGGATCGCTTTATACCACCACTCTTCGCAGAATCCCCCTTGTCTCCTTCCAGCCTTTCTTCCTTGTAACCCATTCTCCTCCTTGTGAGCACAAAGAATGTTTGTTCCCAGGTCCTGTAAGCACTTTCATTACTATCTCTAACATTTAAAAGCTTTTATTTAACTCTCTTTAAAGGAATGCCATCAGCATGAACGAGTACCCAGATTCCTTAAAAGAGCATAGAATGACATAGTCACTTACAGCTCTGACTTACCTGTCTTTGCATGTCAGTGACGTTTTGCTCGTACTGGTTGAAGTCATGCCTCTTTCCGTGAGACTTTGTCTTGTGCCACTCTAGGATGCAGCTTTCCAGCTGAGCGTTAGCTGCTTCTAAGGCGCGGACCTTGTCCAGATACGCAGCCAAACGGTCATTCAGGTTTTGCATAGTCTGTTTCTCATTCCCACCCAGGAAGATGCTTTCCCCATGGTGCTCGCCGAAGCCTCCCCAAGGCGCCCCTCCTCCAGTAGCCAGCCAGAGGGGTCTGGCAGAGGAGAAGGAGGCATGTGTGCTGCTGGCACCACCGTCTGCACCTGAAGGTCTGTAAGAAGTTCCTTGCTGGGCCAAACCACACCCCGAACTACCCCTGAGGGACCCAGAAAAAATCTGGAAAGGGCCTTGGCTGGTACCCATGCTTAGCTCTGTTGTGAATCTCACCCAATGTTTGACTGAGTAGCACTGAGCAGCTTCTTAGCCTTCCCTGAGCAGCTTTATGCCTTTTCCTGTGGGAGTTTCCCTTCGATGAATGACTACAGCAACAAGATTGTGTCATCGTGAAACGTGCTTCCTCTTGGTCAATTCTGAAGCATTTATGAGCCTGCACGCACTGTTGTTATTATTTGGAATCACAGCCACATACCAGATTGCTTTCCTTTGGGTTGTTTTGGTTTTTTTGGTTTTGGTTTTTTTTTTTTTCTTTTTCTTTTCATATTATAATAGTGAGGTGTGGCTAAAATCAGTAGGTGTGGAACAGGATCAGTTCTGCCTCAGAGTTTTTTCTAACCCCGTAGTTAGTATGTTATGTTTTCCTGCTCATAAGGGGAAGAGTATCGTCCACGACAGAATAAGTGGAGAGCTGGGGCAGGGATGGCTCTCACCATACCTTCCTTCTGTTGCAATTCTCAGGCTTTCGAATTGCAGCAGGCTGTGAACCCTGAGCTGCAGCATGTCCTATCAAGCTGTCGTTAACGTACTGAACAGCATCAGCCTGTGCGAGACATGAGGCTTTAATGAAGTTATCCAACTGCTGTCATTGGACTAAAACTCCGGTCCGAAGGGAGTAAGGCCCAGCTATTCCCTTCAGCTGCCCATTTCCAGTTGAAATACAGGACAATTAGGTACTTAACAATCTTTTCTAGTGGTTTTTTTTCATGATTGGCGGTTCAGTCATATTTCAATAGTCTTGTTGAAATAGATAGTAATGCAGGAATTTCTTAATGTTACTAGTGTAAATACTATCAAGGTATTTATATGATAAGCTATGGAAAATATTTAGAAATATGTTTGTAACAACACTTGAAAAAATCAAGTGATTATTTAAAACTACCAGCCCGAAAAACTGACCTGGCAGTCATGCAAAAATAGTCTTTCTCAAAAGTTTCAGTAACCTTCTGTCCGACTTCTTCCATCAAATAGAGACCGGGCAAGTGCGGCTTCTGCAAAGGCTTCCTTGTTCCGCATGCGGATAAGTGGGTAGCAAGCAGTGAAGCGTTCCCATGGCAACAGCCGGGTTATCGGGGTTACCTGGTCTCTCGGAGTAGTTCTGGCCCGCGACTGCGGGGTAGGATGGAGGAAGAAGATTTGGGAAGAGGTGGGAAGCTGAGTGGACATGGGCTCTCGGGAAGGGGCGGCCGGTGTTCCCTCCAGCAGCTGAAGGCTCAGCTCTGTACCCACATCTTCCTTAGCGCTGGTCCTCCGCTGGAACGGGGGGCCGGAGAGACTGTGCAGGCCGGAACTGCACTCTCCTGGGAGGAGCCTGAAGGAATCTTTGGTTTCTCTTGTTTGTATCATTTGAAGTTTTTTGGTAATAAAGAATTGCCTCACTTCATCCTTTCCCGGGGTGCCTCCTAGCCCTCGTTTTCGATAGGGCAGGTTTTGAGCTCCTCCTTGTGGCTCGGTGTCAGCTCTACGCCGCACCTGGGGATTGCCTTTTTACCGGTTAATATCCATCGAGTACATACTCCTTCCTATTCCTCGTGCACTTCATTGTATGGAAATGCTAACATTTTTAATTGTTTGGGGAAACTAATCCTTGACGCTATGGTTTTCCAGTAAGTACAAGGTATGGCTATCACAGAATGTTCTGATAGCAGCTACTAATTATAGCTACGGTTCGGTGTGAGCCCTGCTGCTCGAGAGCGGGAAGAGCTTGAAGCAGCAGACAAAATACAAGGGCCTAACTTGAAAAAAAGCCTAAATTGTAATAGAACCGATGATATCGTGCTGTTCAGTCCATCTCACCAGAGATTAATTTCAGACAGAATTTTCTAATCTGGCAGTTCAGCAAGCTAATGTTGTATGAATTGTTACATTGAAATACAAATACATACATATGTACATAATATTACATCGAATAAAATGAATCCTTTGTTTCACGTGGAATTGCTCGGTGAGATTCACAGCTTGTCCGGCAGTGAGGCCAACAGTCTGTGAGACAGAACAGCCTCTGTCTTACTCCCTGACAGTTTCACGGAATAGCGTGCCATCGGGAAAAAGAGAATTGTCTTTTTTCTGGCAAGTAATGAAAACAAAGGCGGTCTGGCACAGGGGAAGCGTTGGCTCTGAAGCTCACCCTTTTCAAACTGGAAAAGGTGCCACGCAGTTTTCATCCCCACGTGCTGAGGATTCATGGCAAAGACCAAAACTCTTACTTCAAACCCAGGCACGGCTCTCCTTTGCCAGGCTGGCGCCGCGGCCTGGGTTTGGGCGCCGCTGGAGCCGCGGCGTGCGGGGCGGGCGCTGCCGGCAGGGGGCGCCGTGGGCCGGCGGCTGCTCCGCGCACCGCCGCCGCTGGGAGCCGGGCGCGCCGCGTCCCGCCGTGCCTGCTGTGGGAGGCCCGCTTGTTTCACCGGCTTGGAACACGCCCAGCAACCTGAACTGAATGGATAGGCCGCAGTTCAGGTATAGGCAGACTATTTTGACACCTACGTTATACGGGTAAATATCCTGTGACCATCACTTGTTGATTCAGCTCCTCCGTCTGAAATACAACTGGATAGCTGCCGGTGCCTGGGCAGTTCCTCTCCCTTGCTGTCAGAGCGGTATATATAATAGTCAGCTGATTTCTGGATCAGGAAAAAATATCATTTGTACTGTTCATTTTTTTCTGGTAGGTTGTGATGTTGCTTTGCTGACGTTTGCAAGCACCTCTTCTCAGCTCTTTCCACTGAGAATACCAGCAGTGAGTAGGTTTGTACCGGTGGTGTCCCAGCCATTCTGCAGCCTCCTTCCTGGCTGAACTGTGGGGCTGGTGCCAGCAGGGTAGGTATATTTTTTAAACGTCAGAAAACAGAAGAAAAAAAAAAAATGGCTCTCAGGAGGTTGAAAGGAAAATAAAATACATGATTTTAGCAATGATACCATTTTTGTAGATAACGTTATGTGGATTGAAATACCCAGCGATGAGGCTAACAATAAATTTTCTAAACTGGTTATGTTAGCAGAATACAGCATTTATGTAAATGTTTTATATGCTTCTGAAGTTGGGATTTACTAGCTTCTTAGATCTTGATAAGCATCTCTTTTTGATTACACCACTGTAGATTTGCAGACCAACGTACTGCAGAGAAAAGGCAGTGTTGCTAATGCAACAGCTACAGTGATGGCACAGGCTGTAAGAAAACCAGAACAGTCGCAGGGAACTCTGCTTGAACAGTTCATTTCACCTGGCCCTTGCCTAGTGCTTGCTCAAGAGCTAAGGAAATTTGCCTTTTTGCTGAAGAAAGTGCAGGAACATAAATATATATATGGAAAACTATTTTTTTTCAGAGGTGCATTTTATTTGTGCATGAGTTGTAGTCATGTTGTGCACTTTGAATTCACAACAAAGAGCTTAAAGATTTTTTGCATTACCTTCTCAGTTTTTTACCAATAGTAGCTTCAGATTCCTGAGATAATCTAATGGCACTTTGTCCATTCATCATCATCTTTATTATTATTATTATTAAAGTTATTATTGTTACTGTTTTTGTTATCCACCGAGCATCTCTTGTTTTGGATTAGAGGAAGCACTGTGTTAGGGAGGGTGCACGGACATGTGTGTGGCGATGCCATACTGACTTCAAAAGAACAACATTAGACTGGATATATTTGCACAAGCAGAACAGAAACTTTATTATGTAGGTTCTTTCATAAGGAAACTATATAGCTACTGACAGAAAACAAGCTTGTAATCTCTGACCCATAAAGTCAAATGATCGTGTGAAAAGGGAGAGCAAATTTGAGGAAAGACATCAAGGTGTTGCACATTCTTGGATTACATTCTTGTGATTTGGCGAAAGTAAAATAATATTTCTCTTAGCATTAGCCAATGTGTAGGCGGCACTGGTTTTATATGGTGTCATATGCAGGAGGGGATTCAGTATTTCTTTATTAGAATCTCCTTTCACGAGTAGAAGGAGCTCTTCCGTCATCTTCCATGCCCACACGAGCTCTTCCACTGGTTGGAGAGGCTGTTGTAGGAGAAAAAAAGTAAGTTCAACTAGGGGAAAAAGAAATGCACTGCTAACACACTGAAGAGCCATGTGATGGGGTTTTTTTTTGTTTCCTCACAAGATTTTTTTCACATATCAAAGGGGGAACTGCCTTTACATCTTATCTTCTGTCCCTAATGGTCCTCATTCAGTAAATCTTAGGAGTGCACATCACATATTGGATTTGGATGTGTCTTGTACATTGTGTGAATCAGCAGAGGAATTTAGGAATCTTTGGGGGATTTTGGTATTTTAGCATCCCATGAGGAGTTCATACAATCATTTTGGCAAGCTACTTGTTTCAAAAGTGCACATAAGATAAAGTCTCTTAATGATAAAGAATGTGGTCATTGCGGAGAGAATGTAATGTGTTAGTAAGAAGAAATCCTAAGCAAAAATGGTAGGTTTATTTAATCCTATTTTGTAAATTCATTTCAGCCCTTCTTTAAATAAAAATTTTTCTTACCATCCTTAGGGTTCACTCCTGACATCCTGTAGAAAAGAAGAAATATTTGATTAATGACCATCACTGACCCTGTCCCCTGAAACCATTGACCGATTTAGGAACCGCTGCGTGTGAACAGCCATGATTTCACACCGCAGCTTTCAGTGGGTTGTTTCTCAGGTGTGGTGTTACTAGTGGTGGTGTTAAGGTGCTTTCTGCTTTGAAGGCCACTCCTATGTACTGGATAGGAAATATGAACAGCAGTCAGACCAGTTCTTGGTCCTGATATGTCTCCGTTTACTTTTTCTCCTCTCAAAATGTGATAATGTAGAAACAATATAGGGAGCAGGTTCCTCCTCAGAAATCAAAAGTAATTCCATGAGTAGATCAGATAGGAGAAATGGGCACTAAAATGTAGATTTTACTAAAGTAAGCTGTGGTCTGTACCAAGTTCTTTTCTAACTAGGGGTACCGGTGTATGATGATGAGTATTTTTACCTCTGTGCACAAGTGTAGAAAACCAAGAGCTAAAGAAATACTGAGAAGAGGTTTTTATAGGTTATTTCAGGCTGAAGGCTATTACTCCAGTGCAGCAAGAAGATTACATACGACATATGTATGGTGCCTGGTGCCTTCTATAATTCATCGTAGTCAAAATGGTTGCATTTATATTTTCAGATCATCAGCACAATTGATCTGGAGATTTAGCTTGAGTTACAGCAATGCCTGGGATTTTGCTGGGCATCTGTTTTGCCAGCACGCTAAAGGCTGCGTATGCAGGGAATGTCACTTAGTAGTCTGGAGTCAGTGTAGCAACCACAAATCACTGCTTTACAATGTGTCATGTTATTAACCTTATCTAACCATCATAGGATTGTATGTAGTAACGTACTGAGAGTCCTGGCCCTCCAGCAACTGGCGGTATGTGGCGATTTCCTGCTCCAGGCGACTTTTGATGTCCATGAGCATTCTGTACTCCTGGTTCTGACGCTCCATGTCGCATCGAAGTTCGCTCAGTTGCTCCTCAACGCTGGTGATGAGGGCCTGGATCTGTGCCAGCTGCGCGCAGTATCGTCCTTCTGTATCTCGCAAGTTGGCTTCCAGTCCAGCTTTCTAAAGCAGAATAACGTCAGAACAAGTTAGCATGCAGATATGTCCCGCACAGGCGGAGTCGAAGGAGAGGCGAGATAGGGAGGGAGGAAGGGGAGAGTGTACGAGCAGTGACTTGTGGGCCTGGGACGGCTCCATACCATGCTGAGCTGCGACTGGAGCTCAATCTCCAGACTCTGAACACTGCGTCTCAGTTCTGTGATCTCCGATTTGCTGGTCTGTATCTCTTGCGTATGGTTGGCTACTTCACGGTTCAGCTCATCAGTCTGAAAGAAAAAAAAACAACTCTAGAATCACATACATATTGTATTAAAAAAATTTAAATTATTTTGAGAAAGGGAGGGCCCATCCCATCTGCTGGGGCAGTAATAGTGAGGCAATGCACCAGTTTGCTGTTTCCTGGTGTCACTGTACCTGGGTGAAGAACCAGGCCTCAGCATCTTTACGGTTCTTCTCAGCCAGAGCTTCATACTGTTCCCTCATCTCAGAGAGAATTCGGGTCAGGTCGATGCCAGGAGCCGCATCCATTTCCACGTTGACTGTTCCACTGAGCTGATTTGAATACTCTTTCATTTCCTGCATGGGCAGAAGGCAGAGGACACAAAAAAGATTAGGCTCTCTCTTCCCATATACTTTCTGCTGTCAGCAATCCATGCAGTGCTACGCAGTACTTTTATTATGAAGTATCATAGGTGGAACACACATAAAAACATGTATCAAATTTTCTCTCTCATTGCACGTGCTTTTCTACTCACACACAACACATTTACATGTAACTTATATGTATGTTTCTTTTACTCAGCTCTCAGTGACCTTTCGTGGTTGTGAATGTCAAACTGAAACTAATAGGTTGGAACAGTTTGGAATCAGAGAAACGCTTCTCAGGACACACTTTGGATTCTTTTGATATTACAGCTTTCTTCATATTAAGCTGTAATGATGTCATTCTGGCTTTTTTGTTTGGATTTCCCCCTCCCCACCCGAGAGGCTTAAATTCCGAAGGGAAGTGATTCCCTCTCTGCGCTGTTAGAGACTCTCACCTCCTCATGGTTCTTCTTGAGGTAGGCCAGCTCCTCCTTCAGTGATTCAATCTGCATCTCCAGGTCGGCTCTGGACAGGGTCAGCTCGTCCAGGACTCTGCGCAGGCCATTGATGTCCGACTCTACGCTCTGGCGCAGGAACAACTCATTCTCATATCTGCAGTTCAAAAAAGAAATAAGCACTGGAATATGTACGAGTTTGTATTCAGTAGAGCTATAAAACTACAAAATTTTATATTGAATGTAAGAGGAACAGTGGGCTCTAAATGCAAACATGTATCTTGAAAAGAACTGTAAAGCGAGTAAAGATGGTTTTTTCCAACATCTGACTATGACATACGAAAGTACAGCCATTGCCATCTGATTTTATTCTTGAGGAGTACATGGCATTTCACTTCGCAGAACCTATTATCAGCACGAATAGAAAAGTTCTCACACAGCACAGTCCATTTGCAGTGTCCTCTCAAATTTGGTGTGAGGGAAAGCACAGGTTGCGCCGTTCTGCCTAGGGCACTAGAGGAGAGAATGGAAACCTGCAGGTACATCACTGCAAGATGAATCAGTTGCGCAAGTACCTTCATCATCTTTTCAGCAGTGTCTGATGTACTGCTGCATCCATGAGCTCGATAAGCCCTAAATTACTCTTTGTCTTTCTTTTCTGAATTTCAGACTCTTTGAGAGAGAACTACTTCAACTGAACGGCGATCTCTTCATGCCACTCTGGTCCATTGAAGTGAAAACCCCAACCTATTCCTGTCTTCTTTTCCCTGGTGATTTAGGCTAGTACAAGTAGTTAAAAGCATCCCTAAAAAACTAAGACATGAACTATGATTTATTATGTAAACAGTTCAGTGATCTGGATAGTGTGTTCTATCAGGTTTATATTCTAAATGGATCCTTCATCACGTTGATTCTGTTTGCCCGGGGTTTTTTCATCAGAAGTTATCAAGGCAAAATACCTATGCACATTTTTGAAATGTGTCCCCAGTGACTAAAGAACTTCATTTTCTAGATAAAAAATAATACTAAACCTCAGAAAACTGTTTTGAGAAAGAGAGACAAGGAGAGAGAAGACAAACGTGCTCCAGGTAAACTTACTTCAGTCTGAAGTCATCTGCAGCCAGCCTGGCATTGTCAATCTCCAAAATGACTCTGGAATTGTCAATAGTAGCTGCAAGGATCTGGCAATTAAGAATTATGAATAATGGTGAAATATCACGGTCCTGAGTATATAGTAGGTAGTTAGTGAGGCTGCAAACCATCAAAGAAGGTAGAAAAAAATGGACCTCTGTTGTGATGTCACTGGTTAAAATGCCTTTTGGATTGCAATAGCCATTTCAAGTTACTATGTTGCTCTTTGGTCACACTGTAATTCTTACAGCTTTTATGGAGAAAAACCAAAAACACTAAGCTCTTTTCCACACATGCAAAACAGAGAACTGAGATACCTTTGTGTAACACAAATTAGAAACATAATTAGAAAATATGCTTGTACAACATCTGATCTTATCTGTAGCTAGGAGAATAATTTTTCAGCCTTTGAGGCCCACCTGTCACATTCTTTACTATTTGATTACTGAATAAATATATCGGTAATTCTAAACACATTTTACCACATTTTGCTAACTTTTAGTGCAATCATTTTAATTTCAACAAACATCACATTTTCAGGATAACATACTTGGTTTTTAAATTGAGACAAAGCTTCTCTTTTCTGCTAGAATGCTCATAACCACACTGCATTGGGGGCTGGGGAAATCAATATTTATTTTGTCATTATTTTAGCTTATTTTAAAGAAGTGGAATATGCAGTTCCACAATTCTAATGCATTCTTGTAACTCCTCTACATATGAATGTCATACCTTGTCTCGGAGATCTTCAATTATCTTGTAATAATTACTGTAGTCCCGGGCTGGGCTGGTGGGAGCTTGCTTCTGATACCAGTCTCGGATTTTAATTTCTAAATCTGAATTTGCCTCTTCCAGTGCCCGTACCTTGTCCAGGTACGAAGCCAGACGGTCATTCAGATTCTGCATAGTTATCTTTTCATTTCCAGAGAGAAGGCCATCGCCACCACCAACTTCAAAACCTCCGCCAAAGCCAGACCCTCCACCAAAGCCAGACCCTCCACCAAAGCCAGCTCCTCCGCCGAAGCCAGCTCCTCCGCCAAAGCCACAGGCTGCACCACCACCAAAGCCACTGTAGCCTCCTCCGTAACCACTACCTAAACCAGAACACAAGCCACCACCATATCCACCTCCTACAGAGGAGACATACCTAGCTGAAGAGACAGAGACACCCCTGCCACCAGATCCTCCATGGATGCTTGGAGCTCGGCAGGTTCCTCCTGTTCGGACTGAGGAAAGGCGAGAGCTACCACTTCCACCAGCCCCAAAGCCACCACCATAGGTAGAAGAAGAGCTCCGCATGAAGGAAGTAGCCATAGCTGCAGCACAAGAAGGCGCTAAGGTCAGTTGTTCAGCTTGGTGTAGAAGAGGAAGGTATGTGCCTGCACTGCCCTGGTGCTTCTTTTATATCCTCAAGATAGGGTGTTAGGAGACAAACCCAACTGCAGCCCTCCCTCCAAAAATTCTCCTCCCTAGAGGTGAGGCCAATTATGATGACATTCCTCACAAAGAGAGCTGGCTGTGTGTCTCAGGGGCTAGGGCTTGGGTTTTCTTTTTTAATTAAACAAAAGAGATGATTCAGATGAGTGTTTTTTCTTCAGGCTATAGTTCTGAAACTTGGAGTTTACTCCTCTGACATTTAAGAATGGAAAAACAAAGTGAGCTCAACCACACCCACTTGCCCACTCATAGCAATCACCATGGTTATTTTAAGAACACCAACTTTTCCTATAAATGAAGTTTAAGTAAAATTCTCCTTTCATTGAAAAATGTGCAATCATCCGCTCGTTTCACCATTATTTCTTCTTCTCTATCCATATTTTTTCCCATTCAAAATTTGTAATTTAATTTGATCTGTTCTTATTCCCATTCTTTGCTTGGAAGTAATATATAGATCTTAGAGTCTAAATTTTTAGTACAAAGAGCATATCAGGATAGCATTGCACGAGGAGCAGTTAGCATCCATCAATGTACAAGGACGAGTGGGCATAGTTAATTTACTAGTGCTTGTGAAAGCAAGGTGATACAAGATTGAAATAATTCAATTAAAAGAAGAAATGTGGGAGGACTAAGTTGCTGTTACTTTTGGAAAACATAAACAAATTGGGTTTGAGATGAAACTGTTCAGATAGTGATTAATGTGTTTAATGCCAATATGCACTATGAAATGAAGCAATTCTTGAAAATAAGATTTGAGGAGCACTTAGAAGAGTCATCTTAATCCTTCATTTAAAGTGGGAGTCTGAAACACCAGTATTTTTCAAATCTAATAATTTGCTAGTGAATTTTGAAAGGCAATAATTCAGTAATACAGCTGTGTTCAATACTGCATAATTATGGGAAACCAGATTTGGGAGATTTTTAAGGAAGTATTAACTGCTTGTTTACCCTGCTGGGGTGTGTCACTGGGGATAATGTGTGTGCGGAGAGTGTGGCAACAATGTGGAGTTTGAAGAAAGAGCCCTATTCTCTTTGCACAGCAAGGTGACATTCTGCAGATGAAAGCCACGAGGTGCATTTGGAGAAGTAGGGGTATGGTGCGATAATAAATTGGTACTGAGATGCATAAGGGTTTAAGGAAACGGAGGGTTGAGAGGAGGGAGAAAAGCAGGGACAAAGTGAAGATGGGAGGAACTTTCTCGGGTGTCTAGTTCAGAACCACCGAAATTAGTTTAAGATAAAACTTTGAAATAAAGAAGAAAAATGTTTGCTAACAACATAATGAAAGCATTGGTTTTAGCACAGTTTTTGACCATACCTGTCAATAGAAAATAACCTTAGAATTCAGGATGGGTGATTTCAGATAAACTGAGGCCCATACCAGTTGTTGGAATAAACAGAGGGGTTTTCTGAAATTTACCGTTGAGACTTCAATGCAGCCTCAGGGAAATGCACGGCCTTTTTTGTAGGAAAGATGTGTACTTGGGAGGAAAGGAACATCAAGAATCCAGCTGTGATACAGCTCAACAGCCTGGTTCTGAGGACGTCCACTCATTCTTTGGCAGATTAGAGAAGACAGGGTGTTTCACAGTTGTGGAAACATGTTTCAAACTGAAGCTGGACCTTTGCCACAGCAGTTCAGTTCTGCTGTTGGGCAGATTAATGGTTCTGCATAGCTTGCCAGATCTGTGTATCTCCAAGAGTTAGTATCTCAGGAAACAAGTTAAGACAAACTCTCCTGAAGATAAAAATGTTTCTTTAAGACCCCTGTAATGTAAATAACCTGAGGCTGCATGCTGCTAGGGTCTGGTTAACTCTTGAGTGATCCCACAATAATCAAGATCAAATTCCATTTAAAAAAAAAATTAGCAAAATCACTTCTGGAAAACACCATAAAGTTTAACAGGAAACTTTGGGGATTTTTCATTCAGTCTTCTTTTACTCAGTCTTTGTAACTTCTTTGGAAGCTTGCTGGTGAAACACTCTGCTGCTTTTTCAAGTGCCCTGTGTGCTGTTCTCGATTGTTATCAGATGAACACTTATAAAAACCTGGGAGCAGATATAAAGCTGTTTCTTTCCTGTAGAATACTTACCACTGGGAAAAATAAAAATAAATCAAGCAGTCAATACAGGTTATATCCTATAACATAATTCAGAAAACCATAGTGGTGGGGATTCTGAGGCTTTTTCAGTTTTCTGTGAACCACCAAACTCAGATCCTCAGGGTGTGTCCCCTGTGATGGAAAGCCCGTAAATGCAGAGTGCAGCATTTGCAGACCTGAGCCTTGTCTCTGCCTTTATCGTCTTCACTATTTGTTCTTTCATATTAAACAACTACTTCTAAATAGTTCCTAATATTTTACTAGAAATTGTCAGTAGTACTTTAAAACCAAAGGAGAATCCAAGGAAAGGTGCCTCAGTGAAGCGCTGTGAAGTTTGGAGGTAGTGGGTTATGGCTCGGTTATTTGCAGCTTGCTTCAGGTGCTGTGCTTCACAGGCATTTTCCTAAAGAGAAGAAAGCTCTGCTTTGGAGCGCTCACTCATGAACGTTGGCTCTTCTGGTGAGAGAGAAATGGTAAATATGGCTGTACCTCTACGCTGAGAGCAGACTGCTGGCAAATGCTTGTGTGTATTCAGAATTCACTCACTCACGGTATTCATTTATATAGATATTGATGGTTTTTTACTGTCTCCAGGTTGCAGACATCTATATCAAAACCTAAATGCATTATGTCATTTTATAATAGGCTATGTAAGGCAAAGCTTGCTTTGGTGAAAAACTATGTACGTTTTGGTATTTACATTAGTAACAGTTTAGAAATCAAAAGTGTTTTGATTAATCTAATTTCATCAGCTCTGAATTTGAACAAGTATGTGAAAATTATCTGTCTTTAGCTCAGTTCTAGAACTAGGTCTAATTCTACATACAGTCATATGCTTTTCAATTATTATTTCTGCGTTTTAACTACGTTCTAGCTATCATTTAAAAAGAAAAATCAGTTACATTTCTCTAAATTCATGAGGTTTGGAATGCTTCCAGGTTCATAACCTCTTAGGACTTTAAAGGAACATCTCAAATGGGTGTTGTCTCTGTACTGCTCTGTATTCTTCATTTAGCTCTTTTCTGCAGCTGGAATGTGAATTTCAATCTACAAAATTTTCTCCTTATAGTGTATACAAGGAAACTGAAGCCTATCGCCTGCTGAAGTGGAAAAAAAAAGCTATTTCAAGGTTAAGCCTTTATTCTGTTCTCACTGTCTTCACTCTAAGATTTCTTATCCAGTGTCCTGACACACACAGTTTCATCCTTTGCACAGTGCTCAGCATTGTACTTGTGGTGCATAAGCTCCTTGGTTTGTCATGCTTCCCCAGAGCTTTCCTGGAAGACATTCCCTGACATGTCTACGCTGCGCAAAATCTTTTATTAGTTCTGTTATGGGATTAATGGGGTTGACACACCGTAGCCTCTCCTTTCAGGAGGACAGAGAGTTCTGTTCAAGAAGCAGCTTGTTTTTCATCTCAGTCTTTGCTGATACAACCATCACTCAGACCTTACATAGCTTTAGAAAACACTTTTTTTCTGAACCAAACTCTAAGATTATAGTCCCTGAGTAATTTTATATTTAACATTTCACCAGAAATCCTTCATTACCCTGCAAATATGGGACAAAATCAATGAAATTATAAACTAAAATTCAAATTAGGCTATAAAACCAAGAATTCTAGCCTTTTGGAGTCTCTGAAGCCCCTAATTTCTTTAGCAAAGTTTATGAATTCATTCCATTCTTGGCACTTTAACCTCTTAAAGACTTTTAAACTGTTAACCCTTTAAACAACCTTTTTTCTAAACATGCATTTAATTCAGTCTTTGAAAATAAAACTTCTTGGTCAAAATATACATTTGCAAAGTGTCCTTATAACTTATAGTCCGCATTCTTGGAGCATGAGAATTTCTTGTCAGACTTTCACCTTTGCAGCTGTACAACACAAGAAATCTGCACCAGTAATCTCATACTCTGACTGGTTTTGTCACAAGAACTTGCTCTCAGGGAATGGGATTTATTAAGATTAAAAAACAAACCTGGAGTTGTTTGTTCTTTCATCTGGGAGGCATTCCAAGTCTAACTGTTGTAGGGAGTAAATTTGGTACAAAGCATTTATTAGAAAGTGTGTCAGCACTCGGGAACAGCCTGTGCTGAAGCATTGAATGCCCAAGAGCTTTCTTCTCCTTGCTCTTCCAAAAGCGGACACGGTATCACCAGGCGAGCTGCTGAGGAGCCACTTGCCTCCCGTGCATGCCAGGACTTTTCATGCCATGCCTCCCTTTCGATTCTGCTCGTTTCCACCAGAGCACCTTAATCCCCCTGTTCTTCCCGTCTGGTCCTCTTCTCTATGTGTCTTTGCTGATTCTTACTTTTCTTGACTGTTTTTCTGTCCTGTCAGTTTTTCCCTGTCATAGTGAAGCCACTGCCTAATGTCACCGTGCAAGATTTCCAGAGCTTAAGCTAGGATCGGCTGTGTCAGTACTTGACAGCTGATGGTGACAGCTCACCTGAGTCACCGCTGAACCAAACCAAGCACCAGCGCCTCTTGAATTGAAAAGGATTGCCCAACCTTGATAGAGGAGGTCCATAGCTTTGGGATGCTCCCTGCTATGCAAACACTCCATTAATCTGTTAGGAATATCTAGTTATTCCCTCCCAAGTCCAAGGAGAGAAGTGCTGAAGGATTTGATGGTGTGTCCCTGAAACGCAGGCTGCAAGATGATCCACTCTGCGGGAGTGCAGTACTGGGGTGCTGTTAGTCTGCGCATACCGCCGTTCCAATTTCCCCTCAGCTGACTGTGTGCCGCTTGTAACAGTGGGAGGTGGGAACGGTAGTTGAGTTGTAGCCATGAGTTTCTTTTAGCACAAGCCCTAGTTTCCGTGGCTGTAAGCTTGCAGAGGGGTGTTTGGAAATGAAATTACTGATTTCTGGGGGCCTCAACTAAAGGTGATTACATTTAGAAATTCAGCTAGGATAATATCCTTTCAATGACATGAGAATGAAGGCGACCAAGGTTGGTGCTAAAGGTTTGCTACCTCTGTATGAACTGGGAAAGCGAGTGAAGAAATCTCACAAGTGTTTCTCACTCCTATTTCTTTCTGTAGGAGTTATTGTCAAGCCGTTTTAACAGCTTTATATTGTACCCTAACAAAACATCTCCCAGCTCTTGCTTTTTACCAGAGACACGTAACATCTCACTGCTACTGCTCTTCAGAGTGCACAGCTGCTGTAGTTAGAAACATAAGTCACTCTTCCCCGCTCTGAGGGGCTGAGGATGCTGTTGCCTCCATGTTCAGAGCTCCTGCCAGCAAAGAGGAGCTAGAAGAAATGAGGGATGGAGCTGATGCCGCCCACCCACAGCCGCTGGCAGCATTAACCTCTCGGGGAGGCTGGCTGGCTGTTTCCCGCCTGGTCACAGCCAGACTTCAGTAATGATATCCCAATAAACAAAAAGAACAATTGGAAGAAGAAGATCATCTTTATTAGAGTAGATACAGCAATTCAGTACATGAAAGAACTAGAAGTAATTGAAAAGCTAACCCAATTTGCAAATTAATCACCACTAAATGGATAAATCTACCTAAACTTTGTGTGGCCAAGAATTTTCTGTACTTTAAGATAGTAATTTCCAGCAGTTTAGAGTGATTCCTCTCAGTTTCAATTCCTGCGTGTTGTCTCCATTTTCTCATTTTGAAGATGACGTTTGGAGGACTTTCAGTACTATTTTCCATCTGCCAGCTTGTCTCTTTTGTCTACAATAACATGGAGGGAAAGAACAGCAATTACTTAAGCAGAACACCCATGAGACCACTCTGCAATGGGCACTGAGCTTCGTTTATCTCTCGTCTCTCATTCCCTTCTCTCAGAAGTTTTCTTCATAGCACTGATTTGAATCATACATCACTTTTACAATACAGCTGACCTTTAAAAGCTCAAGGCAAGTTTTACTTGTGTGTTCATACAGTTCCCCTGAGCTGGCCGAGCTTAAATTTCTTGTATCCTTTCATCTGGGGGAATGATTAAGCATTTTGTGCTTTACTTAGCCTTTACTGTAGCATAGTCAAGAGGTAGAACAAGAGGGAACGGGCACAAACTTGAACACAGGAAGTTCCATCTTAACATGAGGAGGGACTTCTCTCCTGTGCGGGTGGCAGAGCTGCCCAGAGAGGGGGGGGAGTCTCCCACTCTGGAGCCATCCCAAATCCGCCGGGACGCCGTCCTGTGCCACTGCTGGAGGTGCCCCTGCTCTGGCAGGGGGGTGGGCTGGGGGAGCTCCAGAGGGCCCTTCCAGCCCTCACCACTCTGGGATTCTGGGATAGTCTGAGATTTTTTTCTGATGTCTAACATCTTTTAGTGACTGAAATTTGTTAAATTCTAGCCAGGATCATCATTTGTTACTTATTAACAACACAAATCAGTGCAGCAGCCCAGTCTCTAGAATGGACACAACTACCATAATGTATGTATATTTCCTTTTAGAAAATACAACTTTAATTCCTAAAGGTTTCCTGAAAAAGAAAGAATTCTTACCGACAGTTGCAGAAAGGGAGCCAAACATCCTGTAGAAGAAAGAGATATCAGTTGAAAGGAGGGGTAACACATCAAATGCCGCGTGAGATGAGGGTGTATGAAAGCAAATTGCGTTTTGTATATAGTCAGAGAAGAGATGGTCATCTCATTGCTCTGCCTCTCAGCTCCGGAGAGGAAATTGTTGTAGGAAATACATTTTTCAACAACTCCAGTGGGAAAAGACAATTATGGAAAAAGAAGGAACAGAGGAAATCAAAGCCTTTCAACTCCCACCTCAGTTTTTTGTTCCAGGCTATGAGATACTTTCCTCCTTGAGGCTGTATGGGAACCGACAGATAGCTGTGCTCCCACCTGGGAGGTCCTCTCAATGGCTGGCTGAAAATAGCTAGCTTGGCTGCCTTCACTTCTCTTCAGAGTATTTTCTCCTACACTGATTCCTATGAGGCAAGAGCTGTTTAACTGGTAACAGGAAGTTTATGGGAATTTGTTAGTAATCCTTGTATTCTATAAAACGTGACTAACTGCACTGTGTTTCCTGAATATCAAGCAGCTAATGATTAGTTATCCCTTTAGCTGTTAGTTACATTTGATCTCTTGTACTGCTTGTTAGTTTGCCTTTTTGTTTAGAAACTCTTTGAGGTACTCACTTAATGTAAATGGGAATTGTAACATTTCTAGCTCCACTATGGTCCAGAAAACTTGATTTGTTAAAAATCTTAGAACCCCTGGAGTATTTGAAGTTGTGTTTACTGTGGTGCTGTGGCAAAGGAGCCCCATGGCACGGTCAAACTTTATGAGGCTAAGCAAGAAGGGTTCCTGCAGTGAGCGGAGTTACTTACTGGGACTCCTGGCCTTCCAGGAGTTGTCGGTAAGTAGCGATCTCTTGCTCCAGTCGAGTCTTGATATCCATGAGGATCTTGTATTCGCTGTTCTGGCGCTCCATATCAGCTCGGAGCTCAGCCAGCTGCGCCTCGATGCTGCCAATCAGGCCCTGGATCTGCGCCAGCTGGGCACCGTAACGCCCTTCCGTGTCTGCCAGGGTGCCTTCCAGCGCGGCTTTCTGAGAGCAGAGAGGGTGGAGGGGAAACCACAAGAAGGTTGCAGGACTCTGTGCAGGGAGGGGAGTATGTACCCATTTCAGTGCAAATTTTACCGTACCATGTTGAGCTGGGACTGAAGTTCTATTTCCAGCCCTTGCAACGTGCGTCTCAGGTCAGTGACTTCTGACTTGCTGCTCTGCAGTTGTTCAGTATTGACAGCTACTTCACGGTTCAGCTCTTCGGTCTGAAACAGGGAAAACTTCACATGAGAAATGTGGGGCCTCTCAGTAGAGGTCATAAGGCTTTCACAGCAGTTTTCTGTGTGGTTTAATAATGATTTTGTTTCTTTCATGGATTTTTTTTTTTGTTAGTGTTTGTGTAGGGTGGAGCTTTTTCTACCTTGCTGTGGAACCAGGCCTCAGCGTCCTTCCGGTTCTTCTCAGCCATGTGTTCGTACTGGTCTCTCATATCAGCCAGGATCTTGGTCAGGTCAATGCCTGGAGCAGAGTCCAGTTCCACACTGACTTGGCCAGCGACCTGCCCTTCCAGGGCACTCAGCTCCTAAGCGGGCATGGCAGAGGGAGACAAAAGAAGGTACAATCGTAAACTGAAAACATTATGAATTTTTTGTTCTTTCTTGCAGATCTGAGGTCTGACTGACTCCCCTTAAATACTTGCAGGGGGTATCTTTAGTTTCTCAGTCTACACAGGAATCTTTTCTTCACTGTTGGAGAGCTCAGGGCAATCCTGATGGACTCCACATTGCCACACACTGTTTTTCTAATGTCACTTTCAAACCTGTTTCTTGGGGTTTTTTTACCTCCTCATGGTTTTTCTTCAGATAAGCCAGCTCCTCCTTTAAGTTTTCGATCTGCAGCTCCAGGTCCGTTCTAGCCAGGGTGAGCTCGTCCAGGACCCTGCGCAGGCCATTGATGTCAGCCTCCACGCTCATGCGAAGAGCTTGCTCTGTTTCAAACCTTAAAAAAGCAGACCAAAACTATTCAGTTCAGCTGATTAAGCCAGCCCACCATGAAACACATTATTTGCTATAAATGTATGTGGTTTTATAGGATTTATGATGTAGCAAATGCTGTCCAGCATTAAACTTTTCTCCACATATTTTATGTGATACAAAATTTTCAGTGGTGCTTTCAGCAAATACGTGAAGGGCTGAACTGCAATGACAGGATCAAACTCATGTTCATACAGAGATTTTATAGGCATTCCTTTCTTTTTTTACAGCCATTGCCCTTTGGCTCAGCAGCATTTTTGCCTGCTTGAGACCTTTTTCTTCTCAGAAATTACTCACTTGGTTTTGAAGTCGTCAGCAGCCAGCCTGGCGTTGTCAATCTGCAAGACAATCTTCGAGTTGTCGATAGTGGCATCAAGGATCTACAAACAATGAGAGTTCATTGCTGAGGCTGAAACAACTATGTTATCTTCTTTCCTGATCTGAAGATTAAAAGAGTTAAGATTCTCTTTCATCTGTAGCTACGCCAAATAAAAGTGTTTTTCATTGGGTCTCAGCAGGAGAGCATCAATGATCTACAGCAAATATGTCGCACAGATTTATCCCAGTGCTTTTGCCATGATTGTCTGTTATGGACAGACCCTCTTCCTCTTGCCTGGCGTATGAAGAGGCTTTTAGCTAGAAGTGCCACAGTGAGACAAAAGTACGTGCTGTCATGGAGGGCGAGGACTTGGGCGAGCCAGGGGGTAGGTGATGTTTTAGGACTGAGGCGAGAAACCTGTTTCCTGGAGAGATGCAAAGGAAGCAATGTCTGCAGACCCCTCTTGGCAGAATTTGTTCTCATTACACATTTTCTGAAGAGTGGGAAGTGGTTACAAGGTCTGTTTGTTTTTAAAATAAAAGACGTGTTTGTGTTTCGCATACAATATGGGTTTATATTGCATTTGTGTAGCCCTTGGACATATTTTTATTTCCTCAAATATCCAGGATAGTGTTTATTGATTCTTCTCATGCATCAGGAAAGCCCCTAAAGGAAATTTTGTTTATTTAGAAGTAATCCTGTTAATTTTTACTGAGAAAGCATGTCTTGTTTGGCTGCCACTTTTAAAACTGAAAAGGTCATTGACAAAAACAGCTGGAACAACATTTTCTCTCCCCTAACTAAGGGGAGTAAAAGACAGGAGGGAAAAGAATACTAAAAGGAGAAAATCTCATTGCCTTTACTGGAACTCAGTTTTTTTAAATGGATAGAGAATGTGAATGGGTTGAAGCAAGGAGAAAGTAAACTGCGTGGGAGCGGTCATGAACTCCAAACTGAACTGTGAAAATGGAACCTCAAGTTTTCTTTCATTTATTTACATAGTTTAATCAGCTGCTCCCTATGTTTTCCAGGGTGTGTATCATCTCAAAGTAATCTCTTATCAGGTACCCATGGGCTATTGGGGCAAATCCTGCATTTATATATGGGATTGATTACTTCATGTCTGCTGCTTCCCTTTTCCATAAGCCAAATGTTTCAGCACTCTTTATTTCAATTCCAAGCTTCAGTAAGTGAAATGTGAAAGAAAAATAAATGTATGGTGATGGAATCTCGAGCTGCTATCTTCACATTTACAAATTGTACTTAGCCAATTTTTATTTTTACCGTTAAAGTGGTGTGTATGTGCCTCTGAAGTTTCTCAAGCTATATGCTAGGTAACAGATTACAGAGATAGACAAGTTGCTGTCATTGTTTGGCTCTCTTTTTATTTATCAGTATATATATGGTCATATATATATTAACTGGTCATATATGTGTATATGAGCAGCATGTGTGTATGTATATATAACATATATCTGTCTGTGTATCTGTGTGTGTGTATATATATGCTTTGTTAAAAGCAAACATCAGAGAATTAAGTACGAAGGCATCTCAGACTGATTGTTTTGTACATTCTCTTAGCTAACATTTAAAAAAGTAGATAATTCCATACTGATAATTTTCTTTATCCGCCCCGCCTGATCATTGCATATTCATTTCATCTTCCTCTCCTTTTTGTAAACTGCAATGCCTTCTGGGTGTTTTCCTGGTGATGTTTCTCTTTTTGGGCTTTTATGCTTCGTTCTTAAGTGCAAATCTAAGATAATTTTTAAGAAATATTAGTACCTACCTTGTCTCGAAGGTCTTCAATAGTCTTGTAATAAGGGCTGTAGTCCCGAGCTGGGCCTGGTCCTTGTTTTTGGTACCAGTTTCGGATTTTAGTTTCAAGATCAGAGTTGGCCTCTTCCAGCGCACGCACTTTCTCCAGGTAAGATGCGAGGCGTTCGTTCAGGCTTTGCATAGTTGCCTTTTCGTTTCCTGAGAGGAGGCCGTCGCCACTACCCAAACCACCCCCGAAACCACCACTAAAGCTGCTGCTAAAACTACTTCCATATCCACCACCCAGGCCGCTTCCTAGGCCAGAAGAGACAAATCTAGCAGAAGAGACTGACACACCCCTGCCACCAGATCCCCCATGGATGCTTGGAGCCCTAAAGTAACCTCCACCGAAACGGACGGAGGAGCCGCCGGGTCCCCCTGCCACAGAGGAGGTAGTCTGCCTGAAGCTGTAACTGGCCATGGGGAGAAATGCCAAGGACCTGACCCAAGCGGCAGCTCACAGGGTTTGCGATCCTGAGGCAGGAGTGTGTGCTCCGGTCCCCCACCCCACCTCTTTTATGCCTGTGACAATGGGAGTTGTCTCCAGAACGTGTTATCTGAGACCCGTGGAATTTATCAGCCTTAAGCCTTCTGCCAACACGGCAATTCCTCTTATTGGTCAGCTGCTATGAAGTGGGCTGTGTTTCTTTCCCAAATACCTTCACGCACCGGTGCTGATTCCCTCCCCCTCACTGTTGCCTCTTGCAGCAAAAGGTGGGATTCAGCGGAGGCGTCGCGCTGCTGAGGGGGGCATTCATAAATCCAGTTAGAGTTTACCTGTACGGGAGCCAAAGGGCTGGGAGCACACGGCCCTGCTGCAGCCAACGCTGCGGCCAGAGCGCAGTCACGCCGCGACTTTCTGCACGTAGTCTCAGGACAGAATTTTAATGCAGAGTGATTAAGTGAGTAGTTGGTAGACTGATAACAGAGCTTGAAAGGATCCCAAATGGGGAACAATATGTGTGGACCTTGACAAAAGAAGTTCCCACCCCTCTGTTTTCC
This sequence comes from Pluvialis apricaria, assembly GCA_017639485.1. Taxonomy (NCBI): domain Eukaryota; kingdom Metazoa; phylum Chordata; class Aves; order Charadriiformes; family Charadriidae; genus Pluvialis; species Pluvialis apricaria. Next base: position 5,449,807 of record CM030032.1, read on the forward strand.
CTATTTCCTATGAGAAAAATTCTTCTTTCAGAAGTATCATTTTCACTGTTTCTGTCTTTGCTCTCAGTTCCTTTTGGGCTGACAGCAGAAGAGAGGGTCTGACAGAGAACATGCCTTGTCTGGGAGAGTCTGGTTTTCTAGAGAAACAAGAATCCTTTTGAAGGAACTGTAGCTGTATTTGTAGCAGAGATCAGCATTAATCTTCCCTGAGTACCTGGGGAGTGAGCACCAACAGAAACAAGCGCCTGATCATACATTTAGTCCCTTCATTGCTACTGAAAGAGGGAAATAACCGTAAGAAACAGAATCACTGAGTCTTCTGGTCCTTGAGATTCATGAAAATGTTACTTCTAAAATGCCTGAGACCTCTGTTATCCAAGAGGCATTTTCAAAAGCATTTTCAAAAGCAGTGTTGCTTTTGTTACTGCCAGCTCCTCTATGAGCATCCCTAACACATCGGTGGGTACTCACATCTTTTTTTCCATTCTTTTTCCTTCGCTTTCCAGCCCTCCCTCCCTCCGACCTTCTGGGACTCCCCAGGAGAACTGTCTCAGAGAAGGAGGGAGTAAGCTGCCCTGCCGGCATTTCCAGCTTTCAGGGAGCACCCAGGCCTGGGCAGAAATTCTGCCACCTACAAGTGCTTCCACTGACCAGAACCTTTGGAGCACAAGATGCATGCTGTGGTGTTTCAATCAGAAATTCATTTAATACCAAAATAAGGAATTAAAGATAAGCCAAATGAAATGCGTGCTCTGTGTGAGGGCCTGTCTGGTCTTTCTATACCCATAAAAATGCATCGGGTATTTCAGACCACACATTAGTGCTGTGCTCACTTTGTACAGAAAGAAGCGTCAAACTACGGGGCAGATACAGGGAGGGTGGAAGAGCAAACCCACAGGCTGGAAGCTGGCCAAGGCACCTGCATTAACAGCCCCATTGGTCTTCTGCGTGGAGTGAGGAGGCTGTACCAGACCCAGGAATTCTGCAGTGGGTCAGGTACAGGATATATCACTTGATATATAGAATATATGTACCGTGCGTTACCTGGCTGTGCTGCTGCAGCCTAGGGCCATCACGGCTGAGTTCTTGTCTTTCTGTAGAGACTGCTGCACGCACACAGCTCTCCAACTTGCACAGCAAAACTGTACAGCCTTTCTTAAGAGGTGCGGAGGACACTTGTGTTTGCCAAAGACACGTTGGTCATTCCTTCTGTAGAGCTGAATGTCCTGTTCAGCCCTGGGTAGGACAAACCTGCCCAGCAGGTTACCCTGCCACGTCCTGTGCGTAGGGGAGATAATAGTACCAGAAGGCTACAGTCTGCCTGCAGACAAAAAGGAAGCTACAGAAGAACAGTTACTTAGTTGTTAAGTATTGAAGTCCATAGTTAGAGCATAAAGAGCATAAGTCAATGTGATTTCTCCACTGAACAGAAATACAAGAAGCTTAAAGGAGAACAAATGCCAGTGATTCTGATTTGCCTCCTGCTGCAAGGAGAGAGGAACACCCTTCCCCTGAGGTACTCCTTCATCATTCCCTAGACTCCCACGTCAGGTCCTCAAAGCAGTGTATTTTGGGGTTTTGCAAAATAAAATGCACATGTATGATGCTGCATAATATTTTATGATCCAATTCATGAAAATTGGGGTCTGGAAGGCCTCTGCATTCCCTCTGAAACCCCTTGAGTAAAAGCAGCCAGCAATCATTGTGTATATCATTGTATATTATACTGTAAGAATATTGATAATGTCCTGCAAGCAGGTTAGGTTTGCTTTAACATATGGGGAAAAATTTCCCAAAGAACGAACTGCAATTCTTCACGGCTGTTTGGAAGGACATCTGAAAGCATAAGGAGAGGAGAAGCTTGGGAGACACTGTCAAATGGAGTGACTATTTAATCTTATTTATGCCACCAAATATATCCGAAGCTTCTAGTAGCAAATCAGTACCTCGTGCAGCATTTTTATTAAAACTGCGTTCTAAGTTTCCTGAAAGGTTTCGGTTTTCTTTGTACAGCTCTCTCTTACCTCAATGCCTGCATATGTTTGTTTTTGTTGGGACTCCCTTAAGGCGATAACATGCACTTAAAAGCTTGGAAAAGCCTTTGATATGGCAAAGTATTTGCTCAAGAAAGAAGGGGCTTTTATCATTCTGCATAGGTCTTTTTTTCTCCGACCACAATAAATTTATTGTAGGGTCAGCTTTTCCCTTAATGAAATACAAAGAATGGTCAACAAAGAGAATTTCCTTTATCTGCAACTTATGTGAGGGTAAGGGAGACACGTTTATCGCAGTGAAGTCATCCAGCAGACTGGTGGAAACAGTCCACGCCCAGGCTCCTGGCTGAGACCTTGTTCTGCTTCACCTTTATCTACTCGGCTTTATTAGGCACTGCTGCTTTATAAAATTGTCCATATTGTTTCAGGGCATTTTTATTAATTGTCCTGTAAACCATTTTTTATTGCCCTTGAGTGACACTGGCATATACTTCACACTATTCACATCCTGCTAAATTTGCTTCCAGGGATTGCTAACGCACGTACCATTAAGTGAACTCGTTCAACATTTTAACCTACAGTGTTGGTGTCTGCAATTCCATGGATAATTCTATGGACGAATGAGGAAAGTCAGGTTATTATTCTGAATTTACCTTTTAAATCTTTAAGTGTTTGTCCCTTCTGATAATGCTTCCTTTCTACCTCTGGTACCATCAGTGAAAATGTGCTTCTTGACTCTTTTATATGCACATTTTCAGTCTTCATCTCTTCTCTTGCTTGTCAAATCTTTGGCCACCCCACCCTACCGATCATGACATATGCCCTTTTAAAATCATAACTTTTTATGTTTTCCTCTCCTTTTGAAGATCATAGGCATGAAACGTTTGAATCTCTTTAATTCAAGCACAAAAATTTCTATTTTTTCTTTAAACTTCCTTGTGGGAGGAACCAATGGTAACAAGAGCTGATCTGCAGCTGGTACTGCAAAGACTGTGTTGAATGTCTGCCTGAGATACAATTCTCAGCTTTCTTGCTTTTATATCCCATCATTAATCTTTTTTTTTAATCCTCACAAACCTTGCATTGCCACATAGTCACTGAATGTGCCAGCAGATGCAAAGACAAGAATGTTTACCTGCTGAAAAGGCAGGTCCTAGCACATGCACACACAGTTGTTCACACTTCAAAAAGAGGGTAGATAAGAGCAGAGAGCAACACTGTTGACTTTCTCAAAATTACTATTTTTGCAAAGTAGAAGGAATGTGATTTGGTGAAGAGAAATGCACATGGGTTCCCTGATTTCTGCATTGAAAGGGATGAGAAATAAGGTCATGTAAGGGTTCAGTTTTAAAAGAAATTCTGAGAGTAAGATGCAGGACAACTCATTTTTATCCAGGGGGGTCTGGTTCTTTCATGGCAGACAGGAAACACTGATTCAATGACTTGAGCTGAAATTGAAAGATGTGGATTCCTGTTCAGCTGCAGGCTTCTGTAATGATATTGGGACATATAATTTAATTTCTCAAAGTTTGTCATTTATAAAATATTTGAATAGATTAGTAGGAGGAAGATACATGAAAGATCATGAAGCACTCAGACGCTCAAATAACTGGCAGCAGTATAAATACTTGGCAAATACTTGAAACTGGATATGGTGTGTACTTTTGCAAACACCTCATTGTTGTCTGTGTTTCGTTACAAATGTAAATAGCTTTAAACTCTTGACTTCTCTGTTAATCCAGAACTATAATGATAATGCACATCAGGGAATAAAGTACCTGAGATTGGGAAATAAAAGAGATTTTCTTATAGCGTGATTAAAAATTGTGTGGGAAGAAAGGATCAGTTCGGACAGCAAGCCCTGGTGAGTGAAAGACAAGTCACTTGGATATATTTTTACACTTCCTTTAACCTGTTATCTGGTTGGTAAATCTTAGCAAGGTGTGATGGGGCTGGAAACTATTATTAAGAGTCAAATGTCTAACTGACGAGAGGATGTGTTCCAAAAGTCAGGTTGCTGCAGGCAGCAGCAATAAGCAATGTAGAGGACACTGCCAAAACCAAATAGACTAAACCTGTGCCAGGCTCAGAGGGACCACGTACGTGTCCTGTCGAATGCTTGCCTCGTCAGCTGCAGGTCTGCAATGACTCACGCTGAAGGAGGAGGCCTAGAGCCATTCCGAAGGCATTTTCCCACAGGCCACATGGAAAATTCCTCCTCACCCCACCCCTCCCACTCCCCCACCCCCCGACTGGGCAGAAACAGAGTAGGTGGGTTTCACAGCAGAGAGAGATGAGCTATTTTATTCTGTTCATGTCTGTAAGACATTTGGAGACGATATTTGTATTTGTACTCTTTAGGTTTATGTGCTCATATATTTATATGCATATGTTTCTAAATTTGTATTTATATAAATATTATTTCTTTTGTTAGTTCTATAAGAATATATTCTGATCATAGTGACAAGCCACAGCTTCCAGTAAGGGTAGAGGGTTTACTGTGCAAGCATTAAACACATCAAATTCATCAAATTGGAAAACAAGAGCTCTCTTTGTTCCCTGCTGATGGATCCCATCAAGTGGGTTTGGGCTTTCCTGATCCAGCAGTTGGTTTCATACTGGTTTTTGCTTGAGATAAATTCTGAGAGTCTCCAGATCTGTTAGGCTCAGTGAGAAAATCACTGCATTGCTCTACGAGGGCACGTCCTGTAGCCTCTAGTTTGGAGAGCTACTGCCAGGGAGGCGTTTTTAAAACAGCCTGTTCTCATAGCAACTATCAGCTCGCGGGAAACACGTTCTGCAGCCCTGGGTTTGTCTGCCCAGAGTGACTGCATACCTTTAGGAAAGGAAAAGGGTATTTCCAATTACTCTAACAGTTTGCTTCATTTTCAAAATCGTAGTTTATAGGTGTATGTCACAATGTTTGTGTGTATTGGGCAGGTTACCTTCCTGGACAGTCCTGGCTGTTAACTGTAACTGGGAACCATGGTTTTCCACTGGCCTCTGACCCTTGTATTGAGCTTTAAATCTCCTTTTAATTAAACACTAAGGTCTGCACTGACTGTTTAAATGTTTTGGGCAGCCCACCACCACCAAATCAAGCTGACTGAAATACTTGCTGAGTGCCTTTTCACTCTTTTCTAATGGCTTCACCTTTAATAACTGGTAAAAACTCTAAGATTCTGGTGACATGGTTTCTAATGGCATTTTCAGCAGAAAGGAGTCATCAGCATTTGTTTAAAATCTTTGCATGTGTGTAATCACTATGAACTTTTTGGTACTGCCATAATTTTTGACAGTCTGACATTGGGTTGTGGGAAAGAACTGAACTAAGATTAGGGGTGTTGTAAGAAAATGTTGATTAGTAAGACTGTAAGTGCCTTTGCTCCACAGTCGCGCTCCTGCTGCCAGGGCGGGTTAAGCACCGGAGTGCGTGCCAGGGGAAAGGTGTTCCCTGCAGCCAGTCTTGGCAATGCGTCTCTCAGCGTGGGCTCATAAACAGTGGGTTATTAGGAGTAATTGCAGTGTGCATAAACTTCTCTTTAGGCAGTACTAAATTAGTTAGGAAAGTCAGCTCCTGCACCCCTGAAATTGCACGTTCACTGTATCAACCACGAGAGAGCATTTGCCCTTAGTGTCTGTCAAAGTGTGAAAATACTTGAAGAAATTCAGGAGTTTGTTGGGATTACCACTCCAAAATGGTATGTATTACATGAAACTTAAGGGAAATATGTTACTTGGAATACAGGCAGAAAGGATTTTCCTACAAGAATTTTTGTACTTGCTTATCTTGACTGCTATTATTTATCATGGTAAACTGGTAAATGTGAGAAATATCACAAAAGTGTCTTCCTTTCATCTGATTTTTTATCAGAGGCACAGTGAATCACAGGTTTTCTTTTTTCCAGTACTGGAGGCAGTGGTGGGGGCCAAGAGGGAAGGCTGCCTTGCCCACGGCTGGCGGGGGTGAGAGGGGCTGGCCAGGCTGCAGGCGCTGTCGCAGTGCTGCCATCTCCTCGTAGCCAAGAGAGCGAGAGACTTTGGAGAGGGTGCACAAAGCCGCAGGACACCAAAGCGATGGGCTGTTGTCCCGGTCCGTGCCCGGCAGCCGCCTTTGCAAGCGGAACCATTTGCTGGGGCACATGGTAGTCCTGATCCAGCGTGAAGCCCATCAGCCCAGCATGAAGCCCCTCAGAGATTCAGTCCACTAATTTCTGGTTCTGGTTTTGGATTCTTCTCTGTCCAGCTATTTCCTCCTCTCATCTTCCTCTGACCTCCTGAAGATGTTATATTATGCAGGTGGAGGTGATTAATTTCCAGAATTAAGAAACTCAGACACACCCAAAGATTATAATGCGCAATACCTTTGGTTGCCTTTGGAAATGGTAACAGTACAGAATGTCAGCATCGCCACAGTCCCCCCTGCAGGCCTGGTTTTTAAACACAGCATTGTTTCATTGAACCTCATTCTTAACAAAATTCTTCTTCTCTTCACTTGGCAATACCAGGCCCCCTGTCTGTCTGTGGCAGCCACTGTTGCTACTAAATGAGTTGAAAACAGAGACAAAACAACTTCAACGTGTTTAATTAACGCATGCAAGAACAATCTAGGAGGTTTTGACTTAATCTGAATTTGCTGATTTCATGTGGAATTACCTCAGAACCTTCAGGCAGAATTATGTGAAACAGATATTCCCTCTCTTTCTCTGCCCTGTCCTTCGTAATGGATTCTAACCTTTTTACTGCCTGTTGATTTGGTTCATTACCCTGTCTGGTACCACAGTGTTACCCCTGTGAAAAACGTGTGTTATTATTATTTAAGCTGTTCTTTCCTTAGCCTGACCATTTCCGAGGTCTGAGGCTTGAATTTAATTTTGAGACTGTATTGAACAGTTTGTCACAAATCCTACCGTATGTTTGATGAATTTGCCACTAGAGGATGCTGTGCGAAGCGTCGCGCTGTGTGGACTGACACACTGCATCGGCAGCTTCGAGCAAAGCCTCTCCCACGTACCAAGCTGGAGGACACGCTTCTGCTGCGTGCTTAGCCAAAGGAACAGAGCTGTGCTGAAACACAGAAGAGCAGAGAACAATATTCTCTTGCATTGACACTCAGACTGGTTTCAGCTCAGTCCATCTTAGTTTGATGGGCTTTGATATTACAATGGGCAAATTATGCTCTGGTAAGTCCTGCCTAATAACTCCAGCCAGCCGAGGCAGAGGAAAGCCAGAAGCAGGCGCGCTCGGCTCAGCAGCGGACGCACCCTCACTCCCTCACCCTTCGAATGCTCTGCAGAGACTGCGGGCAGCGCGCCCAGCACCGAGGTTTCTCCCCTTTCCCAGCTCAGAGGGCCGGTGGTAGGGAAGCAGGAAACTCCAGCACGTTCCTAACAGACAGCCTAGAACGCAATTGGATCAGAAACATTTTCTGTTTAAACTGAGGTCAAATAAGGTATTTCATCGCAAAGTCCATTATAGCTGACTGATGCTGAGGTTTAGACCTTTATTTTTTGAGGTAGTCAGCACGGGTCGATCTGAGAAGCAAAGTGGAGCATAAGGCAGGACAGGAGTCTCTGTTAGCTTGTGCAGGAGCATGAGAGTCCTGTTGTGACTCAAAGGAGAGGTATTTTGCTTTGACTTTACAAATCTCCTTTGTCTTCTAGGGAAGGAGTTTCTCTGACTCATCTCTTTCTGCTTCGCTGAGAATTCAGCTTTGGATTGTAAAATGTGGACAATTTGATGCCTTTTAAAATAATACATGGTTATCCAAAAAGATGGTATCTTACCTGACCCGAATCTGTTTGCAAAGCAAAGTGCAAGTGCAGAGTTCTTTGACAGGATGAAAAATGTTAGTGATTTACGCACTGCTCGGAGAACAAAGACGGCTTGTGAGACCCACCCTCGCTTGTTACAGGGCGGCAGTTGAGTCACTCACCTGCAATGTGGTGGACCCTGTTCAGCTGCTTTCTCAGCCCACTGCAAATCGAAGACTCAAATACAGATTTGTAAATTTTACAAGAGTGAGATATCTCATCATTTTTTTTCCTCTGTCAAGCCCAAATAATGTAAGTCTGTTACATGAAGTGGAGCAGTTTCAGTGAGAAAGATTGAACCTTGCATCCACCCCGCCATCCTCCACCCATCCATCCAGAACGCTGCACAGCCGCGGAGCTAGGAATACTGTCGCGTGGAGTAAGGGAACACGCTTCCTTTATTTTGAACTATCAGAGAAAAGACCTGAGCCCAGATCTTCCAACATGTCAGGAGGAATAATTCTAACAACTGAACTTTGTGTTATAAGGAGAACTGCTTTGTGTACTTGTCACTCATTTCCTGATCTAATCCTTTGCTTTTATTGAGTGAGATTAGATAGAGCCCTCGTCTCTCGTTGGGAGAGAGGGCTGCCTGAGTGTGATTGATTTCTCATTCAGTGACCCAAAGGAAAATGGTTTTGATTTGGCAAAATTTACATGAAATTTTGGGGTTAATTAATGCTGATTGTTTCAGTTCAGCTGGCAAATCAACTACTTGCGCATCCCGTGCAATGTTCAGTATGAAAAGGGGTTTCACCCATCCTTTTTTGTTCCCTATAGGTGTCACTCTTGAGTTTAGTGTGAAAGTGTTTTTTCATCTCCAATATTTTATCCAGACATCACCCGATTAGGTTAGGATACACAATTTTCTTTGGGACCATATTACATAATGCACCCAACCTTAATTTCTCTGTAAAGTTATATCTCATTTGTTCCACCTAAATTTAAATACAATATTCGTATACCAAATAGATTATTGGACACACAGTTTTCTTTGCATTGCAGAAAAGTGAAGTTTTATTAGAGGCATTATCCGCAGAAAGTAGATCACAAATTGCACTGCAGATAAGTGTATGTGGATACAGTGATTGCAGATGAAGTGTATGTGGATACAGTGATTGCAGATGAAGAACAATATAAAAAGGAAGAAGCAGATAATTTTAGGAGAGTCCTAGAAATTATTCATCTCGACTTCATGAATGATGCTTGTAGAGCACTCTATGCGTTGGGTCGGCAGACAGTGCGTGTGCTGTGTGTGTTGTCGTGTTGTAGGCCGGGCTGCTCAGGTAGACCAGGGAAGACCAACGCATCGGTGGTATCTTAGCACACTCTTGACTGCCCTGTAGAATGAAAGAAGAAACCGTTAGTCTGATGGGGAAATCAAGAGTCTCTCGCAGCACTGACATTTCAGATGTATCCATTATTTAAATGTCCATCTGTGTCAGCAAAAGCGTGGGAAAGGATCTTAGCCTGTTTCTGTAACTGAAGCTAAAACACCTTGAAATTAAGAGTTTTGACTGTGAATGGTTTAATCCCTGTTGCAATTGCAAATGTAGAAGCCATAACAAAAGGGATAGAATTAACAGGAAAAGAGATGCAACACAAAATATGAAAGCCATGGGGACAGGATAAATTAGGGTCTTCTTTGGAAGATGTTTCTTACCTGTCTTGTCACCGGATTGACCATGAGAGTAGGAAGTGGAAGAATAAGAGTGGGAGGATATTCCCCCTCCTTGGAGAGCTCCTTGAGACGTTCTGTGCAAGGAAAGGAGTTTTAGTGAAGGGAATGATAAATACCTTCATAGAGAGAGAGACATACTGTAACATAATGTGCAGTGGATGGAACAGCTTGGCTTTTCCTGAACCTTGCAAATATTTCTGTATATTTTTTTATTTCATTCCCTTCAGCTATATTTTCCTACAAAGTTGTAGAAGCAGAAATAAGAAAAGACTGTACAAGTGTAATCCTTCTACTCTGACAGTCCAGCTGTCCTTGCTCATCTGCTGACAGAAGGCAGTATATTACAGTTTGGTTTTGCGTGTTGATACCTCTCATGGAATTCCCTCTGCACAAACAGGCCAAGAGAGACTGATTAAATGAAAATATGTCAGTGACTGTATGCTTTGTGTTTCCCTCTGTGTTTTATGTACTTGTTAAGCTTATGATATATACATTTCAATGCAGATGCTGTGAAAAAATCTGTTGTATTTAGATTTCAACTCCAGACTGATAAAACATTCTACTCTGTCTTCTGAGAGTCCCAATAGAGAAAAGATTATGACAGATTTTATCCCCTTATTTGCAAACAGAATACATACACAATGTCTTGCTGTCCCTCCTGCAGCAGGGCCCGGTACTGAGCAATCTCCTGCTCCAGGCGGGTCTTGATGCCCAGGAGCATCTTGTACTCCTGGTTCTGACCCTCCATCTCGCAGCGGATGCTGGCCAGCTCCTCCTCTACGGAGTTAATCTGCCCTTGGATTTGTTGCAGCAGGCAGCCATAGCGAGATTCGGTTTCTGCCAGGGAGTTTTCCAGAGAGTTTTTCTGGAAGTGGAAGTGCAGGAGTTTAGGACCAGAGCTCTGCCCCTGCCTGCCCGTTCCGGGGAGGGAAGGGCCCTCAGCGATCCTGCCCCACGTACCGTGCTGAGCTGCGCCTGCAGTTCGATCTCCAGGTTCTGCGTTTCGCGTCTCAGTTCGGTGAGCTGGTGGCTGCTTGTCTGGATGTCCTGGCTGCTGGAAGTGACCTGCCGATTGACTTCTTCAATCTGCAGGAGTCAAACCCCAGACACACTTTCTGAGTGAGCACATCCCCTCCGGGAGCAGATTTGCTGACTGCGAGCTAAGACAGCCAGGGAGCCTCTCCCTTTCGTCCTGTCCTCGTCGAGGACAGCGTAGTCATGGCTCCGTGGATCCTGACGTTCCACCCGCCTTTGTACACCAGACCTGGCGTGCTCCCCCAGTGCCACCACAGTCTTTCCCCAGCGGCTCTTTCCTTCCCATTCCCCAGCTGTGCAAGCGAGGTGCCGGTGAGTAGCCTCCCCCTTTAGCCAAAGGCATTGCATGCCCAGTCCCAGGGGGTCTGCGTTGTCCCACAGAAGGAGGCTCCACTTTGTGTGTCGCTACGTACCTTGACTTCATACCACTGCTCAACCTCTCTGCGGTTCTTCTCGATGATCTGCTCATATTCGTTTCTCAGGTCGTTCAGGATCTTTGTCAGGTCTTCGCCGGGGGCAGCATTGACCTCCACGCTCACGTCACCACCAGTTTGAGACTGCAGCTGTCTCATTTCCTGCAGGGAGTCCAGAGAGAGAAACAAAGAGCACAGGTCATTTCTTGTGTTGGGGACAGTGGGCAAAGCAGCGTCAAGGTTCAAAGGACTGACAGTCACATGACATAAGGCTGCATGGACTTGATATGTAACTTTGGGCACCCTGGAGAATGAAAGGACTATGCCTTGGCCACGCTGTTTGTCCTTGGATCGTACCTCCTCATGGTTTCTCTTAAGAGCAATCAGCTCATCCTTCAAGGACTCTAGCTCGGATTCCAGTGAAGAGCGAGTGCAAGTGAGATCATCCAGGAGACTTCTCAAGCCATTAATATCAGCCTCCACAGTCTGACGGATGACCAGCTCGTTCTCATACCTTTACAAAAGAAAAAAGTAGCATTAGACACTCATTTCCCTACAATGCATAGGCTTGGTCATGCCATGTGGGACAGCGTATCGTCACCTGCATTCATGAATCTCATAAAATTCATGACATGAAAGATGCCAGGTTCATGGAGAGGTACTCACTTCATTCGGAAGTCATCAGCAGTCATCTTGCTGTTATCGATGTCCAGAACCATTTTGTTATTGTCCACAGTGGCAGAAATGATCTGCAAAAGAAGAAGTTGGAGAGGAGTCTTTCTGTGTTCAAGTCATCCAGGACAAGAAGAAAGAAGAGGCACAGCTTTGGTAGGGCGCTGCTGTGGGTCACAGAATTGTTTCCTGCAGTAATGCAGGGGCCGCAGGAAGCTGTTGCACTGCCATGACACAAGAAGTGGTGTGTGCAGGATTTTGGCTTCCCCACACATTCTGATGGAAGGATATATTGATGGGGTGAAGCAGAGAAGAACACTTATGCTGGGAGGTCACCAACGCCTATGGGTTTCTGCGCTCTGGGTGTGTAATGAAGTGCGGTCTTTGTCCCTGATGCTGTAATTCGTCTCATTATTAAAAAGCTGATTGTAAGGGAAGGCCGTGGTCCTTCCATGTGGTTCATGTAGGAGTGTGCAGAGCCAAAGGGAGTTCAGATCTTGCAGTCCAGGTGCTTTGGCTTGGCACTGCATCCAGCTGATCTGGGAAGGCCTGGAAACCACACATGCTGGTTTGGAGCCACCTGCACGTCGTGGGATCTCAGTTACGTGCGCCGGCATGTTTGGGCCTGGCGGAGCACTGCTCTGAAGCCTCGGGCTGTGCCCCCAGAGCACGTCCCTTTCGCTCGTGGGGTGGCATGGGGTTTGCTTACCCAAGAGGTGGGAGGCGCAGCTCAGCAGGTTTCTGCCTGCGGTACGAGCAGCGAGGCCATCCAGCAGCTCCCTCCCACCCCTCGAGAGCCCGGGCCAGAGGGAAGGAGGGTGTCCTTACAAGCGGGAACAGCGTGCTGGAGATGGAGCCACGCTAGTCGGGGCGATCCTACCTGATTTTGGAGTTGTTCGATGGTCTGGTAGTAGGAGGTGTAGTCCTTTGAAACGCTGGGAGCTTGTTTCCTGTACCACTCCCGGATGTGGTGCTCGAGCTGAGCATTTTCTTCCTCCAGCCTTCGCACTTTGTCCAGGTACGTAGCCAGGCGGTCATTGAGGTTCTGCATGGTGACCTTCTCATTGCCGCTCAGCAGGATGTCCCCCCCGGCACCAAAGCCTCCACCAAAGCCACCAGCAAAGCCTCCACCACAGCCACCAGCAAAGCCTCCACCAAAGCCACCAGGAAAGCCTCCACCAAAGCCACCAGCAAGGCTGCCAGCGCTCATGCCCCCTCCGTAGCCAATGCTGCACGCTCCCCCACCATAGCTGCCACCGCCTGTCACAGAGGAGGCGTATCGCCTGCAGGAGACGGAGGAACTCCTGCCACTACCGCCCCCACAGCCACCTCCACCTCCACCGCTCCTGTACGAGGTGCTGGATGTTCTCTTGATGCTGCAGCTCATGGTTGAAGTAATCGGATGTCCAGCCCCAAACGCAAAGCCCGTTGCAGAGCGTGAAAGAGGAAATCAGACTGCAGCCTTCTGTCCTCGCTGGTGGCTATTTATACCCTGGTGGGTGGGTGTCACCTGGGAGGCCGTGCAGCTTCCCATGGAGTTTGCCAGCCTTACTGCTCATGCCAAAAGTGATGTGCTAAGGGGAATTTCTTTTGGGGCTTGGGCAGCCCTCCCCATAGGTATTGTGTCTCGATGCTGATTCACACAAAGCATGCACTATAATTTCAGGTGGGTGGCTGTGTGTTAGATTTTGTTTCAGATAGCATGTTGCTGGATAATTAGTGAGTGAGACTCATTTTAATAGTTCCTCTTTGTTCCTAGTAGTCATTTTTTGTCCTGAAAACAGGTGGTGAAAGCACCACCTAGTTACTCTGGTTTAATTTCAGAGTCGGAGAAATATGAACTCAAACACCCTGTGCTTGAGTCTTGTCTCATTTTGCCTGTACAACTGCAGGCAACTGACAGTTTTGGAAACAGAATCTATACGAATTTAGGTCCTTCTCTACAAAGAAGGCTCATTGTGGGTTCTGCCTTTCAGAATGTTTAGTGGTAAATCTCAATAGGAAAACCTTTGAAGAAGCAATGCTCTTCCTTTTTTCACCGACCTCTGGTAGTGCCACTTCCAGGAAATAATCCTATTTATTGCACAGTGCGGTGGACATGCAATGATGTGATTTAAAGTTGGGATTTTTAAAAATTCTGTTCAATTTTCCAGTCACTCAAAGATTATTTTAAACTGGAATAGATGTGTAGAATCTATAAGGCATCACTGAATCTCTCTTGGGAGAGGAGAGCAAAAGGATTCAGCTTTTCGACTTAGCAAAGTGGAGGCTAAGATGATTATCAGCTTGCTCTCAAGGAAGGAGGTACCACGCGATTTAAAATAAAAGACAATCCTGTTGTCCACGTAGAAAAGGACATAATCTGGGTTTGGGTGTTTTTGGGTTGGAAACTAAGGGGAGCTTTTTATCTATGGGAGCCATAAGGGTTAGAAGGTGCTTCCACTGTAGGGGCTTTGGATGGAAAAGAGACACAGTTTTGAGATTGACTTCGATCAGCTGACGGTAGGACTTTTATCCTCGTGTAGCAGAGACTCAGCTGTGATGACCCTTTAGGTCCCCTTCTATCTAGATGCCTTCTGTCTTTTGTCTCTCTAACAATGCAGAGGTCTCTGACACTGCTGCACAATTGCAGCATTTCTCTAAGAGAACAGGATGTGATGGAGCCTTCTTTGGAAATGAAATTTAGCCTTTACATAACTTTTGGAAAACATAAATTTTAAGCGTGAAAGGCAAGGGGCCTCTTTATGTGAGAGTTAAACTTTGATAGGAATTCATCTCTATTTGGGAGTTAAAAATTACTTGTTCGTTATGTTCTTGGTTTCTTCATTTACGATCTTACTTATACGCAGCTTGCAGTTGTGCTGGAGCAACATTTTCTCTCTCAGCCACAACAATTATGGGACCCATAAAAGTTCCTAATGTGTGTTACGGCTGACTGAAGAATCATGGAAAGCCGTTTACCCTCTGTCTTGATACCCCTACAGACATTTTCATAGATACGCTGAAGATAATGTAATACTTTGATCTTCATAATTATGATTGTTCTTTTATTGGTAGCTCTCTAATTATCTGCACGTCAGGACCAGTTGCTTTGCATATGTTATTGAGACTGAGTCATCATTATTAAAAAATAAAAATTATTTTCTCACAGGGTGTGATTCCTTAGTCATATTTTCCTCATTAGATTGTTGAAATGCACCTTTATTTTTCCCTATGAGATGTTTATTGCTGATTGGCATTAATGCCAGAGGTGTTGATTTTACATCTCCTTCTCGGCATTGTTGCATCATAACATCTGACCCAACAATTCCAAACATTTCCCAATGCTGTAATTTCATACCATCAGCAGACACTTTTTCTCTGTCTCTCTGTCCCTCTCTTCTTTTTTTTTTTTTTTTTTTTTTTTCCTGAATAGCTGATCTAACTACGCTTACTGCTATAACTGTATCACAGGGAAACTTTAGACTTTCTGTTCGGGAACTCATGGGTAGTTCCACGTCTCCTATGCATTTTTGGGCCACCATCCTGTGGACACAGCTCTTTGGTCGGAGATGGCTGTTGCGGGTCAATTTGGATGGGCTGATTTACTTCACAAGGCAAAAGAGCCAGGTCTCGTAAGGTGCCGTTAACATTCATAACCCTTGCCATGACAGAAAAAGGCCGGACATTTTCTGTTGTAGAGGATGTAGAGGCTCCTCAGCCATTTGAAGAGACTGTTAGAGCTTTGAAATCATATCTTCCCCTGGAAGACTTGTTGCTCATCATGCACCGTGTGGACCTCTGTAAATCGGAGAAGTTTGTTTGAAGTAACAGTGTTATGAAGCCTTTCCAAGCGCTGTTTGCTCACTGGTGAAATTGGATGCAGAGCCCCAAACAGATACTCCCAATTGGCAAAAGAACCCAAAGCAGTCAGTGGTTTTCACAGAAGCTATGATGCCATTACTGGATATATGTCTTTACTCACACAAGAGGGAGAGGACAACCTCAGAAATAATTAGTGGTAATTAATTGTTCTACAAAAAATGAGTCAACTGTGGTCTTGGTAAGAAGAGTGCTACTCTCATGAGTTTCATCAGGAACTCCATCTGTGCATTCCTCATCCATCGCCCGCCGCCCTTCAGCACCACTCACCTGTGCATTTCTCCAGTTTGTTTGGAGACGAACGATTGCCATAGCCCCACATTCTATTCTTCTTTTTCTCTTATGTGACTCCCTGGGATGGACCTTTATAACTTGCACGTGTATGGACCTACAGAAAACCCTATTAAATGTGGGCTATTTTAATTCTACAGTCTATCTAAATTGAGTTCAGTAGCCCTCCCTACCACTGAAAAAGGAAAAGTTTAAAAGTAATTCCCAAGAGAAATTAAGCTCTTCCAGTGTAGCAATCCTTTCCTGTTCTCTTTCTCTCTACCTGCTAGAGTATGCTGTTACTAGCAACAACATTAGCTGATTGAATTTAAAATTCCTCCTTGCCAAAGCCCTTTTTTTCTTTCCTGTAGATCTTCTCAGAACAATAAGAAACTGTATTGCTTTTTCTAAGAACCATGGATGAAGTGAAGCGAGTGCCAGGAGCAGACAGTGGTATCAAGATACTTGATCGAACAGATCGCAAGGTTCCTGGAGCACCTGCCGGCCTGAGATGGAGGCAGTGAGGCACGCCGTGCCTTTGGCGTGCCCATGGCGTGTTCCCAGCGTTTTCCCTGGGCCGGCCCGGGCCCCATCCTGAGATGGAGGTTGATGCCTCATGAATCAGTGGTGACGTGCAAAGGGCGTTGCACTGTCAGCAGCGGGAGGGCTCCAGTGCTGATCTCATCCTGCTGCAGTGACAGGCAGTTTTGCAGTGCGTCCACTCCTTTCAGTCTGAAGATTTTGCATAGCTTTGGTTCTGCGGGTTTAACTCAAGACTCTTCCCAGTGCTGCCTGTTTCACAAAGACCTTACGCTCTTACAGACCAGTTCAGAAATGGGGAAAGACGGACTGCAACTCCAGTGTTCCCTTGAGTTCTCTGGATGTGGAAGACTGTATTTTTGATCATTCTGATACCTCTCTGTGCTTCTGGAAGATTAGAAAGAAGCAAAATAACCTTTCAGCACTTATTTATATACACTAACTGTAGTTTGAGTTTCCATAATCCTGCCTCAAAAAAGATGTCTTCTTAAGCTGTTTTGGCTGTTAAGTACAGCTGAGACGTGAATGAATTCCGGCAGTCTTTGGAGATGAAAGTCATGTTTGCATTTGCTTTACATCACTTTCTATACTGTTGAAACCTGAAATGCGTGTTTTTTTCCATTGGAGAAGGGGTTTTGTTCATACAAATTCCTGATGCTGAACTGGAAAAGGACAGTTTGGAAACCCGTTTTTTCAACACGAATGGAAAGTGTCTCCACTTTGTGGATACTTACTGCAGACTGCAGATACAGAATTGTGATGGCAGAGCCAAGCCATACAGTCACTGAAAGAAGACCTAACCTAAATAATACTTTTGCAAGTTGTTTATGATGAGAAAACCTTTTATTTTGTTACCCTAACAGAACAATACCCTCAGTCTTCGGTGAAACAGCAAATACTAGAGACCAGATTTGGTAGGTGGAGAGGGGACCAGCAGGCCCTTATAACTGAACCTGGCTGATCCTATGCATCTGATGGACACAGTTACAGATTGAAACGGGGCTTCATTGTCATCTTCAGAGAGCAAAATACATATAAAATATCTGTTCTAATTTACTATTGCCCTCTCATCTCCAATTTTAATGCATATTTTGTCTTCTTAAGCAGAAAAATAGAGTATAGAAAATACTTTCAGTGGATGAAATGTGTGTTTCATTCCTCGTAAGGCATAGTATGAGCCAATTCAGTGTACTGACAAAAACTGGGTTCTTGGTATTATACTGGGATTTAAATTGAAATTTCTGTCATAAAACATAGGAATGTTTTTGGTGCATGACACTGAAGGAAACAGGCACATTGCCTTGTTGGCTGTGTTTCCTAACAGAAGTTAGCAATACGTAATTCTCGGTGTAGTCAAAGGTGTAGAAATACGTGACGTCAGGAAACCCATATGTACTGGAACACCTATACTGAATCACACCTTCCCACAGGAACTGTGGCTATGATGGCCTGAGTAAAGCCAAAGCTTAATGGACTCAGGTGAGTCATAGCAGTGGCATTGAGCACAGTTTAGTCCATTAACAATTAATTAAATTAATTAAATAATCTTCAGAGAGTTACCCATCATTGGTGTTTCCTTTCTTCTTTCACTCGTGTCATTCAGAGTGTAATTACATTTAGTAAAAAGCAGTGAGGTGAAGAGGCAGAAAGCAGTCCATTAGCAGCCATTAGAAAACAAAATGGTAAATGGTTTTTAATTTCACAGAAAGGAGAAAAATTGCATTGAGAATGGGTTTCTGTTTTCACCCTTATGCCTCTTGCTTTTGAGCAGAGAGTTCTGGCAGTCTCAGCTGACTGACAGTTCCTGTGGGCAGAGCTGGGAAGATGTCGCACTTCATACAGCCTTCAGGCAGCCGTGCTCAGAATTACTGACATTTCCTTTTACCCAGTGGTGTTATCTCGGCATGGTGGCCATTTTCTTAGTGCAAAATACATTGTTCTGAGACTGTTACAAAGTATGATAGGACAATCTGTATTTGATTGGTTAGCTTGACAAATACCCGTTCAAAGTTTGTTAAATTAAATCTCAGACACGTTGTTTTTATTTGCATTGCAGAAGTAAAGTTTTATTTGAGGCAGTGTTACCAGCAGAATTGAAGCCCTTAAACAAAGAACCCATAGACAAAGACAAGTTGAGTAAGAGAAGCATTGCAGAATGGAAAAAGGGGTGACGAGGCAGGAGACCAGGCACTCCTTCCGAATTCTTCCAGTTGCATCAGCTGTGCTGCGGAAGTGCTTGGTTCGGTCTCTCGTTGTCCATGTTCAATGCCTCTTAGGTGGAGGATGCCAACATCACTGCTGTTGCTCTAGCACACTCTTGACTGTCCTGTGTAAAGGCAGAGCAAATCATTGTCTTAAGGGGAAATCTCATGTTTCCTGCTGAACTGAATTCTTTCACCTAACGTGCGGTGTTAGCAAGAGAAGCTCAGAGGCTCCAAGCCCAGCAATACCCTAGGCACTTTCTCAGAACTGAATTTCTTTTATTCCAATGAGAAAAAAAGTATATCCTATCCTGTAAAGTTTATAATCCATGTTTTATATTTAGGTAGAGGGAAGGGCAAGACAATGTATTTCAACCCCTGATTCCTCCATGAGAGAGTCAATGAGGTTCTCCCACTCCTGGGCTCCTGGACCTGGGAATCTTGCCCAGCCCAAAATACAAAGCTTTTTTTCTGACAAAATACATTTTACTCGTTGGGGTAGATGTAGCCCACTAATAAACATGTCCTTACAAAGTGTTGTCTTACCGGTCATGTCACCACACTGGGAGTGAGAGTAGGAAGTAGAAGAATACGAATGGGAGGATTTTCCACCTCCTTGGAAAGCTGCTTGGGAGGTACTGTAAAAGGAGAATAATTAATTCACCAAAAACTGCCCACCACTGAATATTCAGTCAAAAAAGATGTTGATGTAGCTCCATGGACAAGAACTCTCTTAGCAATTAAGTACATAAGGATTTGGTTTTATTTCCTTGCTATAATATGGAATACGTACACAATGTCTTGCTGTCTCTCCTGCAGCAGGGCCCGGTACTGAGCAATCTCCTGCTCCAGGCGGGTCTTGATGCCCAGGAGCATCTTGTACTCCTGGTTCTGACCCTCCATCTCGCAGCGGATGCTGGCCAGCTCCTCCTCTACGGAGTTAATCTGCCCTTGGATTTGTTGCAGCAGGCAGCCATAGCGAGATTCGGTTTCTGCCAGGGAGTTTTCCAGAGAGTTTTTC
The DNA here is from genome assembly GCA_017639485.1 of Pluvialis apricaria. Taxonomy (NCBI): domain Eukaryota; kingdom Metazoa; phylum Chordata; class Aves; order Charadriiformes; family Charadriidae; genus Pluvialis; species Pluvialis apricaria. The sequence goes on from CM030032.1 coordinate 5,469,308, forward strand.
TGGAAGTGGAAGTGCAGGAGTTTAGGACCAGAGCTCTGCCCCTGCCTGCCCGTTCCGGGGAGGGAAGGGCCCTCAGCGATCCTGCCCCACGTACCGTGCTGAGCTGCGCCTGCAGTTCGATCTCCAGGTTCTGCGTTTCACGTCTCAGTTCGGTGAGCTGGTGGCTGCTTGTCTGGATGTCCTGGCTGCTGGAAGTGACCTGCCGATTGACTTCTTCAATCTGCAGGAGTCAAACCCCAGACACACTTTCTGAGTGAGCACATCCCCTCAGGGAGCAGATTTGCTGACTGCGAGCTAAGACAGCCAGGGAGCCTCTCCCTTTCGTCCTGTCCTCGTCGAGGACAGCGTAGTCATGGCTCCGTGGATCCTGACGTTCCACCCGCCTTTGTGCACCAGACCTGGCGTGCTCCCCCTGTGCCACCACAGTCTTTCCCCAGCGGCTCTTTCCTTCCCATTCCCCAGCTGTGCAAGCGAGGTGCCGGTGAGCAGCCTCCCCCTTTAGCCAAAGGCATTGCATGCCCAGTCCCAGGGGGTCTGTGTTGTCCCACAGAAGGAGGCTCCACTTTGTGTGTCGCTACGTACCTTGACTTCATACCACTGCTCAACCTCTCTGCGGTTCTTCTCGATGATCTGCTCATATTCGTTTCTCAGGTCGTTCAGGATCTTTGTCAGGTCTTCGCCGGGGGCAGCATTGACCTCCACGCTCACGTCACCACCAGTTTGAGACTGCAGCTGTCTCATTTCCTGCAGGGAGTCCAGAGAGAGAAACAAAGAGCACAGGTCATTTCTTGTGTTGGGGACAGTGGGCAAAGCAGCGTCAAGGTTCAAAGGACTGACAGTCACATGACATAAAGCTGCATGGACTTGATATGTAACTTTGGGCACCCTGGAGAATGAAAGGACTATGCCTTGGCCACGCTGTTTGTCCTTGGATCGTACCTCCTCATGGTTTCTCTTAAGAGCAATCAGCTCATCCTTCAAGGACTCTAGCTCGGATTCCAGTGAAGATCTAACCAGAGTCAGGTCATCCAGGAGATTTCTCAAGCCATTAATATCAGCCTCCACAGTCTGACGGATGACCAGCTCGTTCTCATACCTTTACCACAGACAAGAGGGACAGAGAAATTGGGAAATGAGATGATGACCATCAATAGTACACAGTTTTCCAAGCTCAATATCCCAATAAAACTAGAAGATTCGGGAGCACGATGTGGGGCAGTGCTGCCTCATCTCCTGAGATTATGAGCTGGATTTGAAAGACACGTAAGGTTCACAGAGAGGTACTCACTTCATTCGGAAGTCATCAGCAGTCATCTTGCTGTTATCGATGTCCAGAAGCAGTCTGTTATTGTCCACAGTGGCAGAAATGATCTGCAAAAGAAGAAGTTGGAGAGGAGTCTTTCTGTGTTCAAGTCATCCAGGACAAGAAGAAAGAAGAGGCACAGCTTTGGTAGGGCGCTGCTGTGGGTCATAGAATTGTTTCCTGCAGTAATGCAGGGGCCGCAGGAAGCTGTTGCACTGCCATGACACAAGAAGTGGTGTGTGCAGGATTTTGGCTTCCCCACACATTCTGATGGAAGGATATATTGATGGGGTGAAGCAGAGAAGAACACTTATGCTGGGAGGTCACCAACGCCTATGGGTGTGTAATGAAGTGCGGTCTTTGTCCCTGATGCTGTAATTCGTCTCATTATTAAAAAGCTGATTGTAAGGGAAGGCCGTGGTCCTTCCATGTGGTTCATGTAGGAGTGTGCAGAGCCAAAGGGAGTTCAGATCTTGCAGTCCAGGTGCTTTGGCTTGGCACTGCATCCAGCTGATCTGGGAAGGCCTGGAAACCACACATGCTGGTTTGGAGCCACCTGCACGTCGTGGGATCTCAGTTACGTGCGCCGGCATGTTTGGGCCTGGCGGAGCACTGCTCTGAAGCCTCGGGCTGTGCCCCCAGAGCACGTCCCTTTCGCTCGTGGGGTGGCATGGGGTTTGCTTACCCAAGAGGTGGGAGGCGCAGCTCAGCAGGTTTCTGCCTGCGGTACGAGCAGCGAGGCCATCCAGCAGCTCCCTCCCACCCCTCGAGAGCCCGGGCCAGAGGGAAGGAGGGCGTCCTTACAAGCGGGAACAGCGTGCGGGAGATGGAGCCACGCTAGTCGGGGCGATCCTACCTGATTTTGGAGTTGTTCGATGGTCTGGTAGTAGGAGGTGTAGTCCTTTGAAACGCTGGGAGCTTGTTTCCTGTACCACTCCCGGATGTGGTGCTCGAGCTGAGCATTTTCTTCCTCCAGCCTTCGCACTTTGTCCAGGTACGTAGCCAGGCGGTCATTGAGGTTCTGCATGGTGACCTTCTCATTGCCGCTCAGCAGGATGTCCCCCCCCGGCACCAAAGCCTCCACCAAAGCCACCAGCAAAGCCTCCACCACAGCCACCAGCAAAGCCTCCACCAAAGCCACCAGGAAAGCCTCCACCAAAGCCACCAGCAAGGCTGCCAGCGCTCATGCCCCCTCCGTAGCCAATGCTGCACGCTCCCCCACCATAGCTGCCACCGCCTGTCACAGAGGAGGCGTATCGCCTGCAGGAGACGGAGGAACTCCTGCCACTACCGCCCCCACAGCCACCTCCACCTCCACCGCTCCTGTACGAGGTGCTGGATGTTCTCTTGATGCTGCAGCTCATGGTTGAAGTAATCGGATGTCCAGCCCCAAACGCAAAGCCCGTTGCAGAGCGTGAAAGAGGAAATCAGACTGCAGCCTTCTGTCCTCGCTGGTGGCTATTTATACCCTGGTGGGTGGGTGTCACCTGGGAGGCCGTGCAGCTTCCCATGGAGTTTGCCAGCCTTACTGCTCATGCCAAAAGTGATGTGCTAAGGGAATTTTTTCTGAGGCAAGTATAAGGCATTACCATTCTATTCAAGTATGCCTGTGTTGATTCACACCTAGCTTGCACTATAATTTTCTGTGGGTGGCTCTTTGTTGGATATTTTGTTGGATAATATAATATCTCATAGCCTCTGTTAATCTGGTAATATATCGCTAGAAATTGGAGTTAATGAAGGCTCCGCCTTGGTTGTCTGTCTCCTTCAGTCTTCCGTGTGGTGAAATTCGGCATTTCAGCTTTTGTCTTCCTCCTGTGGTCACAGATAATGATTTGTAAGACCAGCAGCCGCCAAGGGACTCTTCATTCATTAATTTATTTGAAATTTACAGTAGCTATTTAGAAATATACTTTAATTTACTGAAATAAATTATTAATTTTAAAAACTGTAGTCCCATGTCTGTTATAGGAGAGAACTTTACATTGTATTTTTTACTTTGTTGTCACTGGTTATATTGAGGAAGGTCCAGCTGGTATTTAACTTTTTCTGAAAGTGAGCATGGTGATTTCAGTGATTTTTCTTCTTGAAGAAACTGTGTGATGGCTGTAAAAGTAGTATTTTGCAAGGGAAAATATATTAAATCTTTGCCTATCAAACAGCTATTAATTTTATTTTAACTCTTTCAAATAGACTCAGAAGACATTGAGAATGTTTGATATTTCATATTTTCATAATCCTATTAAAAATAGTTATTTATCAGAATATGTCCTTGAATTAGATAATGCAGTAAAAAATAAGTTTGATGAAAAGATAGTGCTAAAGATTAGGTCTGAAAAAATATAATAATTATCTGAACTCATTACAGTGAACTGTGTTTGCCAACGGTGAGAGAATATCTTGCAACACAAAACACAGAGTAAGAAACAGTTGTGTGTTTTTTTCCACTGCCTATGCAGTACGGGATGTTCGGTGAGTTGCTTTTTCCACCTTGACTAATCATGCTTCTGTGAAACTGAGAAGAGCCTTGAAGAGAAGCTAATTCTGGGGTTTCCAGCTGTGCATTAAGTGTTGGCACTCTGGCTCCTGCAGAAGAGTCATCTGGCTAGTACAAAGGAAGCACAAGTTGCTGGTGAACCTGCTGTGAATTACCACCTCAAAATCAGCTTATCCACAGTGAGGGAGGATGAATTCAATCTAGAAGCATTTTAGGAAGAGATTACATATTACAGAAGAAGAAATAAGCTCATTAAAATTAGCTAAAGAGTGAGAAGGGGTTGAGTCACCTTACACATGAAGGTATGTATCAGAGGAGGGAGTAGGGGTGTTGGAAGCTGACAACAGCGTGCCTGTGTGTGTCCCGTGGATGTAAGAGGAGCTGGGGCTGAAGTCCTGACCAGGAGCACCTCTCACCTGGGCTGTGCTCTTGGGGGGCAGCTGCTGCCCCTCAGCTTCTCAAACACCCACGGAAACAGCCTCCTACCTGCCCATCTCCCGCAGCAGCACAGGCACCAAAGAAACTGCTTACAAACAAGATTCCTACTGCCACCGTGCCTCTGAGAACCGACAGACAACTCCTTGAAAATACTACAGCTTCACCCTGCATGAAGCCGTATTCTTGTAGTGTCTTCTGGGCTTGTTTTTTTTCAATAGGTTTATGATTTTACAATAGGCTTTTGTATATCCATATATGTAATTTTCTTCTTTTGTCATAAGAATGATATAGAAAGGCTTGTCAACAAAATATTGTTGAATTGGCAGGGGAGGGGTGTGAACTGTTCCCACTAGAATGTCATCTGCTATCTGTAGAAGTGCTTAGTCTGTAGAGGCTTAATATGCGGTGAGGTAACCAAAACAACCCCTCTGGAGGTGTTTAAAAAAAGGGTAGATGTGGTACTTGGGGACATGGTTTAGAAGTGGGTTTTGTCAGGGTAGGTTAATGGTTGGACTTCATGATCTTAAAGGTCCCTTCCAACCTCAGCAATTCTATGATTCTATGATTCTATGAGATAGAAACTTGAAGTGCCAAATCCCAACGCTTGAATTCAGCTGCCTAAAGGCATGTCCTTGTAGGTACTGCCAGTGACTTCCAAAGGACCTAGAGGTGTTAGCTCTGACTCCAGAAGGAAAGGGACTTCGATATATGGGAAATACTCCTTAAGAGAGAAACAAATTTTTGAACGTAAAGTGAAACTGAATAATGAAAAAAATCTACGAAATTATGACTTGTCAACTTCTTGTCAACTAACTTAATTAGAAACACCTTCATGTCAGTTGTGATTTTGCATACTGCTGTGTTTAGAGAGAGTGCTGTCGTATCCTTGATCATGATTTGCCTCCTTCTGAGGCTGAAACCCTCTAGGATACTATCAAGTGCACACACACAAGTTTTTTTCTATACGTTTTCCACCATTCCCTGAATCTTTTCCAGCTCTGTTGTGTTATTTTTAACACAGGGTCACCAAGTCACAGCACTCAAAATGCAGCCCAGGGTATCTATGTGCCCTAGACTGATACAGTGGAATAAATGATGTTCTTCGTTTTGATCTTCTGTATATCAAATGGAGAATCATCTCTGTGGCCACAACCCTCAGGGGAACATATCCCCAGATTTCATAGTTCTCCGTGGGAGACCCCAGCCATGTTCCATTCACCCAAACATTCTCACTGTCTAGATCCACAGGGCTCTCCCCCGTCTTTGTTCAAGACACAGTGAGATTCTGTATTCCCCTCATACTCTCTTTTCATTTCCTTAGCCACACCAGGGACCTTCTCCTGAAAATCCTTCATTCCCTCAAACTGGGCCTCTTACTAGGTGCTGTCTCCATTCTGCCTGTTTTAACCCCTTGTGAACTTCATCATATGGTGTGTAGCACTTAGCGCCTGTTGGGCAGCAAGGTTATTACAAGACAGGAAAAGAAATACTCTTTAAAGTTTAATTTAAAGTGTAGAATGACATCTGTGGAGGTAGTTGTACTATGCAAGGTGCGAGAGGTAAGAAGATAGTACCCTCTAGAGGGCTCTGTTGATTACTTTGAAATAATCCACATGCCGTTTACTATGGACATCACATCTCTTTCTAGATGATGTGCGTAGTCCAAGTGTCTAAATCAAAGAAACAAATCAGCATTACTAGAATCTCATCCTTCCTGTTGTGTGTCACTGGAAGTATTTGTGTAGCACAAAATTTGTTAACAAGTCTGCAAAACCTGGTTCCTGCGGGCACAATGCAATAGATACTGACTGCCGTTTGATGGAAGTCAAATATCTCTATTTCCCTGGACGGTTTCCGAGTGTTGAGGTTTGCATGGCGATGTGACCTGTATTTCTGGAAATCAATTTTGCATCTATTCTCTCGATCCACACCCTTGTGCATCGACCCGTTTTACCTTCAGCCGGTGGTGCTCGCTCCTCTTCCTCACAAGCCACATCTGCTCGGAGTCGTTATTCACCACTAGAGGCCACCCCTGAGCACACAGCCCGTAGCCGCACGCTCACCTCCATGGGAAGGATGTGCCCACTTGGGCCGCCTCGGGGCACCTGGGCGCCCCGTTGGCCCGGGGCACTCTGCTGCCCCGCGGAGCTCGGCCCGCGCTCTGCCTTTTTGTGAAACTTCGCTTCACGGCAGAGTGCCGGCTCGGCCGGGGTTAGGACTGAGCCTTCCGCAGACACCGCTGGGAGCGGAACCTGCCTCGGGGGCTACGGGGCGCTGGCGTGCCGGGCAGGCACTGGTCTTCTGTGTTCCTTTCCTGGCTTTCCGCTGGTGGCTGTACGTGCAGCCGCGCAGCCTAGAGCTGTCTGTTCTGTGTTGTCTAGGTGGCAGCTGTACAATGGACTCAGAATTCCAAATGAGTGCGAGGAATTTGGATGCTAACTTCTCATTAAAATTAATAAAGCTGTGGTTTATGATCTGCCTACTTTGGCAGCCCTGTTCCGAAATATCATGCAGAAATTCCTGAGATTCCTCAAACGTGCACAAGAGACTGCTTTGAAGGGCCTACGACAATACATTTCATTTCCTTTAATCTCTGAATTTGTTGGGCTCCAGAAGGCAAAGTTGGTGGCTTTTTCAACTCTGGAAATGGGTTTTACCCATGGGGGTGGGCTGCAATGAAACAAGCTACTCTTTGTCGTCATGAAAAAGTTGTCCCCATCAATGGAGAAAGCTGTACTATGATTTCTTTGAAATAATGACTATAAAAAAGCATATAAGAAAGCTGGACAGAAGCAAATGCAACTCCCAAAAGATAGTGAATTACGAGGGAGCGCTTTCTGATTATTTGTTTGTTGAGTTGCTCCAGGCTGTTGCAGCAGCCAAGCAATCAAATTTGTTGCAACCTGTAGTCAGGAATGTTTTTAAGTAAGAGTTGGATGTGGCTGAAAGAGTTAATGTTAATTTTTTCACAGTACAGATCCTCCTATGTCCAAAAGTAAACATGCCAGGTACTTTCACGTGTACTTCATTTCTCACGGGTAGAAGACAAATATTGCTGTTAGCATTAACATTTGATGGAGAACTTTGTAAGCATCCTGTAAATTATATTTCCTTTTACCTTCATTTTCTTGTCTGTTCAAAATCAGATCGCAAGTTTGTCCATTTCCCTTTAAACCGATGAGCGTCAGTTAAGGTTTTGTGAATCACAAACTGAAACATTCATTTTACAGTCATGGTTCTGTAATCGTTTGTGTTTCTTTGTGTCAGGCCTGGGAGGAGACTCATTTGATGCCAACTTTATTAGCTTTCATATAGTGCTGAGATTCTGTGCGCTGTTCTGGGCTGATATTCAACGTCTATTGAGTCTTAGAGCTCAGCTCCACAGGAGTGTCTGGCATGATATGAAAAAACAAAGGCATAGCCCAGGAGACTCCAAGAAGATTATGATCTGCCCTGAATGCTCAGAAATTGTGCTTTAACTCTAAATTTCATTCTCAACTACTGTGATGTATCATCAACTTTTCTACCTGGAGGCATGTGCTGGCATGGCTTTGTATTTTCTTTTTAAGTGTTTACCCCTATAGAACGGAAGAAAAGCTACACACGGGATTCTGGTTGCATCAGACAGAAATAAAGTTTTATTAGCGACGTTTTCCTGATACAGAACAACCCAAGTAACAAACAGGTTGAATCTGTAAAGCAAGTAGCTCAAGTGCCAATGATCGAAGCCACAAAGCATTCCGGGCAGAAGACGTGCATAGCATGCATGGCAGGTGGGCAGGTGGCCCATCGGAGGAGCTCTGATGGGCCTTTTGGGATAGCTGGCATCAGCGACGTTGAGGAACTGTTAAGAGCGTCTGTCTTTCCTCGGGAGCATGGGGAATGTAGAGGATTTGGGCCAACTTCTGTTTGAAAGGTCTTGCACCGTAGGATCCTCAATGTATATTCTTAGTCAAAAGATTTTCTTCCATACCCTGGTTAGGAATAAAAAAAGCATTAAGTTCTTCAGTACTGGCACGGAATCTCTGAGACACCAGTATTTACCAGACAGAGAAGAAGCTTGATTATGTGTTAGGTGACCATAAGCATTCCGAAAGCATAAAGGAAAACTTCAGCATGGAGCAAAAGCAGTGGGATTTATGAGGTTCCGCAAAGAATGAGAGAGAGGGAGAAAAACAGCTGGGGTTTGAACTACATGATTAGCTGATGTCGCAAGTAGGAATTGAATATGTGTTTCTGAAGCAAAGTTGATACTTTGCACACAAATAGGCAAAAAATTTTAATAAAAGTAAATCTAACACTTTCCAGAAATTTTAGTTTATCTTTGGTACCATTTACCTCTGGCAGAGTATGTTGATACAGCGTATAAATTAGTAAGGACGGGACTGAGAGAACAGTGTGACCATACGACAGTTCTCACCTTGGCTTTCACCACCAGTCCTGCAGGACTGAGACTGGGAAGATGAAGAGTAGGAGTGGGAACCACTGACGCCTCCTGAGATCCTTCCTCCTCCTCCTCCTCCTCCAACAATACTACTGCATCCACCGCTGCTTCCCCCTCCTATTCCTCCACTTCCTCCTCCCATTCCTCCTCCGCCACTTCCTCCTCCCATTCCTCCTCCGCCACTTCCTCCTCCCATTCCTCCTCCCATTCCTCCTCCCATTCCACCGGAGGAAATGCTGCCACCTCCATATCCACCACTCATGCTACCACCTCCTCCTCTTCCTCCTCCAGAAGAATAGCCACCGCCTCCTATTCTACCTCCTCCCATGCCTCCTCCCATTCCTCCTCCCATTCCTCCTCCCATTCCTCCGGCTGGGATTCTGCAAAGAGAGAGAAAGAAGGAGAAAAAAAAGTTAATCAAATGCATTTTTGATCTCAGAAGGAAATCTGTCTACAGCTACTGCACAGAAGCCCACACTTCTCTTGTCTGTACTTCTCCTTTTTAGAGCCTCGCACCGATCAGCAAGACAACTAATGTGGTGCCAAAAATTAACCTCTCCATTTCAGCTTGAATGCAAGAGGTTTTGCTTTTCGCACATTCTGCTCAGATATTTCTTGCACGATTTTGCATTGCTGCTTTGTCAGTGTGCGGTGGCACTGCGCTCCAAAGGGGAAAGGCAGAGGATGAAGCGAGCTGTTCTTCCAGGCGCCACTCACAGGCAGAAGCAGGCTCGCTGCAAAAGGGAAGCTGAAGTAGCTTAAACTTTCAGAGAGTTGCACACTGAGGCTTTTATGGAGGTTAGGGAAACTATGCTCATTTCTCTGCTTACAGTCTGTTCGGAGGTGACCTCTGCCTGTCCAGTTCCTGGCCTTTTCTGGAGCCGGGGGAGATGTGAGGCTCTGAACGTGGGTTCCCTGTCCAGCCCCAAGTTAGTAGTTCAGAATTTCTGCATTAATTTTCCCTCACATGATTTATATTCTGAACAGTTTTGCCAAGAAATGTGTGGTACCTCAAACCTGGGAGGCGATTGGTGAAGATAGCTGAATTACCCTCATTTCAGTACAAAATCTGTTTTGCAAATCTGTCAAGTTCCTGTCTGTGTAACTGATCTAGCAGCCCCGGGGTTCACACAGTGCTGGGTTCTCTTGGCAGTTTACATACACAAGGTCTTGCTGCCCTTCCTCAAGCAGGGCCCGGTACTGAGCAATCTCCTGCTCCAGGCGGGTCTTGATGCCCAGGAGCATCTTGTACTCTTCGTTCTGACTCTCCATCTCGCAGCGGATGCTGGCCAGCTCCTCCTCCAAGGGCCCGATCATCCCCTGGATCTGCTGCAGCTGCATGTTATAGCGACGCTCTGTGTCTTCCAAGTTGGATTGCAAAGAGTCCACCTGCAAATGGAAAACAAAATACAGTGTTTATGGGAATGTGGCCAGTTTAACTCATTTTTGTGGGCAAATTGGATATCTTCACAAACCAGAAAAAAAGTGTGTCTTTGAAGATAAGTAATCCAGTCTCCCATTCTCTACAGATGGAGTGCTTACTAGCTGTGACTACTCTTTCATTCTAGTGACACATACAGCCTGTGTCACAGGTGAAGCAGAAACAAATACCTGTCCTTACCATGCTGATTTGGGACTGCAGCTCAATTTCCAGGCTCTGATATTCACGTCTCAGCTCGGAGATCTGTTGGTTGCTTGATTGTATCTCCTGGCCACTTGAGTGGACTTGTTGATTAACTTCTTCCATCTGAAAAATTCACATACGAAATTGAGGCATTTTTGATAATAAGAAGACATTGTAGGGTTATCATAAAAGCATTGAGAAAGCAATTAATAAGAATAAGAAAGATGTAATGTAGCCTGACTGTGTGTATTTCCCACATGCCACTCAGCCAACTCACTGGGTGTAATTCACCTTGCTGCTGGAACACAGAGATCCCACATGCTTTACCACGTAACCTTAGTACTTGAGAACTGACCTGTTACAATAAACTGCTTAAAGCCATTCAAAGTTAATGTCCCTTAACTAATACGTGATGAGTTGCCTTTCCTCTGCTGGATGTAAATAGGTCCAGCTCTTTGTGAAAGCTTTAGTAACTGAAAAAACCCTGTGCTTACCTTGGTTTCATACCAGCTTTCCACCTCTTTCCGGTTGTTCTCAATAAGCCGTTCATATTCACTACGCATTTCATTTAATTTTTCCATCAAATTAATGCCAGGAGTAGCGTTGACCTCCACATTGACATCACCACTGGATTGTGTTTGCAGTCCTTTAATTTCCTGAAAAAAAACCACAACAAAACCCACGAGGTTCTTAAAGGGTGAAGGTAAGGAGAAATGTCAGAGTTTCAGATAGAGGAAAAGAAAGGGACAGAAGTCCTCACACAGCTGTATCGCTCCTGCAAAGGGGGCCTCACCTGCCTTTGTCATGAAAGGGAACAATTCTGCCCTTCCTAAGGCAAACTTTACAGTGAACAATAGCCAGGCACCACATACGCATTGACCCTGACATCTTCTCCTCAGGGTCATAAAGAATGTGAAAATCCTTTTACGTATTTTTCTTCTCAAGGGGAAATATCATTGCAGATAGTATAAACATTTTCTTTTGACTCCTCCCTATATTCTGTCCATTTTTCCTTCCCTGAGATCAGCAACAACCTTGTGCTTTGTACCAAAAGCCGTTCATTTCCCTGATCTTGTCTTGCCACATGTTGCCCCGGTGCCTGATTACATCAGCTGGGGGCAGCTGTGCATGCTGCCTACTCCTGGAAATCAAAGCCAGATTGTGTCACTTTGCTTAATCAAAGCCAGCGGCCAAAATCTGGTTACTGCCAGTGGAAGAAATCCACAGGAGATTCTCTGAGTGTTGAGTTTTCATTAGTTATTATTTTAAAGTGTGGAGAAACTTACCTCTTCATGGTTCTTCTTAAGATAGATCAGTTCCTCTTTTAGGGATTCAAACTGTGTCTCCAAGTCAGATCTGGCTAGAGTCAATTGATCCAAAAGTGGACGTAATCCATTGATATCACTTGCCACACTCTGGTGGAGAGTATATTCCGTTTCATATCTAAACAACAGACAAAGAAAAGATAGTAAAAGTACTGCCAGATCTCTTTGTTTATTATCTTGTTCCCATTGGTACATTTTTGATCTTTAATCTCATTGCTCAATTCTTAAAAGAAAGACCTGATTCTCTTTCCATCTCCAATAGGTTTGTTTGATTTCAGTAGAATTTCTCTCTATGAGATCTATATGATGAGGATTATACTTATAAATCTACATGCAAGGATGGAGAAACTTAGAATGTAGTCCTTTAAATAACTTCTTCAATAACTTGTCTGGAGAAAAGCAATGATAAAAGACTAACACAAAACCATTCCCAGAGTGCTTTTCCCAACAATTCTATATTCTGTCATTGGAGCCAAGGGGCTACAGCATCTCCAGCAGTTAATTGGCAATATGAACTCCTGGGGGGGAGGGGAGGCAAGGTGCAATGAGACAGGGAGCGAAAGACTCACTTCAGTCTGAAGTCGTCCACAGTCATTCTGGTGTTGTCGATGTCAAGAAGGATCTTGTTAAGGTCCACGTTTGCACCAACAATCTGAAAGGGAGAGGAGGGGTGTTCTTTGGGTAGTTGTCTTTTCGGTCTGACACACAGATAGAGGGAAGAAATACTCTGCAGAAACACATTTCAGCATATCTTTCTGGTAAGGTCAAGCCTGGCTAGTGCTGCAGGAGCTATGTGTAGAGAGAAGAGTTTATTGCTGCCAGTTAAAAGACAGTGCCTTTGCTCTCAGTTGTGGTTTACAAGTATCCATTAAAATTGTAATACCGTGTTGGAGAGAATAACTAAATAAACGCCTCATATTCCAAAACCAGTGGGAAAACATAATCACCATTGCATTTGGCAACAACCATATTAATGGAGGAGATACGGGACTATGAAATGGCTGAGGGCTCGAATTAGACAAAATGCACATGTTGGCTCGTCCTTCACAAAGAGGTGCAATTAGTACGGCCGCTAGGAGCACACCACCGGCAAGCGATGGTTATATCTCCCGGTCACGGGAGTGAGGAGCTAACAAGCAAGAGCACAGTGCTGAAGGCAGTACTGGCCGGGCCCCATAATGGGCGCACTCAGTAATGATCTGCCATTGTGCCAAACGACACTACCTGCGCCAAAACCAAGTGTGCCAGAGTACGCGTATCACCCACAGCAGAGAAAAACTGGTGGCCAGGCTTTGTCACCACCATAGCCTGCTTTCTGGCTAAAACAAAGGAGGGAATATATCGCCCCAAATAGGGATCTTGTGCTGCAGGAGGCGAGCGCTGCTCTAATGAGAATCGGGTCAAAGTTAGTAAAATGACATCATACCTGGTTTTGCAGTTCTTCAATTGTTCTGTAATATTGGCTGTAGTCCCTGGTAGAAGTGGGACCTTGATTTTTATACCACTCCCTGATCAGTTGTTCAAGTTGAGTATTTTCATCCTCCAAGCGTCGCACTTTATCCAAGTATGTGGCCAGGCGATCGTTAAGGTTCTGCATGGTCAGCTTTTCGTTTGTGGAGAGCAAGCCGGCATCTTCACCAAAGCCCATGCCACCAAAACTACCACCACCAAAGCTGCCACCACCACCAAAGCTGCCACCGCTACCAAAGTTGCCACCACCAAAGCCGCCACTACCCCCGAAGCCACTAAATCCACCTCCACTATATCCACCACCTCCAAAACAACCTCCACCGAGGCCAGATCCATAACCACCTCCCATTCCCCCAAAACCACCCCCACCTGATCCATATCCTCCTCCCATGCTTCCACAGCTCATTCCTCCTCCATAACTACCACCACTCATTCTCCCGCCATAGCTGCTGCGGCTAATCCTTCCACAACTGCCGCTGCTAAAGCCCCCTCCATAGCTGTTCCTGGAAGCTCCTCCACCAAAGCTTCTCCCAGAAAAGCCTCCGCTTCCTCCAGAAGAGGTGTATTTTCTAGTGGACACTGAGGAGTATCCACCAGACTTACGTGCTCCACTGCTGCTACCCCCTCCACCACCTCCACCGCTACATCCTCCACCACCACTGCCACCACCTCCACTGCTAATTCTAATGGTACTACTCGAAGACTTAGTGCCACAGCTCATAGTGACAGCAGGTAGGAGTCTAACCACAAAACCAAATCTAGGTGCACAGCCTGATAAGATTCAGGACTGCAAATTTTCATCCCCAGCCCTCTCTATTTATACTTTTGACAGTGGGTGTCACCACCAGGGTGTTTCCTTCTCCCAGGGCATTTACCAACCTTGTTGTTTGTGCCAAGAATAATTTGCTGAACAATATTTTTGTGCTGATATCTCAGGCAATCTAGCCCAACGCTGGGTTTATGCTGTTTGTTTAAGACCGAACATTTCATTTCTTTTGGGTGGCATTCTTTTCATTTAGCTTTCTCTGGACTCAGTGGTCTTTTGCCTCCTGCAGCCTGGGTCTGCTTTACGATGGCAAAGGCGCTTTACACAGGACCCCGTTGAAGCTAATGCTGAGATAACGTGCACCCGATGGAACTGTACAGAGAGAATTTTTGTTCTCACTTCTTCCCCAGAAGAAGTTGAGGCCCATATCCCTCATGTTAGATTGTATTTATTTGTTCAATTATTAATCTGCTTTCTTTGCTAAGATTTTTGTAGCTGCTGTTGTCGAAGACTATTGTTCTCTTTTGCTCTTTCATGTTTTGTGCATTTAAGATCTTCGACACTGCTTATATTCTTTTTCTCACTACACGTGATAGTGCAAGAGTTTTATTAATAGGACTGTACAACTTGTCTATTTCTATTGTCCAGCTTGTGTATCCCTGCCACCCCTTCCAGAACATGTTTATTTATCTGAGAAGTCTATTTCAAGCAATGCAGTAGGATTCTTATTTAAAAAACAAAGTCCTTCCTTTGCGAAGAAAGCGATAATACAGCACGCTAGATAGCTCAGTCCTAGAAATCAAAGAGAAGAAAAAATACTGGATTTTTCTCACCAAAGAGCTGTTGATCTAAAATAGTAGAAAGATTAAGGATACTTAATTGTATTATAAAGTCAATTGTAGCACAATTAGGAGCTGTGTTAATGTAGACAATGACCTATAAACTACTGTGTGGGAAGACCTTTTATGGTATAATATTAAACTGCTCATTCTCTCCATTGTTACCGTGTCATATATTACAGGTGGTAATTATATAGACTGCTCTTAACGCAGAGATCCTTGGCATGCTAAAATAGTATCCTGAGAGAAAAGCTGCAAGGCTTTTTGCACAAATCAGTTGAAATCAGACTGTTGAGACCACAAAAGAAATTACGCCACACTTCACTCTTGCACTATCCCCAGAAGTTTGCCCAAAGTGGACTTGTAAATGGTTTCCATCCTCAGGTGTTAGACCTGATGCTAACGCAGAGTATCTGAAGACAGAACTGCATGTCTGAAAATCTCTAAGAGTCCGAGTTTGGGCAAAGAGTGCTGACTCTTTGGTTCCAGCTGACTGTCATCCACGAAAATGCACTCACATTATAATGCTTCACCTTTGCCCTGGGTTCACATGCAGAATCTTGTTTCCTCAGCATCCACTTCGCTCTGTTCGCACACTGCAAGATTTTATGGGAAATGTACCACTTATTCTTTAATACAGCAGAGGTTTGATCCACGCAAACAGCCCGGCCCTACAGCTAACTTGCAAACTACAGCAAAACCATCAGCCCTTGTGGTCTCGCTGGAGACGGACCCCAGACTGCGACAGTGTCCTTGGAAGAAAGTGTACATTTTTCCAGTGACAGTTTTGTTCTGCATTGCTGAAATGTCTTCATTGCCTTCCTTTCTCTCTGTTTGGTTAGCGATCCTCTCAGGACTGTAAGGTATTTATGAAATTTAGCAATCTCCCCCTAAACCTCCAGTGCCGGGAGCAAAGCGGGGCACATCTGAGGAACTGTCGTGGGTTGGCTGCTGCCCTTTCCTCAGCGTCTGCAAAAAGAGCTCTGGTCGATGGCAATGCAGTGCAGCCCCTGCTTTCCAAAGCGCACCTTCTTCTGAAGTTGGGTGAATGTCGCTGCTCTTTTTTACACTGCTATCAGTCTCCATGTGTGTGATTCTTTTACAAACTGTATTTCTGCCTCTTAACTTCTGGGTCTTTTTCATGCCAAATTAAGGATTATTTAACATTTTTTGACTGAATCCATTGTCCTGTCCTTTGCACTGTGCTTTTGCCAGCGTTGCTTTATTGCTGCTTATGCAATCGCTTTCAGAAACTCTCTGATTTTATCTTGTTATTTGATATACTCAATGGCTGAAAGATGATGAAAGATTTCAGGTAGCTTGATGATGGGGTAATTTCTCCTTGATTCACAGCTGGAGGATAGCAGTGTCACCTCAGCAGCGTAAACACAGATTCTGGGCTTTGCATGTTTGGTGTTGAAAGATGTACTTTACTACGTGCAAAATGTTTTTTCTTTTTAGTGTTGTTTTCCTTTGTGTCCGGGTAATGTTGTTCTGGTCAATGGGGGCTCTTTTTCACAAATTCGGCTACGGTAAGTGACATTGATTATCGCATTCAGATTTCCATCAGTGACTCTGGTGATATTCCTTATAGATGCTTTTCATAGCCAAGCTACAACAATCTATGGGTTTGTTAGTGATAATGAGCAAAGATTCTCTGGAATTATTAAGAGTAAAAGCATATGCCAAAAGAGTCTCTCAGTCTGTTTACCTACTTGCTGAGGACCTACGTTTTTTCCTATTTTATTTATAGGTTGTTTTTTTTCTATAAGTACTTAATCACAGCAGCAACTTGTCCATACTGGAAGGTTCTTCTGATAAGGGCATATCTTATTGTATGCTTGGAAAAGACTTTAAAAAATAAAAGCAATGAAAGAAAAGAAAGACTCAAGCCATTGAGGGTGGAGAACTTTATATAGCCTCAACATTTCATTTTAGTTCTATATTATTATCACTACTTATATATAAGGGAGGAACACAAATAAAAGGTTTTGCCTTTAGATTTTTGGTAGCTTTTAAATACTACACTTATAGAAGGTTCCTTTTTGATCTTTAGTGTTGCTATTATTTCATTTTTGTTACTAGTTCAACCATAGTGCATTTTATAGAAATTCTGCTGCTCTTCGGATCTGCTGTATTCTTAACAGCTGAAAATCTTCCCGTGTGATATTTTGTTTCTTTCACTGTCTCTGTCTTCTCAAAAATGTCGTATGTCTCTCTGGACTGTAATACCCAGGTACCTGAAAAACACAGGTGAACTATGAGAACTGGCAATTTTAGGACCTTTTCTCATCTCTTTCCTATATATCATATACAGCTTAATCATTAGTGGTTTTGTGTTGCTACAGCGTCCAGTATGCTATATAACTTTGCTGTTTCCAAACCAGACCAGAATAAGGCCATTTCTTGCCACAGCGACCTGCATTACTCAGCCCGCAGAGTCTCCCAATGTTTTGACACGGTGTACTGCTTCTTGTGAAGCTCAGCACATGCCACGTGTCAAGTACAGCCGACGTTCTTTCACTCTCTCTCTCTTACTGTTTTCCTTTTAATCAGGCCTCCGTGATGGATATCAAAGAAGTGACTGCCTAGCATCAGAATGAAGACAAACTCTTTGAGCAGCCCACGCTGCTGTGTATTTTAGCAAACCTGGGAGACTTTTATGACAGGCTGGGGCTGCTGCATTCAAAACAGACCTGGAGAAAAAGTATTCTCACCTTTTTGTCTGTGCACCGAAAAATTAAAACATTTCCCTTTGATTCAATGTCATTCTGATGCCGTGCCTCAGGCAAGCGCTACAGTTTATTCTCTTAATCTATTTAATAATCTCTTCCCATCACTCTTAATAGAAATTTTTGTAAGAAGAGAGGCTCTGATTTCACCTCAGAGTCTGTGCTCTCTCTTCATTCTAAATTCATCTCATAGTATTCTTGTGAAACCACAATATTTTCCAAAGAAGTTTAGATTAGACCCAGCAAAGGAACAAGGACTATTGAGGCAGCAGTGAGCTTGCCTGTGAAGTTCAAAACCTCCAGCACTCTGCAAGCACACACTTTTGTGTGAGGTGCGCTTGATCTTCCCTGCAAGTAGGTTGGTGGGAAGGATGCCTGTTGCTCCGATCCTGAAGATGTACACGCCATTTTTGTCATTTGGATGTGACAGCCATGGGTCAAGGCTTCTGTGCCCTGCAGCTGACAGAGGTTTACAGGCTGCCAATTACTGCCTGTCAGCTGGCAGTTACCATTTCTGTGGCTTTCTGAGCCAGAATCAGAGCGCCGTGCCCCTGCGATTCCCCCCGTCTCCTACAGGGTGAAGTCAATTTCACTGGAATATTTTTTTTTGGTGGTACCAAAATGGAACAGTGTTTTTCATATTGCCTGTAACAGCTGGAGGGCACGAGAGGAGCATCTGCCAACAAGGTCTCCGGCCACTGTAGAGTTTAGGTGCCTCAGTCCCTTTGGGATAAGCAGCCCCAGCTCCCCTCCAGGCCGTGGGCCTCTCCAGCTGTTCTGTCGCCTTTATGGCTTTGATTACTGCAGTATCCCGTGCGATGGAACAGCGAGATTTGAACCCCAGCCTGCAGAGGCACTAAGCCACACATTGTACTTTCTGTTACTACAACTGATGTAGTACAGTAACAACTGTACTACAACAACCGTACGAAAGAAGGACATGCACTCAGCTGGAAGTGTTTTACAGGGAGGACGGTCCCGCTGGGCTGCGGGAGGCAAGCTGCTGGGCTGGGCTCCGCGGAGCACTGGCACGCCGAGGGGCGACCCGCGTGGGCTCCGCGTGCCAGCGGCGCGCGGGAAGGAGCCGGTTCCTGCTCCCCTGAGCCTCAGCCCGGTCTGAGCAAGTGCAGAAGCAGCCTAGAGAACTTGTTAGTCAAAACGTAAGATTTAGTGAATGTAATAATTCAGGGTGGTTAAATAACCCCTGAGCCAGGATTTGGGAATTGGAGCTTTGGACTTCAGTCAGTCTAAGAGTCGCTAAATCCTCTTTATGCCTCCTGCCTTCGGGGATCTGGCCCCTGCTTCACTGTCCATAGAGAATTGTTATCACAAAAAAACCCAACACTTCAAGCAAATGACTGCCTGAGCAACCTGTCTTACCCCCTCAGAAAAGTGAAGAAAACCCACTAGGACGCTCACGCGGAGACGGGTGGGCTCTGCAAAGCTTTCTGGATTCTTCCTTGCCCCCAACAGTGCGGTGAAATGGCGTGCTTTGCTGTACTAACTCTGCAGCCCATGAATATAGCCCGCGTAGCATTTGACAATTAATAGGGCTGACAATTAATGCTAAACAAAAGAGAGATCAGCAGAATATATGCATAGGCAATTTTAAAATTACACCTATGCCTTCAAATGGACAAATGAATTGCTGTGGGAGTACCGAAGCCAAACACACAGGAGTGTGTGTGCACATCTATTTTTGCCTCAGGTGGTTCTGAAGGTCCTGTCCCAACACGTACTGCAATTTTCTTCTCAGAGCACTAATTGGAACACCAGATAAGTATCCGAATTGCAACAGTTTGTACTCATAAAATTAAAGCTTATTATGCTGATTAATGCCTAACAAAATGCCTGCAAATAAAAAGTGCGAGGTTCTCCTTGCTGCCCTCAGTATCACCGGAGTCCCACTGTAGGCATGCCCTAAGCTTTGACACCCGACACTGCGATATTTGTATTTCTTAGTCCTGCTTTGCAATGGGTTTGGCTTTCTAGCTTGTTCCTCCACATAAGTTACTCTTACAAGGCTGCTCTCTCAGTGAGCGAATGCTAGTGATAACCTGGCTGCAGATTTTGTATATACAAAATGGAAAAAGGAAAGAATACTTAAACTGGCACTTTCTTCCAGGGTATGGTAAGAAACCCTCAAAATTCAGTCTTCTTTTTGTCTGTAATGAGCACTAATGCCATGATTAAGTAGGTATTTTTTTAAAGTTTATTGGTGGTTTGTATTTATTTTGTCACACAATGTAACGTGGAGCAAATAAGCTTTATTATGGAGCTCATTTGCATTACAGATGCAGACTCATTACGTGCAAGGAACATTCTGAGAACACCTTGTTAAGACAGGTACAGACTTTAGGTCAGGAAGAAGACAGTACCATCAATGCTGAGTAGTAAACGTAGTAATAGTAAGATTATATTATTTGTCCTAATTGCTGGGAAATTTTTACTTATTCCTGTGCGTGATTATAAAGTCTCCGTGTAAGCCTTTAAATCAGCAGCAGGCTTGCACGGCGTATCACAGCACGCTGCATTCGAACGTCGGCGTGTGTGTGCTGCAGGACGGGTTTCTCAGTACCGAACTGCCTCCGCGCGTGGGGGTTCCCCTTCCCACGCTTTAAACTCTTCAAGTTTCATTCTGCTTTGCTCTCACAAGGACTTGTTTCAGTGGAACTTCTGCAAGGTTAGATGCGTAAATGCTAGATAATTAGATAACTGTCAGTAAAAATACTAAGAGTGAGTTATGTTTTTGGACAGAAGGACAGGATGAAGCGGTCCCCAGAGCTGCTATGATGGTGCAGAGCATCTGCAGCACAGGCGACTTCTCCAAGTGTATTCTATCTAACCTGAGCAGCTCCCGGGGGCCGCTGGAAGGCCAGAGGGCAGGTGGGGGCCTGTAACTCACCCGGGAAAGGCCAGGAGGCGTGCACTCACAGAGACGTCTTTGGGGTGAACTGGCAGGCTCTCAGAGGAGGTGTGAGAAGCACGGCTGCTCTGGTGGGAGCATTCTTTAATTTGGGCTGTTAGTTTGGTATCCTGATTAGACAGGTCTAAGAAAGAATTGTCACAGCCTGCAAGAGGTGTAAAACTAGCAGAGCAGACAGGGCGGGTAGGTTTAGGGGATTGCTGGCAATATAGAGGCAAGTATGATTTGATGCTGCAAGGATTTTAAAAACGAAGTAGGCAATTTTGCAATCAGAGGGAGATGGGGTATCCTTGCAAACATCAACACTGCCTCTTTGCATGTCAGGTCAGTGCGTGCTGTTGTGTAAAGTAGTCCTTCGTGAAGATTAGTCAGTTCCTCAGGCCCCCATAGAGGCACTGGTCAGATAAAAGCCATTCTTCCTAGATCTTTTTTTTCCTTTCAAATCCTGATCACATTGGCTGAGAGCCTGGCATAAGGCAACGCAGTGAATCACTGGCACAGATCTGCCTGGGACTCGGGCGTTCAGGATTCCCGTTCCCACGGTCTCCCACTCAGTCTGTGTTTCTCAACCCTCTCCAGTGGGTGATGCCTTCCTCGGAGTGAAAAAACAAAACTCATGGCTGTAAAACAGAGAGAGAAAAACTTATGGCAGTGATACTCCTATCCGGTTCCCTCTGTGTGTGTTCAAGTAGATGAGTGGAGAAGTGCAAGGGATGAAGAACGCGCAGGTGAACAGGGGTCACATGAGGCGCCCTCTGAATTACTTCCCAGTGAAATTCCCCATACGGTTCGTTTCAGCAGTTCAGCCCATAGAAGTTCTGCTTACGCAGAGCCGTCGCTTTCACTCGCCTCAACAGAAGGGAGGAGCGCGGTGAGGGGTACGGCAGGGGGGAGCGGGCAGAGGGAACCCTCTGGCCAACTACCACCCGCCCAGGGCATAAAGGAGGGAAACATGGCTGTAATTAAAACAAAGAGGAAGAGTTCCATCTCTATCTTTTAGGGCGTTTTCACCCTCATTGCTGTGAGCAGTCCCTCTACTCTGTTCTCGGTAAGCAACCCTTAAAATTGCTTGGGGAATCTTTTCTCTTGGATATCTTTTTTTTTCTCTCAGCCTACCACTGGGCTTTGTAAAATCACGTCCTACACATGAATAATTTGCCAATCTGCTTTGTAAATTGGGTACCTGTCCATACTTAGACATGAGAAATGCCCTGAAGTGGAAATACTGTACAGCCACCAGACAGCAAGGCATGGTTATATCAGTAAACCTAGCCTGTGAATGCCTCTGTGCGACCCTGGGCGTGTGATTTGGTTCATACTCCAGCTTTATGAATTTATTTTACAGTACAGATAACTACTGTCACGAAATAGGGATATCCTATTACTGCACTTTTATCCACTTATTATCCAATCTGTACCCAAGCAGGTAGCACTCAAAATGTGTTCATTTTGCATAATTAATTGTACCTGATTGGAGTTCTGCACTCAGCGGTGTTTTGGCACTGGGAGACAAAAATTTCCATCTTTACATTCCATGATAAAAAAGTTTCATAATGCATTTTAGTGACTACTTAGGAAGATTTTTTTTAAGAAGCTTTCTGGGGAATAATCATTTCCTTAATCCCACCCTCTCTTGCCCTCATGGACGTTAATAGCAGAAGCGGGTTTTTGGCTGTCAGCGTTCCCATGGCAGGGACCACCACAGCGTTGCACCTGGGAGCGTATTCCTCAAAGTTTTGCCCAGTTAGTCTGAAATGGTGAATACGTCGCTGCAAACTTTTGGGTCTTAGTTTATTGTGTATTCCCCAGGTAAGGCTTGGTATTTGTAACTGATGCAAACAAAAATGTTGGCTAAAGGAAATTTCTCCCAGACACGGCTTTCTGCTTGCATGAGAGAGAAGCAAAGATTTATTAGCATTTATTTGGGGGTTTTTTTGTTTGTTTTTTTTTCCACAAGAATACCAATCACGGTAGAGATTAAGTCAGGCAACAGTGATTAGGCACAGAAATTCAGATGGAAGAAGCAGACAGGCCATCCAGAGAGTTCTGATGAGCCCCTGGAGTGAAGAGCGTTGAGTAACTTGAACAAGCGTTTGCTCCTGCTCCGCGCAGAGGCGTGATGGGACACGCTCGGTATAGTCTTGCTTGGTCCAAAGGCCCACTGGTGAGGTCCTGCAGCGGGAGGTGCTGGTTTTGCCAATCAGTCCTCAGACTTTCTAAAACTCCCTGTTGAAAGATGAAGGGAAGCAAGAGTGTCTTTGAAGAAGTGTCATCTCATTTAGCATTTTTAATTTTTTGTGACTTCATAACTACAGACTGTGCAGTTCTCAGTGAACTAGGTTTTTTCCCCAGCATTCTGGAAAGGTTAGAACAGTCTCAGACTTAATATTTGTACAAGCATGTGTGTTTGCAGCTTTATCATATTAAATACATGGCCCTGCTTCTATTCTCAACTAAGTGTAAATCACTCTTTAAATTTAAAGTGACTGTAGCAGTATAAATCACATACAGATGAACTTAGAGTCTGTATTTATGTGTGTAGCGGTATTTACAACAAATTAGTAAAAGTTAAAGTAGAATGGCACATAATATATTTCAGTCTTGCCACCAGTCATTGCCGCAGGTAGGACTGTTGCAAGTCAGACAGGATGTTTGATCAAAAGTGTAGATTTTTAGGGAGAGCTTGCAAAGCGTATTAATTTTTTAAAACTAGATCTCATCTACACCAAATCTTACCAAAAAATCTTACTCGTTACACAAAAGCCTTCTGAATTCACGCCTTTGTTTTCAGCATCAATAGCGTGTGTGTACGGTATTCTCAGTTCTGTATCAACGGCTTCAGGCCTTTTGGTCTATAGCCAATACTTTCATGCTGGAAAACAGCATGTCTGTGAGATAGACTACATTTTAAAGGAAGATTAATATCCCTGTTACTTCCTTGATAAGAAGGAATAAATGGAAGCCTCAAAGCAGGATCATTCTCCGTCTTTTTTTTTTTTTTTAAATCAGAAGTGGAAGAGAATCTTTCTAAAAATCATAACTTCCTGTTCATTTTCAACATTTTCAGTCGTTTGTTTGAGATGCTGTCAGGACCTGAGACCTTACCCAGTCTCATTGTTTTTATGGCTTCAGACACTTCCTCCATTGTTGCTCCTCTCTCCAACGTTTTATTCCCTTCCAGGCAGAGCTTCATGTTTTCAGCACCTCCTGCAATCACAGCCGTGAGATCGGACATGGAAAAGACCTCTTGGTCACTCCCCATCTTTTGCTGCCCCAGGATTTTGCACCTAATACCCTTTATATTTCAAATGTCATGAGTGGTCCAACTATTTTACCCTGCTTTAACCATTTTGCCCCCTTAGTACATTTCTAACATTTGGCTTCATACCAAAACTGCTGACTTCTCTGGTTCCCTGTATGCTTTGGATTGGGCATTATTTTTTCCTTTTCCCCTTCATTTCCTCTTTCTACACATCCTCTGATACAACTCTTCCTAACATCCCCTTCATTCGAGTCACTTGTGAAAATACTACCATGTTGGTATGTTACTGTATAACAACAAAAGTCAGAGTGGACTTAAAACACAGTTGGGAAAAAATAGCAAAAATATCTCCAGATTTCCAAATAAGGAAGGAAGTTGTCATATCCTTTCCTGCTATTCAGAGAAAAAAGTTAATGGAAGGATGTACTCTTTTCTTCCAATTTTTACCTTGGCTTTCGCAAGACTTGCCAGAGTGGGACTGGGAAGATGAAGAGTGGGAGAGGTGGGATTTGCCCCCTCCTCCTCCACCACTGCCACCTCCTCCACCTGAAGTTTTACCACAGGCTCCTCCTCCGCTCCCTCCTCCTCCGCTTCCAGAAGAGGAAGTTCTTCCGTAGGATCCTCCAGTTCTTCCTCCACTGCTTCCTCCACCTGAGGACCAGCTACTTCCTCCTCCACTACTTCCTCTTCCAGAAGACCAGCTAGTTCCTCCATGGCCTCCTCCTCCTGAGGATCCACCACCAGCTCCTCCCTGGGCGATGCTGTACGGAGGAAAGGGTGTGCATGTGTAAGCTGTAGAGCAACGTGACCGTGTCTGGCACCCTATGGGCTGTATCGAGGCCGCTCTCTGACTCCTTCCCGTGACTGAGAAAGTAGTACCGTGGGAAACACCTTCTAGAAAACTGGTTTTAAACTATCCTAATTAAGGACAAATTAACTGATATGCACAGAAGAAGAAAAAGAAAGATAATGAATGGCTTTAGATGTCTTTCAAAATACGTACCTTGAGTATTTCTAAAAGACAGTTGTGTTCTTGCTTACCTTTCATTTTCATATATAACTGTACTGTCTGATTGTACTTAGGAGAAGAAATGGCACATTATAGTTTTAAATACTTTTCTAAATGTTTTTGTCCAGTTCATGATAAGTATAGAATAATACAGCTTTGCACACTGCCAGCTAAGGTTTAGATTCCGTATGAATTCCTGTGACTGTAGTAAATATGCTGATGATAAATCAATTGCACCAATTCCTAATATTGCTGCTTTCATCTGTTTGCACAGATGGCACGTTAATTAACCTGAATGTGTGTACCTAATATCATGCTGCCCTTCCTCAAGCAGGGCCCGGTACTGAGCAATCTCCTGCTCCAGGCGGGTCTTGATGCCCAGGAGCATCTTGTACTCTTCGTTCTGACTCTCCATCTCGCAGCGGATGCTGGCCAGCTCCTCCTCCAAGGGCCCGATCATCCCCTGGATCTGCTGCAGCTGCATGTTATAGCGACGCTCTGTGTCTTCCAAGTTGGATTGCAAAGACTGTATCTGAGAATATAAAGAATAATACAGTTTATGGGAATGTGGTTCGTTATGGGAATGTGGCAGAATTAGATCATTCCTATGCCCCAAATGAGAAAAATGTTACATGACATCAAATCTGTGAAGCATCATTACACGGAGCGCTACCTACAGCTGATCTCCTGTCATTCCAGCAACTCACATGTTCTTTGCATATGAGAGGATCAGAAGCAATCGTTACCTACCATGCTGATTTGGGACTGAAGCTCAATTTCCAGGCTCTGATAGTCACGTCTCAGCACGGAGATCTGTTGGTTGCTCGATTCCACTTCCTGGCCACTCAAGTGGACTTGTTGACTCACTTCCTCCATCTGAAAAATTAACACACAGAATTGGAGTTTTTGAGTTTTACTTACGTCGTCAGCGTGTAGTTGACCATGGAAGCATCTGGCACCGCAACAAGTTGAAGCAGGACCGCTTGTAATACGGGGGCTGTTTAAACTTGCTTTTATGGCTCTGCCAGCACAGTTCAAGCCCACTTGTGATTTCCTTTATTTTAATCAAAGGAATTCCACCATTATATCCTAAAAGCAGTGGATGTTGTCATTCAATATGTAATTCACCTACAGGAAGGTCTTACCAAAAGATGGTATTGTTTTGTTTTTGTGATATGAACGTTCAAATTGTAACCATTTACCTTGCTTTCATACCACCTTTCAACCTCTTCACGGTTTTTCTGAATAATATTTTCATATTCTTGTCTCATATCATTCAGTTTTTTCAGCAGATCCTCTCCTGGAGCAGCATTCACCTCCACGTTCACATCACCACTGGACTGTGTTTGCAGCAGTTTCATTTCCTGCAGAGAAAACCCAGGGCCAAGGCAAATAAACGAAAATGGTGAAATTACTTTCCAAAAGAATTCTGAAGTCAGTTAACTTGCTCTGACTTCATAAACCATCTTTGATCCTTTCAGTAACATATATATATATGTTGGGGTTTTTTTCCTGTTGCAGTTATTTGGCCTTGACTCCCCAGTCCTTGCTGGTGAGAGGGACTGTGCTGAGAGGTGCGCTGCAGAGCGTGGGCCTGGCAGCCAGCCCGTCCCAGGAGGCCCCGTGCTGAGCTGCCACACACTCGGAGAGCAGCGAAGACTATTTAGTGCAGAGGACGTTACCTGCGAAACCTGCCCACCTTTCCGATGCTGTAAATGCGCTTGTGTTGGTCTGCAGTTTGCGTTTCAAGGAGCTGGCTCTTACCTCCTCATGGTTCTTCTTGAGGTCAATCATCTCCTCCTTTAGAGACTCAAACTGCATTTCCAGGTC
Organism: Pluvialis apricaria; assembly: GCA_017639485.1. NCBI lineage: Eukaryota > Metazoa > Chordata > Aves > Charadriiformes > Charadriidae > Pluvialis > Pluvialis apricaria. Next base: position 5,495,773 of record CM030032.1, read on the forward strand.
AGACCTGCTCAGAGTCAGATTATCCAACAAGGGTCGCAAGCTATTGATGTCAGCCTCCACATTCTGCCGGAGACCATATTCCGTCTCGTACCTGCACCAAGGACAGTGCAGAAAGGTCAGCCCGTGTCTTGGGTTCTCAGTCCTTCTCCTACTGACTTTATTTACGAAAAGGTTCATGTATTCCCGTATGTCATGTATTCCCCTGCTTTTGTGTCTATACTTAGTAGCACATAGCATAACCAGCAGGATTATTAAATCAGTGGCCACTACTTAAAGCTTATTATTAATATTAAACTTTAATATGAAAATATGTTCTGTGGTCTTTTTCATTGTCTCTTCTTACTGTAGACTGTGCAGTTTTCATCTATCCGTTTCCTATGACTTTCAGTGAGAAAACAAATCGCAGTTTTTCTTTCCTTAAAAATAAAGCTTTTTTTAAGCTTTGACTCCACAGCCATAGGGAGCATTGCCATTGAAGATCATTACAGAAAAAATGAAGAATTTTTAAGTCCTACAAATTATTTCAGTCGTGCTGCCACAGAACCAGGAGGAGCTCTAGTACGAATTTATGAAGCTAAGTTGAGGAAAGTAGGAGAAAGGAAGTCAGTGCCTGGGAAAGAGGAATGTATATTTACTTTATCCTGAAGTCTTCTGCGGTCATCCTTGTGTTATCCAGGTCCAAAAGGACCTTGTTGGTTTCCACAGCCGCAGTCACAAGCTAGAAGAGAACATGATATGCTGAGGAAAATTTTCCCTGTGAATCTCTGTGGTTTGCACAAGGGACAGAAATACGAATGTGATCTTGTTATAATCCCCAGGTGTCTGAGGGGACCCGCATTTCCTACAGGCAGAGGCCTGGAAGGGTCATCTACAGTGCAAAACAAAGAGGAACGTGTGTGAAAATAGCACCAGAATGACAAAAACTGTTTTGAGTACAAGAGTGCTGTCAGGCGGCTTGGTGTCACCGCCATAGCTCTGCCTCGCCGTCCATGCCCACGGGCCAGGGGCTGCTCTCAAATGTCAGCGCACATCCCAGAAGGCAATTGTTGCCATTTTTCCTGAGCTCTAAAATCCACTACAGGCATTCTGAGAGGCTGCGCTCTGCCAACAAACGGTCTGGGGGTGTGCTATAGGGGATGTGCGTCGTTTCTCCACCTCCAGTTGAAGATAGTTGGATGCATGCCCAGAAGGCAGAATTTCAAGCACAAGAGGCACTTTCAGAGAGGCAGTGGGCTTAAAAGTATCCATGCTGCATGCCTCAAAGATTTTACTCCATCACAAAAAGTCTGTCAGTGCTTAAGCTTCTTTAACAAAGAACATCTTACCTGATTTTGAAGGTCTTCAATTTTTCCGTAATAGTGGCTGTAGTCCTTTGTACCAGTAGGACCTTGCTTCTGGTACCACTCCCTGATTAATTGTTCAAGCTGAGCATTTTCCATTTCCAAATTTCTGACCGTATCCAGGTAAGAAGCCAGGCGTTCGTTGAGGCTCTGCATGGTCAGCTTTTCGTCGTTGGAGAGAATTCCCATATTCCCTCCGCGAAAGCCACCACTGCCAAAGCTGCCACCACTGAAACCTCCACCACCTCCACCGAAGCTTCCTCTATAGCCACCACCAAACCCACTCCCGCCTGACCCAAAGCCCATTCCCATGCTGCCACAGCCCATTCCCCCTCCATACCCACCACCGCTCATTCCCCCTCCATAATAACCACCACTCATTCCTCCTCCACAACTACTGCTGCTCATTCCTCCTCCATAACTGCTGCTGCTCATTCCTCCTCCATAACTGCTGCGCCTGATCTTTCCATAACTGCCACCGCTACCTCCCCCACCATAGCTGCTCCTGGAACTTCCTCCGCCACAACTGCTGCCAGAGATCCTGCCACCACCACTTGTCCTAGAAATGATTCTTCTTGAGGAGCCAGAGGAATACTTGCTGCCCCCTCCACCACCACCACTGCTAGTGCTGCCACCGCTGCTCCCTCGCAGGCAGCTTTTTGAGGTCTGCTTGGAGCCACAGCTCATAGTGGCAGCAGAGAACGATTCAGGTTGTAACTCAAAGCTGGTCTTACAGTTGTTCTGGAATCATAGCTCCAACTGCCACCCTGCCTGGTCTGCATTTATAGCTGAGACAGTGGGTGTCACCGCCAAAGGGAGTACCTTCTTCCCATGGGCATTTGCAAGCCGTAGGTTTTCGCCAAGGGTAATTTGCCAAAGAGAGATGTTTGACAGTGTCAGGAAGCTTAACCCACACTCAGAGTGTTCCTGACCGTTTGTTTATCAATACAAAACATGTAATTTCTATTGGGTGGCTCTGAATCAGGGAGATCTTTCCTGTGACCTAGTCCACCGACTTACAGTCATCTGAATTAAACTCATCCCACTCACCTCATCCCGTTCGCATCTCTTTCAGCACAACAATAAACTGTCATAATATGGGACAGTAATGAATGTTACCGTCTGCCTTTTAATGTAGTCATTCCTCATGCTCTTTCCCCTTTCAGATATTTGTCAGGGAATCCCAGCTGATTTTTTGATACTTAAGTGATATTTTAATAGGTTCTGGCTTATGGTTATCTTATGTTGTGTGCTCCTTATTTTTAGTCCCTTATTACTTTATGCCTTTTGAAAACATACCACAGGGTGTATTTTGTAGGTACACTGCACCACTCTGACATCTTTGTAATTTCTCATAAAAACATAGTGAACATTGGCAAATATTGTATGTGTCAGCAATTTATTCCAAACGTACATCTACAATTATGTTTTATAAATAACAATTTAATTATGAAAAAATGTATGACAACAACTGGAAGGTAGCTCTGTGTAAGACTGTAAGGAAGGGAAGTGTGACAGGTTCTTGCAGGGAATAATTCTTCATATGCTCAGAGCAGATGCAATTACAGGACAGTCGAGAGACCTGGGAAAGCTCTGCGCGAGCCGCCCTGGACATGCCTGTGAATGTGAGAGGTAATGTTCTCACTCCTGAAGGGATTTCAAAATTTCAGTCAGGATGTTCTCCTTCCGCACTGCCACTACAAACATACTTTCTCGGAGGAGAAAGGTTAAGTTCCTGATTTTGGGATTAAGTCAATAAGCTGTACATCAAAATAGCACTTTTCCTTCAGTTTTGTTTTCCACTCATGGACACAGCATGACCCAAAGTAGGACATATTTGCTATCTTGCATCTTCTTCTTTTAAGATCGTATCTTTTTCAAATACATAGCAGGGATAGTTTGGCTGAGCATCCCTCTCCTGAGCTCTTACAGCAACCTGAGCCTCAGCCATTTGAAATTTCTTCCCTGACTGCCTCTCATGTCTGTCCTCCTTCCCAGGCACAGGATCTTCAGCAAAACACGGTCTGCTCGCTGCCATTCTTTGTAGTTTGAATTAGTTGTGTGATACTCAACTTCCGGTATCGATTTGCTGTATTGTTCTTTTCTCGCTCGGCCTGTGGGATGTTGGCTGTTGCTAATTTAGAGGTTTGTTTGTTATGGCTCATAGCAAGTGTTTGTGGAAACATCTTTTTATAAACACCCCTCCCAGCACACCCTCGCCCACGCAGTAGGACACACCTGAAGTTTCTTCTGCTGCTCGACTTCATTTCTGAAACGGCCCAGGAAGAAAGGCCTTCTCAGGCATGTAGAAATTTAAATGGTTCACTCCAAAACTTAGTGGAGTCTAAGTCCTAATTTTAGCTTTTTCCAGTGAGAAATCCTTTCCCCTTGAACTGCACGACATTCTCTTCTATACCAACAGCAACTTTGGCTCTTGAAACCACTGGGTCATGTGCCACTTAGCTGTTGGCTTCCGGTTGCCGACACCCGTGTTATAAGGACATGGGTACATTTCTGTGTTGTTCTGTATAGTTCTGCAGAAGGGTAAGGTTTGGGTTTGGGGTTTTTTTTCTGGAAAGATGTTTATTATATCTTTTGTATGAGTCATTCCTTTCAGGGGGACTGAGCTTCGTGTCTTCTGTTCACAGAAAGAACATGTTTGGATAGTTTGAATATCAGTGAGGATGCTTGTGTGCAACATACTTCACAGCTTCATGTTTAAGACAGGAAAGGAAGATTTAATGCCATTTTTTCCCTAGAATTCATGCAGGTAACATACCTCAAGAGTGAAGATTAGCTCTTAAAACTGAAGAAGTCTGATGGATTCAGTGTATCTGGAAATGACTGGCCAGGATCAGGGATAGAAGTTATGGAACAAATGGCTCCTGAAAGGAATGTCGTTATTTCGAAGTTTGCTGTAGGATGGAAGCTGTTTTACGAGATGGTAGTTTTCTCTGCAGTTATGTCTCATAGGATTGTCCAGGCATTTGCAAGCGTACTGCGCTAACTAGATGATCTGAGAGAATGTTTCCAGCAAAACTGAGAGATAGTGCTGCAGAAGGTAACCTGGAGGGCTGGGAAAACCTCAACAGAAGAGAGATTTCAATAAACTGCAGAGACTGCAAGGAACCCCACTAGTACCCGGGAAATGGGACAGTGAAACGTTATGCAATCTCGGGCTGGTGCTGCTTATTGCAGCATCGAGCTGCTGCTCCGCAAACACACCAGGGCACATCCACCCTAAGTTGGTGTGCCCTTTGCTATCACACCCTGCGGTGCAGCGCGTCCAGCGCAAGGAGCCGTGAGGGCTTCCTCCGGCATTGCCCAGACTCCAAACTGCCCGGTGTCGCTCCGGGATGCGATGCTCATAACCAGCTGAGCATCTGAACTCCCTTTCCTCTACTTGCCCGCCCCAGTGGGCTTACCAGTGCCTGAAACGGGCACTGACACATCTTCTGACCCCACCGAGAACAGTTCCCAGTCACGGGCAGATGAAGAATGCTGAGAAGACTCCAGTTGCTGCAACAAGCAGGGGCTGCGAGGCAGCTATGGCTGCGCTCGGGCTGAACAGTGGGACAAGGCAGGGGTCTTCATTTGTCACCACTGAATGTCTCTTACAGACTCTGTTGTGCATCCTCGGCCCTGGCTGCTCGCAGGTATCCAGGTCGCGTCTCAGGTGTGTTGGGTGTGAGTGTTAAAGAGCTCTTTTGGTTTCTTTTCTGCTTGAGACACCTCTGAAAGGCTGCTTCGGAGAAGCTGCAATCATCTGTGCCTCTCACACTGGTATAAAAAAGAAGTGTGAATTGCTCTGCGAGGTGATATTTAAAACACGAGAATTGTTTTGAAATAGTTGTGGTTGGGTTTTTTTTTTCACTGGGCATAACTATGGAGAGAGCATACGGTCCCAGTGTATCCTCAAAGCTGAGAGTTTGATGGTATTCGGGAAAACCTGTCCTTGCATGATTGACACGCTTCAGGCCACAGCCAAGGTAGGAGGGGATGGAGGAGGAGGAGGACGGTGCCTCGGGGGCAGATGACACCATAGTTGTTTGCAATGAGGCCTCTTCCCTTTTCCTGTGATGAAACTGTTACGAGCTCCTGCCCAGAAGAGAATGGTGGACTATTTAAGCCTGAAAGGCTCATCCAGTGTGGGCTCGAATTCACCCGGTGCGCTTAACTGGCAGAATTGTCTTGTGCTCTGCGGTAACGCAGCCGTGCCTTGGCTGAAAGCAGAGGCTGGGAGAGAAGGGAGTCTTTTTCCTTTGGGGTGTGTGTGGCAGCGGTACGGGGTGAGGCTGAAATGGCCCCCGTGGTGGGCTGGGGTGATGGCACGGCGATGGGTGCGTGGGCTGAGCACATGCAAGCTCCGCTCCGCTCCTGTGGCACCACCTTTCCTGAGCTCTGCATTTACAGCCTCCTATGGACTGCTGTGTTTGGGAGAAACTGTGCATTTGCGGGGGTGCGGCTGGGCTGTGGCCAGCCCTTTGCTGTGCTTCAGCGGGGTGAACCCTCTTCCATCCTCCTACCTCTGCCCAGTTCTTGTCAGGAAAATTCTATTTGCTTATGTTGCTACACAGAGAAAAACTGTGGAAGATCTATCTGGGAAACATGACTCATCCTCATAATTATATGTTATAAACTAACTTCCATTATATAATCAGCAGGCAATCTTACTAACACCAGATAATCCCATAGAACAATATTTCTCCATAGCAAAGAAGAAACCCAGTCCCTGAAGTATGACTGTGTTGGAGGGAGAACACTGTTCTCGTCCTGAGGCCGTGTGCTGCTCTTCCTGCCTGACACTGAGCATGAAACAGTCTCCTCTCCACTAAATTTAAATGACGGGGTTTTTTCCTTATCCTGATAAAAGTCTGAAAACTGAAAAATCTTAGAAAATTTGATTCAAATTAGTTGAAACATATTAGGGCTCAATCATGTTTATTATTTTAACAGTGCATTAATTGAAAGTTCTAAACAAGAAGTAATTCCCACCTAACGATCCCCAGTTGTGTACTCTGTGGTGGGGGCACACTGCGCTTTGGAATCTTTTTTCCCCACTAACTCAGCTGTTCGTGCCTGGCAGCAGTTCTATCCAGAAATATTTGGTGTTGAAAATGTTGTCAATACCAACTATTTCCAGTAAAAAAGTTTCATTTTCTCTAAATGCATTTTTGTAATTAGAAAGAATTGTGTCAAAAACCTGTGCCCCATTCTCCTCTTAGCAGTGGGACACTCAACCAGCGGACTTGGGTTTGTTCCCACAGCAGTTTGTACAGCCGCCATGAACCCCCGGTGCCCGGTGGGAGCATCTTCAAACACCCTGAGCGTTACTTAGTGGAACGGCGCACAGGATGTGTTGGTCAGCCTGTTGGTTTCTTTCTTCCTATGTATATTTATGGCCGCATCTCATAAAATAAAGCAGTGCGTTTCTAGAGCTCAGTGAAATTCAATGAAGACCGTCCGCGTGTGATCATTCCCTGCATGCCAAAACATAATTGGGCTTTTTTTAGTGCAGGTTTTTAAAATACCTGTTTTGAAGTGAGAGATTAAATCCCCACCTCTCCCGCACTCTTCTGCCAGACAGGGCGTAAGTCCTGGCATCTGCCCACAGCCCGAGCTGTGTGCTCCCGGGGAACAGCCCTGGAGCGTACCCTCCTCCTTGCGTCTGACGGTCCTAACACGGCACATTCACCCACCCACCAGTTAAAACCAGGCTGCAGCACTGGGGGACCTGCTGCCCTCCGTGTAAGGGGCGCCGGTAGTATCCAATCCAGCAAACATCTCTCCTTTAGGAAAAAAATAATTCTTGCATACATTATACTTGATCTATTACTCATTCGTTATTGCAGAGACTAGTACTGATGAAACATTAAAGGGCACCTTCAAAAGATCCACCACCCAACGGAATGATGGTGATTATGATAGGAACAGTAATTAGGTGAGTCAGAGCTGTCAGAGACTTTCAGAGTACAAACCCTTTGGTTGGGAACTTTGTCGGTTTGGGTCTAAACAGCCCCGTGCACAGCTGACTCTGGGGGGTCTCAGCTGATGCTGCTTCGTCGACAAAGGGTCACTGTGACGCAGTTACTGCCCCTGCGGAGAGCCGGGGTTTCCCCGTGCTCCTGCCTAACGACGTGCTGCAAAATATTCCAGTGCCGCTCGAAAACAATGACCAGGTATTGGCAAATGGGTGCAGTGAGTTTCGGCCCGGTGTCCGTTCTGTGCACTCACACGCAGGAGAAGGCAGCCGGGGTCTTCGAAGAGGCAGGGAGGGAGCCCGCGTCGCCGCTGGCATAGTCCCGCACCAGAATTGGGCCATGCCAACCACGCTGCGAATGTGACCATTGCATACGGGTGAGCGAGCTGGAGCAAGGTGTCAGGGCTGACAGCTTGTCCCCGTGCTTTCAGCACATACCGCAGACACTGCCTCATCTGTTCAGCTGAGTATTTCTGCCAAGCCATCGGAGCTGGGTTTGCCGCACGCCTCTGCCCTGCGCGCCCTGCAGCAGTGTGGGCGAGAGCCGGGTGCCCTCCGGAGAGCGGGCTGCAGGCCGTGGCGCAGGGCCTGCGGTGCCCATCTCCTCCCGCCTCTCCGAGTATCCCGAGCACTGAAACGCAAAATGCGTCTGGATCGGATCGCGCAGCACCGTGGGCACAGGGATGGGCAGCGGCAGGAGGGAATGAATGCTCCCCCACCCGCTGCAGTGCAGTAATTGCATCTTCCGATGCGCCAGGTGGCCCTGGACGGGCCCGAAATGACTGTGTATTGTGTAGCATTACATTTTAATATGGAATCCCAGAATCCCAGGCTGGTGAGGGCTGGAAGGGCCCTCTGGAGCTCCCCCAGTCCACCCCCCTGCCAGAGCAGGGTCACCTCCAGCAGTGGCACAGGACGGCGTCCAGGCGGGTTTGGGATGGCTCCAGAGTGGGAGACTCCCCCACCTCTCCGGGCAGCTGTGCCACTGCTCTGCCACCCACACAGGAGAGAAGTCCCTCCTCATGCTTAGATGGAACTTCCTATGCTCAAGTCTGTGCCCGTTCCCTCTTGTCCTGTCCCTGGGCACCACTGAAAAGACTGTTCCCATCCCCCTGGCACCCTCCCTTTGGGTATTTATAAGCGTTGATAAGATCCCCCCTCAGTCTTCTCCAGACTAAAAAGCCCCAAGGCCCTCAGCCTTTCCTCATCAGAGAGATGCTCCAATCCCCTCATCATCTCCGTAGCCCTTTGCTGGACCCTCTCCAGCAGTTCCCTGTCCTTCCTGACCCGGGGAGCCCAGAACTGCACACAGTGCTCCGGCTGCGGCCTCCCCAGGGCAGAGCAGAGGGGGAGGATGCCCTCCCTCGCCCCGCTGGCCACACTCTGCTGGGTGCACCCCAGGGTGCCATTGGCCTTCGTGGCCACCAGGGCACATTGCTGGCTCATGGTCACCCTGTTGGCCACCAGGGCTCCCAGGTCCCTTTCCACAGAACTGCTGTGGAAATATTATAATATTATTATAATTATAATATGATAATATTATTTTAATTATGTGTCAGTGTACTCTGGTTGTGTGGTGTAACAGCAGGTTCCCGTTAGCCACAGACCGCGTCAGCCGAGCTGCCCAGCACCTCCCGGCCCCTCGGGGACGCGCAGGGCCCGTCCGGAGCAGCGCCGCCCCCCGCGCAGGGCCGGCGCGGTGCGCTGCGCATCCTCCGCGGGAGGGGACGGTGCCACCGGCCGCAGAGCCCTGCCGCCTCCTGGAGGGACCTGCCGCCTCCTGGAGAGCCCTGCCACCTTCTGGAGGGACCGGGGAAGTACGGAGGCGCTGCCCGCCGGTACTCGCGGGGCACCTTCTCCGCTGCCGTGCCCTGTGGCGCAAGCAGCGGGGCGCCTGGTGGGAATTTGTTACTCCAACTCCTCTGCAGTTTCTCTCTGCACTCCTGATAAACTTCCGCCCGAGTCCTGGGGCAAGCTGGACGGAGTGCCGCTCTGCCCGTGGCTCTCAGGCAACAGCTTCGATTTCTCTTTCCTCTGAAAGAAAAGACCCAAACCGAACCAGTATAAGTATTTTCACAAGCGCTTCACGTTGGTATTTCCCTCTGTGGCGGCAGAGGGAAGTGCCGGCGCCGATGGCAGTCACAAAGTGAACACTCTGCTGCCGAATTCACAGGGGGTTCGTTTCGGTGAGCGAGGGCTGCCGCCCCCGGGACGGGGCTCTGCGGGGGGCGGCCCCAGCCCGGCGAGGGCAGCCCGGCACGGCCGGCGGCACACCGGGGGGCTGCGCTGCCGTCCGCCCCCCCCGCCCCGGGGCGCAGCCCCGTCCGCCCCCGGCCCCGGCTCTGCCCCGTCCGCCCCCCCCGCCCCTCCCGCCCCGGCTCTGCCCCGCAGCCCCGTGCGCCCCCCGGGCCCCGCCGGGCCGCCCCCGCTCCCCCCGGCGCCCCTCGGCCCCCTCCCGCCCCGCGCTCACCGCCGCGACCAACCGAGCCTGAGCGCTCTCCCCGGGGGTGCGGGGTGCTCGGGGTGGGACTGGGGGACATGCAGCTGCTTTTATGCTTCAGGTATTTTTTAATTTCTCAGCAGAGGACTCCAAAGTATTTTAGATGTGTTTAGTTGTGAGAAATGTCTGTGCCGTGTTGCGCAGGCTGTAAAAAGGACTTTCAGGCCATCTGCTTTTTCCACCCTGTGGGTGGCTCTGCACAGCTACGGATATCCAACCACCCCTTCGCTGTCTCAAGAGAAGAGGTGATAAAATTTGAACGCTGTCGTGTCAGCACCTGCTCTCTGCTCCGCTTGCAGCCACCCAAGAGAAGAGGCGCTGGCGCTGCTCAGTCCCTCTGCCCGGCAGCTCTCTGCCACAGAGAGACGGGGTTTGCTCCGCGGAAAGGAGGACTCACTCGGGCACGCTTATGTCACAGAAGTCCAGAAGACAGGTGAGGTGAGAAGACACCTCCCTCCCTGTCAATGACTGTGATGCAGATCTGTTGAGATGTGTGTGCCCGACATCATACTCCCCAGCAGCCAACGCACCTCTCAGTTTAATGCCCGACACATCTGGAGGGCAGCTGGAGATGTGCACCAGGGATGGCTGCTAAGCTCGTAACTGTGGGTGGATGGACCCCATCCTGAGCTTGCTTTCTCATGGAAATTTCTGTCACTGATCTCTGTGTTCTCCTTTCATTGGTGACCTCCAGCTCCCTTACTGCCTCCTGTGTTCTGCAGTGAATTTAAGCGCAATGCTCCGTGGGAAGCACTCAGGCGTCTGCCTGATTACGCGGTCTGGGTAGAGCATGGAGGATGCCATGCAGGAACGGGACACGTATGCTACAGGCGTCGACAGGGGGGAGGTGGGCAAGAGCTGCAAGGTCAGCGAGGCCGTTCTCTGGCTCCCGCTGGCAGAGCAGCTTTGTTCCCAGTGGGGTATGATCCTGACCACTTTAGCTGACCCTTGTGCGTGGGTTTCCAGCTTTTCCTGCTGGGGCCCTTGCCCAGGCTCGCTAGCCCGGCTGCGGCTGCGGTTTGCACCTGGATCAGCTCCTGGGTTTCTGAAGGAACTCAGTTTCCAGACACAGATTTCTTGATTGCATCAGGCAGAAGCAAAGTTTTATTAGAGACATTTTTCACCAGCAGGTACATTAGTGACCCTAACTCAGGTAACTTCTAGAGATTACAGCGTTGCAGAACAGAAGCAGCAGAACAGAGAAGAAGGTGGCCTCCAAGAGCCCCCTTAGATACATGGCAAAGCGTTGCTGAGTTACTTCTACTTTCTCTGCATAGAGGCATGCAGTGAACATCGAGTGTTCTTCTTTTGTCTGTGGGTTTCTCTGTACGTCGTCTTCTAGTCCATTCCTCCTTAATCACAAATCCTCCTGCAGGTCACTGGAGAAAAAATGTAGAAGCATTATTTGATTGGAACACAGATAAAATCCTTCCCATAACAAAAATTTGGTCTCTGTATTGCCCTTATTCCAAGAATACGCTCGGTTAAACAAGAGCAGTTGGCAGACAACCCGGGAAACCCCAGAAATTCCCTAAGTAATTGTGTTTTAATGGGAATTTGCACTTGCAAAGTTACAGATTTGCTCTTCTCTTCACTCCTTCCAGGCTCTTTTCCTAAGCTCTGTTTGGCTCTCTTTTTCTTTACCTCTACTTCCAGATCTTTTTTATCCCTTATTTCCCTGGCTTTCTCCGTTTAGTCCTCCTGCTCCCTCTTGTCTCTCACTCGCTTTCTGCTGCTCCGTATTCAGTCAGAGCTCTCCTTAAACCTATTTCTTTGTGACACAGCCAATTGCACACTGCAGTTGGATCCCTCGTAACCGATCGCGCCTGTAGCATAGTAACTCTCTGAGAAGATACCAGTAATGTGTCCTGGGAGAGGGATTCATCTCCTGGCCTTGTTACAAAGGAACAAACCGAAAAAGGCAGTTTCCCTTTTGTGGAAGCGCCATTCTTACCTTGTATATCTCCAGTCTTGCAGGGTGGGACCTGGGGCTGGCAATGGCCAGATGCAGTCGCAGTATAGGTGTGGCTTGTCCTAATGACTCCTCCTCCGACTCCAGTTCCTACTCCGATTCCTCCTCCATGACTAGAGGGATAAATTGGGTAAAAGAAATAGGGAGCTTTAGAACTTTACATGACAGTAAGGAGGGCACGAAGTCTCAAACTATGTCTTTTATAGAGCTTTGGGGATTTTACATTATGGTCTTTTCTCATTTTCAGAGTTGCTTTACATTTGTGCCCCCCTTTGGCATGGAAATGCGCTGAAGAGTGTTGCAATTCATTCTTATTACAACAGTTCTCTTACTATAGAAAAGAGATTGTCACGAATACTGACATCATGCGAGTAGTCCCGCTGTTGTAACTAACAGTTAACACATTTGGTTTCTCTGCTTTGCAGTTCCCGAGGAGAGACATTTAGTTCAGATTTGAATGTTCATCACAGAAAAGTTGCTCATGAGACAACTTTGTCATCTCAAAGAAAGCATTAAGATGGACTAAAGATTATGTTGGCTTGCCAGTCTGTAATACAGATCCTAGGTGTTGTCATTTATTCTCTAGTGGATTTAGAGGTCTACGTACATAAGGTCCTGCTGTCCTCCTTCCAACAAGCACCGGTAGGTCTGAATCTCCTGCTCCAAACGGCACTTGACGTCCAATAAGGTCTTGTATTCTTGGTTCTGGCACTCTATTTCCGCTCTTATTTCAGCCAATTGCTGCTCCACGCATGTGATCTGGTTCTGTAGCTCACCGAGGAGCGTGTTGTACTGACACTCAGTCTCAGCCAGAGAGGATTCCAGATTATTTCTCTAATAAACAAGACACCCAAACAAACAACATTCATTTAAGTGTCACCCTGGTGCTTATTATTTCCAATGCAAACATGAAAGAGCTATTCGCCCCCGTCATGCTGACTGGTAGGCCTGGCTCTTCATGCTAAGAAATCCAGCAGTAACCGTGTCACAGCGGCCAGTAAACTCACCACCCACCTGGCTGAGCTGAGCCTGGAGGTCGATTTCCAGGGCTTGCAATTGGCGCCTCAGTTCCGTAACCTGGTTGTTGCACGTCTCTACCTCCTGACCGCTTGTAATAACTTCCCGATTCACCTCCTCAATCTGCAAATCACCAATCCAGAATAAAAAGCTTCAGAGGATACCTGTGTACATTGGACTTGCTTTTACAGAAACAGAATACAGTGAGTCGCTGGCAAAAAGAGAAGGGAGCAGGGCGAGTTCTCTGGGCACTGGGCGTTAACCGCCGGCTTCAACTGCTTGCTCTTTTTACAAATCGCATTAACCTTGTGGCTATTAAGTCTCTTTAATCCAAACGTGGAATATCTCAGTCCCAACAACACACCACAAGGCCTTGCGGCAAATGCGTCTGTTCCAGATGGGACAAAACAAACTGGTCAGACAGGCCTGTGTCTGCTGTGGAACACAGGGGATAATGAGTGCTGATCTTGGGCTTCGCTGTGAAGGGAGAACTGCTTATAGTCTCCATGTCTGCTTTCTGAAACACTCCTGTGCCCTGAAATGTGCGTGAGTGTGTTTCGCAGGAGGTGTGCGTCCCTTACCTTGCACTCGTACCAATCCTCAACTTCCTTGCGGTTGCGCGCTATCAGTGTTTCATACTGGCACCTCAAATCCTCCAAGATTTGCCTGAGATCTGGTCCAGGGCAGGCATTGACCTCCACACTCACGTCTCCAGTCGATTGTTTTCTCAGACAATTCATTTCCTGGAAATATAACCCAGGTCAGACACGTACTGGCCTTTGAGAGACAGCACAGGAGAGCAGAGCCTGGTGGCCGAGAAGAGCCCTGCCTGCCGGGGCTGCCTCCCCGCTGGGGCCCTAAGGCCCTGCGAGATGGTGCAAGTGTTTTTCCCAAGAAATCTGTTGGGTAATTTCTTTTCTCATCCGCTGGAGTCAGCAGCAACGTTCACCCCCCTCTGGCTCTCCCAGTGCCAGCGCAGCGCCGAGAGCAGCAGCCGCGTCGCTGCCAGAGCTCCCGACCACCCCGGGGCAGAGAGGTCTGAACCCCAGAAGTGTCTGCTGGGAGAGCTGTGGTGAGAAACTGCTTGGTCTTTACTTTTAAATTTAGAGCGCGTTCGTGTAGGCAAAGTTTTATGTCAGGGCCATGGTGCTCCTAGGGAAGGGGCAGGACCCTACCTCCTCGTGGTTCTTCTTCAGGCAGCAGAGCTCCTCCCGCAGCGACTCCAGCTGTGCCTCCAGGTCAGACCTGCAGAGCGTCAGCTGATCCAGGACTTGGCGTAAACCATTAATGTCAGCCTCCACGCTCTGGCGCAGGGCCAGCTCCGTCTCGTACCTGGTTTGTGCAAGAAAGCAGAAACTCAGAAAGGTAACGTCTCACATGCGGTTTCTGCAGAGCTCTCCTTTCCCACCTACCTGCTCTAAGCTGTGTTTTGTTGGCTGAGCTGAACGCACTGTGCATTGGATTTCTGCACGGCGCTTGGTGGCTGTTATATGAAAACTTTTCTTCCCCATCTATCTTTTTCCTGCTGCTGATCACTGTATGTTTGATACCACTCCTCCAGCTGTATTTCTGTGTGGCTGATCCCAGTCTGCACTGGTCTGTGATGGAAATGTGCCAACTCTGCCTCTAAGGACCACTCCCTCCGATGTCGGTCTCCAGCCCTCACCACAAACACTCTTGCCAAATGTTTTACCCAGGGATACTAATTAAGGGAGGGCTGGTGACCAAGAGCAAAACGTGTTTCATCACTCTATCCTGGCCTAATGTGGTGGTGTAGTGAGACTTGTCTGAAGTCTCTGTAATTAGTGCACCGAGACTCCACACGTAAGATGTAAAGGGGCAGGGAGGAGGCTGAGGGTTCGTCTACACAGAGGGGCACTCACTTCACACGGAAGTCATCGGCAGCCATCCTGCTGTTATCGATGTCCAGAATGATCTTGTTGTTGTCAATGGTTGCGCAGACAATCTGGAAAAGAGCAGACCATGAGAGGTGTCTCGCTTTTCTCTGCTGTTATACTCCATAGGTATATCTAGCTTGCGGTTAGGTAGTAACTCTTCACAATTCCTTTTTCTGTTACCTTTTCAGGTAACCTTGCTCCTTGAGCAGAGCAGTTCCAGGAGGTAGCTTTGCCTCCTTAACTCACAGTCAGTAAAGAAAAGAGGTTGGGACTTCCCAGTTTCAAGGTCTGAAGGCAAGTTCTAAAGATGCTTCACAAAGAACTGAACCTAAAGAACCTTCCTTGAGACATTAAGTCTCAGCTGACATTCAGCCTGGTGCGTTCTTGGCTCCAAGGTTAAGGATCTTCAGGGAAAATAGTTAGAAGGTATCTTTAAGCCTTAAGATCAGCCATAACTTTCATATTAGTATCAGGTTCTTTGTGCCACTGCAGCAATCAATTTTAAATACTTAACTTTTCTCCCCTTGAATTTATAATGCTGCATTTGATACAGCATTTGATACGCATGTTTTGCTCTTGTTCTATAGTTTCCTTTGCTTTGCTCTTCCTACTGGGCTGACACCACTACATTTCCTCAGAGCACGCTTGGTAATATCTTAGTTATAATTGTATAGTAAAAACACAATGTAACGAAGCATCCTTTTCCTTTGCAAGAGCATTATCCCACCTGTAGCACCTTGCAGCATTCAACTTTACTATGCACCCACACTCAACAATATCATGGGGGAACTTGCCAAAATTTGTGTTTGCAAAGACGTTTAACAGCACCAAAGTTACCTCTAACAATTGCAGGGGGTTCTAAATACAAATTCAGAAATAAGCTTTAAGTAGAGGAGGACCAACTGAGAAAGGGGATTACCTGATTTTGAAGGTCTTCGATTTCCTTGTAATAGCAGCTGTAGTCCCGGGGCTCGCAGGAGAGGCCCTGCGTAGCATACCACTCTCTGATTCTGCATTCCAGCTCAGCATTTTCCTTCTCCAAGCACTTCACCTTGTCCAGATAGGAAGCCAGGCGGTCATTGAGATTTTGCATGGTGACCTTCTCATCGCAGGATGAAAGCAAACAGTCGCCACCAAGACCACCAACAACCACACCGCCTCCAAGGCCAAAACCAAGGCCATTGCCATAGCAGTTGCCACCTCCATAGCTCCCACCAGCCAAGCTACCAACACTCAGTCCCCCTCCATAATTCACTCCACCGCAGTAACTCCTTCCAGAAAAACCTCTGCCACTGCCTATCCCATAGGAAGAAATCCGTGCTCCACCACCACCACCAATGATACAGCTGCCGCCACTGCTCCTGCCTTTGCTAGACACAGTAATAGTCTCCTTAATGTTGCAACTCATGGCGACAGCAGTTGGAAATGCAAGCAGAAGCCCAAAGCAAGATGCACAGCTTGATATTAAATCAGACTGCGAGTTGTCCGTTGCCGCGAAACTCTATTTATACCTTCCTCAGTGGGTGTCACCACTGTTTCTTCTTCCCATAAGGCTGGCTACTCTAGCCATTGGTGCCAAGAATAATTTCTCAAAGGGAAGTTTCCTTTCAAGAATCCTGGTAGACAAGGAAGATACTTTACATGTCTCTTGCTAATTTCAAAAATACATTAGCAATAATGTTTTATGAATCATCAGCTTTTTGTTTATGATGCAAACTTTACAACATTAAGCCAGGAAAAACACTGTCCTAAATTATATACCAGGAAGAAATCATTAAAGGTTATTGCATCAAAGAGCTCTTTATCTCTCATTAATTTATTTTCATTTTATTTTGAGTTGAATAAGCAGTTTTCCTGCAAGCTGCTGATGTTGGAATATGTAAGATGAAAAAGAAAGAATAAATGCGAAGTTTGACTCTCGAATGATGTATGAGGAATGATGTAAGAACTTTGTGGAAAGATCAGAGACACAGAGATTAACCTGTAAGTCTCTCCACTGGCAAAATGACAACTCCAGAACACTGCTACGAGACAGGTGAGACCGTGGAGTGATCTCTTAATGGACGCAGATGAAAGGTTCTTCGTGTATGACCGTGGCTCTCCAGTAACACACAAAGGATTTGTTTCTTTATGTGGAGAGTGTAAAGTAAGGTAAAAGTACTTTAAATATTTCCTGTTGTTCAGTGAAATATGTTTCTGCAGTTTTCGTCATTACGGGTAGTGACTGTTGCTGGGGAAGGGTGGGTGTTTTGAAACAGTGAATGGGAACGGAAACATCCTATGGGCGATTTCTCTGTCAGTATGTGCTGCATTCTAATAAGAGGTTTGGGACTACTGTCCTAGGAAATATAAAGGCAGAAATGCTGATAAAGCTGTCAGAGCAATCGTTGCCCAATACAGTTCTACACTGGCTTGGAGAAGATGGGTTAAGTGCAAACTAGAGGTTCTTCTCTATCACTAATGTCTTCAAATCTTAACTAGGCAGAGAAATTGTAAGAATCCGTTCACTTTTCTGACATCAAAATTCAGGCTAAGCTCATTTTCGTGAGATGTTTTGCTGAGACTCAAGAGCAATGGCCTTCTCTGGGACAACCCGTTTCTACTGGCCGTTGAGCAAGAGACAGGCGTTCTGCAGCTTTCTGACACTAACCGTTCCCTGTACGAAATGCTCCAAGCCTGCTTCGCCAGAGAACAAGTGAGCTCAAACTCTTGCTCAGACCCTCACTCCGTGTCAGGATTGTGGATTGGAATAGCTATTATTATGGCAAGTAAATAATCCCCCTTAGTAAAGGACTGGATTATCCCCGTATTCATGGATTTGCCTGTCATTTTATTGCTCTTGTCCTCCTTATTTCTGTTGAAAAGATGCCTCCCCTTATCTCTGCATCCTTGGCTGTTACTTATCCAGTGCAACGAAAGCCAGCGGCATTCCTGTGATATCTCCAACAGGCTGGAGACAGAGGTGTGGGGAGACTTGCTCAAAGTGATTTACTCAAAGACAAAGAGCGCGCCGCTGGCAGTCTGCCGTTGAACCCAGGTCTCCTGTGTCAGACTGCAGTGCCTGAACGTCAGCCTGCCCTTCCTACCAAGTTGTGCTCCACTCGGTCCCCAAATACAAAGCAGCAAAGCTCAGAATAGGTGAAAACTCTAATAAAGTTATTGTGTATAGGAAGGAATACCTGGATTTCATTATTAGGACTGGAGAACATAATTGGAGTCAGGGTGTGGTGGTAAGAATGAACCGAAACTGATGTAATATCGCATGGCTTGAAGCTTTGCCTGTCCCGCGTATGATTCCTCAGGAGTTTCCCAAGAGCTGTCTGCTGCACGCATCTTTTCTGAGTGAGCACACATTCCTCCCTCTGCTCCACAGTTATCATTTTAGCACATCAGGATAATGCAGGCAGAAACAGGGAATGACTTACTCCTTTGTGGGAGTGGAGGATGTCTACATGCCTATTGCGGTAATTATTGCGGAGAGCAGAGAGGACGGCTCCTGCTCTTCTGAGATGCGTTGTCCCCTGTGGGCCTCTGGCTTTATCCATCAGACGCACCTCTCTCTGCTGTGCGCCTTCGGCAGCCCCTTTGCCGGGGATCCGTCCATGGCACACGCTTGCCCTCTTGCTAGTTTTCCTTTTTGTCTTCAGGAAATGGGTGCTCTAGTTAAGCTAAAATAAAATTAAATAATTGTTCTGAAGACCTTAAAAAAATAAATTAAGCTTTCCCTGCTATTTTCATTCAGTTACTTGAACTTGTAAGCTTCCTGGGTCTGTCTCATTAGCACAAAGAAATATGGAAATCACATGGAAATGTAGTTTCCAGCCCAAGGTTTGCAGCTCCATAATTTGCAACTCCTTAATATATGGGTCGGTGTTTTCTGCTGGGGAACTGTTTATCACAAGCTGCCTTCTCATGAGCTGCTTTCCAGACGCATCCCAACCTGTAGGTCCACAAACAACATCACAGTGTCTCAGGAGCTGCGTCTGTACAGCCCCGGGGGCTTTCCAGAGGCATCTTCACAAAGTCTGGATCATCGGAGTCCTTCTGGCCATGTCATTAGGTCTCTTTCACCTCTCAGGAATTTAGGACAGCTGCTCTGTGAAAGTGCGTGCTTTGCACCTGCCGGACCCGGTGGGAAGGGTGGGAAGGCCTTTGATATGAGTACAGGGACTCAGGTGGAGCAGCTAGATGTCAGTAGCAGTTCGCAAGAGAGGGAGACTAGCCCAGACCTGGTGGGAACGGGCTGGGGCTCCCAGAAGAAAGTGGCAAGCTTTTCTATATGGTAGGTAGCCTAGAGTTTCCAGAAGACTGACAACTGGAAGAGCGTCAGTACAGTATCTTTATATTTTTAGAAATGAGAGTGTGAGGACTGGGAGATTGGGAAGCATTAAGGCCAGAAAGGGCAGCCATGGGTTACCTTACTTCTTTCTTTGCACTGAACAAGGGAGCAGAAGACAATGGGAAGCGAAAAAGGAAAGAGTTGCTTTCTAACTTCTCAGCCAGAGCTCTGAGAACAACGGGGTACGCAAAGACGAGTCCAACCAATGGAAATTTGCCATTATAACCATGATAAGTATCTCTTTTTGATCTCTTGTGAAGTGCTGGCCTTGCACGTCTGCTGAGAGATTTCTGCATCAAGTCTGGGACTTTCTGTGGGGCTGGAACTGATCTTTAAAGACGACGTGATTTAGAGTCTCAGTTTAAAAGCTTCTGCCTACTCCTCTGAGGCATTATTGCAGTTGTTCCGGTGCTCCATTTTCTTATTGTGCTCTGGCCCCTGGATACTATTGCGTTTCGTGTCTGGTAGATGAAATAAAAGAAATACCATCTGCTCTCCATGATCTTTTCCAGCAGGAGAAGGGCACCTTTCACCTGCTCCCTCATACACTGATGACTGAGCTTCTTCAGACACTTGCTACCTACGGGCTGCTTTCTTGGAAGGTTTCGGGTTGTGTTAAGTCTATTTCTGTAATAACAGAGAAATTGGTGTCTATATAAAAGAACTGACGCTAGAAAAGTGTGCCACGTTGTACTGTATAGATGGTCCTGAAATGTCTTTGTGCCCTTTCTCCTCCTCCCCTGAGGCTGGCTGGTCCACAACCTCCAGCTTTTGATGGCAAAGGAATAACCTGGAGTTTTGTTTTGCCAGGTCATCTCCTAAGTGAATACGACTCTTTCTGTAACAGCCACATCGCGGTGTACCAGAAGTAAGAGCGGCCGTAGCCAGTGCTGCTGGTTTACCTGGGAACCTGCAGGGTGGAGTGGACATGTAAAACCGATCGCTGCTTGTTTTTCTGGACCAACAGACAATTTAATTCTCAAAACGCCCTCCAGCTCATAATGACTTTTAAATGAAAAGTCTGCAAACCCAGACTGACTCCGCAAGCTCCCCGTGGCCGGTTCCCATGGCTGCTCCCACCAGAAGTGCTCCAGGGCCCTGAGTTGCCAAACTGCTGCCCTCGCTTCTCTGGGCAGGTCAGTGCCAGGACGCATGCGCACTACACGGCTGCTGTTCCAGGCCCAAAGGAGGCAGTGGTCTTTGCCTTGCTTGTGAGGTTTAAGACATAATGGCTGTGTGTATCCAAAGGCCCTAGCTGGCTTTTTGCTCCATTGTATTCCCTGTTGAGCTGCCCTTTTTCAGCTCCCATCCTGCCCTCTCCAGTTCTCCAAAGAAGGCATCTCTAATGTAAGGATGATCTTTTGACAGTTCCTGATGTTCAGGTTGAAACTCTTTGAAACAGAAGGATGACCAGTAAATGACTCAGTCACCATGTGAAAATAGATAGGAAAGAAACCTTTTGCCTCCAGTTCCTTTCCCAATGGGAAGATTCCTATCAAATGAAAGGGATGGGTCGGAACAGAAGTCATGTCAGCAGAAATGGAATCAGTTGTGGAGACCAAGATTTCCCCTTGAGCCTCACCACAGTCCCCAGGCTGGATGATGAGGTACGAGAGCCCAGCCCAGGTGTGTCAGCGCTGTCTCCAGATGTTCCATCACTGCCTTTCACAATTTGTCTAAAACTGTGTTTTAGCACAATGCTCCGTGGGAAGCACTCAGGCGTCTGCCTGATTACGTGGTCTGGGTAGAGCATGGAGGATGCCATGCAGGAACGGGCAACGTATGCTACGGGGCTCGACAGGGGGGAGGTGGGCAAGAGCTGCAAGGTCAGCGAGGCCGTTCTCTGGCTCCCGCTGGCAGAGCAGCTTTGTTCCCAGTGGGGTATGATCCTGACCAGTTTAGCTGACCCTTGTGCGTGGATCAGCACCTGGTTTTCTAAAGGAACCGTTTCCAGACACAGATTTCTTGATTGCATCAGGCAAAAGCAAAGTTTTATTAGAGACATTTTTTCACCAGCAGGTACGTTAGTGACCATACTACTGGTTAACTCCAGCAATAGTCATGGTGGTTGGGCACACGCAGCAACACAGACTGGAAAAAGCAAATAGCAAAACAAAGCAGAATGTGGCCCAACGCTCTGCTTATCCCTCTGACACAGTGCTTAGCATTGCTGAGTAATACAAAAGAGCACGCTCCTTGCTCTTTGCAGAGGCATACGGTAAATATTCTCTCTCTTCATCCATGGCTCTGCTTCAGGGTTCTCTCGTTGGATATTCTCATTTCTCTGCTTAATCACAAATCCTTCTGCAAGGCACTGGAGAGATCAAAGGAAACATTACTTTGTTTATAGCAAAAATAGATTCTTTCCCACACTGTCATTCTATACACGTGATCATTTCACAAGCCAATTCAATTAGAATTCCAGATAAATCCTGTCCCTTCCCGGAAAGGTCTGATCGTTGCCTGCCAGTCAGGCAGATGGGGTTTGTAGCTGGCTTGGGCATGGTTTGCCCTTTTACAGAAAAATACCAAATGGTGGAAGCTGCAGCCATCGCACCAGCAGCGATCTGGATGAGGGAACGGCACCAGGGTCCGTGCCAGAGCAATGCTCCTGCTCACACTCATTCTCCTGGACCAACTGTCGCCATATTTCTTTCTTTCTTTTTCAGTTTGGCTGGAAGTTTCCCCCTGAAATAGTACTGGGAGTCTTCTGCCAGTATTCCCATGATTCCTGCTCTTTTTTTTCTGATTTCTGGGCACTCTGCTTTCTCCTGCTCTTTCCTTTGTCCCAGATTTCGTCAGTCCTTTCTCCATATTCTCCATCGCTTGCCTGCCTGCTGACTCTCTCCTCCTTTCTGTCCCTCTTCCCCCTCCTCCCTTTTTGCAGTTCTCCTCCTTCCTAGCAGAGTCGCAGCTACTGCTGTCACAGCCTCCTGAGAGCACTCATAGCCACTGCTCCGTGGCCTCCCATCACGTATTGCCGTATTTCCCGGTAGCCTCACAATAAAAGTTGCAAATAGCACCTGTAAGCTCCGTGGGAAGGATCTTTGTTGGTGCCTGTGCTTGTTGCATTTGAATAGACTGTGGAAATCTTGTGGAGTGTTGGCATTCTTACCTTGTATCTCCGCAGCTGCGCAGGATGGCATCTGGGAAGATGAAGTGTAAGTGTGACTTGTTCTAATGATCCCTCCTCCTCCTATTCCGCTTGTTCTTGCGACTCCTCCTCCTAGACCCGAAGACTGACCAATTCCTCCTTGCTGACTAAGGGGAGAGGAAAATAACATTTTAGTGAAGGAAATGACAGATAAACTAAAACTACTTTGTTCATCGTCCCTGCTGCTCTCAGTCTGTTTTAAATTTTGGCAGAAAATTGGCAGAATATTGCAGCGACCTTTCTTCTTGTGGCAGTGGCTGGCTCAGGGTTGGGGAGCAGATTATCACCATTGATTCCGAGGCAGCTCGAATGGGTCAGTGAGGGTGAAGGAGCTGTGCAGTGCCTCTACCTATTGCTCACTTCGCTTTTATGTTAAAATACTCAGGACACGGGTATTTTATTGTATCGTTTGGTGCGTCTCAAACCTACTTACATAAGGTCCTGCTGTCCGCCCTCCAGCAGGCAGCGGTACGTGTGGATCTCCTGCTCCAGACGGCATTTGACGTCCAGCAGGATCTTGTACTCTTGGTTCTGGCACTCCATCTCCGCGCGCAGATCAGCCAGTTGCTGCTCCACGCATGTGATCTGGCTCTGGAGCTCAGCAAGGTGGTTGTTGTAGCGACACTCCGTCTCAGCCAGCGAGGATTCCAGGTTGTCCCTCTGAGCAGCGACATGTGGCACAGTACAAGTACAGGCATGAGAAACACTGCATTTGAATGATGAATCCTTACACCAAGGCGGAACAGTGAGAGAGCTGAGCTTTACCCCAGCTCACCACCCACCTGGCTGAGCTGAGCCTGGAGATCGATTTCCAGGGCTTGCAATTGGCGTCTCAGTTCAGTGACTTGATTGTTGCACGTCTCTACCTCCTGACCACTTGTAATAACCTCCCGATTCACCTCCTCAATCTGCAAATCACCAATGCAAATAAAGATGTTCAGGGAATGTTTAATGTAAGTCAGATTAAGTATGAAGGAAAGGGCAGAGAAGCTAGCAAAAAACATGAAACGGGGAAGGTTTGGGTGACCTCTCTTATCCTAATGGAGTGTAAACCATGCTCGTCATTCCTCTTGCTCTTCTAATAGTACTGCTGTCCGGTTCTTCTCACTGCTTGCTGCTTTGTAAAGAGTTCCTGCCTCAAGTCTCACTAACATGCAGCAATTCCTGTCACCCCATGAGAAGGACGCAGAGTGGCAGCATCCCCTGTGTCACTTGGTCAGTTTAAACCAATGCTAAACGCTGTTACCGTACGCTGTGGGGTTTTAACGTGTAGTAAACCACTGTGGAACCGTTGCCTGGGTGTCAGCCAGAACCGCGTACGTGTACTCACCTTGCATTCATACCAATCCTCAACTTCTTTGCGGTTGCGTTCAATCAGCGTTTCATACTGGCACCTCATCTCCTCCAGGATCTTCCTCAGGTCTGGGCCGGGGCAGGCGTTGACCTCCACGCTCACATCTCCAGTCGATTGTTTCCTCAGACAGTTCATTTCCTGAAAACACCACCCAGATTGTGTAATTTTTTTAAAAAGAAGGGAAAACCCGAGGGACATTATTTCCCCTGTAGGGAAGAGCAGGTGCCCTGGCAGAGACCCTCTCTGCTGGACATTTGCAGCTCCTCGTTCCCATGAATTGTCTCCATCGACCACTTGCCCGGCCGCAGCCAGCACCCCAGGGCTGGGGACCTGGAGGGTGGTGGGTCCTGCATGAATTCACGCTTTTGAGTCGAGAGGGGCAGAACCCTACCTCCTCGTGGTTCTTCTTCAGGCAGCAGAGCTCCTCCCGCAGCGACTCCAGCTGTGCCTCCAGGTCAGACCTGCAGAGCGTCAGCTGATCCAGGACTTGGCGTAAACCATTAATGTCAGCCTCCACGCTCTGGCGCAGGGCCAGCTCCGTCTCGTACCTGAGGGTGAGAAAGAAAGGAAGAAAGAGCAGTCAGTGTCTGACACCACCGTTTGCTCTTTTTTTGTCATTTGACCATCCATGTTTCTTGCAGTGTTCTCCTAGCTAGCCTCACAGGACGCTCAGAAAAGCAGTCTGAGTCTCAAATCTGCCCTCCGTCTGCCTTCTCTGGAGCTTCTTCATGGGGGCAGAGGTGTCACTCACCGCGTTTCTGCTCTCCAACAGGGAAAGACAAAAGCCTCCCCTTCCAAAAGCACCAGGTGCCAGAATGGCAGCTCAGGTGAACCCACGCTGCTCCCTGCTTGTCAATCCCGTCTGCTTTCTGAAGAGCTCTAACCTCCACCCAAACATACCTTCTTGTCCCAAACTTTCCATCCTGGAACTTCCACTAATGAAGGCAGCTCTAGAGGCAGTGGATGAAAGAGCTGTTCTGCACAGCCTCCAGCCTGTGCTGACCGGAGGATCCCAGGAGACCTCTCGGGGAGCTCCTCTCACCAGCGCCGCGAGCGGGAGCGCAGTGACAGGGGAAGGGGACGGCTGTGAGCCGAGGGGTACTTACTTCACTCGGAAGTCGTCGGCTGTCATCCTGCTGTTATCGATGTTCAAAATGATCTTGTTGTTATCTATGGTTGTGCAGACAATCTGGAGAAAGAACATTCACTCCTGAAGTCTCTCCGCCGTGTCCCCAGGCTCAAGTGTCCTCACTGGCCGGGGCTGCCAGCCCCAACCTCTTGCACCCTCTCCTTTTTTTTTTCAATATTGGCCTGCAGGCGTGGGGAGGTTGAGGAGTGCAGCAGTCACGGGGCGAGTGTTCAGTGAAGTATGGTGAAGGCATTAAAATGCTAACACACATGGTTCAGATGCAGACAGCCAGGGAGGTATAATTAGTGCTGTCCAGGAGCGGCCACAGTCCACCCAACCTTTTCAATCTAAACCTTACTTTCACGGATAAGATATTTAAAAGCTTTGTTTCAAGACTTAATTATAAGTCTGCCTCGTTCTGCCTGTTTCCTGGATTCTTTTCACTTTGCTCTTCTTTGTGCGTTGACATCCTAGAATTTTTGCCAAACACACTTTGCAAACAAATGTTTTTAATTTTAAATTGCATACTGAAAATGTGTTACGGCAATGCTCTCTTTGTTCTCATTTTTAATTAGATGGCCTATATTCCCCAATTCTGTCTAAAAGAGTAAACTTGTAAAAAAAGGAAATAATGTTTAACGGGAATTTTGCGGGACTAATGACAGAATAAAATGGATTCAGGCAAATTAATGCGATCCATTATTTGTTTCTCTTTTAGTTGCTTTCTTGGCATATATCCATTTAAGCACCTTGGCACAAACCTAATTCAGAAAGACTACTGAGCCAATCCAGATGTATTCCCTGAACATAACATTTCCCCCTTCAAATACATTTGATGAATAAACGCAATGGAAACAGTCCAAACACTCGAGGTTTTGCCTCTGAGCTCGAGGGCTTTCTACAGGCAGTTGTCGTAATGGCTGTTTACAAAAAGCGTTTTACACCAATGAAATGTTACCCCTGATAACGGCAGTAAGTTGTGAACCAACACCGTGGGAGAAGCTTACAAGGGACAAAGCAGCTGAGAAATGATGTTACCTGATTTTGAAGATCTTCTATTTCTTTATAATAGCAGCTGTAGTCCCGGGGCTCGCAAAAAGGGCCCTGCTTGGCATACCACTCCCTGATTCTGCACTCCAGGTCGGCATTTTCTTGTTCCAGGCACCTCACCTTGTCCAGGTAAGAAGCCAGGCGGTCGTTAAGGTTCTGCATGGTGACCTTTTCGTCACCAGAAAGAAGAATGCCATCACCAGCAAAACCACCTCCAACTACCCCTCCACCAAGACCAATACCAAGGCCACCTCCAATGCCACCGCCAAAGCGAGCGCTGCCACCGCTGAATCCAATGCCTGAACATCCTCCGAGGACGGCGGCTCCTAAGCCCCCTCCATAGTTTCCACCAACCAAACTGCCAGTGCTCAGTCCTCCTCCATAATTCACACCACCACAGTAGCTTCTACCAGAAAACCCTCGGCTACCACCTATCCCGCAGGTCGTGTATCTTCCAGAAGAGACTGAGGAGATCCGTGCTCCTCCACCGCCACCACCGCCACCAATAACACAGCTGCCACCGCTGGTCCTGCCCCTGAGAGAGCCAGTTGTCTGCTTAATACTACAACTCATTGTGAGGACAGCTGCAGCTCCAACCCAAAGCCCAAAGCAAGATGCACAGCTTGATATTGAATCAGACTGCAGGGTGGTTGTTGCTGCAGATCTCTATTTATACCTTCCAAAGGGGGTGTCACCTATAGGGTGTTTCTTCTTCCCACGGGGCTGGCTAGTCTTGCTGTTTATGCCAAGAATAAATAGCCCATAGGCAGTTTCCCTCTAGAAATCCCAGTTCACAAGGAAGATACTTTACATGTCAGCAGCTTATTCCAAAAAGTAAAATAATGTTTTATGAGTCATCAGCTTTTTGTATGATGCAAACTTTACAACAAGTCAAGAAAAAAATTTGCCCTAGATTATGTACAAAGAAGAAACATTGGTATTTATAACATCAAAGTGCCTTTTATCTTTTATTAATTTGTATTTATTTTCTTCTTAGTCCAATAAACATTTTTGTATCACATGCTATGGTAGAGTCCGTGGAACAAAAATGGGAAGTTAATATAAATTCTCACTTCTGAAAAGCGTGAATAATGGTGACTGTAGTAGTGAGAAGACCAGGGATGTGGTGGTGCAGATGTCTGTCACCTGGCACCATGACAGACAGTCGGTCTAATACATGCTTTACTGCGAGATTTCTGAAATCACTGAGGTAAGTCAGTCCCCTGTGGGTTTAGTTCCCCGTTTGCGGCTTATCTTGCTCTGGTCATGCAAACACAAGCAGACAACTTGCTCACGGTCTGCGAAGATCCGGCCTGCTAAACGTTGGAAGTCCCTGTTTCTCTCTGGGTCTAGATGGTGCACAGGCTTGATGGAAGCTGAAGTGTATGAAGTACCTCTCTGAAGTTATTTTTCAATTAGTTTAATTGCTGTCCATGCTGCCTCAATTTGTGGTGATCGCAGATAAAGAAAGAGATGAGAGGAAAGGGAGTATCCATGGGCGATATATCCAGTTCCCTGGATGGTCTCGGATGTGATCCTGCAGGTCTTTGCCATTACTGAGATCCTGCTGAGCACAAAATAAGAAGGAAAAGAGCTTTCCGCATTTCTTAACTGAGTTTGCCTGAGCAGTAGCAGGCATTGGCACAGCCCGGCTCGTCATGGGAGCGCGATCTCCAGACCCAGGCAAGCAATAGCCAGAGGAGCGTTCGGAGAACTGGCTCCACCAGTGCAAGTATCTTTCTCCGGCAGACTGCTGTAATGAGAGGATATTCTGCTCTCCAGGGGACGGAGGCTTCTGTTCCCTACAGGGTGGAATTTCCAAGCAACTCTTACTCACAAGTAACCTTTGACTCAAGTATGTCCATATTTACAGGAGCAGTTGTGATAAATCCTCATTGGCGGTGAGTGTGACACCTGACAGGGAGCCCTGAGAGCAGCCGTCCCCCCCCGGGCAGAAGGGCAGAGGAAACCCGCGCTCGTACGCTTCGCCACCTCTCGTTTACTGCCAGGCGGGAGGGCTGTGTGTGCAGTTAGGTGGCTTCTGTCACCATGGCAGGAGGGTGTCCCCAAGCATATATAGATGTGCTCCTCTCCTCACCAGCGTAAGTTAGAAGGCTCCACTCTCCAGTGAGATAATTTATTTCTTTACTTAGATCAGAGATGATAAAACGACGCCTACCCAAGGCTGGCAGCATCCTAGAATATTCATTATTTGGATGGTTCACTGAAGTAACTTGCTCAAGGACAGAGCCGGAGTCTCTCAGAGCTCAGATTCCTCGCTAAGACCGCAGCGCCTGAAATACAAGTCCATCCTCCCCCAGAAACACATCCCCCGTGCTCCCCACACAGCCGAGACTCACAACACTGAAAATCATGGGCAGAACGGAGGGTAGGGAGTGAATCTGCCTTTCATCCGTCATTTTGAGGAATATAATTGAAGACAGGGTGTGGCTGTAAGAGCCAACAGAAATTAATATAATGTCTGGATTGCTTGGAGCTTTGCTTCTGCTGTGTAGGTTTTCAGAAGAAGTTGCCTAATAGAAACGCAGAGAGAGCAGGGCTCTGGGGCCAGGCTGCCCTTCTCTCCCTGCACAGTCCGAGGCGCAGACATTGCAGGTCTTGGACGTTCCTCTACGGGTGGGCGAGGGGCACCTACACCTCCTTCTTTCAGCAGTGACCTAATAGGAAAAAGGAATAGGTGTTGCTCTACGGAACAAACTGGTTTGCAGCATTGAACAACCTTTTCCATAAGGCCTGGCTGAAAGGTCCATAGGCTACCGAATCTCATTTTACCAGCGAGGATGAGAAACAATCATACAATTCTTCCAAAGTGCTCGTATTTGGGATATAATTACACTCTCTGGAGCTTTACTGGGCTCCTGCCAGTTTCACTGGGACATGGAACATGGGAGTGACACAGCAAATGCCTCTGAAAGCCATTCCCTGACTAACCAGACTGTATTTTAAAACCAGTTTGATTTTCCCCTCGCTCTGTGCTGGGTAGCTGCAGCCGTGTTTGCCGGCAGGCGGGCAGCGCGCCCGGCCGTGTGGTCCTTCACTCCAGGCACTGCGGTACTGCCCCGCTCCCTCCGACCCAGGCAGGGCGCCGGGGCTCCGCACCGAGCCCTCGCGCGGGTCGAGCAGAGGGGGGGGGTGTGTTCGCTGGCTACATGGCTCTCTGCTTTCTCTAGCTGTGAGCCACCATTTGGTTCCGAAACATCCACCAGTACCAGCTTTTTTCCCCATGGAACTGATTTCTTTACCTCCACTTTTGTTATTATTTGTATTCCTGTGGCCTAGGGGCGCTGCCTCGGGGCAGAACAGGGTGTAGGAAAGCACTGTGCAACTCCAAGACAGAAAAATGTCCCAAATGGATTTACAACCTAAATGTAAGACAGGAGGAAACAAATGGTTTCATGCAGATGGAAGTAGAGGAAGCAACGACGGACTGTTAGCCAGCGGGACTGGCAGTGCTCTCAGCGCAACATCAGTGCAAACACTGTTAACTCTTGTGGGTGCTATGAAAAAGACGAGATCTGAAAGTGGACAAAGAGGTAATAAGTGTAAATATTGCGACGCAGTGATGGGCGGCTCCGGAGGCGGCTGGAAGATGTGACGTTTCCACGGGATGCTGTGGGCAGCGGAGGTTGGTCCCAGGGGAGCCACAACTGTCCCATCGCACAGCCTCTTCGCGAAATGCCAGCCTGGCTCTTCCGCGCTCCGCTCGCTTTGCTTATCAGCGTTGATAATGTTCTCTTGTGTCAACTACAAGAAGGGTGTGCCTAATTCGACAGAACTTTGCTTTCATAAGCATTGCTTCAGTGATGTTTGTGCAACCACACTGGAATATGATTTTATCTTGTCACTTGTAATTACCATTAATAATTTGCATAATAGCCATTAGGCATCACTTATTAAACACTTCTTTGATGTGATACTGAGCCGGCTCCAGACCTCATGCTCCCATCTTTCAAATGCAGACCATGACTTTTTTCTGGGTGATGACTCATTGGTTTATACCACCACGTTTAGCGAAATTCCTGTAAGGCAAGTGAAATAATTATCACAATGAGTTTGGTAACAGCATGATCCTCGGTCTTAAATACGCCTGAGAGACCAAGGTGATTACTCTGTTTCACTTTTTTCTTGCTGACTGTTCACATCTTCAAACTGCCTCTGAACATTTGCTGGTGATGAAGGAGAAGTTCAGCAGAACATGGAGGCTTCGTCCCACTGAAGCTCACAATCTTCCCAGATTCATTTTGTGAAGGGTTTTAATTTCCGTCCAGCGCAGCCAGACTCCCCGGCATTTGCATCTCTGGAAGCACTACTGGTTATCATGGCAAAGAGGAGATTTGTATTAGGAAGGACTGGAACACTGGTGGGTGAAGGGAACTACAGCCGTTTCACTGCTGCACGGACAGCTGAGTGTGGCACAGGCCGGGAGGAAAAACACAGCTTCAGGCTGCGGTCCCCGCTGGGAGAGCCGGGGGTCAAACCAGAACCCGTCCCGCAGAGCCGGGGCATTCAGGTGCTCCCTGCGCCCCAGTTCCATGCAGGGGTACAACAGAGAGAGGCGGGCAAAGGTGTGAGCCAGCCAGAGCCTCCCCACAGTGTCTTCTTTTTAGCTTTGTTTCATACTCGTACTAAAAAGTCTCTTATTTTCAATACACTTTCAGTATGTGGTTCACACTGGCACTTTATGTTATTCAGTGTACTGAGCTGAGAAATCTCCTGCTGATTATAGTAGTGCTCATCTATATAATTCTTTATAAATGTCACACAAGACAGTAAACAAAAATAAAATGCCCACAGATAGTTACTATGGGTGTGAGTGAGACTGTGCCTGTCTGTGTACTTTATAAAATAAACTTTTATAGAGAAATTATAGTTTATACCACACACCAGAATATGCCCTACTATTAAAAATGCACAGTGCCTGTAATCAGGTGTAATTGCTTGTGCAGTGCAGTCCTTAACTCACGGCTGACTTCCCGCATCGGCAATTTGCTAAACTAGCAAAATAGTTTTCTTTGTTTCTTCACTGATGTCTCAAACCTCTGGTATGGTCACTCCTCGGGGACTTTTTCTGATGGCGGTGTAATTCACATGTGTCTGCGCGCTCTGTAGGACAGAGACCGCGTCAGCTCGAGCAGTCACGGTACACTGCACCCACGGCCGCTGGTCCCGATGCCGACAGCTTCTGCCGAGCCGCCTGAGTGCGGATACACCCCCTCTGCCCGCTGGGGCACCCCCCGCTCTTCTGAGCCTTAGGTTCCTCCGCCAGTCTTACACCTTCAGCCGAAGTCTCTGTCTGGCTTTGAGATACTCACTCATTATTGCTTTACATGATTTGCACATTAAAAGAGAACACGAACGAGCTCTTCCAAGCTGCACGACCCGTGTGCTGGCATGACTGGATGTCTGTGTGCAATACCAGAGACGTTTGCTGGCAGTCCGTGTCCCGGGTCACTTCTTATCCTGTCGTCCCATGCGCTGCGTCCTCTGCATTCCATTTATCTTCTCTTCCTGTGCTGTTTCCACAGTCATCATTTCCCATCACTGTCCAGGTTACAAACCCACTGGGCAGGGAAGGCATCTTTTTATTACTGCGTGGCGTTTAATGCGGTGACCTTAGAGGTGCTGTGTAAACACTGAGGCGGGTTAAATAGTACTGAAACGCACAGTCTAATTAGGAATGGGAGATACAGAACTTGGTAGAGAAAGTACTTAATACAGAGCCTTGTCCAGATTGCTCGTTAGAGCAATTACCCCCGCAGGGCTAACAAGTGTCTGTTACTCGGACAGAGAGCGGGGAGAGCCATTCCCGACGGGACGCAGCCGGAGCCGCTCTGCGGAGTGCCCGTCCCCTGGCCCTCTGCGCTGCGGCACACACAGACGTGGCGTGGGACTTGGAGTCGACAGCTCAGGGCTCGAGAGGTGACGCATGAGCAGACAAGGCTTTCTGCAGAGCGGAGGCTCAACCCAAGAAACAAAACTGGCTCCAAAAAGTGCCATCTTTGCTGTGGTTTTTGCCCAGAGAGGAGCTGTGTGTGGTCAGGCTTTGGCTTGTCCCATGTTGTCATTCCAGAAATGTCTCAGCTGTTTCTTTCTTTAGAAGTGGACACTAATTAAGACTCATCACATCCCCTGAAGTCTTCATGTTGGAAGCCTTCACGTTAGACCTCTGCATAAGGTCAGTCGTCAAACCCCATCCAATAGCTCAGCACAGAAAAAGCTGCACAGTGAGGAGCGGAGGTTGTAAGCAGCGCTCGCAGTCTGCCCGGGGCGCGTGCCGGGTGCTGCTGCCGCCGGGGGCACGGGACAGGCCGGATCGCGAGTCTTTGCTTGCACAAGCAGCAAAATGCAGTTGGTACTCCTGAGTGTGTTTGTAATTCCTTTCTCTGTGGTAATAAAACACCAGCATCTTTTTTTTTTCTGGCTGTTTATTGTATCTTACTTTTAAAAAAATTCTCTCCCACATATTAATTTGTCTCACCCTTTTATCTTCCCACGTGTTGCCAGCTGGTTCTTCCTGTTTGCCTTTTTTTTAAAAATCCATTTAGAGATTCTTTATTTAGCATTTTCTCTGGGAATTGCTTTCCTCCACCAGAAGGGTGTGTCGGGTCCAGCAGAGCCTTGCTTTCAAAATTACTACTTCAGTATTACTTGGGAAAACTTGTTGTTCTTGATTTTATCCTGTTACTGCACATTTATAATAACTCAAAGGTGTTGTATATTACATTATATTATATTATGTTATATTATATTATATTAGCACACACCTGCTTTAATGAAAACCCAACTTTTGCTCAGAAGTCCCTTTCAGTAGAGGATCGTCAGTCAGACTGCCTTGAAACCCCTTCCCTGCACTCTTTCCGGCCTCCCTGAATGTTTCTTTCCTCATCACCCTCTACTCTGTGTCTCAGCTTCTGCTTCCTGCTCCGGTAGCAAATGTCCCTTCCCACAGCATCAGTTGGTCCCTTCCCTGCACCCTCTGCAGCCGCCCTCCGTCCCCCTCCTGCAGCCGCCGCGTTCAGCAGGAGCAGTGCCGCAGGTGGACATGTTGCTTATTTTTCTTTTTCCCTTGTAATGATTGCTTTGTGGGTGTAGATCAAAGGTGGATTTCTAACCAAAGGTGTGTGACAAACATAACCATCTGCGTAACAATTTTTTAAATACTTGTATATTAATTTACTTGTGGAAATTATTTGTCAGGTTCAAGGCTGTGTCAGTAGTAGCAAAGTTTTATTAGAGACAAGCTTTGGGAGTTGTTGGACAACTGACCACAAAACAGCTTAGCCCAAGTGAGGATGAGTGACTGCATCGAAGCGGCATCGGGGATGCGGACCGGAGGCAGCGTGGGTGGCGGGAAGGCAGCCGCTCTGCAGAGTCCCTTCCGACTGGTGCTGTCAGCAGAAGTGAGAACTGTCAGGTTATTTGTGCCTTGCTTTTTCCAAACCGTCTGTTCTTTGAGAGACCTCCGCCGGGGGACGTGCAGTGGGGCTGGCAGGGAAGCTCTCGTCCCTGCAGTGACCTGCTGGGGACAGCGGGAAGCATTACTTCTTCCAGGGTTCAGCTGCACACCGCGCCTTTCTCTACCATTCCCCTTGCTCTTGAGCTGACCTTCTTTTCCCTCGCCTGCCTAGCTTGCTTCATTTTAGATACTTGTTGAAAGACTCGTGGCTGCCTGCTTCCCCCTGCCAGTTCCTCATTTTCACATTGTGCTGAAAGTCTTATTTAAGCACATTTACTACTAGTGACCCCCCAGTGTCAAACCTATTTTCTATGTTTATTAATGCCCCGTAGCTGTGTGCCTTTCTACCGCAGCTCGATTAATCCCCGTGCTCCACCACCAACCACCACCGCCGCCATCCGGCGTGTCTGCCTGCTCTGCCACTCGCCGGGAGGGAGAAACCGCCTCCAGCCCCTCTTCGCCACCCAGAAAAGCCTGGAGATCCCTCATCCCCCCCTACCCTGGGTGCACAGCAGGACTAAAGAAGCAACTCACGCTCAGAGGCTTCTGGAGGACACCTCACCTCACGCCGCCGCGCGGAGCAGGCTCAGGGCAGGCAGGGCTGGCACAGGCTGGCTTTGAGCCCACCGCTGCGTCCAGCGGGTGCTGCCGGGGCTCCTCTTCCCGACGGCCCTCTGTGGAAAGGAGACAGCTCTGGTAACCAAAGCCCCCCCCATTCCCACCCTGGAGATCTGCCCCGTGACCTGGAGCTGCTGGTAGCGCTGGTTTAACTGTGTCTCTTCAGTCACTGTTGGCCATTTCCCCTCCCAACCCCGAGGGTCATTAAGAGCAACAATTAGCGCCTCTTCCACCCTGCCTGGCTCTCGGCAGCCATCGCTGTTCCACCTGGGCACACTCGGCATCACCGGCAGCTCTGAGACACGCTCCGACAGTGCCGTTTCACCCAATGCAACTGGCATTTTGGAACAAGAACTGATTTTCCGTGTAACTAATTGAGGGACCGGAGAGTACAGGAGAGCCCACCTCAGGGCACCACCAGTAAAACACTGCTTTTCCCAAACTAATGGAGCTGGTGGGTGCTCGGCTCGATTCCGTGTGTGTGCAGCCGCTTGTGAGATGAACAGCGTGCCTCCCTGTTTCAAAATCTCAGGCGATGGCAGGCAGGGAAGAGCCAACTGCTTTGCATACAAATTAAATTTCCCAAAACTTTAATTAAACTTGTTGTATGCAACTGAAAATGTTTAGATAATTTATTGTTTCAGTTAATTTGACTGCCAGTCCCTAATCCTGTCTAGCTGTGGCGAAGCCGATAAAAGTCAGTTAAATGACAGTGTTCGTAAAAGACCTTGCCCAGCGCACAGCGAAAACCGCCCTTTAACGAGCCGCTGTGCCGCGGTGCCGCAGTGCTGCGGTGCTGCGCCTTGCCCAGGAGGCTGGCACAGCGCCGGGGGCCCTCCCGGCTGCCTCCGCTGGCCCAAGGAGGGGCACGGTCCCTGCCTTGCACTCTGGACATTTATCAGAGCCAAATCCTCAAATGCCTCGTGGTTTGCTAATAGGCCCTGTCTGGTAACAGGTCAGTACTGGTTCCTCACCACAACGTTGCTTTTACCACTGGTATCGCGAATTTTCGTATCCCTGTAAGCCAAAGCATAGCGATTTTACAGTGCCCGGCTCGCTCGGGACCCCGCGTACATGATGTCGTGCTGTCCGCCCTCCAGCAGGCAGTGGTAGGTCTGAATCTCCTGCTCCAAGCGGCATTTGACGTCCAGGAGGGTCTTGTACTCCTGGTTCTGGCACTCCATTTCCGCGCGTATTTCGGCCAGCCGCTGCTCCACGCAGGAGATCTGGCTCTGCAGCTCAGCCAGGTATTTGTTGTAGCGACATTCGGTTTCTGCCAAGGAGGATTCCAGGTTTTCTTTCTGAGAATGGAAACAACACAAAGGTGCCTGGCTGTGCCGCACGCGGAGCCCGCCTGGTTACAGGTACGACTCTGGCCGTGCGGCTTTCTAAGGGGCACTGGGGAGTCTGAGACGTGAACCGTGGTGGCATCACCTACCATGGTGAGCTGGGCTTGTACATTGATTTCCAAGGCCTGCAGCTGACGTCTCAGCTCAGTGACCTGTTTGTTGCTTGACTCGATCTCCTGGCTGCTGGTGATGACCTCCAGGTTCACCTCCTCCACCTGCAAGGGTAGAACAGAGCACCGCTTTCCTCACCGCGCCACAGCACCTCGTTGTGTCAGGGCCGTCACCACACTGCTTGTGCACCCCGCAGTGCATCTGAGTGTTTCCAAATCCAACCCCCCCCATTTATTCCCTTGGGACCCTGTAACACCATGCGGTGGCCCCTCTGCCATGAACGGGAGAGCACTGAAAATGAGCAGCACAATTAGGTGCTGAGCACACGCATGACAGAATTGCTGATACTGAGACCTCTCCAGTACATGTTCTTAATCTCTCATTTTTCCCTTTTCCCCCAGCAGGCAGAGCAGGGTACAGCTCTGCGTGTGTGCAGTACCTTGCAGGCGTACCACTGCTCAGTCTCTTTGCGGTTGCGCTCCATCAGCGTTTCATACTGGCACCTCAGGTCCTCCAGGATCTTCCTCAGGTCCGGGCCAGGGCAGGCGTTGACCTCCACGCTCACATCTCCGGTTGCCTGTTTCCTCAGACAGTTCATTTCCTGCAGAAAATATGGGCACCAGATCAGTAATATTCACACTCGGGGGGGACTTTCCTTCTTCTTTCTTCCTAATTCTCCAAGAGAAGGGGCAATCTAACCTCCTCGTGGTTCGTCTTGAGACAACACATCTCTTCAGTCAAAGCCTCGCACTGGAGCTGCAGGTCGGTCTTGCAGCTGGCCAGCTGGTCCAGGACGGGGCGTAAGTTGCAAATGTCTGCGTCCACGTTTTGCCGGAGACCGCATTCAGTCTCGTACCTTAAGCCACAGGCAACAAAGAAAGGTCAGCGTGTCAGTGAACCATGATAAGCCCTTGAGTTGAGTTTGTGGGGAAAAAAATGAGGATCAAGGTCTTTCGCTTCGGGCATGCAACGCTATGTGCGTTGTCAGTGGTGGCTGCGCCTTTTGGAGATCCGCATCTTAATACGGCAGCATGACACGTGGAGCGTTAGCATTTCCCCGTCACCACCGCTGAGCAGCGGAAACCCCTCAGTCCAGTGCAGGACCGTACTCACTTCACTCGGAAGTCATCGGCAGTCATCCTGTTGTTATCAATGTTCAGGAGGATTTTGTTGGTCTCCATTGCTGCGCACAGGATCTGGAAATGAAAACACAGGAGAGAGATTCAGGCTTGTGGCTGCCTCTGGCTACAGAAGGCGCTGGAGGAAGCTTCCACCTGGGGTAATGGAACCCACGTATTTTGTAACGATTCCATATATTGGGATTATTAATCAGTTAGGTGGCGTTACACTGGGGAAACCCGCATGCCAGCTTGGTGGAGCAGGCTGTGCTGAGACTCAGTTCTCCGTAAATGCAGTGTCCTCCTCCCTCAAACCATCTGTTTTGTATAAACTATTGCTCCATCTGCACCTCCAGAGACACAGCTATTGCCTCTGCCCGTTGACATTGCGCTGTCCGCGGGTGAAAGCACAGCCCAAAGAGATGTTAGAATTTTCTTGAAAAACAGTGATTTACCTGGTTTTGAAGGTCTTCGATTTCCTTATGAAAGCAGCTGTAGTCCCGTGGCTCGCAGCTGGGCCCCACCTTGGCGTACCACTCCCTGATCTTGCACTCAAGGTCGGCGTTGTCTCCCTCCAGGAGTCGCACCTTGTCCAGGTAGGAGGCCAAGCGGTCGTTGAGGTTCTGCATTGTCGCCTTTTCGTTGTTTGCAAATAAGATCCCATCACCGCAGCCAGCGCTGGCCCTGGTGAAGCCACCGCCAACGCCTCGAGTGCAGATGCCTCCACCGCTGAATCCGAGGGTAGAACAAGCCCTCTGGGTAGCTCCAAAGCTCCCACCGGCAGCACTGCCGGCGCTCAGCTGCTTCCCAAGGAATCCCTCGCTTAAACTGCCACCGGAAAAGTTGCCAACTGCAGCACCAAAGTCATAGGCAGCGTGTCTTCCTGAGGAGGCGGAGGAGACCTTTCTTCCACTACCGGCGGCAGAGCTGCCCGCGCTGCTCCTGCCCTGGGAACAGGTCGTAACGACCTGCCTGACGGCACAGCTCATGCTGAGAGCGCGAGGATCCAACTCGGAGCCCAAGGCAAGCTGCACAGGGCGCTGCGGGATCCGACTGTGATCCCTCTGTCCCCGCAGTCCTCTATTTATACCATTCCTCCTGGATGTTGCCACCGGAGAAGGGCTGTTTATTCTTCCTCCGTGTGACCTGGCTAGTATGGGGTGGGTTTTTTTTCAGCCGGAAATATTTCCCCAAAGGCGTTTGTCTCCAGAAATCCCACAACAGAAAGATGCTTTGGTTAATAGAAGCGTGTTTCAAAACTACATCAAAAATGTTACTTCCTGAATCATCAGGTCTGACTTGTGATGACAGCTAAACAACAGTGACACAAAAAACGACGGTACCCGAGAGCGCCTGGGGAATGAAACATCATAGCAATTATCTGTCCCTGACGTGGGCGAGTCTACCCGGAAAGTGAAAGCTGTGGGAAAGCCGTCCTATCTGACGGAGCCTGTTCGCCCCCTTTGCGAGCAGAAGCGGGGCTGCCCCCCTTTCGGCTCCCCGTGGTCCCTGGCACCGCAGCCGGGGGAGCACCCTGACCCTGCTGCCTCCCTGCGCGCGCACCGCAGCCGGGGGAGCACCCTGACCCTGCTGCCTCCCTGCGCGCGCACCGCAGCCGGGGGAGCACCCTGACCCTGCTGCCTCCCTGCGCACACCGCAGCCGGGGGAGCACCCTGACCCTGCTGCCTCCCTACGCGCGCACCGCAGCCGGGGGAGCACCCTGACCCTGCTGCCTCCCTACGCGCGCACCGCAGCGACCTCCGGCGCGGCCGTCAGTTGAGTGGGAACCTGCCGGGGTCCGGGTCGTGAGACCTCGAGATGCTCTTCTCTTGGAGAGCACAGAAAAATACTGCACTTGAGTGTACCCGTGATGATCTGTTACTTCTTTTTCTCCGGCGTGCATCAGCCCTTTCAGAGATCCCCTGGTAATTTGTTTTGCTGCTTTTGAGGGTAGAAAAAATATTCAAATATTTATCCAAAATAAAAGAGAAAAGGACATTTCCTGAGTACCAAATGTTGCAGTTAAATACAAATATTGGCTGCCAAGAGAGGACAGCCACATAAGATGTTTCATAAGATTTCTAAAACAGCAACGTGGAGAATTTCAGAAGCAGCCTGATCCCGTGTAGGTCTGACCCAGTTCCAACCAGCACTGTGGAAATTCGCCGAATATAATCTAGGGGAAATGTGTTAAATTTAGAAAAGACAGTAGAAAGGATCATTTAAAAAAAGATACTAAACCTATTTTTTAGTCTTGGAATGCTGAATTGAGGAAGAAGGGAAATAATTAAACTGTTTTGTCATCTGAATCTTTCATTTTATTAACAATATTAATACAGCCATGCTAACACTGGCTGACTTTCACCCAGGTGTTCGGCATTGGTTTTGGCATCCAGGTCACCCGACACAGCACATACAGGGTGCGTCAGGCGCAGCCTGTCTCAGAAATACTGCTTATGCCATTTGGGTAAGTTCATTAGTCTTGATTTTATCTTGACACTGCAAATCCAGAACACCTTAAATGTGGTGTGGATTCTGTGTATGTCCATCCTTTGTTACCTCCATAATTAGCACGAGAGGCCTGTGCCATGGTGCCAGGCATGCCTCGTCGGTGGCGAGGTCCTGCGTGGCATGGTGCGGATCCAGCGGCAGCCCTGCGGCTGCTCTGGCTGCTGGGCCAGGAGCGCGTCAGGAGCAGAACTGGTCAGAATCTGTCTTGTTTTCATAGAAGAACTGTAAAGATAATGCACAGCTAACATTTAGTTTAATTCAGAGAGGTATGGTACTTCATTTTTCAATAAGAAAAATTAAAACGTTAATGATTGGAGGTTTTTTCCAATTTTTGAAAACTAAGCAGAGACGTCCATGTTTCTTCCTTACTTTTTGAACTTCACACCTCGCCATGGGTCTCTGTAGCCAATGGGGATTGGAACTTCTACAGCTTTTGTAAAGGAC
Organism: Pluvialis apricaria; assembly: GCA_017639485.1. NCBI lineage: Eukaryota > Metazoa > Chordata > Aves > Charadriiformes > Charadriidae > Pluvialis > Pluvialis apricaria. Next base: position 5,535,134 of record CM030032.1, read on the forward strand.
AATAATAATTTCACTCTTGATTTTACCGGATTTGTGTTCTGCATGGTAGCTTTTTTCCTTTCCAGAATTTGAAATTTTTATTAAAACCAGCTCTTGCTTTTACAGCAGAGCCCATCTCAAGACCTGCCAGCAGTTACAGTCCTCATTTTATTAAAAGAGATTTTCATTTTGTCATGAGGAGATCTGTTAATGACGGTGTCTACATGCATAATGGAAGGCTTTTTCCAGAATTAGCTTTTATTGACTTCCAGACTGGAGTCTACAGACGGAAATTTGCTCGCCGCCGCCTCGCAGCCAGCCACGGGCGATGCCTCTGACAGCCGTCCCGCGCCGGCTTGGGAGCCCCTCGCAGGCAGCGCTGGCCCCGGGGGCACCGGCGGAGGAGGGAGATGATGGCTTGCGAGGATTTCCCGGCAGGCGTTTGGGAAACAGCAGGGCAGGCCTGGCAAGGAAAAATTATTACTTCAAGTAACAAATGAGCAGAAAAGCCTCCCCCAGGCAAAGGCGCTGTTCCCATGTAATCAGCTTTGCAAAACGTACAAAGAAAGGAATTCTGCTTCAGCTTTACATTTGCGTCTCGTACTGTGCTTTCCAGGGGAGAGCAGGATGGTGGTGGAGGATGGGCACTGTGGCGTTATTCCCGAGGGTTATTCTACTGCACAAAATGATCAGGTTCAAAAGAGCAATGAAAATGAGAAGGAAAGATTAGATTTCCCCAGAGGGAAGTCCTTTGGTAGTCTCGGGACTATTTCTTAAGCTTGTGCATATGAAGTACAGAAAGTATAGTGTGCCCCCCAAGAAGGTGGTCCAGCTTTTCACGTTATTACAAACATTCCCTGAGTCACCACCTCTTTTCACGTCGTCTGAGAGGACTTCCCTGGAGACTTGGTGACTCAGACACGATACCGAACCGGGAGTCCCTGCTGGAGTGCAAGCCGCCGGCGGCCGCCCTGCCTGCCAGCCCCCGCGCGCGTTTGGGCTCGAAGCAGCCGCCAGGGAGTGCCAGGGCAGAGAAGCTGAGTGCCAGGCGCTGTCTGGCACCCGAAGTACGCCAGCGCGGGCCTGGGGATGTCCCTCCAGGGCTGGCCCCTGCCTTGGAGAGCATTGTCCGGGGGCCCTGGTGCAGCAGTGAGAGCAGCAAGCAGCCCTAGCTCCGGTCTGCTCGTTGTCGGCTAAATTTCGGAGTTTCACCTACGGAAAATTCTTCTGTTTGCTATTAACAAAGTATTTTCTTATCTAGCTATTGATGTAATCGTCATTCCACTTTTCTTCTGCGTACTGTTGGCTGCACCGAAACTGATCCCCATCTTGCTGGTGGCACTGGGCACTCCAGCGTTCCGATCCCAGCTTCGCAAATCACTCTGGGCAAATGGTTCAGCTTTCTGAGTCTCAATTTCATGCTTTGTAGGACAGAAACAATAATAACAGTAATCCTCCGTCTTAAGGGCATCGTAAAAACAACTGTCTGATGTGAACGTGGAGCTTTAAAGGTCGGAAACATGATGCTCATTTTCAGTGTTATTCATTGTAAGTATTCTTGCTGTTTGACGCTGGCACATCCTCCGTATTTCTCTCTGCGTCTCAGCTGATGAAATACCTTTCAAGGATGTTCTTGGTTTTCCTTTTTTGTTTTGTTGTCCGTTAAAGTTTCACCATTATTCACTGAGGACTTGCTTCTGTAGCTCCTTGCTGAATCCTAACAAGGTTTCTCTTGTTGTGCTTGCATCTTTGCAGAAAAACTGAAAAAAAAAAAGCTCTTCAAAACCAGTGTTTGTCCATCTCTTGGATGTGATAATTTGTCCATGTTTCACAGATGCAAACTATTGTAGTGAAGAGTAATAGTAAAAACTAAATTGCCTAATAGTTAGGTGGTATTTTCCTTCTTCAGAGCTCTGTAATGTAATGCAGTGATGACTCGTTCCGAGCTTGGACTTCTCTCTCATTTGTATTAACAGGGTTATGCGGAGCTGTATGCAGAATTTAAGCCTTTTTCATTGATGCAAATACACATTGGTGAACAAGGAAAACTCCTGATAAGATCCTCCCAGTGGAACTGAATAAACTGATTACAAACCTGGGCTTTCCCTCACCTCTGCCAGCTATTCTCCCTCCGGTATTCATTCCAGGCCGTTCCTGCTGACAGATGTAAATGGGTATCTTAGCACTGGTGACAGATATCAAGGAAAACAAAATATTCTGCTTGATAAATCTCCCTTGTGTCCTTTTGGCTGCAGAAGCGGCCATGCCCTACTGTGCTGCCAGAGGAGCCAGATACTCTCGGACTGACAACTTCTTTCAGCCTCCTACTTATATTTAATCCATGATGTCTGTGGTTTACAGAAAGCCTTTCTGTATTCATACACTTGCGGCGTTCTGCAGGTGGCTCAAGAGTTAAAAAGCTGCCGTTTACAGCTGAAATGTAACAAATCTCTTCTGATGGCAAAAAAATAGCGCATTTGCAGTTTGTTCGGCATTTCCAGCGTTGCCGATTGCCGTGAAGTCTAAGACAGCGCGATGCTAAAGTACAGTATTGTGTGATCTAGTTTTTATTTTTGGGATGGCTCTAGCTCACCTGGGTCGGAGGACTCCCTGTTTCTGCGGGGAAGGTCTGTCATTCCAGCAAAGAGGAGAGCGTGGTACAGTCAGTGAACTCTGCACTCTGGTCTGTGTTCCACTTCCTACCCTTTTCTGTAATTGCTGAACAGTAATACCGCGTGATAACATCTCTTGACACTCCCTTCTCTGGAAAGACCTGGCAGGTTCCCCACTTCTTCGATCACCTTCCGTCTCCTTTGCTTGTCTTGTCATGCCCAGCGTGATAACATCGGCTCTTCTCAAGAGGCTGCTGGGGCCAGGGAGCACGCCTCTGTCATCCTCCAACAGGGACCGCGATGCCTTTGGGGAGGCTGAGGGAGGCTGAATCACCAATAATAATCCAAGAGACAAACGTGCTTAACTGCGGCCGCAGAAGCCCATTGTACATCGTTATTGGCAAAGGGAAGTTGATTTACTGCAAACTATTACCTTTTCCTTTTGTCTACGGCCCAACTCTGTATTCTTGAGGTGGGTGACGAACATGAGGCCGTGGTCCCAGACAGAACTCCCAAGTACCGCTGGCCGGAAAGCGTAAAGTTGGATCTAAGTGATTCCATCAGGCTTTTGGGTCTAAAATTATTTCCTCTCCTGTCTAGCCCACGAGACGCGTCTGGGGGATGTGCGACCGGCGCAGCATCCTCTGGCTCCTGTGGTGCTCTCCAGGAGGTGAGCGGGCAAAGGCCAATCTGGTACCTGGCTGCCCGTGCAGCAGTTGCGTCACCTAATCCTGAACGGCAGCGTGCCTGCAGACATTGTTGACATACGATAACTAGCTCCTGTGTTTCAAGAAGGATTTCAGCAGTGATCTACAAGATGCCACAGTGATAAAAAGTTATTGCTACTCATCCCTCTGTGGATTAAGCAATGGTTACTTTGGAAGCTGTTAAGTGCAGCCCTCGGGCAGCATGAAAAGACCTGTATAAAGTTTTCGAACAATGTGCCTAATAGTGGGATTTAAAGGCAGTCAAATAAGACAGGGGGAATGTATGTATAAGGTTTGCCAACCAGCCAGATGTTGTGCTCGTGTCTCGGAACGGTACACATGGCAGTAGTAGTCTTGCTGAAGTCATTTAAGTTCAACTTACAGGAGAAAGAGACAACCAAGAGGTAGAGAACTGAGCTTTATTTTGTTGGCTTTAATTATCAGTTGTGTGGCACAATGACCTCAAACACCACCCTTCCATCATTGCCTTCACATCATATCAAATATCAAACTTATCTGGATATGTCTCAGCCAGTCCCATGTATTTACGAGCAATGAGTTCAGTAGAAAAAGCTGTCTTAAATTCTTTTTGCTCCAGGTGGAACCCATCTCCCTCCATTCCCCTCCTCTCACCAGCTGCTTCTTGTGGTTTCTTAGGACTTTCCCTGGCAGGAACACACAACCCCGAGGCTTTGAGAGATCATGGATCAGTGACAGACAAGTCTGCAGTTGCGTGAACAAGGAAAAAAAGCTTTATTAAATGTGTACAGAGTGCACGATGGCACCCATGTGAAATTAGGGTAAAACAGGAAGGAGGAGCAGGTGAACGAAGCTGACAGCTTTCCGTGGCACAACCCCATCACGTGCGGCCTCAGACAGGGCTTGGTACAGGTTGCTGCGCTCTTGAGTCTGGGCTCGGGGGTCCGCAGAGCTGCCTGCCCTCCTAGCGCGTGGTGAGCGCAACCTGCTCCCGGGAGGAGACCACCTTCCCGTCCTGCACCTCCTCGACGATTGTGCGGACCTGACGGGAAGATGTCATGACTGCAAAAGGAAAGCGGAGGACAATTATTCAGGGGGCAGGAAGGAGGGAAATTTCTTAACACATTTTCAGACATCACATGTTCTTAAGGAAGACGTGGGAAATTCCACAAGGTATTGGAAAATGCCGTTTTAAACAACCCTCCACTGGCTGGGAAGAGTCTGGAGCCAGGCTGATGGGAAAGCTCAGGAAGGCAAAAGGCACAGTCCCTGATGTATGGCATCACTTTTCAGGGCTGTGTAAGGCCAGAACGCTACTCAACCACAAGGCCCATTTAGGGCAAATCATTCCTGTGCTAAAGAAGTGCAAGGTGTTCCCCTTCCTGACAGCTTTTTCCTGTGGTTAGCAGTTGTAAGGCACACACAGGCTCTCCTGACTGCTGCCACTGTGCTGCAGCCAGCGGGGTGGCACCGCATACCCCAGGAGGGATTTTCACTCCATCACTTTGGCGGCTGCTCTAAAAGCAGCTCTCAAAGCTGTTTGTTGTAAGTGTACGTAGCAAGATGGGTTCTCACCGTCTCTGCCCGAGTGTGAGGACATAGCGGAGGAGTACTGGGAAGAGATGCTGCAAGAGGAGAAAAACAAAGAGAAGTTAGGGACCAAATCCTTTTTTGTTGTTCCATGGGCTCCGTATCCAGGCAGGAAGAAAACAGAAGTGTCTCATAGCAGTTGCGAACACCACTGCTCTGCTCAGTGTCTGCTGGCGGGCCGAGGGACCGCGGCCCCTTCCTGCAGTGAAAGGAACCCGTTGCAGCATCTCCCTGCAGAGAGGGACCAGGGATGGAGCCACTGGGCGTTCGTGGCCGGTGTGAACGTAAAGATGAACCCTGAAAGCTGTATCGGGCTGAGTCCCCAGACAGCAAATCTTGTGCCTGTTACCTGTCTCCTCCCCACACACCCTCCGGGCAAAGCCCCTCTACGTACTGGGCATCCTCGCCCTCCAGGAGCCGGCGGTACGTGGCGATCTCCTGCTCCAGGCGGCATTTGACGTCCAGGAGGACCCTGTACTCGTGGTTCTGGCGCTCCATGTCGCAGCGCAGCTCGGCCAGCTGCTCCTCCACGCCGGTGATCAGCCCCTGCAGCTGCGCCAGCTGGGTGCCGTAGCGGGCTTCTGTGTCGGCCAAGGTGCCCTCCAGCGCCGCTTTCTGCGTGCAGGGGAGAGGGACGGGTTCAGGGGGGACAGAGGGTGGGAGGGACGGCAGCAGCCGCGCGTCCCCTGGCCCGCGCTCCTGCGTGCCCCCCACCCCGCAGGGAGCCGGCCCCTCGTACCGTGCTGAGCTGGGACTGCAGGTCAATCTCCAGGCTCTGGATGGTGCGTCGTAGCTCTGTGATCTCCGACTTGCCGCTCTGAAGCTGCTCCGTGTTGATGGCCACCTCCCGGTTCAGCTCTTCTGTCTGCAATGAGGCAAAGCCCTCGTAAGATGCCGTTCCGGCGCCGGCCAGCGGGCACAGGCTCGGGTCCCGCGCGCCCCGCGGCGCTGCCGCGAGCCACCTCACCTTGCTGAAGAACCACTGCTCGGCGTCCCTGCGGTTCTTGTCCGCCAGGCTCTCGTACTGCTCCCTCATCTCCGCCAGGATCTTGGTGAGGTCGATTCCAGGAGCAGCATCCATCTCCACGCTGATCTCTCCGCCGACCTGCCCGCGCAGGGCGTTCATCTCCTGCCACAAGAGAGACACATGATGCACGTCAGAGAGAAATTGGTATATTCCCATTGTGACAAATTTCTTATTTGCACCCAGCACACGAACCCCACAGACATTCTCCTGGAGGAGGTTCTGTCTCAAGGGGTTGTTTCCATCCCCATTACCAGCTCGAGTGTCTCCTGACAGCCCTAATGGCAGAGACATTCCTACGCATTTGACCTGACCCCTTTCCATTGGGCACAAGGTACATTTTGTAGGTCCCAGTTTGAGCCTGGCTCTGTGCGCACCTCCTCGTGGTTCTTCTTGAGGTAGGCCAGCTCCTCCTTCAGGTTCTCGATCTGCATCTCCAGGTCAGCTCTGGCCAGGGTCAGCTCGTCCAGGACTCTGCGCAGGCCGTTGATGTCGGCCTCCACGCTCAGGCGCAGTGCCTGCTCCGTCTCAAACCTGGGGACACACACACACACGCTTGCACCGTGGAGCCCAGCTGATACGGGTTTTTTCATGCCGTTTCTTCCCCACCTTGGCGTATTTCTGCCAAGCATCTTTTACTAAATGCGTATTCACAGCTCCCCGCAGGGCGGGAACGTCCAGACAATGCTGTGTCCAGGAAGAGATGTACATTCCCAAATGTCACACTTTTAGTGAGCAGTGACCTGCTGGAGCAACTTCAGTTGCAAAAAGCAAAGAAAAGCCTTAAACAGACTGTTCTTTCCCTCCCTTCTCAGAACTCTTGGAGGCGTTGGACTTACTTGGTTCTGAAGTCATCAGCTGCCAGCCGGGCATTGTCAATTTGCAAGACGATGTTGGCATTTTCGACAGTTGCAGCAAGAATCTGGGAGGGAATAAAAGAAGGTGAAAGGGTGAAAAAGTAGTTCCAAAAAATGGCACACTGCTGCCTGAGTTCCCGTTCAGAAGAAGGACTGGAGCAGCACTGACCCTCCTGCCCGCTGGGCTGGACCTCCACGGGGACTCTGCAAAGAGAGAGGTGGGATACTTGCGCTCAGTCCCCCACTGGCCCTGTTTTGGTCTTGTGAAGACGCTGGGGTGTGTGTGTCGCACAGCACCTCCAGGCGCTCCCACCCCGCTGAGTCCTGGCTGCACGCTGGCCTTTGTCTGCCATGCTGAACCGCCCGGCAGGGAAGGAAAAAAGGGCTGAGGAAGGAGTGCCGTGTGCCTGGATAGGTTTGCTTTCATAATTACACCCGAGGTGCAAATATTTGCTCTGGGATTTTGAAAATGATTGGCCATTTAATGAGCAGTAATTTCTGTAGCCACAAGCTAATGAAAAGCTCTCACTGAGTTCTGATGCTTCAGGGGATACCCAAGCGATAATCCTGGAATATTGATGTGGTAGTTTTCCAGCTGCTGTGCGGGAGGGCAGGGAAGGGTCTGCCTCCATCTGGGTCCCGAGCAGAGGGTTTCTGTGAGACCCAGAGCTTCACTGCTCAGATCTGGAGACACCTTCTGCCTCCACATGTTTCTGTGCTCCAGGTCAGAGCACACCTGACAAGCTGGAATTCAAAGAGAAGCTTTGTGTATCAAGGCAAGAGCCCTTCACCCCAAGGAGAAGCCCAAGAGAAGGGTTAAAGAACTGAAGAATTCTTGGTATGTGGTTTCCCCCAGGGGCGGACTCCTGAGCATGTCAGCAGCTGCCCCGTTTCCCACATTTGCTCTCACAGACCGGGTATTGTCATTGCCCCACCGCCCACACCCCCATCCCCTCCAGTGGAGCTGACGAAGGTTGCTGTCACCTCCCCTTGCGTAGGCAGTGCTGAGGACCAGGCAGGCAGCTCATGATGCGTATTGTGGGCAGAGGGAGGACCACGATGGCAGGGGAGGAGAGGAAGGACAGATTCTGGTGCTTCTGTTCAAGGACCTTTGCCTAAAATCAGCCAGGGAGCTGCTAATAAGGACACAACTTGGCCGTGATTTCATCTGCTGCATTTCAGAGCATGGCACACACCTGACTTCAGCACCTCTGAAGCCACCTACCGCAACCCAGTACGTTCCGTCTCCTGGATTTTCATCTGCGTCTGTGTTTGCACCTCCCAAAGAAGCAGCATCCCATAGGGCAGTTTCTTTCTTTTTTAACCTCTACCCTGAGCCTCCTATCAGGCTGGAAAAGATCTGATTTGTAGGATATTTATGAGAGCAACTTAACGTCTCCATTTGCATATCATTCAGTAGTGAACAGTGCCCAAGAGATAACGAGTCCCTGCCTGCAGAGTGCTTAATGAGGAGCCCGCCAAAGGGAGCACGTAGGGGGGTCGCAGACAGCATCGGGGCCAGGCAGGCAGTGCCCGGCGTGGCAGCACGCACCCTGTAGCGTCAGATAACCCCAACCGGTGTCTGATAGCCTCTGACTCCTGCTTTCCTGCCCCGTCTCTCTCCCTACACTGGAACAGTCAATAGAGCACCCATCTTGGTGCCTTGTGGAGGACACGATCACGAAACTGCTCTTCATAAATTATGAGTATCATTTCCAAGCATGCTCCTTCTGTTTTCCCATCTCAGACCAATTACCAATCATCTGTTAATACTCTTCTGCTTTTAGGAGCAGGGTAATCTTTTTAGAAGTGATTTTAATGAAGGTGCCTTGGTAATCACAGCATCCTACCTTGTTCCTGAGCTCCTCGATAGTCCTGTAGTAGGGGCTGTAGTCGCGGTCTGGACCAGGTCCCTGCTTCTTGTACCACTCCCTGATCTTGACCTCCAGGTCGGTGTTGGCCTCCTCCAGGGCACGCACTTTGTCCAGGTAGGCAGCCAGGCGGTCGTTGAGGTTCTGCATCGTCTCCTTTTCGCCAGCCGGCAGGATGCCATCGCCGCCTCCAAAGCCACCTCCAAAGCTACCTCCAAAGCCAGCCCCAAAGCCAGCCCCATAGCTGCCCCCAAAGCCACTGCCGAGGCCCCCTCCTATGCTGCTGCAGTAGCTGCCCCCGTAGCCGCTTCCCAGCCCCGAGACAACGCGGGAAGAGACCGAGTAGCTGCCAGAGCCTCCATGGACGCTGGGGGCTCTGTAGCCGCCACCCCCGACACGCACGGAGGAGAGCCTGCTGGAGCCTCCACCCAGGCCACCGAAGCCCTTGAGGGAGGTGGAGGAGGAGTATTGCCTGACAGTGGTGCTCATGGCGAAGGCTGGCGGCGGCTGGAGGGCTGGGGAGAGACACCCGGCTCGGCAGCGCAGACAGCGAGTGCTCGCTTCCCCCTGCCTCGGAGCCCTTTATAGCCCGGGCGGGAGGCGTTGCCGGCGCTTTTTTTTTCTGTTGCATTCCCGATGATTTTCATCACTACTAAAATCTGAGCCAACTTTCAGAATCGTCATTTTTGCCTTTGTTCTGTTCATGCTTTTTGTCATATTCCACTAGAAACTTTTTATCTCACAAAGGGCGTCTTTATGCTTCTTCCGTTTCCAAGTAAATAGTCAGGTGTGATTCAAAGTAGGAGGCTCCTTGCTCAGGGCTACATTTTAATGCTGCTTTGTACTGTTAGCTCTGAAATGGAGCTATTCAGACAGTGTTTCAGTGGAATAAGTCAGCTTCTCTTTGGCTGTGTCTTTTTGTCCCAGGTACTACAGTTTCATGTCTGTACTTAGGTCGTACGCACCTGCAGGGACAACAACCGTGTTGTGAAGCCCTGAATGTACCTCTGCAGTCCTGTGAGTACAATGGTGCTAGAAGGAACTTGGCTACCAACCCTGGAAATACAAGTCCTCTCTTTTATCCACAGAAAGAGGGATGTTCTGTAATGAAAAAGCAATGAAAAGGGAGTTCATGCTTCAGGGCTCGTTCGGTTCTTCACTTCGCTTCAGAGACCACCCAAGAGTGGAGGAATATGAAAAGCCAATAAGCACTGGATGTTTTGTGCTGCTCTGTGTGAACGAGAGCCTAGCAAACCCCTGCAGGGTATGGCTACTAGCTGGCGTAACTGAAAAATTATGAGATGCTCTATTTTTATATGGAATAGCATAAAGTAGATGGACGTAAGGGAAGAAGCTCCTGGTCTCTAAGCACTGTGAGCAAGAGCACAATGCTGACAGTGACATGGCTTAGCAGCTAATGCTAACCGTGTTTTGTGTGGGGAACATCTCAATCAGTTGTGACCAGGGAGGACAACTTCAGTGTGAGTTTGGAATTTATGGCTCCCATGTACACAGAGCTTCAGGAGAGATACCGGTTGCCTCTGAAGAGCAAAAAGGCTCAAAAAATGAGTGCATGGGGCATGGTCAAACTCCGCTGCCTGTTCTCCATGCTGACCTGCGTCATGGGCAGAAACCACAAATCTGAGTGTCACTAGCTAATAATGCAGGGTGTGGAGGAGAAGATATTTCTCATGTGTGTGCATGGTGAATTGTTTGACTGTCTTCACAGACAGGCCCCAACAACCCCTTCCCAACAGCCAAGTTCTTCCTTAGATCATTTGCCAAAGGAGGGGGGAAAGAGCGTGGAAATAAGCAGCAAAGGTAGATGTCTGAGTAGCTGTAAAGGGCATGACTCCCTCCCCCCAATCTGAAGAAAGCTGGAAACGATACAGGAGTGGGATGTGTCCTTGGAATATCAGGAGCTGGCTGCTGTGGAGAAGCACAGCCCGTTCCCATCTGCCACTGGTGAACGGAGACAAGTCTGCACGACTTGGAGAACTGGCGAACTGGAGTCTCCACTGTGTTTGCTCTGGCCAGAGGACGGGTTCAGTCTCTTGGCGGCAGCATCTTCTTGTCGCGTGAGGGCCCAGAGACGGGCGCTGAGCCAGCGGACGCCCACTTTCTGCTCACCTTCCCCAGGTGTGGATGGCAAAGGTGCAGCAGCGCGGGGGCGGCCGGGACGCGCAGCTCCGAGGAACGCGCTGTCTCCCCGTCCGCATTTCCTCACCTTCCCCCGGGTAATGCGAAAGGGCAGAACTCGTGGGTTGCCACCGCCGCACTCAGTGCTGAAAGGGGGACCACCAGTGGCAAAACCAGGACAGAGCCCCCACGCACGTCCAAACCCTCAGCCTTGGCGGGGCAAAGCCTTTCAGGCGGGTCAGCCAGCAGCAAAGATCACCCCCCCACAGGCGGCCGTAGGATGAATAACTGTCACACCCTGACGAGGTTAACAGCATATTCCTTCTTTACATGAAATTGCCTTTTCTTTCATCTTTTGTTTCCTATTTAACCGCTGTGTCATAAAAATAGGCATTGCTCAAAATATCTGTGATATTTTGGTAATACCACAAGGCAGCAATTAAAATCATGAAGTGTTAATTAAGACTTAAAACAACATATTAAAAATTCTAAGATGTTATTTACGTGACCTCCCATTGAACACAACCACAAATGACTGCGTATTGTTTGTATCGCACTCTCTTTAAACTAAAAGGCTGTCTATTAATAAGTCGGATTCTGCCTCTGTCTCAGGAGCACATGCACACTATGAGCCTATTTTTTGCACATTTCAAACCCAGAATGCCGGTTCCAAGGCATAACAGGAATCTCATGGTGGCACGTTGGGGATTAAATGTGCATTACGGTCTTACTTCAGGAGGAAAACAGAGATGAAGTTCTGGCTCCAAATACACGTATCAGCAGACCCGGTAGATGAAGCTACCTGGACAAAACCACTTCTCCGTTTATTTTAGTGCGCTTGTAAGGTTTGCCCGAGCATCAGATTATCAGAGGAAAGTTCCCTAAAATGAGCCGAAAAGCCGCACCTTAATGTCTCTTTCTAAAGTGGTCTTTAATGTCAGATTAACTCGGTGTAGTCTGAGAAGTCAAACCGTCTTTCTGGAATAAAATACCACCTTCTGAAACCTGCCTTGAGCTGCCGCTGCCTGTTTGCATAAGCCACCACCTGCAGCTCCCTCCTCAACGGGTTTCTTAAGGTCGGGACTAATTATTAATGCTTAAGGCGGGAGAGAATCGACATCTGTTTTCCACACCTCCCTCACAATTTGCAGCAGCAGGAGTAATTAAAACGGGGGATTTTGTGAGCAAGGTATTATTTGTTGTTTCTGTAGCAACACGGGTGTGCCCAGACTTTTCCAGGAGAAAAACATAAAGCAAGGATGGATTCCCGCGAGGCACCTTCAGCATCCCCACGCCGGGTGTCGCCGGGTGGCAGCACGACCACCACGGGGGGCTCGGAGGAGCTGCCAGAGGCGGTGGTGGTCCCGGCACCATCCGTAGGGAGAACGGAGGGGTCCCTAAGAGGTGACCTGGGAAGCCCCAAGCGCTACCCGCCGGCTGTGTCTGTCCCTACCCTGCTCGGGCACCTCAGCTGGGGCTGCTCGACGCCGTCCCTCCTCCAGCCCCGGGGCACGGAGCCCCCGCGGGGACACCCCTCGGGCTCGCTCAAGGGTGCAGGAGCGGAGAGAGCGCAGTCTGTGGGGCTGCAGAGGTGGTGGGGCTGGAAGCGCCTCGGGTCAGGAATCGTGCCCTGTTATTCGGTCGCAGCCCATCGCGATGCGCCGGGAGGGTGAGCAGCGGCAGAGCGGTGGGAGCCGCTCTCCTGACCACAGCGCTGGGCTGTGTTTGTGTGTCCTGTGGGGGAATCTGCCTGGCAATGGGATCCCCGCTGGGCAGCAGTAAGCTGCAGAACCAAAGCTGTGTCTACCACAAGTCGAGCTTACACCGGCTCGCTCAGGGCTGCGGGGCGATGCCCTGCCCGTGTCACAGAGGGTCGGCTCCGCATGGACAGCGGAGCACAGCCCCGGCTGACGCCGGGCAGAGCTGCGTGGCCACAGGATAGGGTCCCTCCCGAGCGTGTCTCCCTGCCCCTGCTACCTCGGCTTCTGCTGTGGGTGATGCACTGTGGGATCCCTTCAATGTTTTGGAAAAAAAAAAAACTCCCTGAGTTCTCACTTGTCTCCCCACAAAGTCCAGGCAGATTTTCCGGAAAGGGGTCTTAAAACTGTGTGGCCAGCTCTACTCTTACACACATTCAGTAGCACTTCTCTGAATCATCTCAAGGATTTAGAAGTTGGATTTAGGAAGTAATAAATGTGGCAGAATCCAGCCAAGAATGTGTCTGAACTGGCTTTCCAGGAACGGCTGGGCCAGCTGACGGCGAAGTGAACCGCTGCGTCAGGCGCAGCCGCTGACAGGCAGACGGTGCCAGAAATAACTCCCACGAGGGTTTGAATCTTTCTGCCGGTATAGACCGTACCCACCACTTCCCATCGCTTGTTTTCCTCACCCTTTAGCGGTGCCTTTGGAAGCAAGAATTAAACGAAGCTGAGTTGGTATTTCTGGTGGGGTGTCAGCCACGGCTGCGGCTTCATTCCGTTTCACCGCGCCGCGTGTTACCCGGACTGGCCGGGAACTGCTGAGGCAGAGCCGGGGAGGGAATTCCTCGCAGCGCCCCGGCTGTGTCACCTGGGTTTTGGTCACTTTCTTGCTCAGACTCACTGAGTGTGAAGCTTCGGCTCTGCCGTTGCTGTGCACTGCAGCCGGGGACGCAGCACTTTGCCCCGACGTGGAAGTCCCAGTGCCAAACCTGAGCTGAAATACAAAGACTCTCACAAGTTCCACCTCCCACGACCGGGGCATCAGTTCCTTTCTAGACGCCCACCCACACCAGCTGTCTTCACTGAAGCAGCCGGGTCTCCGCTAGTACACAAGCGGCTGTACTGGCCCCACCATCTGGGTACCAAAGACGGAGGATATTTCTCCTTCCAGAGAGGAGCTTTGTCCCGCAGCCCCCGGACGGGGACAGCCTCGCGCATTAGAGCAACAAGACCAGACCCTGGTTTGCACAAGTGTGAAGAAAAGCTTTATTCGATTTCTGAGCGCGGCACAGCGCTTAGAGAGAAGCTGGGGGAAGCAGGGGGATGATAAAAAGGGAAGATGCAATCCGTGATGTGCAGAGCCGCAGCACATAAGCTGGAATCTTCGTTTGCTTTGCCACACGAGGTTTGCAGCAAAGCAGGCGGCCGCCTTAGCGAGCGGCCTGCGTGATCTGCTCCCGCGAGGAAATCACCTTCCCGTCCTGGACTTCCTCGAAGATTGTGCGGATTTGACGGGTGGTTACAGGTGCTACAGTGGAGAATGAAGGAACCGTTATTTACAGGGATGGAAGGAGAAAGCGTCTTAAAGATTTTCATGGGTAGATTTGTTATTACCACCCACTGCCTCAGAAACCCAATATAACCACCACATTCCTACCCCTAAATACTTTATTATATAGTTTCAGTCTGCATAGATAATCTTCTGAAACATGTTTTGGTATATCATAAGAGTAGTTTATGTCCATTCACATTTTGAAAATATAATAAAATAGTAATTTTAGTAAATTGGTAAAAAGACCCTATAGTAAGAAGGTGGCTAAGGATATGACAGAGCTATGTGTGATCAGTGCTTCAGCCAAGACATGTTCTTACCTTCTTTCACAGGCTGCGAGACGTAGTGGGAAGACATGCTACAGGAGAAGAAAAGAGAAAGAATGGTCAGAAACAGGAAAAAAGTGAGTAGTCTCTACGACAAAATCACTACTTAAAACCCTGCTGTTCTTTCTTGTACCAGCATATGATTAAAATGCCTTCTGGAAAGTGCCTAGTGTCAAAATTGAAAGGAAGAAAATGCTAAGGATGTCTGTGTACCACAGGGCATAGAAGCAGCACGCATCCCAGCTGCAATGAGCAGCGCTGGTACCTGCTCCTTCCCCGGCATCACACAGACACTCGAGGGATGGGAACTGCATCCCAGGGATGCTGCAGCGCTGTCGTAACCACTGGGCTGTTCTGGGCTAGTAGGACTGAAAAGGAGACCCTGTTGTGTGCCACGGGTCAGGAAACGGGCTCACAGGATGCCCCAGGGAATGCAGGTTGTTAAGTTTTTATTTCCTTTGCTATTACCTGTCTCCTCCCCACACACCCTCTGGGCAAAGCCCCTCTACGTACTGGGCATCCTCGCCCTCCAGGAGCCGGCGGTACGTGGCGATCTCCTGCTCCAGGCGGCATTTGACGTCCAGGAGGACCCTGTACTCGTGGTTCTGGCGCTCCATGTCGCAGCGCAGCTCGGCCAGCTGCTCCTCCACACCGGTGATCAGCCCCTGCAGCTGCGCCAGCTGGGTGCCGTAGCGGGCTTCTGTGTCGGCCAAGGTGCCCTCCAGCGCCGCTTTCTGCGTGCAGGGGAGAGGGACGGGTTCAGGGGGGACAGAGGGTGGGAGGGACGGCAGCAGCCGCGCGTCCCCTGGCCCGCGCTCCTGCGTGCCCCCCACCCCGCAGGGAGCCGGCCCCTCGTACCGTGCTGAGCTGGGACTGCAGGTCGATCTCCAGGCTCTGGATGGTGCGTCGTAGCTCTGTGATCTCCGACTTGCCGCTCTGAAGCTGCTCCGTGTTGATGGCCACCTCCCGGTTCAGCTCTTCTGTCTGCAATGAGGCAAAGCCCTCGTAAGATGCCGTTCCGGCGCCGGCCAGCGGGCACGGCCTCGGGTCCCGCGCGCCCCGCGGCGCTGCCGCGAGCCACCTCACCTTGCTGAAGAACCACTGCTCGGCGTCCCTGCGGTTCTTGTCCGCCAGGCTCTCGTACTGCTCCCTCATCTCCGCCAGGATCTTGGTGAGGTCGATTCCAGGAGCAGCATCCATCTCCACGCTGATCTCTCCGCCGACCTGCCCGCGCAGGGCGTTCATCTCCTGCCACAAGAGAGACACATGTTTTCATGCAGTCCAACAATCAGCACATCAGGATGTTCCCCTCGGACAGAGTTCTTCAGGAAAGGTAGCATCCCTCGGCAGGTATTACTGAGCAGATCAACAGGGAGCAAACTGGGGCCTTTGCTCCACAATCACAAATCAAATAATCTAAATTCTTAAGAAATCTCTATTTGAGTTAATTCTTCAGAAAGTAAATCAGAGCCTGTAGTTGGCTTCGTTTCTCAGGAGACAGACCTTCCCGGGCTGAAGCTGCTGGGATTGTTAATAAATCTCTAATAGCTACAGTGGACAATACTGAAATAACGAGTGATGGATGGGGTTTGTACAGGCTCCAGAGAGGATGCGCTGTTACCCAGACTGGATCATCTCTACTTCCTCACCGGCACTTCTCATCTTCCCTCCCAGCAGTTCAAAACTCAGCATGGTCTAAAAGCTTGGACCAGACCTCATGTTTCTGGGCCCAGGCCGGACCTTTCTGAGCCTGGCTCTGTGCTCACCTCCTCGTGGTTCTTCTTGAGGTAGGCCAGCTCCTCCTTCAGGTTCTCGATCTGCATCTCCAGGTCAGCTCTGGCCAGGGTCAGCTCGTCCAGGACTCTGCGCAGGCCGTTGATGTCGGCCTCCACGCTCAGGCGCAGCGCCTGCTCCGTCTCAAACCTGGGGACACAAGAACAGTTACCGAAGTCACACAGGATCTTGTCCAGCCGAGGACAGAGCACCTCAGTGCTGCTGTTGGCACCGGGTCAATACTGCATGACCCCGATGGCGCACGGACACCCTTCTGGTGGTGAACGCTAGTGAATTCAGGGGAACAACTGATAAAACCGCCTCCCTCTGAGTCCATAACGTCACCCCGCTCCTGATACCACTGGGCCTTGTTACTGGGTCTGGGCTTTGCTGAGCTACACACACACACGTTGAATGCACAGCAGAGGCGCAGTGCGAGTTCTCTGCTCAGGAGAGGTCGCACCACAGAGGAGCAAGCAGTGGGAATAAACCAGTGAAGTTTTGGATGGAAGCAAAACAATCCCCAAATGCACATAGATCTAGATAACCTACTGCTTTGGAAATGACGCCTTCATTTTGAAGGCTTTGTTTCCACATTGCCCTTTTGGGGTTTGGAGGGGATTTTCTCCCCATTTCATCAAACTTCTCTGCAGACTTTGTTCCTTTTTTCCAGGAAATGTGGCTTACTTGGTCCTGAAGTCATCGGCTGTCAGCCTGGCGTTGTCGATCTGCAGGAGGAGGTTAGCATTGTCAACTGTGGCCACCAGGACCTGGAAGGTGGAGGATAAAGAAAAAGCACTAAATGAGAGTCAGGAACTCCTCCTGGCTGACCAAGGGATGGGAGCACAAGTGAGACTGTCAGGACAGGAACAGGTTTGGGTTTCCTTAGCAGAAGCATGTATGGAATCAGGACAAGGGAGACACAGCTGAGACTGACTGCAGGAAGGGGCTGATTGCTCTGTGACCTCCCTTTCCAAAAATCCTTTGGTATTAAAGGCAGCATGAAGCCACGTAAGATGTGTGACATCTGATGAGGGCATTTGTTTCCATGCTTCAGGGCATGTGCTGATTACACAAAGGTCAAGAAGGAATCATCTGCTCCCCCATGCACAGCACCGTGTGGCTCTCCTGGCAGGACAGACGGACCAGCAGGGTGCTTGTCGTCCAAGGCCTGGCAAACCTTGTGCCCGTTTGTTCAGGGATGGATTTAATTTGTTGACTGCAGAAATGGAGCAAAATGCAGGGAGCAGGTGCCTACAGCTTCTGATTTTCATATTACAAAACCAGGAGCAAATACTGCACAGTGGGAGAAGATTCAAGTCAGAGTTTGGGAGGACATCAGCTGTGGGGCCTCAGGGAGAGGGAGGGAAAATGGACTCCCTGCATCATTTGCCAGCTCTCCTGCAGCTCCAGCTGTACACTGCCCTCCGTGTTTACGGGGGGCAATTCATGTGTAAGAAGTAACAGAGAAGAACAAAGTCAACTCTTGAGTATTTCCTCCAAAATGGGCTGGTGGGAATCAAATCAGAACCGAGAGAAATCCCCCCCAAGCTGCCTGGGTGGGTGGGTTTGCAGCACGCCCGGCACTGGGGCGGGCATTGCCAAAAGGAGGCGAAAAACTCATTCTTGGTCAGTTCCATCCTTTTCTCTTTAGCATCAAAATCACATCAATCGGGAGGAGCTGAAACAAGTTTGCAAATTCTTTGACTGAATGTTTACAGACGTGACATCAACTGTTCACAGCTTGAGCACACCTACAACCTCCCCTGCGCTTTCATTTTAAGCTCTCGGAAAACCTGCATTATCAATGCAGACTTGCCTCTTATTCTTCATTTTTTGCACTATGTCCTTTTACATCTGCTTCTTCCAGTGAGAGCTGCCGTGTGTTCCATCAAGAGTGATGTAATCAAAAGCTGACATGGAGAAATGTCAGAATTTCCAGCCTGGTGCTCTGCGCGTGCATCCGAGACACTCATTACAGAGGGAGCAGTGAGTGTTTCTGCATCCTCTGACAACGAGACATCCCACTGCGTTACTCACAGCATCCTACCTTGTTCCTGAGCTCCTCGATAGTCCTGTAGTAAGGGCTGTAGTCGCGGTCTGGACCAGGTCCCTGCTTCTTGTACCACTCCCTGATCTTGACCTCCAGGTCGGTGTTGGCCTCCTCCAGGGCACGCACTTTGTCCAGGTAGGCAGCCAGGCGGTCGTTGAGGTTCTGCATCGTCTCCTTTTCGCCAGCCAGGAAGATGCCATCGCCGCCTCCAAAGCAGGCACCAAAGTTCCCTCCAAAGCCAGCCCCAAAGCCAGCCCCATAGCTGCCCCCAAAGCCACTGCTGAGGCCCCCTCCTACGCTGCTGCAGTAGCTGCCCCCGTAGCCGCTTCCCAGCCCCGAGACAACGCGGGAAGAGACCGAGTAGCTGCCAGAGCCTCCATGGACGCTGGGGGCTCTGTACCCGCCGCCCCCGACACGCACGGAGGAGAGCCGGCTGGAGCCTCCACCCAGGCCACCGAAGCCCTTGAGGGAGGTGGAGGAGGAGTATTGCCTGACAGTGGTGCTCATGGCGAAGGCTGGCGGCGGCTGGAGGGCTGGGGAGAGACACCCGGCTCGGCAGCGCAGACAGCGAGTGCTCGCTTCCCCCTGCCTCGGAGCCCTTTATAGCCCGGGCGGGAGGCGTTGCCGGCGCTTTTCGTCACCCCTGACAGCCAGAGCCAAATTCCAGAATCATCATTTTTCTCTCCCCGATTTCATGTCTTTTGTCACATCCCGCTGGAAGCGCTACGGCACACACAGGATCTTCTCCTTCCGCTTTGGTTCCCAGCACCCAGCGTGATTCAGACCGAAGGCTCCTCGCTCATGGCTACGCTTTAGCGTTTCGGTGCTGCACCTGAGACGTGGGGCGCTCGCCCCCGCTCCCCCCGCTGCTCCTGCAGGAGGGAACACACGCGGATCCTCTGTGCTATGCCAAGTCGCCCACAAGTGTCTTTTAGCGTTAAAAATCTACAAATCTATTTATTTGCTTTTTAAAAGAGTCTAAAGCCAACGAAAGCTGCTGACTTAAGAGCTCTGCACATCCATAATCTTTATATGGGCCGACCCAAAGCCAGACGGAAAGTTTCCCGTCAGGACCTCGCTCCCCGGACAAGCACAGACCTGGCCGTATTTGTGTACTGACACCATATTTGGCAGAAATCTTGGAGCTCAAAAGAGAAGAAACTCCAGTAATTTCTGCTTACGTACTGGTCTACAGAGACTGGAAAGTCCCCAGAGCAGTGCTTTTTCAGTCAGTTTAAAAGGCAGAAGCCTGACGTCCCCCCATGGCACCTGCTTTGCTGCATCGCCCTTCGCAAACTCCACACAAGCAGTCTGTGACTTCTAAAAGATTTGTAGAAGCTAAAAACTTCTGTGCCACAATTTCTTCTGTCGCATTGCTGAGGCAGGTTTTAATGCTTAAATAATCTAAATCAGAGGGAAAGAGTTTGAAGCTACATTAGACCCCCACTGCCAGGACACATTGTGTGCAATTCCTGATGGCAGGAGTGTGACCACCTCTTCTCCGTGCTGATGTGCTTTTTCCTACACGTTCGCAGCTGCAAGACACAATGCCAGCATCACCCAGCAGGACCAGCAGCACCTGTGCCGAAAGTAGTGGTGGGCAAAGTGTAAGACACACGGCAGCGAGGGGCAGGAACACCGCGGCCACCTGCGAAGCAGAGGGTTCCAACAGGACAGCGCAGAAGAGATGCACAGGGATGAGGCGATGCAGCCTCCCCGACAGCCACACCTGCACCGTGCTATTAAGGGATTGAGCGCAGTGATTATAGTAATGCAGCTGGACAGGTATTAGCGTGAAAAAAAGCAGCAGAGAACCAGGGAGACACTGTGCTGTTTTATTCTTTGTCGGGGGAAAAAAAAATAAATCCCTTTACTGATGTGGCGCCAGCTCTTGCAGTCTGCAGTGGAAAATCGCACACCCAACCTGCCGGCCTGCCTGGCTCCAGCGATGTCATTCTCGGATAAGAGAAGTTATTTTTTCGTTTAGCAGAGGTGCCTGTGAGGTAGTGAAAGAGAGTTATAGGGATTAGGAACCCTTTTGTGCTTTCTCTCCTGTGGTGATCTCCTTCCTTCCCAGGGCCCCTCTGGCTGTTTTCACATTCTAATGCACTTAAGTGTTTTTGGAGTGCTCAGATGTTCCCAGAGCCTCACCCTTGGTAATTCACAGTGCTTCCTTTCTTTCATCTGTTCCCTGAAGGACACAATAACAACAACGCTTTATCTGCATCGCTGTTAGATCTCAAGGACTTAATAGGGAGTCACGTTCTCTTTCTTCAGCAGCTCTAGGAGAGGTGGTGTGATTTTTCTGGGCGGCCACCGAGGAAGCAGCTTAACCAGAAACAGTCTCCGGGTCCTCTTGGTCGAGGGCTCTACCCTTGGTGCAGCACTGCCTCGGAACCAATTGGCTTCAGATCGGGATGTTTGACTCCCCAAGCTGCAAAATGTGGGGGTTCGGGATGCACATGCGCCCCATCCCTCAGAGAGCTGGGGGGAAGGAGGGGACCGGGGAGCAACCAACCCCCCCGCTGGCAAATGGCAGAGCGTGCAGATGGCGGCGCTCAGCGTGCAGCGAAATCCTGGGGCAACCCCGCAGGGTGAGGATCGGTGCTCCTGCTGGCCCGCTTCCCTCGTAGTGGGGGGTACGGGATTGCCCAAGGGCCGTCGTGTGGGAGCTGTGCTCGGGTGCCATTCCTCGGCCACCCTCGCTCTGAGCTCTCCCAGATGTGCGCGCTTTGCGCATGTTCGCTCCAGCGAACACCCTCCTGCTCCAGGCGACTCCCTCCCATGTTGGCCATGAGCACCCCTCACGAGGGCCAAAACCCGTGCTGTGAGTTCTGTCCCCCTGCCCAGGTCACCCCCACATTTTAGGCCAAGTTCTGAGTCAGCCTGAAGGTGACAACTGCCCCAACGCCGGGCAAAGCCCTGCCGCTGCCCCACAGGCAGGGACCGCCTGGGCCCCGCGCGTCTCCTTCTGCATTATCACGGCCTCAGCCCGTGTTTAAGCTCTTTCGTTACAGCTGGCACAGGAGCCTCAGATGAGATCTGGAGGTTGTCCTGCAGTATCAGCTTTCCCTGGTCTTTGCTCTTGTCACTCAGTGCTGCCGCAGCCGCTGGCTGAGCCGCTGAAGGGTAATCCCCAAACTGGCCCCACTCTTACAAGAGAAACCCTTCGCGCAAAGTTCCCCTTGCGCTGGCTCTGCCGACAGGGCGTCATTCCACAGCAGCGCACGCACCGCTTCAGCTATTACCAGAAGAATTCAATCTCCCAGGCTCTCCTGAAACGCTCGCCCACAATAAATTCCCTTGAGATAAAAGGAAAAAAACCCATGGTAATGTTCAGGAGATGGTATCGGAGGCTGCTCCAGCAGGAAGCATGCCGGAGATGTTATCTCTCCCTCAGCTGCGCTGCAGGGGGAAAGAAAGGACTGAACTCCTCCGGTTTGCATCGGAAAGGAGGTGAAATTATATGTTAGGAGTGGACAAGGAGCACCCGCAGTAACCCAGTGTGGTGAGGGCTGGTGGGAAAAGCCAGGGTCAGTGCCTTGCATTTGCCTCAAACAATATCACTTAATTGTGCTTTTAATGCCATGAATAAGAGCTAATTAGGAGTCATTGGGTTTCCCCTGTGGGGCAGCTTCTCCTGAGCGCTTTCCACAGCAACTCACAGCTCAGCAGAAACTCGCTGAGGGATGCGGCCCTGGGAAAGATGCCTCCCGCCTGGAAGGAATGGCAGGCACAGGCCAAACCCTCGCTGACAGGTCTGCTCTGAAAGTTTGAACAACACCAAAAATGGGTAACAAATACACCAAGGTGTGGAGTGAAACACGCTGTCTCTGTTTCTATCTCAGCTGCTAATTCCTTATCATCCGCTAGGACATGTCCTGACAGCCCCCCGCCCCCCCATTAGCTGGAAAAAGGCGATCCGAGATCTGTTACCATGGAAGGAAACTTTGTTGGTGTGTGTGCAATGGAAACTCCCCCTGGGCAGGCTCGGGGCACCGCGCCACCAGCCAGCGAGCCGCGGGGCGATGGGGGATGCTCGCCCCGTTTGATGCCCTGCTGCCCGCGGTGCTGCCTGCGGGATGGAGGGGGGACGGGCGCCGCGGCCTCGTCCCCTGTAGCTGTAGAAGGGGAGGCGGCAGCAACGGAGCCAGCAGGGCAAAGGAGTGACGGGAGGGAAGGCAAGGGGAGCGACGCTATCCTGCCCCTCTGCGGGCGCCAAACTGCGTCCTGCAATGGCGCAGCCAGGCCTTGCCCTGCCCGCGGGACCCTGCGGGCAGCCCCCACCGCCAGCCCCGTGTCGGGGCCACACTGCGCTCCCGACAGCCCTTTTTCTCCTCTCGGTGAACGTGGGAGAGAGTGATGCTGCTCCGTGCTGGCCCGTGCCCCAAGCTGTGCGCAGAGCATCAGGCGAGGTCTTGGCCCTGCGTCATTTGGTGCTTCACCAGTCACCTCCACCAGCGAGCACCTCGCCGGAGCGCAGAGCCGCTCCCCGGCCTGAGACCCGCTCTGCCCGTTCCGGCACAGCGTGTGCCAAGGAGATCCCCTTACGGGAGTGATTCCCAGTGAATCACTGCTGTTCCCAGTTCACACGCTGCGTTGCTCAGCTGCGGGAGCAGCTCAGCCAAGGGGCAGCGCAGAGCGATGCGGTCGTCTCTGCTCTGCTTCGGGGATCACAGACCTGTCTGGCACGAGATGGCCTTTCAACAGATGGCTCAAGCTCTTCCCCCCGGTCCTGCTGCTGCTATTCCTCCTCGCAGCCACCCAAGCGCTGTGACCGCCCATTGTGCTGTCAGCTCACCCAACCGAAGGCTGGCTGAGCACCGCTGGCATGTTTTAGCAATAAAGATACTGAATCGCTTTTGATCACAGCCAGGCTCGTCTCCACGGTCTGGCTCGGCCCTTCTGCCCCTGCTTGGGGACGAGGAACCCGACCCAGAGCGCTCAGAGCTGTGAGCAGCTCAGCTCCCCCCTGTGCTGGTGACATCCCGGCGCGTACGCGTCGGGGCTCAGGGCAGCACCAACACGCAGAGCCACGGCCCAGCGATGGGGATTCCCTGGGCCAGAGCCACCCCGCAGCGGGTGCGGGACCAAGGCTCTCCCCGTGAATCCCTCCGAGCTGCAGAGGCAGAGGCGTGACCAGAGAGTCTTTCGGCTGGCGAAGGGAAGACAGACGGCCAAAAATCAGCACTTGTTCTACTCTAGACAAAAGCATACTTTTTGTGCCTGAGCAGAGCCAAACTGCCCAGCTATCACGAATTCCTTTAGCTCAATCTCCACAGCAAACTCCAACCTTTGGAGTTTCCCACGTTATTTTTTCAGCATCTGTCTCCCAGATAGCGAGCAGCTCCCGCGTTTCCTCATGTCTCATTCTGCCGGTGTGGAAAGAGGATCACACCCTGTCTGTTCATTCCTCTGCCCTCGCCGAGCACGGCAGAGCAGGGAGTTGCACACGTACTTTCCCATGCTGACTGTAGGCAGCAACCAGCGGCTCCCCCATTCATCCCGTGCCCACACCCGTCGCACCTACAGTGACTCCAGGCCAGGTCTCCATGCCACACACAGGAACCCTGGCCTGGGGACACCCGTGACGCTGGCGGTGGGGTGAGGCAGCTGGTTGCGTCAGCCTGGAGACACTCGCGCTCGTGGAAGGACAGGAATCGCATTTTCTCCTTGCTCTGGGGTGCGGCGAGTTACACTGAAGGACCACGGGTGGATGTGCCAACCCCGCTGCTGGTGACAGGGACTCCGCCAGCCCCGTGACTCCTCCACGGCAGCCTCTGCCGGGATTTAACGCCCTCCCACTCCCAGGGCTTGTCCCGGCCTCTGTGCAGACCCACCCCGCGCAGGCCGCCCCGGTGGCACAGGCGGATGGGCACGAGCGATGGCGACAGCCCCCACGGACTGCGTTTTTCTGGTGGAAGCCCCTCTCCCCGGGCGGGACCCCGGCTTTTGGCCTGGGCCCTCCGCAGGGGGCTTTGGTGCAGCCCCTCAAGTGGGCTTTGCCGCGTGCTCTGGTCCCCTCGCAGCCTCCCGCCCTGTGCTCCGGCAGGGCCGCGGGGGCTGTTGCGTGTGAGGAGGCAGCGAGGGTCCCGTCACCCGGGGGGACGGTGGGGGAGCGCTCCTGGGGGGGCACTGCGGCTGCTGGGGGGGAAGAGCAGGGATGGGAAGGGGGTGTGCAGCCACCACAGCCATGGCGCTGGGGCCATGCCCCAACGCAGCCCCAACGCAGCCCCTGCAACGCGGCTGCGCTGCCGCATCCCACGCGACTGCAACTGCGCGGCCGCTCGTTAATCCGCTCACGGCAGGCGGTTTTCTGCACCCATCACCGGGACACCACCAGCCCGTGCCCACCCGGGGTCCCCAGCCGCACCCCCCCCGCATCCCCAACCTCCCCCCGGCGGAGCGGAGCCCCCGGTCCCCCGCTCCGCTCCCGCTGCCCCGCGCCGTGTCCCGCTGCCCCGCGCCGTGTCCCGCCGCCCCGCTGCGCTAATGATTTTCCGTGCGGGGCTGTCAGGGCCGGGGGGCGGCGGGGGGACAGCGGGGGCAGCGGGGGCTGTCAGGGCCGGGGGGCAGCGGGGGCGGCGGGGGCTGTCAGGGCCGGGGGGGCGGGCGGGGGGCGGCGGGGGCGGCCGCCCTGGCCCGGCGCTGCCGCCCGCGGCGCGGCGCACCGTGCGGTACGCGCCGGTAACGAGCCGCCGCGCCTCCGGGGCCGCCGCTTCTGCCTCCGTCGGTATTTGGGTTTGGGTTTTTGTTTTGGGTTTGGCTGTGTTTTTTTTCCAATGCAAACGCGCCGGCGGCCGCGGGGAAGAGCAAAGGCCGGGGCGGAACCCCGCCCGTTGCACCGCACCGCACGGGGGGGCTGCGGACGAACCCCCCCACACCCACAGCGCCCCCGTCCCCACAGCCCCGCCCGGCGCTGTCGGTGCCCCCGCGGGGAGACCGGGGGGGGCCCGCACCGAGCCGAGGGGCGGCGGGGGAGCAGGGGGTGCAGGGGGGAGTAAGGGGGAGTAAGGGGGTGCAGGGGGGAGTAGGGGGGTGTGGGGCTGCAGGGATGTGCAGGGGGTGCAGGGGGGGTGCAGGAGGGAGTAGAGGGGTGCAGGGGGGAGGAAGGGGGAGTAAGGGGGTGCAGGGGGGAGTAGAGGTGAGCAGAGGGTGCAGGGGGGAGGAAGGGGGAGTAAGGGGGGAATAAGGGGGTGCAGGGGGGAGTAAGGGGGAGTAGGGGGGTGCAGGGGGGAGTAGGGGGGTGCAGGGGGGGAGTAGAGGTGAGCAGAGGGTGCAGGGGGGAGGAAGGGGGAGCAGGAGGGAGTAAGGGGGTGCAGGGGGGAGTAGGGGGGTGCAGGGGGCTCAGGGAGGTGCAGGGGGGAGTGGGGCTCAGGGGGTTGGGGGGGGCGGGGCTGTGCTCGCGCTGGGGCGCCGCGGGCGCGCGCGGTGCCGGAGGGCGGGAGCGCTGCGCGGGGGCGCCCCCTGCTGGCGGCGGCGGGACGGGACGGGGCGGGACGGGGCGGGAGGTGCGGGGCGCTGCTGGGGTGTTCGGGGGCGTGCAGGGCTGTGCAGGGGGTGCAGGGGTGCGTTGGGGGGGCTGGGGGGTGCAGGGGCTGCCGGAGGTGCTGCGGTGCGTTGGGGGGGCTGGGGATGCTGGGGGGTGCTGGGGATGCAGGGGGTGCTGGAGGTGCTGCGGTGCGTTGGGATGTGCAGGGGGGTGCTGGGGTGTGCAGGGGGTGCCCCAGTGTGGGCCTCTATTCCCTGACTGCGTCCTGCCAGTGCCGCTCCCCGCCAAGGGCTCCTGCAGTGCGGGCGACACGGGGTGCGCTGTGCGTGGGGCCCGCTGGCAGCACCCCGCGGAGGGGCAGGGCACGGACCAGCACACCGGTGAGGCTTTGCACATCGCACCGGGGCTGGACACGGCTCTCGGGGCTGGACATGGCTCTCGGGGGTGGCCACAGCCAGGCCCCAGGGTCCTGCCCTCCCTCCGCACCCCGCCAGCGCCAGCTCCCGCTCCCAGCAGAGCCGGGCCCTCAGTTCGAGCTGCCACATCGCTGGGTCTGGCACCGAGCCGGCGCCTGCGTCCTGCCAGGCAGAGCTGGGCCCGGCGCCCTTCTCGGCTGGAGAGGGGAGGAGGCGAGTGTGAACACGTGTGTAAGGGTGTGCACACGCGTGTGCGTGCATGGCTGTTCGTAGTTCTGACTGGTTGCCACAGATGGCACCACTTGCTGCGCACGGCGCCGAGAGGCTGCCGGGAAAGCGCCCCGCTGGCACCGCGGCTGCGGCGTGCAGCCCCTGCACTGCTGTGAGGACACCGATTTCGGTGGCTGCTGTCTCTGCTCTGCTGCAGCCGACGGCCCTCAGCCACGCGCCTGTTACCGACCCCCAATTGCACAGCACAAACACACAGCGACACGGCCATGGCGTGCGGGAGCGGCGCAGGGCCCCGTCCCAGGTGATTCCTCTCTGGGGATGGCCTCGGTGTGCTCACCCCGACCCCCCGGCCCCAAGGTCCCGTGCCGGGGGCCTGCGGCAGCCTGGCCTCTGCGCGCTGCTCCGGCTGCACAGCCCCCCCCGAGATGGGCTGGACACGCTCAGCCCCGTGCAGTGGCCCTTATTTTTGAGAGCCCCCTGCGCCGAGGCACTTTGGCGTCCGCTGGCTCACAGCTGTCAGAAATACGTCCGCTGGCCCAGTGGCAACGTGCCGGGGACGGTGCCTGCAGAGATGGTGACGGTAAGGGGTGCGTGGGGCAAGGGCCAGGCCGGGCTGCAGCCCCGCCGGTGTCCTGCACGGCCGGAGCCATCCCGCAGAGCCAGCGAGGTGCCCTTCTCCTGGGGCCGGGACACTGCCGGCTCTGCCATGGAGACGGCTCTGTCCCCTGGGTGAGGGCAGCGTGTGGGTGTTCGGTCACCCCGTGGGACGTCCAGGCTGGAGGACACGGGACCCCACACCTGCAGGAGCCCACTGGGGTGCACCCACCCGGCACCCCGACTGCGGGTGCTCCCCTCCGCGCCGCCCGGCCTCGCCGCCCCCGCCGTCCCCGTGAGTCAGCGGGCGCGTTCCTGGGGCAGGAGGGGACATGTGCGCTGCAGGGACAAGCCGGCTGCGTCACCCCCTCTCGCTCCCACGCCTGGGGCTGGGGCGGCCCAGCTCCAAGCTGAAACTTGCCTGGCTAATTACAGGGAAGATGAGGACTTCAGAGGATTTACATTCCTCCCAGGCCACACCTGGGAAACAACTTTCACCATCAGCCAGTTCCTGAGAAACAACTTTCCACCTGCGCGGCCCTGCCCAGGGAGCCGGGGGGGGGCTCAGGGGACGGGGGGGGGCTCCCATCAGCCCCGTCTCAGGTTTGTCCTGGGTGCTGCAGACACCCCCATCCCCTCTCCTGCTGCCCCGGGAGCTCCCGCAGGCGCCGGGCAGGGCTGGTGCCTTCATTCCCCGTGGAGGTGCAGTGCAGCTCAGGTCGGGGTCCGACCGCGCGTGCCTGAGGGCTCAGATCCTGTGGGTCTCGGTGACTGGAAGCTGGGGGGGTTTGCACCAGGTCCCCAAGAGTTTGGAGCCTCACTGGTGGCCGGGCAGGCCCTTCACCTTCCCTTCGGCTGGGGACAAAGCCCGGGGACTGCGTGGGACCCGGGGCTTGGAGCCAGGGCCGCTGTGAGGGGTGGGAGGGCTCGTGGGACTCACTGGGGTGAGCGGCCACTTCTGCTCCGGGCACTGCTGTCAACTTCTGCCAGCGGCCGCGGGCAGCCAGCGGTCCCCAAAGTACAGGCAGGGCTGGACCCGCCGAGCCCCTTCGGACACATCCCGACCCTCCTGGGGGGTCAGCTGGTGGGGAAGGACACGAATCCCTCCTGTCCCCTGTGCCTTTCCCTGTCCCCCGGGAACACGGAGAGACACGGGCAGGCGGTTCCCGAGCCAGCCTCACCGCACAGCCCTCGCCAGCGCCGCCTGCTTCGTCCCCCTCCAGCCACCACCGTGTTTCCCACCCTGTGCCGGTGACCCAGCGTTGAGGCCACCATGGGATCGCTGGGACACCGGGACTGCTGTCCTGCTGCTGGCCCTGTCTGGGGCATGCTCAGCCCGCGCTGAGCACCAGCAAAAGCTCTCACAGGAAGGTGAGCGCTGCTGCAGCAAGGCCCAGCGGTCTGCGGCTCCCTGGCAAGACCAGGGACATGGTTCACGCCAGCCAGGCCCGCGCGGCACACGGCGCAGAGCCGGCACCGCCAGCACGCCCTTCGTGTGCTGCAGCACGGGGCCTGGGAGTCGGGGCTCCATGCACACCACGCACGGCGCGTGGGTCCCACGGCACGGGGCTGCCCCGCGCTCAGACTGCGGTTCCCTGCCTGCGTCCCCCCCCTGCGTCCCTCGTTCGTGGGGACCCCCCATGACCGACCCGGCCGGGGTTTGGCGCATCGGCTCTGCAGGGTCCCCGGGGCTGTCGGCCGCAGCCCAGCTGGGGGTAACAGAGGCCATTTTGGCCTCCACCACCTCCCGGGAGCTGCTGGGAACGGGCAGCGTCAGCACGGCACCAAGTCCAAGGTGTTTTGCAAGCAGGAGGGAGCGGGTGGTTTCCTTATTAGGCAGCTCAGCGGCGTTGTCTCCCCGGGGCGAGCGGGCGGTGGGGCGGCACACCCGGCTGGCAGCGCCTGCCAGGGCGGCGGCGGCGGCGGCGGTGGCGGTGACAGGGGAGATGGGAACGCGCGGGCAGGCCCCCGCCTCGCTAATCACAGCCCAGCGCTGGGCGTGGGGACAAGCCGCGACAGGGACGCGGCCGGGCGGCCGTGTCAGCTCAAACACCACCGGGCTGACGCACCTGCAGCAATTTACCCCATCGCCCACCGGCCCCGGGGGTCTCCCGCTGCGGGGCTGCGTGCTGGGGGCCGCTGGGCAGCCCCCATCCCCTGGGCTGTGTTTGCTTCCAGCGACGCCGCCGGGCTCAGAGAGAGCCCCCGGGTGGGGAAGGCTGCGGGGGGGGCGTTATTCCTGCTCCTGGTGAAGGAGCAAACGCAAAGGCTGAAATCCAGCCGGAGCCCGTCCCGGAGCCGGAGGGCGATGGGGGACCGGGGAGCTGAGCAGCGTCTCCACCGCCGACCTCAGCCCCACGGGGTTTCACCCGAACCCGGCCCCAGCCTGGCGAGAACCTGCTGCGGGGCCAGGGTGCCGTGGCCAACACCGGCCCCCGGCTTCCCTGCGCCCCTGAAACCTGCTCGATCCGCCAGCCCCTCCTGCCCCGCGCCAGCCCAGCTGCCGTGGCTCTACCTCCCGGCGAGCGCGAGGCTGAGCCCGCAGCACGAGCGCAGCGAAGTCTGCAGCAGAGCCACTTGCGGAAAGGCAACAACTCCGTCTTGACCAGGTTTTCCAGGGAAGCCCCGTGCCGCGGGGTGAGCGCGGTGGCCGTCAGGAAGGCTGAGCACATGGCGGCGGAGCAGCGCCGTTACGGCAAAGCCTGTGCTCGGGGGCCGCGGCAAAGCCCCCTGCGGAGAGGGTCTTCGGGGCAGGTACAGATGGAGGCCCCAGCCCGCACCGCTGCCTGCGGGTGCCTCGGGGGGAGCTGGGGGGGCTCAGGGTCCCCTGGGGAGGGCACGTCCCTGGCGTCGTCTGCGGGGTGCTGCTGCTGGGTGAGGCCTGGCAGGTCTGCAGGCAGACGGGTGCTTGGCTCCCTGACGTCCCGTAGCCAAAACAAGGGGCTGTAGCCTAATTGTTATGATAAAATTCACTCTTTATTCCAGCTCGCAGCGGCTGAGGAATAGCCAGGCTGCCGGTTGTCCCTGTCTGTGCTGTCTGGGTACGGTGCCAAGACGCGGCCAACGTGTTTGCCAGGGCTGCGGAGGTTTGAGAGTGTCCTTGCCTGTTCTGGGCAGCAAAGAGCCCCCGCGGCTGAGCTGTTCTCCAGCTGAACCCCCGAGGCACAGCCTGCCCGGGCTTCCCTGTCCCCGCGCTGCACCAGCACACGACAGCCTGCCGAGATGGGAGGCCCGAGCGGGGCTGCGTGCTGCCTGGCGCCACGGGACAAGCTAAACACGCTGCCCCTGCCACCCTGGGCTGGCAGGAGAGCCCCGGGCGGCACGAGCGGGCATAGGAGGGCCAGGCAGCTGCAGGACATGGCCGCAAACATGAGCAGTGGCTCTGGGCTTTGCAGCCACGATGCCCCGAAGGACTTCAGGCACCCCACATCCCCACAAGTGTCCCTCTGCCACTGCAACCTGTGCTCTCTGCAGCCCGGCTGTGCCCCCGCAGCTCCCCCTTCCCCAGGGCCGGTCTGTCCCCATGCAGGTCAGGGCACCGTGACCCCGAAGCGTGGCCGGCCCCGCTGCCGGCTCCCATCCCGGCGAGGCAGGGCGGGTGCCGCGGCAAAGTGTTTTGTAAGAGGCAACTCTCTGCCACGCCGGGCGCCGTGCCGTGCCGGGGCGGGCAGGGCCGGGCTGTGCCAGCCGTGCGGGAAGGAGGGCTGGCCGGCGGCCAGTGTTTGGCCCTCGGGGAGTTGCTGTGTGTAGGCAGGGATGAGTGTGCCGGGCCGTGGGGCAGGGCTGGGAGGCTGGCGGTGCGCGGGGACGTTGCTCACACTCCGCGCAGTTTTTGCCTCGTAAGTGAAATGCGAACTGGAGCGCGGCACATGCTGACCGAGGTGTTTGGCCTCACCTGCCTCCTCTCTCTGCTCAAGTCAGCAGAGCGGGGACAGCCCGGCTCGGCGTTGTGCTCGCCGTTTCTGCTGCCGTTACCCCAAAAAGCTCCCGTCCCTTTCCCCCTGGGTCAGCGAGAGGTGGGTTCAGCCCGGCGTGCTCTCCCTGGCACACCAGCGCAGGGTAGGATGCCTGAGCTGTTTGCAAGCCGGGCTGGTCCCACAGGGGGCTGGTTCCCCCCTTGGCAGGAGCAGGAGCGTGACCCCCAGCCTGGGCCGCGCAGAGCAGGCAGCAGCGATCCGCGCTGGGGAAGGAAGGGGCTGCTCCTCTCGCGGGCACTGGAGACCCCCGGAGCCGCGGGGAGAGCCGCACGGCAAGGCTCTTCCCCTCTGCCCTCGCCGCGCCGTAACGAGGGACTCCGCTTTGGTCCCCACTGTGCAAAGCAGCGTCAGCAGCACGGGGCCGTGGGGCGGGCACATGGGAGGAGGGTCTCACTGCTCTTCCCAGTGCATTCGGGGTGTCCTCATGCCTCCCCGGGCACCCAGCATGGCGGGAAAGGGCCCAGTGTGCACAGACCTCACTGGTGCTGGTGCTGGGGCCGGCGGTGAGCTCCCACATGCCAGGAGCACAGCTCAGCAGGGCCGTGCCAGGCACACAAGACTTCCAGCAAAAGCCCTTCCCAGGGTCTCTCTGTGACCCAAATCCTCTCCCTGGCACAGCGCAGGGAGCTCCCGCCGGGCTCGGGTGAAGCTGCGTGGCTCAGCCAGAGTGGAGGGGGAAGACACGAGCAGGGGGCTGCAGGGCAGGACCGCCACGGTGCCCGTGCCCGGCTGACCGGCGGCAGGGAGGGCTGGAGCCGTGCAGGGCAGAAGCAGCGGGAGATGTGTTACATCCCCGGCTGGACCCCCGTGTCCTGGGCTGTTCCTCTGCCGCGCTGACCGGCCCCACTGCATCCCAGCGAGGGACCCAGCCAGGAGCCAAACCAGCACCTTTACCCTTCCCGGGGGTACCACGAGAGCAGCTCTCCGTCCCGACGGCGTGGCCCGGGTGTGATAAACTGCAGAAAAGCAGCACATGCCTGGCAAGAGCACGTTTGCCGGCGTGTGCAAACAGGCCGTGCCGGGGCCGACACTCAGAACTGCTGTGCAGGGGCAATCCCTCCCTCTGCCCCGGCACGGCCCGATGCCGAGGCTCTGAGTCAGCCCAGCATTGACCGTGCCTGGTGCCGGCTGCGCCGCGCTCCCGTCCTCCATCAGGAGAGACTGACTGCAAAAGCCTGTCATGGCTCTCCCTGTCCCGGCTCCTCGAGCTGCTCTTGCCGCCTGGTCTGGGCCCTTTCCCTGCAGAAAACCCTTTGGACTTACTCCCCGGCATTAAGCAGGGGGTGAGCAGCCGTGGGGAGCGCAGAGGTGTCTCTGGGGACAGTGTGGCCCATGCACAGTGGTGACTGTGTCTCAGAGCAGCGGCTCTGCTCTCCACCAGACACCCGCAGAGCCGCCGGGGCCCCCGGGAAGCCCTGGCAGGGTCTGCGCTGCCCAGGCACAGCCCGGCCCTCGGCAGGCGTCTGCTTCGGTGCCAACCTGCCACAGCCCCGTGGGCAGAGCGCGGCCGGGCAGAGCCCACCAGGCTGTGGGTACGCGGGCAGCGGGCACGAGGGCAGGCAGAGCGCTGGCCGGGGGGAGCTGCTCCCACCCTTCCCAGTCCCTGCGATGGCTGCTGCCGTGCCAGGTTTGCTCCAGGCAGATGCCGAGTCCCCAGGCGAGGGCTGGCGGTGACCCCCACAGGGTGGACATTTATTTGGTATCTTCCCTGCAATGAGAGTGCGGAGCGATGTGTGCACGGGAGCCTGAACCTCCCCGTGGGTGCGGGACAGGACCCGTCCCGGCCCCGTGGGAACGACACGGGAACCGGCCGGGGCTGCAGCAGAGGGTGCAGCACCCCTTCCCTGCAGGAAACCCATGGGATCCCCCAGCCCCCGGACAGCCCTCCCTGGGTCGCCCCCCAGCACCCCCAACACTGTCAAGCGGGGGCCGGGCCCAAGCCCGGAGGGACGGAGCAGCTCAGACCGCGGCCCCCGCCGCGCTGGGGCTCCCCAGCGCCCACCGGGAGGGCACGGCCCGGGGCCGGACACCGGCACCCTCCCGGGGGAACCTGCGCCGCCCCCGGTGCCGGTGCACAGGCCCGGGCGGGGAGAGGCTGAGCCGGGCTGTGAGCCAGCGGTGTGCCCGGGCCGGGCCGAGCCCCGGTGCTTGGAGCTCTCCTGGCACCTCGCGGAGAGGAGAGGTGTCACAGCCAGCGCGGCCGACGGCGGCGGCTGAGCAGCGGGGAGGATGGCCCCGGGCAGGGGAAGGGGGAGCTGAGCAGTGGGAGGGAGGGAGGGAGGGTGAATAAACACCACGAGAAAGCCGTGATTGCAATACACCAGGAGCCAAACTGGTGAGCGGGGGTCCCTGGGTGAGACAGGGGATGTGCCCGCAGACGGCCCTTGCTGTGCCTCGCAAGGGGAGAGGGCTGCGCCTGGACACGCCGTGGCATTGGGGAGGATGCGTTTGGAACCCTCCTGTGAGTGTCTGTGTTACCGCACATCCAGTGCCTCCATCCCAGCAGCATCCGAGAGCTGGGTGTCACAGGGAGCATCCTGCAGGCCACGGCCCCGACCTCAGGTCGGTTCATTTTCTCGTTAAGTAAACACTTCCAGGGTCTGCAAACTTTGGGAGGTGAATCGCCAGGAAAAGCTGTGTGAGGAAAGGGAATGTGGCGCTTGAGCAAATAGTCTGGGATTCCCTGCGCTGCCTCTGGCCCCGTGACAGCCCGGCTCACCCCAGCCATGCCTCAGCTCTTTCCAGGAGCAGGTTAATCACCAGGGCTAACGTCTGTCAGTGCTGCCTTCGCTGATTAATGCAATCAAGCAGTGTACAGCAAAAATCCAGCTCATCCTGAATCCAAGTCCGTGCCGTCACGCAGAGGCTGCAGGAAGGATGTTGGAGGAGAAAAGCTGGTTTCTAGGAATGTCCCAGCCCGGAGGGCACTTCTGAGCTGCGGCAGAAGCAGTAAAGCGAAATGCTGGGATGATTCCGTCCTTTCTGCTCCACTTCCCAGGTGTATCGGAGGGGCTCCGAGACCCCCCCACCTCAGAGCACAGGGTGTAATGGCTTTGCTGGTCTCAAAAGTGAGATACCTGCAGCAACCCAGGGCTGGTGGCCCACCCAGAGCACCCGTGAGCACCCAGCACTGCCGCTGCAGGACGCCTGCATGCAGGGCTGAGCTGCGTCGCCGCAGTGTCACCGGGCCTGTCGTGCAGCACACACGCAGGGACATGTGGGAGCATCTCCCCTTGAAATCCGCGGGTCGAGCAGGAGCGCGGCTGCTGGGCAGCCCCTGCCCTCACCATCAGCGCGTTTCCTCGTCGCAGGGGCCCTGCGGTCCATGTGGACCACTCGCTAAGGGGCAAGATGGTTTCCAGAAGCCACCGCCAGCCCAAAGCGCGACTGCAGAGCCATGTCTTTGAGGGGACGATAAGGACGCAGACTGCTCCGGGCCCTTTCTGCTCCCCCCGCTGAGCCTAAAGCCAAGCTGGAGCTCACCAGGCAGTGCCGCGGCCCCCCGCAATGGGGTTTCCCTCTGCACAGAGCCACTGTTCAGCCCGGAGAGGACGGAGGGAGATGGTTATTTGCCAGGCACTGGGCATAAAAGAGACCGCGGCAGGTCGGTGGTACCCGCCGAGTCGCTCTTGCAAAGGAGATCAGCATTGCCACCTCGTGGGGAGCCCGGGACAAGCGTCTCCCGGGGCGGCGGCGCTCCTGGGGCGGGCAGGGAGGCAGCGGCCGGTCGGGACCGGGCACCCAAAGACGGACGGAGGTGAGGGGGGTGCCCCCCTGCACCCTCAGCCCCGGTGCCCAGCCGAACCCACCCGAGACTGCCGGTGCCTGCTCTGAACCCTGCTCTGAAGCACGAAAAATGGATGTTAACGTTCCCCTGGTAGCGTTCAGCCCACAACCAGCGATGGGCTCAGCTCTGGTGTCTGACACATGCTCGCCTCTTTTGGTGTTTTACCAAAGGCTCTGGGGGTCCAGTGGCGAGGATGCAAACCCCAACGTATCGCATGGACACCGCAAATATGCAGCGACACTGATAAATTGACTCTCTGGGGCATCCTGGGCTTCCTGGCTCAGACGAGAGACCAGTCTGCCCACCAGCAGACAAAAGACAGGCGGTACCAATGGCTCTGTTCAAGTGTTTGGCGTTGAATACGATAAACAGTCCCGTTGCTGGAGTAAGGACTTTGAAATGCCTCCAGCAGGAAGATGCAGTGTAAATGTCTAATTGCTTCTCTGCTGTCTGGATACACCACCATGCGGCTGCTACAGTTCCTTTTCTGGGAGAGAAGGAAAATCTGATCAGAAAAAGCAGCGAGAGAAAAGCCATCTGCTTGTTCATGATGGTCATGGAGCAAATTCATGTTTTAATGAAAATTTAAGCCAGTTCTCCAGCTGATCTGTCACATATGGACATACAAAAGTGACAGATGCTTTAGAAACACCAGAGAGACACTGAAATACAGCAACGCAAATTATTCCTTCTACCTAGTGCAAGATAAACAATTTGCCTTTATCTTAAATAAAAACCCCAAGAATGATGCAACATCAAGCGACGGATGTAATGGCTGCCAGGATCCACAGATGGCAGCACACCCAGATGCCAATAATCTGTCAAAAATACATAGTATTTCAGAGATGGCTCCCAAAGCACGGCAGGAACACCTACACAGTGAGAGCTGAGGCCGCAGGAGATCTAAAAGGAACTGATGAGCTCTGGGATAAACCATCCACAGCCCAACAGACGAAACGCAATAGACCCATGTCTCCCTGGGGACAATATTCCCGCTCTGTGTGCTGCTCTAACTAGCTCCCAGAGGAGAGTTTACGCTCCGTCTGGATCTATATGGCTTTTGACCCCATTAATTGTGTAGGAGATTTACTGTTCTTCATATCTGGGGTTTCAGTGTATTTTTAGAACACATACTACATCTTTGAGCTGGATGTGATGTGCATCTGCCAGCAGCCCCCGCTCCGCTTTGTGCTGAGCCACTGCTGGGAGACACTCGTCAGTTTGCGAAGGGTTTTTAGCCACGCAGCAGGCGCCAGGAAAGTGGTAAATTGTCTTTCTTTAGCAGCTCATACTGAACACTGAGACCGGGCTCCTGGCCCCCAAATTAGGACTCGGAAGCATGATTAAACACGTTGGTTTTGAAGTATGTTCAGTCACATCTCTGTCCACAGGGCTTTGAGAAAAGGATGACCTGAGATGGCCAATTCCCACTGACCAGCGGCCGGGGCGCTGAGGCAATGACGGCGGCTTTGCCCAGCAGTCCCGGAGCTCCTGGGCAGCACAGGCCGTAAGCCAGCAGCTGACGGGGTCCCTGAGGGGCCCCCACTCCAGGTCACATTTGAGCTCGTTGCTCTGCTGAGCCAACTATTGAAAACACCTTTGTCTCAGCATGTTACAAAAGGGCAGAGACTGCCCCTTTCCAAGCGCCGTGACCAGGGATGTCCCGACCGCGCCAGGCCATTGCGATCCCCCAGCCGTGCAGCACAGCCGGGAACTGGGGAAGCGATGAGCCGACGGCAGCCACGCTGCACCGGCTGTGCAGGACAGACAGCGAGAGGGACAGAGCCCACCCTGCAGGGAGGATTTCAGCTTGCCAAGGTCCAACTGTCCGAGTTGAAATATAGTAAATGCAAGGGGACTTGTTTCACGTGTGTAAAGAGAAGAAAATCTTCCTTTTCAGGCAGATTCAGATGATACCTTGAGCGTTTCCCCTTGGCATCAAAGAGCCCCCAGGCCCTCGCTCAAGAACATCGTGTTCTGCAGCACCCTTGTGTCCTCAGAGCATCTCCCTGCCAAGCAGCCTCGCAAAACGAGTACAGAAGCCTGATTTCTATCTGCATATGGCGCTGCACTTGCTTCAAGCGTGGCTGTCATCACGGTGAGAGCTGAGTGACAAACACTCATCCCGGCTCTCCAGTCTGAGACTTCTCAGGCTGGAGCTGGTAGAGAAGTCATCCACAGAGCACCATAGCGGTGCAGCTGTGGAGCCCAGGGCGGATAAATGGGCCTGCGCTGGGCTTGGCGAGGCCGAACCCGGGCTGGGAGGGCCCACACTGGGTAACTGGGACGCGGCAGTGTCCCCGCTGGGCCGGCAGCACGGGGGGTCACTGTGTGTTTTGATCATTGGAAGATAAACCCCCCGACCGGCGGGAGCCTGGGTCCCCTCCCCAGGACACGGGCTGGCGAGCAGACGCCTCCTGCACCCGTGGGCCGCAGCGATGCCTCTGCTCAGCAGCTTTGCACCGTCGCACCGTGTGGACATGAGCATGGCGGTGACACAGCCAACCCAACCGCTCCCACTCCCTCCGTCTGGAGGGTGCCGCGGCCCATCACCGCTGCGGAGGACGTGGGGCTGGCGAGGGCCTGGAGCAGGCCACGGAAGGGGGTGACGAGCCAGGGCACCGCGCCTGCCCCAGGGAGTCCGGTCCCCGCCTCGGGGACCCCGCACCCACGGGCCGCGTCCCCCCTCCGGAGGCCCCGATCCCGCCCTGCGCCCGGGTTTGTGTCACACACCGCGGGGGCCAGGCCGCACACCGCGCGCCGCTCCCCCGGCCCCGCAGCCGGCCGCAGAGCCAGGCCCAGCGGGCTGCCGGGGGGGACGGAGGCCGGCGGGGAGGGCCGGGGGCGGCGGGGCCGGGGCGGGCGCGGCCCTGAGGGGCCCCCGAGGCCCGGGCACGGGCGCAGCCCCAGGCCCCCGCCAGGCGCCGGCCGCACCGCGCATGCGCCGCCCCGCGGGAGGCCGCCCCCCCCCTCGCCCGGGCCTGCGTCGCGCATGCGCCCGCGCCTCTCGCGCCAGCCGGGGCGCGGCCGCGCTCGCCCGTGCGGCGTGACGCTCCCGCGCGGCGACCAATCGCCGCCCTCGCTTCCCGTGCGCGCTGGCGTCACACGGAGGCGGTATATAAGCGGGCGGCGCCAGTCCCGCCCCCCCCTGACAGCGTCTCGAGCCGCCGCCGCGAGAGCATCCTCCGCCGAGAGCCGCTCGCCCCGCCGCGCCCGCCGCCTCCGCCGCCGCCTCCGCCGAGGGAAGGGAAGGGAAACGTATCGTATGTCCGCTATCCAGAACCTCCAACCCTTCGGTGAGGCCCTTTGTGCGGCGGCCGGGCCGGGCCGGGCCGGGCCGGGCGGGGGAGCGGCCTGTGGGCCCCGCCCTGCCGGCCCCGCCCCGTGGCGCAGTTGCTATTCCCGGGGCCGTTGCGTCAGCCGCGGGGGGGGGGGGGGGGGGGCGGGAGGAAGGGCGGGGGCCGGGGGGGCGGGCCCTGTTGGTGACGGGCGGGCGGGCGGGCCAATGGGGAGCGCGGCGGGCCGGGGTCTGACGGGCGCTCTCCGCAGACCCCTTTGCTGATGCAAGTAAGGGTGATGACCTGCTCCCTGCCGGCACTGAGGACTACATCCATATAAGGATCCAGCAGCGGAACGGCAGGAAGACCCTCACCACAGTCCAGGGCATCGCGGATGATTACGATAAAAAGAAACTGGTGAAGGCCTTCAAAAAGGTGGGTGCTGCGGCGGCGGCGCCGGGGGCGCCCTGCGCGGGGCATCGGGCATTGGGGGGCTACGGCGGTGCCCGGAGCGGCGTTTGTGTCATCTTAAGGAGGCTTTTTTCTTTCTTCCAGAAATTCGCCTGCAATGGTACTGTAATTGAGCACCCCGAATATGGAGAAGTGATTCAGTTGCAAGGTGACCAGCGCAAGAACATATGCCAGTTCCTCGTAGAGGTAGGATGTCTTCGGCCTGCTGCGTGCGCTGGCTACATTTTAAGCTAGCATCTCTATTTTAAGGTTTTTATATTTAAGCGTGCACATCTATTTTAATAACCATGCAGGTTCTAATTTTCTTAGCGTTAGAAGAGCAGGCCGATGGAGGAAGCTCTTTCTGTTCTTCTTGAAATTCTTGCTTGAGGCAAATAGCATCCAGCAAGGTTTTGCAGTTGCGGTCTAATCTTCATCCCATACTTTAGGGGGGAGCAGAACTTTGCCAGTTCGACAGCGTCTGCAGCGTAGAGGGTGCACAGGTGTGCGCAGAGGCCTCTGCTTCGGTGTGCTGTAAAGTGCGTTTTCTTTCTTGCAGATTGGACTGGCTAAAGACGACCAGCTGAAAGTCCATGGGTTTTAAGTGCCTGTGGGTCACTGAAGCTTTATGCAAGAAGATTTCCTTACCATGAAATTCCCATCTGTCCCTTGTCATAAGTTTAAAACCAGCCAGTTTGTGTAATGTAACAATCTTGGGTCCACTGTTCAGTCTGGACTAGTGTAATTCAGTGATGTAATAAACTGACAAGAGCCCATGCTATCTCGTCTTGCTGTCCCTCATTTAACAGAGGTAAATCGGGCGTTTGGCACGGTCCAGCCTGAAGCTAAAAGTAACCAGATGTTCCAAGTTAAGCCAAGGGACTCAGCCTGTCAGTCCAGAGACTGTCCGCATCGCTCCTCAGTCCAGCTGCTCTTCCATCCCCATGGACGGTAATTCTGGCGGTGCCTCCCGCGGTCCTACACGGAGCGAGGCACCGGGCGCGAGCTGTGACATGGCACGGGGAGATAGCGCCTTCCCTCTAGGCAGTGTTGGCTCCTGGTGGCAGAGGGATTTGGGGAAGCTTGACTTTGAGCAAGAGGAGTAACTGAAGAGCGCCTTGGAGGCTGGATGTCTGCAGTTCGGGCCTGGCAGGTGCTGGGACCCCGCAAGCCCCGAGCCACCGGGCTAGCGTACTGGAAGGAACCGTTACCTTGGGTTAAACTTCTGACAAGGGATCTGTTTTGGACTAATGTAACGAGTATCATTGTAGATAGAGCCGCAGAGCTTACGTGTCACTAGCAACTGCTGCCTAATGCCCTGTGAAGTAACAGATTCTTGGTTTCATTTTTAATGTTTTATGTAATGTATTTAAAGTCTTATTTAAATAAAAATGGTTTTCAAAAGCATTTGCTTGGTGGATTGAATTGCATTCTGGAGCCAAAGTGCTTTGCTTCGGGTAAGCGGTGACACCGGCTCAGCGCTGCTGGTGCGGGAAGAGCAGGAGCGTGGTGGGAGCCGCGCTGTGGGAGGGCGGCCGCAGCAATGGGAAGGGGGAGCAGCCTGCGGAGGGGATTGAGTCATTCCCTTCCTGGGCCCGAGTTCGTTAACCCTCACACCCGCTCTTGTGCTTGTTGCGTTCCTCCCCGGGCCGGACAGCACTTCTGCTTCCTGCGAAGGCCGACCGCGGTGGCGAGGAGGGGAGGCCGCTGTCACTGTGTGCAGGCTCTGCCGCTGGGCGGGGGGGCGCAGGAGCCCCCCAGGGAGCAAGGACGAGGTCACCTCGGGGAAAGCGTGCCCTTGTGGAGCAGCTCTGGCTATGGGCGCTGGGAAGCGCCTTCTGCGGAGGAGCAACGTGAAATGTACTACAATCTGTAAGAAGGTGCAGGAAGTCTGTGCGTTGCCCCCAGCCCTGTCCGCGCTGTGGCTGCGGAGGTGACCTGTCCGCTGCCAGGGCCGGGCCGTGGGGGAGACGCTTGTGCCCTGCGCCGGGGCAGAAGCGCTGGGAGCTGCCCCGGGCAGCCCGCTCACGCTTCTGGCAGCTTTCGAAGAACAGAGCCCTGCTTGTTCACTCGCCAGCCCGCAATGATCCTGACTTTGCACCTCTTCTCCCCGCATTGCGGAGGAGCGCTCGGTTCACTGCCATTTACTTCCTTTCCTGGGAGACTTTGCTCTCGGAAGCCAAATTGCCGCAATTATGCAA
Organism: Pluvialis apricaria; assembly: GCA_017639485.1. Taxonomy (NCBI): domain Eukaryota; kingdom Metazoa; phylum Chordata; class Aves; order Charadriiformes; family Charadriidae; genus Pluvialis; species Pluvialis apricaria. Next base: position 5,575,722 of record CM030032.1, read on the forward strand.
AGCACCTGCGAGTGCACTCAAGTGGCCAGTGACCCCGAGCCCTGCCCGCTCCCCGGAGAGCGAGCGCAGGCAGCGTTGAGGCCGGGGATGTGCGTTCGTGCCTGCAGTGCGACGCAGCGCAATCGCCGGTCTGCTTCTGCTCCAAAAATCCAACTTCCCCTGCCTGTGCCGGGGCCTTTCCGAGTGCATCCAGCCGGGTTTTTGTCCCAGTGGGGTTTGCCTGGCGGCTCGCAGCCCTTCACGCGCAAGAGGCAGGTTCAGCGTCCCTCTGCCAGAAGAGCCGGGCCGGGCAGAGGCGAGGGATGCCGTGAGCACCCGCACCGGGCTGTCCTGGGCGAAGGGACCAGCCCCAGCGCCCGCGGGCCGGGCTGCAAACCTGCGTCAAGGGGCTGCCGAGCCCATCGTGCTGGAGGAAACGGCCGCTGTGTTCCCGTCACCCTGCCGGCTCATTTGGCCCAGATTGAGCCATTAAAAGCCAGAAATTGCAAAACAATTTGTTTGTTCCTTGTGAAAAACACTTCACAGAGCGAGCCATCGATCGCTGCGGAGCACGGGAGGTGCCAGGGCGCTGCTGCCTTCCTGCCCATTCAAAGCCCATTTGTTTTGGGGTTGTTTGAGGAGCACCAGTACCACTTTCGGCCAACGCAGCGAGCGTTGGGGGCACGGGCTGACAGTAACGTGCACCCGATCCGTGGCACGGTGCTCATATGTGTTTTATTGAAGGAGGGAGATAAATGTTGTCCACACAAATATGAGATGAGGGTAATTACGGGCAAGAGGAACCGTCAATATTGAAAGAAAAGATCGGTGGCAGCAGAGGGGGATTTACCGGGGGGCACTGGGCAGGCTGTGCTCGGCAGCAGGGTGTCACCGAGCCCTGGGGTGGGTGTCGCGTGCCCCCAGCCAGCGCTGCGGGGTCTGTCACCGCACACAGCCGGGGCAGTGGGCAGTGCCCACCCATCCCATGACACCCCAGAGCTTTTCGGGGTGGGGGAGAGCTGCAGGGCTGCAGGAAGGGGCTGCTCCGGGGTGGGTGGCCTGGCAAAGGGCAGAGCCACAGCAGCACGGCTGTCCCAGCTGTGTGTAGCACCGAGCACCCCCGTGATGCTGGGGGGGAGACCCTGGTGCCCACGTCTGTGGGGGCAAAGATGATGTCTCAGCTGGTGCCCGTCGCAGATCGCCGTATGTACAGCGATACAGAATCATAGAATGGTTTGGGTTGGAAGGGACCTTGGAGATCATCGAGTTCGAACCCCCCCTGCCACAGGCAGGGACACCCCCACCAGCCCAGGGTGCCCAAGGCCACGTCCAGCCTGGCCTTGAACACCTCCAGGGACGGGGCTTCAACAACCTCTCTGGGCAACCTGGGCCAGTGCCTCACCACCCTTAAAGGGAAAAACTTCTTCCTAATGTTCAATCTAAACCTGCCCTCTTCCAGCTTAAAGCCATTCCCCCTCGTCCTATCACTCCATGCCTTTGCAAAAAGTCCTTCCCCAGCTCTCCTGGAGCCCCTTTAGATACTGGAAGGCCGCAATAAGCTCTCCCTGGAGCCTTCTCTTCTCCAGGCTGAACAGCCCCAACTCTCTCAGCCTCTCCTCATAGCAGAGGTGCTCCAGCCCTCGGATCATCCTCGTGGCTCTCCTCTGGACCCGCTCCAACAGGTCCATGTCCTTCTTATGTTGGGGACTCCAGAGCTGGACGCAGTGCTCCAGGTGGGGTCTCACGAGAGCAGAGTAGAGGGGCAGAATCCCCTCCCTTGACCTGCTGGCCATGCTTCTGATGCAGCCAGGCCTGACAGGGCCCAGGGCCTGCTATACATACGTATACCTGTCTGTGCCACTATGCATGTAGGTAGACAGCTAGCTGTGTGTTTATAGATGTACATATATACTGGTGGGACCACCTCCATCCATATAGACACACAAGTGCATATGCACATATATACACCTCCCCCCCCCCCCCCCCCCCCCCCCAATCTCTCTATTAATGTCTGTATGTATCTTTTTATATACTTTTATATACATATAGATACATGTATTTATAACCATTGATACCTGTGTGGTTTTTACATAGCAAGGTACACGTGTCCCATAGCGTTACCACCCGTATGATCATATGTGTGAGTGTATGGTTGCGCGTGAGCATGCACACACACACACTCTCACACTCTCTCTCTCCCTCCAGCTAAATCTATAGGCTGTATAAACCTAGATATATCCTCTTCTGTGCATTTGTATGGCTGTTCAGAGAGAGACCATACCAGCACAAGCATGCAGTATATATGTATGTAATTATGTAACTATACATTTATCTATCGATAAGTGGATTTATCTCTGTGTGTGTATACATAGACACACATTTATATATGCGTGCACATAACCATGCCCAATTGCCTTATAGAGGCTCCATCCATACACACACGTGTGCAACATCTATATGTATACTATAGCTATATCTTTGTATCTATAGCCATACCGCCATTTATATAGAGATGTAGCTATATATTGTGTGTATGCATTAATTATGCATGTATTTAGACAGCTATAAATTATATACACACATATATAGGTATATATGCATACACAGGGCAAATAATTGCTCCATATAGTTGCCTTGCAAATAAACCTACCTACACCCCCCCCCCGATGTGCGCGCTCTCTGTGTGTGTACATATAGGTCTCTATAGTCATCGGTCTATGCGTTAATGTATCTGTGACAGACAGACAAACTGACTGCAGGGGCCCATAGCCACACACACTCCCACCCCCCCCAGCTCTGGCGTGTAGCCCTGTCTGGATCTACACCTATGTATACATCTATATATATATATCTGCATCTACGGCTACATCTTTCAGCTAGTTATATACATGTGTGTGCATAGCTACCTGCATGAATATCTGCACGTGTGTGTGTATGTATGTATAGGACTCTATATGTGAGTATGTCTGGCTCTGTATATATGTATCCGTATGTATGTGGGTGTACAGATACATATGTATAGGGGTGTGTGCATGTTCACCTGGGTAAATAGCTGTACTGTTCTAGAGCCATACATGCAACCGAGGCCAAGCACCCTGTAGCTCATGCTACCTAGAGTTGTGTTTACGTGTTCATATGTAGCTATGTATGAACATGCCCATATATGTATACAAGTGTCTGTATATATGCATGTATATCTGTGTATGTATATGGATACGTGTGTCTGGCTATATACGGCTATATGTCTATCCATCTCTGCACACGTGTGTATTTATATGTGCGTGCACTCTGTGCATATGTGTGTATATATATATACACACACGTATGCATGTTTATACACACACAGCCCTCTATATCTACATCTATACCCATATATGTTTGTATGTATCTATACACATACATATCTATGTGTATATATAAAATACACAGCTGTAGAGAGCTGGGTACGTATGGACAGATGAACAGCTCTGCATATATATGCATACATACAACCATGGCCAATTGCCTCATACAGTCTCCAGCCGCAGCGATGCACACTCCCCCTCGCCCCGCTGTGCGTGTCCGCGCACACGCGTGTGCCCGTGGGCTGCCCCCGGCGCCGCGGGTGGGTGCGGAGCCGCCCCGGGGTGGGGCAGCCGCGGCAGCGCCTTTAAAAGCGGTTCCGAGCCCGGGAGGCAGCACCCACCGAGCCCCGGCGCCAGCAGGTGAGTGCCGGTGGCTGCGGGGACCGCCCAGAGGGGACCTGGGGACACGCTGGGAGAGGGGGATGGAGAACACTTGGGGACCGGGCTGGGGGGATGCAGGGGACTCAGGGACCCGCTGGGAGAGACAGAGGGGACCTGGGACCGGCCATGCCCTGGGGACGAGCACCCTGCCTGTCAGCACTCAAGGAGCACCTGGACGACGCGCAGGTTTGGGTTCAGGCGGTCCCGCTGGCAGCGGGGCGTTGGGCTCGGTGGCCCTTATGGCTCCCTCCCAAGCGACACCGTGATTCCAGGGGACCAGCTGGGAGAGGGGGATGGAGAACACTTGGGGACCAGATGAGAGGGATGGAGGGGACTTGGGGACCCGCTGGGAGGGACAGAGGGGACTTGTGAACTGGCCATGCCCGGGGGACGAGCACCCCGCTCCCGGCACGGTGACCCCTCCCCGCAGGGCTGAGCCCGTGTCCCCGGTTCGGTGGCTGCAGCCCTTCCGCTCCCCTTCCCCGCTCAGTCTCTCCACAGCCATGAAGGTGAAGGTGTGCATCGGCCTCATCCTCGCCATCGTGGCGACCACCTGCCTGTGCCGGCCCGCGGTGGAGGCACCGGGCGCTGCGGGGGACCCCCGCCGGCTCCCCACCAGCCTGGTCCGGCGGGACTGGCCCGAGTCCCTGTCCCAGGAGCAGAAGCACCTCATCTCCCAGTTCCTGCCCCACGTCTTCACAGGTACCGGGAGGCGCGGGGTGGGCAGCCCTCGGGGGCCCCATAGGGCAGAGCCCGGCCCCCCCGCCAGCCCCCAGCCCAAGCAGCTCTAACCTGCTGCCCTTGCCCCGGCAGAGCTGAGAGACCCCAAGGGCTACGTGCACGGGGACGAGGGGACGGAGGCCCTGCATGACCACTACTACCCCGACTGGATGGACTTCGGCCGCCGCAGTGCCGAGGACTCAGTTGATGCTGAGTAGCTGCAGCGCACCAGCACGCTCGGCGCATGTCTCTCCCTGCAATAAAGCTTTGGCACTACAGCTGCCGCCGCTCGCGTCTTTGCTGGGAAGAGCTGGGGGGGAGCGCAGGCAGGTGGGATTCGCCCCCAGTCCCACCAGGAAGCGCAGGACAGAGGCCCACCGCCAGCACGCAGTGGCAGACACGGCACACGCGAGCTGCTTCGTGACTTCACATTTATTTGACAAGGGGACGTGGCACGGCCCGGGGCGAGGGACGCAGCCGGCGGGAGCAGCAGCTACACCCCGAGAAACACCCGCTGCAGCCGTCCCCCAAGCCGGGGGTGCTGCTGCTACTGCTACTCAGTGGGCAGGAAAGAGTTTAAAACCCCCAGTCCCTTTGGAAGTCAGCCCAGGTGCCGGCCAGGGCCCGGCCGGGGGCGGGAGGTCTCACCCCCCCGCAGGCGGGTGCCCCCCGGGACCGCCCGAGCCCAGGCTGAGCATCGCCCTTCGCTGCAACAGCCCCGCAGGGCCGAGCTGCGCCTCGGACAGGCTCAGCAGAGGCAGGAACAGTTTTTATTGCCAGCAACGGGCTCCCACACAGGCTCCGTGCCCCGACAGCGGGGTTCAGGGTCAGCCGCCTCCCCCCGGCGCCCCCAGCATCGCCCCACGCAACTCCCTGCACGTGGGACCCCTGCGGCTGCGTGACACGGGGCCGGGGGGAGCATCGCCCCAGGAACACGCGGCACCCCAGGGCTGTGTCCTGGCAGCCGGGGAGGAGCTGCCGGGTGCCGGGGCACCCCCGGGAGCTGAGGCTGACCCGCCCGTCCCGTCTCCATTTCCCCACGGACAGGCGATGAAGAGGACGGAGGACACGTGTTGTCCTGAGCTGGTGGGCTCCGCAGCGCCGTCACGTCAGCGTGTCCCGGGCTCCCCTGCGCTCTCCCCGGGTGTAGGACATCTCCCCTCTGGCCACCACCTTGTCCAGCCGCAGGCGCCGCAGCTTCTCCACCAGGTTCAAGCTGAAGATGCTGCTCCTGGGCGGGGGTCTGTCCTGCCCCCCACCCTCAGGCGAGGGCTGGGTGTCAGCGTCCTGGGAGGGGAGCGGGGGGGCCCACCGCGATGCAGTCCCTGGCACGGAGGCGGAGATGCCCCGCAGCAGCAAAAGCCTGATGAGTCCCAGGGGGGTGCTCGGGGGTCCGGGGCCAGGTGCCAGCGCGGGGGAAGACGGCTCCGGCGAGGGGCTGCCGAGGCTCAGCCCCTCAAGGGGCCCACAAGAAGGCACAACGGCGTTATACAGACTGGAAGGGAAGAGAGAGCAGAGGTGGGGGTCAGCGGGGGGCTCTGTCCCGGGGGATGCTGCTGCAGGGGCCGGGGGGGGCCTCAGGCAGAGCAGGGCCCCCTTTCCTCCTTCCTACGCACTCATTCACCTAATGAGCCTCGGGCTGCGGGACATCCCCCGACTGCAGCATGGCACAAGCGCCACAAAGGTCACAGCCCCGTGCTGGGGGGGGGGGGGGGGAGGGGGCTGCGGCCATGCCACCCCCGCCGCTCCCAGGAGGGGATGGGACACCGTTGCTGCTCCATGAGTGCTTTCCAAACATGCAGGGTCTTTGTCTGACGGTGCGCAGTGAACTCGGCTCACACCAACCCCCAACAAGCCTTGGAGGGGCTCATTAGGGCTAAGCAACAGTGCTCATTAATTAAGGGGCAGGCAGGCTCCAGCCCCCGGTCCTGGTTTGTGCCCAACTCCAGGGAGGAGGAAATCCACCTCCGCTCCCAGGGAAGGCGACAGCCCCTCGGCCCCTGGAGCAAACGCCGCTCTTGCCCCCAGCCCGGTGCGCCCGAGGGAGGCTCTTCTGCCCATCAAAGTGCTGCAGCACAGAGGCGGGGGGTGGTTGGTCCCAGCCCCCCGGGGGGGCAACACAGCCCTGGGCACGCAGCCACTGGAGCAGGCGGATTTGGGGACATCTCAAGTGCCAGGCATCTCTCAGAGCATCAGGGGCTGCAGGTGGCCCTGGGGCACGGGGAGCCATGCGTGGGGTGAGGAGAGGGTTAGGGGGGGATTGGGGGGCTGCGGTGGCGGTGCAGGCAGAGCAGGCGGTGGGGGGGGCCACGCGCCTTACCTGGGTGTCACCGTGGTGATCTCAGTGGTGGGGTGGAGGATGTGGCAGGTGGTGATGGTGAAGGTAGACGGGGTCTGGGGGAGGTTGTTAACAGAGAGGAACACTGGAAGGGACAGGAGACGCGGGGTTAACGGGGAGGGGGGGACACGACACAGGCAGAGAGCGGGGCTCCAGGCACGCCAGGGGAGAGCCAAAGCTGGGCTGTGAGCTGCCACCGCCCGCAGAAAGCTGCATGCAGGGGCCGCAGCTGCAGCAGCGCATGGGTGCAGCACTTGCTCAGAGGAGAGGGCTGCGAGCGGGAAGAGGAGCCGACGTTTCTCCCGGCCCCGTCCCTTCCCCGCGCCCGGGCTGCAGCGGGTGCACAGCAGCGTGGCGAGGAGGGCTCACCCCGGCAGGGCGGCTGCGGAACAGCCCTCGCGCAGCTGCAGACGGAGCATCCCCACGGGGACGGCCGGGTGGCGGGGACGGGCCAGCAGCACAAGAGGGGAGAGCAAGGGGCAGCCTGGGCAGGAGGACGGGGGCATCCTGGGGGCCACGTCCCCTCCGCCCCCTCGCCCCGCGCTCACCCCCAGGGCGCTCCTTGGCTTTGGTGGGTGTTGAGGTAGGGAGCAGCTGGAAGGAGCTGGCGTCCACCTCGTCCTCCTCCAGGTCGTTGAGGCTGTAGACCTCCTCCAGGTCAATGTCCAGCTGCCTGAAGTCCTTGGTGAGCACCCCTGGACGGGGCACCAGGATCCCACCCAGGTTGGGCCGCGCCAGCTGCTGCCAGTGGTGGAGTGTCACAGAGCCTGGGAGGGGGGGACGACAACCAGTGGGGACTCAGCTGGCATCACCGGACCCTGCTGGCACCTCCAGCTCTGCACACCGGGGAAGCCCCCTCCACCCCTCACCTTCCAGGGGCTTCACGATCTGCAGCTTCTCGGGCAGGTAGGTGAGGGAGCCGAGGGAGAAGCCGGAGCCGGCCGTGAGCTCCGAGCCCCCTGAGTAGTTGGTCCCGGTGGAGACGATGCTCTCGTTGGGGGTGAGGAAGCCGCTGGAGCTCTCCCCATCCCTCAGCCGCCATAGCTTGTGCTCCCGCTCCGCCTCGAAGAAGGAGCGCTCCTCCGAGGAATGGCTCTGCTGCCGCGCCGACAGCCGCTGCACCGCTGCCTCCAGGTCCTGCTGGCCCGGGGATGCCCGCGGCTCCTCTCCAGCCCCCTCGCCCCTGCCGGTGGGCACAGCGTTAGGGTGCTGGGGGCCATGGTCCCCGCACCGCACCCCCCTCACGCCGTGCCTGGATCCCGGCCAGCAGCGGGCTCCGGCCGTGCTTGCCCTCCCCCTGCCCCAGGCTGGCGGCATCGATTAATGCTCGGATGTGATCAGCATCTCGCCAACACCCGCAGGGGCAGCGGCTCTGTCCCTCCCAGCCCGAGCCCCCGCTGCGGCACTCACTGGGCGCCCTCCGAGCCGGAGAAGCTGGTGTGGGGGGTGTTGGTTCCCCCGGAGGGGGCGGCTGACAACTGCTTGGAGCCCGGCATGTGGTGGGGAGTCTCGGAGCAAGACTTGGCTTTGGCCGCCTGGTTCACCGCTTTCACCGTCTCAAAGACGCGCAGGTAGCTCCTGCGGGCAGGAAACAGGCAGGGATGGACCCTCGCGCCAGCCCCCAGGGACCCCCGCCTGGCCCAGCACCAGCCACTGCTGCCAGCACCCACTTGTAGTCCGAGGAGGAGCTGTCTGTCCCCTTCCTCATCGTCCCCTTGATCTCAGCCGCCAGCGAGTCCTGGAGACGTGGGGGGCACAGTGTCAGCAGAGGGGAGAGCGGAGCCCCCGCCCCTCCCGCCATCCCACCGCCCGTGCCCCCCCGCTCACCACGGGCAGCAGGCTGGGGCCACCGTAGCGGCTGACGGTGCTGTTGGGCAGGCTGCGGTTGCGCAGGCTCTTGATCTCCTCCTGGGCTTCCTGCAGCATCCCGCCGCACTCGGCGTACTTCTCCTGCAGGTCCCGCAGCTGCGGGCACAGGCGCAGCTCAAGCACGGCCCCGGGGGCAGCGGGGCAGGACCCCCCCCCCCACCAGCCAGGGCACCCACGGCCGGGCCCTCCCCGGGCTCACCTCCGTCCGGAGCTGCTGCTGCACCTCCTTCGCCACGGCCAGGTGCTGCTGGAGCTCCTCCACCTCCGAGCCGTACTGCGGGCAGGAGCGGGCAGGTCAGGGAGCTGTGCCCCGCACCCCCAGCACCCCCCGGCAGCGGGCAGGGGACACTCACCGTAGCGGCACTTCTGCTGCAGGTCCACGACCTGCGCCAGGAGCTGGCTGATCTCCTCCTGCTGCCGCGCCGTGTCCTCCGCCTTGCGGGCCAGCTCGTCGGAGAGGTAAACGACCTGCTGGCTTGCTTCGGCTGGGGAAGGCCCGGGATCCATCACCACGTGGGCACGGCCCCCCAGCCCCAGCCCGTGCAGTGATGCTGGGCAGTGCCTGCAGACCCCCCCACCCAAGCCCGGAGAGGAGCTGCCCCCACGAACGCAGCCTCACGTACAGAACTGCTCCACGCAGTCGATCATCAGCTGCTGCTCCTGGTCCTCGTACTGACAGGTCTCGGTTGCGATGTTGGTGGCCTGGGGGAGAGGGTCGGAGCGGCTGACTGTGACGGGCAGGACCTCCAGCCCCCCAGGGGCCAGCTCAGGCCCCCCGGCGGTGAGCGGGGCAGAGGGGGGGCACAGAGAGGGCGTCCCACCAGGCGGCTCCACTCACCTCCATGCGGAGCTTCTGGTTCTCCTCCTCCAGGCTCTTGAGCTTCTGCTGCAAGGTGTCGTACTGGAAGTACTGCTGCAGGGACAGCGAGGACTCGTGCCGGCGCAGCCTGGGGACGGCAGGGAGGGCGCTGAGCACCCGCAGTGTGGGCAGGATTGGGCTGCCCACCCAGCCCCCCAGCCAGCCCCTGCCCACTCCCCCCAGCTCCCAGGCAGGCGCCTGCAATGACCCAGCTCACCGCGCTGGACCCATGGCAGCCATGCGAGAGGAGGGAGCGGGAGCCCCGGCACTACCCCAGGGAGGGCGATGGCTACAGCCCAACGCCTCTGCCCGGCCCCCCAGGGGCGAGCTGTGGGACAGGGACCCCCCCACTCACGGCGTGGAGGTGGCGGAGGTGGGCTCGCTCTCCTCCGTCGTGGTGGTGTAGAAGTGGAGCAGGTCATCCCGCATGGAGACCTCGTGGCGCAGCTGCGCAATCTGGGAAGGGAAGGGGCATCAGGGCATGGCAGAGGGGACCACGGCCACCCACGGCCCCCGGGCCGGGCACGCAGGGGGCCAAGGCCAGGACCCTGCACCCGGGAGCCGTTACCTCCTCTTTGGCCAACTCCAGCTGCTCCTCCAGGAGCTCATTGCGCTCGGTCAGGCTCCGGTTCTGCTTCAGCAGGGACTGCCCGATGCGCGCCGCCAACTCCAGGTCCCGCTCCTTCTGCAAGGGGCAGATCTGCGTCAGCCGGGGCTGTCCTCCGCTCTGCCCCCTCTTCCCCAGCCCTCACCCACCTCTGCGTCCCCGGGGTCCCACCGTCCCCCAGCCCTCCCACCAGCCCAAGGCCCATGCACAGCGCGGGCACCGGCGTACCTCATCCAGCAGGTTGGTGACAGCATCGATGTCATGGTAGGTCTTCGTGATCCTGACCACCCGCTCAGCACACAGGACTGGGGGAGAAGGGCAAAGGGTGAACCCCCACACCGCGGGAGCGCCGGCCCAGGGGCTCAGCGTTTCCCCTGCCCACGCCACGGCTTCCCACCGGCACTCACTGCCCCGGGGTTGCACAGCAGAGGGAATGGGAGGCAGCTGCTGCAGGCGGCACAAAGCTGCTCCACGCTGGTCACCAAAAAGGACCTTTTATCTGCTTGGCAGCACCAGCCACGGGGCAGGGCGGAGGCAGGCAGGGACGCTCCCAGCCCTCACAGCACCACGGCAAACGGGGTGCCCCCACCTCACCCCCCCCAACCCTGCCCACATCTTGGGGCAGCAGGAGAGACACCCAGCGCCCCTCGCCGCACCCGCCACCCCCGCCCAGACGGCAAGACCCCAGCCCCCCGCAGGACACACGGACGGGAAGGAGGGATGTGGAAAGGCAGGCAGCAGGGACAGAATCGGAGGTGACATCTCCGGCAAAAAGCAGGCTGGAGCTCCAGTATAAATAGCGCTGGGTGGCACCATGCAGAGCCAGGCTCGCAGGCAGCGTCCCCTCCAATCTGTCCCCAGCCCCCTCCCCCAGATGTCCCCCTTGAGAAGCCAGCCCTGCCCTAGTTTCTCCCTGGAGATGCTGGCCGAGGCAGAGCCAAGCGCATCCTCTCGGGATGCTGCACCCCGCACCCCCCCGATGCCCCTCCAGCCGCAGCGACGCAGCGATCCACACTCTGAGCAACAGGGGCAAAGGCAGCTGCGGGCAGGTTGCCTCAGTAACAGGCAGCTGCCTGCTACGCCAACAGCACGCAGCGCTGCTGCATCGCGCCGGGCCCCAGCTAAAGCCCTGCCTCCTCCCCTGCCACTATCTGGGTCTCTGGCAGGGAGAGGGGACACGAGGACGTCGGTCCCCCCGGCACCGATCCTGCCAACTGCGCCTGCAGAAGCTGCCAGACAGCGCCGGGCACGCACCCAGATGGCAGCGCTGGAGCCGCACGGTGGGAGAGAGCTGGCAGCGAGCATGAAGCCCCGGTCCCTGCCTGCACCCCAGGCCCTGCCCGCACCACCCGGCCGCTCCCGATGCTCCCCTCTGATGTTCAACTGCCCCGAGGACGCGTGCCTCAGTTTCCCCTGGCAGAGCAGCGCTGGCTGTACTCGGGGCCTCGACCTGCGCCCCCCGCCATGACCGTGCTCCCCAGCTGGGCAGACAAAGTGGGTTAACGGGAGAGGCTCAGCCACACAAATCCCATTACGCCGCCCCAGCTGGGGTTGTGTAATGGTGCGCGTGTTGTCAAGGCAGTGCCCGCACCCACCACCCCCGTGCGGTCCCCACCACCCTGGGTGCCGGCCCTGCACCCCAGCGGGCGCGTACCCCAGTGGGCACATCCACGGGGAGAGGGGCCAACCTCAGCGCCAGCCCCATGCCCCTCCCCGCGCCCCAACAGGGCCTGCTCCCTGCAGGGGTCCCCAACCGGACCTCGTCAGGCTGTTGAGCCGTTAATTGGAAATAATTAGAGCATGAGCATCGTTACGGTTTGAGCGAGTGGCAGGCCCTGGGAGGCACTGGGGGCTGCAGTGCTGGCAAACACGTAAACACCCACCCCATCTGCGGGCCTGATCCAGCGCGATGCAGGGACCGCGCGATGCGGGGACCCGCGCCCCATGGGAGGGCAGACCCCCATCCCCATGGGCACATGCAGACCCGGTGGGGGCCCCTCGCCCCATCCCTCTGCCTGTTCCCCGCCACCACCGGAGCGGGGACACCCCTCCCTGGGGTCGGGGTGACCCGGGGGACCCCCAAGGGACAAGGTGGCAGCTTCCCTGGGATGGAGCCCTGCGAGCGGGGGCCGGGGCCGCGCACCCCGCAGCGGGGAGGGGGAACCGCACGGACGGGAAAGGCGACGGCAGCCACCGGGGGGAGAGACCCCGACCCCGACCGCCCCCGCCGGACCGGACCGGACCAGCCCCGCTCCGCGCCCCCCCGGCCCCCGCCCGCGGGGGGAGCCCGGACCGGGGCAGGAGCGGACCGGACCGCCCTCACCTTCCTCCAGCTCCCGGGCGATGGGGTCGGCGCCGCCGCCCCGCTCCGCGTTCCCGGTCAGCTCGTCGTAGCCGGCGGGACTGCTCCAGATCTCCATCGCGCCCGGCCGAGCCCCCGCCGCCCGCTCCCGCCCCTATTTATAGGGTCGCCCCGTCTGCGCGCACCTGCCCGGGCGCGTCCCTCCGAGCCGGGGCCGGGGCCGGGGCCGGGGGCGGTGCCGGGCGGCAGCGGGGCGGGGGCGGCGGGATCGGGGGGGCCGGAGCTGCCCACTCCCCCCGCTCCGCCGCGGCGTGGATCAGCTCACTGCGGCTGCCCGCTCCCCCGGGGCGCCGGGGGACACCGTCCCCATCACGCACCCCAGGGCCAGGCTCCCTTGGGGCACCCCACGGACACTGTCCCCATCACGCACCCCAGGGCCAGGCTCCCTTGGGGCACCCCACGGACACCGTCCCCATCCTGCACCCCAGGGCCAGGCTCCCTTGGGGCACCCCACGGACACCGTCCCCATCACGCACCCCAGGGCCAGGCTCCCTTGGGGCACCCCACGGACACCGTCCCCATCCTGCACCCCAGGGCCAGGCTCCCTTGGGGCACCCCACGGACACCGTCCCCATCCCGCACCCCAGGGCCAGGCTCCCTTGGGGCACCCCACGGACACTGTCCCCATCACGCACCCCAGGGCCAGGCTCCCTTGGGGCACCCCACGGACACCGTCCCCATCCTGCACCCCAGGGCCAGGCTCCCTGTTGGAGCACCCTGGGGACCCATCAGGACAGTCCTGCTCAGCCCTGGGGTGCCGGTGCAGCTCGGCTCAGTGTCCCACCTCCCGGCCCATGGACACAGGGGTGTCTGGGGACACATGGGTCCCCATGGATGGTGCCGAGGGGACACTGGGGAGTCACTGGTCCCTGAGCAGCAGCTTTGCAGGGCTGACCCTAGATGAGTCACGCACAAACAGCTTCTGCCCCTTAGGAGGAACAAGGAAGAGGTTTCAGGTCCTTCTCCGTAAACTCAGTCTGTGTGCAGGGCTGGGGACCCTGTGACGGTCACATCACGTCATGCCACAGCATGACCTTTGTTAAAGCTCCCTGCCCTTTGCCTGGCCAGCCTCGCTCTTCACCCCAGCCTGTCCCCAGGCCCGGGTCCCCCCATCGTCACCAACACAGCTCACCGCAAACCCTGCACGCTTGGGTGCCCAGTGCGGTGCTGGGACCTGCCAGGTCTGTGAGCCGGGAAAGGGCTTTGCCAAACCCCCTCCAACCTGTCCCACTCAGCGACCCCTGCTCTGAGCGTGGGGTGGCACCAGCCCGGCCCCCCCGTGCCCCGTCCAGGCTGCCCCGCGCCCCCTGGCTGGCCCCCCCGGCTCCCCCACAACCACCCTTGTGCAGAGGCAGCGCTGGAGCAGGAGCGCTGAATAAATCATGCTGCGCTGAATTATGGAGGAGCTGGCTGGCACGTAGCAACCAGCCTTGCGGGCAGGAGGGCAGCGGGGCTGCGCTGAGCACCCCACACCACAGCACCACGGCGCGCTGGTAATGCCGCCATACACGCTGCCTGCCCCCATCGCCTGCCCCAGTGCTGTTCTTCATTAGCACCAAACTAATCGATGAATTGATGAGGCTGGGGCTGGAGTTGCCCCTCAGCAACACACGGTGCCTCTATTTGCCTGCTGGACTCCCGCCCGCTGGAGTCCTGACCCCAAACCACGTCCTGCCGTAACCACTGGGACCCTCCTGGAGCTGGGGCCGGAGCCCGGCACCCTTGGTCCCTGCCTCTCCCTCCTCCTCGCACTGGTGACTCTCCTGGGGGCGGCAGAGCGTGAGGGCAGGGACCCAGCCAGCTCACCGGGGCGCCCGTCCCCCGGGGACCCCAAGGAGACGAGCGTCCGTCTGCCACGGACAGGCAGGAGCCGCTTCTTCCTAATCCCCTGCCCAGGGATTTGCTCCTCCGGGCAGGTCCCCCGCGTCTCTGCGCAAGCAGCTTACGGGGGGGCTATTTCTGACGGCAGCTTAAAGGTTTGGGGAAAGGGATGAGGCAGCATGGGCCCCCTCCACGCCGCACACACGAGCGGCACCGGAGGCACAGAGAAACGTGACCGGTGGGGCTCCCGGGGCCCAGCACGGCTGTCCCCGCAGCGAGGGGCCGGGGGTGCCCGGGGCCCGGCTCGGGCGGCCGCTCCCCGCCCCGCGGCACGCAAACGGCGCCGGGGCTCAGTCCCCGCCGCTGCCGCTGGGGGCTGGGGGTGCTGCTCACCCCGCCGGCTGCAGCCGCAGGGAGCGGGTGGACGGGGAGGGCTGGGGCACGGCGGGGGCTTTGTCCCCAGCCCAGCCCGTCGCAGGCAGGGGGGGTGGGCGCGGGGCCGGGCCCTCAGCCCCATCTGTCTCCTCTGCCCCACATCCATCCCCCAGCCCCTCGCTCTAATCCTGCCCCCGCCACACGTGGGCCAGAGGCAGAAGCAAAGCAGAGATAATCCTTCTGTGCCCCCCGCTGAACCCCGACCCTGTGCCAGGAACGGGCCTCACCGCAGCAGTGTCACCCATCGCCCCTGCCCGGCTGCGGGGGCTACCAGTGCCCCCCCCCGGGCACCTGCACCCCACGGCTCCAGGGGGCTTCGCCGGCAGCAGCCGCCCCGCGCCCCCCTCGGCCGCTCCGGGCTCCTGTGTCCGGTGGGGCAGCAGCCCTGGGGGCCACTGGCGCACCCGCCACCATGCCGTCGCCGGTGTCGCACGCTGGGGAGCACGGCGCAGGGCAGGGGGAGCGGGGGAGCGCGGGGAGTCCCTGGGGATGGCAGTGGCTCTCTCCAAGCGTCCGGCTCGGCTCAGCAGAAGCTGCTCCCAGAATTAGCCCGGGATGTTCCGGGCGAGGAAATCCAGCCCCTCAATCCTGTTAGCGGCGATTAGCCCCTGCGCAGCCTTCGCCGCCCCGGCCCGGCCACCGCTGCCCGCGCCGCTGCCCGCGCCCCCACGGGCCGAGGCACTCACGGAAATACTGCAGAGTCTCCTCGATCTGCTGGGGGGTGAGGGGGGCGGCGGGCTCCGGGGGGCCGGGGGTGGCACGCAGCCAGTCGTCGTGGTCGTAGCCGAAGACGGTGTCAGCCCGCAGCGTGTAGCGGGGCAGCTGCTCGCCCAGCAGGCTGATGATCTCCACCTCGGGGACATCGCCGCTGCACAAGTCTGGGGACAGAGGGGTACGGCATCAGCCGAGGGTGGGGGGCACCCGGGAGGGAGGGGGTGCAGGGGGGATGATGGTGGGGGAGCGCTTTCTGCACCCCTCTGCCCAGTCTGTCCCCTCGGGGTTTGGGGCTGGTGCCACCAGCTGGGTCTGTCCCCACAGCCACTCGTGTGGGGACTGGGGGTCCCCCCACCGGGTGGCACACAGGGACCCCCCCGTCCCAGCTCTCCTCTGCGCCCCCCTCGCCCCCCGCTTTCTGCAGGCAGGGTCCTGCTGCCATCTCCTGGCCACGCTCTGCCCGCCCGAGCGGCGCTGGGGACAGCAGGCGGCGTGGGGCGAGGGATGCCGGGACGGTGGCTCAGCTCCGGCCACGCCATGGGGACAGGACGAAGGACCAGCCTGGACCTGCCCCAGCTCCTCACCCCCCCTCACCCCGGTCCCCAGGGCCACCCACCGGCACCACCCGGCTCTACCCACCGGTGATGGTCGCGACATCGCGGCGTCCACCCGTGGCCGACCCGTGGGGTGCAGGGCTGCCGTGGGGCAGGGCAGCAGTGGGAGAGTCCGGGCCGGGCTGGAGGTGGCAAGCGGGTGGGCGCTGGCCGGGGGGGGTCTCTTGTGGGACCGCGGTGTCCAGTTTGGCTGGTGTTACGTGGGGGGTGCCGCTGCCATGAGGAGAAGCCCCTTCCTCCCTGGCTCCCTGGAGTGGTGCTGGCAGACAGCAAAGTCCCTTCTCTGGCCCCTGCCTGGGGAGAAGGAGCTGTTAGGGTGACGCTCTGGGGACACATCCTGCACCCCAGCCACACACTCAAGCATCCGCATGTCCCCTAGCATCCTGCCGGCTGGCCAAACCCCCTCCCCAGGGCAGCATCTGCCCCAGGCCTGGAGGCTGCGGAGACCTGGACAGCACGGCCAGGGCCCAGGCGTCCCCGCTGCCCCGCCAGCCCACGGGCTGCTGTGGGGACAGGGCCACCGCAGGTACGGCCAGCGCCCAGACAGGCCCCAGCTCAGCCTGTGCCTGCTGCTGGACGTGGAGCAGTTTTGGGCATGGCACCGGGTCGGCGTACCTGCTCAGCGCCGCCTCTGCCGCAGCCGCTGTGTGACGCAGGGGGCTCAGCACCAAAGCAAAGACTTGGTGATGTCCGGATCAGCACCAGATGGGAGAGGGTGCTCCAAAGGGACCGGGCAGGACCCTGCTCCCCCCAGGCTGGCAGCCAGGTCCCTGCCGGCAGGAGCGGGCAGGAGAAGGAGCCGTACAGCTGCTCGGCAGTGGGTGGACACGGCTGTGGTGCCAGCAGCTCTCGCGGGAGCCCTCGGGAGCCCCACCTTGGAGAGCAAAGTTCGGCTGTGATCCTCCACCCCATCAGCACCAGGATGCGGAGCAGGGACCTGCTGCGTTGCCCAGGGCAGGGCTGGGCAGCATCCATGGCCATCCCATCCCAGCCATAAACACATCACGAGACAGGCCATAAAACCAGCACGTTCCTGCTCTCCTGCCACCTCCAGTGGCACTGGCTCAGGCTGCAGCCACCGCTGGCACTGCTGCCCCTCTCCGCTGCCCTGGGGGGCAGGAGCCTCCCGCGCAAGCCCCATGCCCCCCACGTCTGCCCCTGCTCCCACCTCTGCTGCAGTGGGAGCTGCGGCACCAGCAGCCCCTCGGCCCTGGGAGCAGGTTCGTGCCAGGGCATCGCTGCCCTCCCTCCTGGCACGTGCTCATGGCTGCTGTCACGTCTGCAGCACCCAGGCCAGGCCACCCTGCACGTCCCTCCAGCGAGGCCGGATCCTCCCCAGCACACGGGACAGGCAGGAGGCTGCAGGGACACCCCGGAGCACACCCACAGCTCCCTTGCCCCGCGGCACCGGCACCACCAGACCTAGGCGGCCCAATCCTGCACCGTGCCGCCCAGAGAACAGCTCCCCAGTCCCAAACCACCGGACCCTCTCCCGCCCCACTTCTCCCCTGAGAAGGAAGGGGACCCACCGTGCCGAGGTGCCGGGCTTCCGCTGCCCCGCTCCCCGCTCTGCCGCCGGCTCTGGGGAGGGAGCCCGGCCGGTGAGTCAGCACTCAGCCGGGGCTGCCAGAGCCCTGCGTCTCCTTTTGGCCCCGCTCCTGCACATACATTAACTCTCCCCACGGGGGGACCTTGTTCAGACACGTGTGAGCAGCTGCCATCACCCCAGACCCCGCTGTACCCCGGCCACCAGCGTTCGGCTGCGGGGTGACCTGGGGACCTGCCCCACGGGGGCTGGCGGGGAGCTGGGTGAGAGCGGGAGGACGGTGGACCCGGGGCACCGGCCGGTGGTGGTGGGCCAGGAGAAGCAGGGCCCCGGCTCAGCCCACACCCGGGTGCACGTGCAGACCTGTGCTTGCTGCACTGCTCTCTGCCCTGCGCCGATGCCGTCATGCAGGTGCTGCCCGGGCACCTCCCTGCCTGCGCAGCCTCGCAGCGGGGCTGGACTGGGCTCGACCCGCAGCCCCTTCCCACCCTGCACCCGCTGCCGATGCCCGGCAGCAGCTGAGCGGTGCTGGGGAAGCTGGGCGCGCTCCGGGCTATTTTTTGCTCTCAGCTGCTGTGGCAGGAGCTTGGGGCTGGGGAGGGGAGGCTGCTCAAAGCAAGGAACCTCCGCAAGTGTCCGGGTTGGGGGGCTGCAGAGCAGCAAGGCCAATGCGCCGGGTGAGCGCGAGGTGGTGGCTCGGTCCCACTGCTGGGACGGTGGCAGCTGCAGTCCTGCCCTGCCCCAGCCCAGGGAACGTCCCCAGAGGGGTCCCCGCAGAGCCCCCCGGGGCTGGGGCTGGGAACATCCCTGCTGTGGCGCAGGGAAGGGTACGGCCACGGCCAGGCTGCGCTCCCACAGCCCGTTCTACCCCACCCCGATGCTCAGGCGGCCCCAGGAGGCAGCATCTGCCCGAAGCATCGTTCAGAAATGGGTCTCTCCCTGCACCCGCAGCCGTCAGGCGGTGGACTCTGGCCCCAGCAGTTGCTCCTGCGCGCTGCCTGGCTCCCCGGCCCAGAGCTCAGCTCCATCGCCTCTGCTCTATCGTGACCCCCGGCCCTGCCACACACCGCGCTGCGACGGCCCACGCCATGGGTCTCCAGCGCCCGAGGGGCTGAGCCCTCCTTTCCCTTCTCCCTGGAGAAATACCCTCAGCAGCGGCGGCCTCTTCCCGCAGAGCAGGAAAACCCTCCCCGCTCCCACGCAGGCTTCCTGGTCATCGAGGACCACCAAACACGGCCAGACCGCGGCCACCACCACCCAGCGCCCTCCCCAGCCGGCCGCTACTGCCGCCAAACCGACCCCCAGGACCCCCAGGACCCCGTCCCTGCCGCAGGCCCCCGGCTGCTGACACCCAGGGAGTGGGACATCCCACCCGGGCGAGGGGCAAAGGCTTCGGCAGCGGAGTGTGGAAACGCGTTCCGGGTGTCGGAGCCCACGAGCGGGAGTGGGAGAGGGGGGAGCCAAGCGCCGGGAGAAGGGGCGAGACAAGGCAAATTCTGCGGGGGGCTCCGGCAGGCTGTGACATCCCCGGGGGACCAGCGGGGACCGGCACGGCCCAGGGCTCGCTTGCTGGGGCTGCTCAGGGACTCGGGGCGCCCGGAGGTGCCGGGGTTTGGTGCGCCCGGGGGGAAAACGGGACACCGGGGGGAGCACAGCGCACCCCATGACAGCGGGGACCCGGTGCGGCCGGGGGTGCGGGGGCTGCCGGAGCTCGGTGCAGCGGGGGATGCCAGGGGGCGACATGGGTCGGTGTGGGGGGGGTGTGCCGGGGGTCGGCGGGTGCCGGTGCACAGGGGGTGGTGGGGGTCGGCGGATCCCGGTGCAGGGGGGATGCCAGGGGTCAGTGGGTCCCAATGCGGGGGGATGGCGGGGGTCGGCGGGTCCCGGTGCGGGGGGGATGGCGGGGGTCGGCGGGTCCCGGTGCGGGGGGGATGGCGGGGGTCGGCGGGTCCCGGTGCGGGGGTGGATGCCGGGGGTCGGCGGGTCCCGGTGCAGGGGGGATGCCGGGGGTCGGCGGGTCCCGGTGCCGTCCCAGGGGGGTGGCGGGGCGCACTCACCGCTGGGCGCTGCTGCCGGCGCGGAGGCGGCGGTGGGGCCCTCGTACATCGCTCCCGCGGCCCCGCCGATAACAAAAGCCGCTCCCCGGGCAGGTGCGGAGCTCGGCCGGGCATGCCGGGACCTGTAGTCCGACCCGTCGCCTCCCGGGGCTTCCCCCCGGCTCTCCCCAACCCGGGGGATGCAGCTCCCGAAGGGACCCCACGGTACGGGTCTCCTCCAGCTCCGTTTCCCCCCCCAAAATCCCGGCGGTGCCCCCCGGCAGCCCTGTTGCGGTGAGGCTGGGGGTCTTGGGGTGTACAGTCCTGCCCCGGCAAGGGGACCCCAGGGTGGGCAAGTGGCATATCCCTGCCCATGGCCCCGGGAGGTGCCGGGTCCCGCGGCCGTGCCTTAGGCACGGCCGCGGGACCCGGCACCTCCCGGGGCAGATGCTCTGGGGCACCTTAGGGTGCTCCAGGCTCTGCATGGCCAAAAACGCAGCCCAGGGCACACAGGGATGGAGTCCCACGTCCGCTCAGGCACGGATGCTTGGGGTGCAGCAAAGTGCCGGCAGCTCTGCCGGCGTCCCTGGGGACACGGGTGAGGGAGAGACGGTGCAGGCTGGGAAACAGGAGCTTCTGCGTGTCACCCTGGGGACCTACCTGGCAGGGCAGCGGAGCCTGCACTCATAGAGACGCAGATTTGGGTGCACGAATGCTCTCCCACACTGCGCAGCCAGCAAGGTTGGCTTGGCTCAGCCTTGCCACAAGCCAGCAAGGGCTGGCTTGGCTGAACTGCCTGTCCCCACGCTGCACAGGGGCCTTATCCCTATTCCCTCTCATGGATCCATCTCTTGTTCTGGCAGCGGCCGCAGCAGGCAGAGGGCTGCCTGGGCCCCCAGCATCGTTGTTTGAGCCACTGAGCTGCCCCGGCCTCGCTGCCCTCCGGAAGCGCGCTCGGCCCTACCGGGGCTGCCCGGAAAGCAGCTGTTGTTTTGCTCGTCCCCGGTGCTGGCACGGGCTGCGGCAGGAAGAATGGCCGCATCCCTGCCGCACCGGGGCTTGGCTGCGGCCGCAGGGCTGAGCTCAGCGCAGGATGTTCCCCCGAGCCGGCGGTGGGGCAGTGCCGGAGCCAGCCCCGCTTCCCAGAGCGGCTCCTGCTGCCTTTGTCCCCAGCTCGACCCTGCCCCAGCCCAGGCTGCTACCGGGACCGGCCACGGCACACCACAACAGACGGGTAAACCTTCATGTCCTGCAGCGCTCTGCAGCAGCCGGGGGCCCGTGCATGGTGGGCACCCACCTCCCCATCCCCCAGGCTGGGCGCAGCGGCGGAGCCGAGCGAACGCGTGAGGCCAGAGGAGTCGATGCTGACAGCGAGCAGGAACGGCTGCGACTTCGTTCCCAGCTCCCTTTGATCGCGTCGCCCCATCTCCCCGCGCTGGCGGCAGCCGTGTCGGGCTGATTAGTGTCTCGCCAGTAGCTGCACAGAACGAGCTGTGCTGCAGCCGGCAGAGCTCAGAGCCGGGGGGTCGGGGACGACGTCCTCGCTCTCCAGCTGCCTCCCGTGTCACAGTGGTGGGTGTCTCACTGAACCGATGCAGCAATCGCAGCACCTCGAGCCACCGGCGCAGTGCAGACATGGCTGTGGGACCCAACTCCCCTCTCCAGGTCCCCCACCTCTGCGTAGGGAGCCCCTGCGTCCCCGGCTGTCCCCCGCAGGATGGATGCACAGGGCAGAGGTACAAACGCACCAGGGACGGGAACATGGGCACCCCGGGGCCGCCTGTGCTTCACCCTTCCATCGCCCGGCACGGGCACCCCAGCAGGCAAACCCACAGCCTCGCATGGAGCTGCTGTGGGCGATCTCCTGCCTCCGGGCTCAGCCTTGCCCAAAAAGGCGCCGTGGGAAAGCACGGGGCAGCCGGCAGCATCTGTCCCTGGCCCTGTTGCCACGCCGAGGAGGCCACCGAGCAGATGGGCAGCCCTGAAGTTGGTGGGTAACTTTGTGAACAGACAGTTTCCACCTCCCAGCACGGTGCCTGCCCGGCGCCGCTTCCCCAGCGCCCTCCCGGGGCGCAGCTGTCAGAGTCAGCATTTCAGCTGAGAATATTTCCTCCCGCCATCTGTTCCCGCCGTGAAGCCGGGCTGCGGAAGGAGGCAACCAGGTTTGTCTGAGTAAATCACTTTTTTAACCTGGCCTCTTGCGGCTCCATCCAGGCTTCGCTCCATCAATCAGCACGGCTCGCTCCCCACCGGCACATTTATCCTCCCGAGCTCGTTAAAGTCAGCTCTGCGCAGCAGCAGAGAGGAGACGCTGGTGATGCTGCCTAATGAACAAACATCTTAATTACTGGGAGTTTTTACCTCCTCTGACAGAGCAGACAGACGCCCGGACGGGGCCGGCATGCTAAGGACCCAGCGCGGCGACGGGCGAGGGAAGGGCTGGCAGCGAGTCTGGGTGCGCGGCTGCCGGCGGGAGCTGCTGCCGGTGCTGCGGTGCTGTGAGCGGGCGGCCCGTGCCGTGCCGAGCATCGTCCCCGAGGCACAGGGAGGGGCACAGCCTGCTTGTCCCCCCGGCCGCCACCCGAGCCCTGGGCCAGGCATAGCGGGTGCAGAGCATGGGAAGGAGCTCACCGAGGGCATCCAGCCCCAGGGAGCGAACCACCAACGCCTGGCCCGGGCAGGGCGATGGCCACCTCCACCCCGGCTGCCCCGAGGGGACACACCGACCTTCCCCAGCCGACAGAAGAACAGGCTCAGGGCAACGCGGGGCTGGGGGGGTTATTTTATTCTTTGCTTTGGTCTATACAAAAACAACTTACAGAAATAATAAAATCTTCCATTCCTGAACCACGCTCCAGTAACTATCCATCCCTTTCCGGTGGAAGCGTTAAACCACCATCAGATCTAGAGCCTCTTTAAAAATGTGTTAGATAAGGGAGGAGGGGACGGAAACACACCACTCACCAAAAAGAAGGGAAACGGGTTAAAATGTGCAACAGAGATCGGTACAAGGACACGGTTCCTAATGCTGGAGTCACTCCTCTATGGGTACTGGTAGGATAGGCAGGTACACAAAGTCAGCTCCCCAACGGCTGATCGGAAAGAATTAAACCGCAGACATCCCGATGGCTAAAACGAAGGTCCTGGGACACGGCACCCTTTGGTTTCGGCAGACTCTGGATTGGCCTGATTAAGTTCGAGTGCGCAGAAAGCAAAGGGTTTTCCCATGTTAGATTCCTTTGCTAGAACACTAACACGCAGAACAAATACTGGGGAAGTTAGAAAGCACAAACTTAAAGACGGCAAAAGCCGTTGGCACCATATTAAAAATAAAAAAGAAATATATATTCATAGAAAAGACTATTTTGCCAATGAAAAGTTGCTAACGGTGCAGGGTTTGTGTATTTTAAAGCTTCAGAAACAGTATCTTGGATGCTGGATGCGGCAGTAGGTGCTCGAAGCAGTCCCAGGAGGAAGGACCTTCTCCACAGACCCACAGCGAAGAAAAAAAAATCGAAAAATAAAACCTCTCGTGGGAATGGAAAAGTTTGTCTTCTCAGGCACTTCTGTCTCCCAAGTCCTTCTTGCGAATGCTCAGCTCTGGGGCCACCCTCTTCTGCATGGAGAAAACACCTGCGTGTGGCAGGAGAGAGCTCCCGTTACTCGACCCAGTAGGGAAACTGGAGGAGACCAGCGCCCAGCGCCCCCCGAGCCCACGGGGCAATGGGGATGCCGACCCGCGGCAGCGCCGGGGACCCCACGGCAGCACCAGGGACGCTGCGGCATGCCAGACCCCAGCAGCCAGCCCTGCCTCCCTCCTCCGGGGCCGAGCATGCCCTCCATAAGCGCCCGCAGCCCGGGCAGATGGCGCAGCCTACCTGGTGCGGGGGCTGCGGGGCGGGTTAGGCGAGCATGTGGTCAGCAAAAGGCGCTCGGACGCCGTCGCTGTAGGCGTCCATGGGGTAGTCCCCGTCCATGTCCATGTGCATGTCGATGGGGTCCAGGGGGATGTCACCCGAGTACATGGGGCGGTAGCCGGGGTCCAGCTCTGCAGGGAAGGGACATGGCAAGCTCAGCTCCCGCTGGTGACACCTCTCCAGACCTCAGCCACCCCCCTGGTCCCCCTGCCTGGGGCAGCGTGTGGCACACGGTGCTGCAAAGGACACAAGGGCCACCCGCCACCCACCTGCCCCAAGGCTCCGGGCCAGCCCAGGCACACAGGGGAGCGGCCGCACGTGCTCCCGGGGGAGCTGAGCGTCCCGCTGAGCATCCCCAGGCAGGCCGGGCGGGCACTTTGCCAGCAACAACCCAAGAAAGGTTTTAAAAGCAGCCTGGTTTGGTGAGATGAGGCAACTGTCCCACCAGAGCACAGCCCATGGGGGACCCCCGCAGGAAGAGCTGGGGCCGTACTCACCATCTGAGTAGGGCTCGTTGATGGGGATCATGCTCTGAGCCTACGAAAGAAGGTGACACGATTGAAGAGGGGATTCGTGCTCACATGTGTGCGATGCTCAGGGGCTACGCGGTGCCCAGCCCCATCCCGGGTAGCGGGTACTGCAACGCAGGGCTGCCGGAGAGCTGAGGCCACAGCCCGTCCATCCCCTGCCTCCCCTCATTTGCCAATCGCTCCTGTCCAAGCCCTGGTTGGAGGCGGTGGCGGCAGCTTTTAGGGGTAGGATAGGGCCATCCCAAGACACCCCAGTCTCCCCTGGGGAAAAGGGCTCGTCCCTGCGCCCAGCGGGATGCTCACCGCCTCCCAGGCTGCCGGGTCGTGCTTGAAGAGGGAGTTGGTGAGCTCCACGGAGACACGCTTCCTGTAGTCGGGGTTCTTGTCCTCCGAGATTCGGAAGAGCACGGCGGCTGCGTAGGTGGCTGCAGGGGAAGGGCAGCAGCTTCAGCTCCCGGTGCCGCGCAGCACCGAAGCACCAGAAGCCGCAGACCGGCTGCAGCTGGGGTGATGCCCGGTGGAGGAGAGCCCCCAGCACAGGGCCCAGTACAGCGGCACTCACCCGTCCCCTCGTTCCTGGAGTGCAGCAGCTCCATCAGGGGAGCTGAGGCCCCCTCGGCATCAATGGCATCTGCCGCCTCCTTGTCCTGGGCCAGCTCGCACAGGACACCAGCCGCGACGCGCTGGATGTTCTCCACCGGCGAGTAGAGGAGCTGTCAGGAGAGATTAGCGGCAACGTGAAGCAGCCAGCGAGGAGCTGTCGTGCTCCTGATGAGGTCTGACACGCACGGATGCCACCAGCCAAGCACCGTGGCTCCCCGGCCTCGCCGCCGCGGGGCTGTGCCAGCCAGCCAGGAGGTGGCCGAGCCCCCATGTCCCCCCAGCCCCTGACCTGCACGAAGAGAGGGATGGTGTTGAGGCGGAAGATCTCCATGCGGTTCATGGGGTCCCGGGCCAGGATGTGCAGTGCCCCTGTGCACCCCTCCACGATCTCCTCCATCTTCACTCCGTCCTGCCAGGGGGACAAGCGCTCAGCCGGGGCCCTGGAGCAGCCGGCACGTCCCACGCCACGGCACGACCACCCTGAGCGTGGGCACAGGCGACCCCCAGGGACAGGTCGGCTTTTGGGGTGCCAGGAGCAGGGCAGGGGGGCAGCCCCAGACACCCCTCCGCGGGGACTCACCGTGTAGGGCTGCTGTGTGCCGGCTGCTACGTGCCGCTGGGCGTCCTGGTGAGCCTTGACCAGCAGCTGGACCAGGCGGGGGATGACGGCGGCCTCCTGGAGTGGGGCATGGTTGGCCGGGCACAGGGCCAGGTTGCGGATCAGGCCTATGGTAGCCTTGGGGAGAGGAAGGGGGTTAAGGAGAGATTCGTCTCGGCCACGACTCAGCGCGGCATGAGCTCCCCACGGGACCCGCCGGCCGGGCCCCCTCCCCCTGCCCATCCCACCCCATCCCCCTCCATGGCGCAGACTGACTTCAGCTTCCTCCCGCACCGGATCCGGCCCCGGCCCCGCGGGGGAGGCCGCGGCGAGTATTGATTCCAGCCGAGCAGCCGGCAGGAGCCATTTCCTCCATTAGCGGCCATCAAGGACGCAGCCCAACGGGACCAGGGCTGCAGCCGCAGCAGCCCACCATCGCTCCATGCGCGGCACCGGCTGCAGACCCCCTCAGCAGCGCGTCCCACCATGGGCCAGCAGCCAGGGGCTCGCTCGAGTCCAACCACTGGCTTCCTCCGACCCCCAACATGCCCCTGGCCCCTTACCTTGACCAGTGGCCACTGGTTGGGCTGGTTGAGGAGCTTGACGATAGCCGGGATGCCGTAGTTGAGCCGCACCGAGTTCTGCGCCATCTCAGCCTCGGGATGCCGGCTGGTGAGGTGCCGGAGAGCGCAGACAGCCGGCTCGGTGATGTCCTCCTTGTCGCCTGCCCGCAGGATGGTGTGGATCAGGGCCTCCACCCCGTTCGACTGCGTCACCAGGGTCTTGTTCTTGCTGTTGTTGCAGGTCAGGTTGGAGAGGGTGCCGGTGGCACAGGTCAGCACGTTCACGTCGTCGGAGCTCAGCTGGTTCACCAGGATCTTGAGGACGCCGTCCAGGCCCTCCTGCGTGAGCGGGGACGGGAGGTGGGATCAGTCGCCCCGCAGCGGGACCTGGGCTGCAGCCCTGTGCCCGTCCCCGTGTCTCTCACCCGGGCGTGGGGAGCCAGAGCTGCTCCCCCAGGACAGAACGGACACCAGGGCTCCTGCCATCACAGACAGGATCCGGCCCCCAGCCGTGCTCTTCCTCCCAGAGCAGGCACCCTCTCCCCTCGAGACCCAGGTTTGTGCGGCTGCCCTTGCCGGAGCTCGCACACCCCTCGCTGAGGACGCTGGAGCCCCAGCACCCCACGACCCCCCCCGGCTCTGCACGGAGAGGCAGCGTTTGCGCCTCCCACACTGCGCCATTCCCCGTCCCCCTGCAGCCAGAGCCGCTCCTCCGCGATGCCGGCACGGCGTCAGCAACAGGCGCTCCCGACATGTGCAGCTTTACTTAAGAGTTTAACATCTCGGGCAGCTTTTCTGTGCTGGGAAACGCAAACAATGCACCCGCCAGTGCTCCCCGAGCAGTACCCAGGGTGAGCCTGGTCCCAGCCGTGCCGGCAGGCAGCCAGCAGCACGGCAGGAAGGAGTTAAAGGCGCCACGGCCACGTCCCCCCCCAGCCCGCAGAGCCAGGGATGGTTACACGCCAGCCCAAATAGTTTCCAGGCTGCATCAGGCGCTAATCTGCACGGAGAGGCGGCCTCAGCAGATGGGGAACGCATCAGGAGGCAGCAAAGGTTTGGGGAGAGCAACCCCGGAGCAGAACTCGGGGTCACCCTCGCACCGGCGGCCACTCAGCCCCATGGGCACAACTGCCTCGACAGCAGCTCTGACGGCGGCTCCCTCGCCGGGGAAGGAGCCGAGCAGGCGGCCAGCGCCAGGGCAGGGGCTCCCGGAGCCAGATCAGCCCTGGTGATGCCCCACAGCGCATGAGCAACTGCCGGTGGCCCTGGCCCCTTGCTGGGGACACGGCAGGAGTGCTGGCCGCTGGCGGGCACGGGAAGGGCCACGGGCAGCCTCCCCTGACGCTGCGCAAACCCCCTGCTGCAGCCGGGCTCGGGCACAGCGGGGCATCCCCTTGCACATGCGCTGCCGCAGCCCGCGGCTCACCGGGACTGGAAACGGCACAAGGACGCCGCTGTGGATTCAGGCTGGCACAAGCAGAGGGCGCGGGGCAGCCCGGCAGCTGGTACGGAGAAGCCTCCGAAACGCTGCACTGAAGCACAACTCAGGGTCCCGCAGACTCACCTGTTTGGTAGCCACATCAGAGAGGTTTCGCAGGGTCCAGAGGCAGTTCTGGACCAGCCTGGGGCTGGAGCTGGTCAGGTGCTTGCCCAAGGCCTGCATGCCGCCTGCCGGGGAAGGAGACACCAGTCCATCTGTGAACACCCAAAGCTGCCCCAGCAGAGAGGAGGCGGGAGAGACGGCGGGTCTGCGTGGCGAGCGCGGGCTGCGCGCCGCCCGACCGATGCCTCCGCCGCACCATGCAGCCTGGTGGCTTAGCAGAGGCTAAATGCGGTGCGGGAAGACAGCTCCTGCCCGGCCAGGTCCTGCCCACGCACGGTGCCAGGAAAGCACCTCAGCAGCCTTTCAGAGCAAGAAGCCGTGCCGCACGCGGGTGGTTTCAGCCGGCATCATCCTGACACCACCACCTCCCTCCTGTCTGACACCAGCTCTGCCCCCCAGCCCCACTCACCAGCCTCAACGATAGCGGGCTTGTTGCTGGGACACACCGACAGCACCTTGAGCACCCGGCTCGTGGTCCAGAGCAGCTTCTCGTAGTTGTAGCTGCGCATGATCTGCACCAGGGCCTGGGGTCCTCCGTTGGCCAAAATAATCAGCTGCAAGACCAAAGGGCCAGGGTTGGGGCGTGCAGCGGCTCTGGGCTGCTGGGACCACCGCTCAGGTTTCCCCAGCTCGTGCCAGGGCACCAGTCAGGCAGGAGGTACAGCCCTCGGCACGCTGGAGCGCTCGGGGCCGCCCCCGCGGGGGACGAGCACTGCCACCGCCCCCCCGGCCACCCCAGCCCCGTCACCGGGGTCCCTCGCCCCCCGCCGCAGGCAGGACAGGCAGCAGCCCCCCGCCCAGCCAGCGTCAGAGCAGGTCCAGGGAGCCAACCTCCGCGCGAGGCCGGGACAACTCCTGCGTAGGAGGAGAGGAGCAGCCAAAGAACAAAGACAGAGGCATTGCCCGGAGCAGCGGGGGGAGAAACCCAGCCGAGCCGATCTACCGGCCAGACTGGGACAGTCTGCGCTGTCGGGGATGCTCCACTTGAGAGAGGTTGGACGTGGCAGCGTTGCAGACAGCACAACTGCTCCGCTGCCGGCAGCGGCCGGGGGGCACACGGGCCGAAGGGGTGGGAGCTCCCAGCCCTGCCTGCCGGGCTGCCGTCTGCCGCGAGCAAGGATGGGCAACCGGCCCCCTCCTGCCCCCCCTCCGGCAGGACCCCCGCGCCGCGGGGCAGCCCAGGCTCCCTGGGCCCACCTTGCTCTCCTGGTTCCCGTAGGCGAGGAGCTGAAGGCAGTCGGTGGTGATAGCCAGGAACTTGGGGTTGTTCTTGTTCAGCAGGGGAACCATCTTCTGCAGGCCGTCGGCCAGGCGCACAGCCATCTTGGCCCCTTCCTGGTAGAGCAGCAGGTTGTGCAGGGTGGTGATGGCGTAGAAGAGGACCGACTCGACCGGCGAGCTGCAGGCAGGCGGCACAGAGCCATGTCAGGGCTCACCAGGCTGCCAGCGGAGCCCGCAGGGATGCCCCAAGCCCCGACTCCCACCCAGCGCCCTTCAGCGGGACCCACTGCGAGGCCACCGTGCCATCCCCAGGGCGGCCCTCGGGGAAGGGACACCTCCTCCTCGGGGCAGAGCAGAGACTGAGCCCCATCTCCATGCACAAGGCAGCATGGGGGACCGCTCCCCTCCTACTGCCGCCACAATGGCTCCAAATGCAGCAAACCCCTGGGGCTTTCACAGGCTGGAAGGTCTCCCACTCCCTTGTTTTGGTGTGAGCAGAAGGACCCCCATCCAGGGGCAGCACGAGCCCTCCCCTCCTCTGCCCCCAGCCCGGGAGGGACCCTCGGCTCTGCCGTCCTCTCGGGACCCCCCGCCCGCACCCTCGTACCTCAGCATCCTGACGAGGGCCGGGATGCCGCCGGACTTGAAGATGGAGAGCAGGCCCTCGCGGTGGTGCGAGAGGTTGTGCAGGATGCTGGTGGTGCAGCGGGCCGTGTCCAGGTCGCTGGTGCTCTGCATGGTGCGGACCACGGCCGCCACGATCTGGGGCGACTGCATCAGGGCGCGGCGCGACGCCTCCTTCTTGGAGAGCTGGTTGACGATCATGGCCGCTTTGCTGACAACCACCTGGGGGGGGAAGAGAAGCCGGCGGGTGGGAGGGGGTCCCGCTGCTGCCCATCACAGCAGGGACAGGAGGGACCCCGCTCTGCCGGGCGAGAGCCGGCTCAGGGCTGCCGCGCATCATGCCGGGCAGGGCGGCGCTGGAGCGGCAGAGCCGACACAGCAGCGCAGGCGAGGATTGCTATTTTTAACAATCCTCATCCACGGTGCTCCAGGAGCTACGCTGCGGTTCGCAGCAGCGGGCAGCACGCGGTCGGGTCCGCGGAGCACAGGCGTGCTGCAGGGACGGGCAGGGGGAGGGCAGGGGGGCACCGAGAGCCGGCAAGAAGCGCTCAGCGCCTGTGCAAAGCCAGGGCAGGAGAGCCGTGTCCGAGCAGCACAGACAGGCTGCGGGGAGACGCGGGCGGGCAGAGGTGGGCTCAGCCCTGTTGCAGGGTGGAGGCAACCGTAGACCTCTGGGAAAAGGAAGGAGCTGGACGGCGGCCGCAGAGCCCCGCGAGGATGGGAGCTCCGGCTGTGCTGCCGCAGCTGGGGAAGTGCGTCCTGAAAGCCCAGAGACACGCACAGACAAACCACGCTGCCTTACCGGGTCCTCATCGTTGAGCAGCTTGGTGAGCTCCGGGATGGCGCGGGTGGCCAGCTCGGCGTCGTCCTGGTAGTTGATGAGGTGCACGATGGCCGATTTCAGCATCTGCGAGGGCTCTGCCAGGCGCTGCACGTTGGTCTGCTGCCCCTCCAGCTGGGTGGTGATGAGCAGGGAGCGGTCCTCCACCGTCTCGGGGTACATGGCAGCCCGGACGCGCTGGGCCCGGGTCATGGCCAGCTGAGCCTCCATGTCCGCTGCAGGAGGAGACGGAGAGACAGCCTTAGACTCGGGCTGTCTCTGAGGAGCGCTCCCAGCCCTGCTTTCCAATTTCAATTAGCTGAGCAAGAGCTTAGAGCAACACCACCAGCAACGTCAGCAGTGCTGGACGCTCAGCATGCTCTGCGAGGAGCCGGTGCTTCAAAGTGTAAACAGATACGGCAGCACAGAGATAAGACAACGCTCAATTAGGCAGCATGATTAGGCAGTTGTCACACAAGGCCCATTAATTAAAAAATAAGGATATTTGCAGCTTGGGACCAGCTGGCACTGGGGATTAGGAGAAGGACATGGAGGCCTTCCCCATCGAGGATGCGGGAACAAGTGCCACCCGAGGCGCAGAGATGCTGCAGCAGCCACCCGTGGTCCCCACCTCTGCGGCACAGGGACCGCTCGTGAGGGCTCGTCCCTCTCCACGAGGCTCTGCCCCCCCGGGGAAGCTGGCGATTAAACCTTCCAGGGCCCATCGCTGACAGGGGAGCCGCAGAGGCGAGCGGAGCAAACCAAGCCCTCTTTGAAGGGACAAAGTTGGGGGAAGCGTCTCCTTTGGCTTTGGGGGCTGCGTCTCTCTCTGCTTCGCCCTCGCAGCAGCGGGAGAAGATGGGGCAGCCGGCGGGGCTTCACGGCACACGCTGGCAGCTCTGCCAGCCGCGCTGAGACAGGTTTCCCGAGCAGGCAGACAGGCAGCAGAGCAGACGGCCGACCCGTGGGCCGGGATCAGCTGTTCCCACCTCGAGCCAACCCACCGGCGCGCTCGGATGTGTGTGCACAGCTCAGCACTAGTGCGGGCTGGCTGCACGCCGCCCCTACGCAAGAGCCTCTTGGCGCGGGGAAGGAGGACAGGAGGGAGCATATTTTAGGCAGCAACAACTCCCGGGGTGTGGAAGGCAGCGTGGAGGAGTGCCCAGAAGGAGCAGAGCTCACGGGGGAGGTGGAGGACGGCAGGAACCAAGCAGCCGAGCTCACGGATGTGCCCGGCAGCCCGCAGCCCCTACCTTGCGCTTGGCTCTGGCCCTGGCTGCCTCCCTGGCAGTAACTCGTGGTGGTCGTCTTCTTGATGGTGTACTGCTTCCCGTAGACCTCGTCATCGTCCCCGAGGCACTTGCTGCTGACGGAGGGCACCTGGGTGTTGACGCCAGAGTGGATGCCCGAGTCGTAGGTGTAGGTTTGCTGCCACTCCGTCACCTTGATCGGCTGCTCCATCATGTTCATCACCTCCATGGCTGCTCTGCGGGGAGGGAGGGGAGAAGTTACAGCTCTGGCAGAGCCCAGGTCACCACGGCACCCTCCTGCCCCAAACAGCACAGCAGACCCCGGTGCGGCAGCCGGCCCCTGCGCAGCCCACGAGCAGACCGAGCAGATCGCTATCTGCCCTCCTCCCCCACGCGAGATGAAAGGCGGCACCGGGATGACGAACCCACAGCTCAGCACTTTGCTGCTCGTGTTCAGACACGAACCGCGGCTGCAACCGGCGCAGACCGCGCGCGGCTGGCTGAGCCGTCAGCCAGCGCCTGCCACGCAACGCCGTGTCTCACCGCCTCGGCAGCAAAGGCGTGAGCGGGCTCTGCCCGGCACAGGGGGACCCCGCAGCCAGGCCACCCCCGCGCCAGGCTCCCACGGGCTTTTCAAAGACCCCCTTTCAGAGACAGCACCTGGTAGAGAGCTGGGGACAGCCACAAGGCTGCAGCTCCACGAATACAATGAACCTCTTTAGAAGCCCTCTAGGACACTCCTAAAGCACCTAAAAATAACCAGGAAAAGCCACTGGCTCGGCCGTCCCACAGGTGCTCAGCACCACAAGCGCCCATGGCACGGTCCGGGGCTGGGTGCTCCCCACGCTGTGCCGAGCACCACGCCGTGGCTGCACATTGCCGGGACAGGGCAGCCCAGCACATCCCAAAACTCAGGACAAACCAGCCAAGGTTGCTTTGGAGCAGGGCTGGGTTTCCCTGGTCTGTAATTTGGGGAAGGAGGATGGCTCAGGGATTAACCCCTGAGCTCACCGGGGCAGGCGGCTGCTGCAGGGCTGTGAGTCACCAGCCCCACATCCAGTCCCCCGGCTGGGCCAGGAGGGGAGGGATGGAGGGAGCGCCCAGACACCCCTACCACCACCACCCAGGCACCCACCGGGATTTCTGCCCCTTCCTCCATCCGCGCGGGGTGGGGATGAGTCACAGTTTCAGAGGCGATAAGAGGCGAAGGGAGCAGCTGCACTCGGCATAGCTGGGCGCAGCAGCAACCGCACTTCCAAACAGGGGGGGTAATTACCACCTCCACCGGCACTGATTCATGCAGCAAGCCGGACCAGGGCGGCCGCGCACCCCTGGCTCCGCTCCAGCGGCCGGCACAGCTCGGGGCTCGCAGGGAGCAGCCAGGCTGGTGCGGCAGCCTCGGGCCCCGGCACCCTCCTCGGGAGCAAGGGGAGCCGGGGACGAGACCCCCCGCCAGCCCCCCGCCGCGCCGGTGGCTGAGTCAGGGCGTCGGGTGGTGGCCGAGGACGCGGCTTGCGCAGGGCGGCCTGGCAGGGCACGGCGCGCATGGGCTTGGCGCGGCTCGCCCCAGCGCTGCCGGCTGTTCCCAAGGAGCGGCCGAGCCCTCGCGAGCGGCACAGACCGACGCTCACAGGGAAGAACCCCAGCCCGGGCACAAACACTCATTCCCGGGGAGCAGCGGCCGGGTGGGAGGCAGGAGCCCCATCACCCTCCCGTCCCCCCAGCTGGATGCATCCTGCATCCCACCCTGTCCATCCCCCCCACCCCAGACACCTTCCCGGAGCTGCTGCAGGGCGCTGCTCCTGTCAATTCAATATTTTTTGAGCTGTCAAGCGGCAATCCGCAGACTGAGTACCGCTCCGGCTTTAATGGGTTGTGCATAATGCATGTTTATGAGGCAGCGAGAGAGGGACTCGCTAATGGAGGCCAGCGGGGGCAGATCATTCCCACGGCAGGGCGCGGGCGGGAGCCGCCGGTTGGCGTGGCAGGGCGGTCGGTGCGTGACGCACGGCACCGGGGGCGAGCGGCGAGCCCGGCTCCGCTCCCCACCCTGTGCCAGAGCAGGGTTCGGCAGGGAGAGCCCCTGTGCCGAGCCGGGAGTGCCACAGTGCCGCACACCCCCCACATGTGTGTGTTCATGAGCTGTAGCATCGGTGTTTGGGAAAGCAAGCCCTCCCAGCTGGGTCACCCTGGCCATGGTGGCAGAGGCTCCAAATTGCAAGGCCAAACCATGCCCGAGGAAGCATGGCGGGCAGGAGAGCGCTCTGCCGGCACCGGCGGAGCAGGCACTGGTGTGAGCCATCCCACCGCCCAGCCAGGAGCCGCGGCCAGCCGGCACCCGGACAGGGATGGACAAGGGGAGAGCGCAGCCGAGGGCAGGAGAGCGCCCCGCACCACGGAGGGGGTGTAAGGACCCGACCCCCCCAGCCAGGGCAGGGACCCCCGGCAGCAGCGGGCTGGAGCTGGCAGGAGGGGTGCACCGTCAGTGGATGGGTAACGGCTGCTCAATTTACAGGCGTTTGACAGCCATTTAATTTTTCAAACATCCACAAGCGCAGCTCAGCCGCTGGCTTCTTACACGGCCCTGCATTACACATGAGCCCCCCCCCCCGCCGCCCCCTCCGTCTGCGCCGCCGGCACCCCGGGGACACCAAACGGCAGCAAAGCGCCTCAGACCGGACACAGGCTCAGCTGCGGGCCCCAGAGCAGCTCAAGCAGGAGAGCGGGTCCAAGCCGGCGAGCGCTGCGGGGGACCGACCGAGCATGGCGTCCTGCAGCAGCGGGGAGAGGGGCCACCAGGGACGGGTGTCTCACGGCTCAGGAGACTCTCTACCTCCCTAGAAGGGACCACGGGCACCTCGTTAAACGCAGCACCCCTCCTTCCCCTGCAGCATCACCCCCCGGGGGGTTTGCTCACCACCGCGAGGCCGGTGGCACCCAAGGTGACTGGGCCAGTGGAGCAAATGTCACTGCTCACTACTGGGGTGTCTGACATTTTCTGAACCTTGTGTCAAGTGTCTTCTGCTCATCACTCAGCGAGGGCCGAACGCCTGGCACAAGCTTCTCCCCCATCCTCCACAGCTGGGCTCCGACCTCGGATGTCCTCCCTCCTCCTCAGCGGGACCGGAGCCAGACTGGGGGGGGGTCTCCCAGGCAGGGGCTGCTGGTTACAGCGGGGTTCACCTCCAGCAGGAGCCGTTCACGGGCGATGCTTTTGGTGGCGAGTGGCTGCAGTGGGACAGGACCCCCGCCAACCGCGAAGGGGAGGGCAAGCGTTCACGCAGGAGGGAGAAGCAGGGGGTATTTGGGGCACACGTGAAAATCCCTGCCCTGGCGGGGTGAGCCATGGGTGTGGGGGATGCTCGGGTGGGCTCCAGCCCCCTCCGCCACCAGACCTGCCTGCAGGATGACTGCTGCTGAGCCCGGCCCTCATCTCCCTCCCACAGGAGAGTTATTAAGCTGAGGGGGAAGCGGAGCACAGCAAGGGCAGAGCGGTACCACCGAGCCCGGCTGAGCCCTGCTGCCCGCACAGCGCCGGGACCCCAGGGAAACAGGACTCACTCCTGGGAACAGCGAGAACCCGCCACGGGAAACAGCAAGGCAGATGTGGGGGACCCCACCGAGGGGACGGTGGGTTTGGGGGAGCACCCCCAGCCTGTCCCCAGCACCACAGCGAGGAATGTGCCCAGCCACACGGGGGGCTTCAGCCACGGGATGCGGGGCTGGCGAGGGCTCCAGCCACCCCCGGCAGAGGGGAGAGCCAGGAGAAGGTTAATCCCTCTCCCACGGCTTCCCGCAGCCAGGAACGCCGGGGAAGGCAGAGGAAGCTCCGGCGGCTGTAAGGCACCGGCCAGCGGCTCATCCGCCCCCAGAGCCATTTGATCAGCGTCCAGGCGGCATCGCACCCCCCCGAGACACCGTCTGCAGCGGAAGTCTCCGGCAAACACGCAGCCCTGGGCCTGACCAGCCCTTCCCTCCGGCCGCCGGGAGAAGCCTTCGGCCTCGCACCGGCCGCACCCGGCCGGCAGAGCCCAGCGCTCGCGCTGATGTACGGCTCAGCCGCCCAAAACAGCAGCCGGGAAGCCACGAACGCTGCTGCATGCAAAAATAGTTATTGCTCAGGGACTTCTCGGGGGGGTTGAAAGCAGTCTCTGGGGTGAGCAGCTCAGAGCCCCAAAAGGGGGTCACCCCTCGGTGAGCAGGCAGGGGGCACGGAGCACCCCCACATCCCAAATCCCCGCCAGGGGCTGCACAGGATCGGGCAGCGGGACCTGGGGCTTGGCGGGTGCGAGGGGCAGCCCGAGCAGCACGGGATGCCACCGAGGGGCTGCCGGAGCCCTCCGCAGAGCCCCGTCCTCGCAGGCGTCCTCCCCAGCCCCGCGGGGAGCGGAGCGCGGCAGGGCTGGAGGTGCCCCGGCTCCGGCGCCGCACCGTGCGAGGGGGCGAGCTCAGCTGCGGGGAGGGTGCGAGCCACTGCAATTACCGTCACTTCGGCTTTTACGAGAAGGAAAGAGGCAGTTAAGGCAATTCAACAAATGCAACGCAAGAAAAGACTCTTATTTTAGAAGCACTTAGGCCACACGCAAGCCATCTTCGGTCCTCCCCACCCGCCTGGAGCGGCCAGGGATTAGTGACCGCTTGCTCGGAGAGGTTGGGGGAGAGCAGCCCGGACAGTCGGAGCCCTCCATGCGGCACGGGCGCTCCAGGCTCGGGGCACACGGGAGAGCTGCACCCCGAGGTCCCCCACACCTGCGTGCCCCTGCCCAGAGGCACCCAGAAGCGACACCCTCGCATTGACGGCTAACGAAGCCGGGGCAGCAGCTAACGAAGCTCCCGCAGACGCTGCAACAGACCCAGCGCTGTACAAAAGCTTCAATGGTTCTGAAGAGGATCCCTCGCAGGAACACGCAGCAGGAGGAGGCAGAGAAAGGAGCTTTTCAAGACCTCGCCAGCATCAATGGGAAGCGTTCGAGTCAGATCCCGGCTACCACGAGCCCTTTCAATGGGGCTTTACAGTGAAGATGAGTGGAAGAATTCAAAGGGGAACGAGAGCAGCTTGAAGTTTAATGAGGAGGAGACCGGCGACTGGCTTCTCGTTAGAAAGCAGGCTCTAACGGCACGAGGCCGTCCTGGCCCCGCGCACAAAGGAGCCGATGGCCTTTGTTTGTCAGTGCTCACATGTCCGGTGCGCTCCTGGCCACCCCACCAGCTCCGACAACTTCAGGTCACTCGGGGAGGGCAGCAAGGGGTGCAAGAGCCGCTCTTTAGACCTGGGCTCCCTCACCAGAGGCGGCTCTAAAACCCTACTTATTTTTCAGCTGCTCCTGATGAAGTTAAGTTTGAGCTGCCGAAAGCCCCGTGCAAAGCCCGTGCTCCTGCTATTCAGGGGGTGCTGCACCCCCCAAGCATGGCGAGACCGGGATCCCGGCAGCAGAGCCTGCCCCGGCAGCGCGGCATCTCCGGCACGACCCACTCCGCTCAGCTGACGCTCTCCAAAGCGGAGCACGTTCCCCAAGCCTCGCCTTCACCTGATTTAACAGCTACTGACAGCTCCAGCACACGCCAGGTCCGGGCTGTAATATTTTGGCACTTCACATCACAAAATGACAAGGTATTATCCATCAAGTGCTCTCCTGTTCCGAGAGCACGCGCGATGCCGGGCACGCCACGGGGCAGCCGAGCCCTCACGTGGGGCACCACAGCCCCGGGAACCGCTGGGCACCCGGGACTCGTGCACGAGCTGTGCCAAGGCACTGTCTGCTGCACCACGGCTCGGGCTCCCCTGGGGAGCCCCACTGCCCACGCTGTGCCCTGCCACAGCCCCGGCTTGCTCGGCATCACCTCCCTGCCCCATGTGCACGGCACTGCTGGGCACCGGCACGCATCCAGCAGCCTTGATTTGGGATCAGGTCCCCTCGCGCAGCTCTTGTGCTGTGCCCGGCCGGCTCTGCCCACATGGGGCGAGCCCCACGGCAGGACCCCAGGGACACTCGCATGCCAAAGTCCCATTGTGGGGTCTCTGGCAGCACATCTCCCCTCCCCACATCCCCGCTTGCTGCCACACAAACCGCCATCCACGGAGACACCGGGCTCGGGAGGACCCACGTGGGCACATCCCCATCTCAACTAAAGTTTGCCGATCTCATTAGAAACACTGCTGGGAAAGATGGGAACTCGCCACTTGTCCATGGAAAGGAGGACTGGCATGGTGCGATTAATCACAATAACTCCATCTGGATAAGAAAAAAAAATAATCATTATTTTGTTTTAAAGAGCACAAAGAACAAGTTGTCCTTTAAGAACATAATTGCAGGATTTAAATTTAGGCTTTGAGGCTTGCAGGCTGTTCCCAGCTCCAGTCACGGTGTCCAGAAACGCGGGATTTTGCCACCTGGCCCTGATGCAGCGGGGAGGGACGCAGAGCTGCTGAGCCCCGGCTTAATTTCTCCATCCAATTGCATTACATCTGTAAAGTTCAGACGCTTCACAAGAAATTATCACCAACACCCGTCAGCACCCGGCCTGTCGGAGCAAGTTAATGATTTGTCACCAGGGCTCTGCCTGCGCGTCACAGCGATTACGGCAGGGCTCCTTACAGCAGCCAAAGGTCTCTTCCCCCACCAGCGAAGCACACGCGCTTTATCCAGCCATCCACTCCCAAAAGCCATGCAGGACCACGGTGTATCCCACACCATGGGGTCCGTGCATCCCTCCAGCCCCGGAGCAGGTTCCCCCCGGGAGGGCACTGCTGCTCACTCGCCTTCGCCGCCTCCTGCGGGTTTGATCACCCAGGCGTGGGATAGTCGGAAAACACCCAGCATTCCACCTCCACCCAACCGCCAGCCCCGGCTCCTGCTCGGGGTCTCGGAAGGAGCCCAAGGAGTCGCTCGGTTTGAAGGAGCGCGGACACCGCAGGGCTGCCCAGTGAGCCCCGGCATCCGCAGCACGAGGCTCCTGCCCCGCCTGCAAAGCGATTTCGGAGCCGAGCAACTGCGGTGTGTTGAAATGCCTCCGGGCCTGTCAGCAGCCGCAACAAAACCCATCAGGGCTGGCATATTTAGAAGGGTATTTCAAACCTCTGCCTGATTAGAAACATCTTCATCTCCCCCCACAGCCGTTGACGAGCCATGCAGCATTCCCACGCCAGAGGTGGGAAGCAGAGGGGGAGAGGAGCTCTGCCCATTGAGGCACCTGCGTAGCTCCAAAGCGAACTCGGTTTAAGCACAGACATGGTTTTTAGCTGCTCAGGGCAAGTTTTAAGACTTCTTTGCAGTGGGAGTACCTGTGCCTTCATACCCTCGCTGTCCCCCGCCAGACCATGCCCACGGGGAAGCAGGGTAAAGCCAGCCCTCCTGAAGCAGAGAGCTGCAGTGCTTCAACGCATGGATTCAAGGCACCGCTGCAGCCCTGGTGACCTCCCGAGCTGCTGTCCGAGCCGCTTCCACCCGCACAGACCCACCTGGGGCACCCCACGGTCTCACAGGGCTGAGCGCCACCTCCCAAGCCCTGGCGCTGGGTGACAGCGGGTGCCCCGCGCAGCCCGCGGTGGCGCCTGTCTAGGTGGGAAAGCACCAGCTGAAATCAAGGTAGAAGCTGAAGTCCAGGGTAGACTCGCACTGTTTTAATAGAAATTAAATTCCTTTTTAACTTGTCCTAATTAGAAGCCAGTCTAATTTCAACCTCCAAGACTAGCGCAAGCCTCAGTACAGATGCTGCAATTAAAGTCTTGCAAGTTCTCTGCAAAGAGCCTCCGCTTCCCCAGTTCGCAAAGCGGGGGCCAAGGGCAGCGCCGCTCCCGAAGGCTCCGCCATCTGCGAGCGGCAGCGCGCCCGGCAGAAGCGCCGTCTTCAACCCCGGAGATCTGGAAGTGCGATAAAAAGCCAAATCCCATCAAGTGCTCCCACACCAAACCACAGCCTTGAAGGGAAGCCATCATCACAGGAGCAGCCCCGGCTGAAGGAGCCGCGCAGCTGCACCGCAGTTGCCTGCCCCAGCTGCGAGAGCTGATTAAGGATTTCAGGTGGGGGAAACAAAGGGCAGAGTTAATGGGATTAGGACAGCACTGAACATTACACTGAAATACAGCACTGGGACCAGAGGGGAAATTCTCCAAGGTCCCCGGCTGCAGGCGAGCCACGAGCCGTCTGCACTGCTGAGGTGGTCGAGGCTCCGGGCACGGTGCGCGGCTCGCACGCCCAGCCCCGGCAGAGCCCCCCAGCAGCCCAGCTCGGCCCCGCCAGGGATGCACACGCTTCCTGGTGCCGGCGAGGAGGCGTCACACCGCCCAGACAATAGACCGTAAACGCCATTGTCTGGGAGCGAGGGCCCTGCCGCGGCCGCCCCACCTTCCCCCAGCGCCCCACACACCCCCTGAGCATCGGGGACCCACCTCCGCCCCAGCACCTGCGCAGGAGCCAGCCCTGGAGGGGAAAACACCCCTCAGCCACTGATGCCAGGAGCTCTGGGCGGTCCTGTCCTGATGGCCAACTTCTTTAGGCCAAATTAGCAGTAAAATGGGTTTTTCATGACACTTTATGGAAAACCTCCAAGGCAATGAACCATTACAGGCTTCGGATGGGCAAAGACTGTTTCATCGGGTACCCTGCACCCTTCCAGCTGACTCTTGATAAAACACTGACAAGGACACAGAAACAGACCTTAAAATCTGCCCAGCCCCGTTACCGGACAGCATGGCTGGGCTGGACGCCTGCTCCCCCCCCAAGAGCAGGGCCAGGAGCAGACCCTGCGGGCACCGCGCCTGCCCAGGATGCGGATGACAGCCCTGAGCGAACGCCCCCGGCAGCCCCGGCACCGCTCCAGCCCCGGCCCCGCGGCAGTTGGCAGAGAGACGCTTCACCCCCGGCTCCCCGCCAGCCCCATGGCAGAGAGACACGACAGTGCTGGGGCTGGCAAGCGGCACCAGCGCCAAAACCAGGGTGACGTGGGCTGGAGCAGGAGGTGTAGCGACTGCAGGGGCCAGATCCAGCTGGGTCACAGGTTGTCCCTGGCCCCCACCACCCTTCTGGCACAGGGAAGCTGACAGGGAGCATCACCCCAGACACGGGACTCGCCCGGGCACCCCGACAGCATCGCAGGGAAGCCAGGGTGCAGGGACGCCGCTGCCTGGCGGGAGCGGGTGCAGGCTGCTGCCGTCACACCCATGCGGGCACAACAGCGGCGTGGGTCACCTGGGACAGTCCCCAGCAGGCGGCCGTGCCCTCACGTTCCTCTCGCAGCACAAATGCCTCTCCAAGTTGTTCATACGACAGCGTACATTTTCCTTCTGCGGGCAACTCCCAGCAACGTTTCACCATTATCCTTTCATCTACGCTGTAAACCTGATTAATTAAGCTAATCACTCAGCTAACGCAATTAGAGTGCTCTCTCCTCTCCAAACACCAGACAAGAAGACAGCCGAGTTGCGCTCCCCCACGTTTCCCAGCGCGGACACCCGCTGGCCGCCGGCAGCCCCCCCCCCACCCGCCCGCCCCGCCGAGCGGAGCGCTGCCCAACGCTCCTCCAGCCCGCGGCGGGGCCGCCGGGCGACACCAGCCCACCCCGAGCCCCGCCGGGTCCCGTCCCCCCCGAGGGAAAGCCCTCGGCAAACCCGGCCGGAGGCGGGGGGGGGGGCAGCGCCGAGGGGCCTCGACGGCAGCGTGCGGCCGCCCTGCGCGGCTGAGGGCTCGCCGGCCGCGGCTCCCAGCAGCCGCGGGTTACGTCAGAGCCCCACGGCCACCTGGGCGAGCAGCGCGCCGGGGCCTCGCCCGCGGAACCGCCACCGCCTCGCCCGCCGCGCCGAGCGCGCCCGGGCGGTGCCGGGGACGAAGCCGCCGCCGCCGCCTGGCACCGGGCCGCGGGCTCGCAACTCGCAAACTCGCTCCCGCAGCACCGGGTAGGGACCGGGACAGCCCGTCCGCCCGCGGGGACCGGCCCCGGGGACCCGCCCGACCGGATCGGCGCAGTCTGGGCTCGGCCGCCCCTATACGAACCGCGCTCCCGGGCAGCACCACGGCTCCGCCGCCTGCGGGGAACCCCGCCCCGGGCGGCGTCGGCGGGACCGAACCGGAGCGACCGGCGCTACCCGGCCCCGGACACACGGTTCCCCCCAGCCCCGCACGGCGGAGCCCGCCCAGCCCCGGCGCCCCCCCCCCAGCCCGGGACTGCCCGGCCCCGCTCCGGCCCCCCCACGCCCCAGCCCGGACCGACCCCCCCGGGGGCGGCGGCGGCCCCGTCCGGTCCCCGCTCACCTGCGGCGGCTCCCCCGGCGCGGAGACTGGCGGCCGCCCCGCTCCTGCCCGAACAAAAGGCGAGCAGCGCCCCGCGCGCCGCCCCGCCCCCGCCCCGCCCTGCCCTGCCCCGCCCCCCCGGCACGCGCCCCGCCCCCCTCCCCGCGCCGCCGCACTGCTATTGGACCGCCGGCACGCCCGTCAACCCCGCGGCGCGCCGGGCACCGCCCCCGCCGGACGTGTTTATCCGCTCTCCATTGGCGGGGGCGCGGCAGCCCCCGCCCTCCGCCAGCAGGCGATTGGACGGCGGGGCGGGGTGGGCGGGGCGCGGCAGCCAGGGGGACTACCTGGGTGACGTCACTGGGCGGGGCGAGGTGGGGCCGGGGCGGGGCCAGGGGGTACCTGGGCAGGGCGGGGTCAGCGCCGCGGGCGCGCGGGGCGCGGGACCCCCCCCCGAGGGCTGTGGGGTTTTCGGGCCCCCGCGGGTGCGCGTGGCGCGGGGACCCCTCCCACGCCGGGGGGGGCGTGGGGGTGAAGATCCCCCCCCCCCCAGGGCAGGCGTGGGGTGCCGGGCCCCCCCCGGCCGCGCCCCTGCGCGCCCCCCCGCGACACCGCCGGCGTCACCCGTGGGCTGCAGAGACGGCGGTCCCGCGGGGGCTGCGGCGCTGCGCTGCGGGCAGCAGCCCCCGGGCAGGAGGGGCCGGAGGGGAGCGGAGCGCGGGGCCGCGGGTGGGGGGGCTCGGGGCTGCTCCCCCCACCCCGCCCTGCCGCTCCCCGGTGGTCCTCCCCGCTCCCGCCTGCGCCGGCCTGGCCAGGCTGCGGTCAGAGGGGGCTGTGCGGGGGCGTACAGCCGCGTCGTGGGCGCTGCGTGGGCCCCCCCCGCATCATCGACGGTGTTTGCATCCATGGGTGCCCGGGTGCGGAGGCGGCGGTGCGGCCCTGGAGCATCACCCGGCCCCGGGAAGGGGCTCTGCACCGCCCGGGTGGGGAAACTGAGGCAGGAGCCCGGCAGCGAGAGGCGCTGGGGAAGGG
The DNA here is from genome assembly GCA_017639485.1 of Pluvialis apricaria. Lineage (NCBI taxonomy): Eukaryota > Metazoa > Chordata > Aves > Charadriiformes > Charadriidae > Pluvialis > Pluvialis apricaria. The sequence goes on from CM030032.1 coordinate 5,618,334, forward strand.
CTGGGGCGGCTGCCGGCAGCCGGCCTCACCCCTGGCCGGACTGGTCCAGCCGGGTGCTGCTGCTGCGGCCCAGCTCACCCGCTCCGGCGAAGCATCCGTCACCCAGCGCCCGAGTCACCAAGGAAGGCCCAGGCACGTCCCAGCCCACGGTGGGGATCCCCAGGCCTCCTGCGCCCCGGATTTGGGGATGGGGTGAGGGGATGCATCCTGCACGCCCCGCCATCAGCCCCCGCGCAGTCCCCTGCCACGTCTGGCTGCTGACGCTCAGTCGGGGAATCACAGCCCGGGAGGGAGGTGAGAGACGGAGCGTCAAACGCCCCTGCAAGGAACCGGGATTTCATCGCTGTGTGCAGGGCGGGGGATCCAAAGCACAGCGAGAGCCCTCCCAGCATGAGGAGGGAAGGGGCACATGGCACGGCATGGCATGGCAGGGCACCGCGCAGATGAGATGACAGCCAAAAAACTCATTTATGCTCCTTCTGGGTCAAGGTCGTGGGAGCCAGGGGAGCGCAGTGCCATCTTCCTGGAGCTAACCCACAGAGTCCTACAGGCTCACCCCCACGCATCCCACTTCTGTGTCCCTGCTCGTGCTGCTCCTGCATCCCACCTCTGCGCTCCGGCACCTCCCCGCAGCCCGGCTCTGCTGGCCCTGCACGCCACGGGGGACGGTGGCCGTGCTCGCAGCCACTGCTGGGGTCACACGGCGGCTCGCAGAGCTGCTGCTCCTCCTCGGGGCTGCGGGAGCGCTGGACGCAGCCGGCAGCTGCGGTGGGAGCAGGGAGGGGACCCCGGGGACCCCGGCCCGGGGCTGGATGGGGCTTCGCCCAACGCTGGCACAGGAGAGGCAGAAAGGAGCCGTGTGCCCCAACGTGCGTTTGGTGCTGGCGAGGGGACGCCGTGCCCAGGCGCGCGTCAGAGCAGGGCGGAGGCCCTGTGCCACCCTCGCCCGGCTTGTTGGGAAGATAAACAAGCCTTTGCCCCCCGGCCCGCGACGCCAGCGCGCTGGGCTGAGCGCTTCCCGCTGATCCGGGCGCGAGTGCCGCCGGCCGCGCCCCACCGGGCTGTCCTCCCCTCCCGAGGGTGGCCGTGACCCATCGGTGACAAACCCCGCTCCTCCCGGGGGACAGGACAGCCCTGCCCTGCGCGGGGGCACAACGGGCGGCTCCCGACGCCAGCGCTGCCTCCCCTCAGCCGAGCCCCGAGCCCCAAATCTGCCCACGGGTCTGGGGGCTCAGCCCCGTCCCCCGCCGCGGTGCCCAGCGCCACGCAGGGAGGGCAGAGCTGGGAAAGCCCTGGTGAAGGGGAGCTGCGGGGCAGGGCAGGGTGGGGTGCTGGCAGCCTCCCCGCCGCCCCCTTCCTTCCCTTCCCTCCCCCGGGGTGAACGCGGTGATTCAGCCTCTCGGTTTCAGTCCTCGCAGCCAACTTTGACGGGGAGCGGGAAGGCGGCGGCGCGGCAGGGAGGAGTGAGGAGGCCGCCCGCCGCCCCGTGCCCAGGGCAGGCTTGGCGGCAGCAATGGCGGCCTCCGAAACGGCCTCCAAAACGCCCTGATGCCGGCGGGAAGGGGGGGGGTCACCCCACCCCACCGCCCTGGACCAGCATCGGGGGACACAGGCCGCAATCCGGACCAGCAGCAGGACGATGCACGCCCCAGGGAGCAGTGTCAGCGTGACGCACCCCCCCCAAACAACAAACGATGACCCCGACAACATCAGGGTGATGCACATCACACCCCAAACACCCGTATCGGGGAGAGGCATGCTGCCCCCCAGCCCCCCTGCAGCCCCCCCATGCCACCTGGCAGCCTCCCCTGCGCAACGGGGGGGTCGCACATCCCCGTAAGCGTCCCACTGTGGTCGTGGCCCCCTCAGGAACCCCCCAGCCCCACAAGAGCCTGGCTGCTCTCATGGCCCCCAAGGTTCCCAAGCCCCACAAGCCCTCCACAGCTCCCTATGGGGTCTCCCCCACTTTATGGGGGCATCCAGCCCCCCAGCCCATCCCTCCCCCTCCCACGGCAGGCCCTCTCCCACCCCGGGCACTCGGCTCCCGCAGCGGCAGCGCACCGCAGCCCCAGAGAGCCCCAAGGCAGAGGCGGCCGTGAAAAGACCGGTCGGGATTTTAATAAAAGTTCAGCACCAGTAAATACAATAAAAAAAAAGCAACTGTGCCAGTCGGGAAGTATTAAATTAACGGAGCTTAAGGCTACAGAGGGCTGGTGTGGCGAAAATTCAAGGCACACGCAGGGCATGGGCGACGACGCAGCCTCCCCAGGCTGCAGCCACGCGGCAGCGCCGGGACGCCGGCACACCGGGAGCCCCGTTGTAGCACCGGTCTGTGGCTCTGAAGGGACGCTGGGCTCTGGGGGCTGGGAGGTGGGCTGGGAGGCTGGGGGCGGCAGGGCAGGAGCCCCGGGGAGCCCCGAGGAGGGGCACGACCGGTATGCACGCCCCGCTCCAGCAGCATCGTGCATTGCTCCCAGAGCAGGGGCAGCCCCCCGAATCCCTTGAGACAACATGGGGGGCAGTCCTGGCGCAGCATCCCCAGGTGCTGGGGATGAGCTGAGGGACACGGTAAAGCCCAGTGCCGCAGGGCACCGCTGCTGGCCACGGCTCCGGGGGACATTGGGGACAGGGGTGGCCCGTGGGGAGCTCCTGGGCAGGCAGGGAGGTTCGGCGGTGCTGGCGCTGCGCCGACAGGAATCAGGCTGTGCTCAGGGCAGGAGATGTCCAGACGGCAAAGGCAGCCCTGCCGCAGGGCACTGGGCAGGATCAGCCCTTCCCCGTGAGCCCAAGTTTCTGCCCGGTGGCTAGCAGGAGTCGGAAGCCCAGCGTGCCCAGGATGGCATCGTAAGGCCACTGCTGTCCAGCTCGGTCACGGCCGGGCCACCCCTTCGCCTGGCTCATCGCAGGGTCTCTGCAAACACGGAGGGTTTGGTGGCACCAGGGCACGGGCAGCAGCCACCCCCCGCCCCGCGGCGCGGCCCCCAGCCCCGGCGTCAGGAACCTTGGTCGGCTTTGTCCCCCTTGGTCTTGGGCTCCTGCCACCACTCTGCGAAGAATCCCTCCTCGTAGTCGCCTTCGCCCTCAAACTCGCCGTCGGAGGGCAGGTCCCGCGCCTCCAGCCCCTCGCCGCCGTCCACCTCCATCTGCAGCGCGGGACGGGCAGGAGGAGGCAGCGGGGCTCGGCGGCCCCACCTGCAGCCTCTCCTCCAGGGCTGGTTTGGGGGTCGGCCCCCCCACCCGAGGGAGAGCCCTGCCCCGAATTCCCCACAGCACCCACCCGCACCCCTAAAAGCACCCGACTGCACCCACAGCGGGGGCCATCGTTTACCTCATCGTCAGCCTGCAGGTACTGCCTGGCGAACTCCAGCATCTTCTTCTGGGTGGCTGTCCGGTTGTGGTAGCGCACGGCTTCCTGAGCACGGGGAGGGAGCGGGGGCCGCGTCAGCCCCTCCGCCGCCGGCAGAGCCCCGGGACTGGGGGGCTGGGGGGGTCCTCACCGGCCGGGGCTCGAAGTCCTCCTCCTGCAGGCGCCAGCGCTCACGGTGGAAGCGGTAGTAGACCAGGTTCTGCTGCATCACGGCGTCCCCCGGGTCAAAGAGCATGTAGCTGGAGACGCTCCGCACCGCGTCCCGCACGTCGTTCACTGCGGGCGGCAGCACGGGGTGACGCGGGGGGTGACAGCCTGCCCTGGGGCCCGCAGCACCCCGGGGTGCCACAGGGGCACAGTCCCCTGCTCCCGCCGGCACTCACGCTTGTAGTAGGCGAACTGCAGGTAGTGGTACATGGTGGCCACAAACTTCTCCACGAAGTAGCCGCCCACGTTGGGGGTGAGCTCGGTCTCGCAGTCCACCTTGCACTGCAGCACGCTCACAAAGTGATCTGGGGAGAGGCGTCAGGCGCTGCGCCCCCGGCACCCCACCACGAGCCTGCCGGCCCCCGGCCCCCCGCCCGGTCACCTGCGATGGCAGGGTAGAAATCCTTGAACTCCTGCAGCTCGTAGGCGCCCTCGCAGCCGGCCAGGCAGTCCTCGTACGCCTTGTAGTACTCGGCCAGCGCCTGCTCCATGTCGGCCGCGCTGCTCCGGAAATCCCCGTTGTTGTACAGCTTCACCGACCGCACGAATATCGGCTGCCGGGGACCAAGCGGGTGCCGCTCACCTCCCCGCCGGGCGCCGCAGCCCGGCTCTGCCCGCCAGCAGCACCAACCTGCCACGCTCCCCCCGAAGCGGCTCCGTCCCCGGCACGGGGCCCACAGAGACGCCTTTTTGGGGGCAGCAGGTGGGCGACCAGGGCTCGGCGAGGGAGAGCTGCGTCCCTTGGGGTCCAGCAGGCCCAGGCGCACACTGAGCCCCGGGGAGCCCCTCTCCCAGCCCAGCCCCAGCCCCTCCTCACCTCGTAGGGCTGAGCCTCCAGGTCGACCAGGTATTCATCCACATCCAGCATCGTCTTGTAATAGTTCAGGTATTTCAAGGTCATCTCGTGCTTGGGGTTCTTCTGCAGGAAGGTGTGGGCAGCAGACACGGCTTTCTCGATCTTATTTGACTGGGGAGGGAGGAAGAGTCGGTGCAGCAGGCTGCCGGAGTCGATGCTGCGGCTGCCGGGGGGGCTCAGCACCCAGCCAGACCGGGGGCTGCAGGGCAGAAGGCTGGTCCTCGGGTGGGGAGAGCCCAGCACCCACAGCGCCAGCGCCGAGCCCAGTCATCTGCTGGCAGCCATGGAAAGCCAGGATCTGCGACCACGGACAACACAGATAAATCCAGCTGACCACGGTGGTCTCACGTGCCGAGCTGCACAAACCTCTCCCTCCGTGCCCATGGTGGGAGCGGAGACGGCTCAGCCCCTCGAGGACCCCCACGTCCAGCCACGTGGCATGGGTTTGACCCACACATCTGCTCTCCTCGGGCACTGCCACCAGCCCCGGGCAGCCGCCTCCGCTCCCCTGCTGCTGTATGAGCTCTCGGGTTGCAACTTAGGGGAGTGAGATTGGGAGTGTTGAGAGAACTGTCTGTGAAATGGGTTTTGGCCAGAGGACACAAGAGGAAAAGCCATTAAGGATGGAGGCCAGGCTGTCCCTCGCCACTGCCAGGTGAGCGGGGCAGCAGCGCTAAGCACTACAGCAGCATCCGCACGGGCAGCCGGCCAGCGGCGATGCTCGGGACCCGCACCAGCACCGGTGCCTGGGGAGGGGAGCGTCCCCTGCCAGAGCAGCTGAGGCCAAAGGAGGGTCACCCCGGGGCGATCCCTTACGAAACCTCCCTCCACGTCTGCACTGTGAGCCCCAGGAAGCGATTGTCCCTGACGGAGCAGCCAGACACGTGTCCCGCAGCAATCATGGTGGCACCGGACCCGCCAGCTCGGGCCCCTCAGCTGGGGCAGCCCCTGCCTCCCCCTCCCCAGGCAACACCCTGCCAGGCCAGGGGGACCTCGGGGCACCAGGGCAACACAAGGTGGGCTGGGGGGACACAGCCACACGGACCCCCTCAGTCGCAGGCGCACCCCCTCACGTCCCGCCTGATGCATCCCAGATGATGCTGACGTGCCACGGCGCAGGGGCAGGATGGAGGAGCCGGGGGGCGGGGGGGATGCCAGATGGGGGGCGCAGCATAGCGGGTGCAGGATGGGGGGGTGCAGGAGAGGTAAGCGCGTGGCAGCGGGGTGCAGGATGGAGAGGAGCAGCGCTCAGGGGGTGCGGGGTGGTGGTGTAGGGTGGGCGCAGAGATGGGGATGCAGGATGGGGGGACAGCAGGGTGGGGGTCTCAAAGGGGAGGTATAGGAGGAGGGGCACAGCATGAGGGGCGCAGGACAGGGGTGCAGGAGGGGGGGGCGCCCGATGGGGGGGTCAGGATGGAGAGGTACGGCATGGATGGTAGAAGTGGAGGCGCAGCCCCGAGCGGTGCAGGGTGGAGATAGGGGGTGCCCCCCACTTCCCCCCCCTCCCCTCCACTCCCCGAGCCACGTTGCGCGGCATTTGCGCGCTGCCCGCCTCACCTTGAAGAGCGCGTAGTGCAGGTACTGGTAGGGCAGGCGGCGCTGGAAGTCGCGCAGCGTCTGCGCGGGGGGGTAGCGCAGCTGGAAGACGGGCAGGTCGCGCTTGCAGGCGCGCAGGCAGCCGGCGCGGCGCAGCAGCCGCCCGAAGAGCTGCATCTCCCGCTCCCACTCCCACGCCGCGGGGTCCCCTTCCGCGGGGGGCTCCTCCGCGGGGTCCCCCTCCGCGGGCGCGGCGCAGCGGCGGTGGCAGTGCGCCTCGCTGTCCCGCAGCAGGCGGTGGAGGCGCAGACTGGCCTCCAGCGCCCGGGCGCTCTCCGCCCACTGCGCCCCCGCGTACTGCGCCAGCGCCCGCGCGTAAGCGCGCTGCAGCGGCTCCAGCGCGGCCGCGGGGAACCCGCGCACGCTGTACTCCTCGTACTGCGCCGCGCACAGCCCCGCCGCCGCCAGCAGCAGCAGCGCCAGCGCCGCGCCGCCCATCCCCGCCGCCGCCGTCCGCCGCGCACTGCCCGCGCAGCGCCGCGCAGCGCTCCGCGCAGGTGGGCGGGCGGGCGGCGGGGAAGGGGCGGTGCGCGGCGGTGCGCGCAGGGTCTTAGTGCGGCTCTGCGCGGCTGGCGCAGCGCCCGCGGGGGGCGCGCAGCGGGGGCTCAGTGCTGCGCGCCCCCCGCCGTGCGCCGCCCGGGGGTGGGGTTTGGGGCGCGCAGTGCTGCGCCCTCCCCGCGGCGCGCAGTCACCCCACGGCCCGCGCTCTCGGCGTGCGCCCCACGCCGCGGCTGCGGAGGATGCGCTGGGGGGTGTGGGGTGCTGGGGTGCGCCCCGCGGCACTGCGGGGTGCGCTCGCTGCCACACGGCGCTGCCCGGGGCCGGACCCCCCAGCCCGGCTGTGCCCAGAGCTGGTTTCGCTGCCGGCCGCTGCCAAGCCGGCGGCCACACACCCTGCGCTGCGCCAGATCCCAGGCCAGGCCTCGGCACGGCCACACTGGCCCCAGCCCAAGCCCAGCGCTTTGTTGCCCGCTGGCCAGCGGCGCTGAGGGATGTCCCAGTGCAGGGCAGGAGCCAGGACACTGCTGAGGTTTCTTCCTGCGGAGCAGAGGCCATCAGCAGTGCCCAGCACTGCAGGCGAGCAGCTCGACAGCACGCAGGCTGGGCTGCCATCGCCCCTAAGCACGCGCTCACTTGCCCCAGTGTCAGGCCCTGACCCCACTGTGCCATGGGGAGAGCCCCCAGTCCCCCCAGGCTACTGGTGGTGCACTGGGGAGCTGCAGAGCGCCCCGGGGCTGGGCTCGAGGGACCTGGGAGCGCTTTGCTCGAACTTTTGCTCTCACCAGTCGCGCTGTGCCTCGGAGAAGCTGGGTTTCAGTTTGGGTTTATGGACTGTCGTATTTCCCACCTGGCACTTGCCGAGGGCTCCTGCCACGGTGTCCGTCTCTTACCGACGGGTTTGGGGGAGCGGGGATGTGCGGGCAACACCTAGGTGGGCATTTGGCGCGGTTCCTATTTGTGTAAGACTGTTGGAGGGGTAGTTTCACATTTTTAGTCATTGCCACGCAGGAAAAGCTCTCTCAGCAGCAGATCGAGGAGCAGTAGATATTATTAAAACAGATAATTCCTCGTATTTACTCTGCCTGTCAGCTGGGGAGCGAGCGGCAGCCCCGGGGCCGCGGCGCGGTGGCCCCGGCGTGGCAGTGGGGCGCAGCCCGGGCTGGGACCCGGCGAGCGGCGCCGGGAGGGGACCTCCGCCTGCACAAACGCGCTGGGGGCCGCCCAGCCCGAAGTTGGGGGGGGGGGGTGTGTGTAAAAAAATAGAGAAAAAAACTCCCCACCCCAAAGCAGCCGCCCCCTGAGGCGGAATGCGGCGCTCCGCCGCCGGCGGGGAACTGCCCCCGATGCCGCGGGGGCAGCGGCGTGGGAGCGGGCGGGCGGGCGCGGGGTACACGTGGACACAAATTCCAGCGGGGCCGGGGCGGGACGGGGCTGGGAGGCCCCGGGAAGGGGCGGCCGGTCCGGCCCCGCCGCTCCGCTCCGCCCCGTCCCGTCCCGACCCGTCCCGTCCCCTCCCGCCGCTCCGCTCCGCCGCAGGCTCCCGGCGCCATGGCCCCGGGCATCCTCCTCCTCCTCCTCCTCCGCGTCCTGGGGGCCCCGGGGCTGGCCGACCCCGGCCCCCTGGAAGACGTGGTGATAGACAGATACTATATCCCCAAAATCTGCCTGCGGGAAGTCCAGATGGGGGATTTCATTCGCTACCACTACAATGGGACCTTTAAAGATGGCAAAAAGTTTGACTCCAGGTATCGCCCTCGGCTCTCTACCCCCTGCATGCGGCCCCGGCCATGCGCTGGGGGGACCCCTGCATGCCCCCTCCCCGGCCCGCCCGCCTCTCGCCCCCGCGCCCCCCGGGGCCAGCGGGCACCGCCTGCTCGGGGCAGCCCCGGGCCCCGCGGCCTCGACCAACGGAGGGCTCTTGGCGGGTGCCCGCGGTGGGCGCAGGGGGAGGACGGGGGGCACGGGCAGCCCCGTATGCGTGTCCCCCAGCATGTCCCCGAGCGTGTCCCCGAGCGCAGCCCCCCGCCCGGGCTGCAGCCCCTTCCCGCCACGTTTCCAGCAGCCCCTGCCTGGGCTGGACGCCCGCAGAGCCCTGCACGCCCTCGGCTCCGCGGTGAGCCCGGCTCGGGCATGGGCAGGATTTGGCCCTCGCTGAGACACTTTGCTCTCCGAACATGTACTTGCATGCGCTGCACAGGCAGGGGAAACGCTTGAAGCGCTTTGAAACGTGGCAGCGGCGAAACCCGTTCATTACCTAAGAGGCTTCGCTCTCGCTGGTCTTGGTTTTCCTTGGCCCGCGCATCGATCCTGCCCTGCTCATGCCAGCTATAAATCAGTGTTTACGTTGGTGCAGTCCCTGATTTGCACCACCGTGAGCAGGGGAGAATCGGGGACACAGCGAAAGAACAGAAATAAACTGGGCTATGCCGGAGTTCCGCCCCAGCCCCTCACAGGAACAAAAACTTTCCGGATGTGAGTTTTTCAGAGCCCTGGAAAGCAAAGGGATTCTGCTCTGGTTAAACGTGTCCTATCTTTCTTGTGAGCATGAATGGGGGAGAAAGTAACCGAGGCGTATGCTGCCACTGCTCCTGCGCACCCCGGACACAGTGGGAGCCTGGGGACATTCGCTGCTAAAATAATTCCTTGTCTTGACGACTGCAGCGTGCTGTCAGGAGAAAGTGTCAGCTGCACGTTAGAGGGGATAAGGGATTTCAATTTATCTGAAATGGCCCCAGTTTCTTCGTGGAGTATTTTAAGATTTAAAAATAAAAACAAATTTGCAGTTTAAAAATGAGGCCTTGGGACGTCTTCTTTCCTCCTCGCTGCATAAAGCTCCAAATGTGCCATATGCGAAATGATTTGGAAGCAGCAGAAAGCCCAGGAGCTGCCGGCCTCCAGCCCAGACCGCCGGGGGAAATCTGGGGAGGGTGTTGACGGGTTTGGTCCCAACTGACAGCATCACCCAGAGGGCCCGATCCACGTTCCCCTGTGTCCGAGGGTGCGGAGCGTGCAGGGTGAGGCCGGAGCCCTGACCGGTGCCGCAGGACACAGCTCCACCCCGGGCGGTGCAGGATTGAGCCCGTCAGGATCAATGTCTGTTTGCTGCGGGGGCGAGCTGCGGGCTCTGTCTGCAGCACAGGGACCTGCTGGCTGCAGTGGGTTCCCCGCACCCTCGGGGAGAGCGCAGCCCCGTCTCCCCGCTCTGCCCCCACGGCAGCAGGCACCCGGGAGCCCCACACCATCCCTCAGCGTTCATGGTTTGGTTCTGGGTCCACCCCGAGCCCTCGGCGCCGGCAGTGAGCACTCCCAGCGCCAGCGGCTTTAGGGGATGCCCTTTGCCCGTGCTTCGCCGACGGGTCTGTCCCTTCGCCCCAGCTACGACCGAGGGGCCACGGTGGCCGGCGTGGTGGGCGTCGGGCGGCTGATCACCGGCATGGACCGGGGGCTGCAGGGCATGTGTGTGAACGAGCGGCGTCACCTCATCGTGCCCCCTCACCTGGGCTACGGCAGCATCGGCGTGGGTAAGGGGCCGCGGCACGGCGGGGGGGTGGAGGGAACAAACCCCCGGGGCCGGCGTTAGCGGGGACAGAGCTCCGGTGCCCGGCTGGCAGGCGCTGGCAAAGGGTGGCTCCACTGCCAGGGCAAGTGGTGCCTAAGCACGGCTTCCCCAGGAGTGAGGGGTCTTGCCCCCCCGCCCCAGGCTGTGCTGCTTTCCTGGGGGGTGGCACGTGTGGCCAGCAGCCCCAAGCAGCCGTGGCTCAGGGGGGCTTCAGGGGACAGAGCCCTTGGCTTGCCTGGGCTCGGCGCTGCTCCCACCTAAGGTGCTCTGTCCTCTCTGCCGCCCCTTTAGCGGGGCTGATCCCCCCGGATGCCACGCTGTACTTTGACGTCGTCATGCTGGACATCTGGAACAAGGACGACAAGCTGCAGATCACCACCCTCTCCAAACCGGAGCACTGCAACCGCACAGTGGAGAACTCGGACTTTGTGCGGTACCACTACAATGGCACGCTGCTGGATGGCACCCCCTTCGACTCCAGGTACGGGGCACCGGTGCTGGGATGCGCCCTTGCCTCGGGGTACAGGGCACGGGAGCTCGGGGGCACCCTCCGCCTTGGCGCTGGGGGCACCGGGGTGGCAGGGAGCAGGGGACACTGGCCTGGGGCAGGACATGGGGACCCACGCTGCACACCAGTCAGGGCAGACTCCCTTGTGCTCTCCCTCCCCGCACCCCAGCAAGGGGGGTGCAGCTCCGTGACCCCCAGAGCAGCCTCCCACATGGCACCGCTCAGGCCGGGGGGGCTGGCGTGGCCCGGAGCCATCCCCCCCTCCTTCCTCCCCACCAGCTACAGCAAGGACAGCACCTACGACACCTACGTGGGCACCGGCTGGCTGATCAAGGGCATGGACCAGGGGCTGCTGGGCATGTGCGCCGGGGAGAAGAGGAGCATCATCATCCCCCCGTTCCTTGCCTATGGGGAGAAGGGCTATGGTGAGTTGGGCATCACCCCGTCGTGCCCGGCCCCTTCCCTCCCGGCTCTGCGCAGAGCCCCCCGCAGTGCCTCAGGACCCTTGTCCGGGCTGACCCGTGTCCCCTCCCCAGGGACTGTCATCCCACCGCAGGCCTCGCTGGTGTTCAGCGTGCTGCTGGTGGACTTCCACAACCCCAAGGACGGCGTCTTCCTGGAGCACCTGGAGGTGCCGGAGTCCTGCAAGCGCAGGGCTGTGACCGGAGACTACGTCCGCTACCACTACAACGGCACGCTCATGGACGGGACGCTCTTCGACTCCAGGTGCGGGGAGGGAAGCGGCCGAGCGAGGACGTCCCCCCATGTCCCCTCCTGCCCCACGCTCAGCAGCCGGCTGTGAGGGGAGGCTGGAGAACTGGGGGGAAGGTGGAAGGGAGGGCGGTAATGCGCATGAAATAGGCTAAAAAAACCAATACCCGTTTGCTGCATTCCCGGGAGCAAGGTTTGGCTCCTGGGGGAGCAGAGGGTGGGAGAAGGGGTGCGGGGTGGGGTGCAGGGGTTGGGGGGGGGCGGTTGATGGGCCAAAACTCTCCCGCACAACGGTGCCGGGGACTTCTCTCGCTGCAGCTACTCCCGCAATAACACCTACAACACCTACATCGGGAAGGGCTACATCATCCCCGGCATGGACCAGGGCCTGCAAGGGGTCTGCGTGGGAGAGAGGCGGCGGGTGGTCGTCCCCCCGCACCTGGCCTACGGGGAGAACGGAGCAGGTAAAGGGCAGCCCCGCCGGCTCCAGTGTGCCCACGTGGTGCAGCCCCGGGCTGCAGCATCCCCCCCTCCAGCGCTGCGCACCGGCACACCGCGGGGCTGACATGGGGAAAGCGCTGGCCAGGTGGGGCCAGCTCGTCACCTCAGGGGCCACCACCATCCCCAGGGCTCTGGGCGTTGGGAGGGGGTGACGTGGGCAGGGGAAAGGCCGATGCCAACACATGCAGAGCCGGGGCTCCGAGGGACAGACACACCACGGGGCATGGGAAAAAGCAGGGAAGGGCTTTCCCGGCCCCGCGGCACTCCCAGCCGCTCTCCCAGCACCTCTCCTCGTGCTCCTCTTCCAGGGAACAAAATTCCTGGCTCAGCCGTGCTCATCTTCGACGTCCATATCATCGACTTCCACAACCCCGAGGACCCGGTGGAGATCGAGACCGTGTACCGGCCCGAGGGCTGCAATGTCACCACCCGTGACAGAGACTTTGTCCGCTACCACTACAACTGCTCCCTGCTGGACGGCACCAAGCTCTTCTCCTCGTGCGTGCTCGCTCGCTCGCGCACCTTTCCTTCACAGGGCCAAACCCCGGCAGGCGCTGAGCCGGGCAGGGCTGGGGGGGCCGGGCACCGGAGCAGCGCTGGGAGCATCAGCTCTTTGCAACGGGCAGCACCGGAGCATCGGCCACGGGGCCGCGGGGATGGGGCAGCAGGGTGGAGGGCGCAGCAGGATGGAGGGCGCGGGGTTTGGGGGCACAGCGGGATGGAGGGTGCAGGGTTTGGGGTGGTCGAATGGAGGGTGCGGGAGTTCAGGGCATGGGAAAATGGAGGGCGCGGGATTTTGGGGCACGGCAGGATGGAGGCGTGGGATTTTGGGGCATGGCGGGGGTGCCCACTGGGTCCGAGGGGCTTTCTCAGCCGCATGGTCTTCTCTGTGCCTCCTGCAGCCACGACTACGAGAAGCCCCAGGAGGTGACTCTGGGGACCAACAAGGTGATCGAGGGCCTGAACAGGGGCCTCCTCAACATGTGCGTGGGGGAGAGGCGGGTGCTCATCGTCCCCCCCCACCTGGGCCACGGGGAGAGCGGAGGTAGGGGAGCGGCGTGCGGCCACCCGGGCGATGCGAACGGGGGGGTTCTGCCTTGCTGAGCCGCCGCTGGGCTCCTTCAAGCCCTCGCCCCGGCTGGGGCTGGGAGGCTTTTGCCCATGGGGGGGCCAGCGCTTTGCTGGGCTCCCCGCCGTGCAGCAGCCTTCGCTTGCTTTTCAGCCCGGGGGGTGCCCGGCAGCGCTGTGCTGCGCTTCGAGGTGGAGCTGTTCTCCATGGAGGAGGGCGTTCCCGAGGGCTACCTCTTCATCTGGCACGGGGACCCGCCGGCGAACCTCTACGAGCAAATGGACCTGAACAAGGATGGGGAGATCCCCGCTGATGAGGTGAGCGAGGGCCCCGAGTGCCGCCGGACCGCGGGCTTATGGGGGAGGAAACGGGGGCGCAGGGGACCCCCCCGGGGAGCAGCACCCGAAGGGCACTGCTGTCCACGGGCACTCGGGAGCCTGACGAGCGGTGCAGGAAAAGCACCCCCCAGCCCAGAGCATCGCTGCTGGATGCGGGCAGGGCTGTGACGGGGCAGGGACACCGAGGGCAGCCCGTGCCCTCATCCCTGCCCTGTCCCCGCTGCCGCCCTCGGCGCCGGCCGTGGTGCTCCCTGCCATGCCCGGTGCCGCTGCGCGGAGCAAAGCAGCATCTCTCCCCTCTCCCCGCTGCAGTTCTCCACCTTCATCAAGACCCAGGTGGCGGAGGGGAAAGGCCGCCTCATGCCCAGCTCCGACCCGGAGAAAGTCATCGCCGACATGTTCAGGAACCAGGACCGCAACCAGGACGGGAAGATCACCTCTGAGGAGCTGAAGCTGAAGTCGGATGAGGACCAGGAGAAGATCCACGAGGAGCTCTGAGGATGAGACCTCACTTTTCCCCGGAGACAGGACTCGTCCCCGCTGTGCCACAGCCGGTGTCCCCCCCCCCCGGCTGCCCTGGGAATCTGCCCCTGCCCCTCCCCAGCCCTGCACTGGGGGTGTATTTTGTCTCCCCCCCCCCCCCCCCCCTTATTATTTAACTGAGGGTTTTTTTAATGTGTTCCAACTGAGCAGGAAAACTCACCAACCCCCAGCGAATAGACCCAGGCAAGAAGGTGGGAAACACCCACGTTCTTGGGAGTCTCGATACCCCCCGGGGACGGCAGCACCCATGTTTCCTCGCACTGCGCGTCCCCTCCTGCTCCCCGGCCCTGCAGACGATACCTCTGCTGTGGAGCGGGACCGAGGATGCCAGGGACAGACCCCGGACCCCTGCCCTGCCCCGCTCTGCTGCCGAACCCCGCTTCGACCCCCTGCTCTCAGCTCCCCACGGACGGGCCGGGGCAGCGGCGTCCCCTCCCCGAGCCCCGTTGTCCTCCGCCAGCGACTGCATGTCCCGCTCCGGCCTCCTCGCCTGCCCGCGCTGCCTCCTGGGGCAGGCAGGCAGGAGGGGGCCGTCCCCCCACTTCTACCGCAGTGTTTTGTAGTTTAGGGTTAGAATTTGGGTTTTTTTATATACGCATCTAAAATTCTTGAGAGGAGAAATAAAGAGAAGCCTTTCGTGCCGGTCCCTGCCGCTGGCCCAGCCTCTGCTCCCCGCTGCCGTCCTCCCCGCAACGAGAGGCTGGAGGGGGCTCAAGGTTCCCAGGGCGAAACCCAGGTGCCCCACATGGATCGGCTGTTCCAGAAAGCCTGGGCCCCCCCGAGACGGCGGGGATGGGACCTGGCAAACCCCTTTGTCAGCCGGGAGAAGGAGAACAGAAAGTGTCTCCCACCCAGGCGCTCAGGGAGCAGCATCGTCCCCATCCGCAGCCTTCCCGCCCCACAGCCACAGCCCTCACTCACTGAGAAAAATCAGCCCAATTTGATGTTGATGCCTAAATGCAGCTAATTAGCCGGGCGCTCTCAGGTTTGCCAGTTGTGACCAGCACGGCTCCATGACCTCCCACTGGCTCTAAAAGCCTTTGCCCAGTGTGTCTTGCAGGCGGAGATAAAAGAAATGTGAGAACAGAACAGTGCGAAGGGTCAGAGCGAACCCCCCCAACCATGACTTCTACTTTGCACCAAATAAATAATTTCTACTGGTTTCCACAGAGTGTGCCTTTGTGTCGGGTTACTGTGCCGCGGAACATTCCTGCGCGCGTGGGCAGCGGCGCAGAGACAACCCTCACCCGCCCCGGCAGCGCGGTGCCCGGGGGGATCTCAGGCTCCAGCACTGCTGGGTGGGCCGAGAGAGGGAACGCAAAGCTCCGCGCCCGGGATCCTCCGGCACAGACGGACGGTGCTCCACCTCCAGCGCAGAGCACCCGGTGGGGGCCGGCGGGCTCCGGCAGGGATGGGGATGACCCGGAGTCGGGGAGCAGAGACGCAGCTGCCAGCGCCAGCCCTGGGGAGAAGAGCGGCTCCAGCGCTGGGTACGAACCGCCCGGCACCCAGCTTCAGCCGACGTTTTTATTCCAACAAGGAGAGTGGAGCCGGCACTTGCAGACGTCACATTTACTCACCCATCACTGGACCCGGCGCAGCCCGCAGCCCACCAGCCACGCTGCCCCTGCGACGGCGGCAGGGCAGAGCCGCCGACCCATGCTGGGCCACACCGTGACAGCAACGGCCCCAAAGAGCCGTATCAGAGCTCTCCCTGCACCACCGCGGGCTCCGGCCCCGGTCAGAGCCGGCAGCAGGACGGGACGGGAAAGCAGTTTCCCACGTAGGGGTCTGAATTTGCCCCTCGCTGAATCGGGGCTGTCACAGCTTTACTCATTACGTTACCAGAGGTTACGCAGAAATAAGAGGGTTTTTTTTTACTAACGCTGCTCTGAGAGCCCAGGATCAGCCCGGCAGCCTAAGACAGAAACACAGTTAGCTAAAATCTTCCTTAAAACCCAAAACGCTGCCGTCGGCCTCTCCTCCCCCATCCGCACCATGGGCTGCGAACGCGCCGCGCTGCCGCTGCCACCCAAAGCCCCAGCCCGGCCCTCGCCAGACAAACTCGCTGCTCACTTTGTGCAGCGGCCGCAGAGGAGCTCCGCGGGCCCGCAGGGACGACTGGAAAAGCCTTTTTTTTACAGCACAAGCTGTAAGGGAGCGAGAGGCAGAGCGGGGCGGGGGCCAGGGAGCTGCAGGGTTTCCGCGGGGGACGTGGAGCTGGGCGATGCTGCGCCTGGCCGGGCCACGACAGCCCCTCGGCCGGCGGCACCGCCAGAGCTCAGCCCCGGCACTTTGAAGCCGACAGAAAACAGAGCGTGAGAGAGAGAGACTTGTTTTCGTAGACAGGAACACAGTAAAACTAAACAGCTTCCATCTGAAACGGGTCTGTCCTCAAGCTGCAGCAAATGAGCTCCGTTTTTGCGCTCAGCGGCTGAAGCAAGCGCGGAACATCTCTACCCAAAACATGAAACGGTTTATTGTGGCCTCAGGCGATGGCGGAGAGGGAGTCCCAGGGGAATGGAGTCCCAGGGGAATGGAGTCCCAGCGGGATGGAGTCCCAGCGGGAAGCAGCAGAGCCGGGCACAGGTGGGGTAAAGGGAGTGGAGAAGCTTCACCGTCTCACCCCTCCGGCTGCAGGGCTGACCGCAGGTGGTTAGCGAGGTCGGGATGTGCAGAGCACATGAGAGCCGGGGCAGGGAGCCTGCCCAGCGTCAGGATGGAGCCCAGCAGGTACCAGAAGATGCACTCCAGCTTTGTCGAGGGAAGGACGTTGACTGCCCGGCTGCCTTGCTGAGGGGCCGGAGCTGGGACGCCGCCTTCCCAGCTCATGTCTCCGTAAGAATGTACCGGAGAATCCCATTCACCACATCCAGCGTCTCGTCGCGCTCCAGCACGATGTCGTAGGCATCCAGGTACTTCTCCCTCTGCTCTTCCACCTGCAGCGTGGCCGCCGGGACGGGGCGGAGGGGAGAGGGCCACAGAGAGAGAAGAGGACTGTAAGCACCAGCAGCCAAGAATGAAGATGTGGCACCTACAGCCTTTTCATCTCCTGATGCTACTGAAAAGAGGGGCCAATAACCACCCTGACAATGCCCCAGGGGCACCGGGAGCTCTGCAGGCGCCCCCCAGCTCCCTCCGCACACCCCACTGGAGCTCATACAAATCTCTCGCAGCCCCCGAATCTGCTGCCCCTCAGGCTTTGCAGCTGGGGACTGCTGGCAGGGAAGCGAGACAACTGCTCCTCACACCCACCTTGTCGTTGAGAAAGCCAATCTTGAGGATGTTCTCCACGCTGGGAACGCCGTCTGCCATCGTCAGGTCACCCATGGAGTCCCCCAGCAAGATGATGCTCGTCCTAGTGCTCAGCTGCTGGAAATACTCCGTACCTTGCAGGACGCTGTTGTTCTTGTTGTAGGTGTGGATGAGAGGTCCCTTGAAACGCGTGAGGACTCCCTGCGCAAACAGGACAGCCAAGGTGATCCCCTCCGCTGTGCCACAGCCTCAGTGCCCTTTCTGGAGCGGGCAAACAGGGGGGATGCTCACGGGGCACCAGCTCTCATCTCAGAGACACCCTCAAGGAGTCTGGAAACGCAGCCGCCACGAAACACCTGGAGACAGTCCCCAGGAGTCCCCTTTTGCAGGGCAAGCCCTTCCGAAGGTGAGAACGAACCCAAAGGATGGAGATCCTCGAGATCTCGGCCGGGGCTCTGTGCTGCCCTGGAGCTGGTCAGGGGCCGTGGAAAGCCGCCGTCAGGGGAGCCCCAGGGCAGAGCAGGGCCCTTGCAGAAGGCAGGACTGTCACGCTGTCCCATGCGCCCCCGAGGACGGCCTGTCCCGACACACCACCCGTGGGAACAGAGGGCTTCATTGTAAGAGATGTGCGTTTTTCTAATGTGCACTGGGACTTTTCAGGCTTTAGGACATCAACAAAGGCCTTCTGCGCTGCTGTAAAGGACATCTGGCCTCCAGATCAAGGGAGACCTCTGTGGTTAACCCCATCCTCCCCCCGCACCAGGACGGAGCACACGGCGCTGGACACAGAGACAGCAGCGCACTTCGGCTGCTGAAAAGCAAGTTTGGAAAGCAAGGAGTCCCTGAGATTGCGAGCAGATGCTCCTGCACTCCACGTGCCCACCGTACCCTGCCTCTGCTCTCCCTCACTGCTGGTCCAGCTCCCACTGCGCGCAGGGGAACCTCTAACAGCCCCGGTGCTGATGGCCCGAGGGCTGCGACGCTGGCAGCAGGTCGCGGTCCCTGAAGCAGAGCAAATGGGGCAGGAGGCCCCGACCAGCCTCAACCCCCCTCGCCGTGACCCAGCAAAGGGTCAGCTCCATCCACAGGGATCAAACGCCTCGATATGTGAACGGGGAATGGGCAGCTTTTAACCTAGCGGTGTCCCTCAAGCGGATCGCAGCCCTCAATCCCAGTCAAACAACTCTCCACCACACGTACGGGACGCAGAAACTCACATTATCATCGAAGTCCATGTAGTTGGACACCACGTTGACGTTAGAGTAGAAGACGTTGGCCTGACGGATAATTTCCTCAAGGATGTCACCGACACCAGCAGAGAAGATGAACAGGGGGATGTTGTACTTATGCAGCTGATCAAATAACTCAGTGAATCCATCCCTAGAGCAGAAGTGTCCGTTACACAGTATTGCGTTACCACCTCCCAGCTCGCCGCGAGGTGCCCGCTGTACCGCGGGCTGGCAGCGCTCTCAGCCCAGCCCCGAGGCTCCGACTTCTGCCCGGGACTTCCCAAACAGAAACGCATGCGCGAGCTCTGCAAAAACCCTGAGCTTTTTGTGGCCCCAGCATTTCTGTGGCGGTGACTGCGCACGCACGGGGTGTGCAGCAGAGCCCCAGACCCCTCCTGGGAGCAGCAACTCGCAGGGAGCTGCACAGGACCGCGCAGCACGGGAGCAATTTGCCCAGCAGCTCCTGAAGGCATCCAGCTTCCCACCGGGCGCACAAGGCACAGCGCGCCCGCGCGCGCGCCCACGAGAGAGAGTGCCGCCAGCCCACTCGGAAACCACGTTAGGGACGCGCAACAGGTCGGGCTGGTTGTGAAGACGATCAGACCAACGCATAACGGTCTCAGTCTGCCAGGACACGATCTGAAAACCCAGACAGACGGCACCATCTCCTCTCTGAGACCGGCAGCTCATTCAAACCAAGGCTCCCTGAGCCCGCTTTAGGACCGTCGCCGCCAAGGCCAGCTTTAACAGCAGGCTTCAGCGCAGTATTTTTGTGCTGTGGGTGGAGTTTGATGCCGAGCCGAGGGCCTGGACATGGTCCAGCAGTTACAGTGAGTGGAGAGAAGATCTCTCCTGGAAGAGGGGAGCTGCTCGCTGCCCCCCACCCTGCCCCGCAGAGAGCCGCGGGCTCTGCCCAGCCCCTGCGGGAGCTCTGCGCGGCACCGGCCCCTCGCCCGCTCCCGGCCAACGCTCAGGGCAGGCGGCGGCGGTTCCTGAGCAGGCAGAGGGAGCCGTGCAGGGAGCAGCCGGCAGCCAGGGAGCGAGCTCAGGCTGCGGTTGTGGCGCTGACTTTTGGCTCTTTCATGGTTAGAACTCGGCCCCAGGAAGGAAGGGAGATTTGCATCTGCCACGCTGCGGAGACTGAGCACAGAGCAGGGTGAAAGCAAGACCCGCTCGTACAGCGGCAGGAGAGAAAGGGCCGCAGGCGGCACAGAGAACCCCGAGCCCGTACCTCAGCATCACATCCGACTCTCTCACGATCTGGGCTATGTCACCCCTCTGGATCTTCTGCTGCGACAGCAGCTCGTGGGCCCTGCTCCACCTGGGGAAAGGCAGAGAGTGAGGTTCCCGGCAGCGACCCTAAGGCAGTCAGAAAAAGAACAACTACAACTTCCCAGTACTGCCACCAAGCCGAGAGACAGTTCGAGCCTTGTGCCTTGTAGCCCTCAGGGCAAGGGGTTGCCAGGACACGGCCAAGTTCATCACCTACGAGCACTCACCACTCCACCATGAGGGGACGTTTCTCTTCCAGGGTCCGGTTGGGATCGATCTCAATGGGATAGTAATAGTGCAGCAGATCTTTCAGCTGGAGCGTTGTGCAGATGGAAAAAGAACAGAGTGAACATCACGTCTAAAGAGACTGTAAACAACAGAAAAAGTGTTTCTAAATTCCTCCAAAGCACCGCACTTCCTAATGAAAAGCACAACCAAAACCGTCTCACTAAGCAACTGCGCTCTGAGCAAATCTGGAGACCTCGGAGGAAGCGTTAACCCTCCGGCAGCCTGGCGGACTCTCATCATGCTTCAGATACCGCAGGTACGGATGAGCACACACACCCCCTTCCGCCTCTTAGCACACCGAAAATGCCCACAGCTGAGCATGCAAATTAAATTTCCCTTTTTAACTTCTCCTTCCATCACCATTGGCTGAAATGCAGCCTGGACTCTGGCCCCACTCGCTGTCTGGGCAGGGGGGCACAGCTGGGAGAGCTCCCACATGAGCCACTACGACCTCCTGATGATGGGTGAGAGGGGCGAAAAACAGCCAAGCTGCAGTGCCTCCCAAAACAGCACCTACCTGCTTCTTGCCGTCCTCACTGATAACACGGCTGTTATCGAGGATGTCTGCAAAGACAATAAGATGCCAGTGTTGTAGCCCAGAAACATAAAAAGGCTTTCTAAAAGGCAGTTACCCTGCGTCTCCAGTGCCAGCTCTGCCCGAAAACGAGCCGTGTGTGGCACATTGACCTAAGCCCGGCTACACCGTGGGGTGTCAACGCGGCAGCTCCCACTGCCGACCCGCAGCACGCACTGACCGCAGGGCATTGCTCAGCCGGGAGAGAGCAGCAGCAACGCTGGCAAGCTGCGGGATGCAAGTATTCAAAGGAGAAGCAGCAAGACGAGGAGACAGCGTCTGCAGCGGCTGTGGGCTGCCCGGGGGCCCGCAGGCGCTGCTGCAAGAGGCCGAGGCCCGGAGCTGCACCCAGAGCAAACAAGACGGGGCGGTCAGGCTTGGCACAGGAGGGGAGCGGCGGATGAGAGGAGCCGCAGGGACAGAACGCAAACAGGGAAAACAAACAGAATTGCCAACAGTAAAAAAACCAGCTTCAACTCACTGTGCGAAGTGGGGCAGCGTCTGCCGTTGCACCCAAACCTGCTCAGCGTCATGTCGAAGTCAGAAATGACCTGGAAGGCGAGAAAAGACCAAATCCGTGCATGACGCAGCGCGCTCTGCCTTTGCCACAGCCAGGCAAGGGTGCTGCTGCCTCCAGGGCCCACATCCAGCGCCGGCGGGTCTCACGTGAGGGTGCACAGCGCACCCTGAGGCTGCTGCCAGCCGTGAACCAGATGTGCTCATCTGCGAGAGCCAGCACCCCTCCCACCCCGGCACTCTTATCAGCACCAAATGGCTTAATCCTGCTGACGTATCGCCGTGGGTGGAGGGGGGTGTTTGGGGACTGGCACATATTTATAGCTCGTACAACAGAGAAGAAAAAGGCCCATCCAGAGAGAGGCACCGGCCTGTGCCTCGACAGGAAAAATAGCCCAGTCCTTCCTCTCGTTTCGGTCTTATAGAATCATTGAATCACAGACTGGTTTGGGTTGGAAAGGACCATTAAAGGCCATCTCGTCCACCCCCCTGCCATGAGCAGGGACATCTCCAACCAGACCAGGTCGCTCCCAGCCCTGTCCAACCTGACCTGGGATGTTTCCAGGGATGGGGCATCTCCCACCTCTCTGGGCAACCTGGGCCAGCGTCTCACCACCCTCAGCGTAAAACATCTCTTCATTGTATCTAGGCTAAATCTTCCCTCTTTCAGTTTAAAGCCATTACCCCTCGTCCTATTGCAACAGGCCCTGCTACAAAGTTTGTACCCAGCTCTCCTGGAGCCCCTTTAGGCACTGGAAGGGGCTCTGAGGTCTCCACGGAGCCTTCTCTTCTCCAGGCTGAACCCCCCCTCTCCCAGCCTGTCCTCCCCGCAGAGGGGCTCAGCCCTCGCAGCATCTCCGGGCCCTCCTCTGGCCCCGCTCCAACAGCTCCGTGTCCTTCTGCTGTTGGGCCCCCCCGAGCTGGAGGCAGCGCTGCAGGGGGGGCTCCCCAGAGCGCAGCAGAGGGGCACAATCCCCCCTCGCCCGCTGGCCACGCTGCTGGGGATGCAGCCCGGGATGCTGGGAGCTTTTTGGGCTGTGATTGCGCATTGCCGGCTCACGTTGAGCTTCTCATCAACCAACACCCCCAGGTCCTTCTCCTCAGGGCTGCTCTCAATCCATTCCCCGCTGAGCCTGTATTTGTGCTCGGCATTGCCCTGACCCAGGTGCAGGACCTTGCCCTTGGCGATGCTGAACCTCATGAGGTTGGCATGGGCCCACCTCTGCAGCCTGCCCAGGTCCCTCTGCATGGCATCCCTCCCCTCCAGCGTGTCAACCACAGCACACAGCTTGGTGTGGTCAGCAAACTTGCTGAGGGTGCACTCCATCCCACTGCCCATGTTGCCAACAAAGATCTTAAACTACACTGGTGCCAGTACCAACCCCTGAGGGACCCCACTCGTCACGGGTCACCACTTGGACACTGAGCCACTGACTGCAACTCTTTGAATGTGACCTTGTCCACCGAGTGGTCCATCCGTCAAATCCACGTCTCTCCAATTTAGAGACACGGATGCCGTGGGGGACAGTGTCAAATGCTTTGCACAAATGATTGCACAGTACCTGCAGCTTCTTCATCCCCTGCTCCTTCATGGACCGGATTAGCCCCATCACACGCTCGGGCTGCCCCATGCGGACCGTGGCTTTCTCCAGCTCAGGCACCTGCGGGCAGAGCCCCGCTCAGTGCCGCCCCCGGGATGCCCGGCAGCTCCTGGGGGACCGATGCCCCCCGGCCCCCGCTGGGCTCCGCAGCCCGTCCCGCTCCCGTCTCCCCCCGCCCCGCTCCCGGGGCCGCCGCTCGCTCGGGACCGGCCTCACCCCCTCCGCCCGCTGCTCCCCGCCCCGGGCTCCCGCCGCCCCGCTCCCGAGAACCCCCGGCGCCGCTCCCGGCGCCCCCCGGCCCCGGCTCCGCACCCCGCGCTCACCATCGCGCCCCGCTCCGCTCCGCGCCGCTCCCGCCGGGCAGGGCCGAGCCGCGCCGGGGCCGCGCAGCCGCGGGGAGGAGCCGGAGCGGGGGCGGCGCCGGAGCGGGGCCGGGGCGGGGGACCGGGGGTGTCCGGGGCCGTCTGGGGCCGGGGGTGTTCAGGGGTGTCCGGGGCCGGGGATGTCCGGGGGTGTCCGGGGGTGTCCGGGGGTGTCCGGGGGTGTCTGGGGGCGGGGGTGTCCGGGAGTGTCCGGGGCCGGGGGGGGGCGGGGGTGTTCGGGGGTGTCCGGGGGTGTCCGGGGCCGGGGGGGGGGGCGGGGGTGTCCGGGGGTGTCCGGGGGTGTCCGGGGGTGTCTGGGGGCGGGGGTGTCCGGGAGTGTTCGGGGCCGGAGGTGTCCGGGGGTGTCCGGGGCCGGGGGGGGGCCGGGGGTGTTCGGGGGTGTCCGGGACCGGGGTCGGTCGCTGCGCTCCGCCCGGGGCTGCGCCTCCGCCCCGCTCCCGAAGCGGCCCTCGGTACCGGCGCTGGCGGTTGCGTTTCCTCCGCAACACGCCCCGAGCCGGGAAGGCGAAAGAGAAAGGAAAGAGTCGGAAAAAACACCGCAAACGTGTGTCTCCGCCGCCACACCGCCCCCGGCGGCACCGCCAAACGCAGCGGGGAACAACCCGCCGGCAGCGCCGGGGAAACGTTTCATATAGAGATAGTTACATTTATATATATAAAGCGCCTATCACCATATTGATAAACATTCTTTGGAACCGCTCTGACGCGTTCTCCCGGCGGTGCTGAGCGCTCCCGGGGGCGCCTCGGCACCCCCCGCTGCCTCCGGGCGCCCCGAGGGCCCGGGGAGAGCAACCGCGGCGCCGCGTCCCCGCTGCCCTCGCCCGCCCCGGCCGCCACCTCCAGCGCTCCGCACGGCAGCGGACACGGCAGCGACAGAGCATCGGTGGCTCAGCCCCGCCATCAGCCAGCCCGTGTCCCACCTTCCCCTGGGGCAGCTGCTACGGGGGCACTTCAGCACAGTCGGTTCCTCCGCTGGGGAGCGTTACACCCGGGCTAAAGGACATGAAAGAGCTGTCGGGGAATGACATGGCGGGGTTTGCTCCGCGCAGCCGGCACCAGCGTAGGTACAGGGGCAAACGGACTCCGGGCTGTGGCGCAGCGAGGGCCGAGGGCAGCCATGGAGCGCGGGAGCCGGGAGGAGCCCCCACTGCCCACGAGGGGCTCACAGCCGGTCCCGCGTCCCCCCTGCGTCTGTGAGGTCATTATGGGGCATACTCCAGAACCACCGCACAGGCAGGCTTCCCGAGACCGTGTTGGAGGGCAAGGACAAAGCCCTGTAGGACCCCAGAGAGAAGCACCTTCCGCTGCCGCAGGCCTCGGCACGGGCGAGACCTCGGCTCCCACCGGGATAGTCATCCTCCGCCATGGAGAGGAAGATGAGTGCTATGGCTTGCGCCGTCTTCAATGAGCTTCGCCTGGAAGGGAAACTCTGCGATGTGACCATCAGCGTGGACGGGGTTGAATTCAACGCTCACAAGAACATCCTCTGTAGCTGCAGCCACTATTTCAGGTCGGTGCATGAAACAACAGGGGATGGGGACAGACAGCATTTCCCAGGCTGTGTCACGCTGCCTTAGAGGATCTCCAGTGCTTCCATTGGCACTAAAACTCTCCTCCGGCCGTTCCCCACGCTCCCGGTCCCTGCCTGGGCACCGGAATTCATCCACAACCTGGTATCGAACAGCAGCGCTGGAAGCGGTGTCTGTCGAAGCCCGAGATGGGGTGCAGGGCTGGAGCGTGGCCAGCCGGGCCTGTCTGCCACGGGGCGGGAGGTCTTCCTTCCCCACGCACCACCTCTCGCTGGTGTTCCTGTTGAAGCAAGGCGCCCACCCACCCTGGGGCTCTCCGTCCACAGCCGGAGGCGGTGACTCCTTGTCCAAACAAGCAGCTCCTACAACACTAATTAATAAACCCCACAGCCTCCCGGCGTGGCGATGGCGAGCGCCCAACTCAGTGCCTGGGCAAGGAAGAGGCAGAGGGGACAACGGGGGCAGGGTTTAACGCAGCAAAGCCGCCTTTTCCCCCAGCACTGCTTGGGTTTTTCAGGGCTTTGTTTGCCAGCAACTGGAGCAACGCACAGAAGAGAGTCTATAAGATCAAGGGCACTTCGCCTGAAATGATGCGGCTCATTATCGAGTACGCCTACACCAGGACAGTACCGGTCACAGTGGACAACGTTCAGAGTTTGCTGACCGCCGCCGACCAGTTCAACGTCATGGGCATCGTTGGACTGTGCAGTGAGTTTTTAAAATCCCAGCTCTGCTCCGAAAATTGCATTGGCATCTGGAGATTCGCCGATTATTGCTACTGCCCCGACCTGCGAGAAGCGGCCTGTGTGTTCATCCTCCACCACTTTGAGGAGACGAGCAGGCTGTCTACAGAGTTTCTAGACATCTCCGTCAACGAGCTCACGCACATCCTGGAGAAGGACGAGCTCAACGTGAAACAAGAAGAGGCCGTGTTCGAGGCCATCCTGAAATGGATTGATCACGCCCCGCAGGACAGGAGGCAGCACATCGCAGTCTTGCTGGGCAAGGTGGGTGCTCTCGCGGCCCGCGCGCTCCCTGCTAAGCTTTGGACAACGCTGTCGCCTGAAAGCAAAGCCACTCACCATCGGGGCCTTCCACGAAGGATACCAGGGTGTAAAGCATCTGCATCAACATTCTAACCTCCTTTTTGCGTTTCTCAGGTTCGACTGGCACTGATGCAAGCAGAGTACTTCATAAACAACGTCAAAACGCACCATTACGTGAAGGACAACGAGGAATGCAGAGTTCTCATCATAAACACGCTGACAGAAATGTACAACCTCAATATGTACGGCCCATCCTCTTCTGACTTCACCCACCAGCTCATGCGGCCTCGCCTGCCCTATGCCGTCCTGTTTGCTATCGGAGGCTGGAGCGGGGGGAGCCCAACCAACGCCATTGAGACCTACGATTCCCGTGCAGACCAGTGGGTGAACATCACGTGTGAGCAAGAAAGCCCCCTCGCCTATCACGGCACGGCTTATTTTAAAGGCTTCGTCTACGTTGTCGGAGGGTTTGACAGCACAGATTATTTCAGCAGCGTCAAGCGGTTTGACCCGGTGAAGAAAACGTGGCAGCAGGTCGCACCCATGCACTCACGGCGCTGCTACGTCAGTGTCGCTGTTCTCAACAACCTCCTCTACGCCATGGGAGGGTTTGACGGACACACGCGCCTCAGCACAGCAGAACGCTATGAGCCAGAGACGAACCAGTGGGCTCTGATTGCCCCCATGCACGAGCGGAGAAGCGACGCGAGTGCGACCACGCTGCATGAGAAGGTAAAGGGGCTGCGGGATTACAGAACCCCATTAAGGCTGGAGTCTGGTGAGCAGGACCGGGAACCAAGCAAGCCCCAGCGCGCGGCACCACCCACTCAGCACGTGCCTGTCCCTTCCTATGGCACGGACCCCGGCAGGGACCCTCGTGGAGCTCAGCCAGTGAGACACACGGCTACCGCTCCCAGTTCATCATCTAGAGAGAAAAGAGGAGCTGCGGGAGCAAGAAAGGTAACAAATGCTCCCGTTAACAAAGAGGAGGAAAGCTCATGTAAACCTCCTTCGTTAAATCCTGGAGCTACCGATATAAGGCTCTCTAAGAGGCAGCAACCGACTGGCGCGGTAGAGACACAGACCAGAGTGGTAAAAACCCCCCAAAACCCCAAACAACCCCCTCAAATCCAGCCACGCCATTCATTTTCTCCTCGACGTGTTCTCCCACCGAGGCTATCGCTGCCCTGCTCACCCTTTTTTCCTCCTGTGAACAGGTGTATATATGCGGAGGGTTCAACGGAACCGAATGCCTGATCACAGCTGAAGCATACGATGCCACCACACAGCAATGGACCCTGATAGCCCCGATGAGCAGCAGAAGAAGCGGAGTAGGAGTCATTGCGTACGGAAACCAAGTGTATGCGGTAAGGCAGCCGTGGCACCTCCACCGTGGCACCGCCCAGTGTTGTAGGCCCCCACTTTGCGCATCAGCATCTCCTGGATTTTCAGGCTGGCCATTTGCTTGTAAGGGAGATTTAGGGAAGGCAGGCAGAGCCAGAACGGTTGCTGTGCCTCCCGAGAATAGTACCACCTGCACACTTTCGGTTATGGAAAACGTGTGCGTCATTATGCAGCAGCTGCAGCAAAGAAATTGCTTGGAAGCAGTCAGCACGCGAACTGTGCGCGGAATGGTTTGGCCGCCTCAGCGGGTGAGGAAAGGCCCATTTCAACTCTGTACCTTTGGCATTTCCAGGTCGGCGGATTTGACGGAGTCAACCGCCTTCGCAGCGCGGAGGCTTACAACCCCGCTGCCAACACATGGCACACAGTCCCCAACATGCTCAGTCCGCGTAGCAACTTTGGTATCGAAGTGGTGGACGATCTTCTGGTTGTGGTTGGCGGCTTTAACGGGTTTACCACTACTTTCTATGTGGAGTGTTACGATGAAAACACTAATGAGTGGTACGATGTTCAGGACATGGGCATAAACCGCAGTGCTCTGAGCTGCTGCGTGGTGTCCGCTCTACCCAACGTCAGGGAGTACGTGGCCAGACGAGACTGCTACGTGGACAACTCTTCGAGGGAAGTCGGAGTCATTTCTTCAACCGGTAGCCTGCCTGTATAAACAGCTCTGCTCAGCTAATAAAGCCTTTTGAGCAGCAAGGGAACGCAGTCACTTATTCAAACAGAAACACAATTGGTACAGGCCAAAAGAGTCATTAGTCTTGAAAACTTGCGTTCTATGGCACCACAAAAGGTGCCCATCGGCCACAGCCTACAGAGCATCTTCAAAAATCAAAGGTACAACAGAATGCTAGAGAAATAAAAGGTTTATTTTCAGCCATTCACTTATTACAGTAAACTTTAGTACAGTGTATTGAAGGTGAAGAACGTTACAGTAGGGTTTGTCTCCAACGGCCTCTACACACATACTGCTTGACCTTACTGGAAGTAAGACCAGGAGTGCTGCTTCCCCAAGCAGTGTGCTGAAGTTGGGGTACAAAACCATACGGTGTTCTCAGTTCATGTCCATGCTAACAGGTCGTGGTCCTGCCACCCAATCCATCGCTGTAAACAATTCAATTTCCCCTATAGTTCCTGTTTTGGGAGAGATACCATCTGGAAGAATTTCCGTCCTCACCATGTTTTGTACCGGAGGTGCTGTATTTCCATCGGCAAACTAGGCATCTTTTTTGTGCTCTTCTATTAACGCGTCATAAGGGGGAGCCTCCTCCACAGGAGATGTAGGGACATCTCCAAGGGCAAGAAGTTCCCCTACTCTGGGCATATGATTCCAGTTCCAAGAAGAGTGGCCTGTGGAGAGGCTACATGTAGTTTTCCTGCTAGAAATCATTGCTGTAAATTATGTTCCCATTTCCAGTGCGTCCCAGTGCGATGATACTAATTCCACAGGTTCTGCATATGCTGTTACAACTGCTGCACCCAACCATTGAGAGAGCGCAGGTGCAATGGTGCCTCGCCCATCAGGACCTCTGACATTTTGCAGCTGAGCATATCCTCGTTGTATCTGATCATTACTGCCTATAGGGCTTAATAAATTTTCTTAACCTGCTAATAAATGGATAGATGCGGCTCCACTATCCCAAGCTTGCAAAATCTGTGCCAGTACACCTCCCCCACTCTTTTGCTGATAAATCTCTAAAAATTCCCTTAACTCTTTCAGAGTGTAAGTACGACTGATCTGCACTCCTCTGTCCGCTCATTCCGGCTCACCGCTCATTTTAAGAGGGGTCGTGCTTCCACCTCCTCCCCGCCTTTTCAGTCTGGACCACATCCAAGCTCAATGTCAGAGTCTGAGGATTCACTCCAAATACTTCCATCCCATTCTTTGGGATCCCATGACCACTTTGTGGTGAGAGCACGAACTTGGGAAATCGAAACCTTCCTTTTCCCATATTTGTCCCTTTGTTTATTAGTGATACGTGCTACCAAACACTCTACATGATCTTGCAGCTCATAGCACCGCGCTGCTTGAGCAGTAATTACTTCTTGCGCGATCACCTTTGCATCTCGTGAAGTCCCCTTTTCCTTTTCCAGTTCTCTCACTTTCATCCATAGTGCACCAACCTCCCGGTGAGAGCTCCGGGCCGGTAGCCAACAGCCAGCACAATCTCCCAATCATCTGCCAGAAGAATCCCACACCCCTTTCCATGGCAACCCGCCCCAAACCCTTTCAATTGCCTGGGGGGGATCCACAGGAAAACCAGCCCGGTCCTCCCTCTCCTCTGGGCCTTCCGCCTCTCCAGCTGCAGGACGCATCGAAGGTGCCTCCTGACCCGGGGGACGGAGCAGCCAGGCCAGGCCGGGGGGCTGAAGAAGGGGGTGCTGCTGAATACAAGGATGGGGCGTGAGGGCGATGCGTCACCTGCTCTCTGTCAGGACAGCCCCACCGCAGCTGGAGCCCACCGGGGCAGCACTGCAGCTTCTTCATCCCCTGCTCCATCATGGAACGGATTAGCCCCCTCACATGCTCGGGCTACTCCATGCGGACCATGGCTTTCTCCAGCTCAGGCACCTGTGGGCAGAGCCCCTCTCAGTGCCGGCACCGGGATACCTGGCAGCTCCTGAGGGACTGATGTCCCCCGGTCCCCGCTGGGCTCTGCAGACAGGCCCATGACCCTGAGAACCCCCGACCCTGCTCCTGCACCAGCTGAAACCCGGCCACCACCTCCAGCGCTCCGCACGGCAGCGGACACGGCAGCGACAGAGCATCGGTGGCTCAGCCCCGCCATCAGCCAGCCCGTGTCCCACCTTCCCCTGGGGCAGCTGCTACGGGGGCACTTCAGCACAGTCGGTTCCTCCGCTGGGGAGCGTTACACCCGGGCTAAAGGACATGAAAGAGCTGTCGGGGAATGACATGGCGGGGTTTGCTCCGCGCAGCCGGCACCAGCGTAGGTACAGGGGCAAACGGACTCCGGGCTGTGGCGCAGCGAGGGCCGAGGGCAGCCATGGAGCGCGGGAGCCGGGAGGAGCCCCCACTGCCCACGAGGGGCTCACAGCCGGTCCCGCGTCCCCCCTGCGTCTGTGAGGTCATTATGGGGCATACTCCAGAACCACCGCACAGGCAGGCTTCCCGAGACCGTGTTGGAGGGCAAGGACAAAGCCCTGTAGGACCCCAGAGAGAAGCACCTTCCGCTGCCGCAGGCCTCGGCACGGGCGAGACCTCGGCTCCCACCGGGATAGTCATCCTCCGCCATGGAGAGGAAGATGAGTGCTATGGCTTGCGCCGTCTTCAATGAGCTTCGCCTGGAAGGGAAACTCTGCGATGTGACCATCAGCGTGGACGGGGTTGAATTCAACGCTCACAAGAACATCCTCTGTAGCTGCAGCCACTATTTCAGGTCGGTGCATGAAACAACAGGGGATGGGGACAGACAGCATTTCCCAGGCTGTGTCACGCTGCCTTAGAGGATCTCCAGCGCTTCCATTGGCACTAAAACTCTCCTCCGGCCGTTCCCCACGCTCCCGGTCCCTGCCTGGGCACCGGAATTCATCCACAACCTGGTATCGAACAGCAGCGCTGGAAGCGGTGTCTGTCGAAGCCTGAGATGGGGTGCAGGGCTGGAGCGTGGCCAGCCGGGCCTGTCTGCCACGGGGCGGGAGGTCTTCCTTCCCCACGCACCACCTCTCGCTGGTGTTCCTGTTGAAGCAAGGCGCCCACCCACCCTGGGGCTCTCCGTCCACAGCCGGAGGCGGTGACTCCTTGTCCGAACAAGCAGCTCCTACAACACTAATTAATAAACCCCACAGCCTCCCGGCGTGGCGACGGCGAGCGCCCAACTCAGTGCCTGGGCAAGGAGGAGGCAGAGGGGACAACGGGGTCAGGGTTTAATGCAGCAAAGCCGCCTTTTCCCCCAGCACTGCTTGGGTTTTTCAGGGCTTTGTTTGCCAGCAACTGGAGCAACGCACAGAAGAGAGTCTATAAGATCAAGGGCACTTCGCCTGAAATGATGCGGCTCATTATCGAGTACGCCTACACCAGGACAGTACCGGTCACAGTGGACAACGTTCAGAGTTTGCTGACCGCCGCCGACCAGTTCAACGTCATGGGCATCGTTGGACTGTGCAGTGAGTTCTTAAAATCCCAGCTCTGCTCCGAAAATTGCATTGGCATCTGGAGATTCGCCGATTATTGCTACTGCCCCGACCTGCGAGAAGCGGCCTGTGTGTTCATCCTCCACCACTTTGAGGAGACGAGCAGGCTGTCTACAGAGTTTCTAGACATCTCCGTCAACGAGCTCACGCACATCCTGGAGAAGGACGAGCTCAACGTGAAACAAGAAGAGGCCGTGTTCGAGGCCATCCTGAAATGGATTGATCACGCCCCGCAGGACAGGAGGCAGCACATCGCAGTCTTGCTGGGCAAGGTGGGTGCTCTCGCGGCCCGCGCGCTCCCTGCTAAGCTTTGGACAACGCTGTCGCCTGAAAGCAAAGCCACTCACCATCGGGGCCTTCCACGAAGGATACCAGGGTGTAAAGCATCTGCATCAACATTCTAACCTCCTTTTTGCGTTTCTCAGGTTCGACTGGCACTGATGCAAGCAGAGTACTTCATAAACAACGTCAAAACGCACCATTACGTGAAGGACAACGAGGAATGCAGAGTTCTCATCATAAACACGCTGACAGAAATGTACAACCTCAATATGTACGGCCCATCCTCTTCTGACTTCACCCACCAGCTCACGCGGCCTCGCCTGCCCTACGCCGTCCTGTTTGCTATCGGAGGCTGGAGTGCAGAGAGCCCAACCAACGCCATTGAGACCTACGATTCCCGTGCAGACCAGTGGGTGAACATCACGTGTGAGCAAGAAAGCCCCCTCGCCTATCACGGCACGGCTTATTTTAAAGGCTTCGTCTACGTTGTCGGAGGGTTTGACAGCACAGATTATTTCAGCAGCGTCAAGCGGTTTGACCCGGTGAAGAAAACGTGGCAGCAGGTCGCACCCATGCACTCGCGGCGCTGCTACGTCAGTGTCGCTGTTCTCAACAACCTCCTCTACGCCATGGGAGGGTTTGACGGACACACGCGCCTCAGCACAGCAGAACGCTATGAGCCAGAGACGAACCAGTGGGCTCTGATCGCCCCCATGCACGAGCGGAGAAGCGACGCGAGTGCGACCACGCTGCATGAGAAGGTAAAGGGGCTGCGGGATTACAGAACCCCATTAAGGCTGGAGTCTGGTGAGCAGGACCAGGAACCAAGCAAGCCCCAGCACGCGGCACCACCCACTCAGCACGTGCCTGTCCCTTCCTATGGCACGGACCCCGGCAGGGACCCTCGTGGAGCTCAGCCAGTGAGACACACGGCTACCGCTCCCAGTTCATCATCTAGAGAGAAAAGAGGAGCTGCGGGAGCAAGAAAGGTAACAAATGCTCCCGTTAACAAAGAGGAGGAAAGCTCATGTAAACCTCCTTCGTTAAATCCTGGAGCTACCGATATAAGGCTCTCTAAGAGGCAGCAACCGACTGGCGCGGTGGAGACACAGACCAGTGGTAAAAACCCCCCAAAACCCCAAACAACCCCCCCAAATCCAGCCACGCCATTCATTTTCTCCTCGACGTGTTCTCCCACCGAGGCTATCGCTGCCCTGCTCACCCTTTTTTCCTCCTGTGAACAGGTGTATATATGCGGAGGGTTCAACGGAACCGAATGCCTGATCACAGCTGAAGCATACGATGCCACCACACAGCAATGGACCCTGATAGCCCCGATGAGCAGCAGAAGAAGCGGAGTAGGAGTCATTGCGTACGGAAACCAAGTGTATGCGGTAAGGCAGCCGTGGCACCTCCACCGTGGCACCGCCCAGTGTTGTAGGCCCCCACTTTGCGCATCAGCATCTCTTGGATTTTCAGGCTGGCCATTTGCTTGTAAGGGAGATTTAGGGAAGGAAGGCAGAGCCAGAACGGTTGCTGTGCCTCCCGAGAATAGTACCACCTGCACACTTTCGGTTATGGAAAACGTGTGCGTCATTATGCAGCAGCTGCAGCAAAGAAATTGCTTGGAAGCAGTCAGCACGCGAACTGTGCGCGGAATGGTTTGGCCGCCTCAGCGGGTGAGGAAAGGCCCATTTCAACTCTGTACCTTTGGCATTTCCAGGTCGGCGGATTTGACGGCGTCAACCGCCTTCGCAGCGCGGAGGCTTACAACCCCGCTGCCAACACATGGCACACAGTCCCCAACATGCTCAGTCCGCGTAGCAACTTTGGTATCGAAGTGGTGGACGATCTTCTGGTTGTGGTTGGCGGCTTTAACGGGTTTACCACTACTTTCCACGTGGAGTGTTACGACGAAAACACTAATGAGTGGTACGATGTTCAGGACATGGGCATAAACCGCAGTGCTCTGAGCTGCTGCGTGGTGTCCGCTCTACCCAACGTCAGGGAGTACGTGGCCAGACGAGACTGCTACGTGGACAACTCTTCGAGGGAAGTCGGAGTCATTTCTTCAACCGGTAGCCTGCCTGTATAAACAGCTCTGCTCAGCTAATAAAGCCTTTTGAGCAGCAAGGGAACGCAGTCACTTATTCAAACAGAAACACCACTGATACAGGCCAAAAAGTTGTTAGTCTTGAAAACTTGCGTTCTATGGCACCAGAAAAGGTGCCCATTGGCCACAGCCTACAGAGCAACTTCAAAAATCAAAGGTACAACAGAATGCTAGAGAAATAAAAGGTTTATTTTCAGTCATTCACTTATTACAGTAAACTTTAGTACAGTGTATTGAAGGTGAAGAACATTACAGTAGGGTTTGTCTCCAACGGCCTCTACACACATACTGCTTGACCTTACTGGAAGTAAGACCAGGAGTGCTGCTTCCCCAAGCAATGTGCTGAAGTCTACATTAGTAGCGACAGGAGAGTCCAGCTGCTGTCACCCACAATGACAGGGACTTATGAGGAGTATCTGACTCTTAATGGTCTATCAAATATCTTGTTAGTTCCACACTTTGCGTTCATGTTAGAAATAGGACTAGATCCCCAGGAGCACCTGTTTGATCAGACTTCCACTCAGGGCTGTCAAATTTGAGATACGGTTTATACCCCAACATCACAGGGACATAGCTGAAAAGAAGTCTAAGCCACAAACTACTTACTTTAAGCTTGCTTAAGCCCACCGAATGTTACAACATACCGTTACAAGGTTCTTTTTAAAAGAACCTAAAAAGTTGCAATTTTTTGTGACTCAGTTTGCCAGTAGCCATCAGTCTGTTCTGTGACAGACCAGTTGAGCCAAGAGTTCCGATTTAACATTTACTGTAATGGAGAAAAATGACATTGAACTAGTACAGCAGAATGCTTGGCATAGTTATTCTTAATGCGTGCTAAAAAGCTGGCATGTTTTCTTCATTTCTGGAGTGGTATCCTACTTGTGCAAGAGAAAGCCTTCTTAAAAAGACATACAAACCCAGCATACCAACAGAGTATTCAGGTAGTTATAAAATACTATGTCCACATATGGCACCTAGAAATTACTACAATGACCGCCGAGTGCCAGGCAGGATGTGTCCTACTCCACCAACACACTGAGCAGAAAGACAGGGCATGAAACATGCATTTTGTGGCACGTATTCAGTACTGGTATAGAGGTATGATTGTCATCAGGAGGAGAAGAAACTGCACCTGACGTTCTTTTACATGAGGAAGGCCAGAAGTCAGCCTTCTAATACTTAACTGAATACACACGAGGACCTTACCGACATTTAACGAGCCACTAGAAACACACTGAAAGAATTCCCAGGCTTTTGTTTATAGCATCATTTTGTAAACACCCAGCAAGCTATGGCAGTCAAGGGTGACAAGGGATTTGGTATGCGATTCACAGGTTCATGGGCTAAATTACAGCCAGAGTCAATAATGCAATTCTTCTGAACACCTACAGGTGACACAACGGATAGTTAGTCGTCAGTTAAAAACCACATGCAATGCAATTGGTCCACTTCAAGTCAAGGCTAAAATAACCCCAACTACTTAAAAATTCCATAGAACTGGCATAGCAAATGTTAGAACAAACCAGTGCCGTTCACAGTGCCCATCACTCACCATGCAAGCAGCGCACACGGAGACAGCGTGCATCACATACAGAATCATGGCTGGCATTCACAGGTTACGCTCTCTACATGCTAAGCTGTTTTGACACTGTCTTTGAGTGGAATGTTTTCAGTAAATTATACAGCTTCTATGTCAGCCAAAAGTTCTCATGGTAAGTATCAATTCTGCTTCAAAAAGATAGACTGCAAGTTTGTTCTTGCATCTAACTTTGTTGCGTGTTGCCACACATCAAACTATTTTGTTCATATTCCAACGGAAATAATAATCTTGGTATTTCTCCCTACAAATGGTCCATATTTGTTGACAGACTACAAGAGGGCTTTGACAGAGCCTGTTAAATGCCTACAGGAAAGTCAGGGGGATGGAGCACATAAACTCCTCTCAGTTGCTTCTGTGCAAAGCTCCCACAAATATAAGTTAGATCCATGGATTTAGTACTAAAGCTGTGAGGCATTTCCACACTTCTATTCACAAACCCTGCTGCAAGGGCAGTAATTCTTAAACTACTCCAGCCAAATCTGCAAGAGCTCATTGGCCAAACTCCACTGATTAACCCCTTGCTGACAGGCCTGCATGAGCTGATTTGGTAACAGTCACTTCTGGAGATCAGCCTTAACCCTGAAAAAGCTTACCTATTTCCTCTCTTGCATTAGGCCAGCATCATACAATGTAATCTGCCCTAACAATCCAACAGGCAAATAAAATACAACACGGTTACCATAGGTGAGCAAATTGAGGCTAGACTGGTCAGATTTTCAAGGTGTTTGTTTGTTTTTAAATAAGGCTAGATTATTCTATTACACAAAGACAATTTATCGATATCAAAAGTGGCAAGTGAACTGCAA
Organism: Pluvialis apricaria; assembly: GCA_017639485.1. Classification (NCBI taxonomy): domain Eukaryota; kingdom Metazoa; phylum Chordata; class Aves; order Charadriiformes; family Charadriidae; genus Pluvialis; species Pluvialis apricaria. The sequence goes on from CM030032.1 coordinate 5,654,143, forward strand.
AGTGGAGTGTTAAGGGATGTACACATCAGAGAAACCTTTACACGCTGTGTGGTTGAAAGACTTACCCAGTGTTTCAGATATGATCTAGGTTGCCTGCTGCATTGGAAAATGAGAAGTATCAGCTCAGTAAGCTAAACAATTAAAAAACAAAACAAAACCAAACTGTTTAGAAGGTTTTTTTTGCAAAGAAGTTGCCCACATCAAAACCACCAGCAAATCATCATATGAGCCAAAGACAGTCAACAGATTCTCCAACAATGTTTGTCCACACCAGTTTTGGAACAGCCTAGTTGCTCCTCCCTTTCCCTTCCCTGTGGTCCTGAGTTAGGTTGCATGTGAAAACCTGAAACATTCCAATGAAGGGAAGGATGGGGAAGAAAAGGAGGTAGGAAGGATGCACTGAATCCGCTAGTGACTTAAATCAACCTCGAGCTCTTCAGCTCAGGGAGGAGGAGTGTCCAGTTACAGGTAACTAAGAGGCAGCAATACTCCAATAGAAATATTCCACATTCTGTTACTTGGGAGTACAGCAGTAAGCAAACCAGAGCCAACCAAGCCACTGATTTATGTAAAACCACCTCAAAACGCCAAAAGGTATTTAAATCAGCTTCAGTCTTACTGCTGCAGTAAGTAGGGAAATTAAAATACTCAGAGACTATGAAAACTCAACTACTTCACTTCTAGAGGAACATCAAGTGCTGATTTGGTAAGGAGCACTGCAGCACGGCTACTGTAAGTTTCTAGGGAAAGAATACTGAAGGCAAAGGGTACTGATTGTCAAAGACAGGCTGGAAACAGGCTCGCAGGGGTTCTTCTCATCACTTTTTCACTAGAACTAAAACACAACATTTGAGAAAGGATATTCAAGTAGCTCAGGTTTCAATCTATTACTGTGAAAGAATCTCATTCTTACTCATCCACGTTGACAGAAATGAACAGTCGATGTTGGTGGGTGGCTACTTTGCTGGTTTTCACTCCTTTTATCAGGCTGATTGTTGACCCAAGTTTCTCATGAAGCTGTCAAAGACAACTCAAAGCATCTTCAGACATACCTGAAAAAAAATCTACTGCCTCAAGCTCTCTGCTTTAGCAAATGTCTGATCATCCATTTATAAACAAACTCTGCAGCCTTTCTAGACCATACAGATATAAAATATTTAATCCACATAGAAACATCCTGAAGTAATTTTATAAAGAAAGATTGTGCTTTTGTTTTCAGATATAGTTATAACTATTGCACTTGCCTCCAACTTGGGAAAGCTAAGTACACTAACACCAAATATGTGAAGTTTAGTCACTGAGAAGTAGAGCATCAAAGGAATGTCAATATATAAGTGCAAATAAAACAGGTGCTTTCAAGCACACACAAATGTAACCACTAAATTATTCAGATAGAGATCTTTGATTTTCAAAATAGAGCTGTCAGAGGCTAACTCTACAGAAATCCTTGAAAACAAAGATCTGAAGAGAGAAGTAACAGACTTAAATGTTCCCGGAGATATTTCACAGCCCGTTACAGGCTACAGTTTTCCCTGGGCACCATTAAATAATATTGTTGGATCCACATAGCTTCTCAATTCCCATCCATGCTCAATTTCTGAGCTTCTCAATTTTCAATACATAAAAGATGCTGGTTTTGCACACCAAATCCAATCAACACCCTCATGTCTTATAAAGACATATTAAGCCTAACAAAATGGTTTAGCACAGTATTTCCTCAGGAGGAGTGATATTCCATAAATTAGCACTCAATCTGCGAGCGTGGCATTCTCCGTAAGCTCAGGGAGTGTCGGTGCATTTCCTGCATTTGCCTTTCCTGCATTTGCCTTATTCTATCTTTTTGCCACATCAAATTTTGTGGCATAGGGTATCTTTGTGTTCCCTGCAAGCACCTGAAGGGAATTCTCACATGGCAGGCTGTTGCTCTGCAGCGAGGCTGAGGCATAGGAGGCAAAAGCATCCAGCGCTTTCTCTCAGCACAGTAACGATAGGCCTCTTTCCTGTATTGCTTGTCAATATCATCGCTGTTCTTCCACCCCCCAATGATAAAAACATCATCTTTATAATAACAAATAGCTGCTCCTTCAATGCTAAGAACCTCTGGGGGTAAGCTTTCCAGTATTTCATCAGAGGCCCTGCCAGAGATCTTTACCTTAGCTTCCTCATTATCTATAGGGTAACTCTTGGGGCAGCACGATGCTGTATGGTAAAAGTTCGTGTTAGCAACAGACATCTGAAAAGAGCAATAATTATCAATGAGCGGCAGAGACTCCACATCCTGCCACTGCCTTGTTTCAGCATCGTATCTGATAATAACCGCCCTCAAGCCGTCTTCGCTATCACTATCAACTGGGGTACGAGCAGCAACATAAACAAACCGGTCTTCAACAGAAACAGCTTTGACATCACGAAGAATCTTTGGTGCTGACTCCAGATTAAGCCATTTGTCTTGCTCAGGATTATAAATGGCCACATCTTTAAAGCCAGGACTGAAATTGCCATGTCCACCAATACTGTACAAGTTTCCTTTAACTTCAGTAAGGCCAAAAGAATGCTTTCTAGTTATTAGATTTGAGACCTGCTCCCAAATATTTCTGTTTGGATTGTACCTTTCTACAGTCTTGGCAAACCCTGGTTCCATGGAGCCAGCCACATAAACATAAGATTCTGTCACAGCAACAGCATGCCCATCAAGATGATTATGTATGTGCGGTAAGTTTACCCACCTATCTTCATCGATGAAATACCCTACACACTCACTTAAGTAATCTCCTCCCTCCGACACACCACCAATCACCATAATGACATCCATGTTTTGTCCAAAACGTGGCAACGACGCTACCGGACACGCGGAATGTTGTAGATTACCAGACTGCAAGTTCTCAGACCGCAAGGCATGACTTTCAACGGCTTCAGACACTAATTTAACACAGGCTTCATTACTTGATACCAGCCTTTCCGATTTGACGTGGCGAGTAAGGTAAGTGGGTTTTATCTGAGACAATCTAAGCAGTTTAAAAAGATCTTCAAAGTACCTCTCTCTTTCCTCAGGTTTTTTCTGAACCCACTTCAAAACAGTCTCAAAGAGGATTTCTTCAGAGTCCACTGTGATCTCCGAGTCTGACAGCCAGCCTCTGATGAGGTGAAAGGGCAAAGTGTAGAACTCCTCATCTTGGATAACTTTGTGGAAGTTTCTCCTGATCATATCCTGAGCTTTGAGGGCCAGCTGGTTCAAGGAATACATGTGGGCTAAGCTGTGCACCGCAACGCAGTTGGAGAGGTTGAGTTTCTTCTTCAGAAACTCTCCACAGAACTCTTTTAACCGGGTCAGCAGAAACCTGCAGAACAAACGAACAGGAGTGATGTTGCGGCCCGGGTGCCGCCGGTCCGGTCGCGGCCAGCCCCCCCCCGCGCCGGCGCCGGGCCCCGCTCACCTGTCGGCCATCTCCAGCACCTCGTGGACGTTGCCGGGGCTGACGCGGATGGTGCCGGTGTACATGAAGCCGATGACGGCCTCCACCGTGTCCGGGTCGGGGCCGCCCTCCGAGTTCCACTTCTGCAGCTCCACGCGGCCCGAGCGCGACTCCGCGAAGCCCCCCGAGAGCAGCGGCGTGAAGTACTCGGTAGCGGCAGCCAGGACGGAGCGGTGCGCCCGGTACTCGCGGGCCGCCCCGGGCCGCCCCCCGCCGAAGGCCAGGGTGATGTCGCAGTAGAGGCCGTGGCGGCGCTGCTCGTTCTGCCGCCAGGCCAGGTCGGAGCAGTGCGCCGGGCACCCGAACTCCTCCGCCTCCGCCTCCCCATCCGCCCCGCCACCGCGCGGGCCCCCACCCTCCGCCTCCGCCGCCGGCGGGCCAGGCCCCGGCTGCGGCTGAGGGGAGGCCGCGGCCGCCGCCATCTTGTCCGACATGGCGGGTTGCGGCCAGTGCGCCTGCGCGCGGGGCGCCGGCGGCGCGAGTGCCGCGCGCCGCGCTGCCCCCTGGCGGGGAGATGGCGCCGCCGCCGCAGGCAAAATGGCGGCCGGGGCGCGGGGTTGGGGGGGCGGCGGGTGCAAAAGGGCGGCGCTCGGGCCGGGCCGCCGTCACCTGGGGAGCTGGGATGTGTCCGAGGTGGGCGCCCTCCCCGCTCCTCAGCGAGCAGAGCGGGCGTTTGGGCCAGCAGCGCGGCAGGGGCACCAGCCCCACCGGCCCCCTCAGGCCAAAGGCGGGACGGGGGCAGCCGGTTCCTGCTCCCCGGCGAGGGCGAAAAGCCCGTCAGGAGGGAGGTGGTAGACCTGCCCCACGCCGGGGTTGAAGCTTGGCCTGGCCCCTGAGGCGTCTCCGTTCTGGGGTGGCTGTGGTGCGGGAGGCGACAGCGGGGTTGGGTGGTGTGACAGCCAGAGCCCCGGGCCGCGGCCCCTGTGATTTAGCACAAAGGTAGATCGAGGGATCGGCTTTGCCAAACTGCAGAGGTACCACAGCCCAGAAATACGTGCAATTTTATTCAGACCCTCGAGCTAGCCTTTTGGTTCTTTTTCTCCTTAACGTGGCTGTTTCAGGCAAGGCTGCAGGGAAGGGATGTTACATGAGGAATTCATTCACTCTTAACTAAGGTACACTTACTTTTAACTAGAATGAAGTTAGCTGTAGTTGATTCTTTCAACATTTACTATACAACACAATACAGTTCCCTAACTTTTGTATAACACTATATCAGTTACAGATAATTACTTTCCTCCTTTTTCTTCTCCAATTTGCTAAATTTAATCTCAACACACTGAAAGATGATAGGTAAAACTGTATTTTGGGGTGGGTTTTTTTGCCTCTCAAATCCACCAGAACACACACTGTGAGTGGAATAACTCCTCTGAGGTTTGGTATTTTGTTAAACAACTGTTTCCCAGCTTGTCACACATTCCATTAGACAAAGGCATTTTAGAAGCCAGAACTGAAAAAAGAATAAATTGGTAGTGTATCATTTATTTGAGTTAGATAACAATACACAGACAAGTAGGACACTGAAGTTATTACTGAGATTATTTTTGCATCTGCAGGTAACATGAGTGACATTCCATATACCAGCAATCCAATAGTAAATGAGAAGTTGTTTGCATAAATACAGACACTGGAATACATGTAGTTTCACAGTTTTAACAGCAGTATGTTACAACTTTACACTTTAAATTACTACACCAGCATTTGAGTAACATTGGTTATACATAAGCAGTGGTCCCCACTATTCAGGATACAATCAGACTGAAGATGAGAACACAGTAAACAAACTGAAAAACAACCAACAACAAAAGCAGCCCAAGTCATGGCTTATGGGAACGATGGGTACTTTCCCCTCTATCAGGAAAAGTTAACAGCTTGTTACCAGACAAATAGATCTTCTGCAAGCTCAGTAAGACTGCACCTATGAGCAAAACTCCCCTCCCAAAACCCTTAATCTTTTCTGGAAACAAAATTAAACAAGAGTAGAAAAAATAAAAGGGTGAGAGACAGTATTAAATACAGCAGGTAACATATGGAATATCACAAGTTTTGGTTTTTATTAGAGTAAGTTTCTATTCTTATAAAACAGTTGCTTTGCACAGTTTGACCAGGCAGCTCAGCGTCTATGTACCAATGGCCTTTATACATCAAAGTCCCATTTGTGGCTGTCTCTGTGCAGGCTTCTGTCTCCTTGAAGTAACATTCTGAGGCAAGACTGCAGGTTTTCACATAGTCATGTGCTCCGGTAAAACATAGGATATGTCATCCCACGGGTGACGGTACAGACCTTGCTTCAATCTCTTCTGATCCAGGTAATGTCCTAAAACAAAAGCAGTTTATATTACAAAATCTCTGCTCCTGCTCCTAGTCTTACTTTGCCTTGAAACAACTTTAATTTCTGTAGTCCCACAAACAGCGTTTTAGACCGAGTCCCCAGAGGCTCACTTATCTCATGGTCACGATGGCAAGGCATCCCCTAGCAGGAAGGGGCAGAAAGATGGCAAACTTACCAATGAATCCCATACTTCTGCCTAGTACAAAGATGCCATTAAGAGCTCCTATATCAATATATTCATCTGCTTCTTCCCTGCAAGAGAAAAGAAATTAAATAGTTCAAGTGATCTATTTAAAGAACCAACCTCAGACAGGCTATGAGTCTGCTCTAGTGCCAGTAGCAACACCAAGCTCGTGAAAGCTTCCTTCCCACCAAGTCCAGGCTACATTTCCTTCACAATGTCCTTTTGAAATCCTGGCCCCACATGAGCTGGTAATATGGGTCCCATCATTTTTACAGGACCATGACCTAAGAGAAAGAGCCCGCTACTTACTTACCGTGTGAAAGAGCCACAATTCCTGAGTACGTCAACAAAGGCAACTCCAATAAAGCCATCTACATTCAGGATAAGATTTGGTTTCTGCAGGAAATGAAAACACACCCCAATAAAGATGTTAACAGTGGCAAATTACGGTCACCCGGTAACTTCCATCCTCAAGGGTAATTTGAGGGTTGCCCGTAATTGTCGGCACACAAGCCCAGTGATAGAGCATGCTGTTCAGCAACGTGAGCAAGAGCCATGCTTAATGCAAATGATGGAAAAACAGCCCCAAACAATGGGCCTGCATTTGGTTCAAACCACAGAGATTTATCTGCCACAGCACATCATGTGCGCTAGCTCTGCCTCAGATTTAAGAATACAGCAGTTCCAGATATACTGTGGACAACACAGATAATGGGTTTTGGTTTGTTCAGCATTTTCCCCGTGTCCAACAAACATCTTCAGCCTTATCAAACTGTAGTTGTACTTGGCCCAAAATCTACTATAGAAAAACAAAATCCCAGGAACAATTTACGAAGCACTGCAACTCAAATACAGTATTAACCCCATGTCACTTGTCCCCCAGTAAGACGAAGTGCTTAAGAGGAGATAAATACTAGCGCATTTCACCTTGGAAGTTGTAATTTTTTCTACTTCAAGTGCATAGTCCAACAGTGGGGTGGCAGGGAAATGCTGCTTCACGTAGTCTTTGAGAATCTGAACTCGCATGTCTGGGTTATTTATCTGCAAGTTAAGAACACAGTACAGTCACTGATGTTGCCTCCTGCACAGGTACTTGCCATACACTCCACTATTTGTAGTTTTAGGATTTACAAGTCCTGAGAGTTTGGTTAATAGCTGCCTCTGAAAGCTGCTAATTTTCTTTCCTTTTTTTTTTGGTGTGTCTTCCCCACCCCTCTAAAAAACCCAAACCTCCAGTTTGTACTAATGCATTTTTCTTACCGATTTGACTCGGTGTCCAATGCCCATGATCAGTTTCCCTTCCTTCTTCATCTTATTCACAAACTCCATAGGGATAATCCCACTGTCAAAGGCTTTGCTGAACATTTTAGCTGCAGCATCCAGTGCTCCACCAAACCGGTCACCCTGGGTGCAATACACAAAGGGAATTATAGTAAAGGACTTCCCAGTTAAGGTACAAAACAAGCTCAAGATTATCTTCTCTGTCTGCCCTACCTATCAATATGGCATTCATGAAATTAAAGTCAGGCAGGCACTGGAGATAAAGCATCCGTTTATAACTCAACACAAGTGTCAATATGCAGCCAACACATCTCCACCAGAGACAGAATGGGGGGAAATGCAATCTAAAGTCTGTTTTATTCTTATTTTTACTTGTTGGTGTTGGAAGAGACATATAGGGACAATGCTGACACCAATTTGGCCTCTACAAAATATTTCGAGACTCAAACAAGAGACATCAGCATAGTCTTGCTTACCAGAAAAACAGACTAGGTTTTAAACCCGGGGCATCAAGCTATTAGAGCTGAATTCACCAGAAATTCAAAGTGTGAGTGAACAGACACAACCTGTCCGTGATTCCGCAGACAATCTAAGTCTTAAATTAATAGTAATAAAACCTGGACAGAGTAATGAATAGCAAAGCTAGATCTTCCAGAGATTAAGTACTTACAATAGTAAGAAGGCCTGAAGTGAGACTCGAGACAAGATCTTTTCCAGCTCTTGCACAGACAATGGTGTTGTGGGCTCCCGATACAGCAGGCCCATGATCTGCTGTTACCATCAAACACATCTCGATGAACTGGCAGGCATACTTTGGTAACCTGCGCAAGGAAGAGACTGAAGTCATTTATTGTAAAGAAAACCGAATAACAAGACACTTAGTGTTATACTGGACAGTGACTTTTGTTTTAAGTATATGCTTGCAAGAAGTAGAACAGAGAAAGGGAGCTGTAGGCTCACAATACGCATCAGTGCATCCTAAACATCCTTCTCAGAGACCAGATTTGTTATTCAGTTTCCACAGGAGCTGTTTAGCTCGGAGCTGAGGGTGGGTTTGGTAGGCTGAATGGGCACACACTCAGCTGACTGATCAGTGAGCTCTGCGGGTCCCCCTGAGGGGAGCCACGAGGCTCTGCTACAGTTCCGCTCACCCTGTTCGGCTGAGCCAGAGATTGCAGCTAGTGCCCAGAGTGGCTAATGGAAGCATGAGCAGATGAAGGCGGCGAACTTCTGCCATTCAGAAGGTTCCCTGTAGGCTGCTTAGTAAGTGTTTGTAAATTCCTCAGCCTCTCCAGAGTCGAGATGACAATTACAATAAGCAAGTAGTCAGAGAATGTGAAACAGGCCTAGAATAGAGAAATTTCCTCAATGCACCACAGACTTGTGGAAAACTTCATCCCGAGACTGAAACATACTGTATGAAGCCCTGAAATGCTGATGTGGTCTCAGAGGAGGGGATATTTCCAATGAGGATGGTATTTCCAATGAATCTACATTCATAAAGGAATCCTAGAGTTACTTCTATGCTTAGAAGTCTATTAAGAAACAAGAAAAACTTCAAGCCAAAGAACTTGGAAGCTTTCACAAAAAGCTGCCTCACCGCCTTTGAAACCAGAGCAGGCCCAGAACCCCTCCAATTCCCATCTCTTCTTTGAAGACCTCAGTGATTGGCATCCCAGCATATATCAGTTCCTGACCTCTCTCGTCACAGATGCTTGTCATAAAAGAAGCTGGTTTGCGGATCAGACCCAACTCCTGAAATCACAGCATAAAGACGGGATTTTAAACATTCCACAGTAGAAGCAAGGGGCAGTAGAGGCAGAGTGGTCAAACAACGATGCCTTAAGCTTGCCCTCAGAGCGGCTTCCACAGCTGAGAACCAGCGTAGCCAGTGAGCTCACAGATAACACTATAAAGTGTGACATAAAACCCCAAGGCAACACCATTATCACCGTAATCATTCAGAATCACAGCAAACATCCTGTCTGGTTTCTAAAGAACCAAAAAGCAAGTGAAACAGCACAGCTCACCCTTGCCCAGGAGTAATCCATTGGCACAGTTGGAGGAGGCACTTCCTCAGCTGGTTCAATCACTCTTTTGGCCACAAGGTCCTGGTAGACAGACCTAGGAGGAGAATCCATTTATTAACTTAAGTCCTTTTAAGCAATACAAGTCAGGCAGTCTTAATCTAGACCTTAGAAACAGAAAATGAATAGAAGTTGCTTTCCTTAAGCAGAAATATATTCCTTTATCAGGCTAGAATCAGTGCCCTAACAGTTTTTATCCCCCACTGAAGGTTCCCTGTTAACGTGACTTACTGAATGACCTCTCCCAGCTCATCAAAACTCCGTGGAACAAACACACCAGCTTCCTTCAAGGCTTGATTCTTTGCAACAGCAGTTTCAGAAGCCTGGTTGGCACAAGCTCCTGCATGGCCAAACTGCACCTACAAATGAGAGGAGACAGCAGTAAGGAATACAAGTTGTTTACCTGCAGAGAGTAAAACAGAATAAAGAACTGACTTGGAAACTGGTGACAGATGAATACCAGTGACTGCACATCTGCCTTCTCATTTGGGCTAACAGAACTCTTGGTTGCAACTGCAGTAGTACTGCCATATGCAGGGCATTTGCTGATCTGGAATCACTCCAGGTTCTTCCATTGACATTCTGCCTCCCTAAATTCTCCCACTGTCCAGAGCTGCTTAACATGCATCATCCCCATTCCCACTCCAGAAGCAGGTGGCTGTTAGAATCTGTTGCATTCCCTGGGATCTTTGGGCTCCCTTTATAAGTAGGCAGAATCCCTTGGAAATCTCCTGTGGCAGACTACAGAAGCACAAAAGGTTTTTACCATTTATATTTATTAACTTCTGCATGTTAAGCTGCTACTGGCAATTCTAGAAGCTTTAGGCACAGAGGGAGAAGTTGGCTTTTTCCTGTCATGGATATATACTTATTTTGTGCATTTGCACCCATTTTTGCACATACCTCTGAAGAGAACATGGTGGCACAAGTACCAATGCACCAGCACACCACTGGCTTGGTGATACGACCTTCTTTAATACCCCTGCAGATCTTATACTCTTCTGTGCCTCCAATCTGCAGAAGGAAAAAAAGAGTGCTGAGCTGGTTCAAACCTTTTCACTTTTGTAGAAATCAGCTCCACGATACACATGGAAGCATTACTTGGATTATTTTTTTTTTTTCTTCCCTTTTCACCAAGTAACATCTGAGTCTCAGAACAAAGCCTCCTTATTTTTTTTGTTAAGGTAGAGGAGACTACGCTTATCTGTGGAATACACTCTTTTTTTATTAAAGCAGCATGAAATAAAAATTCAGACATTCAAGAACAGTATGACTAGCTGACACTAGTAGCTGTTATATAGCTGTTACTGTAGCTGTTATTTAGCATCCTTGCAGCCAGGTCAGATAATCCCAAAACAAAACACTTGGGTATTTCTCAGATAGAAGTGAGCTGGTCTCACTCACCTCTCCAAGTACTACAATCATTTTCACTCCTGGAGTATCCTGGTAACGCAAGACATGATCCATAAAAGTGGAACCAGGATATCTGGGTAGAATACAGGGAAAAATGGCAGAAGCTGAATTAGTTCCATAAACTTTTCTGAAACAAGAAATTAACAGCCAACCTGCCCATCTTCCTCCAAATTACTAACAATTCTTCTGTGGACCAACTTAAAAACACGTGTCTTTTGAAGATGCAAACTCCTACCTGTCTCCTCCAATGGCCACTCCTTCATAGACTCCATCAGTCGTTCGGGAAATGATGTTGTTGAGCTCATTGGACATTCCTCCAGACCGTGAAACGTAAGCCACGCTGCCAGGACGGTACAGTTTTGATGCCAAGATATTATCCAGCATGCCTCCTGTGTTGCCTATTTTAAAGCAACCTGGTTTGATCCCACCAACCTACAAGAAAATTAGAGAAAAATGTAACGCCCTTTAAAGTGTACATGAAACTTAGGAACACTTCTGTAAGGTAGTCATGTCCGTATTCATACAACCATGGAAGACAGTAACATGACCTTAAAGTGAGAAACTACCGTGCACTTTATATGACTAAAGACAAAACATACTTTATCCTTCAGAGAAAGCTGATCTGAAGATTAAGACAGAGACAACAGCAGAAAAAGGTCACCAGTTCTTACAGTTGCAGGCCCAATGATAGTAACTCCTTTTTTATCAGCTGCCTTGATCAGTTTGCGTGTCAGGGCCTCTGGAATTCCCTCGGCAATAATAGCAATGGTGCGGATCTGCATCAAGATAAAGCAAACCATTAGTACCCCTCAGTGTTGCCCCCCTAAATAACTCTGCAGGACAGAGAAGGCAAAGAGCTGCTCAGAGGGCAGAGTCTGCCTCTTGCCGGGCCTCTGGGAGGTCACGCTGCGCACTCAGGCAGGAAAGCCCAGCGCACGGGTCTGCCGTCTACTCTGATCTTCACAGCAGTCTCCATGCACTGCTCAGAATTTTTTGTCCCCCTCGCACATTAGAACAGCACTGTATTTTACCCAACCCAAAGTAATCACTCCTAACAAAAAGGTGCCAAGTTCCTCTTACACAAATTGCGAGTCCAGCGTTAGAATTTGCTATGCAACTCCAGTATCCTCCTTAGAGACTAAGGATTTAAAATTGAGGTATTCATCTGCTAAGTTGGAAGACCAAGCCAATTTGATAATGCCATCATGGTTTAAGAAACACTGGGACCCTGCTGAAAAGATCTTCCTTCTGATCTTGGGCTTCTTCTAGATCCTTTGCTCACCTGTGGATAATTCATGGTTTCAACAGTGCTGTCATAAGCAGAACGCAGAGATGCAAAGTTGATGAGAACATCCACCTCTGGGTGCTTCCTCATGGCATCTGACATGTTTTTGTAGACTGGGATCAGGATTTCTTTGTGGCCCCAATAGAACTTCTGCCTGTGGTCACCACTATGGAGGAGAAGATGAAAGAGCCCTGACTCTTAAGGCTACTGGAAAGACAAAGGGATACAGTGCATGCAGACAGAGGAGTTTACAAACCCCAATTCTCAGACACCAAGACTGACTGCGAGACTCACTAGCAAGTGAGTGTACATGGGGAGGGACCATACTAACAGCAGAAGGTTCTTCAGAGTATAGAACAGAGCAGCATATGGAAGGAGACGGGCTAATGGGGACAGAGGCATCCAGCAAGATGAATAAGCTCTCCCACAGTGAAGTTACCAGAGCCTCAATTCTACTCCGAGCTGGAAGACAGAATGAGGCACAGAAAGAGTAATGAATGAGATGCATGCAAAGCTGCATTACTGGGCTGGAACAAATACCAGACTGGGGGAACAGGAAACCAGTATCTGTGGTGAACAGCCAGGACAGCAATGTGAGGGCAGTCAACTTTCCAGTCCTGCTACAGTGAGACTCCATCCACCCTGCCCCACACACGCTGAAGGAGAGGGACCTAGGGAAGTTTCACAGTAGGTGCTGTCTTTTATGTATGGTAGATACTCCAACTGGAACTTCATTGAAGTCTACACTGTTCAATCATTTTAGAGTCTAGAGATACTGGCTGTGTTCCCATACAGGTACCTTTGTAGCAGAACATTCCAGGTTTTGCCAGCCTAGCTTCCTCCAAAAGGTCAAGCAGAATCAGATAACTATAGGTAGCCTTCAACTTTTAATCCCTATTGCTTTTTCTTCATTGAAGAACTGCGACACCGCAAGGGGCTGCCACTCATATATAGATGTGCCTATGCCTGCACTCAGTTTTAGCACCCTGAGGTTTCCACTTGCCGAGAAGATATTACAGAGCTGCAATTATCATCAGAGCTGCAGACAAACAGCCCAAGGTACTTAATTGTCAAGAGGCAAAATTCTCTGCAGGACAGCGGTTGATTAGACATCAGCTATCCTGGATGTCTGTAAATACCACAGAAATGAAACAAGCCTCCTACCTTTGTATGGGCTCCCATCTCACTGTCTCAGCAGCAGGCCAGACAGCCACTCCTTTCCTTCTTGCTACTTGCCCTGTTTGGCAGGGAGACCCCCCCCACACTCATGAGGTACAATAACAAAACAGTTTATGCACAGCTGTGCTCTGGAGGTTCCTCCTGAGGGCAATCTGAAACACCCAATAGCCTCTCTCATCCCCGGTAGCTGTGGGGATAAGGTAAGAGAGGGTGAATACCACAAGAGAACTCTCTATCCCACTGAAGGATCCGCACACTTCCTGCCTGCTAACAAACAACTCCAACTATAGGAAAGGGTATGAACAAGATGAACAGGATTTTATTTTTTTGAACTTTTGTTTGGCTGCACGACAGACTGCTTTAGTCCATTAGCAGAGCTGCTCCCATTCTGGCTAATATTTGGAGGTGAAAATTCCAGCTGCTGCAGGCACAAATCAAGATGTCTCAGACAAGCATGCAGCAAACAGCAGATGAGTGGAAGAAACCTTACATAGCCTTACTGCCTCTGCTAAGCCAGTGGGCCGTTAAAGACAGCCCAACTAGTCATGTCTTCCTTCCTTGCCAAGTGAAGGAATAGAATTTGGACACCCTTTGAAAGGTCATGAGGTGGGACTTCAATTACATGGCTAACATTAAGCTGTTTCAACAGCGCAGCCCAAAATCAATGATCGAGGAAAACAGGAAGCAGTCTGCAAAGCCAACCTGACGGTGGAAGGGAGCACAGGAGAAGGTGTTAAAGCGGAGATGTAGACTAGGGCAGAGCTACACTAAAGAACAGCAGGGACTGGAAGAGGAGGAAGCTAACAGAAGAATTTGAGGGAAGCAGTCAGAATAATACTGTCAACACAGGCTACTTACGTGAATGGATAAACCATGGCAGCTACTGAAGGTTCATCCCGGGAGCAAATATAATCAAAGTCGAGCATTCCTTGCACAGCCCGTGTCTGCATCCCCCAAATGATAGCTTTGGTGTGACGGCTGAACAGAGTTGTAGCTTTACCTGCTCAGAGAGAAAGGGGGGGGAAAAAAAAACCAAAACACATTCAAGATGCATATCTGTGCAAGACAAAAGCTGCAACTTTGCCAAATGTCTGCTGAAAGTCTCCCAGAGCTGCATATTCCCCTCCCTCCAAACTGAGCCCAACAGGTGAACTGCAGGATGTAGTAGCCACACTGTCCAAACTAAGGAAGAAACTGTAGATGAAGCAGCATCCCCCTTCCCAGGATTTGGAACACAATAGCCAGGTTTTGTGTTTCACTAAATGAGCAAGTGCTTAACCACAGGGGGGGAGCTGGTGTAGGAGGGGAGAGATAAGTGAAGACTGCCTCTTCCTCTTCTCCCATGGGCCATTCGTGTTCCTCCCAGATAGTTTTATTCTGCAAAGCTGAAGAGGAAGGAAACTTTGAATTTTATTTGTTTGTGTATGGCCTACAGTCTGGGAGAACCACAGGAGGTTTGCCTCCTGTGTTTGTCAGGGCACCACAGTACGATGATAGGAAATCAAAAGAAAAGCAGGAAATGGAGGGGACAGAGAAAGCAAGTTAGCTCTACATACTCAGCTTTTGTTTTCCTTTTTTTTTTTTATGACCAGAATCCAACACAAACCAGAATTTATATATGGCCCAAAACTTGGCTTCGGGGGACAGAGTCACAGGAAAGGCAACAGTTCAGCTAGTGAGGATGGACTCTTTGCTTAAAGTATATTTACACCACTTGTCACAGCAAAACGTTGAGTTCCTCCCTTTGACTCCAGGCAGAGTTCATTTTAAAACTCTTCAGAACTCAGAGCTGATCCAACTGCTAATGACAACTCAATCTACCACTAATTCCTTTTTGGCTTTGAAACAAAGGTAAACAGCATTAGGGATTAAACAGGATACTGCTCTTCTGGCTTTAACAAGAAATCAGTCACTGTGCTCCAGCCCTACATGTTCACAGTTTAGATGCACTGCCACATGACTTGTTATTAGGAAACTGCCTACCCTGAAAAGCTCCATTTATCTTGCAGGTGCGCGCAAGGAGGCAATAGTAGTATGCACAGAAACAGGAAAATGTAGGCCCAGAAAGGTGATGCTATTTGTCTGAGACCACACAAAGAAGAAGCTGAAAGTTCCCCTTCTACTGTCCCTCGACTTAGGATATAGGAGATGGCTTGAAACTCTACTTTGACCCTGATTCAGCAGTTTATTCTCCTCCAGCACAGAGCTCAAGAGAGTGCTTAAAGTCCCCATAACTTCAGTGAGTACAAGTTTAATGGTTTGCTGAACTGATAAGGCAACAAGAACACGTAGTTCATTTGGCGACTTTTCTGTGCCCTTCAAGGCTCATAAGCATGGCACCTGCACTATTTTGTTTCCCTTAGAAACAAAATGCCAGTTATTAGGCATGGTTTACGATTCCTTCTTTTTGAAAGCAAAGAGAACAGAGCTTTTCACAATATGCCTAGGTCTGTTTTTCTCTGGAACAATGCGGGGGAGAAGGGAAGAAAAATTTAAGTTTGAGACCTGTCCCTCTCTCCCCCAGAAACAGTTTTTGTGCAAAGGAGTATGTGATCTGCACTTGAAAAAACAGATGAGAAGTTCATGTGGTGGTAGCTAAATATGCTGGGCAGGAGGGAAGGACCAGACAACACTGCAAACTTTTGGAGAGAAAAAACAGCAACAAAACCAAGAACTAAAAAGTCAGCTGCCAGCAAGGCCAGGCACACTCAGCTAGTCACACGTGTCCTACCTGAACCAGGTCTTGAAGCTGGGATTGAATCTGTTAAAGAGAGAATCACTCATGCAACAATATGACAGTTGGCTGCTGTCATCCCAACAGCAGGGCACCTGCGGTGGGGTGCTGCAGCTTCCCTCCTCCCCACAGCACTCAGGCCTTTTGGGTTTGGCTTCTGTTAAAAAACAAGCGGACTGGAGCACTCTCCACTGTACTGCCTCTCCAAATATCTGGATATCAAATTTTGCATTTTGCTGTCTAGGTGCTTTTTGCTTATCCCAGCACAAACACATGTCAGGTTCAGGTGGCAGTTCCTGGCACTGCAAGCTCCACGGCACACACATTTTCAATGTCTTTTTGAAGCACTGCTCATGCAAAATTCTACACGCAATGATTAAGAGAGCAGTAGTGGGTTTTGCGATACATTTCACTGGAATTGAATCTGAACCTTGCTGTCATCATGTCATACTGTTGTGAACACAGCCAGTATCTCCTCACATTCAAGGGAGGAGGACCAGGACATTATCGCATTCTGTCCCTGCCCAATTCTGCTGTTGTTTTATCCCCATACAACATGCTCTTACCCAATAAGGCTTCCAACAAATACGAGCAAAGGGCTGCCAAAGCTCTTGCATATCACCATGCTAAAGCAGCTCCCCACAAACTTCAGTAAAAAAACCCAACCAGAAACTAAAACAAGACAAGAAACCCAACAAAAACCACATAAACACCACACAGTAACCTCTGACCCTAAATGTGAGGAGCATGTTGCAACTGCTGAACTGGCTGACAGTAGAGTATCCACCCAGGAAGCTGCAGCATATACCAAGAAGGATTTTGTGAATACCTACAATGTTGCAGCAGCATCCCATGGGACAACCCCCAGGCACTTAACTGGAAAGCAGGTCTCAGTTCAGCAACCACAGCACACTCTAGCCTGTTGTTCGCTGGCCTTGTATAAGGGGATGGGGAAAGCTCGAGTTCTCAAACTCTGCTGTTCCCTTCAAAGGAACATCCCAGATCAAGGCAACTCTGACTCACCTTGTGTACGAGCTAATAGCACAAGTGACAAGATTCTAAAAGCACTTAACTAAATTCAGAACAAAGATAGACAGGTACCACAAAATTGCTTCCCTTTATATCCAGAAAGAAAACATTAGTCCACTCCACATTGTCTTTTGGAGCAAAAGAAAACTGCTAGCAATCGTTTCCAATGCTGGACTTACCAAGAGGTGCTGTTGGTTTTGCCTTCTTGGCTGGAGCAATATCATCTGTTTTGGACTCTGAGAAGGAAGCCGTTCTGCTTGGTGCTGGAGTCTGAAAGATTCAGAAGCCAAGTCAGTGAGGGTCAGTGTGCCAGATAAAACCTGAGCGTGTAGGAAGAGATAGCCACTTTGGCTACGCTAGTCTACAAAGATGACCAAAGAAAGTTAATTTTGAGATAGAACCATTTCAGTCAAGTGAGGGAAAACTCCTAAATGACCAAGTTCTCAGTAGGTGCAAGAGTCACGTTGGTTTTGAGGGATCAGATTTTCTGCATGAGTGAGGTGGACATTGGGAAGGCCCCTCCTGATAAACCACGCAGGCAGAGTCACTTTAGTTCTAGAGCTTTGCACAAATACAGTGGTGGCCAAGATCCGTTTCCGACCTGTGCAGACAGGGGAAGCTGCCTTCAGGAGGCTCCTCACAAGCATTCCCCTTTCACGGAGGGAAGGGACTCACCGAAGGGCTGCCGCTGGCATTGAGGAGAAAGTTGGCAGTGTGGGCTGCAGCAGGCGGTTGGTTGGGGATAGGGCGATGGCCGAGTGCCATGCCCACAATCGCCGTCATGTGAGTCTCCGTGCCAAAGACGTGGATGGGGATCCCAGTGGTCTTCCCTGTGTATGCATACAAGAACAGTCAGCCTTGGAGGGAAAAAGGAACAAGCTGAGCTTCTGCTGAAGTGAAGCATTTAACCTTGAAAAAGCTCAGCAGAAAGCAGGTGGAAGAAACAAGATGTGAGAACAAAACTTAAGGAAATGGTTGGTCCTTACCAACTTCCCCCATGACGCGTAGTCCTTCCTGGTAGTTCGGGCCTCCTCTTCGCACAAAGATCCTCACCTCATGCTCTTTAAGAGGGCCTTGGTAATCCTTAATCGCTCTCACGATGCCCTAGAAGAAACACACAGGACAGGTGAGCTGGGCAGCCCCACGTTTACCCTGTCCCACCACCTCAGGAACTCCTGGAAGAGATGCACCGTCAGCCTCAGCACAACACTGAGCTGGGGAGAACGGCTTGGGGTTGACGACTCGGGCGTTTGCTGATACTTCTCAATAGTCACTTACTTTAAAAGTGGCTGCTACATTGGTGAAGTTAGCAATGCTGCCCCCAATGATCAGGATTTTACCTGAGGGAAGAAACACGCATAAATAAAACTGTTTTAAGAACACAGTGTACTGTAAGATCATGAAGTAGTTGAGGACATGAAGTGGAACAGTGCTGCGGTTCAGACTAGCCAGTAGTTTGCAGTAAGTTGTGTTTAGCAGAGCCTGGAAGATAAGAGCTTTGTATCAAGCAAGAACTTTTCTGATAAGACTCTCTTGAACCACATTTGCTCCTGTCTCTGCAGCAAAAGCCGACAGAAATCCATCCCTATTTCACTTGGAAGGCTGCAGTACATTAAAAGCTCTGCCAAGGAGGTCTAAGCGTACTAGCAGCACAGATTTGTTCAGTTTCCCCCCCACCACATGCAGCTTCACAGCTGAGCAGCTTTGAAATTGCAGCAGCTGCCTTACCTTCAGGGTGCTTCTCTCGTGTCATGAGGGAGAGAATAGTCTTAGCATAGTCATAGGTCTGCTGCTCACTTGGGGCTCCGGAGTATTCCCCATAGTTAGCCAGTTCATTCACACCCCCCAGGTCACAAATGGTGTCACTGTTATTAAAAAAAAAAACAAAACACCACCAAACATTATGCAAGAGATCTGTTACAATTTTTGAGTCACTATAAAGGTCTTAATAAAGCATCCCAAATTCCTGTGAACGTGGGACATGTAACAGAGAGATCACGCTGTCTGCTGGAAACAAAGCTGCTCTCCTCTTGGTGCCAGCCACGATAATCTTGTTTACTTCCCAGATATGATGGGAACTCAGTGACAGCCACAGCAACGATGTTACCATAAACACCTTTCCGCCAGCTTGTTCCTTTCCACGTCAAAAAGAAACCGCGTCTCAACCTCCCTAAATTAAGTTATCTTTAAGGGACACTATGTTCCACATCTTGGTAAGAAGCCTGCGCAGCATCTTCATTCTGAAGAGGTCCCAAGCGGTCATGGCATGGGAAACATCGCTTTGGAGGAGTCTCCTTTCCAGAGGCTGCATCAGTTATTTTCTTAAAGCACTGTAAATCCACCCCCCTCTCTGAAAACCTTGCTCCTGTTACCTGTAAACCACAGAGGCACCACCACCAGCCACCATGGTCCAGATCCTGCCTTTGGGGTTGAGAATAGTAAGTTTCAAGCTGGCTCCGCTCTTTGCATCCAGATCAGCAATGTAGGCTTCCTGCAGACAAAGCAGCACACAATTTAAATTTCCTTCTGCACCCCCCCCCGCCTTTTCCAAACCAGAGGGTTCGTAGTGCTGGGCCCGTTTGGACACGCAGAGGTCCCACATCTCCCCTCAACTGCAGCTGAGGGGCCAGCAGAACTAGAGACACCATTTTTGTAGGGGACAGAGACCCAGCTTCATCTCTCAGGGGCCAGGACTGACAAAAAACTGAAATTGGACTGGATATAGACAGCTTGTGCCATTCTCTGTAACAAATTCAAAGGAGGTCAACCTGAACATATGCTCAAATTTTGATTCTTGCTTGGAAAAAAAAAAGTAAGTCATAGCCAAAGAATACATTGTCTTTATAAGGTCTGCTGGCTTGTCTCTTGCTTGTCCCAAGTGAAGTCACAAGTGATTGCTGTAAATAAATTTGATATCACTTCATTTGTAGAGTGCGGATGCAGAAGCAGATTCTTCCTGTTTGCACACAAAAAACTTTGGCAATGCAGCCAGCTGTTGGTTGTGTTTCCCTAAGCTGTACTACACTGAACACCGGTCTTTTCCTCCGCTGCTCAGCCAGCCCTGGGAAGCTCCCAGGTTTCACAGTTCCCCATGCAACCGTCACAGAATCAAATGCCCTTGAATTGAAAAGTCTTGTTCTGACCTTGTCTGGAGACTGAGGCAAGAAGAAGTTTAAAAATCAACACACCCATGGCTACACACTCTCTTGCTGTGCTGCAGCCAAGAATGTAATCACCGAGAGCTGTAATTTGGCTCAACATGGTGTTCCTGTACCACAGTGTGCTTGCCTGTTGAGAAGCACTTCATTGGGAGTTCATTAAAATTCTCAGCAGATCCACTGCCGTAATAACCTTCACAGTGACTTGCAGAAGGATGATTCAGAGAGACAAAAACTGAACTAATCCTTTTAAGAGCAAATTGAGTTAAGTGTTGGCATCCAGCAAGCTAGATGGAGGGGAATAGCTAAATGGATTTCCTGGCCATGTTACAAAAACCTTCCCCAATTGAAGCATAATTATTAAAATGAAAAAGTCAGGACATAAATGCTTTTGGAGACAGCAGCAGAGTCACCTGAAATAAGTAACAGCACAATGAAGGAGAGAACTCTACTTCAACAGTTTTCAAAGCTGCTGGGAGACCATGTATGAAGCAGTGTTTATGCAACCAGCAGCACTAACCCAGGGAATTCTGAGAGGAAACGGTATTTCTAACTTCAACACAAAAGTTTGCCTGCAGGCCTTTTCTTGGTCATCACTTTTCAGGAGAACAGGTGTATGAACACCTTAACTTTTCACTTTGAAGTTTCAGAGATGGCAATTATTTTCTCTGGATTCATACTCGCACACAGATTTTGTGCACAACTGCTACTCTGCTCTCAGAAACTGTAACCGAAACACTGAGGGAGCATCAGCCACGATGCCACGAGGCTGTCAATAACCACCGCTCCAACAAAAAATAAAGAGGCTGGCAGGGGAGTGAGCAGGCAAGAACCATATAAGGAAGACTGTACAAGTACAGAGCTTTGGCACATAGCTGAATGAAGTTAAATATAAGCCTCCATTTAAAAAATTAAGTTCTGAATTAAAGAAAAGAACTGAAACAACATCCAAGCAAAGAGGGAAAGCAACTGTAGTTCAGAGCGTGATTAGGAGAAGTCCTAGTACTGTGGCAACCTGCACACTGCAGGAGCTCTTCTCATGGATGGCAATGTCAAGGTACTGGAAACACAGCAACAAAACCAACAGGAGAGGAAAACCTCAAGGACATACAAGGACAAGCAATGAGGAATTCATCTTGTAGTCCACAATAGAGGGATTGGGGCAGAGGGGGTTGTTACTTGCCTCCGGGTAAGCTTCCCTGCCAAAGGGAGGGGGGAACTCCACATCCCCCCATTTCACTTTGCAGATGTAGTCAGCAGTTGCATCAATCTTTGCGGCCAAATCAAGGATGTAGACACCATCGTTATGCACCACTGCATTTGAAAAAAAAATATCAGAATTAGCTCTGTACCAAGACACGTGTTACAGACTTCCTTATAAAATTTGATACCATACAGAGATCGTTACAAAAGCTGGGTCACCTTTGTTCTCCTTCCTCCCCATCGGTCAGTCAGTTGTATTTAGCAAACCCAGCAATTCCTTGAAGAATTAACTTGTGACCATGGTCACAGACCAGGCCCTGGTTCAGCTGCTGTTTTGTTCTGATTCAACAGAGCAATTTTTATATTCTTTAGTTCGGACTTAACATCCCTTTCAATGGAATTTTTCATTCCAACAGGAAATTAGGTAACTGAGAACCCCTATAAGCAGCCCTCATTTTTGATTCATTCAAGTAATAGCTCCAGGACACATCATAGTCACTTTTGTACTTCTTTTGCATATGCCACCTAGAATTGTTGCAAACTACATAAAACAGAGAAGGATAAAGTACACACTTTAATGTTTTAGAACAGAAAATGCTGGTCCCAAAAATATCCGTTACCTATTGGATTGATCTCGAGGTATGTGAAATATAGATCTTCATAAAAGTTGAACAAGCCACAGATGAAGCTAGCCAAGATGCTGTAAAAAAAAAATTTAACACAAGTTCATTAAAGCAACCAAATATAAAGCACAGCCTGCTCTGCTTCATTTATGTTAGTGGCAATCTGCAAATCTACTCTGTATCAATTTCTTTCACTCTCATTCATCTTCTCTGGAAGAAGCCTAGGTGATGGCTCAAGGAAAGGAAGACCTTGATGACTCATCTTAATTACACTCCACCAAACTCTGCTGAGAACATAGCTGCTCACAACTGTCATATAGATGTTCAGTCTGTTTAATCTCACCGAGAGACAGAAATGTATCGTTGTCTCTCACTGTCAGATATGCATCTTTGTCAGAACTAAGCTTCGTTAGCTGGGATAGGGAAAAAGACTGCAGTAAACTATCAGTGACAGACTTCTTCAGCCTTTCAGTGCCGAACAATGCCATCAGTGATTACGTTATGTTTGGAAAAATCATGACTCATTAAGATAACTAGCTATAGGCATCTAATTAAAGGAGAGGCAGAAGCAGCTTTGAGATCTACAGATAAGCGTAGGAATAGCAGCAGAATACCGTCTTAGACTAGGCTGGAGTAAGGGAGAGTACGTTTCTGAGTTAGCAATCAGATTCACATCTTATCACCATTTCTACTAAATAAAAAAACTAAACAAAACACTCTTCTATGCTGGCACAAAGGATCAAAATTCAGTGCATGTCTCAAACATCTCGGAGGTCAAGGCTTCGGCAGACTGAGAAGTGCTCCTGTCAAGTGAAGGCTCAAAGCACTATGAATAATTATTTTGAGTTTTACAAGAGGCTCGGATAAAGTAAAAAAAAACTTGGATTTAGGATGCATGGCATATTCTTAAGAGCAGCAAGAAGGGCGGGAGAGCAAGCTTTAGGGTGAAACAGAATGAAAGGATGTTGCACTGAAATAAAGCAGAGGAGCTTCTGGGTGGCTGGCCATGCCCGGAACCGGGCATCTCTACTTACTCCTTTTTATCTGCTGGTGCATGCTTTAGAAGATGTTTCTTTACATCCGATTCACTGAGCTTTTCATCCACCGCCACAAGCAACTTCTGAGCTTTGGCATCAACATCTCCCACATCCACACCCCCTTCGTGGTGGAAGAGTACGTAGTCTCCCTCACGGGCTGCATATATGCACACATAGAACTCTTCCTCCTGCACCACAGACCCAGGCACAAGCATTAGCAAGTCACACCCAGGGGACACCTTGAAGAAGAGGCTCTTGTGTCAAGGAAGGGACAGCTCAGCACACTGCTAAGTTTTCCAAGGAGCAGCAGCACTGGAGCGGCCCAGACACCCCCCAGGTTGTACAGGCTGTGGTGGCCCGGGAGGGAGAGCAGCAGGGCCCAGAGGGCTTCATCCTGGTGAATTGTGCCAGGGACAACACTTCCCATTTCTGGAGAAAACTGCTCCTGTCTCACACAAGAGAAGTGTAAACAAGGGTCCTTTCTCACGTGTACCAACAGCACCTATGTCATAAGGTAATTATACCCTTCCTGCAAACCATGGCGGAGCACAAATATTTCACCAGCACAAACTGAGGTATCTCACATCAACATTGTTATCCACGCTCAGGGGTACCAGATTCAAGCAGTGAGCTGCCTTTTCCCAACCAACTTGGTCTCTCTCAGGCGATTTGCGCCAGCAGAGTACCAGCAACCAACATGGTTATTAACAACTCTTTGCGTGCGCTAATGCTGTGCCTGCACACAGCTCCGACTACGTGCACCGACACCGTCAGCTTAACAGCACGCTCCCAAACTTCTGGTTTCTCCACTATATCAATCAAAGCTGCATGCAAGTCAAGAGGTTTAAAAGCACTTATTAATGCTTTATTTGGTATACTAACCTGTTTGTGAGGGACGAAGGGTTCAATCAGAAAATTCTTTAGGATTCCCTTAGCATTAGCAATCTGTAGGCAGAAAACAAGACAAACACCAATAAACACTTGTCCAATGTCCCCACTGATGACAGCATAAGACAAGCTTTGAGAATTAATCAACACTGCTCTAAAATCACTTCTGCCCAAGCACCTCTTCACTGTGTTCCCTGGGGAACCACACTCCTCCCCCTCCAGCACAGCATCAAGCACTGTCACTGCCGGACACGCTGCTGTACCACTCCGGGAGATTTGAACCTCATCGGTTACAGGAGTCAGTCACCTTCTCCCTTCCTAACAGGACAGATGGCTATCAGAATTGGACCAGAATGGCTGCTCTTCATCTCCCGTCCCAGAGAGAGCACCTTTACAGAGCACTGCTTAGTGCAATACCCGAGCTGCTTCTCGGAGCTTTAGAAGAGAGGGAACTCCTGAGCTAGACAGTGCGTGGGAGGAGCACTTGCCCTGGAAGTGCTGTCAGCGAGCATGGAAGACTAAGAGAACCCTTTAGCCTCTTCCTACAGGGACAGGCAGCTACAGCAAGGTGCCAGAACCGTTCTGCATAGGCGCTTTCCTGCTATCCAAACCCCAAGTTTCCTGGCTCAAGGGACACTCCCGCACAGGCCATGGGAGATACCCCCTGCTCCTGAGGACGCTGCTTCAGGAGCAAACATCATTGGTCGCAAGTCCTTGGCACGGTCCTTCCTTTACATGTGGTCGCTGTATTGTGCTAAAGAAGAGATTTCGACATCCGTCGTTTTCCTGATGGGCAGGCACACAAGATGCAGTTGCCTGCTGTTTCATAACGGCCTTCAGGCAAACCTCGCTGGCTCGGCGGCGCAGCTTGGCGCTGGAGCCAGCAGCAAATCAATCACAGTAGGGCCAAGGCATCAGTTTCCTTGAGGCAGCAGAACTCTCTCAGCTCCTGCAACACAGCAGCTGGGACGGCAGGCGTTTCTTTATCATTAGCATTGCGGTGTCATCCCCAGGAGAATAAATATTACAAGCCAGCACCGAGTTAAAATAAGGACTTGAAGTAACACTCAGTCGTCAGCCAAAACACACTGGCTGGCTACAATAAGAGGACAATTTTATGACAGCTTTTATACTTGTCTGGTTAAATCTGCCTTGGGTATTAAAGTGAAGCAGCTATGCCAACTAGACACAGCATGTGAGCTATCAACTGCTGACTCCCAAGTGGAAGGGATTTTCAAAGTGGCACTAATTCCTGCTGAGCCCCCACACACAGGCGCTCCACAGCAGACCTGGACGGCCGATGGCAAGAGGGAGCACCGAGCTCTGCTCCCTACCAAGGTGTGTCCTTTGTCAGTGCTCATCAACCAGCAGAAAGCTTGCACGCACGACAGTTTCTTGCTTGCTTTGGCATCAGCATAACGTGTTTTAAGCCACTGTAAGCAAGAGAAATACCTGCACACCAGCTCCTATCATACAAGCAGGTAGAAAAGACTAAATTTAAAAGTCTTATGTTTTTGTTGCTAAGGTGGCACTCACCGTGGTTTCTTGGCCCAGACGCTGTTTGAGCCAAACCTTCACCTGATCCAGAGTGAGGTTAATTCCAACCAGTCCAAGCTTCCCACGTCTCTTTATTAGCTGATCCGGCTTCACCACTAAACGCTACAAGATTGCGCAACAGAGATTAAAAGAAAGAAGCATCAGAAAGTGATTTTGGTCAAGTGATTCTCTGCAAATAGTGAAACCAAAACTTAAATATATTCTGTATAGCAAATGTTCTTGCAGAATTTCTTTAATCTCTTGGCAAATCCATCTCCTGGTATAACATGCCTGCAGGTTGGGTTTTTTTTTTGTTTTGTTTTTTTAATTTGACACTGTACTTTGAGAAGAGCTGCCTTATTTCTACTCAGACATGAGTATACATCAGAGACTGAGGTGACGGTTTGGTTTGGCTTTTTTTGATGAACTTTGATAACTCTGACAAAGCAGCTGTTAGAATAGGTTATATGTATTCACTTTCTGGAAAAAAAAAACCCAAAACAAAACAAAAACAAAACACCACACTGAAAAGCATACAGCATCCCATCAGTTTTGCAAACTCTCTTTGTAAGATGCATCACGAAATTAATATTTCTCCGTGAGTAGAGGCTCATAAGAAGAAACTATCAGAGACAGAGCAAGCACAGTCCGCTGCTTACAAGGCAAGCTCCTGCTGTCACTACGTACCGACACGAGACTGGCTGGGGCCAGGGGTCCTGCACACCCTGGTCAACTGACAGTGCCTCTTTATAACGTACCTATGGAAAGCTGATCCTAGGTAACACACTTATTCTCTAGCATACAAATTCTTTTTTTTTTTACATAAGAAACAGGTGCCATTCTCCTGTACAGCTGATATGTCCTGAAACATCAGCAACTTACAGCGTGGAGCCAGAATGTAACACGCTGCAGTACAGAACACTGATCGTGGTCTTTCTGCTGGACCATGTAGCCCTTTCCAGCATTGCAGAGCTCTGCCTTAAAGGACAGATATAATTCTTGCTCCCTTCTGGCTCTCTGCAAGTCTTTTTAGAAGGACTGCTGATATCTTCCAGCAATTCACTCATTCACTTGATTACGGAACATTTAATTACTTAGTGTAGGGCTTCTATCAGTCAGTCCGTAAAGGACTGTGAAACATTCGTGTTCTACCAGCCAGTGACTTAATATAATTAACCACTGGAAAGGAGCCAGCTTGGACAATGAATAAAAAGAGCTCTGGATATCTTTTCTCTAAAGAAAGTACATGGCTATGAAACAGAGAGATATAAAAGATCTTGCACAGGGGGGGAAAAAAAAAAGATAAATCAAAACAGAACTTTTCCCTGACATTTTGCTTGGATGTACAAAGCCTAAGCAGTATCCCAACCAAACGTAAAAGCTAGCCATGGAGAAGGCACACCGTGATTTCAGAGAGTAAGGGTTTGAGAACAGGGACTGACATCTCAAGAGAGTCCTGCTTTGTCTGAATTAGCCTCGTTTACCTTCTCTGTGGTTGTTAGAAGCTTCTTGTTTGCAGATATCTCTGCTCATGTATTTCACAGTTCTTAAAGGAATTTTATAATCAGGCCCCCTAGAAGGTGATACAACAGCCTTGAAGCAAGGCTCGTTTCTTCATCAGTGTTGCAAATGAACGTTGCAGAGCAGCAGCAGCGACTGGTCCTTCAGGAAAGATCCGGAGCCCAGTTCTGCTCGCAACCTGCCACAGCAGGACGTGCCGTGTCCCACCGGGAGCCGCTTGGGTGGGCAGAGGTTTGGCCGGGGCTCAGCCACCACGGGAAAGCAAGTCACTCTCCTTACCTCGCTCAGAAGCCAAGGGTGGTCCTGGGTGAGTCGTGCCCAGTCAGTGTCTGGGGTGACTCGGGCATACTTGAAACGGTTCTGGATGGCAGAGGATGTACAGATATACTTATACAAGAGCTCCTTCCCCGTCTGCTCAGAGATGGCTTTGGCTGACATGGCTACCTAATCTGAATTTTAAAAAAAAAAAGAAAAAAGGCAATGAGGAACAGAGTCCAGTTCTCACAGAAAGCTCCCAATCACCTAGCTCAATGCAAAACCAAAGCAAACACAGAGCTGGGGATGTGTCTCCCTGTTATAAATAAGGCTATAAAACTCACCTGATAAGAACTATTCATGTTGCTCAAAACTTCTACCCCATTCCACTGCCCTGAACGCTATTTGGGTCCAGCCTTGCCTGCAGGGAAAGGTGTAATTCTTGCAGCTTGTCCCAGCCCCCAGCGTGCCTTTACCACACCTGCCAGCTCTGAGCATCCCCCCATCCAGGGGAGCACTCAGATAGGGAACTTGTCTCAGACTACACAGCAGCCCAGGTTTGCTGTTGCGGGATCTATGTAACACACCTACCACTTCTTCTCATTCAGTACCAGGGAATGACAAGGCAACAGGAGAGGAAAACCCTCCCTCCCACTTGTTTTCTTATGGCATGCCACATTTCCAGTCTGAGCTTGACTGCAGGCAAATTAGCAATCCCCCATACCTTTTTCTAAAGGGAAAAGAAAATGTTGCCAATATTATCAAAACCAGAACACATTTACATCCTTGTTTTATTTTTTTTGTTTCATAACCTAGATGTCTTGGAAGCAGGTTCACACCCTACAGAATAAGATGCTCAAGACAACAAAGAAGATTACGGTAAGACAGTTCAGGGTATTTTTGAGAAAAATCATTAAAAAAACCCTCTTAAAGAATATACTCTAAACTGACACAAGTAAATGATTTCTGATCTCAAGGCTGTAACTTTTCTTTCTGATATGCAGCAACAAAGTCATAGGTGTCAAAGATGCGCTTATTTTTAGCTGCAGTTAACATTTATTTAAAAGAATACTTCATCCCAGTGAACCTGTCTGCATGTGTCAAACATCAGAACTGAGTCTTGTGATCAGCCAGAGGTCAACAGGCGAGTTTGATTTTTCTGAGGGGTCAGACTGCTGACAGAGAAGCTCAGGCAGTGGCTCATGCTGCATTCTGAGTGACTGGAGGTCACGTCACTGTTCCCCAAGCACAGCCGGTGTGGCAGGAGACACAAAAGCACACTTAAAATGGTTTTGGGAGAGCTGCAAAGCAGAAAGGCACCAACATAGAAAAGAAGAGCTCCAATTCCATCTGAGTATCTGGACAGTAAAGTGTTTGAACAACTCAGACTGACTGCCCATGCAAACACAAAATAGATGCCCCGCTTAAGACCCACAGAGAGAAACAGTTTAAAATTCCACAATTAACTTCTTGTGCTACCTTCTGGGCAATAACCGTTAGCAATCAACTGGGTTATTCATCCTACAAGCAAGCAAAGAATATACCAGGGAATAATTAGCCATTATTAGAAATAAAGACCTTTCTCCCTATAGCAGGAAGAAAGAGGTTTGGTGTCGTTCAGTCACACCCCCACATAGACCAAACATTTATTCTGCAGAAAAAAGTAGTAGGAGGCAGGTTGCATCCTCTGTGTGCCTCTAGAATGAAACAGGTTGGACTAAGTATGTGCTGTGATCGAAAGCTATTAACCAGGCTTATGAACTGGCAGTCAGATTTGCTGCTAACATCTTTTCAAACGCAATTCAAGTGTTAAAATAGAAAAGGAGAAACTACAGAAAGGGCAAAAAATGTTGAAAAAGTGTTCCTGCTTTCAGAGAATTATTGTTATGTAAAACTCCAACATGATTGCAGTGCAGTTTCCAATTTAATCCCATTTCAAAACAGCATCAGGCAATGTTTCTGAAGCACCCTATCTTTCTTCATAGAATAAAAAACCTATTCTTGTCACCATAAACACTTGCACCTTATATTTAGTCTGCTAAAAATAACCCCACTTTGTTTTTATTACCCCCGCGCTGAAGTCACCACAGCCTCAGGAGAGGGGAGCTCTTGCGAGCAAGCCAAAGCAGACCCAGCGCGTTCTGTTTGCTTCGCAGGGCCAGACAAGATACACCTCCCACCATTCCGACCCCCCCCGCAGCCCCCTTTAACGCAACGGCCCACACAAATGCTATGCTGAGGCAGCTGCAATAGCATCGTTTGCTGCCCAAGAGGCATTCCTAAAAATACGTATTCAGAGATGCTGTGGGAATAGAGCTGTCTCAGAAAAACACTGAGCCATTGAATTATGTGAAGTCCTGGGGCTACGAGCAGCCGTTCTGCAGCAACTTTAGAAGCAATCTAGAACTTCCATTGGGTGCTCCTAATTACAAAAGATGGAGCGACATTGAGATGGTGTATTTATCTCAAGGCGAGGATTTATACATAGCTATCAGGAAACAAATAACAGCAGCGTGTATCGGAAGAGGAAACAGAGCCCGTGAAGGGGAAATGCTGGGGACCAGTGGACTGACGTTAAATGTGTGAGGAGTTGGAAGGCTCACTGCATAACCTTCTCAGGTAGGCTGCAAGCTACGCACGGACGCTGAAGTTGGGCAAGCGTTCATCTCTTCTTGGTGTTAAGCCACCATAGCTTTCTAGAAGGATAGGAATTTTGATTGGAAAGAAGGGGAGGTGAAGGGGGGCAAAGCATGTTAACAGTCTCAAGGGGAAGCAATCTGCAACAGGTAAGCAGCAGCGGCCAGACACATCGTAAGGGGGCTGGCAGAGGAGCCGGGTTCAACGGGATGCAGACACAGCTTCTTGTGCTTCTTGCTGGGTATTTGCTGTACAAGATCCTATCTATTGCCGATTGTCACTCTCTGCCCATCTTTGCCCTGCAAACACCACAAAACTGTAGGAGCGTAAGCTGTGTTGTAATCTGCATGAAAAACTCCAAGATTAGCAGAGCTGCTTTGACTGCTTAGTCTTTATTAGCAAAAGGAAGCTGCCAGAGACAGAATGGTTTAACTACTAGAAACCAGCTAAAGTTTGCTGCATCAGACTATGAAGAATCTCTAGTGGGTTTGCAGAACTGGTTTGCATCTACCCTCTGCTAATTGTGGACCAGTATCATTCTGAGA
The DNA here is from genome assembly GCA_017639485.1 of Pluvialis apricaria. Lineage (NCBI taxonomy): Eukaryota > Metazoa > Chordata > Aves > Charadriiformes > Charadriidae > Pluvialis > Pluvialis apricaria. Next base: position 5,684,543 of record CM030032.1, read on the forward strand.
CAGCTTTTTTCCTAATTACGAGGCACTGCCTGTGCATCAGATAAGCATTGTCAAAAAAGAATATGCCAGCTTCTCTGACCAAAAGCTTACAGCTTTAAAATACGGTCAGCCAGCCACAGGCTAGCTACACAGGACAAGTTTCCAAAGCTATAGAAGGGGCTGTACATTGGGCCAGTAGTTGGCAGTGCTGTAAGGGGAAAAAAAAACACACCAGTAAAAAACCCAGCCTTAACCTGCGAGCACACACAGACATATTCAGTTCCCACAAACACCACTCTGCTACCTTGTCTTCACAGCTGCGCGCACACATGCTACAATAAGTCATCTGTACTGTAGTGCTGAAAACTTTCCATTACGATTTTTTCTTTAAAGCAGTGCTATTTCGGAGAGAAACTCCTGCTCCCAAGTTACCTGCAGCTATTTATTTTGCCTGGTAGGAAGCCGGAATACCCTTGCTTTCAAAGCCCTTCGAAATCCATCAGCTGCCTACTCTACAATATGCTAAAGGCCAGTCCCAGAGAAAGAGCGTCACATTTCACTGCAGTAGAAGCAAATGGATAAAAGAAAACAGCAAATGTACTTCTTAATCTAAAAAAAAAACACCAACCACCCCAACCCTTAAGTGTTTTTCATTTCTCCAGGGTGACACAGAGCCCCTGAACAATACTGCAGATCTTCAGTCCACATGAACAAATTAAAACAATCAAGCTGATGCTAGTTATGCCAATGACCAAGATGTAATTGTCTGCAATTGCAGGAAACTGGACCCAGGACACCCCTCAGGTCTTATTAAATACAGTCCTGGGGGGAAAAAAAAAAAAAAAAAAAAAGAGTTAGCGGGAACAACAGTGATGTACATGGGATGGCTTAAACCCGAGGGACACAAATCGCGGGGGCATTCCCACAAGGCACAGCACTGCGGAGTTGCTCATCTCTCAGACACTGTACTGGCCTTCTTTATGCCACTACATGCTGCTGCTCCCCTAGTTTCTCTCCCAATTTCGTCACCTCGTTTTTGCAATAACACTACTGGGGTAAAGAGAGAAAACCTAGAGGATTATTACAATGGCAGTAGATGAAAAATGTCAAAACCCTTGTGTCATGGCAACAGAACAGCAGGAATGAGGCTGTTCTGCCCTTATCTGCCCATGGTTCACTGAGACATTTCCTAATCATTAGTAAGTCTTTAATCATGCCCCTCACTCAGTTTTTCCGCTGCTCCAACCCTGCCTTTCTCATGGGATAGGCAGCACAAAACAAGTGCTTCAGTCTGCTGAACTGTTAAGCTAAAAGATCAGCAGGCAAAAAAAAAAATCCATAGGGCATCAGCAATTCCTAACTGTATGCGCTCGAGCAGGTCCCTCATCAACCAGAGAAACATAATCGGAGCAGACTCCATTAACTGTTTGCATCTGTTCTGCAAACACTGAGCAGGAGCAGGGACTGCAGGTCACCACAGAACTAGGAGAGCAGAATCTTTGCCATTTCCCAAGAATAAGGCAGGTTAGGACTCTCATCTGTCACGGATCATCTTATTTTCAGTCATGCTTAGCACCTGCAGTACCAAGCAGTGCTGACAAGAGTAATGGATGCACCTCTGAAGAAAAACAGAGGGGGTGCAGACAAACGAACAAACAAAAAAATAAATCCTTTTCTCTGTACCAAATAGAAGCTATAGGATAACGTTCCCTTCTACTGATTCTCTCCAGACACTGCTCTGTTCATGATTCATTAGGTAAGACCGAACTGCAATTTTCTTATGACTTTAGGCCCCAAATCTTGCAACCACCACACACAAGGGTAGATTCATGTCGGCAGCACAAAATGCCTTTTCCAGTCTGCTCTTAATGTGTATCCTGTGCTGCGTAAGACTTAGGATAGGGGCAGACAGAATTAACAGTTTCTAACCTGCCTGCGAGGGTCTGCTGGTCATTCTGCGAGTTCCGTACTGTCCCTGCGCTACCACAACCCTTCAGATCCAGTCAGCATGAACTGCCTTGCCCCTTCCTTTGAAGGGTGTAGGATGGAAACACAGTTGGTTCCTGGCCAAACTTGCCAAGTGAAGGACAATCTACTGCCCCTTTAAAGCATTTTCCACAGCACCTGCCATGAACGTCTCAGTTAAAACGCAACGGATCACAGGGTCCCAAGAGAGCTCAGTTGAGACGGGGCCTCAGGACATCGCCTAGTCCAACCTCAGGCTCAAAGCAGTGTCTGATCTGCAGTCAGCCCGGGTTAGGAGGACCATTCTGGTGTTTGAAGCACACTGTCCTTTACTTCTCAAGCAGAGGCAAAGAGCTCTGTTCAATGGATGTCATACGCCTAGCCTTGGTCTGACAAGTGTGTTCCTGAAGCTCTAAACCAAACAGCTTCCCTGCAACACATCAGAGACCTTTATATCATCATCCGTCGCCACCAACTAAAAAAGTATTTGCTGTAACACAGCTGCCCCAATACACTAGTGACTAGCTGAAGGGAAAATGCAATACAGTCCGAAGAAAACAAGAGGCATTCTTGACAACAGAGCCTGGGTAAAGTCTCCTTGACTCCCAAAGAGATCGGATGACGTGATGCTACTCAGCGCAACACGGTCTCCTCTGCAAGGGAGGAAAAAAATTGAAGACATTGATTCGGTTTATTTGTCTTTAAACCCTTTCTGCTCTCAGAGGTATAACTCTGAGCTTCACCAGTTTGTGTTCATAGAGAACACAGCACTCATGCATGATTTACTTCGATGCAGATCAGTACCATACTCCAATCACTCCCGAGCAACGCTTTTGCTGTGAGAAAAGGGCTCCCTCTCCAGCGAAGATTTCATGCCCTCTCTCTTGCCAATTATGTCAACAAAACCACACTGTAAAGCAACCTTCCCCCTCCATCCCAGGTCATTTATTAACACAGTTCAAGACCAGCCAGTATTTTCAGCCCACAGCAGCATGAAGAGTTACATCAGCTCCCACCTGGCAAACACACATGCCTTCATCAGAGGACAGAGAGAAAGCGCTGGAGGGAAGGGGCCGTGCAGGAGCCAGCCAACTTCACGGGTCAGGATACCTCAGCGCTGCGCATTATGAAACACCTGGCACCGTGCTGGTGTGATGCAAGCAGGTGCGCTCGCTACAGCAGCGGGCGCATTGAATGCCCAGCTCTGGAGGAGCTTCCCTGCAGACGTGGAACCTTTGAGAACAAACCAGCAGCCAGGGAGGGGAACACACTACGAACCGAGTGAAGCCTGGCCAACACAGAGCAGCAGACAGGCTCCAAACGCCCTGGTAAGCATCTAGTGACAGAAGTGGGGTCTTTGGAACCCTGTCTTTAAAGGCCGTCTTGTTCTGCAGCCTTGGGGAAGGTCCCTAACAAGTTTGTTCCTTAAATCCTCCCCCAGGTCACCTGCAGAGCAGACAGCAGCAGTGCGTGCTCCGGCCCGCATGACTGGGCAGGGTTCCCCACCGTGGCTGTCCTTCGCAGCGGGTCCCGCTTCAAGCGGCGCTGGTGCTGGTAAGAAGCGCACTGCTGGCTGGAGGATGGAGAGCACGCTGTCTGCGTGTGCGTACAGAAGTCCCATGTGCAGAAAACTCTACAGGGCTTTAACAACGGCGTTAGCTGGCAGAGCTGACATTCTGAGCGCCAAACGCAATCAAGGAAATGAAACAAACAATATATTGAGGATGCACGTGAGTTTTCAGTCTTTAGACAGTATGGCAGATAAAAACCATAGTTTAACAGAGAGAAAAGACAAATCCTTGCGGAAGTGAATTTCCAAAGCAGCAAGACAAACAGCAGGTGTTTGCAGGTAGCAAACAAAAGCGCTGGAAAACTGCCATTTCGCAGCTCCTGGAACTGTCGGATCCATCCATGGGGAGCGAGAGACACACACGAAGCTATTCACCCTCCTGCTAGCAGGAGGGCCAGGATGCAAAGATATCCCCACCCGGGGAGGGCTGTTGCCTCCACAACCACCCGAGAGGGGATTTTTCCCTCTGGAAAAGGCCCTTCTGGATGAGGGATGAACGCAACGACAAAGCCAGCGCAGCCAAAAGCCCCCTTTCCCCCCCCACCTTAAACCTCCCAACCCCTCCTTAAACACTTCTGCCGTGCCCACGCCAAACAGACCATTCCCTCAAAAACCTCCCGCTCCCCGGACTCGAATATTTTTTAAATTTGGGCGTTTCCCCCCCCCCCCCCCCCCCTTAATTATTCGGATAACGACAGAAACTTCGCACCTCCCTCAAGGTCAGGGGCGGCGGTACCAAGAGGGAGCTCCGGTTCTGTCCCGCATCGGGACGCTCTCTACTCTTCTCCCGTGGGCTACCAGCTTGCCGTTCGGACCACCGAGACGGGCGCTCGGCCCCCGCTTGTCCGCCGGCCCCGGCAGAGCCGGGGCCGGCGGACAAGCGGGGGCCGAGCGCCCGTCTCGGTGGTCCCAGGCGCTCTCTCCCCCAGCCCGGCCGCCCCACCACCCACCAGACCGATCCACAGCCGCCCTCCCGGGCCGGGTACAACTCACCTGAGCGCCCGTTCCGCCGCCCCGCACCCTCACCCGCCGCCCGCCGCCGCCTTTTGTTCGCTGCGGCGCGGCTCGGCCTCCTCCCCCCCGGCCCATCGGGCTACGGGCGCCGGCGCCTTCCTATTGGCTGCCGCCGGCGTCACGTGTGGCTTGCCTGAGCGGGCGGGCGCACGCCTATTGGTCGAGATTAGTGGGGCGCGGCCGCGGGGCATTGTGGGAGTCGTAGTTCCGCGCTTCCCTCCACACCCCCCCCCCCCTCCCCTCCCGCCCTCCACCGGCCGTGAACCCCCGGGGCCCCGGTGGGGCCAACAGCGCTGACGTCAGGCCGGAGCAAAGGGCTGCCGTCACGCCGCCGTCACGCTCTGCGTCGCCCGCCGGCGAGGAGAAGAGAGGAGAGGCCTCCCTTTAACCTGGCACCGGGCCCCCTTGAGGCGCACAGCACCGGAGCGGCCCCCCCCCCCCCCCCCCCCCGGGCAGCCCATCCGCCCCTTCCCACCGCACAGCCCTCCCCGCACCTGCAGCCGCCGGGACGAGCCGGGTGTTCCTTCCCCCAGCGCTGGGGCAGGCTGAGAAACCTCCCGCGGGGGTGTTGCGAGGGCTCCGGTGGTGCCCGCGGTGGGGAGCGGCAGAGAGGCCTGCGCGGGAACGCAGGATCACCGGCCTACAGCACCGGCACCGGAGCACGGTCCCCAGGGATACGGCCAGCAGGTGCTTCTCGCCCGCGCAGGGCAGCGTAACACAGGTCGGACCCAACAGACGGGAGAAAGAGACATTTCCGAGGCGTTGTGAGGCCTCGGGCAGGATGCCGCCATGCCGCCTCCCCGCTCCCGACTGCCCCGTTTCCTAACCAGCCTCTAACGGCAGACATCACGGCCCTTCCGCTTGCCACAAATAATCATCGCACATTCATTTTTTCCCTGGTATTTCCAACCTGTGACTAAAGCACACATCAGCAACGCTAAGGGGAAGCACTTTGGGGTGGTCTCTGACGAGAGCAGATGGCTTTGCTCCCGAGGTGAGGTCCGCTGGGGCCCATAAGACATTGTCACCAGGCTGGAGCGCAGGCCTGCAACAGCCACCGCACAGAGGGGGACCGTCTTGTTGGGAAGAGCGTCTCACATCCAGCGGTGCCAGTGCGGAAAGTCTCCGTGGAAAACAGTTACCAAGGCTTGAAGTGTCTGAGATTCTCTGCCTGCCTCCCTGGGGACAGGGGTGTGTCACACCAGCCTCCCACTCCAGGGCTCAACTGGTGTTTGTCTCACCACCCGCATGTGAGACACCCTGCTCCCCTCCCTCCCTCCCACACTGCGGTGCTGCGCAGCCACTCCAGCCCCATCCCAGGAGCCAGGGGAGTAAGGATGGGCCCTGCCATTCCTGAGCTGCATCCAGAACCCAGCAGCAGCCCTGATTTTCCCATGGTGAAGTTAAATCTTACAGGCTCGGAGCAGACTCTCTGAGCAGGACAGACACGCCACACCCACTCTGAGTCACTCGGCAGAACAAACTGCTTCACACATCAATCTTGGCAGGGTTTTACCCAAGGCCAAAATAAAGTCAAGACTAAAGCTGCTAATAGGAGGAGAGAACCAGCAGCATCTCTCATTCATCATTTGTTTGTCCAGGATTGGACACTGCAGTGATGAAACCGGTCCCAGGGGTGACCAGCAAATACAATGAGTACCGGACATGCTTATTCCGGAGAGAGGCGGGGGCTGTCCTGGCCGGACCCCTGCGGTGGGCACCGGCTGGTGACCTGGCTGAGCACCTGCTCAGCCCGACGCTCAGCAGGAACCCCGCCATTCACACGACTGCTCTTGCAGAGCGGTTGTACCAAGCGCTCCCTCCCCATCTTTCTTTCTGGCCGTTCCTCCAGCACGGGGCTTTGGGAAGGTGGGTGTGAGAGCAAACCCCCCACAGGCGCCCGATCCCCTGTCCGTCGGTCGGACAGGTGGGGCCAGGAGAGACAAAGGGCGAGGCACCGCCAGCACCCGGCGTGCAGCCCCTTCGCTCACAGCCCGCACGCAACTTGGGCGGAAAAACCTGCATTTCCTTCCCCTCCAAGCAGCGCGGCCCATCCCCACGCACCTCTCCGTGGCCTCCCACGCCTGCCCTACTTACACCGCTCCTCTCCCGCCCACCCCGCGCCGCCGTGCTTGTGCGGACTCGCCGTGACCGGACCGGCACGGCACGGCACGCCACGGCCGGGCCTCCCCAACGCCGCGCCGCGCAAACACGGCGGGAGGGCGGGCGGGCGGGCGTCCGTCCATTCTGGACACCCGGCCCACGCGTGGCGCAGCCCCGCCCGCGGGTCCCCACGGCCGGAGGGACGCGCTCCCCCTCGCCCCGACCTCCCCTGCCGCGCCGCGCCGGGGACGGGGGGAGCGGGGAAACCGCGCCCGGAGGCACCGAGGAGGAGGAGGAGGCGGCGGCGGCGCGCGAAACGCTGCCGGGGCGCGGGAAACCTCCCCGAACGCGCCACCGCGACGTCACCGCCTGGGCGGGGCTTCGCGCCGGAAGTCGGGCCGTTGCCCGGCAGCGGTTGCTAGGCGACGGCGGCGGCGGCGGGGCCCGGCCATGGCGGCGGCGGCGGAGCCTGTGCCGGCCGGCACCTTCCTCGGCTTCATGGCCGAGGGGACGCTGCTGTTCCGGCGGGGCGAGTACGGCAAGGCCCTGGCCTGCTTCAGCAACGTGAGGGTGCCCGGCGGGGCGGGGCGGGGGCATGTGGGAGGGCGGCGGGAGGGGCCCGGAGGCCGCAGGTGGCACTCGGAGGTGGTGACCGCGAAGGGACGTGGGTGGCGGCGGCAGTCGGTCCACGTGGGGGCGGCTGGCGGAGGTGGCAGCGCGAAGGGAAGGGGGACGCGGGGGGACGCGGCACCCGGGGCGAGGGGAGGCGGCAGCGTGAGGAGAGGGCCGCGGAGGTGGTGGCACTAAGGGAGACGTCCCCAAGGGCGCCTGGAGGTCGCTGGGCGAAGGGAGGTGACACGCAGGGGTGGTGTGTGAGGGGAGGCGGCCCACGGGGGGCAGCGCCAGCGGGCACAGCTCCTGCCTGGTGTGCTGAGAGAGGGGCTGCAGCGCCCGCGGCCCGGAGGGACGGGGTGGCTGCAGCACAGCACCTGTCTGAACATCAAGAGAATATTTTTTTCCAGTAAAAATGTTGTGTTTTTATCCTCATCCATCATCAAGCTCCCCGCTGGGACAGAGCAGGTCGCATCAAATCCGCGTGCTTGCATACATTTGTGGTGCTGAGCCCAGCACTGACAACTTGTCCATGTCTGCTGCGTTCCAGGCGCTGAAGCTGAGAGCAGGAGACAAGCACTGTCTCGTTGCCCGCTCAAAATGTTATCTGAAACTTGGAGACACGGAAAATTCCCTGAAAGATGCTGAAGCTTCTCTCCAAAATGACAAAACATTCTCCAAGGTAAATGGCACGAAGCGACAAAAGTCTGGGGCGGCCAAGGACTGCTCTTTTATCTGTGAAACTCTGAAGGGTCTGTGGGACGGGACTGTGTAGAAACAGCTAACTCTAAACACACCCTTGACACTTTTATTGCTTTCAGAGAAGTGGAGGTGCTTAGTCAACAATTGAGAAAGTTCCAGGATTGGATTTTATTGTCTGCAGGTTGCGATAGCACAGGGCTCTCACTTCTGCCTAGTGGGGAGGTAATTTAGATCACTGAAGCTTCTTTTACCTCTCTTTTATTCTTTCTTTTTTTTTTTCCCAAATGTGATTTTAGGGGCTTTACCAGAAAGCTGAGACATTATATACCATGGGTGATTTTGAATTTGCATTAGTGTTTTATCATCGAGGCTGCAGACTCCGTCCAGAACTCGAGAAGTTCAGGCTGGGTATCGAGAAGTCCCAGGAGGCAATTGTCAACTGCATTGGAAGTAAGATGTTTCATTTCATGGCCCCTATAAGCACAGCCAGAAGCTGTTCGGTGGACAGCTGATGGCAAATTACCTCTGCAAGTGACCCAAGAACCCCGCTACAAGAGTCTCTTTGCTTCTGGATTCATGTGCTCTGTGGCCGTTCTCACATGAAACCAGGAAGCACCAAAGAGAGCATGGCCCTGTTCCTTTTTTCTTCTTCTTTTTTTGGCTGAATGCCTATTCATGTACAGTGTCTTATAACTTCAGTTATGTAAGTAAATTACAACACTAACTTAGATTTCCAAAGTCACCACGAAAATGTTCTAGGTAATACAGAACAAAGCAGCTCATCTGCTTACAGCCCCATGGATTACAGAATCCATTTTGAGATCTTTATCCTAATATTCAAAGTTCGTAATGAAATTTGCCTTGCTACCTGAGACTGGCCTTCCTGAGATCCTGACTTTCCTCCAATTTACATTGCACAAGAGCAGTGAAACTGTTGACTCTTGCAATGGAGCACTGCTTTCATAATTGCTGGCTCAGATCATGGAACGGAGTCCTGCAGGAGGCAGGAAAGGCCAAGGACCCAGCGATGTTCAAAGCAAACGGAAAACTTGTCCCTTTTCCCTCAGTTTTTCTCTTAGCAACGCTCTCATACGCAGACGAGCGTGGACAGGACGTGCACCCGCTCTCGGGCACGCAGACGTGCACAGAGCGACCTGTGCGTAGCCGGCAAGGCTGCTGCCGAACCCGCCCGGCCTGTTAGAGACTGCTCAGGTGGGTGCCCGGAGCCAGTCCCTGCGCAGCGCCGGGACACACCCTGCTGCACACCCATTCCCGTGGCCCTGATCATTCAGATATTTAAGTCCCTTACTCTCCCTGAAATCAGTTTCAAAATTTCAGCCCACCTCCAGCGCCACAGGTTAACTTCATGCCCCAGCTGCGCAAAAGCCCGAAGCTCTTTCATATGTGGTATTTCTTTAAAAAAACAGAGAAAGTTTCCAGATGTGGCTTGCTTTCCTCTCTTACCACTGCTGCTTAGCTTAATACAAATGCCCAGATATCTTTGCAACTCTCAGTTGAAATGCTTGCTGTGCTTGATATACTGAGCTAAGGGCTTTAAATGCCTGCAAGCATCTGGGCTGTAGGGAAATGAACAGATAAAAACCAAGAAGACATTTTTTTAATGAAGTGATAGCTCCTAAATGCAGGGGGAAAGAAGCAAGGAAACACGTTAGCATTTGATCTAGATGTTTAAATAGTTGGGAAATGCATACACATTAACGGGGCACATCCCCAAAACCACTTTACTGAATCTGCTTTGCTTGGCAGACTCAGAAGCACCTGCCTCCCGTGATACACGTGTACTCGCAGTGCTGATCTTGGCCCAGTTGCCTTGCTGAAGGAAATCCTTCTACAACAGCCTGCGAAGCTCTTTCCTTCCTCCTGAACAGGCCGGAACAAAGAGCTGGTTTTCACTCTTACCTCCACTGCCAGAGTGCAATCTGAATGGCAGAACTGGGTGTCAGAGTGAAAATGAAATGGGAGTTTTGCCCTAATGTCAGTGCACAAAAAATTTAGAATAGTTCTCTGGGTTGCTGGAGATCCGTGTGCTGAGAGCTTTCCTTCCACTTAAACTGCAGCTGTGATGCCTCAGAAGAACCTGCCATCCTTTTTCCTCCCCTGTTTCCACGCAGGATGTAGCACGACCTTGCAGGAAATCTGCACTGTGATGGGAGCCCCCTGGTGCTGTGAGAAAATAGTAATTAAAATCCCGAGCTTCATCTGTGAGCTGTATTCCCTGCTTACAGAGCATACCGACATCCGCGTATTTCATATGAAAGATTTAGTAGAAAGCTTAATTTCAAACTGGACATTATAGGCTTGGCACATTTATGGTAATTTTAATTTCTAAAGCCTCTGCACTGCTATTCTTGAGCACTAACAAGTGTTTTCTCTGTATTTGCAGGTCCATCCTCAGTTAAACTGGAGAATAAAAAGGATCTGTGCTTTATAAGCAGGCAGGCAGAGGTACAGTCTGAAGAGCTCTTGCTTTAGAAGCTAACTAGAGTTATTACAATGCTAATACTTTCTGAAATAGGCATTAGAAGAGTCATAGTTTCCACGGCAACGTGGATGGGGATTCGGCTGGTCTAGTGAAACGCCTTCTCAGCCCAGGAAGCACACTGATCCGTTTGGGAGTATTTATGCACTTGCTTTTAATGTGGTTCTGGCTCAAGGGACACAGAATTTAAAGGAGAGGCAGGGAAGAGCAACCAAGGAGAAACAAAGCCCGGTCTGAACTTTCTCTACCAGCCTGACTGTTTCTGCTGGGTGTTACTGATCACCCATCAGAGGCTAATAAGTAACAGCGCTGAGGTCGGAGACAGGGTACATTTATCTACAATATTTACTTTGGGTTTACCTGATGTTTAAGGTTCACATTTTTGATAATGGACACTTTCTCGATTGCTTAATTTTGGGGTGTTTCATTGAAGTAGTGCCTTGTTCTTCCCAGATGCCAAGCCACATTTCCCTTTGAAGTCGGTGCAGTGGGTGATCGTTGCTTCTTTCAGCTCAGTGGTAAAAATAACTTGGACAAAGGGGCCTAAAGATTAGCACTGTAATTGTTGGGATTTTGGACGTGAAACTTTAGAAATACCCTCCTGATGTTTCAGAAGCCCTGGCTGGTACACTCTCTGTCTCTTTGACCGTGGACAGCTAGACCTGCCTCTCCCACAGCGCTGACCAGGAGGCCCTCCAGAACCATACGAGACACTGGGGCAGAACTATTTCTTGCTCTTACTATAATGCCCCCTCCTGTTCTTGCAAGTGAGGGAGCACAATTGGGTGCAAAATTTCAGTTGCTCATGACCAAAGCAATTGAAGAGACACTGACTTCTTGCTTTTATTTAAAAAATAAGTTGGCTTATATGCAGTGTAAGCAGAATTCTGCTAATACTTGTGTTCCTGACTAATCTCCCCCAACTTACCTTATTTTTTCTTGCTGTAGAGCAGAAAAGCAAATCAGAAACTCCAAATCAAACAGACTAAGGATCAAAAATGGACAAGGAAACAGGAGCCTGTGAGGAATCCAAAAACAGAGCGACAGCTTCTTGGAGAGCTTTATGATGACAAGGCCTACCTAGAAACGTTGCTCAAGGATGAAGGTCTTTCTCCATTGTACTTAACTAAATGTTCCTTCTAAGCAGGTTCTTTTTTCTTCTTGTTTTATATCCCTATGACTAGTCTTATTTATGTCAGAGCTCACATAGCACATAGTGACTGCAGTGGTCGTGAGCGAGGCAGAGGTCTGGAGAGTACAGGTATTTTTAGAGCCAGATCCAGTACTTACAACTATGAGCATATTTCCTTCCCTATTAAATATCAGCTTTTATAACAAACAATAAATCAACTCAAAGCAATCTGTGCTGATGAAATCAAAAGCAGAAGCAATATCATTACAAATTACTTAACTTCTGCCATAATGATAAATTCCACTAACGCTTGCGTTAAGTGCAAAGCGTTGCTCATAAGACTGTAACTCATTTGTGGTTTCATTGTAAATGCTGTTAAGACCAAGGTGCAGGGTTTGGAGAAGTGTCTTATTTTAGAACTAGGCAGAAAGGTGATTCCCCTTTAGTCATTTTTCTAGGGAACCCTTTACCCAGTAATAGAAAAGTAATTAAGAATTTAGTCTACTCACAGGTTTAATGGTATTACTAGCATTAATAATACATGTGGGCTACCTGCTTCCCAGGCATGTAAGAGCCTTCTCAGTTTCCATCTTTCAATCTAGTCCACAACACTTTCCAAAGTGAAGTTCAGTACAAGTGCCGCGTACAGTTGTTCTGTTCAGGAGGACGGGTGCTCACTCATCACAGTTGGCCCCCATTAATTGGGCCCCTTCTTGGCTCTTGTCAGCGGAGAAGGCAGCAACTACGGGGGCTGGGAGCACCAGCTCTAGCTCACTAACCCACACAGAATGGGTAACAGCAAGAGAGTTTTCTGTAACCTCCCTCCTGAACGCATCAGTTCTGAGGAGCGCTGAAGACTTTAATTTCTAGGACTGTCTCTCTATCAGAGCAGAAAAACATTCACAAGCAGTCCCTCACTGAAGAAGACCTTCATCCACTGTATATATTAATACTCCCCTGGGTTCTACCATCTTACTTTCAGATTTGATGGAGAGCAGCACAAAGCAGGGGATCAAAGTAGCGGACCTGGTTTTGAGTGGCATTTCCTACCTGGACAAACGCAGTGAATTCTGGCAGCAGCAGAAGCCTATTTATGCCCGTGTGAGAGAGCGCAAGCTCCGGCAGCAAAAGTGGATCCGGAACAAGAAGCAAAAACCAGCTGAGGTTGGCAGATACATTGTGAAGAGTATGGAGGACATCGATATGTGTAGGTGTCCTGGCTGGGAGCAGTAAGAAAATGACGATCGCATGTAATTATTTGCTGTAGTAATTACAGACCAGAGCAATAGAAGCAGTGCAAGTATTAACAAACACTAGGGGGCAGTTTGGGGGAAGTACTTGCTTTTGTATTCCTCACCTTTCCCGACAGTTTCTTAGATACAGAATCCAACATACTTTTTTTCTCAGCTTTTTCTGTACTTGAGGTCTTGCTGATTGGTTTTCAGGACACCACTTGGATATCAAAGCCAGGTAGGCCACTGCTGCGTGCTTAGCAAATGCCTCTGGCTGGGCTGGTAATCGGAAGATGTTTTATTGAGAGAATGCAAGCCCCCGGAGTTAATAATTTCTGTAGTTCAGAAATACCATTGTAGAGAGATGAAGAAGCTGAAAAGCAGAGGTCTGGAAGGGAAGGAGTAATTCAGCCACTTCTGGTCTCTCTTTTCCTGTGCTACATACTTTACAACCCAGGGAAAAGAATTTAGTCTTCTAATTTGGAAGAATTTAGTCTTCTGCAATTCAGTTCTTCTAAGCTACAACAGCTCGGTGAAGGTGGTGTCAGAAACACCCTACAGTCTGATTCCCACAGCACTGCAGCCCCGCTGGGCGCAATGAACAGACGTTACCAGGAAAGTGCCAGAGGCTAATTTAGGAGATAAAAACCTAAGTACTGTAGCTAGAACTTAATCTCCAAGACCAGGCTGCTCTGCTGCAATAACTACGAGCTTTCAAACCCTTCAGACAACAAGCATCATTCTCCTTTATTTTTCTTCAGCTGGTGTGAAGTGTTAGCAGAGCCATTTCCCCTTGCTTGCTGTGATGAAAGTGATTTCCAGCAGTGCCAGGGGGAGGATCGGAAGGACCATCTCCCAGGGGTGGATTTCTTGGGGACCGGAGGGAGGAGTGTAGGAGATGCATGAAGAGTTAGGCGCGCTAACCTTTCCCGAGCTTTGGCTGAGGCTTGCACAACTGCGCTGAGTCTCACTTCCCCGATACCGCTGTGTCCACACACTAACATTAAACTTTCCTCTCTCTCTAGTGCTGAGCGCCGACTCCCCTGTAGAAAGCTGCAAGAAAGCTGAGCGTGTGCTGAAAACAATACAAGGGTGGTCAGATGATGAAGTTCCCAACAAGAATGAACTGATTGGAAACCTCTACAGCTGCATCGGCAATGCTCAGCTGGAGATGGGCCGGGTGGAGGCGGCTCTGCAAAGCCATAAAATGGATCTGGAATTTGCCAGGCAGAAGTAAGTGCTGAGAAGTTCAGATGGATGGGGAAAAGAGGGAAGTACCTCTGTTAGGATGTTTTAGCATCGGGTAATGTTGTAATTCTCACCTGGAGATTTAACAGGGCAACACATTCAGGCTCTGCCCAAGTGTCTTGGTCTCTAGTGACTTATTATCCTCACTTCTTCAAAAATAAGGAGCCCGAAGCAGATTTTTAAAGGATCTAGGCCACGTGGCACGTCTAAATCTCTGCTGAAGCAAGGAAAAGGGAACACAAATCCCAGTCTCAGCACTTTAGCCTCTACTATGCACTTCCTTCTCAGGAAGGTCAGGCTCTAAATTCCAGAAGTTGCCTGCTATGTTTTCTCATAAAATCATTTGCATTCAAACCATGATAGCAGCCTTGAAATATTTATCTAAGGGCACAGTGTCCTGCCCATACAGAACGCTTTCTGCGGCTCTTTCAGCTAAAACAGAATGGAGCAGAATGTAGTCTTAAGATTTAGTAAGTTTTGCAAAGCACATGAGAAAACACTGAATAGTTGCTTGAACTGAAGTTAGTTTTTGTTTTATTTTTGCCAATACTGCATGGGGCGTTTAAAATGCGATTGACTTGTCGTTTATCAGTGTCACAAACCACTTTTAAAAATTAATATTGGTTTAAGAAATTTCTGCCTCTCCCCGCGTGATCTCCACTCCCCAGTTACGCCCGGTGAGGTTCGCAATCAGCAGCGGGGGGACAGGAATGAGGTACAGAACCGCTTTTCGGGAGCGCTGCGGGGTTGGTTTGGGGGCCGCTGGCGGCGGGGGTCGCCCTCTGCCGGCGGAGTGCGGCGGGGCCGGCGGGGGCGGGTTCGTGGCTCCCATCGCCCCCAGCAAAGCGTTTATCCTCTCCTTTCATCAGCTCTTTCATTTGTAAGGTAAGGGCAGTCAAAGCAGCGCACTTCCGAAAATGGGAGTCAGGCCTAATTAAGGAAAAAATGTAAAGTCCACAGGCTACGTTATTCTAGAAGGACCTGCCTCCAGCGCGGGGCAAAGGCTCCTGCCGAGCACTGGGAGCACTGGGGCCTGTTAGCAGGAGTCTGGGGTAGGAGCCTGCAGACACATTACAGACATGGGTTTGGGTCCTCCCAAAACCTGTGGAATCCTCTATTAGCGTGAGGGACCTGGGAGCTGGCAGGGGACTCCGTGGGACCCGCAGGGCAACAAAGGGAAATTGAGGCAAAGGCAAGCGGAAAGGCTTTCACAAGGACTGCCAGGTTTGCACCAAGAGAAAAATAATCAAAGGCAAAGCTAAACCGTTTTCCCCTGGGTCTTATGGGGTGTCAGTTGCAACAGCTGTAGATAAAACCAAAAATCTATCCTGATTTTTAAGACTTTCAGTCTGACATTGGTCCTTTACCTCTAATTCTCAACGCAGCCTGAAGTGACGTTGAGCACCAAACACGCAGGCTGAAGAAATCAGAGGTCGTACCAGGAACGGGACTATTTCAGCTGCTACAATTTCTTTCTCTTTTCAATGCAGCAACCTGCCAGATGCCGTATCCCGAGCGCTCGATAACATCGGCAGAGTTTACGTCAGAATGGGCGAAGTCCAGCAAGCCATTGAAACGTATGTAAAACCAGTAACAGAAAAGGCATTGGGTTATATTTTGAATTAAATAGATCATGTCTTTTCAGTTTGTTTATTCGTACTGCTAGTGAGGGGGCTGCGAAATTTTTCGTACCAACAGTACCTGGAACCCTTCGTTTATAGCATCAGTGGTTGGAATTGTAACTGCGCCGAGTGAGAGCCGGTAAACCACTGTCTGTCTTACTCTCTGCTTGTAGCTGGGAGGAGAAGATTCCAATGGCACAATCCAGCCTGGAGAAGACCTGGCTGTTCCATGAAATTGGCCAATGTTACCTCGAGCTGAATAAAGCTGAAACAGCCCAAAATTACGGACAGAAGTCCCTGCAGTCAGCAGATGAAGAGGGCGATGTTGAGTGGCAGCTCCACGCTACTGTACTGGTGGCACAAGCACAAGGTAAAGGTGTTGGTAGGAATTTTGCCCTAAGGACGGAGACAGCCTGTCTGTTCAGCATCTTCGCGAGAACATCCCTGTGATTGAACCGCCAAAGTAACTGTTGAGATCAAGACCTCTCATCGGAGGCTTGCTTGATTAACTATTGTTGTTCTCTTGATCTCGGGTTAAAATAGATGTTTTCATTTGTCTGTTACAGTAAAACTAAAGGATTTCCGGTCTGCAATCGTGAACTTTGAAAAAGCGCTTGAGAAGGCAAAGCTTATTCACGATGAAGCTGCTCAAAAGGCCATCATCATTGTAAGTGGGTTGTTGCAAAGACAGAAGCTTGGGGCAGCGTCAGTACGTCAGCTGTAACTGTTTAGTGCCCTGGGAACTGAGAAAACGGCACTACGTCGCTGGTGTGTGAGGAGGGGGAAATGCAGCCTCTGAAGTAGTTTATGTATTAGAAGTTATGAAACCTCCTGGCTCAGAAAACTTAACCCCAGTTTATGAGCCAGTACAACACATAGAAGGGTGAAGCTCTAACGCTGCTCAGGTCGAGAGAAAATTTTCTTTTGACCTCCCTGGGGCAGGGATTTCACACAGAGAACACAGCGGTGCCTCCTCTGTGCTCGGTTGCTATCAGCTGCTGGGCACGGCGCACCCTTTTCTGGCCTTTCCGAAACGTCCCAGAGAAACCGCTTTGCATCAGCTGGTGGCAGAACACGGGCACGGCCCGTGACCCCGGTAACGCCGTCCGCGTGGTCTGGGAGCCAGCCTGCGCTGACCCGACGGCCGGTTCGGGGTGAGCGCACCGCTCGCGCCTCGCTGGGCACGACTTACAGCACAGACAGCTCCCCGTTCGGTGATCCCTCACGGGTGTCCAGAGCGCGGGCGGAGCCTGTTCTCCTGCCAGAAGAAAAATGATAGTGTGAGCGAGGTGGAATCCTCAGGGGAGCAGACATACGGTAAGGGATACTAACCTGGGGAGAAATGCAGCGTATTGTTCAGCGAGTTTTACAGTAGGAAAGGACCAGGTAATGATAGCAGAGATTGGAAGAAAATGGGAAAAACTTAGGCATGTAATGGCATTTCTAGAGCTGTTATTAATGAGCCGTATCCCTTTCAGGCCCTAGATTGTGTGAGCAAAAGCTTCATCGAAGAGCTGAGTGAAGGAAGAGACGAAACGACAGTTTACTCTCTTAAAGGTAGCTCTCAATTAGACATCTGCACCCCATAAATATAAAATTCCCCACTTTCCTTTTCTGGAGCACAGACTGAGGCATGGGAACAAAGCACCCCATTCCCAGGTAGAAGCACCCAAATTTCTGGCCCGTACTGCAGCCTCTGTACTAGCACACAGGTGCAGGAATTAATTTATATGTGAAGCCGTAGCGTCGTTATAATTTGTGGCTTCAGTTTTTTGGCAGTGAAGGTTTATTCTGGAGCTGGTAAAAACCAAAGTGAGTGATGCCAACACAGCCTTGACACCAGTGAAGGATCCCGGTTTCACTCTCCAGTGCCATCCAGGCAAAAAGTTGCTTTTAGTAACGCTGAAAGCGCTCCAGCGCGCGGAGCACAGACCGGTGGGCGCAGTCAGAAGCAAAAAGTGACTGTGACTAACGGCGATGCCGGGGCTGAGGGCTGTTCATCAGCTGCCTCGCAGGACCCACGCGGTGTAAACGTATCCATTTCCTTACACGTATTGAGTTAAAACTCCTCGGAGGAGCGCTGAGCGCTGCCGGGCCTGGCCGGGCCCGACTCGGGCTGTGTCGCGCCTGGGCAGGAGGTGGCAGCACTGCCCCGGTGTCCCCGCTGCCCACGGACGGCCGGGGGGTGGTGGGGTGACCTGCGATGGGTGATGGGTGGCGGTGGGTAGGTGATGGGGGACCTCTGATGGGTGATGGGTGGCGGTGGGTAGGTGATGGGGGACCTGTGTTGGATGGGGGGGGTGGGGGGGAGGTGACCTGTGGTGGGTGATGGGCGGTGGGTGACGGGTGGGTGGGTGATGGGTGGTGAGGGGTGGGTGATGGGTGGTGGGTGGTGGGGTGGGGTTAGGTGACCTGTGGTGGGTGATGGGTGGTGGGTGGCAGATGGGGGGGTGAGGGGTGGGTGACGGAGCTCAGCACCCTGCACCGCCACCAAACCGAGTCCCGTGAGACAGAAAGCAGAGGAGCGCTTCCTAACTGTGGTGGTGCAGGGCCACAGCGCCTTCCTTCCCTGTGCCCTACCGATTGCTCGGTGCCGGCACTCGGTTCAAGATCGCCTTTTCCTCCCCAGATTATGATTTGAGCAGTGAGAACACAACAGACAACAGCCTGGAGAAGACCCGGGAGAGGGAGGAACGCCAACAGAGCACGGGGAGTCCCGAGGGCGAAAACCACCCAGAAGGTGCCGGGGAGCGCCGGGAGGAGCTCGGCAGCAATAAAGAAGAGGGGAAGGCGCGGGAAAGCGAAGAGGCGGCGAGGAGCGGGCAGCAGAGGCGCGGGGACGGCCGCCGGCCGTAGGGGCGGAGGAGCAGCCGCCCCCCCGCGCTGGAACGGCGGCACCGGGGGCGCCAACACGATCCCTTCCCGCAGCCCTCGGCTCGTACCTTCCCGCGCCGCCCCCCCCCCCCCCGCCCCGGGACACCCCTCCGCCCCCGGGGCGGGCCCGGCCCGGCCCCCCGCTCCCCCCGCGGCCACGGGCGGGGCGGGGGGGGGACACCCGGCGCTATGAAAGGGGCCGCGCCCGCGCCCGCCCCAGAGCCGCTTCGCCGCCGCGCCGCTCCGCACCGGCGGCCGCCCCGGAGCCGCTGCGCTCACCATGGTAAGTGCGGGGCCGGGGCAGCCGCCCCCCAACCTCACCGCCCCCCCCCACACCCCTCCCCACGGGCGCGGGTTTCGGTTCCCGCACGGGAGGAAGCGCCGGCGGCGTCGCCGCTACGCGGGCGCTGTGTCGGGGCGCAGCCGCTGTCCCCGGGGTCCCCTCGGTAGCGCCGTGGCCGCGGTGGGTCCCTCCCGGGGGGGGGGTCCCCGGGCACCGGCGGGGTATGAGCACCTCCGGCGCCCCGATGGCCGGAGCATCGCTCCCTCCGCGCGGGGCCGTGTCCCGCCCGGACAAGCGGGGGCTTTGTGGGGACGGCGCGGAGGGCCGGGACGGGGCGCGGGGCTCAATGGGGGATTGTCCGCCCGGGAGCCCCGCGCTCCGCCGAGAGCGGTTCTGTGGGGCCATTGTCCGCCCGGGCCCTGCGTGGCCCCATCCCATGAAGGCGACCATTATCCTCCGAGCTGGCCGCGGAACAATGGGGCCGGAGAGGGGTTTCTATTATTGTTCTTTTGTTTGCGGGGTTGAAAAGCGGCCTCAGTCACTGCCACCGCCAGCAGCTGCCTTCAGCAAAATAGCGGGGCTGGCCCGGCCCCAGCCCTGGCGGGCACACGGCCCGGCCCCGCTGCCGCCGAACGCCCCATGGCACACAGGACACAGACTGCGAGCGGGAGCAGCTCCTGGAGGTGGCTCACACCGTCTGCTTCCTCTTGTACCCGGGAGCCCCAACACAGGGGTCCCACGGAGCCGTCTGGGCCTCGCTCTTCTCAGAGGCCCCATTCGTTCCTGTGGCAGGAACGCCGCACCGGTTTCGGGAGTGGGCACGGCCATCCCGGTGCGCTCGGGGCTCACCATCCCGGTGCGCTGTGCCGGAGCTGAGCCCGGGGCAGGCAGCGCTCCCTGCCCAGCGTCTCCCTTGAAGCAGTCGGGGGGGGGGGGGCCTGGTCCCAGGGCGCTTTGGAACCAAAACCCACCTCCGAATCACCTGAATAGTTGTTTTTTTTAAACAGTGTCTTCACTCTGCAAACAAGGAAAACCATATTTTTTTTTTTTGCCATGGGCAGAGCATCTATGTGGTATGCAAACTCCCTCAATTTTTGCATCAAAAGCAGAACTCCTTCGGCATCGCTCCCGGGGCCGCTGGCGCAGCGTTGGCTGGAGAGTCAGTCACCGCCGGGGGCGGGCGAGGAAGCGGCTGGGGGGGAGGTGGGGAGGTCACACATTGACATAATAAACCTGTGGTGACCCCGTTGGTGCTATTGAAAACCCGCACAGTTGGAAAAATCCCTCGTTTTCTTCCAGTCCCATCTTTTCCCAGGCTGTGCCGGGAATTAATCTGGGATTCCAGTTACCGGGGGTGCTGGCAGGAGGGGGGTGGGGAGCCAGCGCCAGCAGCGCTTCCCGCTCTCGCTCGATGCTGCCAAAGGCGAGCGGTGCGTTGGGTGCTGGGAGCGCTGGTTTCACTTTCCCGTTCAGCTCGGCAGCTGCTGGGAGGAG
This sequence comes from Pluvialis apricaria, assembly GCA_017639485.1. Lineage (NCBI taxonomy): Eukaryota > Metazoa > Chordata > Aves > Charadriiformes > Charadriidae > Pluvialis > Pluvialis apricaria. The sequence continues at coordinate 5,704,873 of CM030032.1, forward strand.
GCTTGGCTTTCCAGGAAGCAATTTCATCGCAAGAGGGGCCCAAATTCCCTCCTCGGAGGCACTGGGGGTGCTGAGGGTCAGTACAGCACGAAGAAACGGCCGTTCTTAACGCGAGAGACGGTCTCCCCGCAGACTTCGCTCAATAACGGCCTTTCCTGCGGGGAAAAGCCCTGAACAGACTCGGACGCCTTTGCAGCCGCTGTCACCACCTGCCGGGACTTTCATTTCCCGGTGGGGCGCCCCACAGCACACTGCGGCGCTGCTGTCTGGCGGCCACCCACACGGGTTTATTGAAGCGTTCAGACACAAATTTGGTAGTTGAAGCGCTCTGCCCGGGCTGCAGCTTTGCGGCAGCTCGTGGGGCCTGTGAAACTGCGGCTGCTGCCACGTGACCGGTAAAACTTCCCCTTCCCGCTCAGGCAGGACCGGGGCGACACGGCCGGAGCGGGGAGCGGAGCTGCACCCTCGGCTCCTCAGGTGGGACGGAGGGTGCCGGGGGTGGTGGGACTGCCCTGGTCCCTGCGGCAGAACCGTCCGGCACAGCCGGGAGAGGTGGTTTAAGCCACGCGGGGCGGCCGAGGTGTCCTGCGCCCCCTCCTCCCGGCAAAGGCGCTCGGCGGCACATGCTGGTGCGGTGGGACCGCGCGGCCTCCTGGGGCTGCCAGCCTGCAAAATCTTTTCTTCTTGCATTTCAGAACAGAGGCTTCTCAAAGAAGAGTCACACATTCCTGCCTAAAATATTTAGAAAAATGTCTACTCAGTCAGCAAAAGAAAGACCCGAAAGCTTGCACTTCCCTTTCCTTGACGATGAAGACACCATCTCCACACTCAAAGAATCGAAAACCTTTTTTATTTTAAGAGGCCTCCCTGGCAGCGGGAAGTCCACTCTTGCCCAGGCGATTCAAGAGAGGTATAAAGATGCCTGCAAGGTCATCTCTGTTGATAACTATAAAATCACACCTTTAATAAGAAGCACCATTCCTGAAGAATATTCAAAGGTGGATGAGGATCTAGTTGACTATTGCAAACGAGACATCAGCGTTATCGTTTTGGATGACACTCACCACGAGAGGGAACGACTGGACCAACTCTTTGATATTGCTGACAAATACCGGTACAAAGTCATCTTTGCCGAGCCCAAAACCCAGTGGCGAATGGATTGCTTGCAGCTGAAGGAAAAGAATCAATGGAAACTGTCAGTGGAAGAGCTGAAGAAGATGAAGCCGAGCTTGGAGAAGGAATTCCTACCCATGTATTTTGGGTGGTTTTTGAGCAAAAGAAGCTCCGAGATCCTGAGGAAGGCCGGGCAGGCTTTCTTAGATGAGCTTGGAAGTCTCAAAGCCTTCAAAAAGGAGAGTAAATACTGTATGTATAGAAGTATTTTACCAAGTTCTTACTGTGTTGATGAAATGTTAACACGCAGCCAGTGGGACAAGTTTGGTCAGATTGTAAAGGGAATTTCTAGTTAAAGTTAGCAACAAGAAAAACCGTATGGGAAATATTAATCCGTTTCCCATAGGTGACCACGTTGCTGCTGTAAGTAAAAATAAAGGAAACCATTTTTCCTCAGAAGTCTCTGTAGCTGTGACAGCGCAGGGAGCTGGGCGGGGGTGGCAGCCGCGGTGCGTGCCGTGCCCGGGCATCCCCTGGCTGCTGCAGGGAGTCAAAGAGAAAAGGAAAGGACTGAAGAGTCGTCTCTTGAGGGATGCGTACAGCAGCGAGGTTAAGATGAGCCACGATGACGCGCAGAAGCTGTTCTCTAGTTACATCCACTGTTAGCCTCGGTGGGAGGAGGAGTTTTATTTACCCATCTAATCCTTCCCAGCAGTAACAAAGAGGAAACACGAGGGACAGGTTGGGGAAGAAAGCTGCGATGGGACCTGGCTCATGGGGTGACATCAGGGGGATAATGTTTTGATAGTAATATTGTTTACCTGTATTTGCAGTTGCTTTCGCTATTGAAGAGCCCAAAATAAAAATAGATCTCACCAGCTACTTTGTGAAGAGGCCGCCCGGGGTCTTACACTGCACCACAAAATACACCGAGTTTGGAAAAGCAGCTGGAGCCGAGGAATACGCGCAGCAAGAAGTGAGTATGGGGCTGCGACCCCGACCCCTCCCCAGCCGGGACCCAGAAGCCCCTCGGGGTGGGCCGGGGCCGCGGCTTCGTGTGGAGCTGAGGGGGTGACTGTAGGGACAGGAACTGCACCCACGTGGCCTCTGCGATAGAAAAGTCACAATTGTGGGAGAGATGGTGACTATTTCCTGTTAGTTTCCAAACAAAATACTCCGCCCCCCCCATCCCCTGACCTCCAGCATCATCTCCAATCGCTTGATTGGAACGATGATGAATTACGGTATTCGCACTTCCAGCTACACTATTTCAAAACAGAGAACCCCAAGTTAAATATTGGAATTTGTGAAGGGAAAAGATGTAACCAGCTCTGAATTCGCAGAGCGGGAACTTCAGGCAGTGATGTTCCCGTTGTACGCAGCGTTTCAAACACGGCAAAGCAAGAGCTGCCGGGCTCAGCCGGGACCCCGAGCTTGTGGGCAGGAAAGCCACCGCAGCGGTCTGCGGCAGTTAAAGCTCTGTCCGGCCTTGTCTCCCTCTCCTCCCAGGCTGTGAAGGCTTCGTACGGCAAAGGCTTCACCTTGTCCATTTCGGCCCTGTTCATCACAACAAAAACTGTGGGTGCTCGCGTAGAGCTGAGCGAACAGCAGCTGCTGCTGTGGCCCGGAGACGCCGATAAGATCCTCCCCACCGACAGCCTCCCGAAAGGCAGCCGGGCCCACATCACCCTCGGCTGCGCCAACGGCGTCGAAGCGGTCCAGACTGGGCTCGATCTGCTGGAGTTTGTGAAACTGGAAAAGGCAGGGAACAAAGGGGATCAAGTGGGGGAAATTGGAGGAGGGAAACTGCTGTATTTTGATAACGGTATGTGGATGCTCACCCTTTCTAAAAAGATGGATGTGAAGGCGATATTCTCGGGTTACTATGGAAAAGGAAAACTTGTGCCGACACAGAGCACCAACAAACGGGGCTCTGCTTTTAGTTCCTGCACCATCATCTAGGAGCATGGGCAGGGTCGCTCGTTTGTTTGTTTTTAAAAGGCAAGTAACTCCTGTAACCTTTAAAACTGTAAAAAGCAGTAATTCTACCTTTACTAAAGTAAACCCTTTTGCCAAGCCCAGTGTGACGCCTCTCTGCGGAGAGAGTTTATCGGCCTCAGAACAAGGAAGAAAACAAGCAACTCCTGACTGACAGAGGAAAACTGCCACATAACCCATGTGCTGCTGAGTGTGTTTTAAAGGAAGAGTTTTGGAGAGAAGCAGCCGTGGTGTTCTGCTTGTTTTCTTCCTCGGAGGAGGATCAACCATGGTCTTTTATAACTTCCCTATGAACCACAATCGTTAGATCTTTACGTGTCAGCACTACGAGCAGTGGCAGACCAAACCCGTATGTACATAACTGGTCTGGAGCCGAGCGAAGTGAACTGCGAAACGTCTCCCCCCTTCTCCCCCAGCCGAGGGACAGACATCAGTCGTTCTGGTAGCTGAATTGCTGGGTAAAAACCAGCAAGACCCAGTTGTGGATCGCTTCTGTCGAGCGTGGCAGTCACTGACAGTCCAGCCCTAAGGAGAGCGGTGCAGAGGGCGGCGGGCGGCCGACAGCCCCGCTCAGAGCTCACTCCTGCAGCCGTGCCCGACCCAGCTCGTGTTCGCTGCGTGCACGTGCAGGGAAGACGCTGGTGAGCGGACAGAAGACAGCACGCTGCCAGGTGATCTCTTAAAGAGCTATCATGGATTTTAAAAAAAATAATAATAATCAGAGAAAGGGGAACAAGTGAGACAGAGGAGCGGCATTCAGTCGCTGCCGCGCGGCTCCAACCATTGCACCTCACCCGCCAGAGAGGGCTGGGCCAAGACTGTGCAGTGTCCTTGTCCCGCAGGGAACAATCCTGCCTTGGCAGGGAGTGGAAGAGATGAACTAATGTCTTTTCCATCTTATTTTATAGAAACTAAAATCATGTCTGAAGTATAGAACGGTACTTCATGCAAGATTTTACTACTTTCCTCTAATGCACTTGAATGTTAAGTTAGGCTGGCAGTAACACTGTAATTTAGGACATAAGCGGAGGTATCGTAACTGCGTAACTTAAGTCTGCTCAAACCTAAACCACTGGCTGGAGAAAAAGTTAATGATGAAGTACTTCTGTTGTCATGTCTGTTTTATTGAAACGCACGGTTTTGCTCTTAGCCAGACGGGTTCCCAGTTGGTCGGTGGATACGTGGCCACAGCTTCACTGTAACACAAAGCTCAACTAACGGAGTCAGGTCAGGACAACGGTTTAAACTCACGCTATGGCTCAGTGTTTGGTGAACTGCGTAGTGAAATTAATCCCGTATTAATACATGTAAATACTTACTGTGTTTGAGAAGCGCGTGCTGGGCTCATACCTGGACAGGAGCTGCGGGGTGGGCGCCGCTCACCTGTAGAAACCGTTGCTTGGGAAGCCCAACGCTGCCTGCGCAAGAAGCGTTTCTCCGAATGCTTAAAACTAAAGCAAGGAGTGCTTTGGGGGCAGTCTGGTGAACACTCTGCATGTTTACCGCTAAAGCAAAATACTTCCCGCTGTTCCAAAAAGATGGATGGCAATAAATTCTCATTATAACATTAAAAAATTCTATATATGCACCCCGTGAGCACCTGTAATCCTCCCTTACCTTCAACAGAGAAACGCTTGTGAGCTTCTGCACCGGCAGAGGGGCGAGTGCCCGACAGTCAGCTCAGGCCTTTCCGAACAGAAATCTCACACGGGTTTGTTCCATCACAACTTTAAAAACGCGTTTCCCAGCCCAGGCCAGCTCCCGTGGGAGCGCAGGAGCACGCTCAGCCCTCTCCCTCCAGCGCCCCGGGAACAACCCAATGCTCTGGATCACGTCCGGCACCCGAATGCACAGCCGGAATCTCTCGTTTATTTGCCTGTTCAAGAACAACAGTGAGACTGTCGTCATTTAAGTTTTTATTAGTTTGTACATCATATACAGTTTATAATAAAGTAAACCAATTGCATATGGTTTTGCTTCAGTCTGTGATATTCTTCATATAAACACATCATTATGAATTATGCCTAATGAAGTAAACAACAAATATTCACATTTTTACCATTCACATCCTAGAAAGGTAAGGGTCCAAAGAGGGACAGTGTTCGTACCGGTGTGAAGCCCGTCTCCGAGAGGACGACGTGTTTGGCAAAGCGATGGGGACAGCGATTGCTCCATGCAATACTCCTTTCCTCCCACGGGAAAGGTTAAAATATTTACACTGAGGTAAACATTCAGAATTTCAATTCAGATAAATACTGCAGCACAGGGGCTCGCGTCCTCTCCAAGTTGGCTTCACATCGGTGCCTGGTTTTGCCTTGACTACTCCTTAACGTCGTTACACAAAGCAGAGCATGCAATGAAGGTGCTCGGTTTGCTGTTTTGCACTCAACCCCTCCAACACGGCTTCACGCGATTTTCTCTTTTGAAGCATGAGCGACGGCGGGGAGGAAGACGGGGGAACGGAGGGCAGAGTGGCTCTGCCAGAACCGCAGCCAAGCTGCGCACCCAGCCAGGGGCAGCATCCCGCTTCTCCCACCAAACTCCCGCCTTCCCCAACACCCCCATCGTGCCGGAGCTCGAGCTCAGTAGCACCGTGTTACAGACCACGCCGCACCTCGGCACGCTGCTCACACCTCACACCAGAGCTCTCCTTCACAGGTCGGATCTGCGCCAGGGCGGCACCCTGCCCAGGGAGGGGATAACCCTGCCCCTGACTCTGCAGGAGCGGGGAAAGCGGGGGCGCGTCGAGGGCGGCCAAAGCATTCCGCACCGTCTCTCAAAGCCAAGCACAGGTCCTGCCCGCCCGGGTGAGCGGGGACATCAGGGACATCTCCAGACCACTGCATGGCTGCGCCTGAGCGGCCTCCAGGGGAACGGGGCGGGGGGGGTCACAGAACTGCTGCGGTCGGGTCTGCCACCCCACAGCCTCAGTCACAGCACTGCTGCAGCCGCCCGGGCCGGACCCCAGACTGCTCGGAGCAACACACGAGCTGTCCTTTCCCTAAGGAAGGGGAGGGGAGGGTACAAGGCACAAATTTAAATGGGATGAGAACCATCCACTCGAAGATAAGTGAATATCTTTAGTTATTACTGAAACTGAGGAAGTAATTTTGAAAGAAGAGCAAACCACTGCGTGGTCCAAACGCTTTGGTCGTTCAATGGGTGGGAGAGCGACTCGGCCGAGCGCGGCCTCCAGCGCTGGCGGGCGGGCACGGGAGCTGAGCCGGTTTCCCTATCGGAAACAACGGCGCAGCAGCTTTCACTCTGTATCCCTGTCAGATACAGAAAGCTGAGGGACTTGCGATATTCCACGCACAATAATACTGTTGTCCCTAAACTTTTTATTTTTCTTTCTCCTTTTTTTTTTTTTTTTCCAATCTGCATTAATGTATTTACAAAACAGTCAGAAGCCTTTAGCACTAAGGATGCAGCTTCACAGCAACACTTCCAAGTTCACTAACGAAACCACGTACTTTCCTACGTGCAGCAGAAACAGAAGAGCCGGTCAAGGTGGGCAGCCAGAAGCATCGGAATGGTCTTTGCAGCTGATTTCCAGTGCGGGTTCAGCGTATCTGCAAAGGACTCTCTCAACACTCCCCCACAAACGGCAGAGCTGACACAGCATCAGATTTGTAAAGTAAATCCACACAAGAAAAAACACACCAGGCTTTGTGGTCCAGAGGTCGGACCATTGCACATGCAAGGGTCTCCCACACACTGACGTTACTGATGCAGGTTTTCATTTTTAAAGCATGACATTGCTTCCATTTTAATTTGAACGCAACTGCATCTCACTATTCGAAACTATCCCTACAGCAGCTCAGACACCACAAGTATCATGATTAGGCAAAAAAAAACCATCAGGGGGAAAGCACAATAGTCAAAACAATTCCTCATGTCCTTGTAAACGCTGCAGAGTCAGGACAACAGAGCCTCGCTTGGTCTGCCGAGAGCCACGCTGCCCACGCGCGCACCATTTTCCCTCTCCTGGACAACTCTCACGGAGGACGCCGACAGCTCTCCATCAGTTATCGACCTGTTCCATAGCAATTACTTCCATCACCTCTGCTAAAAGACCCCTCCCGCAGACACCACCCGCTCTGGCGTCCAGCCACGTCCGCTCTGACACCTCCGGCTCCTTCCCATCGGCCGGAGCTCCCGTGGCACCAACACCCCCCTTCGGAAGCACCGGGCAGGGGCTGGCAGGCCGAGGGGCAAACGTGCCCCACGCAGAAAAAGCTGCTCAGCGGCTGTATTTGGGGCTGCTCCCCGAGCGGAGGGGGCCCAAGGGATGGAACAGGGGCACGGACCGGGCTCAGGTGCCCCTCAGGGTCAGGTATTAAAGCTCTTGCTCTTACGCCAAAAAATAAACCTTTCAGTAATTACAAGGACTGACTTCCAGAAAGGTGACTCTCCTCATTAGAGGGACGGGCCTCAGCCTCGGTTTCTCCCACCTGCCGAGTTCACGCGGTGGCCTGGAGTCACGCCGAAGAGAACCGCGCGCTTCTGCGTAAGGCTCGATGCACGTACACCCCACCGCGCTCGCGCCTCACCTACTGCAACCGCCTCCTGGCACCCTCACCAGCTCCTTATCATTCTAGAAAAAGCACAGGCATTGTACCACTTCCAGATAGTTCTTCCTTATCTCTGTGCCGAATTCCTGCGCCTGGCAGCTCCCGCGGAGCCGAAGGACGCCGGGGGGTCTGCAGAGGGGCAGCGGCTGGGAAACGGCACTCCGCTTCCCTGTACAAAACACAGCCCCCGGATCACGGCCCATAACTACCATGCGTGAAAGGCAGCGTTTGAAGCAACGCGCGTCTAAGCAGATTTTTCCAAAAGACACAGTCCCGTGTCTCGGAGCCGTGCTAGGACACGATGGAGGTGACAATGCCACCGCACCTCTGTCTCCAGCACTGTCCTGAGGTAACGGGAGTCGCCAACGCCGCTCAGCCCCCAGTGCTCCGTGCAAAAGGGAACACGTGTTCGCCTTCACTTTGAATCACATCATAACGCCCCTTAGAAAAGTCTTGGCACTCACCATATTAATAGTTAACTACATTAAATCATGCATTCATGTACAGTTTTATAAATATCCGCTGTATACATTTTCTCTCTCAGAAGAAAATCCGTTCCACTCCTGTCCTCCCAGGAATGGTCTCAGTCAGTCTGGAGAGAAGGCAGCCTGTCGCGCTTAACCGGGGCGGGGGATAACGAAACCCACTGACAAACGCAGGACACGTCTCTGCATGGCGGGAAAAGACTGAGAGAAGTCCAAGCTGTACAGTCATAGCAGCACACGCAGGACAAGACATTACGAGTCCGGAACGCCACACTAAAACAAGTCCTGTAAACTCTGATTTACAAGTGCCATGAGAACTGGAGAAGTACCGATGTGCATAGACCGGGATTTCAATTCCCCGGGTATTTACCGCTTCAGAGTCTGAAAGATGCTAGGACCTTATTTTGCTCTCAGTGCAATCCGGATAAGTCCATCACATTACACTGGTGTGAAGGAAGTTAAAATAAATGTTGTAGAGTCTATTTTTGGAACTATTACTCAACATTGGCTCATTTTAAAAGCTGACTTTTGAGCGAGTTACAAAATACTTCCTTTATTCTGCAGTACTAGAATTTAAGCCCTTAAATCTTCCCTCTACGAAAGCAGATTGTCAACATTTCTGACAGAACACAACCACGGGGCTGTGGCTCGCCGCCGCAGCAGCACCACGACACTATTGCAGCTTTGGAAACGAAGTTAACTCGCACCGCGGTCCGGCAGCTCTGTCCCACTGAGCGGGACAAGTACAGCCCTCAAAGGGAAGGAAGACAAAGATGTTGGCATTCAAAGTAATCATTTCATGCAATGAATTCATTGCGATTTTTGTTCCTGCAGCAAGAAGTTAAATCAGATATTATATAAAAGTTAGCTCAGGTTTCTCTAGGAAAGAGTCTTGCAGGTATTTGCACGAACACCCGTGTCCTCAGCCAAGCAAAATTCAGCCCTCCACAGGTCCCTCCGCTACCGCCGGTCAGTTCACAGCACTCCGGAGGAGCCACGCTGCCGAGACTGCGGGCAGTGCCGCGTACCAGCACGCTCTCTCAAAGCCTGGTTCTGAGCGAGGCCGCCCGAAGGCGCCCACCAGCACCCACGCGGCGCCCCAGAACCGCGCACGGACTGCGTTCAGCGTGAACGGAGCACCGAGACAGAACGGCTCCTCACTCGCTAGAGAAAAGGGAAGAATTCTGGAAGCAGAGCCCTCTCCCAGCGGAGAGCTCGCTGCAACACGACATTTACAGAGAAAAAATAAACCGGCATCCACGTTAGCCGGCGGCAGCACCGACCCGAGCCCATCCGCGGCTGGAGGCTCCGAGCCCATCCCAGCACTCGTCCCGACTCGTGCAAGAGAAGCAAGTGACAGACTGTCAGTTCAGAGCTTGACTTTGCATTTTCTTGCTTCTTTGGACTAGTAAATTACTTCTAGTTGAAAACTACTCGATTAGTTTAACAAATTTGTACAGTTCCTGTAAACATTGAGAGCACACTGCTGCACGCGCACAGTAACCGTTTGCGATTATTAACCTGAATTTTACTTTGCATTTCTTCAGAGCTAGAAAGAGCTCATCCACGTTATGGATCAGTAACACGAAATCAAACATCAAGCTCAACAAAATCAAGCGTTAGCACAAATATTAAAAGTTCAAGTGGATTAATTAAAAAAAAAAAACGTACGGTGAAGAAATTCAGCCCAGAGCAAATTCAATATTCCCTTAAACAGGACAATTCTTGGAGTGGAAACACAAAGCCCTTAATTCTAGCTGCATCACAGGGAATTCTCACATAAGCTGCTCTTTTAAATCCAAAGAAGCATTTCTCTGACACAAAATTGTTAAGCTCACACATTATCATTTAAGTTAATGCCCAAATGTATCGTTCTGGCAGAACCATGGCAAAAAAAAAAAAAAAAAAAGACAAACAAAAAGAGAGCTGGCAGGTAAAACGTGACTGTATGGAACTCGATTGAATCTTGGCAATATTTTCAGTAGATGAAGGTAACTTACAAGTTACTACAACCCCCAGACATGCTGCCATGCTGCACTCCGGAGCCAACCGAAACACAACGGGAGATTACTTCACCCTCACAAGTCGAGATTCCGGGAGGACTTCAGGGAAATCCTCTCTGCCGAGGAGCAGGAACAGTCTGAAAGTACGGGCCAGCATGGAGGGACCAAAAGATTCAAAGCTTTATTTTTTTTTTTTTTTTTAATAAAGTTAACAGTAAAACAAAATTCACAAGCCTTCCCCTCCCCGAGCTGGTTTCCTCTTCACACACAAGAGCACACAAAACAGAGGTCTCCAACCGAGAAAAATGAAACTGCTCTAAGTACAATGAGACATGATGAAGGAAGGAGTCTACGTACGTCCGTATTCAAGGTTAAAATAAGCAGATCAGGTACGTGTGTTTTGTTTTGTTTTTAGCCAAACTGGAAAAAGAAATTTCCAGGCCCAGAAGCTGAAAAAGAAAATGAAAGATATTAGCACTGTCAAAATTCAAAGACAATCCGGTTAACCGCTGCCCTGCTGTAGCTCGATGCCGCGCCAGGACTTCACTCAAACAAGAATGTGAACAGGCAGGAGAGGTGAGATCTTTGCCTGCATCTCCAGCAGCTGATTCCCAACAAGTAAAAAAGCAGATGACTGCTAATGTGGGTGAAGGAGGCAGATTTACACGGATGAAGGTAAACAGTACACGAAGCGTGCAACACTTCTCAAAATTCACTTAACGAAAGACCTTAAGGAACACACACTTCCCTAAGGCGGACACCGATACTAGCTGAGTGCTGAATAAAGCCATCCTGCTCCAAGGGGCGAGAAGAAAGCCTGACCACACGCGAGGTTTGAAGGGACACCAAGTAACAGCTTCTTCCTTGCCTCCAGTCACCTCAAAATGTGTGCAGGCAGAGGCCCTGGGGAGGATTCACAGCGCTGTGAAACCAGCGCCGTGTGGCACATGCGCACAGCACTGCTGACCAAGAATCGCCTGGTGTTGCTTCAGCCCCAGCAGCTGCGTCCAAGTCGTGGCCAACTATTCCCAAGCAGCAAAGCACCACTTAGATGGCCAAAACCTACACACGCTTCTGGGAAAGGGAACGCCCAGGTTTTGTTGCTTTTGAACCCAAAAGAGCCAGAACCAGCCATCAGCTGGGATGCCGGGCACACAGAACTTCCCAAGAGCTTAGATACTTTTATGTGGAAAAGTCAAATAATCTCCTCAAGCAACACATCCGCCCTGGGAAACTCCGCTGTCCTGTCAAGTGATCTGTGTACTTACGTTTCCAAAGCTGACAGGAGAACACTTCCACCTACCTTCAAAGCTGAAGCCACCTGGCCCTCCAAAGAAGGCCTTGAAGATATTATTTGCATCAAAGTCTACAGGGAAGAAAAGGAAATTGTGAGCCCAAGTGAAATGGACGGTTACGTTTTTCACAGTTTAGAAATTGTTGCTAAATTGAGGGCCCATAAAGCATTTCACAAATGGACGAAAAGCTATAAACAAACAGCTTGCTCCGTCTGAGCACTGCTACGCAACAGCAGAGTGCAGGGCCCCCGACAGCGGCACAACCAGGTAAAAGCACCAGCTGCCAGAGGCAATTTCGGTCACAGGGGCAACCTGAGAATTTTGGACAGGCAGCATTTAGGGACCCAAAAACCTTTCCATGATGTGATTTTTACACTTCCCCACGAAAGACTTCGGCCTAATGACAGCTACTGCTTACCAGCTACTCAAGGGTAACATCCACCATATAACCTAGACTGCTCGCAACTTGAAACATGCAGTGCCGATCTGCCACTCAAGTCTTTCAGAGAGCAAACTGAGTCGATTCATATGATTATTACGAATGGGAGGTAAGGACCTGCTAGGCTGCTTTAGAGGAGAAGGCAGACTAAACGGTCTAATCTTTCTAAAGGCGTGTCTTTCTACACGGTAGGGTATCGTGAGGAACACTTACCTCCCATGTTCAATCCATCCTCTTCTAGATCCTGCCCGCTGTCGTAGCGGGCCTTCTTCTTGGGATCTGACAGGATGGTAAAGGCTTCACCAACCTCCTTAAATTTCTTCTCCTCTTCCTTCTGTACTTCTGCACTTGCCCCACTGTGTCGGTCTAGGGATACAAAAACAAGCAGGAAAGGAGCTTTCAGTTTCTAGTGTCAACGGAATATGCTACACATCCCCAGCTACTGTCCCAGCATGTTTTTAGATTTGTGGGGTCAGAAACGCTATTTGTCCAGAAATTCCCCCTCCTGTATTGATTCCTGTCTGTGAGCGATGGTTACACAGGGCACATGCACAGAGCAAGGGGATCAAAGCAGCAATACATGCCCAAATAACGGACTGGTGGTGGGTACCTGGATGATGCATTAGTGCTCTTTTCCTGTAAGCCTTCTTGATCTCATCTTCAGAGGCATTCTTGTCAACCCCAAGGATTTTATAGTAGTCTTTCCGTTTGCTCCTTTTCAGTTCCACCTGTGCGTTCTTTAGAAGTTGCTTGTGTTCTAGAAAGAAGTGCAATGCCAAAGGAAAGCAGCTTTAGCATCAGGAACAGCCTCCTGCTTGAAAAGAGGCTGAAGAGCAACACATTGAAACGACCTGGGGTAAAGGACTCCAGTGCCACAAGCAACCAATCCACTCTGATTTACAGTCAGGTAGCTAATTAAAACTTCACTGTCCACTTAAGGCTGTTTCCTTACGTAGGTAAACATCTCAGTGCTTTTAAACCAGTATTTGTTACCCACTGAACCACAAGGACTAAGGTTACTCTGTCCGTTTCATTTCAGGCTGCTAAAAAAGCAAGACGACAGTTAAGACCGAGAACCATCATCAGATACTCTGAATCTAGCACACTGCTTCAGCTACAAGCGAAATTCTCTTCTCAGCGTTCAGTGCTGGGAGAGAAACCAGATTCCGAGACAGGCATTTCAGAGTGCTTCCGAGGACTTTTCCGGTACTGTCCTCCTGGGGCAAAAGGCTGCAAATCAGAGCATACTGTAGGGAAAAAAAGGAAACAAAAGCAGCACCAAAAAAAGGGAAACTTACACACACAAAAAGAATGCCAATATGCTCACCTTTCGTTTTTTCTGTCTGATAAACCTTTTCATAGTCTCTTACAGCATCTTCATATTGTTCTGTGTCCATGTAACTGTGGAAAGAAACACTGGTGGCCAAGGTGTACTTCACAGGAAATATCAGCGGGGGTTCAGGTACAAGCTTTCTGGATGGATATGAATTAAGGGAAAGATGTGCACTGGACCGCAAAAGAGCAATCCTTAGAGGAACCCACCAAGGGTCACCGCTCGCCTGACTGGAAGCCCAGACACCTGCTATGCGTAGGAAAGCCTGGCACAGGAGCCTGTACTTTGGACTCCAGACCGCAATCTCATTTGGCAGCACAAGTTCTACTTTAACGATCTGATAATTACTTTATCCAGCTGCAGGAACTCATACTAGCCAGCAAGATTTCAAGGAAGCTGGTGCGGAGTTGGACACTAGCAATGCTGGACAGAAGTGACAATCTTGGCACCTCAGAGAGGGACGTGTGCCCATCTATTGGCATTTCAGCCTCACTCGCACATTAACTGCTTACTGTAATTTAGCCATTACTGAGACGGAGATGAGAAGAACGCCGAAGGCTGTAAATTAAAATGAATGCACAACAGGAAGGCTGCAATAACGGTTGCAGGCAGCTTTGCCACAAACTGGGGAAAAAAATCAGTATTGTGGAAAGCAGCAAATAAATTCATAGTCAGAAGAGAGCTTTGACTACTTCCCTGGTTGGCGCCAAGTTACAAAGGAGACACACAGACTTGAACATCCTTTGTACAACTCACTCAGCCTCGCTGCGCTACACTGCAGTATTATTTGCGGCTGAGACACGTACAGTCCCAGCTGATTTCTCCTTTACGGAAAGCAGGGCATCCCATTTCAAAACCTAGTTTGTTGGAAGCATGAAGAGCTCTGCCAGGGCAAGAGCTCTTACCCACAGCAGCCCTTCTGAGAAACCATGAGAGAGGCTCTCTGGGACAGGCCGTCTTACATTAGTCTATAACCATAGTAAGTCAAGCTTTAGAACAAATCCTGCCTCAACACAGCAATCCGTAGGCTGTCCCAGACCCACGCAGGCAGGACGGGCAACGCAGAGCCGCTCCCGTCCCCTCATCAGCACACGGAAGAGACCCTTTACGGCAGAACCTTTTGTTCAGTGAAGTTTCAGGTTTGTTATCCCCATCACTGAGTGCTGTAAGGGAGGAGGTTCCCACCCGCAAACCTGCCCAGCGTGTCCATTAGAAAGCTCTACTTACCATTGTGCTCTCCTCAAGTACGCTTTGATATACGTGTCATCCAGTTTTACCGCATTCGTGCAGTCATCTATTGCTTCTTCAAGTTTCCTAAGCTACAATGGCAGACAGGAGTTAAGTGAATCCCAATCGGGGAACAAATCCTGCTAAGTAGCACTATGATTTTAGGCAACTGAAAGGCGTGAAGAATCTTGGAAAAATCTCACTGTTTTGTGTGTCTGCATCTAGGATTTTTTTTTCCTAGTCCCTCAAAAACACAGAGCTTTTGTTCCCTAGGGAAAAGTTAGAAGTTTGGCTAGTGCAACGGTAGAACTACACGGTGCTTCTCTTTAAGAAATGCACTTGGAAACAAGGGTCTTCCTGAGAACGATCTGAAAACCAAGTTATTCTGTGTCCAAACTAATTCCCAGACAGGAAAATAAACTTTAAAATATTTAAAAGAATTTGTTTTCAAAACAGCATTGTTTGTTTTCAGCCACAAACAGCCACGTAAAATACCCATTACTGCTGCCTCCAGCTCATCCCATTTTCCAGGTTTTGAGAACAGCCTCTGTCTCTTGACCGAGCGGGGGGGGGGGTGAAAAGCCCCACTGCGGGCAGAGCGGGCACCAAGAGGCAGAGGCAGCTGAGGAGGCAGCGCAGGGTGGAAACTGGAAGCACTATCACACGACTGACTGTTCCTCCGGATAGCTCATGACCAAAACACAACAGCAAACCTGGAAAACGGTCCGTGGTTTTTAAATTAGGTCATATTTTAGATCAGAAAACAAACACAGATGATTTACAGGAAGAATAAGAAAAGAAAAGATATCTCCTCATTACCGGGAAGGAAACAAATAAGGATGCCTTTATGCTGATAAGGATAAGGCTAAACTACATTCCTCCTCTGCCTCCCACTCTGTGCAGCCCAAGTATTTGAGTTTGTTTCTTCAGGAGGCAACTTTGTTGGCTGTTTGGAACAGACCCAATCACTGTGCAAGTACAAAAACCTGAAACACTGCCTACAGCACTAGAAAGATCCAGCTGCCCCAGCAGCCAGAGAAGCCTCTGCTTTCCAGAGCAAGTGACGTGCAATTTATAAGCTATGTGGAGGAATATAACGAGAGACTACCCGCCAGGTGACCATTGCTTACCTTTGAATTAACTGTTCCTCGGTTACAGTAGAGTTTGGCATTTGTTTTTATGTTATTTGGGTCTATTCCTAGTGCCTCTGTGTATAGTTCATATGCTAGTTTGTAGTTTCCTTCTTTGAATGCTTTATTCCCATCTTCTTTCTTTGCTTTAAGTGCTTTGGCATTCTGAAAGACAATATACCCCGGATAAGGACATTAGGTAAGGGGGTCAGGGACACCAAGCACCTTATTTTGCTGGTCAGGGTCCTCAAACACAGCTGTTATAATTTGGTTTCAGACACCGTTACAGGATACAGAAGTCACAGCCCTGCTACAGCAGCTGAAACGAGCTGTAAGCATTTTGCCTTTCCCTGAAGACAAGTGCTAAGGAAGAACCAGTGCCAGTTCCAGGCATTCTCCACAGGAACAACGGTTGCCTGATGTTTAAGATAAGAACATGACAGTAAAGTAAGTTTATGGAATTTTTTTTAAAAAAAAAAACGAAGGGGACCTTACTTTTTGAGAGCTTATACAAGTTGACTGACTTTTAAAATCTGTTTAAGAATACAACAGAGTAGAAATGAGAGAAGGAGCAACATGAAAGGAGTGTTTAAATGCAAGTCACCCTGTAGGCACTAGTACTGAATCTGAAAGTCAGAAGTTCTTTTCGAACTGATAGACCTAGTTTGATTGCTCCTATATCTGATCAAGGAACAAAGAAGAATTAAAGGGAGGCAGTCTTCAAAGCATCAGTCTTCTGAGAAAGAGCTTCTAGCAACTCAGTTTTACCTAAAGCAGCAGCTGGTTGTCTTCGGGAAGGGCTGGACACACTACTTGCTACTGGAGATCTGGGGAGTGATAACGTTGAGGGAGGGAGAAGGCATCGATCCAGCAGAACCAAGGTAGGTATTCAGTTAAAAAACCCACCCCAATCCTGGTAATTCTGCAGTCCCATCCCCAGTATCCACAACTTACACGACAGGCGAGACATGCTTTCTCGTGATCGGGAGCCATTCTGAGTGCTTGGACAAAGAACTGCACTGCCTTCTCAATACAGTCCTCATAATAAAGGCAGAGACCACGGACGTACAGAGCGTCTGCATTTGTTGAGTCCATTCGTAAGATGTCACTGTAACAGACATATTAAAAACAATGAAGCGTTTCCCTATTCCAGTTTCCTTCAGATCTCCAAAATACCTCCTCCACTGAGATATTCAGTTATTTTATCAAGTTCGTGGTATGGATGTGCAAAATGTGCGGGGACTTGCTCAAGTGAGACTGTTGGTTATTAACTGAGTCCAAATACTGGTTCCCAGTCAGACTAACTTTAAAAGGGATGAATTCACGCGCTCTTCCTCATCACAATTTACATTAAGGACTATTCCTTTTTTATATTCCCTCATTCATTTCAGGCTGTGGAAACCACGCAGCAGCCAGGGCGCACCACCAGCTGTTAGTCAAACTCTAGACCTTAAGATGCTCACCTTGCTACAGACTGTGCTTCTGGGTAGCGACCCAGTAACGCTAAACATTCCGCCTTGAGGATTTTGAATCGGTGACAAGCAGGAGCAAACTCCAAAGCACGATCCATGCAAAATACAACCTGGTGCGAGAAACAACACAAATGTGAACAAAGCAAACAGCCAAAGGCCTAGTTTAAAAGGCTGCACCATTACCACACTTGTGATTTTGTATTTGTCTTTGAACAGGAAGAAAAGCGTGCAGACACCCGTCTCCTCTGCTGCTAGAGACATATTTCATTAGAAAATTTTCCTCCTGTGCAGGTTTTCTGTTTTGTCTTTTGAAGGGCTTTGTGTACAAAGGTCTGTGGCCCCTGCTATGTTACTATGACACAGCACTACCCAGAAGATTCAAGGGACACCTGTAGAAGGTCCATCTCTTTAGCTCTTCTGAAATTGTAGGCCCTAAAGAAAAAGCCAAGGAAGACAACTCTGCCCCTGTTCCCCACATTGTAAGACATTTTGGCAGGACAGAAATTCAATAGAGTGAGACAGTTTGGACCGGACAAAACACAAAGTACAGTGCAGGGACTGATCTTACACTGGTCTGACTGCAACGGGCAGGGTGATCTAATAGGTCCTTTCCATCTCTGCCCCTCTGGTGGGGACATCTGCACGAGAACAGGGTCATTGTTCCACCAAGGTTCATCTGCTTCCCCCGCCCGTGACATCACGATTGCCCGCTGTGGGAAGCACTGTGCTCCAGACTGAGAAGCCAATGGCTTCTGGGTGAGGAAGGAGCCAGAGCAGCTCTCCAGAAACAAAGATCACATTTCATGCAAGTCTCCCCAGCGAAGTGAGACGGGAGGAGAGAAGGGACAGATGCCAAAGCCCAGAACATGCAATACCGGCAGGGCAATTCCTACACGCGGAATCTAGATTGACCAAACATCCCATTTGTTCCTCATAACCAGGTGATACAAATCTTGAGCTCAGCCTAAGAGTGTGAACAATCTCCTTCCCGGGCCAAACTTGGGCCTTTCATGCATCCACTTGACAGAAGCAGTTGCACGAGAAGTGTTTGGTGCCTTTCAGACTTCATGCTGTCATTTCTTGTTATATCAGGTCAGTACCAGCTACATCCTGTTACCGCCCCTGGGATGAAAGATTTGGAAAGACGAACAGAGAATGCCCCACGCAGATCTGCATTCCTTCTTCAATGACCCTCACTAGAATACTGGCAGACAGACTCCTCTTTTTTTTTTTTTTTAAATTAAGGAGTTGAAAAATAAGAATCCTGGATACGCATTTTAAGAGCAAAGCGTGATCAAATGCTGCTGCTGACAAAACCTGTATCAAACAGCTCATTCATGGTTCCACTCACCCTGCAAAGCAAACAGTAATAGAGGATATTCAGCCTGAGCCAGTCACCCTCTTCACTCTTTATTTGTTCAGGGCTAAGAGGACATGAGCTCTGCCATTGTCACAACTGTTGCAGTTCGCAAGACAGCCCTGCTTCAATAGCACACCTACGTGTACAGCACCTCCCACCCGGACCCAGCTAATGCTAGGCAGGGAGATGAGACACGCGGCTGGCTGAACTGGCCAGGTGAAATATGTCTGTTGGTAATGCTACAGGAAACAATCAAGTTAATCTTACCTTCCTGAAATCCCGTTTCTCAAAATCCACTTCAGCTATTTTTTCATACTCAAGCACAGTACTGGCATTCTTCAGCTGAAAGACAGGAGAACACAGCAAGCGTTGCAGGACAGTCACTGGTCTGAAACACCATCAAGCAGCATTTAAGCAGCCAATCCCTAAAGTGTCAGAGCAGAGACTACTGCAGACCACGGAACAATATTGCAGATTACATGAATGCTTTTCCCAGCATGAAAATCGTTTTGAAATCAAGGGGCCTAACTGGTAGCCCAGGAAAACATGAGAATGAGATACAAAAGTGGCAGCAGCCTTCTACATGCTGCATCACCCATTTCCCTGCTCCCTTACCACCATTCACCATTTTTCCTGTGGGGCACTGGCTGAAGGACCAGCTTAGCCTCCATGCTTTTCTGCTAAGAAGAGACAGTCACACAGAAAAGTAACTATGCAACCTTGTGGTCTACTGAAAACCAGATCTAGAGACTTTGACAGCATCTCATTTTTCCCATTACCTCACAGCACGCAAACGGTCATTACTAATGACGACTGCAACTCCACTTTCCAAATTCGAAGCGAAAGGCTTACCAGTTCAATCTGTCCCCTTTGACAGCCCCGTCTACTGGGAATATTTAAATTTTAAGAACCTCTTACCTCTTGCTGTGCCTGGGTATTCTTATGATCCAGTTCTAAAACTCGTTGAAAGCAGCGGCTGGCAGCCATGGCATTCCCTAGGGAAAGATGGCACTTCCCTTCCCGTAGATGGCCCTGAGAAGAGAGTTAAAAGGGAGTTGCAAGAGCTGCAATGCGTGGAGACAAGGGCGTTGAGACATGAATAAGAAGTACAAAGATTTCCACATACCCTTACAAAGCTATCATCCAATCTGACAGACTGTTGAGCATCTCCAAGGGCTTCTCGGAATCTCCCCAACATCATGAGTGTGGCAGCTCTGTTACCATAATAACTGGCATTATTAGGACAGGTATCTGGAGAAGGTTTAAGAGCACTCGCTGTTAGTGTACTGCAAGCAGCTGTACAACTTGTACAACATATTAAAAAGCCGTGGTTGGATTAAAAACTCACATTCCCTCCCAATTTATAACACCATCTGTATGGCTTAAGATGGTCAAGCAGCTGTTTTGAACAGCAAGTCAGAAAGCTATTGCTCCCCACACTATACACGGAAATAAACTCATATAGAACAAACGCTGGCGGTGTCCAGTCTGGCAGCACTGCTGACCTGGCATTACAGGCAAAGCTGGACTGGTTTCCTGGTAAGAATACCTTGGCTGGAGGGGAAACAAAGAACTGCTGCAATCCCCCACGTTGGCACTGACTTCTTATCAATCTGGTGAAATTTCTCAAGGTATTTAAAGCAGGCAAAAAGTTTTCATCCAGTATGAGCTGTTAGAAACTCTGCTGATGTGTTTTAAATCAATAACCAGTTCTAATTTTTAGACAGAGTATTCAGCGAATATTAATATTATTACCAACTTTTCTCACCTATGGCTTTTGTGTAATAGTTGTATGCTTCATTGTAATCTTTCTTGGCATAGTATGCGTTTCCTTGTTCCTTGAATGATTCTGCTTCTCTGAAAGGAAGCAAAACACCACATTTTAAGAGGAATTGAGCATCAGAACAGATTCCGACCATGACCAAGCATTTGATCCCCACGCAATCTCAGTGTAACTCTTCAGTGCTCCAAAACACCTGCAGCCAATTGCTGCAAGATTTGCTCTGTATACACTGCTCACGAGAACACAGCACACCCCGTGTCTGCTGGCCCTCAGGCACTTCATCACTTCGCCAGGGCCATGAACAGGGATACTCGGGGATATCAATCAGCCGAACATTACAGGAATGCAATAGCAGACTAAAGCCACCGTGGAGCATCCTCCCTTCTGCCTCAGAGGAACCGGCTTCTGGAGTCCAGCAAAACTCAGCTGCACATGGTTAATCGAGCCAGCCTACGAGATGCTGCATAACCTCAGCAGTCAGCGAAGCCAAGACACAGAGTGCTGCCTATCTTTCAGAATTAGTCCCACATACTTAAGAAACAGGGCCAAGAACGCTTTCTACATTCAAAAGACAGCTAAATCGAGGAGAAACAAGGGTGCAAGCCTCAAGTAGAAGCTTGGCACTGCCTTGGCAACAGGTCTAGAAATAGTCCTCACACTCAAGAGCAAGCATTTGCAGAGACAGTTTAGGACATTTTAAAACACACAACATATGGTTTAAAGCAGCATCCCTTAAACTCTTGAAAGCAAAGTTTCCCCTGAAGGAAATTAAACCTTTCTCTCCCTTCTCCCATCTACATTCACCATTTTAGATAAGCAGTCTGAGAGGGAACTCGTAGCATGGTGTTGAAGTTTAATTCAGCTTCATTTAATTAAATTCAGTGATTTAATTCACTTGCTTCTTCTCCTAGACTGTTTAACGTGTAAAAACTACGAGGCCAGCTCAGAAGCAGCATCACCCCACTCTAAGATACAGCAGTCAAGACCTGCATCGTGCTTTTGGGACTTCACTGCTGTAGCCAGAGTGACAGACGCTGTTTGTCCATTCTCCGAAGCACTGGCACAACGAGAACTCTGGCCCAGACAAAGACAAATTCTAACCATCAGAACAAAGACCAGCTCGGACCCCATCCTTCGTGTCCCACCAGGGAAGCGGCCAGCATATCTACGAGCCTCAGCTCCTCTCTCCTCCAACAACTAGCAATCTTCCGCTAGAGCAGCCCAGCCGCGGGGAGCACCTGCACAGGGGAAATGAGCGTATCACAAGCAGTACAGTTGAAGTTGATTATCACAGGTCATCGTATTCCTCTTGGGTGACTGCCAACTGATCTGAACATAGGCTTTGCTGAAGCAGTGAAGCAGAAGCCAAGGAAGCTAAAATAGCTGGGTGACCCTCCAGTCTGCCAGAGCAGAGCTGCACTTGCGGGCTCAAACACGGGTTGGTTCCAGGCTGGGCTGAAATGTTGGGCTTCAGCATTTTCTTGAAAGAAGAATCCAGAAGTGAAGGTGTCTCTCTGCACCATTTGCTGCAGGAAAGCTATTTACAGGGAAACCCAAGGTAAAGAAAAGCAAACCAAATCAGAGACCGCAGGATGAGAGAGTGAAGAGTCACAGGACTTCTTACATACAAATCCCTCCATCCAACTCTCGAGCAAGCATGAGCGGTTCAATCGCTCTCAGGGCTGAGGAGCTTTATTTCTGTAGCTGGCAACACTACTGTAACAGTCAAAGGCCTGAGTCAGAGCCAGTCTTCGGTCTACCAGGTACTATAAACACCAAGATAATCTTTAGCTTTAAAAATTTAGGCTCATCTATCGCAGACAGTATAATGCAAGTGATCCACTTCTGTATTTCTGCCCACCTTTACAAAACTCTCAAAAATTAGATGCAGCTTTGGGCACGTTTAAGGACTGGGTTTTTCCCAGAGGAGGCAAAGACTTTTGTCTGTCATGAATCACGTTCTTAATAAACCTAACGGGACAGAAGTTGACTGTCTTCACTGAAGGCTGTAGCTACAACACATTCAAAGAGTGGACAGGGGCTCTTACTATAGAAGATGCACTGTTAGAGTGTACCTAAAGAGAAAGAGAAGCCTCTTTCAGTATACAAAATAAAAACCGAAGGGAAGACGCTGACTAGTCCTGCATTTTCGTAAGCTGCCAAATCCCAGACCTGAGTGTGCAGAGCAGATTTGGTACGAGTCGACCACCACTTCCCATTTTTATTTTGGAAGTACCTACAGATCAGATCCTTATGTGAGAAATGCATTTATCTACGGGAAGCTGCCCTCACTAGGAAGCTGCCACCCCAGGACAGACTGAACTCAAGCCGCAGTGTCCTCGCCGAGGGGGGAGTGCTGCCAGAGCCCCCTGGTTCTCCCAGGGCACATCTTGGCAAAGGCAGCGCAGGAGCCGAAGTGGGGAGGAGGGACCCCACCAGTGAACGGGAGCAATGTTCAGCAAGCCTACTAGAGAAAGAACAAAGGGAATTGTGTTGAAACAAGTTCACATGTTTTTAACCTCATTCAGGCTTGCCATTGGCCATTCCCACACAACCGCCTCATGCAAGGGGTTGTTTTCACGGAACCATCCCAGTTTTGCCAGCTGGCAAAACAATAGACACAGGGCGCTGCCACGCCGAGGGCCCGCGGGCCACAGCTGAAGTGCGTGCTCTTCACTTTCATTTTTAACTTTTGCTAGCAGCTACACTCCGGCAACGGAGCAGAGGCACCGCTGCTGTAACGCTGCTGAAGTCAAGCAACGGAAAGAACACACCACCACATTGCTGTGTTGGTTTGAAATCAGATGAGTAAGTAACGGGGTGGCAAAGAAATGGTTTAGCGCACACACCCCACTGCCTCAGAAGGGTCTTGTCACGGCTCTCGGGTCCAGTTCATCCCTGCTGGCCCTGCTCCCGTTCCAGTCAACGATGTACTCGCCCACCTGAGACGGGAAACTGCCGTCCCTCCTCTGCCCCAGCCTTCCCACGGCAGGCGCTTGTTCTGCAGCCTCGCTGTTCCTCCGCAGCCAGCGCCCTGACAGACCCCGAACAGCAGCACAGCTCCACGCTCCCTCCCCAGGGCCACAAGCTCGAGAAACGATTATGTGCCTGTTGGACGGAGCTGTTTCGAAAGCAGCAGGACTCATACTCTGCGTGAGTATTACAGATCAAACATTCAAAATACAGTGGAAAAAATAATCAGCAATTCTGCACTTCTGGAACCCTGGCAGTAAGTAGTTTAACCAACACTTCATTCTCTTGTTTCTGTAACCATAAACAGTAAGGAAAAATCACAGATCCTATTAAAGTTCCTTCCCTCAGCAGCTCTCTGTTGTACAGCCTAAAGAAAAGGATGAACAGTATTAATCTCTCGGAGCCACCACTGTAACCTGCTTAGCATACCAGTCCCTGATTCACAAGTCTTTTAGCAATTTTACCTGTCATATTACGAGGAAGCATCATCTAATAGATACAGCTAAAGGGCTGGGTGCCAGAACACCCTGTCTGCCAACGAACTGCTGGGAAGAGCTGGGAAAACGGAAGAAAGAAAACAAATACATGGCAAAAATCAACTTTCACAAAGCATCGGTATTCTGAGATGCGAGAGAAAACACACAAACACAAGAATTACTGTTTTCTACCTGTTTTTATTGGTCTATTTCCTTTTAAGCATTTACTTTAACACAATGATATACCAACACGTCACAGCTCCTCAGATAACACTAGCAGGAAGGAAGTACACAGGTATTTCTACCGCTCACGTGGCTTAAAGCTTAACGATGAAAAAAGATCGTGAAAGAAAAAGCAAATTGGCCCCAAAGCACGAAGGCAAAGACAGTTGCTGGAAACGCAAGACTTGCGGTCTGAGATGCCAGACACAGAACACAAGCATCTCTCCCCAGTTGCGCTGCACCGACATAGAAAGCACACAGAGACAACAGTCCTTGTTTACCACGGTCTCTGGCTATAACAAGAAAAAAATGCAGATCTCCTGATATCACTGGTAATTGTTTCAATCCAAACAGATGCTGCAGCCTGAATGAGATCATTCTGCATCTCGCACTGATGTAGGCTGCATTCCCCACTTGCTACTTTTGAAACTGAAGAAGAATCGTGCTTTGCTAAAAATACGACCCCGGCTGAATGGCTTGCTTTGTGAGGGGAGGTTAGTGTCTTCTCAGGGCTTCTCCACGCTGGAGGCAGCGGACAGGGAAGAGTTGCACCAAGGATCTCGGGAAGAAGCTTGTCTTTCATTGCCTGTGTGCACGACAGGCTCACAAGGAGGGGACTGTTTGGAGTGACTCTCTCCCCACGAGCTAGTCAATTTTTTTTTTTCTCTTTTATAACATTTGTCAGTACCCCTAATTCTTCAAGTGCTCCGGCCCCTGTCACGCTAGAGGACCTGCCACCAAGACAAGCGGCAGCCTCATGTTCTGGCGCTGCCCTTGCAGAGCCAGGGGCTCGGAGGACGCAGAGCGAGGAGCTCGCCGCCTGCCTGGTGGGAGAAGGAACCAGCACAAGGCTCCTTCTATTCCCCCTGCCCTGCTGAAAGCTCAGCCCCTGCCCGTTCCCAGAACAGAAGAGCTATGAGAAGCAGCCATCCCGCGCACCAGTGACACAATCCCACATTTGCCTAACAACTTCTGCCGCCTCCTCAGAGCTTCCATACGCTGCCCCCGCTCGAGCGCCGATCGTGGCTTCCACCCCTCCTATTCCAGCTCCTGACGAGACGTATGCAGACCCACCTCCCAACACACCTGATTTTCTACGTCGTCAGAAACTTTGGGGATCGGTACACACAGCACCTCCTGGGTCTAGACGTGCTGGCACAGACCCCGTGCACGCAGGCAGGGGCACTCCAAGCAGCCCTACTCGGCTGCAGAAACCCAGCATTAAGCAGGTGGCAGACTCGCTCGCTCTCAGCTCTCCTGACCCTCACTCCTACTTCATTTCCTGCCTCCATTACGAAACAGCATCAAAAAACCTAAAATAGCTAGCATTTAAGGAGGGCTCCAAAATCCTGTCCTGGCCAAGTAATCTTTTTGGGGATGCTCTGACAAAAGGAACACACCTGCCTTCACTCAGCAATTCTTGCAGAGACTTTTTCCTTAACAGGATACGGTGCCTTTATCCGGCACTTTTTTTGGTTGAAATCCAGTCCAGATTCTCAGCTGTCAGATGTTATTCAGCTGCTTGGGTAAAATAAGTTTGGTGATCTCAATACAGTTTACAGCAGGCAGATGTCTAGAGCTTAAAATTAGCTGTCATATTTGCCACTGGACATACGATACTCTCCCCTCCCTTCTTTCAGGACTCAGAAGAGAAGCCAACCGCTACGTGGGCCACAGAGCTATACACAGGGTATACTTCCCCGTACGCTTCCTCCAGGTTAGGTTTTACACCCTGAGTGAGGATTTAGAGTGAAGGGAATACATAGGTATATAATTATATATCTTATATATGTATTTTAAACTAAAAGAGGGTAGATTTAGATATAAAGAAGAAAAGTTTTACACTGAGGGTGGTGAGACGCTGGCCCAGGGTGCCCAGAGAGGTGGGAGATGCCCCATCCCTGGAAACATCCCAGGTCAGGTTGGACGGGGCTGGGAGCGACCTGGTCTGGTTGGAGATGTCCTTGCTCATGGCAGGGGGGTGGACGAGATGGCCTTTAACGGCCCCTTCCAGCCCAAACCCGTCTATGATTTTATATAGATAAAGAGATATTTTACATCTCTCTCCCAAATTCATACGTAACAAATACTGTGATCATCATCTGCAGCCAGCCAGCACCATGCTGACCCTACTGCAGAACACAGAGCAGCGCTGCACACCACGCAACACATTTCTCTGCACATCAGCACCCCCCACTGAACAAGGAGTGGGTTTACTACTGGCTGCAATACAGAAACGAAAATGAGGACATTTACTCACAGCATGCCCCAAACCAGGGAAACCTTGAGTCTGTACATGCAAATACCTGCACGGATAGTCTAAAGACTCACCAAACTAAACATAAAAGCAAAGGTCTGCCTCAAGGCTCTCACAAGAGCAGACAACAGCAACATAACTGACATTTAATCCAGAAGGCGCACAAAAACCCAACGCCATCCTCACGCGCACCCCAGAACGTTCCCAGTACCCGAGGACAACCCCAGACACGGAAGACCAAAAGCCGCAAGAGCCAAAATATGCCACAAGAAATCAAAGAAGTGAAGCAAACTTCTCCCTGCAGCTGCAAGTGAAAACAGCCTGATGAGCCCCGAACTTTAATTGCGCAGTTACGTAACGCACCTCGCTGGCAGAGCTCCGTGTTAACCCCATTCACAGCAACGGCGCCATCGTCGCTGGCAGGGTCACACCATCGCTTTCGGGAAAACCCACCGAAGGGCCTAGAACCAGGTAGGCATTGCTTTTTTCCACAGAGGCCTAAACGGAGGAAGCCAGCCAGCTGCAAGGATTACATGGGAAAACAACTGTGGCTACAGCGTGATTCACCCTAGAGTCACGTCTCGCGTGACAGAAAAAGGCTGGAATTGTAGGCACTGACCACCTTTCCACACTGTATAAAGTGACTACCCAATTCAGAGCATTCAAATACTCTGCAAATTCATGGGAGAGTAAACAACTATGTGAGCAGCTTCTGCTGCTCCTCATGTTATCATGAGATCATAAAGTAATTACATATTAGTAAAACAGGCTGGATTCACAGCCCGGGAAACTCAAGTGCCCATTTACAAGCAGAACAGGAGTAGTGGAACCTTCTTCAGGCTGTCCTGACCATAGTAAGTTCCATCTTAACATGAGGAGGGACTTCTCTCCTTTGGGGGTGGCAGAGCAGTGGCACAGCTGCCCAGAGAGGTGGGGGAGTCTCCCACTCTGGAGCCATCCCAACCCCGCCGGGACGCCGTCCTGTGCCACTGCTGGAGGGGACCCTGCAGGGGGTTGGGCTGGGGGAGCTCCAGAGGGCCCTGCCAGCCCTGACCACTCGGGGATTCTGTCCCATAACAACGCTGACCCACCAGCGGTGTCCCCACAGCCCACTCACCCCCGACTCCTCCCAGCACTCCCTGTGAAAGCAGTCAAGGAACGGCATTTATTCCTGAGGAGACCGACCAAGACGCGACTCACTTCATCCAAAATAGCAGTGGAAAGACTCTTGCTACTCACCAACACCTGACAACCTCCAGGCAACATCTGTCGAACTAATTAGTGACCCAAAGCCAGGCAAGGTCTGAAACCTTCTTGACTTCTGCACAATTTACTTTCTGTGGCAAATTTCACATTCACTGCTTCGCTGAGGTTAACTGTGATTTCCTACTGAGGCATCAGCACATCTGAAGTCTACAGCAAAAGCACTGCAAAAGCAACAGCCTGGGCAGATCATTTCGTAATGGCATTTTCCAAACGATTTGAGTTATTTTTTTCTAAGAGGCTTCCACATCCTCCAGTGCTGAAGAAGGAGGAGAGAGATCCAGCCTTTAGCATGCACATCAGAGAGAATCTCGAGCTGCCAGGAAGATGACAAGGAAATTCTCCCTGGCAAAACTCCAGTGACCCCAAGCTTGCAGACCAGCTGGGCGAAGGGAAAAACTGTCCCCACAGCTTAGAAACCTTTAAAAATAATTAAAAAAAAAAAAAAAAAGAAAAGTGACTTTTTAGGGGTGGAGCAGCCCCCCAGCAGTGGAGCCGGCACTAACAGCACCACTGCCCAGCAGATAAAATTAACACAATTACATCAACCCTTTTCCATAAGGACCCCCACAATTTATGCAGCAGCAGACAATAATTATCCTGTGACCACACTCTATTCCTGTGCCTTAAACAACCTGTGAGCGAGCCGTTTGGCATGTTTTCAGCTGTTTCAGTGCATTAGTTACAATCACTCTGAAATACAGATCTCCACTTTTGCTAATTGCCTAATTTTTATTAAGCCACAGAGAACAGAATCATGCACTTAGACAAAGGGAGCCCTTACACGAGGTATCTGTATCTTGTCATACTGTAATTCCTAAACAGAAGTACAGAACATGGAACCCTTGATGCTGACTTAAAGAAATAATTCAGAAAAGGTTTTCACTTATTTTTGCTGTTTTTCACAGAAGCTAGCACAGACACATCATGAAGACTGTGCTAAATCAGATTCAAGTGTATGTCTGTGCATGCCCATTAATGCGGAGTGCCTGCATAGCCCTTGCATGGCTCAAGGTGTTTTACAAATATTAGACACCTAATTAAGCCTCCAACTACTCTCCCTAATACAGTGGCTATCACCCTAATTTACATTCGATCAATTGAGCCACAGAAGTTAAGGAACTGATGTAAGGCAGGGAAGGCAGCAGAGTAGAGGTGAATGCACAGGACCCCAAGAAAGCCTGCCCCCGCCGGCAGAAAGGCACGAGTGTGGAAGGCCTGCGCTTTCTGAGCAACCAAAAAGAATAACTGGAAGTAGAATAATCATCTCCTGCCCACGCATTTCTCTTTTAGCAAGATAAAGGAGTAATATCCCAACAACAACAAAAAAAAGGAAGCATTGTGAAAGTACCTAACAAAAGCACTTCATGGTAATGACCCCAAACTACGGCACTGGCGTATGACACCAAGAAAAACCCAGAGGGGCGAGTGCCAGCTCTTCCCAGCTGAGCCTTCCCTGCAGAGCAGGGCAAGGACCGAGCACTGCCCACGAATTCTTCTATTGCTGCACCTGATCAGCCTTTCCCAAGAAGACCACCCTATTCATGACTGGTTCCCTGCGCCCATCGCTTCTGCAATGAAAGTTGGGAAGGAGGAAGGAAGGGTAACGTTAGAGGTCACTATCAGCAGATGACTGTGCCTTCAGCGTGGTTTTTGCATTTGGATATTTTCAACATTTCAAACACCCCGTTTAACTAGCCCAGGGCAAGGAGTGACTTACCCGTAAACAGGGCTTTCCCAACTTTACAGGCCATGCAATTTGTCGGTATTCTATGCACAACATCCCGGTGCCTCTTCAGCAACATCTAATTTAACTCCTCAGAATGACATCACCAGGAAGCCAGCTCCTTCCCAGCGCAGCTCCTTAAGCCTTCAATTTCTGACAGTAAACAAGCAGTACAAAACACCTCAGGCCATCAATATTATTTTGAAAACACTATTCCTCAGAGGCCACTTTCAGTTTTGTTTCCTCCTTTTAATTCCAACCGCTGAATAATTTTCTAGAGCAATTGCCTCACTTTCTACAGAAATAGTTCTCTCCTCCCCAGTTCCCCAGGAGATAACCGACCGCCGGCGTTCGATGCTGCAGAGCCAGCGGAGTTTCCTAGACATCGGACCTTCCCACCTCACTGCCTGCAGAGCCTGCGACGCTCAGCCGCCGCTGGGAATCAGCCCGCTCGCTCTCGAGAAGAAAAAAACGTGCAAGCAAGGTTGGGATTCCCACCACCCCCAGCCTCAGATGACACTGTCCGCTCCCCTGGGCAAGGTGCACCAGACCACTTCAGAAATAAGCCAGTTACTGGAACACGAAGGAGCTCTTTAATTAGGCCAACCTTTCCAGTGCAAGAGTCTGCCCAAACGTTTGCCTGCAACTGACGTTTTTCCCATCACCCACGGCAAAGCAGGACAGAGTAAAAATTGCTGCATGCAGATTTCAAACGGTGCCAGGGAGAAGGGAATTGGGTACGGCGGAGCAGCAAAGGGCACTCAAATCTATGAGCCTGAAGCTTCCCTTCCACACCACACTTCCATCCTGTCCTTAGTGACGGGAGGAAGCTCTCCTCAGACACCACCAGCCCGCGCGGGCTCGGGGCAGAAAGGACGTTAGTTATATTTTAGGACACTCAGACACCCGCTGACAGGAGGCAGCCTGAGGGCTCCACGGGGTCCACGTTCTAATCCGGGCCCAGGCGGAGGCCGGGAGATCCCACGTGGGACGCGCAGCCGAGACACCCCCACAGAAAGCCTGACCCGGCGGCGAGCACAGCCCCGGCGTGTCACCGGCCCAGCGGGGCCCGGCCGGGCACAGCCCGCGCCTCCCTGCGCGACGGGGCCCGGCCGGGAAAGGCCTTTGCCCCCAGGGCCCCACCAGGGCCCCCGCCGCGCCCCCGCGGTCCGCCGCCCCCGCAGCCCGCCGGGGGAGGCCGGAGGGGCCCTGCCCACCCGCCGGCCAAGCGCCGAGGCCCCGGGACCCGCCGGCCCAGCCCCGGCCGCCTCCCGCTCCCCACAGCCCGGCTCCCCGGGCCTTTCCCACCCGCCGGGCCCCGGCCCCGGCCCCACCCCCGCCCACCGGGAGGGACACCGGCCGCCCCCTCGCACCCCCGGCGGGGCGAGGCCGGCCGGTGGCGGCCGCTTTACCTCCGCGTCTCCTCCTCGCTCTCGGGCTCGCCGGGTCCCTCGGGCGCCGCCATGATCACATCGCACTCGGCCGCCGCCGCCGCCATCTTACCGCCGGGCCGGGATGGGGACGGGCGGCGGGGCGGGCGCGGCGCCGGAAGGGGCGGGGCTTCCGCTGACAACGGCGGCGGCGCGCGGGGCGGGGCGGGGCGGCGCGCGGGGCGGGGAAACCATCCCGCCCCACCCCTGGGTCCTCCCGCCATGGCGAAACCGGCGGCGGTGCCGGGCAGCCGCCGGGGCACCGGGCACCGGGCACCGGGGTGAGGCCCCTCCCGTGAGGCTCCCGGCAGGCCCCGGTCCGCCCCGGTCCGCCCGCCCGCCAGGGGGCGCTGTGGGCCCGCCGGGCCCCGCCCCGTCTCGCCCCGCCCCTTCCGCCGCCCCTCCGGTCCCCTCCGGGCCGCTTCGCCCCCGGGACGCGAACCGGCTGCGGGCAGGGCCGTGTTCCCCCGCCCGGTGGCTGTGGGCCGGGCCGGGCCGGGCTGGGCCTCCGGCGCCCCCCTCAGGCCCCTCTCCCCCGCACCGAGCAGCGCTGTGGCCCCCCCCGGGCAGCCGGGCCTCGCAGGCGGGTTCCCGCGGCGGCCCTCGGGGAGGGCAGCATGGGGAAGAGCTGCAAGGTGGTTGTGTGCGGCCAGGCCTCCGTCGGGAAGACGTCCATCCTGGAGCAGCTTCTGTACGGGAACCATGTGGTTGGTGAGTGCGGGGGACGGGGAGGGGGGAGCCCGGTAGCGGCCTGCTCCTCGTGGGCACGGCTCTCCCCGGAGACCCCCGAAACACACAGGCCCTGGGGAGGAGGAGGAGGAGGAGGAGGAGGAGAGAGCCGCTGTCCTGCCCCGGGCCAGCCGGCAGGACGGTTGGGGTTGTGGCAGCTCCTGGCCAGGCTCCCCATGTCTCCTCTGCCCGCCGCTCCGGCAGGTTCCGAGATGATCGAGACCCAGGAGGACATTTACGTGGGCTCCATCGAGACAGACCGGGGGGTGCGGGAGCAGGTGCGCTTCTACGACACGCGGGGCCTGCGGGACGGCCTGGAGCTTCCCAAGCACTGCTTCTCCTGCACGGACGGCTACGTCCTGGTCTATAGCACTGACAGCAAGGAGTCCTTCAAGCGGGTAGAGCTCCTCAAGAAGGAGATCGACAAGTCCAAAGACAAGAAAGAGGCGAGTACCCCAGGGGAAAGGGGCTGCAGAGTGGGATCTGCTCCCCTTCTTCAAGTTCTCACCCAGAGACTCTCCTTTTCTCTAGCTTGTCACAAGGCGGGGACAGTGGTCCCCATTCTGTAGGACTCAGTTGTAACTGGCTGCTGTCCTGGGATGCTTTCTGAGTGTGCAAGCACTCAACGGACCTTTCCACTTTGGGGCTTGTTTGAGCCACACAAACCTGAACAGGAGGGGAAGCTGCCAGAAGGGAGCGCTGGGAAATGCGGTGTTTTAAAAGGCCTTGGCATGGAGGGGGAATCAGCTGCAGGACTGGGCCTGGCACCGAGGGTCTTCAAGGCAGAAGCAGGAGCTCTGTTAAGCTCTGGTACCTTCAGAGATTATTCTCACCCTTTTTTGAACAGGTCACCATTGTGGTTTTGGGCAACAAGTGTGACCTGCAGGAGCAGCGCCGGGTGGACCATGATGCAGCCCAGCACTGGGCCAAGGGCGAGAAGGTGAAGCTGTGGGAGGTGTCCGTAGCTGACCGGCGTACGCTGATCGAGCCCTTCATCTACCTGGCCAGTAAGATGACACAGCCACAAAGCAAGTCTGCTTTTCCCCTGAGCCGCAAGAACAAGGGCAGTGGATCCATGGATGGCTGAACCGTGTTTTCCTTTCCCTTCCGTTGCCACCTCCTCTCCCTCACCTCCCTACTTCCCTTGCACATACCTCCTGCTGAGCCTGTTTGGTGTCGCGGAGCCTGCGGGAAGCATGGTGGCATGAGGCACGGGCGTCCCAGGGCTGGAGATAGTCTTTGAGGACGAGAGAGGTGACCCATCTCCCTGCACTGGGACCCGGACTGCTTTTCTCACTGCCAAGGCCCTGCAGATGCTGGAGGTGCTACAGGGAAGCCAGGATTCACCCAGTGACGCCCCTCTGCTCTCCGGGCCGTGGGCTGCTGGAGGGGAGGCACAGCCCAGGGCTGGCCAGCAGGTGGGGATCAGCTCCACGGCTGAGCACGGCCGGGCCCGAGGAAATAATTCCCTCACTCTCGAGCTGCTCCGTTTTATATTTACTGATGCCATGTGAGAAGAGCGCGGTTGCTGGCGCTGCCTCCAGCCCAGCCGCTGTCAGAGCAGCTCTCCCTTGTCCCACCCCAGCTGGCTCTGCAGCGCTGCAGTGTTCTCCAGCAGATTGCCCCTTACCTGCTCGCTGCTCCTTTACGTGCAGAAACACTGTCATCCTGCCCCAGTGAATGCGTAGCACAGAGCAGGGCAAGATGCTGTTATCGAGGGCAGGGTGCCCGCATCCATCACACTGCAGCTCTCTTCCCGAGTGCACACTCAGTCATGACCTTGGAGAAGCTGGGACTGTGCTCAGCCTGCGCACCCTGATGCTTAGGGCTGTGGCAGCTCTCACCGCCCATCTGGCACAGTGCTGGCTTTCCTCTCGGAACCACCACAAGACAAGGGAAAGGTCTGGTCCTGCCCAGCAACACGTGTTCCCTTCAGCTAGTCTGGCTCTAGGAAGAAAAAAATATACGAGAAAGCCCTGGCTTGTTTATACTTGTTCCTTTTATTTACTGAGTAACACAATAAAGCAATGAGATTCAATTATCAAAATATTTTCCTTTTTTTTTTTTTTCCCAACAGTTATAGTACATCAAAAAAATATACAATGAACATTACAGGAGGAGTACTGGCCAAGTCCCTAGAGTCTTTATTCCATTTTTGCAGGGGGTTTTGTTGTTTTTTTTTTTTTTTGAATCAAACTGTTCACATCACTCCAAGGTTATTTACAGAGGGGCACACGTTATTGAGCGCTATGGACTATGCCCTACTACCTATTACAGCATATGCTAAAGTCAAAGGCAGTAAATGCTTTGGATAGCACAGGAGCAGGGAGGATTTCTGGAGGCGGGGGATGCGGTAGAGGGAGTGTGTTCTTATGCAGCTCGTTGCAGTATTATTGTTATTAGAAGGAATGGCTTTCAAGGGGTTAAAGTGCCAAGTGTAGGAGTGTATTTGGACTCCACTGGTGTCGGGGTGATGGGAGCAGCCACTGCTGGCTGCAGCACAGGCTTTTTAGAACAAAACGCAGGGGAAGGACCCACCAGTGTCAAGCGGCTCCTGCAGGCTGGAGCAGGGCTGCAGCTGGCTGCTCCCGGCTCCCCGCGCTCCTGAGGCTGGTGGGCTCGTTGCAGGAGGGGACACGCTGCCCTTCTCTGCTGTGGCCAGGGCTGGGAGCCACCGGCGAGGCGGCCTGGGGAAGAGCACAGTGAGATGAGCAGGCGAGGGCTGGAGCCGGGCTGAGCATGGGCTGCTTGGCACTGCGACGCTGTTGGAGCCGTGTCCTTCCTGCTGCCTGCGGGCCCCAGCCAGCAATGGCTCCTGTCCTGTGGGACGTGGGGTCCAGGCTGCACTGTCCCCTGGGCTGTAGGACCATCTCACTGTCCCTGGCAAATCCATTGCTGCTGGGAGCCTTCCTTCCCTCGGCTGCTCTCTGAGCCAGGTCTCCCCACCGCCACTGCAGGACCTTTCGGTTGTCTCTACCCCCAGCCTTCCACACAAGCTCACTCTTCTCCACTTCCCTCCTCCCCTGGGGTGGAGAGCAGATGCCCTGAGCAGAATCCATACCCCAGGGCTCCCCTGCGCTCCTGTCCTCTGCGGCAGGAGTGCGGCAGTGGCACTGCAGCTCGGCGCTGCCCATGGCGTGAGAAACGGGCCCTGCAGACGCAGGCGTACGGCTCCGTGCTGCCCTGCTCCCTCTGTGCAGGTTTCCTGCCCTCGCCCGAGGCGCCAGCTCTTTCTGCCAGCTCTGGGAAGCAGAAGCACTTCAGCCGTGTGAGTTACCCGTTGGCTCATTCCCATTCACCTCCTGCTGCCAGGACCTCGTCCTGAGCATCAGTGGAGTGTGCCGGGCAAAAAGCCTCCTGAAATCCAGGCGTTGCTTATGGCCAAGACGTCATATATGTGTGCTTGTGCGTGTGGATTTCCAGGTGCACAAACCGACCTGCCTCTTCCCGAGGGCCAGGAGGGAGCGTGGGCCACAGCTGAGGTCTCTGAGCCAGCACCCTGGGCCGGGGGGACGCAAGGGGATCGTCTGCACGGAGCTAAGTAAGTGTTGCGTTGTTTGTTCTGCTCCGACCACCGCTCCTGGCTGTACAGACAGCATGAGCACCAAAGTAAATCGCAGACAGCACATGCGGCGGGCGAGCTGCTCCCCCTGGATTGCATAGATCGGGGTGGGTTGTCACTCCAGCGAAAGGTTCCATTGGGTTGCAACTTTCCTGCATATTTCTATTTACAGCAGCGCGCTGGGAACCCAGAGCGCCGTGGTTACAGTTTTCAGACCCGGTCATTGCTGGGCTTTCTGAGCACAGTGAAAAGCAGAGCTACGGCTTCGGGGTCCCTTCGGAGCCTGGTTTTCCGCAGGCTATGATGGGAGGGTCACAGGGGGAGCGCTGGGCGTAGGCTGTGGGTGCCACCTGCTCCTTCGTACCTGATTGTCCGGGCTGCCGGGGACGCCTTTGTTTTTGGGAGTCATCAGTAACTCCCTGGAAGCTCCAAATGGGGATGGGGTTGGAGGGCCGGGCACGGCGGCTGCTGGCGGGCGAGCAGCAGCATTGCCTTTCACTGGAGAACCCAAAGTGCTTTAGGGACATTCACTCAGCCTCACAGCATCTCCCGGGAGGTAGGGGCAGGGCTGTCCCCTGCCGGCGGGACAGAGGCAAACAGTGGGCGCCGAGCACGGGGTCACCTCCTCGGGGAGCCCACACCGGGCAGCCCGGCTCTCCCGTCCTCGCTGGGCTGGAGTGGAGCCCGTCTCCGGCCACACGCCCGCGTTGTGTGCTTCTCGGGGTCCAGGGCAGGGGCAGTGTGCTTTGGAGGGAGGAGGCACCGGCCCTGGGCTTCGGCTATTGCTCTTGGAGTGAAGATATGGTCAGTGTGGCGGGTGCCCACCGCGGCGGGGGCTCTTTGGCTGGTGGGACGTAAGGGGTCGTGGGGCACAGGGGGGGCTGGTGGGCAGCACGGAAGCCCCCAGTCAGCACGGGCAAGTGCAGGGCTGGCGAAGGCACAGCCAGCCCGGGCTGAGAGGGAACTGCCAACTTTCTGCTTGTGCTGGGGTCGTTTCTCCCAGTAAGCGCTGGGCTGAGATGTCCCTCGCAGTTCCCTTCCCACTGGGCTGGCAGGGACCGGCCGGGCAGGGGGATGCTCCTTCCCCCGGGGCGCAGCTGGCTCCTCTTCTTCCAGTCTGGTAACTGGGAGGGTGATGAACAAGAAACCAGCGGGCCGAGGGCAGGCAGCCCCTGGCCACAAGACACAAGAGGGTCCTGGTGACTCGGGCACCGTCCTCTCCCCTGCTGAGCGCGGGGCCGGTGTGGGTGGGGAGGGCAGCAGGGATGGACGGCGCGGCTGGCCGGGCTCTGCCGGGGTATCTGGCTCCAGCAGGAGCCCGCTGGAAGCAAAGGAGAAGCCGAGGTTGATGTCTACGACTATGGTTTCCCATCAGCCAGAAGAGCAGCCTGCCTGGGAGCGCCGCTCCGCACCGCGCAGCCCCCGCGGCACAGCCCGGTCCGCGGCAGACGGACCCTTGGCGAGCGAGCGGCTCTAGTAGGGCGCGAAGACGATGGGGCCCGGCGTGGTGCGGACGTGGGCTGGCGGCGTCCGGAAAAGGGCTGGTCCGAGGATCGGGGCTTGGAAGAGGGTGGTGGCAGCGGCTGGTCGCAGGGCCAGGGGGCCAGGCATGGCGCAGATGGCGGCCGTGGTGAGCGGGCTCGGCAGGAAGCGGGTCGCCAGGGTTTTGGTGAGATGCTTCTGCAAAGCCAGCTTGGACTGCGGGGAGGAGGAGGAGGAGAGACGCCGTGAGGCACCCGGCCGCAGGACAGCCCCCAGCCCCAGCTCCCCGCACCAGCCCCTGCCCACGCTCGCTTTCAGCTGAGCTCGCAGCACCTCCCCGCACTGAACGCGGCCCCCGGCCCCGACACGACATGCCCCCCCTCCCACAGCCGGTCCCCCTCTCGGCCACCCCCGGGTCAGAGTGCGCAGGGATGTCCCCATCGCCGTGACCTCCCCAGGGAGGTCCTCAGCCCCACCACCCCGACCCAGAGCCCTGCCCCGGCCTTCGCGCCCGCCGGGCCGTTCCCTGCAGCAGTGCTTTCCCCCGGTGCCCTGGGATGACGTTTGCTGCCCAACTCTCTGCTAAGCTACGTCTCCGCAAACGAAGGCTTCGGCTCGGTTTAGGTGAGCCGTGCCAGCCCCGAGCCCCCACCCATCGCCGCTCTCCCGCGCAGAAACCGCGGAAGAGGTGGAAGAATCACAACTGCTGCCGTGGTGAACGCCGCTGCCAGGGGACTCGCAACTCATGCCCATGCTTTCCTTCCCACCCATACAGACGCGAAACTCCTCTCAGCGCCACAGCCTGCCCTCCCCAAGGGGAGCAGCTTAGATGTGACCCCAGGAGCGGAGGCTTTAAGAAAAGCAGCACTTGTGTCTCCCTGCAGGAGACGGCGAACACGGCAAACGAGGTTTGGGAGAGCAAACCGGGTGGGTAATTTGCAGGCAGACAGGTACCTT
Organism: Pluvialis apricaria; assembly: GCA_017639485.1. NCBI lineage: Eukaryota > Metazoa > Chordata > Aves > Charadriiformes > Charadriidae > Pluvialis > Pluvialis apricaria. The sequence continues at coordinate 5,742,162 of CM030032.1, forward strand.
GAGAATACTCACTGCGAGGGCAGCGTTCTTCTGCAGCTTGTTATAGGGGCTGTACTTGGGCTTGGGTGGCTTCCCCGCCAGCCTGTCTTTGTGCCTCCGGCTGTTCATGTGCTGCGAGAGGAAAATGGCCCCATCACCCGGAGCCAGGACGGCGAGGGCAGACCCACGGCACCACGTGGCTCGGGTCCACGGGGGACGCCCATCACCTCCGTGCAGGGGACCGCCAGGTGCCCACCCTCCGAGCCCCCGGTGCCGGTGCAGAGGGGTCTGCTCGCCCGGTGTCCCCGCGCCCCCCGGGGGAAAGGCACGCGCCAGGCCTGGCATCGTCACCTGTTTGAGCTGGGTCTCCGAGTTCACATAGATCTCGCACACTTGGCAGTGAAACGCCTTGTTCTGGATGTTGATGCTGCCCTTGTTGCCGATCCGCTTGGACTTGTGCCCTGCCCGGGAGAGGAGCTTGCCCCGGCCTCGCCGCATCTGGGTGCTGTGACCCTCCAGCATCGACTTGTGCTTGGCGCCTGGGCGGCACAGGGGACGCTCAGCAAACGCTCACTTTGCAAACAAACCCCGCGCCGTGCCGACTGCCGCGGCAGCGGGAAGGGATGCCCTCCGAGCAACCCGCCCGACGGCGCTGCGCGTCCCCCCTCCCGTGGGACCCCGCTGTCCCCCCTCCCCGTGCCCGGTAGCACTTGCAGCCAGCGGGGACAGAGAGCTGCCCAGGAGTCCGAACTCGTGCCGGGGCCCGTTCCCAAACCCTGCCAAGCTCTCGTGGCCAGCTGTGCTTCACAGGCAGACCAGAAATGCTCAGCTTCCCAGAGACCCCCCCTCTGCCTCTCCATGCGCCAGACCTTCGGAGAAACTGCTATTTTAAGCGCGTGCTGGAGCCTGTCGCCTGTCCCCGGGCGTTAGCACAGTCTGCAGAGCTGGGCACGCGTCGCCCGCCGTGCTGCAGCATCTGAGCCGTGCCCAAGGTCAGAGAGGATCCGGCCGCAGCGCCAGGAATAGCTCGGCGGGGTTAGAGGAGGTGGGGAAGGAGGAACCCGAAATCCCAGCACACCTGGGGACAGGGCGCTCTGTCCTGACTTTGCCGGCGCGGGGACGGCAGGGGGGCGGTGGGCAAGTAATTTAAGCCACCACTAATTCATTCTATTTTTTAAGGCGTTAAGCAAGGAGCCCGTGTCTGTGTGACAGCCACGGAGGAGCACAAGCCTGCAAACATTTTGTTTGTTTGTTTGTTTGTTTGTTCTTTTTCCCCAAATCAGCTCCTAAATTTGTAACCGGAGCTGACAAAAGCAAAAGGACACGTTTGCAGCTAAGCCGCGGCCGTGTCCTGAGCCGACCCCTGTGCACGGCTGCTGCTGCCACCCCGGCGGGTGCTCGGGGCTGGGGGAACTGGTTCCCAGTTCTTGCTGAACTGGGGGAGAGGAGGCTCTTCCCTTTAAAACCGGGGTGCCTGTCCTTGTTTAGCATCCTCTGGAGAACGGGGCGAGCTGGGAGCTGCCGCTGGAGGGCCCACAGACCTCCCTGCACCGCAGCTGCCGCCCCCCCAACACCGCCCTGGGGGGGTCCGGCCACCCCCTCCTCCCCGCCAGCCACCCCCGGCTGCGGGGGGACCCTCGCCAGCCCCAGACGCCCGCCCACCCCGAGGGGGCTGCCGTGCACAGCCCGCGAGCCACGGCTCGCTGCCAGGCCCCGACGCTCCTTACATTCCCAAGGGGCTTCTCGGAAGGCCCCGGAGCCCGCAGCACCAAGCTGCTTTTGCAGGGATTATCCCGGGTCTGAACTGGCACTGGCACTCAGGGCGCCATCAGCTTAAAGCCAAACTGCCATGGAATATAAAGTAGCCTCCAATCACTTGATTAAATGTATCTGAAAACGTCTTTAATTAAGAGACATGAGCAATAAGAGAGCATTTGACCTTGCTAAAATTCACTCCGTAAGCTGCAGCGCAGGTAAAACCCTGCCGTGCATCTTTGCGAGCCACCTTGATTAACCCTTTTTAATTAAAGCAAGACTCATTAACGCTCGCCCTTTCCCTGCGAGGCCGGTGATGGGGCACGGCGGGGCTTTTGCAGGGCGCCCAGGACAGAGCTGCGAGGGGCCCGTCCCCCCGTCCCCCGCGCGGGCGATGCCCTTACCGGTGTTGTGAGCCTCCAGCTGGGAGAGGGAGTTGACGGTCACTTTGCAGGTGGGACAGTACAGGTGCTGTTTGCTCTTCTTCCCCTCCTTCTCGCTCTCGGGGGCCGAGCTGACGCTGCTGCCCGACTCGGCTGCCTGCGCCTCGGCTGCCTGCGCGGCGGAGGAGGCCACGCTGGTGGCGTCCGAGGTGCCCTCCGAGAGCTCCGAGGCCGGCGGGGAGCCCAGCGGGGCGACGCTGCCCGACAGCTCCGCGGGCGACTCCTCGGCGCCGGGCGTCAGCCCCAGGCTGCTGCACTCACCCTCCGGCTCCTGCAGGCCGTTGGCTTGAGCTGGCGGCAGGGAAAGGAAAAGGGGGAAAAAAGAAAGAAATGGGCAGAAAGAGAGAGTTCTCTGTGCTTGAATGGGTTTTCTGGATTTTAGAGATCACCCTCATCGCCCCCGAGACGATCTTGGGCACCGTCTGCTCACGTTCATCCCTGTCGAGGACGGCTCTTCCCAACGTCTCTACTGTTACCGCTTTTATCTGTGGCTCGTGGCAGCCCGGCTCAGCACAAAAGCCCCGGTGAGCTCCGGCGCTGCCTCGGCTCGGGGGGTTCGGGCTCCTTCCAGCCCCGTCCCTGCGCGGGGCAGAGCTCTGGGGACGCGCGAGCCCTCACCAGCGCACGGGCAGGACACGCTGCCTCTCCTGCAGCCCTTATCTCCCAGAGACTCCGAATCACGGGGCAAACACCCGCCGTTTCCCCACGCAGCTGCAGGGAGGCGTAGGAGCCACAAGCTCCTGGGCTGGATTTCCACCCCTTCCCTGCGACGCTGCCCCAGCCGGGCACGCCGGGGACGCCAGCGGAGCACAAAAGCTCATTTATTAACGCTCACGGTCACATTTATGCCGCATTAATCGCAGCCCTCCTCAGCCCGAGCAGCAGCTGCCCACGGCGGGATGCTCAGACACGAGGCTGCTGCCGTTCAGGATTGAATCGGGCTCCTCAGGATGCGGCGGCCACGGCAGGGCTGCGGACGCAAACGCCGCTGCACCCCCGGGAACCGGCCAGGTCGCTCACGCCGGTGTCACGGGCTCCGGCGCGGGACCCTCCTGCCCCCCTGCCCGCGTACCTGTGCTGCCGGGCTCCCCGCTGCCCTCGGGGCTGGGGGCAAAGTCGGCTGTGCCATCCCGGCCGGTGGCCACCGCCGCAGCCCCCGCCGCCTTCTGCTTGTTCTTCATGGCCTCGATGGCTTTCAGCCTCCGCGCGTGCTTGTGGCCCTTGTAGTGGGCTTCTGCCTGGTTCTGGGGAGGGAGAGACGGGGACGGCCGCGTCGGTGCTGTGGCCGGACAGACGGACGGGCACAGGGAGGATGGGTGACGGGGTCAGCCCTGGGCCACGGCCGCCGGACACGTTTCCAGTGCAGCCACCTCCCCTGGTGACATTCATCCCCAGGGCCACCTCGGAGGTGGGATTTTTGGCTGGGTGCAGTGCAGAGCTGCTTTCCTCCTCCTGCCAGCTTGCTCTGCACACAAATGTATTCAGGCCGAGGTATCACTTCGCTAAGACATCGCCGCACTGCGCGGCCGAGATAAGGACCCTGCTCTGATTAAATGCATCAAGTCACTTTTAAAAGAAGCTTTCAGGCGAAATTTATGACTTCAGAAACGTACAATGAATTGCTAGCTGTAAAAATAAAATAAAAAAGTAACGTTGGTGGGGAGGACACGTCTCCCATTGTAACCTAGCGGGTGTCTAACACGCAATTTACATTCACGGCCTCCTTTCTCCCAGCGAATGCTGAATAATGAAGTGCACGTTGATGGGTTCACGCCTGCACCGAACTGATAAAAACATACACAAAAGAAAATCACCCGAACATTTGTGTACTCCGCAGTCGGGGACAAAGCCACATTGTCCCCAAAAACAACTACAGTTTAGCAATTTATGGAAACTAAATCCAATATGAATTAAGACACTGTACCGCTGTGCAGCACGGATTAATTTGCACGGCGTTCTCAGAGGCCGGCTGAGGCTTCCCGTGCTCGGTAGGAAGAAGCATCCCTTCCCTCCCCCCGCGGCGTTCCAAGGGCTGGGAACGGTGTCCGGGGCCGGGCAGCGACGGGCGGGTACGTGGGAAAGCGAAGGGCCCATCGGAGCGCGGGGCCTCATTAGCAAATACAATAAACCTCCGCGGGTAACGGGGCTGGGCCGGGGCTGGGCTGCAGCCTAAGTAGGTCACCCGGCACCGCCGCCGCTCTGCGCAGGAAGGCAAGTGGCGTGCGAGCGTCTGCGCCAGTACGCGCTCTCCCACAGCCGTGACCGTGGCGGGGACACGGGCACGGACGGGCACAGCGGCACGGGGCGCCCGCGAGGGCGGTAGGAGCGCGTGGGGCGACCGATTCTCCCAGCACCGCGCTTCCAGCCGGGATGCAGCTTGGAGCGGGAAAGCCATGCTTTTCCCCGAGCCGCTTGGTTGCAGAGCAGAATAATTAAGCGCAGAAACGCTGACTTTTGCTGGCAGAGCAGCACCCACCCCCGGGCGCTGCTGATGCAGCTCAGGGCGCAGTGTCCGGGGGAGGCGAGAGCAGCTCGAGCAGACACCGAGCGCGCAGGCAGCTCCGGCGGATGAGACCGCGCTCGGGGCCATCGTCCCGTGGGCACAGGGCGTCAGCGCTACCTCGCTCCCCCAGGAAGGGACGGCCGAGGCCAGGGGATGCTGCCAGGCTGCCAGCTCCATAGGCGACGCGTGTGCCCGGGCTGGTCCGCCCCTGCCCCGCACGCCATGCCGCAGCGGCACGGCGCAGCGCAGGGACGGGCAGCGGGGCGAGCGGGGCCAGCCCAGGCAGAGGGCTCCGAGCTGCTGCCCGTGCGGAGGAGGCTCTGGTCGCTCCGCTCTCAGCCCCGCTGCCTGCAAAGCCCCATCCCTCTCCTGCCGGCTCGGGGCGAGAATTCCCTTTCAAACCTTTTTATCAGTTTTCCCCACAAAAGATCGGCTGTGTGCAATTCATCGCTGCAGGGATCAATGAACGTTTCCTTCCTCCCCTCTACAAAGCGGTTGATTTACTCAGAATAAAAGGCAGGAAAAAACACCCCCCCCACCTGCCACACCAGCGCTCTGGGGCGCCAAGGCAGGGAAGATTATATTCAGCTCCCAAGGACCAGATGTGAATTGCATGGGCTGATAAAGCAGCTTAAGCGCAAATACGGAGACCGCGGCAGCAGGGAACAGACCCGAACAAAACGAGGAGGAGCAGAAAGAGCCAGCGTGGCAAACAGAGGACACGGCAGCCCCGGGAGCGCCTGTGCCCGCGGGCAGGGAGGTGTCGGTGGAAATGTCAGCCGGGGCGGCTGCAGAGTGAGGGAGGGCAGAGCCACGAGGAGCTGCCGCCTGTGCCACGGGCGCCCACGCGGTGTCCCCATCCCGGGACGCTCCTGCTCAGCCCCAGGGGCTGGCACCGGAACCGGCACCGGCACCGCACGTCCCGCTCGCCCACCCGGCCCCGCTTACCGCAGAGTTGAAGCGCAGGTGGCAGATGTTGCAGGAGATGAACTGCTTCTTCTTGAGCGGGGCCGGCACGCCGAAAGTGTGGCTGATCACCGCCTTCTGCACCGGGTCCATCTGGAAGGGGAGGGAAGGCAGAGGGCGGCTGGGTGCCACGCCGTGATGGCCGCCCCGGCACGGCACCGCAACCCGGCGATGCCCCGCACCCGCCACGCTCGCTGCGGAGCTGCCGCGAACGCCGGCGGAGCTCACGGCCGGTGTCTCGAGGAACGGGCAGCTGCAGTGGCAGAGCAGCCCCGTCTGCCATGGAGGGACCCCCCGCACGGGGCAACGCGCACTGCATCGACGCCTGTTCTTGTCCTTTTTAAACCATCCCCGAGAAACCCAAGGGGCAGGGCCCGAACGCCTGCTGTGGTCTGGCAGAGGGGATGAGGCCGCTGCGGGGGCACAGACCGCGGACCCCGTCCTCTCCAGCCCCACCGAGCTCCCCTGCGTGTCCCCCGTCCTCTCTCCCCCCACCACCCACACCGGTGTCACGGGTGGCAAATTACCAGTTTCTGTCTGAGCTCCCAGTTGCTGCCTTCGACCTCCCAGTGCCGGGGCAGCTTTCCGAGCCACTGAGCAGGAGCAGAAACCACCAAAACAGGGGGCAGAGGCGATGAAAACGAGCAAACAGCCATTAGTCCTCCACGTGCTCTTGGTCAGGGAGCTGAAACGTCCCTCTGCGAGCGGAGCCGCGCGTGCCCGCCGCTCACCCACGGGACACTGCCCAGCCCAGGCAGGGGCCGGGGCAGGAGGGACAACGGTGCCCGCAGCCATGGGCGCAGCTCGCCCGAGGCACGGCGCCCGTGCGAAGCCACCCTGGGCTGCCCCGCTGCCGGTCAGGCGCGCACTTTGCCCGTGCTAATCGGATTACAAGACCGACGAACTGCAGGCCTGCGCAGTCCCCGGTGTCTCACCGGGGACGAGCAGAGACAGAGCAGCCCCAGTGATGTGCCGCGAGCTGCGTCCTTCCCCGAGCCCGGGGACGGCGCGGCAGCGTGCGGGGCTGCCGGCGAGGCAGATGCGTGCGGGCTGATGACAGCCCCTGGCGCTTCTGTCTCTCCCCAGGGCTCGGCGTCATTCCTCAGCCCAGGCAGCAAACTTGTTCGAAAAGCCATAATTGTTTTAAACAAAATGCATTTATTAAGGGGGGGGGAAATAAGAATAACCTCTTTGTCTGAGCGTGGCTATAATCTATAATGCAAGTATTGTTCCCCTACCCTGTGGCATAGGAAGATTATCTTATCTGAGTCCTGCTGTCAGTAGAGCCTTGGGTTTTCAGGCGATCGTATTTCTCCGCAAAGCTATTTCGTTGCCGAGACAGGTGCATCAGTCTTCCAGGCACATGCCCGGACAACAGAGCCATTATCAAGACCCCAGATTCCTTTCCAGGAGTGAGCAGAATGGTAAAAGCAGGTGATTAATGAAGTGCCTGTTTGCTATGAAATTTTACTCACTTATCTGGCATATAAATGAAGAGGCATTTGGGGGTCGGCAGAGACCCGGAGGAAGCTACAGATGGCAAAGATGCTGCTCCACCCCTGACGACAAACATGGCAGCGCGCTACGGGCGGCATCCCTACGCTGCCGTCTGCGGGCAGAAGCGGGGCCGGCGCTTGTTTTCAAGAGATACACCCGCCTTTTCCACACAAAGGAAAGAAAAACGGCTCCAACCTTCGCAGCCCCGTCGGCGCGCGTGCAGCGTGCAGGGCGCTCTGTGGAAGCCCCGCCCGGCTCCATCCAGCGCCCCGCGCTGAGCGCATCCGAAGCCTGGATGCCACCTGAGAGCCCTCGTGCTTCTCTCCGAATGAAAATACAAACACCCCCTCAGCTTCTCCCTAACGTATGCACTCGCTGCTGTTTCAGACATGAGAAAGACCCCCTCAGCTCTGGCCCGGGGCCGGTGAGGGTCTGTGCCACAGCAGTACCGACCGGCGCCCGCATGGCGGTCCCCAGCAGAGCCGACCCAACGGCTGAGGTAGGGTTTGGGCACTGCACACTCGGAGAACAGAGATCTCAGCTTTATACTCCGTTCTTATTGACCCACATTACTTTTTTTATCCCTGGATGTTCCTACCCACACAAACAGAGACCCCTGCGCTGAGCTCCCTGCCAGTTCACGGGGACGCAGCATCAGTTCGGATTGCGCCTCCCGCCACGGTTTCGCGAGGCGCTGCTGGGTCCTGGGGATTTGCAACATCCCAGGAGCTGGAAAGGGCCCTTCGAGCATGAAACGCGCCTTCTGTGTTGCGTTAGGATTTTCTTCCCTGTTGTGGCTGCTTTAAGTGGCAGGAGAGCTCCGCTTGGAAAGGTTCCGCTCGCTCCAGAGTAAAACATCTGCTGGGTTCATGAGAGCCTCGTGACCCGCTCAAAGTGCAAAGTGTTCTGCTGAGCGGCTGCAAACAGCTCCTGCTCCACAGGGCACCGCTCAGTCCCGCACAGCATCACCAGTAAGCAAAGGCAAACCCCCGGATTCCTTTCTATAGCAAGTCACACGTGGCAGCTCTCTCAGAAAGTAAAATACCCTGATGGATGCCCCCTCCCACCCTCCCAAATTCCCCCTGCGGCTCTGACCCGGCATCACGGTCACTCGGGCAGAGAAAGGAGGAGCCGCCAGCCCGGCTCGAGCCCTGCGTCCTGCGAGGATGGGGACTCTGCTCTGGCTCCCTGCAAAGCCGCCTGCCCGGGCACGGCGCCGAGCCCTCGCACCCCCGGCCTCAGACACCTCTCCGGCACAAATGCATCCCGAAGGCGCAGCTCCCACCCCCGGACGACCCGGCCTGGCTTCGCCCAGCGAACATCACACGCCGGACTTGGGGCTGAGCTCAGAGCAATTAATTCAAGGTGCCCGTAGAGCTGGGACAGCCCCCCCCAGCATTGTCATCCCCGTGTCCGACACATCCTCCGGGGCGGAGGAGTCCCCACCGAGCCCAGAAGCAGCGCGACAGGACTGTGCGGCTCCAGCAAGTGCAAGAGATGCATTTTCCCAATTTATTATTATTTTTTTTTAAAGCAACACAGGTCTGGAGAACACGTGCCGAGGCAGGGGCAGGCGGGAGCCACGCAGAACAAACAACAGGGTCTGGTTCAGCTCAGCTACTGACTCCAGCGACTAAAAAAAGGAGCCCAGACAAAGAGCAGCAACCTTAATGGCATCAAAAAAATCCTCCTCTCCTGTGTTTCTGCTTGTTAGCACAGGGGAGAGACAGGCTAGAGCCGGGATTTCAAAAGAGCTTAAAGGAGTTAGACGGCTGAATCCCATTCAACAGCAACAGGAATCCTGCACTTAACGTCTACGGCCGTCTTTGAAGATCTCAGCGATAATTTGCACCTTCCGAGCACATTTAGTCTCAAAGCCACTTACAAAAGCCTGGCGAGCGAGCAGGGAGGGAGCGCAGGAAAGTCCCCTTTCCAGGCTCACGAGGGAAAATAACGGGCATTTCCCAAACCCAGAAATGTCCGCCCTGCCTCTGCGGGGGGAGCAGCCCCGCGTCCCACTCCCCACCGCCCCTCGGCAGAGCTCAACCTGCGCCTCGGCGATGCCAGGAGCCGGGTCCTGAAACACCAGGGCAGGGGCCCAAAGCGCGGCAAGAGAGGGGCTCCCGGCGCGCATCCCAGCCCTCCCATGAGCAGGAGGCGCAGGGCCGTGCCGGGGTGGCTGGAGACCCCAGCCGGGCTGGGACCAGCCTGGGCAGAGCGGCACGGAGCGGGGACATGGCATTGCACACCCGAGACGCTGTCGTATGTCTTTGGCCACATCCATGTCCATTTAGGCGTGTAACAGAGCATCTCTACAGGACACGTTTGACTGCGTAACCCAAGCACTTGGTCCGGTGGTCCAAGGTTGGGGACCCTGAGCCCAACCGGGCGGTGCAAGAAGTCCCACAGTGACCAGGCTCCCCCGACACCCGCAGCCACGCAGCACCAGCCTCCTCCCTTGTGCCTTTATACACCTTCTCTCTCCCTCTCATTCCTTTTCTTTCTTTATTTTTCTACTAATGAACTGCTCTCCAGAGCTACTTTATTACTATTGATTCCAGGAGCAAAATCCAATTGATCTTGGTTAAAATGAACCATCTTTTTAATTCTGGTATATACGGGCGATGGCTGGGCAGGAACCGCTCTGAGCTGAGGGCAGGGCGGTGTGTTGCACTAGTGTCCAGCAGCCAAAGACCCCGGTAATTAAGCCAGAAATTATCTGGCGGGGTTCAAGGAGTGGTGTCACGCAGAAGAGGGACTGCTGCAGGGGAGGAGGGGTCCGGCGGCCAATGCCCACCCGCCCCCGGGGACTCACCGTGTTGAAGTTGGGGAAGAGGTTGAGCGGTGACGTCCCGTTGAGCCTGAAGGTCAGAAAGTGCTTGATGTCCAAGGGGGGGGTGAAGGGGACGGCCGGGGATAGGCAACGACGCTAAGAGGGGACTGCTGTGTCCGGAGGGACCTGGGCAGGCAGAGGGGAAAGAGCAGCGTTAGCGGTGGTGGCCCCTGCTTGCAGCAGGGGGACACGGCATGTGGGGACACGGCACGCGGGCTCTGGACCTCCTCAGCAAACGCTCCCAGCCCAGGGTGGCCCCAGGCGCCCCTCTGCCCTTTGGGCTCAAAATCAGTGTCCCCGTCCAAAGCCATCTTCGCGTGAGAGCCTCGACGTGTGCCGGAGTTCGCTTTGAACCCTCCAAAAGGCATCAAAACCTCCCCCGGGAAAGCAGCCCCTTCCCCAGGCTCTCCCGCGCCAGCACTGCGGGCGCTCTTCACCGGGGCCGGTGCTTTTTTGGCTGCCAGCAGCAGCCAAAGCACCCCCACGAGTGCCGGGCTGAGCAACCCCAGCCACGGCACTGCTCCAGCTTTGGGTGGCCCGGCCCCACCCAAGCTGTGTGGGTGCCCCAGCTCTGCCCCTCCACAGGTATTTTGGGAGAAAACCCCCAGGAACAGGCTCCCCCCCACCGACCTGCTGGCTCCTGCACTGCAGCCCCCGCTCCCCGGCCGGGCACTGCCGCCCGCCTCGCATCGTCCCCCGCAAACTAACCGCGAGCTCTGGCGTGCGATTTAAAAATAGCCTGGAGTTATTAATAATTTTCCGTTTAAACAGAAAACACCCCTGGGAAGGAGGGAAGGCCAACGAGAGGGGCTCTGTCCCCAGCCCGCTCCCCGTCCAGCCCCAGGGCAACGGTTTCCCGCTGGGACTCATCCATCCCCCCCGCCGGGAAAGGACCCTCCGACCCGCGGCGGGCCCGGGCTGGGCTCCCGCACCCGTGCACAGCTCTGAGAGCAAGGAGGGGGAAAAGTCAAAATAAACAAACAAATGAACAAAACACAATAAATAGGAAAGGTTTAAAAATGCTGCGAGCCAGGAAAGCCCATTCGCATCTTGCACGGCTTCGCACCTCCTCCCTCCTCCAGCCCTGTCCCGCCACCGGCAACAAGGACAAGGCCAATGTTCCCTTTTTTTTTTTCTTTTTTTGAATCCTGGGTTCTTTTTCACCCCGAAGGCAGTCGTGGGGCCACGCTGCCCCGGTGCAGCATCACCCCCAGCCCACCGCCCCGGTGCTGAGATGAGCCACGGTCCCTCATGGGGGGACGGAAGCGGCCAATGCCCGAGGGGGTCGGAAACACCGCCGGGGAGCCGTAATCCCCGGTGCCGCTTTGGGACCGCGCCGAGGCACTCGCTCCCTCCCGCCCCCCTGCGCCCCGACAGCGGCTGGGCAGGACGCGGAGCGCGGCGGGCAGCGCGCTGGTGCTGCTCTCCCCCTCTCCTTTGCTGTTTGCTCCGCAGCCGCCCCTCCGCCGGCAGAAAGCAGGCTGGTGCAGGAGCCGAGGTACAAATCTGAAATGCAAAGTTTGAAAGATTTGCTGAATTTGAGCAGCGAGCGCTGACCCTGCGGGCAACAACGACCTCTTTCTGGGAGAGCGCACACGGGCGGCTCTTCAGCGGCACCGGAGCCGTCCCTGAGTCAGGCCTGACTCCGGGGAAAAATTATATTTTGCTTCATCAGGCGTGCATTGATCGAGTTAATTCCAGAGTCGCCCAGAAGGGAAATCTGTGAAACTGTTTAAAAATAAATAAATAAAATTATAGCAACAGCAATGAGGATGGGAGCAAAAGCAAGCAGAAATGGGTGAACGATGCATAATTAACCTTCTGAGGCGTGAAACAGTATTTCTGCATCAAATCATCCGAGACGGCAGGGCTGGCGCCCGGGGAGCCGGCCCCTGGGGACCCCCCAGCCCGCACACGCAGCCGTGACCCTGCGGAGAGCCGCGGTTACAACAAAGGCATTTGGGGACGGGTTGCAAGGGTTTCCACTTGCCTTTGTCAGTACGGTTTGCACTGGCCTTAAAAAATATATATTTATATATATTACATTTACCGCTGGGAGAAACAAGAGGATGGGGGAACACCTCTGCCCCCATCATCGGTAGCCGAATAAAGGGGGTTTGCAGCTCAGCCAACGCCACCGCGCCGGCGGACCCCGGCGGCTGCTGCCTGGCCCCACGGCCGAGGGGTTTGCTGCCCGGGGCGCAGCTCCTGCGCCGAGCGGGCGCATGGCCCGGGGGCGCTGGGGGGGACACGGGCTCCCGGGGACAGCCACTGCCTGCGGTGGCTGCTGCCCACTGACACACTAAGGACGCGACACGCCGAGCCACTCCGGCACATCCTTCAGCCCAAATTTATGGACGAAACATGTATTCTGGGCTGGGTCTGCGGTGCAGGGGTAAAACAGGCTCAGACGGGAGGGAGCGCAGAGACCCCGGCCAAGACGGGACCCTGTGGAGGGGACAGGACCTTTCCCTCCCAGTTCCGCCACTGAACTAGACAAGACCCCCGCGAGCAGGACAATGGCCAAAGCCTCCAACGGCATCATCCCTGTCCAGGCACCCTGCGAGGAGCAGCCACGCGCCCGTAGCTGGCAAAGGAGGAAAGCCAGCGCTCACCGCAGAAGGGACGAGTGGCAGCCAGTGTGGCTTGCCGTCCCCAGGCTACAGAGGACAGCAGCCACGCGGCACAGGGACAAAGTCACCGTCAGCTTCGGTTTCCCTGAACCTCAGATGATCACAAAAGCGTAAGCGCTGCGTGCGGGAAAGGGCAGAGCAGCGGCACAGCCGCAGCCGCGGAGCTCCCCGGCGAGGAGCGAGCCGCCCCGGCACGCCGCAGCACCCCGCCGGGGCACGGGGCACCCGTGCTCTTGGGGCACCTTCCCAAGGTTACGGGGCCACGCCGCTGCGGCTCCTTGCCTTACCTTTGCTGCAGGGCAGATTCCGGCAGCAGCTGCGGGCTGTATTTTTAGGTATTAATTAGACAGTCAGTTAAGGGGATTTGCTCTGAGGAGAGTGGCAGGGCCCCCAGGTCTGTATAGAATGACACGACCTTACCCAAGGTGATGGGCACGGCCAGCGGCAGGGTGGGCTTCGCTGGTGAATGGCATCCCCAGATGCTTGGACTGCAGCAGGACCGTCCCTCACCGCAGCGCTGTCTTTGTCTCTCCCTCCATTTTGGCAGAGGAACCCCCACCTCCGCGGCAAACACGGCCGCTCCGGCACTGCAGCGTCAGCCCCCAGGTCCTGCCGGGACGGGACGTGCTCGGGGCTCCGCGGAGCATTTCGAAGGGCTGGTGCAAGGGGGGCAGCGCGGGAGCCCCGTGGTCCCGCCACAAGCACCAAGAGCATCACAAGCGCTGCCCCATGCCCCCGCCAGGCTCTCGGCACGTGCCAGCCAGCCGCAGCCGCAGAGGTGGGTCACTGTGCCCGCCCGTCCCTGCAGCACAGGGACACCCCCCCTGCCCAGCCGCTGAGTTCCTCCCCGAGCGATGGGCAGCTCTGAGCCGCTGCAGCCTGGGGGGGGTCCCCTTGCACCCCCCCCAGCTCTGCAGCGAGGGCGCACGGCTGTTCTTAACTGGGCAGCCAGGCCTGGCTGAAAGACGCCACGCCACACGGCGTCACCGCTGCGGTGCCGCACGTCCCCTGCCCGGAGCTCAGCCCGGAGCCATCAGCTCAGCCCCTTTCCAGCCCTCCGAAGCTCAGTCCAGATCCTGTCCCGCAGGCATGTCACTCTCAGAGGGGTCCCTTGGAGTGTGAAGACACGTTTCCATCCTTCATTTAACCAAGCCCACCCAGGACCATCCCCAGCTGCCGTCCCCAGCCTGTCCCCCCCACCTCTTCGCTCCGCACAGCCACTACCGGCACGTCCGCAGTGGGTTTTCACCCGGGTCCCCCGCGAGGCAGATGAGAGCAACTGTTGTGCTCTAATGCTGCGAATGTGTGAACCTCCAAGAAATGCCTTTGAAAGCGGCAGGGACAACACTGTGGGTTTTCATACCGACACCAGAATCTGCCAAGGACCCGTCTCCGCAGACGCCGGCTGCTTCGCAAGAGCATCTGGCGCAGAGTCTGCACAGGACAGATGGAGACGGGAGCTGTTTATTCACACAGAAGCAGTCTGGCTCCCTCCCATTTGGTAGGTGTTCTCAGCAAACTTTGGTGGTGTCTCAAATTCCTTACCCAGGGCTTTAAAGCTTTTGTCTCTGGCCAAGCACGGGCTGAATTCACTCCAGCTCTTTCCAGGACTCTCTGGGAAACGTGTGCGCAGTCCCCGATGCCAGAGGCTGCTGGCAGGAGAAGCGGAGCAATGCCCGGTCACGACGCTGGAACACGGCGGCAGCACCGGAGCAGTCCCAGCACTGCTCGGGGTCCGGACCAGTAACGAACAGATTGCACCGCGTTGGACTCCCAGAGTGACCAGAGCCACCAAACCCGACCTGGGCCACCGCGCAGCAGATCCGCTGGTCCTGGAGACAGCGACGCTGCGGCTGCCCCGGCACTGTGGGTTCACTGCGTGGTCCCAGCGGTCCCCCGCAGCAGGACTGCCCTTGGCCGAGCACAGCCCCTCCATCCCGCCCCGCTCCAGCAGAGACCCACGGAAAGGACGGGCCAACCCCCGCCGGGGGGCTGCAGAGCTGCTCTGTGCAATGTGCTCTGGCGCTGGCACCACTTCCCAGCCTCCCTGGGAACGTGAGGACGGTGCACGTTGTGAGCATCATGCTGCTAAACCCTCCCATTTCCAGCTTTTGACAGCCACAGCCTCCTCGACACGCAGCAGCCTGCAGCAAAGGCCAGCGCGCAGGACCAGGGCACGCCAAGAACCACGCGCCCCAGCCCAGGGATGCTCCGTCACCCACATACGCTTGCCGTCCAACCAGCACCTCCACCTCACGGACCAGTGGGAAGGACACGGACTCTGGGCCATCAGCGGTCACCTGCTGCCAGCCCTGAGGACAGAAATCCCGCTTTCCCTGCCTCTGCCGCAGGCGCAGGGTACAGCATGCACGCGGGAGCCTGCAAGACCCTGCCAGGCGCCCCCAAACACCCCGTCCACGCATCCAGCATGGGGGTCTGGGGGCACGGTATGGCAACCCACCCCTCGGAGCAACGACGGGACCCCAGCAGGGGAGGCAGCAGTGCTGGCCCAGCACTGGTCCCGGGGCCATGCCGCCCCTCGGGCCATGCAGGCACTCTCCAGAGCCAAGGGGGCTCCGCGAGCCAGGGCTGGGGCAGAGGAAGGTCCACGTGCCAGGGGCAGGGAGGAGGGGAGCAGTGAGCCTGAGCCCCCACGGCCCTCCCGTGTTGCTGCAGCGCAAGTTCCAGCTGGAGGCAACCGTATGGGAGCAACGGGGACTGCCACAGTTATGGACCTCAGGGTCAAATCCTGCCGGACACGGACCCTGCGTCTGCGGGACAGCGTGAACTTACCCAGGGGAGGAGCGGAGCCGAATCCCGCGGGAGGACGCAGCGCTCAGGATTAAACCCACGTGATGCTTCAGGCTGCTGTGTTGGCTTTATTGCCGATTAAAATCAGTCAGAAGGGTCTTCCTCTCACCCACCCCGGCAGAACGGAAGAAACCATCCCTGCGAGTTAACAGCGGAGGAGCCCCACACCAGCCCCGACGGGCCACCAGCACCACCGCCCGCTCGGCCACCGCGCTCGCACACCCACGCCCCGGCCACAGAGGAGCCCGAGGGCTCCCGACGGCTTCGCTCGCTTCAGGGGGAAGGGAATGCCTAAAAGGAAAAACACAAGCTAAACAACTCAGGTTTGTCCCAAATGCAGATGTTAGAAAACTCCTCCGTTGGTTGCAAGGTTGCGGAGAGCTCAGAGGGCAAAGGGAACGAAGGTGTGCGATGCCGTTTTGAACAGACCAGGAATTCACTGTTTATTATTTTTGGACCCCTGCTTATAATTTATTCTGTCATTGAAAAAAAAAAAAGTCCTTTTAGATATCTTTGTACTTTAAACACTAGGAAAATTAAGATAGACCTTTTTAATATATATATAGTTATATATATATTTATATATATACACACATACACATATATACACAATGATGCATTTAAAAGTTACTATTTCCTCAGTGATTACAGTATCATTCTCTAAATCTTGAAATGATCATGACTTGATGCCACTGCTAAAAATATTTTGTGCTGTGCGCAAGGAATACCAACAAGACACCGCCAGGCATTTCGGGGTTTGCCACGGAGCTAGAAAGATGCACTGCCTTTCCCGCATTCATTCTCAAGGCTCCAAAACAACAAAAATCAGCTATTTTTGCAGAGTACTAAGTAAAAGCTGCTGGGTATCACTGTGCAAAGGCGATGTGACATTTGACCTCAAGAAAAGATTTGCCCTCATCTCCCTAAAACAAAATAATAACAAACCCTTGGAAAAAACCTCAACACAATTTGGGATTTCAGGTGGCCCCAAGATTTTAAATTCCGGCCAATTCAGACGGATGTTTGGGGGATGAGGGAGGGACAGTCGTGGGACCAGCATGCCTTCGTGAAGGACCCCGTTTCCTCTTCCCAGCGTGGAGCAGGTCACCATCCACCAGCGGCCACCCGGCCTCAGCGGTGACCAGCAATGGGGAAAGGCAGCGGCAAGCCGGTGCTCCGGGCTGAGCGCAGGACCTGGCTCCCTGCCCGCAGGACTCTGCCTTCGCCGGCCACTTCTGCTCACTTCACCTGCGCCACGATGAAGCCGGACTCCCTCATGCTCTCATAGTACTCGATGGCCAACGCAAAGTCAAACTCGTTGATGGCCGGCCCATCGATGGCGATCTTCATGAGGTTGGAGAGGCCCTCGTCCTTTGCACGGCGTGACCGTCCACGCTTCAGCAGCTCCCGGCCCCGGCTGATCTTCTCAGTGAGGACCGAGCCCAGAGGCAAGGCCAGGGCGATGGCCGCGAGGACGGCAAAGTCCGGGAAGAGCTCGTGCATCTCAGAGTTGCTGTAGACCAGCTTGATGCAGAGGTCCTTGAAGGAGAGCTGGCTGAGGCTGAAGACAATCCGCTTGAAGAGGGGGAAATCACTCAGGGCCCTCTCACTTACCACCACCCGGGAGTAAGCCTGCAGGAGGAAATTCAGCTCGCTGACCCCATAGCTGCCAATGTCCTCCAAAGACTGGGGGTAGCACTTGGGGTTGAAGATGGCCGAGAAGGAGCTGATGGCCTCCAGGATGCTGCTGGGGAACCTGTCCAGCAGGTTGCCCCGCACGCTCTCCAGGTAGCTCTCCTTCAGGCGCTCAAAGTGCTTCAGGTGCACCTTGGAGCAGTTGGCCAACTCGACACCCTTGTAGTAGAGGCGGCTCTCGCCCTCCCGGTCATCCCGTGGGTGCTCGTTCAACTCGTTGAGGAACTCCTGGAGGTTCTGGCCACTGGTGCTCTTCTGGGCCTGCAGGGTGGTAGCTGTGGCAGAGATGATGGGCTTCAGGATGGAGAGGTCAAAGTCCTCGATCTGGAAGAAGCGGCTGAGTTTCTGGAAGATGGGGAGGACATCCAGAAGGATCTTGGTGAAGGCCACAAACTGGAACTTCTTGAGCTCTTCGCAGAGGCCACGGGCCACAGGTGACCGCTCCGCCTCGCTCTCCAGCAGCAGCACCAGCGTGGGCCACGAGGAATCGATGGCTTCCACGGCTGGGAAAATAGAAGTCCAGTGGATGGCTTTGGGGCTCCCAAGGTCTATCTCACAGAGGTCCAGGACGCTCTGCAGCTCCTGCAGGCCATTGCTTCCCCCCCTGAAGCTGGAGTAGAGCCTGTACACGGCATCCACAGTGGTCTCGTATTTCTGGAGGTACTCGATGCTGACGATGCTCTCAGCTGGCAGCAGGGAGCTCCCGTGGGACAGGCAGTGCATCTCCATGAGGAGCGGGCAGAGGGAGGTCAGCGCGGTCCCCACCCCGCTCAGCCGCTCGGCCACCAGCGAGGCGCTGTCGGCGCTGAGCCAGGTGATCTTCATGGTGGGGATGCCGAAGGAGCGCATCACCTCGCCCACCTTGCCCGCCACCGTGGAGGCCTCGCCGGTGGGCAGCTCGAAGCTCCCCAGGAAGGTGGCGGAGGTCTGCCCGTTGCAGGGGGAGACAGTGGTGGTGAACATGGCGAGGCTGCGGTGCTCCAGGATGTCCACCGTCTCGTCCACCACCAGCCCAACAAACGGCGAGGCTTTTATCCTGTGCCTGTCCTCGTTGTGCAGGACTTTGGCGATCGCTGCCTGAGCCAGTTAAAGGAGGTGCGCAGGGCGGGCGGGGAGGGAAAGAGAAACACAAATGAACTTCAAAAGCAGGCGGGAGACGCACAGCACCCAGCACAAAGCGAGCGGCAAGGCTCCCGCCCTCGGATCTCCCCGAAAGCGGCGCAAGGTCCCGCGGCAGAGAGAAGCCCTTAAACCAGTTGTATGTACAAGTACCTATACAAGCCAGAAATCACCTTCTTTATTTGCAATATACCATCTCCTCCTGCTCCTGACCTGCAGCCCAAGCACCGAGTGAAGCTGCAGAGAGCTCGGGGGTCCCTGCCCTCAGCCGGGGGTCGGAGCCCCACCGCGCTTCAGAGCAGGACCGAACACCACCGAGGCAGCACCGAGCCCACATCCCCCCGTCCCCCGAGACCCTGCCCGTGCTGGCAGCGAGGCAAGATGCCAACAACCTGCTGCCTTGGTTCAAACTCCGGCAATTGCTTCCGTGCTTTACAAGCTGCGCATGGGCAGGAGCAGCAGCAAAACTTTCTGGCATCTTTTTCTTCTTTAGTCCGTTTTCCCCATTTCAGGTAAACGCCCTGGCTTGAAGGGAAAACTTCCTCGGTGCGTGTGAACGCTGTAAGTAGCACTTCAGGCTGAGAAATCTAATTAGCGGATTTAGTCTATCTGCAGCAAAATAAGGCTCTTTAGAGATCTAAAAAGCCTGGCAAATGGCCAAGACTCACTAAAAATTTAATTTGATTTTAACAGGCATGAAGCATTTGTAAAATTAAGAAAATCCTTTCTAAACTCTCCGGCTACTTGATCTTTCTGATCACTCAGTTTAGGGCAAAAGAGGAAAAACCCACAGTGCTCGTGTGCTAATTGAACTCCTGAGCTTTCATCCTCCAAGCAGCCCAGCAGGCTCGGACGGCAGAGATGCTCCCGGTCTCCCTGCGTGTCTGGAAGCACACGCGTGACCACGAGCCTGAGGATCCTTCGATGGAGCCCATCGCCTTCTCCTGGTCTGCCAAATCAGGGAATGACCCCACGAAAGTGCCGTGTTGATGTTTAATGTGGAGGAACTTTCAGTCTCCACTGGAACTCGGGGAGAACGGGTGCATCGCCCGGCTCCTCCGTAGGACCAGAGCACATCCCGGCGCAGCCTGGTTGTGCGGACCGCGCTGGTGGTCCCAAGCACATTGTGGACATGCCCTGGTGCCACGGGGCGCGTTTACCCACCCAAGGATGGGGACGGAGGTCTGCCCATCAGCAATATCGGTGCTCCTGAGCAGCCAACGGCCCCAGCCCCTGCTCTGCCTGCAAGTCAGGGACACCAGCTCCCTGCCAGCCTCCTGCCTGCCTGCCTGTCCCCGTGGCACCCAGCTCCGGCTCTCCTGGCCTCGTGCCGCCGGCAGGACCCAGCGATCCCCGCTGCGAAGACAACTCTGACCCCGGTGAGGCAGAGCACACACCTACCCCGCTGCATTTCACCGGGGCCTGTGGGATGGGAGCTCGTGCTTAAGGCTCCCGGTCACACATGCAGCACTCGAGACAGAGCCAAGCGGGCGCCGGCGATGCTCGAGGCGGTGCTGGGAAGTGTGGAGCTCCCCGCCGCAGCCGGTCGGCGAGGGCACCCAACCTGCCCGGCTGAACGCGGCGGGCGCAGGCAGCTGTGCCGGCAGGCGGCCGCGCGGCACCGTCTGGCCCCGACGCGGCCGTCAGACGCGGGTGCAGAGCCCCCAGCCCGGCATACACACCTGCATCTCCCTGACGCTGCTGGGGTGGTAGTACTCGCTGTGCTCGGAGGCCAGCAGCGCCTGGCACAGGTTGAACTTCTGGAAGTCAAGCAAGGAGGAGCACTTCTCGTCCGGGATCTCCTCCTTCGCCATCCAGTAGACGGTGGTGAGGATGGCCACCTTTGCCGGGTTCACCTCCACCTTGATGACCGAGCGCAGCTCCGGGTGGCCGTGGACGCGGGTCTCGAATGCCAGCTGCTCCCGGTTCACCGCCAGCGCCTGGCGGTGCGCGCCGGAGGTGACGTGCCGCAGCAGGGCATGGCGCTGGAAGTTGTCCGTGCCCACGGTAAAGGCGTTCTCCGCTTTACCGTGCTTGTTCTTCACCAGCGCCTGCCGACACTCTATGCAAAACATGAGTTTCCTCTCATAGTCAAACTCCAGCCAAGTAAATTCTTCCTTCCAGTGCTCATTGAAATAGCGCTTACACTTTTTATTGGAATTGGAAGTTTCCCCAGCTGGCTTTTTCCCTGGAGGCACCATATTGCTGTGGCTGGGAAATCAAACACTACGGTTGAACTGAAACGTGCCTTGGAGGAGCAGCCTCTACATTTAATTTAGTAAGAAGGTCTATTACAACTCTCCTGGTTCGACTGGAGATGAAAGAGACACAAGGGAAAGGGATTAGGGCCCTGCAAACCTCAGCCTGTGCTCAATGTTTAGTCTTGCCTGCTAACGAAGAGCTGTGGTGGCACGGCGGCAGCGCTCAGGGCAGGCAGGGCTGTGCGACAGCCCCGGCACCGCGCGGGGGGATCCCACCGAGCACCTCCTTGGTGTCACCGGCAGCTCTTGGTGTCAGCGGTGGGACTGGCACATGCACACGGTCCTCCTCGTAACCACAGGGACACCCGAACCTGCCTCCCATCACACCAGACCTCCGTCCTGCGGCTGATGCTGGGAAGGTGTGGAACTACACTGAACCAAACGGCTGAAAGTGAGTGCTCAGCCCCAGGAGGAGCAGCACCCGCTGCCGGCGGCGACTGCCAGAGCCCCAGCGCTGGACCAGGATGGCTGGGAGGTTGGCTCAGAAACGCGCCGGAGGGGTGCACGCACACGCGTGTGTTTTCACTCCTCCCTTGCTTGTCTCTGTCCCCGGAAAGTGCCAAAGCCACGCTGCGTCCCGTGGCAGCGGGGCCGTGCTCTGCAGTCGGCACCCCAGCCCGGCATCCCTACCCGGGGCGGCTGGTGCGCAGGACCCGCTGCAGCCCGGGCGCGCGAGCATCGGCTGGAGCCCGAGGCTGCAAAGCACTTACGCACATATTTACACCAGGCAGCTGAAGCATTTAAGCATCCACTCAACTCCCTCCCTATACTTAAGCCCCACTCAGTCCGATCCTCGCATTCTTCCACGAACTGGATCGAAACCCCAAACCTAGCCTTGATAAAGATGATGGGAGGAGGAGGAGGAGGAACCCAGTGAAGGGTGGGGAACTGGGGGGGAACCAAAACATGGAGGGGAAAGGAAAGAAAAAGCATGTTTAGCAGCAGTGCAAGCCAGGGAATGCTTTCAGCCTGTGTAACTTGCTGAGAAACCCACGAGGAACTCGGGGTTTTTCTAAAGAACAAAACCCCCAAGCACCAGAGCCGTGAGCACGGCCCGCAGGAAAAAGCGGGAAGCCTCGTGATTTAGGCATTAGAGCAATACCCCGACTCCCAGAGCTGCGAACACCCGCTCCCGTGGAGCAGGGCTTCCCCTTGGGTGCCCTGGGCGATGCTGGCGGGGTGGCGGGGAGCTCCCCAGCACCGCAGCCCCAGGGCTCCCTTCGCCCTGCCACCCTCCCCGGGGCAGAGAAACTCCATTACCGACCGCGGGAGGGGAAGGGGTGACCGTCCTCAGCCCCTGCGCTTTCCCCGGGGTGCCCAGGAGCAGTCAACCATCCTCCCTCGCTGCCTTGCTGGTCCCCCTCGGTCCAGCACCGAGTCTTCCCCCGGCTCTGGGAGTTTCTTCTGGCCGCGCCTGGTTTTTCAGGGACCCCCTCCTTCTCCTCCCCATCAAACTCCTCCCGACGGAGGGTGGACGTGCCAAAGCCCTCTGCCACGCCGGATGGCAGCAGCACTCCCGCTTTGCTCCTGCATCAGGGAAACCAGAATAACCTGGTACAGAGGCATCGGAGGGCAGGAAACCCCCTCTCTGTCCGGAGAAGAAAATCTCAGCCCCCCAGCAGGAGCCGGCGGCGGAGCAGGCAGCACCGGCAGCTCCAAGCCCGGCCACGGCCCGTGTGCCGGCCAGGCACCGCGCACGCCACCCTGCAGAGACGGGCGCTGCGGCCCCTCGGCACGGCGCGGACCCTCAGAGCCCGTATTTCCCGTTGCTGCCATCCAGGTGCGTCACGGTCCGGGCTCCCTGAGCTGCCCTGTCCTGGTTCACCGGGCATGGGTGCATCTTCCCAGCGCTGCCCCTCCGCTTCCAGCCCCGGGAGCTCTCACCCTGCGCTCGCCCGGCAAACGGGAGCTGCGAGCCAGCTCGGCCCGGGCAGGGGGACAGGCACAGAAGGGCCAGCGCTGCCAGCCCAGGTCAGAGTAAGGCTTTCCTCATCCAAAACCCGGCTCTAACCACCGTCAGCATCAAATGCTTCCAAGGACGCAGAGAGAAACCCCAGGACACGGCCCTGCTGGGAGCTTTCCTCCTGCTCGCAGGGAGCACAAAGCGTTCACGGCTCGCGATGGGCGCGCGGATTCCCCCTGCATCTCACCCTCAGCCTATTCAACACGGTTCGGTTTGCTTCCCAGAGCCAGGTCTCCCGCCTGGTCCCACACCTTGGCACGGTGCAGCCGAGAGCACCCAGCGAACGATTCCCACAGCCGGGGGCGGCCCAAAAAAGCTGCAGCCGCTTCCTCAGGCCAAGAGCCACACCGCAGCCACCGGGTGCCGGCCAGAGCGGCGTCTCCTCGCAGCACGTTAATTAGGAAACTGCGACGGACTTGCCACGTGAGAGTCAAAGCCCGGACGCATCTTGCTGAATGTTTCCTCTGCAGTTGCCAGCACCCGTCAGACGTTCCCGGGGACGCGGGCTCTGCCAGGGCTGGGATTGCGCCGGTGCCCCTGCCCTGCCCCGGCGAGGCTCAGGGCTCGCCGCCGAAGCGGGAAGAGGTGCCCATGGCAGCCGGGACAGCTCTGCCATCTTCAACAGCCTCGCTCACCGTTCACGTGCCCAACCTGCCCCGGACCCACCGCCCCGATCCCTGAGCCGGGCAGGCGTCGAGCTCGGCGTGTCCTGGCTGCAACCGGGACAGTGCATGGCCCCGGGGGGGGGATTCCTCCGTTCCCTCCCTGTCACCAACCCCACTCACTCCCAAACCCATCCCCACCTACACCCAGCCCCGGCACTCACTCCACCAAAAACTGTTACTTTAGAAAGGGAAAAAAAAAAAAGGGGGGGGGGGGGTGCGGGGGGCGAGGGGAAAGCAGCATTTAGTGTCTGGGGCGCACGGGGCCGGGAGAGCTCGGGATGGAGCGGAGCACCAGGCACCGTGTCCTGCACTTCCTGCAGCGCCTGCCGCGCACCGGCACCAGCCCCCGGCACCCTTCACCGTGCACATCGCTCCCGGGAAAAAGCAGCGCTGTGTTTCCTCGGGGACCCGGGAGGCGGCTCGGGAGCGGGGGTGACACTGCCGTACCCCCACCAGCCCGCTGCTCCCCCCGGCCGGGGCAGGAGCGCTCTCCCTGGGGAAGTTTGGGCAGGATTCGGTTGCAGGAGGACGAGCCGCTGCTCTGACCCTCGGGCCCGAGCGCCGCAGCCCTGGCCGCCGGGCACCTAACGCCCGCCCGGCTGCGGGCGAGCGGGGCAGCACGCCACCCCCAGCACCCAGCCCTGCCTGCCCGACCCGCCCGCCCGCCCTCCCCCTACATACGTACCATTTAAAGGCTGCCATAAGCTTTGGGGTGAGGGGGGGCCTTGCAAACTTCCCAGATTTTGGTTTTTAAATAGGGGAGGAAAAAAAAAAAAAAAAAAAAAATTCCAATTAAAAAAAACCAAACCCTGCCAAACAATGCAAAGCCACAAAAAAAAAAAAAATAACAACAACAAAAACCAAAAAAAAACCCCAAACCCATGAAGGTGGCGGCGGGGAGGCAGGAGCAGCGTGCACCCCTCGCCCCGGTGGCCCCGCTCAGCGTGCCACCGGCCCCGAGCGCAGCGGCTGCGGGAACAAAGCCTGCGGCTGCCGCCCGCGCTCACGGGAGCACGGGAGCAGCCATCTTGCTGCGAGGACTGTCTGGCTCCGCCGATGCTCCCGGCAGCCCACGGCGGCAGTGGCCACTAGCGGTGGCCAGGAACGGGGAAGGCCGCGTGGCGGTGGCCTGGCCACGGGGACGGTGGCCATGGTGGCCACGGTGGCTGGGTGATGGGCTCTGGCCCCCGGGGAAGGGCTGCACGCTGCTGCCCCACCGGGACGCCTTCCTCCAAGATGCACGGAGGGCAAAGGCGATGCGCAGTGGGTGCTGGGCTCCTGGTCCCCCCCGGGACCCCTGCCCCGCGTCCCTTGGCTGCAAAAGCGTGTGTGTCCAGCCAGGATGGGCATCCCGGGGCTCGGGCAGAGCGCCCCGCGAGCGGGCAGCGGTGGGTGAAGCAGGTCTCCAGCCCTGCCCGCGGGCACAGAGCGGCTGCACGGTCCAGGGCCGAGACCCCCCGCCGGACTCGGACCCAGCTCCTGCCCAAACCCCACTCAGCTGCGCTGCTGGTCTGTACCGTGGCTCTGGTGCTGGGATCGACGCTGGCACCGCGCCTGGCACCCACCCCCTCGTGCTGGGCTCCCTGACGAGCACGGGGGCTCCACTCATGCCAAAAAAACCCTTCTTTTAGCACTAAATGCAGGTGAAATTTAGAGCCCCTCAACTTCTTCCAAAACCAGTATTTTACACCACTTTTGCTTTCCCCCAGACAAGGCTCCCGAGGACACTAAACGCCCTAAGAGCACCGGTGTCCCACAGGAGCCCCCCACGGCAGCACCCCACCCGTTCCCCGGCCCCCCGGTGCCGAAGGGTGCCCGGGCGCTGGAGGATGCTCTCGGCCCCGGCTCCCCCCGCTCCCGCCAGGGGCCGCGGCCCCGCGGTATGTGCCTGGATTAGGGGCTGCATTGTACCTGGCTCCCGCTGGCTCCGCACCGGGGAGGGGACGGGCCCCCCGGTGAATTCCTCTCTTTCGGCTCCTCGACATGTCCCGCGGCAGGAGGCTCTTCCTGCTCTCGGGACATTCCTGCTCGGCCACCTCAGCCCAGGGCTAATGCGAACAGGAGCTGGGTGAAACTGGAGATGGGCTCCCAGGGGTGAAAATATGCACTATTTATTCTTGTGCTAATGCAAGCGAGAAAAGAGGACTTAGCCTTTCTAATCAGTTTTCAGGCAGGAGGCTGCCGCTTCCCCTGGCTCGCAGCATCCCGAGCAGGATGGCAAAGGTCAGCGGTCCCGGTGGCCCCACCAGCTGGGGCCAACCCCGTTCCCCACGGCCCCGCGACCCACCGGCCGAACCGGAGCACTCCACCTGGGAACACACTTGTTTTTCTCCCCGGTTCCCAAAGGGAGCAGGCGGGTCCGATCCCGCAGGCTGCTCCCGTCCCGCACCATCGGGACAGGCGCCAAAGGAGCAGAGGGATGGGGAGCGCCACGCAGCCCCACGCAAAGTCTTGGAAAATAGGTGGATTTGGCAAAAGCACTGACTGCCCATCCTCCCCTCCGCTTTCACCAGCACCAGATACAAACGCAGTCGCTTACAATTATCATGAGCCAAAGGGAGCCAGGCAGGAGAAATCCGCAGCGGGGAAACAGAACCGCTCAAGAGAAGAAGCAGCGGGGACCAGGCAGGACACCAAAATCCCGCTGGGCAAACCAACGGCGGCAGCACACGGCATCGCCGCGGGGCCCGGGCTCCTCTCTGAGCACGGCCAGAAAAACCGGGAGACGGGGCAGGTCGGCAGCTCCACGCGGTGTTTCACCGACGGGCGAGGAGCCGCTGCAGAGCCCCCGGCCCCCCCCGGCCCCGTGGGGGGACAGGAGACTCTGCCCCAGCCCCGGGCAGGGGGACAGGCACCAGCGGGGGGTGGAAGGTGGGGGACCATAATTATTGTGCCCTTTGGCTTTGCGAAGGGCCCCGGCTCTGGAGGGGTCGGTGACCCGCAGGAGCAGCCCCAGCCCCGTCAGCCGCCGGGCTCAGCGCCCAGAGAGCATCCTCACCCGTGGTAACGCCAAACTGCGGTAATGCCAAACCGTGGCGGCCTCGCGGGAGCAAAGGGGGACGGGGACAGACACACAGGCACCTGCCCGGCACCGACGGCCGGGTAGAGACGTGGGGCGCCTGCCGAGGCGCACTGGGCCCAGGGAGAGGGCTGGGGAACCAGGGTGTGCTGGGGGGACCCACGGGCTCCGGGGTAAGCAGGGGCTCTGCTGCGCCGTGCCGGGGGGCGGCATGGCTGGACCCGTTGGTCTCATCTGCCTCTGCCTGAGGGTCTGCGGTGGGGGGACTATGGGAAACAGCTGAAACGCCTCATGTGAAACAGTCTTTTAATTGCCTTTTTTTTTTTTCTTTTCTCCATAAATTCACATTTCTGTTGGAAGCCTCCAGCTTTAACGCGGATTTTGGGCAGTGTTTGCAGGATGTCCCTGACCCTGGCAAGCACCCCTGCCCTCGCGTCCCTGCGGGATGTCGGACGTCCTTCCTAAAGGAACTGAAATGGAAATATTTCCATTTACTCCTATGCAGCAGCAGCAGTCTTGGTTTGATTCGATCATTGCTATTTTTCTCCCCCGTGACATGCCTCGAGCGCTCGGCGGGCAGGTGCCCCGTCTGCACGAGCACATTTATCATCAGCATGGCACGAAGGCGGCCGCTGCCCGATGAGCCACAGTTTCCATTTGAGCCCCGCGCCTTCGACAGCCGACCCAAACCCGAAGGGATGCCGAGGGGCCAGACCCCACCACCCCCGCCAGCGCTGCAGCCCCACGTCCGAGGACTGCGTTTCCCTGAGGCTTTTTCACGGCATCGATAAGCAGCTGAACAGAAGAGCCTGAGAACCCAGCCACGTCACCCCAAAAGATACCCCCGACTCCAAACATAGTTATGAGATTTTGTTTTCCTCCTCTGCTTTAAGCCACTCTCTCGGTCCCCGGGGAACGACTCACGCTTTTCCAGCAGGGAAGCGGCGCTGCCGGTGCTCCCCGAGCCGCAGACCCCAGTGAGCCCCATCCCCTGGCAGCCCACCCTGCGGAGCCCCTCTCCCCCATCCCTGGCACAGGACAGGGTGGGAAGGCCCCGGCGCGCTGCCCGGGGAGGGCTGTGGGGTCAGCTCTGCACAGGGGGGGCCTGGGGGGTGGGAAGGCGCACGCTGCCCTGCGGGTCCCCGCTCCCCCTCTGCGCCCCATCGGCGACAGGCCCCAAAACGAACCGGGGGCCGGGAGCAGCAGGGGCACACACAGGGGGATGCACAGAGAGGGATGCACGGAGGGGGATGCGCAGCGTGGGGGCGATGCACGGCGTGGGGGCGATGCGCGGGGGCAGCCCCAGCCCCACCACCAGGCTTTGCCCACCACCGCCGCCGCCGCAGCATCCCTGGCACCCGAAGGTGGTGAGAGCTGAAGGCAGTCTCCGCCGTGCATGGCGGAGGGAGGAAGGCTGCGAGGAGCCGCTGTCTTGCGTAGGCAAGAGCTGTCCCTCCGCGCGGGAGACGGCGCTCAGCACCGCGTCAGCTCAGACAAATTAAAAATCCTTCTGCAGCCCCCCTGGGGCTGTCGCCTGGCCCGGCAGATCTGGCAGTGCGGGATCTGCTGTTCCGCAGCATCGCTGCCATGAGACGGGAGGGTCACGGGGTGGGGGGAGCGGGTACCCCGGCTCCGGGAAGGGGATGGGGCACATCCTGGGGCACCCCAATATTTCCCTGCTGTGTCCCAGCTCTCCTGCACATCTCCCGGGTGCTCGGGGGTTTGTTCCTCCTCTGCCGGGGCCCTTCCAGCACCGCTGCGGGCGCAGGGGCTCGGGCACGCTCCGCTCCTTGCGAAGGGGCCTGGGTGGGCACCGTGGGGTGCTGCTGGAGGAGGAACCCCCCCACCCCCCCAGTCACCACCAGCCTGCAGGACGCTGCCTCGCACCCCCGGCCCCTCCGCAGCCCCGTCACAACCTTTTGCTGCGTGACTTGAGCTGGCAGGGAGAAAGCCTGGAACTAAACCCAGATGACATCCCTGCAAACTCCGGGGCACAGCCGCAAACAGCATTATTTGTCTGGGCTGGGGAGGAGGGGGCACCGCTCATTTCTCCCCCACCGGAGACCCCAGCTCCGGGCTATCGCTCCTCTGGTCAGAGTTGGGGCCCGTTCGCGCCCCACCGCGCAGCAGCCGCGAAGGGCAAAGCCCTTTTGTTGAAGAGCGAGAGCAGAAGCAGAGACAGCGTAATCTCCCCCCGCCCCCGGGCCCCCTCCCAGCTGAGGCACCGGGTCCCCGAAGGGCAGCTCGGCCGCATCCCGCTCCCGGGAGCTGCAGGGAGCAGGAACTGCGCACAACTGACACCATAAATCACTTCCGAGGAGCAAAACTGGACGCAGGTCTCGCTCTATCGAGTCTCTTCTCCTCCCCATGTCCACAACCATCGAGCCCACCTCCCCTTGGATTTTAATTCCCAACTCTCCCCATGCGTCAGCTAATTATCTGAAAATGAGCACTTAGCGATACCCCCCCTTGCAGAGCCCCCGTCCGGCCCTGACGGCTCAGCATCGCAGCCCAGCCCTCGCTGAGCCCCGCGACAGGTACCGGGGAGCTCGGGATGGAGCTGGGCTAATCCTGACCCAGGGCGGCGGCAGAGAGGAGGCAGCGAGCGTTAAACACTGATCCGGGCTCCGCACCCCAAAGCCCTGCCCGACCCCCCCATCGCCTTCTCCCTGAGGATGGGGGGACACGACACGTCAGGGTCCTTCCGAAACACAGAGAGCACAGCGCGGGGGGAGAGCAGAGCCCCAGATTAGTTCAGCCTTTATTCTGGGCATCATTTAAAGCATAAAAATTACAGCCAGGTCCAATTCATTATGGCCAGGGAGCAAGTGACAGAAATGAAAAGGGAAAAAAGATACTCAAATTGATGCTTTCTCACCGTTCCGGAGAAATAACCAATTTGGAACAAATTAAGGGGCTCCCGTCTCCACCAGCCTCTTCAATTGCCTCTGAGCCAACGCACATTTTTCATAGTGCAGCGTTTCCTCCATTAGCAGTGAAAATTAATGATTTCTATTATTGAAGCACCTGAAGGCGGGCGCCTCCCTCGCACTCCGGGGCTGGGCTGGCCCTTCCCGGGGGCACCGAGCCCCCGGCGCAGCGCACAGCCGGGAGGGGACACAGATAGGATAAGTGACATGGCCGGGGCCACCCAGCAGGCCGGTGGCAGAGCCAGGCTCCGGACGGTGGCAGACCCCTCTCAGCAGTGCCATCCCAGATGTGCCGGCGCAATGCACACAGACCACCGCGTTGAAGCCCAAACCACCCAAACCAGCACACGTGACAGCGTCACGGCTGTCCCTGATGCCCCCCCAGCAATGAAACCACGCGGGCTTCAGCCGGTCCCTCCCGACGCTGCCGGGGGGCTGAAGGGAACCACCCCACTTGCAGGGGGTCCCAGCAGCTCGGACCGCAGGGGCGCAAGTCACAGGGGGCTGAGAGGACCTTCAAACCCCAATCCACCTATGTATCCCCCCCAGGTCTCAGAAAGGTCAAAGCCCTTTGCCTCCCCCCGCCCACTTTCTGCTCCCGACGCCGTTCTCCGGGAGCCCCCAGCACAGCGCCCGTCGCGCTGGCAGCAGCGTAACCCCCCGCCGCGGCTGCCCTGGGGCCAGGCCAGTCATACCCAGGGTTTGGAAGCAGACACACATCTGTCATTATTTTTTAATTAGATTTTTATTTCCTACCGCTAGTATTTCACTGTAATTTCCGCCACTCCTACCCAGGCCGTGCTAATGTAATCACTTCGGAGAAGAGTGGGAACAGCCAGCCTACTCGCTCGACCGTCCCGCTCAGAAAAGGGAAAAAAAGCAATCTGTTAAATACCCAGCCCCTGCGGTCACCACCAGTTTAGGGACATCAGGCGGGTGCTGGAATGGACCATCAAAGCGCCGGTGCCGGCAGCGCAGCCGCCAGCAGCCTGCTGGGAGCATCGGCCCCGCAGAAACTTCAAAAAAGTTCACGTTTGCTCAAAATACCTGTTAGCAACCCATCGCTCCAGCGAGGGGAGGCGGAATTAAAAACCGTCTCAAACAATTTGTGAATTATACCCTTGGCTTGATGCTGGAAACGCAGTGATATTTTCTAGCCCTCATCAGACTGGAGGTCAAGATTAGATGACAGTTTGGTCTAAAAATACTCCGAAGGGAAGGCTGAGGCTGTCGGAGGAGCTCAGAGCCCCCAGTGCCTCCCCCCGGGTGTCGCTCACAGTTGAAACCAGGGGACAGATGTTCTCCCCAGGACGTTTCTCAGAGCAAGCCCCTGGCAATAAAAACAACTGCTGCATTTACAGGGAAATTCACCCAAAACAACCTTAGGGAAAGCTCAGTCCCACTGTCTGACCGGGGAGCCCCAAAGCCAGACCCAGGTCTGAGTGGGGACAGGCTCCCGTCGCCCTCAGCCCCCTCAGCACGGAGAGGAGAGGAAGCCTCATTAAGCAGCCAATTAACAACCGCAAACTCCCAGCAGCATCAGGACCCACGTGCGGTCCCACGCTGTGCTGTGAAACGGAGTGAAGCCGGGTGACTCCGAGTTCTCACTTTTTTTTTTTGAAGGGGTGTTTACAACGCGGGGGGCAGAGGATGTTCCACGCTCGCAGGGAGCAGCCCCCGCATTTCCCTGCCCCGAGCACCACCATCCTACGGCTGCTCCGGCCCTGGCACGGAGATTGCCAGCGAGCGCTTGGCACCACGGGCTCAAAATGGAAGCTTTAGTGGCTTTACAGCATTTCCTACATATTTGAGATCACAAGGCTGAAAGCAAGAGTTGGGGGTTTTCTCTTTGTTCGTTCGTTTGTTTTTCAAACCTGCTTTGCCCAACAAGTATTCCAGATAAATATCCCCGAGTAGCATTACACGTACACAGATACAGGGAAGCACAGCTCACAGAGAAAGGACTGTATTCAAAGTATTAGAAAAATCGCAGCGATCCCGAGGAGGCGGCTGACGGGCAACGCTGCAGCTCCAGCGATGCCAGCGCCTCGCAGGAGCGCTGTCAGGCGTGCCAGTCCCGCCACATCCGCGGCTGCCCGGCCCGGCTGCTCAGGCAGCAACAAGCACGCGCCTGCAATACCACAGAAGGCGTGCACGTCGACATGCACACACATGTATGTGCACACTGCACACGTGTGTACACGCATGGCGAGAACCAGCACCACTACCCGCAGGCACCCGCTGACCCCTCTCCCTGCCCAGCGCAGGCAGAGCCGGGGCGATGCTCTGTCCCCCGCAGCCTGCCGGAAACTTAGTGCCAATAATAACAAAAGCACTGAAATTACCAGCCCCGAATCCACATGTGAAACGGGTCTGAGCGCAGCGTTATGCTCCATTTGCCGCCGCAGCTCCACTCCGCGAGCCCGAGAGTGCCAAAGCCAGAGCGAAGCACCACCACCACCACCACCACTACCACTACCATCACCCTGCCGGCTTTTCCCAGCCTTTTCTGCAAAGGCGCTGCCGCTCGCTCCCCCCAGCCTCATTTCGCACAAGAAGCATCAAACATTTGCGTCGCGGGTGCAGCAGAAACACAAGTCGGAGCTGACCCCCAAATGAAGAGCAAGGGCAAAATACGGCCATGTCAGCGCACGACCTCTTTCTTCCTCTTTTTGCAGCCCTGGGAAAAATCAGTAAGATGCAGTGACTCAAACTCAGCTTGAACCCCGTAAGTAATTAGGATTAGCCGGCTGGGAGCCGAAGAAACAGGCTGCATGTGTGCCTGGGCTGGGAGGGACCATTTTGTGGGTGTACGGCGCAGGGCTCAGCTGATGCAAATAAAAAGAGCAGCTCTTTAAATGGGTTTTCGGGCAGGGTGACAATGGGGAGTGGAAATGGCCTGGTTTGTTCGGAAAGGAGAAAACCAAACGAGGGCGATTTAGCGTGCTGCAGCCCAGATGGGAGCAGGCTGGGGACCCCACAGGTGAATCAATATTCCTGTTTGATGCCGAGTCTGTTACCAGCCCCTCGCTCCCGAGCCCGGGCTCCTCAAACACCGCGCACTGCCGGAGCCCTTCGCCGCCGCTCGGTAACCCGCCTCAGCTTTTCGCTGTGAAGGAGTTACGCCTGTGCTCAAAATTGCGAAGGGGAGGAAAGACGCCCCCTCCCCATACCCTTAGCAGAGCTACCCAGAAAATACGAAGCGATTGGATATATATATCTTTTTCCTGTAAGAACCACGGCGTCCCGCGGTTCGTTCCCCTTTTCCCGGGCTCCGGTAACGCGGGCTCCGCCGCCGCCGCCCCCCGGGACGCTTCCGCGGGGTCCGGGCGGGCGGGAGCACCCCGGGACAGCAGCGGGGGGAGCGCCCCGCACCTCGCCCCCCCACCCCGGACCCCCTTTCCCAGCGCCCGCCGAGCCCCGGAGCGCACCGGGGGCTCCCGCGACCCCAGCGCGGGCGGCGACCTCCGCGAAGGGCTTCGGTGCGGAGCAGTAGGGGCGGGGGGGGGGGGGGGCGATGGGGGGCGGTGGGGCTGAGCAGCCCCCGGCCCGCAGCTCCGGCGGGGGAGGGAAAGTTGCGTTTCACCCACCTAGAAGCATTTTGGATGCGGCTGCCTCGGCTCGGCGCTGCTGGTGCGTCCCGCTCGCCCGGCTGGGCTGCGGGGGGGGGCGGGCGGAGGGAGGAGGGAGGGGGGAGGGCAGGGGGAGGGCGGGCTCGCCCGCAGCCCCCGCTCAGCCCAGCGCCCCCCGACAGCCGCCCGGTGCCGCCGGGGGGTGGGAGCCCCCCGCCCGCGGGGGCGGGTATGACCGATCGGGGGGAGGGGGCTCCCGAGCAGCGAAACTTTGCGCGGGGTGGAGGGAGCCCCCAAACGGCTTCGTCTGCACCCCCCAAGAGCGGAGTGCCCGGGACCCCCCCCCCTCCGAGGGGGCTCTTTCGGGGGGGCCGTGGTCGGGCAGCACCCGCAGGGATGTCCCCGGGCTGAGTGTCCCCCGCGGGGTTTGCTCAGGGAGGGGGGACAGCCACGGCAGCCCCCCCCCCCCAGCCCCCCGACACGAAAGGCTCCCGAACCCCCCCGTGGGCAGGGTCGCACCCACACGCTGGCGGGATGCGCTGAGCCCACCATCCCCCTGAACTGCGTGAGCCTCCTTGGCCCGGGAGGCTGAGCACGTCCCGCACATACCGGCATGCGTCCCCCTCCGGTCACCGGCGCGTCCCTCGCCTTTCGGGGTTCACAGCCGAGACACCGGCACTTGCCCGAGAGCAGCAGCACGAACTCATCCCTGTTTCCATGCGAGAGCTCCGACCCTCCCAGCCGGCCCTGGAGCATCCGTCGGTGCAGCCGCATGTCCCCGAGCGCTGGAAAAGCGCAGGGTCCGATCCAGCCACGGCATCGCCTCGCGGGGCGACACGGGTGGGTGTGGGCAGCACGCCCCAGGCGGGGGGCTCGCCCCAGCCCCCCAACTGGGGTTTTGTGTAGGCCCTGGAGCCCAGGCTTCGCTGCCCTCCCCATCAGTTTCCTTAACAAAGGCTGAGGCCGTTGGACTCCCCGATGGCAGCACCTTCTCTGGGCTGAATTTTTGGCCTCCAGAGCTTCTCAGGAGGGGAGGTTCATGACAGCACGGTGCCTTTTAAAGAGGGAAATGATGACAAACCCGCTTGTGAAAAGAGGGAACAATTGCCTCCCCCCAAAAGGGAGAGGAGAGCAGAGAGGGATTTAAATACTCCCTCAGGTCAAACAATTCAGAGTTGGGCAGGAACCCCTCTCCTTCAGCCTCAAGCAGAGCCAAAACGAAGATGTAAAGCACAAGATACAACTTCCCTTCCCAGGGGCTGCAGCCACACCAGGCACTTTCGCGGTAAATTCTGGCCCTTTGGTGCTCTGAAAAGCACCCAAAGTTGTCAGGGCCCCCCCGCGCGCTGCTGCCGGGCCAGGGCATCCCACGGGTCCTTCCCCCAGCACCCACCCGGGCTCGGCTGGCACTGGGGCAGCGCCCGCAAAGCCCCCAGCGGGGCAATGCACCGGGCACACGCGCCCCCGGCACGGGGTATTGCCTTCGGGGTCGTTAGCAGCAGCAGTAAGCTCAGCCCGGGCACTCGCTAATCTGGGATTGACAGCTGGGCCCGCGCCGCCTGTTCCCAGCCTCCCGGCAGGCTATTTAAACCCCATATTAATTTGTTTAATGTCATCAGCAGTTTGGTGTTACTGCAAGCAAGCGCCGAGCGGAGGGGAGCGCGGAGGTGTAAAGACCGGGAGGAGCGGGGGGCTTACGGCCATCCGGGGGCCGATCTCCTCTCCCCCGGGATGACCACAAGCCACGGGCAAATTCGACATCTCCAGTTCAGCATCTCCTGGCTTCCAGCCCCGCTGGCAGGGACCGGCCAGGGCACCGTACAGCCTCGAACCCCCCCACTCCATCCTCTGCCCACCGTCACCCCCAGCCCCGATGAGCCCCTCCAGTCGTGCCCCGCAGTGTCACCCATAAATCGTCCCCCTGCTCCGGCCGGTGCCGGGTTTGTCCCCGCGGGGCAGCGGGTCCCGGCTGCCATCGCCACAGCTGAAAGGGGTCGAGCTGGTGTGACACGGAGGGGTGGGAGAGGAACGGCAGCGTGGGACGGTGTTTTATGGCCGAGCCTTTGAGGCCATCTGGAGCAGAGGCTAATTGCGGGCGCTGATTACAGACCCCTGCCATTAACGCCTCCTGCGCTCCCCTGCCGGCCGCAGCCCATCGCGGGAATTTCCCAGCGACGCAGCGTGGGTCCGGCCGGTGCATAACATGCTATATCTGTACATGGACCCCCGCGCCGGCCCACGGCAGCGGCACAACCCCCCCCACCCTCCCGGGGGCATCGCCAGCCGCCCCGCACCCGGGGGAGCAAAGCCCACGGCCGCTTCTTCCCACAACGTTCCCCCTCTGCGGGCCCGAGCTGCCGCTGCCGAGCATCTTCACCGGCGCCTGCCGCTGCCAAGGGCGCCCGGGGGCTGTGACAACCGGCGTTACCATCCCTGCGCAACACCATGGGAGGCACTAAAAAAAAATAATCAAAGCCAACGGGCATCATCGCGTCAGATGCCATGCACCCCCCCCCCCCCCCGCGGCCACTGCTTTTCGACACAGGTTGTTAGCCAAACTCGGGGCGCTGACGGCAGCGCGTTAGCGGTGAGGAAACCAGAGGTTTCTGTGCAGGGAGGCAAGGCTGCCTGCCCCGGCACGGCCGCAGCCCCCAGCAGTCCTCAGCCGGCAGCTCATCGCGCGCGTCCCGGGAGAGGCAAATCCCGAACACGCAGTCAGCGGGGGAGCCTGCGCCTGCACCCGCCGTAGAGCCGGGCTTGCTCGGGCAAGTCTGCCCCAGCAGTGCCTGCAGCCCAGGCAGCAGCGGCTCGACGGGGAAGGGAGGGCAGGGAGGTGGGGAGGGCGCTCGGGAAGCAGAACGGGTCCAGCTTGACCCATGGGGCCCGGTTTGGGCACGGGCTGTCCTTAACGCCACCGATTCCCCGGGCTCTTTGTGAGGACAGACTCCAGGAGCCACACCTGGGCGATTACTCTGAAACCTACTGAGGGCAGTGTTAAGCTCCTCGCTGGCTGAGGCGGCCGGGACAGGCTCTCCCGAGCCTTAGACTCCAAAAGCAGCCCGGCAAATAGCGACCAGAACTGGGCAACGAACGCATCAATAAACGAGACGGGAAACAGAGGGATAAAAAACCAGCAGGAAGCCCGCCCCCCCCCCCCCCGCCCAGGACTGCCGAGCCTTCCAGAGCCTTCCTGGCTGACTTTGTTCACTGAGGATTTAGGGTATAATTTGGGGGTGAAAGATGCCAGATAGGATCAGGACCGATACACCTGGAGGACGCGTATCGGTTTTCTTCTGCTCTGTAACCTGAGCCCCGCCAGAAGCAGGAGGCTCAGCCCTGCAGCCGCGTTTCATCCCACCAGGCCAGGAAGGCGGGCGCTGACCTTTCCCATTCCGAGTTTGCTCAGGATTAAGATAACATTTTAAGGGCCGAATCCTCCCCCCGGGGGGTTCCCACACAAAGAGGATGGGGTTTGTGGCTTGCGTCCCCCCACGACCCCCCCCTTGCAAATAAACAGGGACCCGGTCAAACCGCCGAGCCCCCGGGCAGGTGCCCACCCCCATCGCATCGGGGCACCCTGAGTTTTTAATTAATTCTTCCTGAAGATTTCTGCTTTTACACATCTAGAGAGAGCAAAGGAAAGCAGGAGAGGTAACGATGCATTTGTCTGTGCGGAGGGTGACCCATGGCGCTGGCCGTCCCTTGGGGGGGGACGCTGCCCACCGCTGCCAGGAGCCCCCGCGCCGCAGGAGGCTGTGTCTGGGGCGCTGGGTTGAACCTCAGTTTTCCCCAGGAAGGGAAGGTCTGGTCTCATCGTGTCGCTAAGAACCACGGTAACAGCCAAACGCCTCGGCTTTTCTTCTCTGTGCTACTTTAATCTTCCGCGTTTCGGGAGCGGAGAACAATATTGCCCTTTCATTAATCCCAGCTCCTCTGCGAAGTCTCAGCTTTAAACCGTGATGGAAACTACGTCATTAAAGCCCTTTTCGTTGCAGGCCAAGGCGTTAAAACATTATTTTCCCCTCACTTTAGTCAGGATCCACCTCAAAAAAAAAAGCAGTTTAAATCGCTTCCATGTGTATTCTCAAAATTCTCACCCTTTAGCAAGAAGGCCATGATAACTGCTGCCTGGGTGTCACCGCGGAGGACGGCCACCACGTCCCCAGGTCTGGGGACATTAAATAGGGGCTTCTCCATCCACCGTCACTCTCCAAGGGGATGGGGTTCTGGGGTGCCCCAGGCTGACGCCCGTGCGGAGCCTCAAGGACGAGCAACAGCTTGAACACAGGAACCGCCGCGGGCAGGGCTGCCGCCTCCCGCGTTAATCATCTTTCACAGGGAGATGTCTAATTACGAAGGCATCCAGGACAGGTCTGCAAATCGGGTGGAGAAACTGGATGACCTAAAAATATTTAATTATCAGGAAAAGGGATGGAAATTACACCTGTAAATAGTTTCAGAGAGAGAGTGTAACATTTTCCATCTAATTTAGCAGGGCCCTCCTGGAAGAAACAGGGCAGAGAGGATTCCACCTGCAGCCACACTCCAGCGCACCAAGAAACGCCTCGCACCCGCCGAGCCCGGGGCACGCACGCCCCGCTCACAAACCCCACGCTGCGTTTGAAACCCCCAGCTCGCCCAGCGCTGCTGGGGGGGACGCCGGGAGCCCACCCGGCATGAAGGCGCCCGGGGCTGCCAGCGCGGAGCCCACCCGGCTCCTGACCTCCAACAACCGGCATCAACAGCAGCACGACAGCTCGGAAATAGAAGAGATTTTTGAGGGGTACTGACTGGGAGCAGCCGGAGGAGCCACACAGAACCCCACGCCTTCCCAAAGCCGCCGTCAGCTCCTGCGCTGCGGCCCCGGCAGCCAAGCGCTGTCCTACGAGCGCATCTGCCACCGTCCCCCCTTCGCCGGGTCTCCAGCCCCAACCCACCCGGCACGGCCGACGCCGTGGGCAGAGCCCCGGCAGCTCCGGCCACGCAGCACCCGTCATGGCCCAGCATCGTTATCCCCTTCCCGTGGCCGAGGGCTGCCCCACACGGCACCCGCTGCAGCTGCCTTCCTCCTCCCTCCTCGTCCTCGGGGCTGGAGGGTGAGAAGCGTTTGCCATGCCGGTTCCCCGCGGCCCCGTGTGGATTTCCAGGGGGGGTCACAGGGCTCCTGAGCCCCCATGTCAGCTCAGCTGGGGGTTGGCATGGCAACCAGCTACCCAAAATCTTTCATGATGCTTAATCAGCCGCGGGGCGACGCTGGCTCCGGTCTCGCCCGCGAGGTCCCCGCTCAGCTCCGTGCCCCTCGGGGGGCTCCCGGGGACCTGCCGCTGCCGGGGAGCACGGCTGGCCGCGCGGCAGCACCGCGGGGACGGGCACACACTCCAGTGCCACGGCACGGAGCATGCCGCGACGCTCCCACTGACACGGCAACGGTAAAATAAATGAAACTATTACTCATAAATCTATGGCTGTAGGAAATACCAAAGGTGAACCGGAGCCGCGTTGTGTGTGAGTTTTCAAAAAGCAGCAACAACTCGGAGGCAGGAAAAAGGAAGGGGACCTAATTTAAGGCGATCACGCAGCGACTGCAGTTAAAGGCAGTCCTGCTCCAATAGACCGCAACCGCCTCTCCGGCACTGGAAGCAGAGAGGTGACTGCAGCCCCAGGAGCAGCCGCAGGGAAAGGCCACCGGTGCTTCTGCTGGAGGGAAATACGGCTGTGCCGGGGCGCACACCGGTCACTCGTGGCCAACCCACCCGGCACACGTGGGCTCGGCAGTATCAGCCGTCCCGCGGCAGCACCGGGGCACGGCGAGAGGGCAGGTCCCCCGCAGCGGGGCAGAGCGATGCCTCACTGGGCTGCGGGTTCCCTGCGTGGCCACAGGGCATCATGAACCCTCCGTCCCCTCGGCCCTGCGCCGGAGCGGCACTGCGCGGCCTGACACAGCCAAAACGGGGGTGCAGCCGCCAGGGTCAGGCTGAGGGAGCCGAGCACCCCGACCATGGTTCAGCCCCCCCCGGCCCCCCGCTCCCCTCCCGGGCACAGACCCCACCTCTGGGGCTCGTTGCCATTTCTCAAATGGCCAGAATCCGGTTTTCTCCCCTGGCACAACCGCGCCGCGACACCGTGGGGTTATAAAAAGGAGAGATCAGTCTGGGAAGGACGGCATAAACCATGACGAGGGAAGATCATCTCTTCATAGAAAATTTTATATTGCTTACGACTTACTGTCTGTGAACATAAAACAGTTTAACCAGCCGACCCTAAATCACAGTGACAGCTTTACACTACCCACAAACCTTTGCTCGCGCTTATCCAGCTCAGTCCTACCTACCTCCCCTCCCCATTGGATTTTTTTTTTTTTTTAAACGCCTGCTCCCCCCCTTTTCTCGGCGAGAGCAGCACACGCGTGTGCACACACATGCAGAGACGCAGCCGCGGCGCAGTGGGGGACGAGCCGCGTTCCCAGCCTCGCTGGTCATTGTGACCCCGGATGAGTCACTTCCCCATCGCTGTCACGCCGCCCTGGTGTCCCCCATCCCCGTTCAGCCCTGGTGCTCTTTGGGACGGCGCCTCGGCACAGGGCGGCCGCGCAGCCTCGCACGCACGGCCCGGTGTGACCTGTTTTACCCAGCACCTCTGGTCCCCGATGACAGCGGCCGGCACGGGATGCAGCGGGATGCAGCGCGATACAGCGCGATGCTTTGCCCCTCTCCCACGCCGGAGCGGGCCAGCGGCTGTCCCTGGCCCCAAGAACAGCAAAGTCCCCCCCCGCAGTCACATCCCACAGGGCCACCAAGATCCCGTGTGTCCTCGCCTCTCCCTGGGGACATTTAAGGAGCAAAACATAGCTTTGTGGAAGGGCGCTGGCTGGCAGAGCGGGGCCGAGCACCGAGCCCCCTCCACCGGCACACGGCCAACTCCGATGCCCGGGGCGGCTGCAAGAGCCGGGAGCTGCCCGACCCCGCACGGACCCAAAAACTCATCCTTTCCCCGGGGACCTCAACCCCGCTCAAAGCTGCTGCTGGAGCCCCCCGGGAAGGGCCCCGCCAGGCTCAGTGCTCTCTCGGGATGGGGAGCAGCGGCCGCCAACGAGCTGAGACACACTCACGGGTAGCTGCCACTTTTACCATTCTTTTCCCCACTTAAAATAAATCCCAGGCTTTCCCCTTCCAAATCTGCTGGGCTGATGCTACATGGGAAACTGTGAAATATTCCATGGCTGCACGTTCCCTGTTGCCCTTAATCCACTTCTAATTAAGATCATGTGTGACGCATCCCTGAGCTAAGTGGCCATAAAATGCTATTGTTGCAACTTGATAGCAAACCAAATGGAAGAAAATTACGGCAAAATCCAAGATTAAGGATAACTGGCTCACAAAATGCGGTGCTCAAAAATAACACGAGGCAATTTCCTCCTGGTTTGGGGAAAAATCACCACCGCCGGCAGCACCCTCTGCGCTCAGCCTCCACTTCCCCGGCTCTGATGGCAGCGCATCTCGGCAGCGCCCGGTGCGCAGCACAGCTCTGCCCGACTGCCGCTCCCCTCACCGCTCCGACGGCCACAGCACCCATGTACCGTCCCATGGGAACAAACCAACCCCCCCCCGGGAGGTTCAGCCGAGGGCCAGAGCCCCCGGACACCCCAAGCTGGATTTAAGCCTGAAGCCTGGTCCCCGTGAGACCCCTCCGCCCCCCCTTAGCGCCCTGGGAAAGCGCAGCTCGCTCTGCTCCCCTCCCAGACACCCCCGCGGTGGCTGACCCCCATGGCCCGGGCGCCAGGCTGCCAGCCTACCCGACGATTATACTTGATATATATCATCTTAGTTTGTTATCTTTTGCCTTGGTCTCTAATTCCATTTTTTTTTAAGGCAAACCCCTTCCGTGGATGCAGCCGGAGCATCGGCCCCGAGCCCCCACCGCGGGGGCTCCGACCTCCTCCTCGCTCTGAGCATCACACAAGAGCCTGCACAAGCAAAGCCCAGTAGCTCCTCTGCGTCATTTTTTTGGCCGAGAGTTTAAAATATAAGGTTCTTTTTAGAATAAGTGTGTCAGGGAAAAAAAAAAATCCCTGAAGCCGCTGGCCAGCAATGAGGGCGCAGAGCGGAGGGGCAGCGCCCTGATGGGGACGGCACTGCATGGAGAAAATCCCTCCAGCAAAAGTTAACAGCTAATCAATTTCTTTTTTATTTGAAGTTACCGACTCAATAAAATCAGAGATTAATTATGATACAGTTATTAATCCACGATAAGCTGAATAGCTGGGCTTTTCAGAGGGAGAGCAAGTTAATGGGGTATTTTCAGAGGATTTAGAAAGGGAGCAGTTTTCTCCAGATTAATGGGCTGGCACGAGGCTGATGTGCCGAGAGGAGGGTTTGGGCTCGCACGGAGCCCACAGGCCCTTTTCCCCACACGAAATGGCTTTTTTGGTATAACAGGCTCATTTAGCGGAACGGAGCTTTTCTGCCGATTCCCCGTGACGGGGATGAATCTCTGCCCTTCTCGCCCCGCGGCAGCTGGGCTGGGGCACGGCGGCTGCTCCCCCCCAGTCGCTGCCCCCCGCAGCCCCGAGGGACGAACCTGCACCCCATCGGGGAAGGGAGAACCTGGGAGTAAGCGGAGGGAAGGAAAAATGTACAATTGCACAACTGCGCTTCTTCCAGGGACACCTGATCCCAGCAAACATCTTTAAGACATGAAAAAACATTAAATTTCCCCCACTGAGATGCCAGGTTATCCAAATCTGATCTGAAAAGCTATTTTTAATCATCTTTGCTCGCAGCTGAAGGGAGCAGCCGAGGCCAACCGAGCAGGAGGACTCCGTATGCTCGTCCTTCGCTAAATGTACAGAAGCTTAAAATACGGACCCCGCTACTGTTTGGCTACGAGGTTATCGATCAGCAGGCGGGTAGAAGCCGCGTCTGTCGCCGCTGAATAGTAAAGACCCTTGAAGACACGGGGTGGGCGCAGGTAGGCCCTTTGGAAATTCAGGAGAGCCTGATGCGCTGCTTCGCCGCCCGCGGGAGGTACGGGCTGCGCTCCCTCACCCAGCCCCTGCGGGACCCGCGCCTGCCCTTCCCCACCCGCCCATCGCCCCGTTACGGTCCCAACTGCTCTTCTCCCCCCGATATTTATAACGAATCCCATCAGCCGACGTTACGCTCAGGGGCGCGCTCGGCCGTGCCAGGCGAAGGAGCGCCGCCAACGCGGCTCCCGCGCCCTTTGCTTTCCCTGCCAAATTTCTCAAAAAAAAGACCCAAAAGCAGGAGAGCCGCAAACCACTGCGAGAATTAAGGAGGAAGCCAGAAAAGCCGACTTTCCCCCCTGCAGCATGGCTGGT
This sequence comes from Pluvialis apricaria, assembly GCA_017639485.1. Lineage (NCBI taxonomy): Eukaryota > Metazoa > Chordata > Aves > Charadriiformes > Charadriidae > Pluvialis > Pluvialis apricaria. The sequence goes on from CM030032.1 coordinate 5,784,143, forward strand.
GCGGCTCCCGGTGGGCTGCTGAGGCTGGTCACGGCCGGGCGATCCCGGCGAGGGCCAACACGGCGCGGCTGGAGGAGCCGGGCACCTTCCCACCGCCTGCCCCGGCTTCGAGGACATCCCAGCCCCAGCCCAGCCGGCAACGTGGCCGTTGCACCCTGATTAGTCCCCAATTAGACTGTAATTCTGCATGTTTGCATATTGTTTAAATCAATACATTAGATTTTATAGCAGACAAAGCACCACTGAGCATCGCCCTATTTATTAGAGACAATTAAAGGATTCTGTGCATAACGTGAAATTGAAAAAAATTAGATTGGCACCCATTTCCTTGGTAATTAACAGCTGACGAGCTCCGACAGCAGAGAGCAGCGGGGGGAAGGCAGGAGGGAACCCTCCCTGCAGCTGAGCTCCGCGACGCCGGCGCATGGAGCCGGATCACGGAGCCGCCGCGCACCGGCCAGTGTTCACGGTGAGAGCCACCAGCTCCTCTCCCTCTCCCCGCCAGGGCTCTGCTTTCCCAGGCCACGCTCCGGGCGGTTGTCAGGACTCGCCCGCCGGCACGGTTATCCCATGAACCTGTACCCTTTGGCCAGCGCGAGGGGCTGCCGGACCCTCCCTTGGCTGGCCGAGAGCAGCTCGCCCCGGGCAGTGACGGCGCAGGTGATGCCCAGGGATGCCAGGCTCCGTCCGGCACCGCGGCACCCCGTGACCCTTCTGGGCTCTGCCGCAGTTTACCACCGCAGCCCATCGCTTTCGTCTGGGTACACCGACCCTGGCGCGCTGCGGCCCCGGGGGCTGCGACGGCGAAGCAGTTTGAGGGGAGCGGGTTCCCCCCACCACCACCACACAGAAGCGGCCCCGTCTGCTGCCAGAACCGGGGGGTTCGGCTGGCACCCCCCGTGCCGCACAAGAGAGCTCCCACCGGCAGCCGCCCGCCCTCCCCGGCTCCCGGCGCGGCGCAGGCTCCCACGGGGTCCCCACGTCCCCTCCCGGGGGCCCGTCCCCTCGGCTGCAGACCCAGCGATGCTGAAGCTGTCACACCGATTTCTCTGCTCATCTCAAACCTTTCTGCTCCACAAACACGCACAGACAGACATTTCAGCAGCTAATTGGGGAAACCGGGATCTTTCCCTTTGCAAGGAGCCGTTATCTCTGTGCAGTGGTGCCGAGGAGGGGGGGACGATGGCAGCGCAGGGGGCTCAGGGCGAGCACTGGGGGACGGCACCGGAGAGGGTCTGGGTACGTAACGCCACGGGGGCATGTGGAGCGGCGGAGGAGCTCGTGACACGGGTTAGCACCGGGGCACAGCCGGCTCTGGGTGTTTCGGCCCGACCCTGCCCACCCGCCCTCGGCACTGGGTTTGGGGGGAGCCGCCCCCAGAGCCGGGAAAGGCAGTTTGAGGTGGGCTCGGGGCTCGCACGGACCCTCCTGGCACAGGAGACACTCGGGCAGGGTGTCCTTCCCGCCGCCCCCGGCCATGGGGGGTACGAGCTGCTGTCACCACGCATCTGCCCCCGAAGGAGAGCGTGTTCCCCTCGGGGTCCTGCCGGGTGCGAGCTGACAGGGCCCATGGACGCCAGCTCCAGCAGCGCCGGAGCTCGAGCTGCTCTTCACACCCCAGGACTTTTTTGGGACACTGGCAGAAGGGCCTTTTTTGGGAGCAGTGGGCAGCAAGAGAGTCAATTCCCAAAATGCTCCAGCTCAGCCCGTCCTTCCGTGGGCAACCCCTGGGGCCATCCAGCAGGAAAAAGGGAAGACAGCAATCCCTTGTCCCCTGTCCCCTGTCCTCATTCAGCAGTTTGCGCCAGCACAAAAGCCCCGCTGGAGGCTGTGCCTGCAGCCACCGCTCCCCGTTTTGGGGGGGGCGCAGCTCTTTTGGCTCGTTTGGCACCAGAACGGGGGTCTGGCTCCTGGTTGCGGCAGCACGAGGACACCAGGAGCAAACCGAGCTCACTTGGGTACCCTTGAAAATCACAGGCAGTAATTAAATCACTCTTGACCCAGTTGGATTTGAACTGGCATCTGCAACATGAAAACATCTTTCATCTGCGGACATCCCGTATCTAATTGCTGCTGCACTGCGATTCAACACAAGACAACAGAAGTCTATGATTTGCCTTGCAAGAAAATGCCTAATGAACAATAATTTGTTTTTAAGTTGGGGGTCTTTCTGGCATAGAGCTAATAAATTGTAATGATACTGATTATCGCATCTGTTTGCCAGCTAAGCTCCTCCACAGCTTTGCTCCACAAAACGCAAGAGATTACAGCCTTTGCAGAAATAACAGATCAGAGAAGCCAGAGGGGAAAGGGGGAAGATCGCGCAGCGTCTGCGAAAGCTGCCTTTGATGTAGCTGTAGATGTCAGTGTGAGACAGAGATTCCAGCTCAGAGGAATAGCCCATCTTTGTCTAACTCAATTATTTCATTTAATCCATTGTCTTTAATAAACACCCCCTCTCCTCCCCAGGCTCCCCCAGTGCTGATGCGTTATCAGAGACCGGCGTTAGCTGCCCCTCTCCGGGGGCTGTGCCGCGCTGAGCCCATCGCCGGAGCAGTGACTTGGCTGGGACCTGCCCGAGCAAGGGCTGGGCGCACGTCGGGCTGCCCAAGACGGGGCCACTGCTCCCGCCACCGCCGGCAGCTGCGTTTTCTCAGCACCCAAAGGTGCTGGTGTGGGCAGTGAGGGGCTCCGAGAGGAGCGCCATGGGGCAGGGCTCAGCCCTGCCTGCGCCCTCCTGCCCGCGCGCTGCAGCACCCACAGCTTTTCTGGTGCTTGTCCTCAGCTCGCTCGGACAAGGCAGACAGCGCTGGTGCCCTCTTCTCTGCCGCAGTGGAGGGTTGGCTTTGGGGGGGATCAGCCCCTCTCCCAGCGCAGGTGACGCGGGGCCGGGTGGCACCGAGCACCCGTGGAGCCAGCGGCACGCTCGGCGACCAGCGTGGTGGGGACGCGGGCACCTCGTCAGCCAGTTCCCAGCTCTAATTCGTGATTCGCCACCATGTGTGCCCCCCCCCCTCCCCGTGCTCACGCCTCAGGAGGCTGGGAAAGGTTGCCAGTGACAAAGCTGGAAATGACATTTTTGAACAGAAGCGTGGGGGAGAAGGTCGGCCCCGGACGAGCGGAGCACGCTGTGGCGGGAGCAGCATCCTGCGCGGGCACCGCTCCTCCACCGCCGCGGGGGGGGCAGGAGGGATGGGGGGGCGAGGGGAGCAGATGCCGCCTGCAATTTCCCCACATAAGCAAATCGCAGCCCTGTGCAAGCAGAACTTCACCTTGAACGCCAGAGCAAAGCGTGCGCCAGGCTGACAGCGCAGCAAAGCCCCGAGGGCTGCGACTGTCTGCCGGAGCCCTGGATGCTGGCGGAGGTCAGGGATGATGCAGAAGTACAAAGAGCATACTCGCACGCTCCGAGATTCTTTGGCTCAGTAGGAAAACGCATCCCTGGACAGCCTCCCATCGAGCCACGACCGGGACCAGGGGCAGAATCTGGAAGCTGCAGGCTGGAATTTATGAGCCCTGTTCCCATTAAAATAGCAGGCGATATTTCCATCTGTCAGTAAACGATGATAAACAGACCAGCTCCTTTGCATACCCCAGACCTTCCTCAAACAAAACCACCACCAGGGAGGGCAGGATTTGGCACACAGATGACGACTGCCATGCTAGGAATTTATGGCTCCAGCCTGCCCAGTCTTTAGCAGGAGCAGGTATTTATACAGGCTGATCCCCAGGGGTCTGCCAAGGCCAGGGCACCGCGGCCAGGGCGCTGGCACCGACCGCAGCGCCCGCCTGCCCACCCTCTGGGTTTGCTGGGGACGAGCATCCTCCCAGCCCTGCGGTGAGCCTGGTCCTGTCAGCAGTTCCTGCCTTTGAGGAAACGCAGTGCTCGGCGGGACGGAAGGTGCCGGAGGGGAGCACGGGTCCAGGTTCATGCCCAGAGCCCCCCAACGCAGACGTGCCAAAAGCCACCAGTGAGCACAGCAGCAAAGGCACCGGCACTGAGCACGGCGGCCCCGGTACCCAGAGAGCATCACGTTGTGCACACGTGGGACGCTGCTGCGACCACCCTCCCCGCTGAACGGGGCTGGATGCGACAGGTTTCACCACCCTGTGACCACTGATGCTTCGCTGTTTGCAAAAGCGTTGCGGAACTGTTTGCCAACCCTTCAGATGTCATTAAACAAACGTTTCCTGACAAAACCGGGACTGGACTGCAACCCCTGAGCGCTCCCCGGCAGAGCAGCTCCCCGGGGGACAGCACGCCGCGGGCCACCGAAGGGCAGCGGGGGCGCAGGGCGCCCGGGAGCGAGGGGCTGGCACCGGACACGCCGTTTTACAGGATTCCAGCATATTCCTGCCCTTTCCCTGGCCCCTCAACTCCTCGTCACCCTCACACCAGATAAAGGCATCAATTAGCTACAAAGTGCTTTGGAGACCTCAGCTCGTTAATCCGACTTGTAATTAGTCTGTCAGGGAAGGAGGGTGGTTGCCAAGCGTGGGCAGCTCGCAGGGGGCTGTGCCCAGACCCCCGCCACCGCTGTGCCCTGTGGAGCCGGTGCCGGGGGCGCAGCGAGCGGCACCCTCCTCCAACGGCAGCGGGGTCCCGGGGGAAGCCCCGGCCCCAGGCTGGGGACACCGGGCTCTGGGCACTGCCCCGGGTGCCAGTACCTGCGCCGGCCGCAGGAAGGACAAATTCCCTCGGTTTGCCGCTTAACGGCAGGCAAGCCCTGGCAGAGCTGGTCAGTCACTGCGGGGTGACATTCGGGCGCACGTTTCCCTGCCTTTCTGCAGGAGAAAATCTGCAGCACTCGGCCGGACGGGCCCGGGCCCGGTAGGTGCCAACAGATGGCACAGAGAGCAAACCAGTCCTCGTCTTCGCCCTCGCACCGGCGCCCGCCCGGCGGCACAACACCCACCGTGTGGCAGCATCCCTGCCATGCTGCCGGGCGAGGGGCCGGGACCCCCCGCGTGCCCCTCAGGGCAATCACCAGCCCTTCTTGTGCGCTCAGAAAGTGTCCCCGAGAACCAGCAAGAGGGGCTTAGAGGAGACATTTGGGGAAAAAACAGGCAGGGACTTGGCTCATCGGGCTCAGCGTGACAGGGATCACCGCGCTGCTCTTGAGCCGGGGCTTCGTCCGGCTGTCAGAGGACGTACTCCTTCCTCCCGCCGCAGCCCGACAACTATTTAATACACCACTGCACCTCCCGGGGTTGGCCGTCGAGCCCGCCCGGAGGGATGATGCCGGAGTGCTCTCTTGCCAACCACAACACAACGCAGGTGTTTTATAATAATTAGGTGATTAACAGCAGCTCCACCGTCCAAAAAGAGAAACCGTCCCCAACTCACAGCAGCCTCGGGCCGCTCTGCTCCCAGCACGGCATCGCACGGACGGCCAGCGAGTAAGACGGGCCACCGAGCACGTCACCCCCCGCAGGGCAGGCACAGGAGCTCAGGGGCATCCAGGAAAGACACGTCCACCTCCTAACGCTGCAGTGCCCGCGGTCCCGTGCATTCAGCCCATCACCAAACACTCGGCGGAACAAAACCATGGACCTTAAAACCTCCTGTCAAGGGCAAGCACGGAGCTGTCTTGGCTGCCGCTTCAGCTAAGTGGCTTTTGTGATAAACATCGGTCTCTAAATGGAAAACAAAACCCGCCCTTGTTGCAACGCTGGTGCTTCCTTCTCACTGGAACAGATCGACCCTGCTAAACACATCGACCCCAGACGGCCCCACTTGTCTGGTTTGCTGTAGGGCCCGTCAAGCACTGGTGTCACAGCAGATGATGTCCCAGCGCTCGCTGGGGCACCAGTGAGCTGACGGCAGGTAACAGCTCCCCTCGCACGAGGGACTTGGGCCAGTGACCCCCCCCTGTGCACACACACCACGGGAGCCCTCCCCGGGCAGCGAGAAAGCAGTGAGATCCCCCACCCCAAGCCAACACACCGGGACAAGTGGCCAAGGACATCACGCGTCAAAGGGCTGGTGGGATCCAAGGCAGCCGCATGCTGCCAGAGTGGCTGAGCACAGGGCACAGCGGGTCAACACGGGCTGCCAGGGCAGAGCACCCCAACAGCAAAATCCAGGCGAAGCTTCAGAAGATCATAGTTTCCAAGAAAACCTCCAACCGTATTTGAAAACGTCACTTGAGAGCTTTTGAGAAGTCCACCCTTAACCCTCAGCACCAAAATCTAAGCAGGATTTTGAGTCAAGAGCAGCCAAACTCAGCACAGGTACAGGAGACATGCCCGGCACGAGGGACAGGGCAGTCAAGATGGCACCTGGAGAACAGGGAGCCACTAACCCAGAAGCCAACAGCCGCTCCACCCTTGGATGCGCTCATCCCATCTGCACAAGTCATCTACGGAAACCCAAGGATGCTCATGAAGACACAGAGTACCAGCAACCGCACTTGCACATGGACAGGACCACACGTGTCCATCCGTCCGGCGCAGCACCATGGGCTCTCAGCCCCAAAACCACTTGAGGAACCAGCAGTGACAGTGGGGTGGGGAAGCCCCCAGAGTTCAGGCAGAGCAGCAAGGGACAGATGCCGAGGATATAACACGGCGTTCCCAAACGTCCCATGAATCCAGCGCACCAAGCCCAGCGGAGCAGCTGTCCCAGAGCAAGGGCAGCCTTTGGGCAACCCCGACCTGATGGACGGGCTCCTACCTTGGGCTGCCGGCATCTTCCCCTTGTTGAGCTGCTTGAGGCGCTTCTGGTGGGACTTGCCGTTGTAGTGGATCTGCGCCTGCGCCGCCGAGTTGAGCTGGATGTTGCAGACCTCGCAGAGCGTGAACGACTGGTGCTTCTTCTCCCGCTTCATGCGCTGCTCGGGCTGGCCTGGCGGGCAGCTGGCCGCCTCCACCAGCCGCAACCCGTTCTCGGGGTTGTGGGATGGGCTCAGGGGTCTCTTCATGCCTGCGGGAGGAAGGACAGACCCGCTGTGAGGACAGAGGGACCAGAATGGGGGGCCAGGCGAGTCAGGAAAACCCAGCACAGGTCCCACACCCGCGGGGTGCCCAGACTGCCTGGATCTGGGGGGGCTCCCCGAGCGAGAACAGCAGCGACATGAGCAGCAGCAGTGTTCCCAGGAGGTTAGAGCTGGAGCAGGGAATAACCCCCTTCTTCCAAGTTTCTAGCACCAGACGACACTCCTCGTGCCAGTTAAAGCCTTTCTGTTCGCTCCTGGACGGGACTGTAGTTGGCCCAAGGCAGAGCCGGGATGGTACCCAACGCTCTGCAGGCAAGAAATTCAACTGGAAGGACTCGTGTGCTGCTCTGGTGACCCGCAGCCCGTCCCCACCGCAGCAGGAGGAGGACTGGCACCTCGAACCACGAGCACTTTCTTGCCCGCGTTAAGCAGGCGCCTGTCCTGACCGTGGGGCTCTGCGGCACCGGCTCGCATCGGCAGCTCGAGTCCCAGACCCGCGCAGGGACACCACGCGGAAGAGCTGCCCAGGGAAGGGGTTGGGGTCAGACGGGGACGTCTGTCCTGCAGCCTGCGCCTCGCAGACACACTGTCCCCAGCACCCAGCTCCAGGGGAGCGACCCCGGACCGGGAGCTGGTGGGACATCCAGAACTGAGCCTCGGAGAGGCGCGAAGGTCACCCGAGCGCCGCGATCCAGTTACCACCTTGGAGCTGGCAGCTGCCGGTTACAGACACCCGAGGCACGCTGCGCCGAGACACCCCGGGGGGCCACGCGCAGGGACGGGGTGCCTGTGGGTGGCCGGACAGACCCCAACGATGCGCTGCAGAGGCGTCCCTGGCATCTTCGGGAAGGGCTGCACAGGGGCGCATCGCGGCACTCCTCGGGCATCGGGGACCAGACCAGAGCCTTCGGTTCGTGCAACGGGCAGCCTGAAACGCCACTGCCGTCCCTGCCCGAGGCGGCGCAGCACCATCCCGCACAGCCTCCCCTCCGCAGGGTGGGACGCGCTGTGCACCCCCCCCGGACACGCTGTGGGCTCCCAGTCCCGCATCCCGGGGATGCTGCGGCAGGCGATGGACTCAGCCCCCCGCCGGCTCCTCTCCGCCGCAAACCCTCTCATTTCTCCCCAAAGGCAGCACGCAGCAGCTGGAGAACCCCAAGAAGTCCCCCCCCCCGTTCCCCAGCAGCCAGCCCGGCGGGGGGGGGGGGGGATTTGGGGTGCCCCCCCTCCCGGCACCCGCGGGCGGGGCGAGCGCCCGCAGCCGCGCAGGTGAAGCGGGTTTTGATGCATTCACAGCAGATAAGCAAAATTCAAGCACCGGGGGGGTGAGGAGGGGGTGAGGGGGGGGGGCGCCGGGCGGGCTCCGGGCGCTGCAGCCCCGTCCGCGGCCCCGCGGTGGCGCAGACGCTCCGCGCCGGTCCCCGCGCGAACCGGAGAGGGGCGGAGGGGGGGGTGAGTCGGGAGGTGGTCCCGAAAAGCTCCATGCGGGGTGGGGGGGGGGCCCGAAAAGCCCTGCCCGGGCCCGCGGGGCGGAGGGGGCGGCTCTCGGGGGGGCAGCAGTGGGGACCCCCCCGCGGGGCGCTCCCCCCCACCCGCTCGGGCGGCGACGGCTGCGCTCCGCGGGGGGTTTGGCAGTGCCGAAGCGCCACCCGCGCCTTGGTGTTTCCAGCGGCCGGAGGTGACGGGGGGCATCGCCCTTAAAAGTTATATTTAGCAAAGAGTAAGGGAAGGTTTTTTCCACGCGCTGTGAATCGAGCCGGAGGCAAAAGCCGGGACCGGCCGGGATGGAGGGTGACCCAGCGGAGCCAAACCGGTGTCACCCCCGGGGATGTCACCACCCCACGGCCGCTGCAGCATGTGTCACCCTCTCCTGAAGGAATTAATGTCATTTCGGCTCAGGGAGAGGGATGGACTGGGACCTGCGCGATGTGCTCCCACCCTGCAGCAACCTGTGGAGCGGGCAGCCGGCCGGACCCGCCGCCAGCCGGCCCTTCCACCTGAACTACCGCATCATTTGCCAAAAGTGTCAGCAATAAGGTCCTTAACCTCCTGCTTCACCGGTTCAGATACTACACATCATAACTAAAAGGAGCTTTACTTTAAAAATAAGTAAATCTACGGTTTGGCAGAAGGATTTTGGAGCCTGAAGTTCACGTGCAGCCCTCCAGTACCCGTTAGGCCCGGACTCGCTCTCGAGACCGCAGGATTTTCCCCGAAGCTCCAGCTTCACCTTTCGATGAAAACAAAAGAAAATGCACAGCCCTTGAGCTTGAGACAGTGAAACAAGCGTGGCCCGGCCCTGGAAGGTTCCCAAAAAACCCTCTACATTTTATTTACACAAAACAAAAACCAGATGGATCTTTTTCAAATGAAACCCGCGGCCTCGGCCCGCCAGGGCTGGCGCAGCGGCAGGAGGAGCCGCCCCGCACCACGCGCAGGAGCTCAGCGGCAGAGCTGCCTCATCCCACCGAACCACGTCGTTTGTGGTCATTCCCCAAAACTCGCAGCGATCGATGCCCAACTGCACTCGGATGGGCAGGGAGCCCCGTGGGACCCGAAGGAGAGGGCCTTTACCAGAATAACCATTAGCAGAGCAGCCAGAAAGCAGATCTGGGAGATCATCAGCATTGGGAATGTGAAACAGGGCCTCGGGGACGCAGCGGGACACGTGGAGCGCTGGTGGGACACGCCAGCAGAGGCAGGTCCCCGGGTGCCCTTGGCATCCTCCCCCTCCCCGGGTATTTTTAATGCAACTGCATCCCGGGATGCAGAGCTAAAATTGGAACATTATGTGGACAAAGTATCCCAAAAGTCTCCCTTGTCTTAAAAAAAGGAACTGCTGTTGCCTTGATTAGACTGAGGCTCCCTGTCCCGGCTCTCGTTGCAGTGTTTAAAAGGTCTGTCCTAATTGCGCGCACGCTTGTCTCATTCACTTAATTTCTGCTGCTCCTGTTCTGCTTCTCAGGTGTCAGGAGCATGAATTCGGTGATTTGTGGCCAGGACAGGTCACTGCACGTGCGAGGACCCGCAGCTCCCTGACTGATGGCTACTTTGGGGCAGATTTCACCTTTTCAGCAAAGCACTGAACATCTTTGGGGGGGCTATTTGGCACCCAGCACCCCAATACAAGCCCCCTACCTGGGCTGAGGTGCCCAAGAGGTCCCCTCCCTGGCCAGCCCAGCCCTCAGCCTCTCTCCAAAATGGTTGTTGTACCCATGGTGCCCACACAAGGGAAGGAGGGGAAACTGAGGCACAGTGTCGGTTAAGCGTCACCCCCCCACCCCGCTAAGGTGACTGAGGGGCTCTGAGCCAAGCACAGGGTCACCACATCCCAACTCCACCGCCCCATCCCACCCCGGGGCCAATGAGGCCAAGCTCTTGTCTTCTCCATGGAGGACCATGAGCAACCTCATCTTTTGGGTGGCTCTTCCCAAGGGCAGCAGTGTTCTGCTGGGACGGGGGGGGGCTGAGCTGCCACTCACCCGCCTCTGCCCAGGTTTCACCCGGCTGATGAGCACCAGCGCCACCTCCCCGGGCCCGTGGTGCCCCCCCCCGGCTACCTGCGCTTCTTGCTGCCCTTTGCTTGGAACCACCGAGGGCTGCTTTGGCCGGCCGAGCGGGGCCAGTGGCTCCTGCTGGGTGCGAAAAGCTCCCCGACAGATGTCCAAATCTCTCTGAAATAAAAGAAGGTCAGAGCGGCTTGGGTGTCACGGCAGCGGCGAGCGCTGCGTCAAAGCACCCATCCTCCCACCGCGGGGCGTTCCCGGGATGCGGTGCCCACCCGGCACGGCAAGCCCCCGGCACGGCCCCCGCCGGACACTGGTCCTCAGCCCCGGAATCCCAGCAGACACACAGCCCCAGGACTGCAGCTCCGACCGCCAAGTCCAAGGGAGCTTTTCCCCCGCTCGTTCTCACTGCTTTTACTGTTCACCACCACTTGGAATAACAAACTGGTTCTGGGATTGCCATCCCCTCGTCCCCCGTCACTCCCAGCAGCCGGACTCGGTCTCCCCAGCGGAGGGGCCCAGTGGGCTGCCGGGCAGGCGGGTCTGCACAGCGAGTTCATCATTTTAAGGTCAGTTTTATCCTCCTGTACAGTAGCCCATAACCTCGGGTCTCTCCCCCTCTTTCTTTTTTTAGTAACGCCATAAACATGTTGCAATAGGCTGTAAAGTGCTGACAAACGTTAGACAGAATTTAAAAACTGGGCTTTAAATATCTGAAATAAGAAACACTCTGGTTTATAGAGGGTGCACGACAGAAGTCACCTTTCCAGAGAGCATCCGCACGGGTGGAAGGGAAGCGGCGGAGCGAGCTCTGCTGGGCAAGGACACGCCGCTTCAGCTGCTCCAGCACCTTTGCAGCAGCCTCTCCGGTGCCCGAGCGCCCCAGTTCAGCCCCCCACAGACTACGCTTCCCCACCAGCAGCGATTTCCCCTCCCAGGAGCCAGCCCAGATGCGCTTGCAGCAGGGAACCGGGCAGCAGGACTCCATCCCAGTGCTGGCACTGGCCCCAGGGACGTCGCATCCCTGGGTGCCGGGGTAACCGCTGAGCTGATGCCACAGCCCACATTAACGTCAGCCCCTGGAGAACCCTGACCAGTCCCCTGAGCACCCCGGGCCTGGCTTTGCCGCGCACAGTGCAGTGACATCCCATTTCCCAAAAGCCCCCGGCACCTCTAGGCCCCACATGCGCTGCCCCGCGGTCCCCTCCGCAGGGGACATCCCGGAGGGTGCTCTGTGCAGTCAGTGGACGAGTTTTTGAAGACGCCCGGTGCTGGGACACCCTTTACTTCAGCTCCTAACTGTGAACCAAACTCTTCAGAAACTGCAACTTCCCCCGCGCGGGCTGAGGCGAGAGCGGCTCCGTGCCGACACGCGCCGCAGCTGCCCACGCTCCCCGCGAGCACGGGGATGCAGCACCCCTCACCGCCACCGCCGGGGAGGGTCAGGTCTCGGTGAGCCCCTGGGCTGTGCAGGTGGGCCAAGCGGCGCCCTGTGCCACAGCTGGCCACCTTCTGCTGGGTGGCTCTGCCAGGAGCTTGTGGGGAACGGCAGCCCCCGACACCGGCAGGGAGGAGCGAGGGGGATTAGCGGAGGCGACGCCAGCAGACATCTGCAGCGTGCTGACACATTTACGCACCCTCAGACGGCGAAGGAGGAGCTGGAGATCAGGACACGTGGCAGAGGTCTTGCAGCCACTCACCTTCCATGCTGGGGGCCCCCCAAATCTCCAAATAGCTGCTTTTTAGCAGGGGGAACGGGCTTTCACCCAGAAAAGCAGCTGCCTGGGCATGAGCTTAGACACAGGGACAGACGGGTTCTGGCCAGGCTACGAAATCCTGATGAGAAAGCGGGTTTGATGCATGCGGGGTCCTTTGCCTCAATTCTGGTACTCCAGGAGAGTACCAGTACTCTGAGGAGAGACCCAGCGAGGCCGTCCCGGCGCACAGGGACCGCAGCCAAACACAGCCCAGCCAGGGGTTTCCGTGCTGATGCAGCCCGGGCATCTGCCTGGGGTCGTTCTCCCAGCGCCACCCCAGCAGAGACCCCCGGGCTCCCCCCCCGCCATCAGCACAGGTTTGTGTCCCGTGGGTCTTTTACTGGGCCTGAATGCAACGGACCCAACACACGGGGCCAGAACCTCCACCCAAGTAAAACCGCCTTTGCCACGGAGCAGAAATGGCATCAAAATTGCGCATCTGAAGATCTGTCCCACTCAGCCATGTGGAACGAGGGAAACTGCCACCTGAACCTAAAGCCTGGCTGAACTTGCTAAGAGAGCAAGAAAGCTAAAACCAGAAAATCTGATTTGAGTTCACATGATTCCATGACACTGCATCCACCTTCCTTACCTCTGGTTGAGTGCACGTAATAGTAAATAAAAGCAATGGAAGTATAAGAATTAGTATGAAAGTCACCACCAACAGCTGTCACAAAACTCACTTAAACCCCTCGAGCAATGACCTTATTTGCAGTGGCCCTGTTCGCATTCGCAAGGATCCGCGGGAAAGCCAGAAAACACCAAAAACCTTTACTTGAATCACTGCACCTCACTGCTGCCTGTTTGTACTTTTCTACTGAAATTCGCCACCAGAGCTGATGGCATGTCCCCATTAAAATTGGATTGAATGAGTAAATCAGCCAACAGTTACCCCACGCTGGAGGTGTCAATCTCAGCAGAAGGGCAGTAGGAGTCGGGGAGCAGCTCCATGACCCCGACGCTGCCGCGCACAGAGGCCATTTGCACCGGGACCCCCGGCTGCGCCCACCCTCCAGAGCCCCTCGGGTGCCGCAGAGGAGCCCGGCCGGGGGGCGGCAGCCGCACCGTCCCGCCTTCGCACAGACCCCTCACCGCCGGCGCAGCCGCCCTCCAGCCCACCCACCCATTTGGGTTCGGGACAAAGCGACGCTGAAGAGGTGGTGCTGGGTGCCCCCAGCCCAGCGTGGGGAGGCTCCTACCTGGTCGCCGTCAAAGGGAGCGCGGAACCCTGCCCTTCGCAGCCGCCGAGCCGGCTCCTGCCCGTGTGCCGCGGCCGTCAGGGCACCGCAGACACCCCTACGCCCGGAGAGTTTCCGACACTTGTCTCATGTTTCACGGAGCACTTCAAATGCAGTTCGATCGCCACTAAATCAGCCCTCATCAGCAGCCTGCAGCCGGGGCGAGCAGGAGCTGGGTGCCTGCAGCTCAGCAAGTTTCCAAAAAGCCCCGAGCGTCACGCGGGAGAGCCGGCGCCAGCTGGCAGGAGCCCGCTCTGGAGGAGCTACCTTGAGCCAAGAGCGGGCGAAGGCACCTGACATCAGCTCTGCGGGGAGCGGGGAGGCGGGGGAGCTTCCCGCGCTGCCTCTACGGTCGGACCCAGAAAATTCCCCGTGCAGCTTCAGAAAGGGGCGCCGGGCGCTGGTAGAGGGATGCGAAGGCAGCCGGCCTCGGCCGCAGCGAGCGCATGGGCGCTCCGTCCCCTGGGGCGGGGGGGCCCTGGGGATCTGCTACGGCATCAGGAGATGCGGTGATGTCCCGGACTAAGAGCTCAGCAGACGCGGGCAGACCACAGGGCCCTGGCCATGCCCACATCACTTTCAGCATTTCATAACACAGCACCAAACCAGCCCCCTTCTGCCCCGCGCCCCCCCCCAGCCCCAACATATGCTCTGCTAATGCCAGAGCGAGGCACGTTTTAGGATCAGTCCATAAACCACCCGTGGTCAGAGCAAGGATTAGTGTCGGCCAGTCCTCCCAGAGAGCTCAGGGCCGCAGGCTGGCTCCTGGCACGGGGACAGGGCACGCAGGGGGCTCAGACCGTCCTCAGACCCCAGGTCTGAGCTCCCCCCAAACGCCCAGGCTGGCTCTTACCCTCCGGTGCCCCCCGGGGTCCCCCTCAGCCCCGCTCCCACGCACCGAAGGGCAGCGGGACACCCTGCACCCCCCCCCGGGCACGCAGAGGGCATTGCACGGGCACGCCGGTGCTGCTGTGCCTGTCCTCTCGTTCGCATCAGAGATCATTAACGCCACAGGGCTGCGCGTCCCCTGAATCAGCACATCTCAAGCCCCGCTCCTGAGCCGCGAGGACGGCTAAAACCCGAACCGAAGGAGACGCTGTGGAGGGAACGACGCTGCTTTTGTGCAGTGGTGCAGAGAACGTGCCTGTCTGCCCCAGGAACCAAAACTGGGGAAGCGCCACTCAGGTCCCACCCCAGGGCCCCGCAATCCCTCCGCTTCTGACGCCACGGCGGTAACAAGTTGATTAATCAGCTTCAGCGGGGACCGAGCGGGCAGCGTGTGGGGAGAGAGAGAAGGCGGTGGTGGCAGGGCAGGCAGGGCGCGCGGGCTGCGTCTTTTTAGAATGATAAATGAGATGATGCTGGGTCCGGCGAGCACGCTGTCCCGGGCACACGCCATGGCCGGGGCCCGTTCCTCCCCGGGGCTGGGTGGGCTCCCCCGGCAGTGACCCACCCGCCCTCCCACCCGCGGAGGGAAAAATAGGGAAAAAAAAAATAAAATAATCAAAGCAAACACAGGCAGGGAGTCTGACATTGTGTCCCCGGGGGCTCAGCTGTAAATGTTAGCACAGCGTAAGCGAGCAGCGGGAGGGGAAAGATTGAGGCGCCAGAGATTCATCATCCCGACCGGCTGCTGTTCCCCCCGGCCGCTCCGCACGCTGCCAGCTGAGGAACGCCTGGCACGGGGCTCGCAAGATCACAAAATCCTTCAGGTTTCTTATGATCAGCACAAAGATGAGGGCAGAGGCACCGTGTACAAGCCCGCAGCGAGCTGAGGCTGCGCCCGCCCTCGGTGCAGCCGCCCGGCACTGAGCCCTGGCTCCTGCACCGCCAACCCCTCGCAGGACGCCAACCACAAGGAGGGCACGAAGGTGCCAGAGGATGCAGGCGGGCAGCGCGGCCGGCTGGGCTGGCATCACGCAGGGCAGGGAGGCGCCGGCGAGGTGGGGGTCTGAAGGGTCCCGGCAGGAGAGGAATACACCAGGCGGCTGAGGCGGGCTTTGGGGAGAAGGCCGGGGTGTCACCCTGGCACACCGACCGCCACGGGGCGGCTGCCGGAGGAGCGCTGCCCCGCCAAAGGGATCTGGCAGACGAGGCTCTGGCTGCTCCCCCACCTCCCAAAATAGACCGAGGAGTGCAACCCGATGCAGCCACGGGGCAAGTCTTGGCCGAGCTGCCCCTCACTGGCTCTACATAGTCGCTACAAACAGGGTTTGGTTTTTTTTTCAAATCCCCCTGAAATCAAATCCAGGCACCACTTGTGGGATGGGCACAGGGCTGGCTCCCGGCACCCCAACACAGCCCCGACCCCCGTGGCAGCTCACAGACCCATAAACAACGCGCTGATGCCACGTGTGGGGCGGTTCGCTGGCGCTGGAGCTCCCTGAACGCGCCGTGCCTCCCGTGCTGCTCGAGGCAACCCCTGCCCCGGTCGGGACCCTCACCGGTCTCCTCACTGAACTTGCTGCAATTATTTTCTCTGGGAAAAAAAAAACACAGAGAAATGCCCCGGGGAGGGGGCCGAGCGCTGGCAGCACCCCGTGCCCATCGCTGCAGCTGCCGCGAGCAAGTTCCTGGAGAAGACGATTGACCATGTGTGCAGGACTCAGAATGAGATTATCACATTAAACGTTAAAAGCGCCAATTCAGAGAGCGTTGGCCAGTGCTGCTCCCTCTGCAAAGCCAAACCAAATTTCCTTACAGCTGGGCTTGGGCTAGAGCCGGGTAAGGGGAAAGCAAAGCTGGGAGGCCTCGCCAGACCAGCACCGCTCAAAGCTTTCGTTCCCAGGTGAGGAGAGACCCTTCCCCCGGGGCCGGCATCCCGGCCAGCCCGCCCGGGCACGATGCGGCCGCAGCCCGGCGCCCGCCAGGCTCCGGCTCTGCCTGCCAGCCCATGCGCCGTGCCCGAGGCAGCGCGGTCCTAACCCGGCACCCGATAGCAGCTGCCAGCCCCCGGCGAGCCGCCGCCCCCGCCGCCGGCACCGAAGGCTGGGCCGGCAGTGGCCACCGCTGGAAGCACAAAGCCACCAGCATCGCGGTGGCGGCGGTCGCATTCCCCCACCCACACGTGCCCCGGGAGGGCAGAGAGGGGGGACACCCACCGCAACGACCTACAGCGGTGAGCCGGGGTCCCGGCGCAGAGCCGCAGCAAAGGCGGGCAGGGTCTTCCCTCCGGCTGCCCTCACTCCCACATCTGGATCAGGAGCTTTTTGGGGCAGAAACTGGCTTTGAAGCGTGTTTGTGGATAGCTGCTGACTAACACAGGAGACCTCCAATTTAAGTCAGAGCTCTTGCAGGCTACTGTGTTACAACTTAAATTAAATATTTCATAGTGCTAAGCGAGTGACATTTGAAATCCAGCCATTGCAGGGGTATCAAATAAAGATATTTGCAACAGGAGCTGCTTAAATCCATGTAGTGCTTTGGATCAGTCCATGAAAACAAGCCCATTGCTTTATTAAAATAAAAGTTATCAAACACCCGATCTCCTGGAGGAGGCTCCGGAGCCCACGCAGTGGAGCTCAGCGGGTCGAGGGTGGGCAGTGAATAAGCTGGGCCCTGCTGACCCCCGAGCCTGCCAATAAAATTCAGCTTTGAAAGCTATTTTCATTAAAAAGTTAAGACTGTCAAGGGACTGCATTACTTCTGCCTTCCCATTTCTGAACCTTCCATGACCATACGTCGCATATTTTTTAAGCACCAGGACCGAAATACCCGTGTCTCAACAGAGGCTCTCCCTGCGGCTCAGGGTCGCGCTCAGAAGAACTTAAACTCCAGAGGGAGCTGCACCAAACAGCACCGAAGCCAAACCAAGTTCTTCCCAAACCAGGACCCTCCAAGAGAAACAGCACATCGGGACCCACCGGAGCATCGCGGGGGGCCGGGCTGGCAGAGGGCAAAGTGGTCCCTGCCCAGGGATGCCGGGGTGGGGAGCAGGGATGCCGGGGTGGGGAGCACGGATGCCGGGGTAGGGAGCAGGGATGCTGGGCTATGGGAGCTGCTCCCCTGCCCTTCTTATCGCCCTCCCAAACTCAGCCCAGCAGGGGCTGCCCTCGGGCTGGCTGCGACCCACCGCCGGCAGCCGGTGGCAAGGGGATTCACCGCAGCAGAGAGAAGGCAAAGCCCCTTCCCCAAAATGAAACCTGTGTTCAAACAGTGCTCTCAGATCTCCGTGTTACAGGAATTACCGGGAGATGGCTCAGTTCTGGCAAACGCCTGACTTACCTCCCCAGTTAAGCAATATGTTTGCTGTATAAAAACACACTTTAAAAATGAAACTTTGTCAAAATATAATGAAACAACTTGCACTAACTTTCCTAAAGAAGTGCCTGGAAAGGTAAAAGGCTGGAGTAGGACCTTCTGCATCAGTCAGAGCAGATGTGACAGAGTCCAGGCAGCAGGATGGGGCTTGACGATGATGAACGTGTGTTCAACGACAAATTTGGGGAAAATCTGCTTACCAGCACACGGTTCAGTCCCATCAGCTTCAGTGGGAACGAAAGGCTCCCCGGGTGCTTTGTCACTGGGACTGCTCTCAGGTCTGCCCTCTGGCCGCTGGCCACCAAGCCCTGAGCTTTGGAGAGAAGGGACCAAGAGAGAAAAACCCAACTTCACTGCAAACGCAGCAAAAGGTGCCGCCCCGCCGCTGATCCACCCTGGCACGATCTGCCCCAGATCTGCAGCGCTTGTCACGGCTCTGAAGTTCCCAAACCTCCCGACTGCGGGGAAGAGCTTGAAAAAGCATCTCCAGCTGAAAGGCAGATGACAAGTAAAAAGAACCCCGAATTTATTGTTTTCTTAGAATTTAGAGTGGGAGGAAGGAAAATGGGACGACCCATGATTTTTTAATGCCTGCAGTTGGCAGTTCCATATTTAATGTGACAGCATCCCTTTAAGAAAAATATGTTCATACACAGGAAAGAAAATAAATTGGCAAAGCAATTTGCTTTCAAGCCAGCCTGACAATTCCCCACACAAACACTTTAGCGCAGCCTTGGTTGAGCCGCAGTGGCCGGTGCTCCGTGCTGGGCAGCATATAATCTAAGAGTTTAAGGATGCTTCACTGGTTGACAAGCCCATCTGCTAATACTGGAAGCAGTAATTTATCCCAGAGATGGTACAAAGAAAGAGTGGAAGAAATAATTCATTGTGTGTGAGACGACGAGGAGACGCGCTGTCGTGTTATCTCGCTGACAACCCCACAATACAAACAGAGATGCTTGTTACGGAGTCTGAACCCGGCACGATCAAAAGGGCTTCTTTATTCGGAGTAGGAACGGGAAAAAAAAAAAGAAAGGAAGAAAGGAAAAGGAGAGCTAAATCAAAGCTTGTGCTTACCATTTCTTATGGAAGAAACTTGTGAGAAATGCTTTCTGCAGAGCAATTAGTCACCAGGATCCGAGGGGAGTGCCGGGCGGGCAGGACCCCGCGGCCGCCACCGCTGCCGTCCTCCTCGGAGCTGCGGGAGCATCAGTGCCTGCATGGGCCTTCGCTCCCCGCTCTGGGCAGCGCGGAGGGGACACGGCCGAGCCGGCAGTGCCAGCGGGAAGGACGGGTCTGGGGAAGGCAAAGCACAGAGGCACCGGAGCTGCAGGGAGGAGAGGAGCCAGAAACCGGGGTCTGAAACCATCCCTCGCAGCGCGTCTGCACCCGCCCCGGTCTCACACCTGGGCCAGACAGGCACCAGTCGGTTGCCGCCTTCAGATTAGCCACAGCAATACCTCCATCCGCGCACCATTATTGCAACCTTTTATTGGTTTATAGAAATTTCGGGGGTTTATCAGAACCCTGCTCAGAACTCCTTCCCGCCAGCACGGCCGGGGGACCGAGCTGAGACAGCCCGGCCAGTGCCACCCCCACCGGCTCCCCCCGACCTGACCACCCCGCAGGAGGGGCAGCGCTGCCATTGCCCTTTGAAATGGAAGGCTGAGCCCCCCCGAGCCCGGCGGCAGCCAGGACCAGGAGGTGCCGCCGAGGGGCTCCCTGAGAGCGATGGGGCACAAGGGTCCATCCCAGAGCCGTGCCAGTGGGAGCCTTCAGCCTCCGCTCACGTCCTGAACCGCTGACTTGTCTGTGAAGCGCTGGGAAGGCATCATTGACAGGCAGCGAAATTAAACAGGACAGACGATAATTAATTGTCCATGTCTTTCAGTGTCTCCTGGATATGGACTAATGAAGTTATACATTACTCGCTGGCTAGAGGACAGAAGGAAGAGGAAAAGAGTTTTACAGCTCGGGTTTAATCAGTTCAGTGATAAGCGTGGCCCGAATTAGTCACCTCCTCTCCACACGCTGTTTCGGTTTCTTCGGCGTTCTCCACGCTGGGCAGCCCATGGCTCCCGCGAACTGGCTGGACTCTCTCCCCTGCCATTGCAGCGCCAGGATAAAGTTGCAGGAAGCCACTCGCTGCAGCGTGAGCATCCTTTGCTGCAGCAGAGGTCGGCAGTGTCAGGAGAGAAGCACGTGTGTCCAATTAAACCAAGGAACCTTTGCTCCGAGAAGGCCAGAAGGCAGCAAGTGTTGGCTGGCAGCACAGGTGGCAGCTCTAATATTTATTTGGGCAGCACCATTAACGTTATTTAATGAGCTCTAGTGGGTCAGCTTTCCTGTTTGAAAGGAATTCGTAAATGGACTCATGAAAAGTTACTTGTCTCCCTGCCATGGAAAACACATGGACACGGGCTGCAAGCAGCCGGCCGCGGGCACGCAGAGCCGTGCACCGTACGTGCCGCAGTCAGCTCACTGCACGGAGCCGGGGAGGCTCCAGGCGGGTTTGTACCAGCACCGCGCTCCGGTCCCATCTCAGGCTCCGCTGGCGCAGGAGGGACCGGTGATGGGACTGGGACTCATCCCACCACGCAGTGAAATTTTGCCCGTTCCCTTTCCCATGCCGGCCCCGGGTGCCTGGGGGCTGCAGCGCTGCAACACCACGCCACAGGGGACAGGGAGCCCGTCACTGCCCCACGGCCAGGAGAGAGCTGGAGCACTTACGGGGTCCCCACAGGGCGCTGGGGTGCCTGCAGGAGCCTCGCTCAGCCCAGGCACCCGCCACCTGCCTCCCTCCCGCACATCGGCGCTGAACGGGGCAGATCTCCCTCCTCCCGCCTCTGCTGCTCACCTGCCGCCCACGCCGCCCGCCACGCGTGACGCTGCCGTCGCTGCAGCGCTGCCACCGCAGGGGCTGCTGTGCTGTCGCCGGACGGTGCCTGACACAGGGGGGATGGCAGGGCTGGGCACAGACAGAGGGGCAGCTCACATAGACCCCCCCGTGCACGGCCGATGAGCAGCACAGGAGCCACGGCCGGAGGAGAGGCCGGTGTTTCCGCAGGGGCATTCCCAGAGCGAAGCTCAGGCGCTGCCGTTCCTCCAGCGGGGCATGAGATGCGGCTCCGTGCTCGGCGCTGCCCGCCAGTGAATTCCAGGCGACGGGAAACACAGTGGCGAGGTGGCCCGGGCAGAGGTGCTGGCAAGTCCGTCTCCCGGGATGCACGGCCGCCAGACAACGCAGCGCGTCCGTGCCAAGGGTCCGAGCGTGTTCATGAGTGGGCACGGTGCCACCCTCGCAGACGGGCCCGGGGGAGGCAGCCAAGGCACGGCGCTCCCGGCTGCCCCCGGGGACGGGAACCCCAGCAGCCAGCCCATGGCCAGAGCTCACCGCTGCCCCGGGGCGAGCCTTGCTCCCGGGCGGATGGGAGAGCCGGAGGGACAGCGCGCGCTCCGAACAGGGACACGCAGGAGGGTGGGAGAGGGGCTCCTCCTTTCACCCCCAGCCCACGCGCCCCCACGCTGCGTGCCCACCGGGGAGGGCGGCTGGAGCACGGCCGAGCGGAGGCGCGCAGCGTGCCAGCCCTGCGCCAGGCAGCAAGCCCCGCGGCGCCCGTGCCCCGCGCTCGCCCCGCGCTCGCCTGGCACTACCCCGGCACCGACCGCGGCCACCCAGGGCCCCGGGCGCGCGGGGATGCGAGCGGAGGACAGCGGCGAAAGGCTCCTCGCTGCTGGCAGCTGGCGAGCGGTGGAGGCGTTGCTGTTATGAAAACATGCGAGGGCTGTGTCTGAAAACATTACGAGGAGCCAGCTACATAAATAGGCCCTTTATGGCTCTTCCCTGCTCTAAGACAGGCTCTTTCACATGCGCTTGGCTCCGGCACGGCGAGGTTACTCGGCTAAAAGAGCTCTTCGTGTTGGTCACGGGGGGGACAGGGAGGCACCGGCAGCCGGGGGGGGCTGAGCCGCGGTGCAGCAGCACTGCCCGGCCGAGCCCCACCACGCCAGCACGCGCTGGGATGGGAGGAAAGCTGGTTTGGGGCAGGACAGAGGGCAGCAGCAATGGGGACGGCCAGGTCCAGCGCCGAGCGAGCCAGATTGGCATCGGAGATGCCAGGCAGTGCCCAGCCAGAAGCACCCCGTGCCTGCCCCGGGGCATCTCTCGCAGCGAGGATGCGCTCCAGGATGGGACACCCCCTGTGCTAGCCGGTCCCCTCTAGCCCCGGTGGCACGGGACTGGGAGATTACGGCCCATCCATAGCCCAATCCCACGCTGTTTCGCACCAAACCCAGAGAGGGCCGTGCTCCATGCACGCAGACACGACTTGCAGACTCAGGGCTCCCCCGCAGCTCCCGTCTCCCCGCAGCAGCCGCCCCCCCACGGGAACGAGCCTCTTCCAGGAGGCGATGCCGAGCTCCCGGCACCTCCGCGTGCCGGCACCGTGCTCTGCTGCCTCCCGCTCCCCGGCCCCGCAGACGCGCTGGAAATGGGGCTGTACTGGGAGCGATTTCTGTCTGGAGGCTCCAGCACGGTGACACCCAGCCGGCCCCCCCCGGCCCTGCCAGCAGCCGTCCCGCTGCGCCTGCAGCTGCAAACGTGTTGACACCTGAGCAATAATCTCGCTTCCCTCACCCGAGACGCTGTGGGGCAAACGGCGGAGCAAAGCGCACTGCGGTCCCCAGGAGAAGGTGCCCGCCGGCACCCAGGCAGGAGGAGGGCAAGCAGGAGGGGACCTGGGCTTGCCCGGGCCAGGGGGGCACGCTGTGGTTTTGGGGGAGCCCGCAGCCCTGGCTCCCCCCGCACGCCTCTGCAGGCAGGTTTGCAGCCCTGACTGGGTCCTGTCTCGGTATTTCCAGGTCACACACTTGAGAAAGCAGCGTGGCAAATCCCGGCTCTCCAGCAGGATTTTCTGCTTGAAGGACAAGAGCCTCCGGCTCAGGCGATGGGGGCGGGAGGCAGCTTTGCTTTCCTGAGTGCCGGGATCTCGGACCTGCCTCCACCACGGTCACCCAACCGCGGTTCCAACCCCCTGCACCCCTTCCCGAGCAGGGGGTGCTCCCGCCACACCAACACCCCACGGAAAAGCAGCTCATGTCCCCAAACGGGAGCTGCGGTGCCCGTGGAGAGGGGCAGGGAGGGCAGGGGCCAGGACGCAGTGACCGGTGCTGTCATGGGACACGGGCAGCTGCTCCGCCGCCACCACCTCTGCCTGGAGCACACCTCAGCGCCGCAGCACGCGGGCGCTATTAATCAATGGTTTCGTTAGGGAGTTGTCACTAATTGAGCACCTCCGGTGGCCGTGGAGCCCCATGATCCATCTGGTGTCAGAAGCTGCGCGTGCAGCAGCAGCGCTTTATTTCTTTCGGCCACATCTATTTAATGTGATTACAATTCAGTTTATGCCCCCTCAGCAGCAAACGTCCCCCCCAGCGTGGGAAGGCTGGTGACTAAAGCAGCGGGTGAATGATTAGTGACTCAGCGGATAATTTTGTTCATCTCATGGCTTTTTTTAGCACGGGGCGGACAGAGCTCGCCCGGCAAACCCTCGCCCGGCACCGCCACCGCTTCCACCCCCCCAGGCATCCCAGTGCCGCGCTGCCCACCTGGGGTCGGGGAGCTTTTGCAGACACGGTTCTCCTCCCGAATACAGGCTTTGCCAGAAGAGGTCAGACAAAGCTGCCAAGGGCTTTGGCTTTTTCTTAATTCCGCCTTTCGTTTGTGCCTTTTTCTGACCTGGGAGAAGGAAAGGGGAGTGCTGGAGCCCCAGTCAGCCGGGAGGTGCGGGCAGAGCGGGCAGCACGGGCAGCACTCGCTGCGCAGTTCATGCCACGCTGGAGCTGACCCGGCAGTGGCTTTTGTCAAGAGCAAAGCACTAAGCTCTTGTCTTAGCGGTAACTGATGTCTGGAAACACCAGGTGCCGGCTTGAATTAACAAGCGCTCTGAGCTGGAATTCTGCTGCCAAACACGCCAACGCTGGGGCAAGCGCCACCAGAGAGAACCTCTGCCCGTGCCATCTGCACCAGCAGCACGGGGACACCAACCCTGCCCGGACTGCACCGGCAGCCCGAGGACCGCGCGAACGGCCGCGTCCCAGCGGGATGGGGACAGTGACAGGGATGTGCCACGAATTTCTTCGCATCTTTGCAGACAGGGCAGCCGCAGCACATCAGCCATCCAAGCGCTGAAGCCAGGCACGGCGAGAGCTGGGTCCAGCCCTGGGTGGCTCCGTGCCGGCAGTGCTAACCCAGCCCCCGGCGTCCCCAGACCTTTGGGTGATCAGTGCAGGAGCACAGGCTGAGGTCCACGTCCTTGGCACCATCACCACGCCTGCACCAATCCCTCCATCCCGGCTCAGCCGCCCCCAGGTCCACTGTGCCACCTCCCCGGCACAGGGCCGTCGGCGGGTGGTCCCTACACCAGTGAGACCAGTGCCGGCCACCCCTGTCCCCCCCCAGGGAGCTGCTGGTGTCAACAGCAGACGGTCACCCAGCATCGCCAAACGCCCTCATGGGCTGGACCGACACGGCCCCAAAGCAGGTCCCGGGGGAGCCGTCCCCCGCCATGGGGGGGACAGGGCGACGGGGAATTGCTGTCTCCCTAAAGTGGCTTCGTTCTGCCTCTCTCTCTAACGATTTCCCAGCTGCTTCCCCATTTTAGCTGATAATGGGACTTCACTATCTATCTGGGTTTGAGAGTTGCTTGCCTTGTTCAAGCTGAAGAAAATCAATTCCCCTCTCACTCAAGTCTTTCCAAGACAGATGAACTGAAGATCGCGCCTGCCTGAGCGAAATATTTATTCAGTCTGGGAACAGATTTACTTTTGAACCTTCTATAAATACAGCTGAGGGCCCCGATTTAATCCCTTACCAGAAGACCTAATTTTATTTGTTTTATGTCTTAAAAAATACTCCCTTTTCCAACGCCTTGTTAGCAGGTGAAGAAAGGCAGAAATTTTGGCACCCGCCTCAGCGATGGGCAGAGGGCTCCGGGCCACGGCCGTGGGTGCCGGGGTTCCCGTGCACGGCCCCACAGCGGGACGGGGCTCGGTGGTGCCGGGGAAAGGGTGAGACCCCCACAGCGTGGGGGCTGGGCTCTGCGGGGGCTTCCTGCCCTTGGTTACTGATTTACGCCCCATGGGAGTGCTGCCAGGGGCCGGGGCAGGGAGTGAGGGGCCAAATTCTCCACAGAGGCGTCTTTGTGACCATGCCTGCCCTGCCTGGCCCCATGTACGATCCTCTGCAGCCCCCAGGACCGGCGACCACCGTCCCACGGCCACGTCTGTCCCCGTGAGCCCCCCGGGACCGGCCGCCCTTCGCTCCATCCGCAGCCAGAACGGGCTTCACGTGTCGTGTGCTAATTAGTATTCCAATGGTCCGGCTCTCTATTAGTGATGCAGCGGGCACTTTGCCACCAGCCAGCGCCTCTCCCCATCGCCCTCCCGGCGGAGGTGACACGCCGAGCGGGGACCCTGCGCAGGACGGCGGCTGCACGCCGGCCCCGACACCCCAGCCCTCGGCGCAGGCAGCTGCCTCCATCCTCCCCTGCCGGCTGTTCCCTCTGTCACCGCACAGCCGGGCCGATCGCCGGCCGGCGCCGCGAGGAGTTGGGCTCCCCGACACCGGCACGAGAAGCAAAGGCTCCGTCGTCAGCCGGGTGTGGGTGGGCGGTGGGGAATCGCCCCCCCTGGGGCACCTGGGGGGATTCTGCTGCCTGGCCGCATCTCAGCAGCACGTGCCACTGCCTTCTCCGCCAAGGAGAGGATTCGCCCAAGTCCTCCGGAGGGGAAACGTTCCCAAGGCGAATTGGAAAGCTTTCCCACTGCTGAGGGCCAAACCCGGACAGGCATTGGGGATGGATCTCATAGAAGCATCGAATCACAGACGGGTTTGGGCTGGAAAGGACCATTAAAGGCCATCTCGTCCACCCCCCCTGCCATGAGCAGGCACATCTCCAACCAGACCAGGTCGCTCCCAGCCCCGTCCAACCTGACCTGGGATGTTTCCAGGGATGGGGCATCTCCCGCCGCTCTGGGCAACCTGGGCCAGCGTCTCACCACCCTCAGCGTAAAACATCTCTTCATTATATCTAGGCTAAATCTTCCCTCTTTTAGGTTAAAGCCATTACCCCTCGTCCTATCACAACAGGCCCTGCTACAAAGTTTGTCCCCATCTTTCCTGGAGCCCCTTTAGGCACTGGAAGGGGCTCTGAGGTCTCCCCGGAGCCTTCTCCTCTCCAGGCTGAACACCCCCCCCCCCCCAGCCTGTCCTCCCCGCAGAGGGGCTCAGCCCTCGCAGCATCTCCGGGCCCTCCTCTGGCCCCGCTCCAACAGCTCCGTGTCCTTCTCATGTTGGGCCCCCCCGAGCTGGAGGCAGCGCTGCAGGGGGGGCTCCCCAGAGCGCAGCAGAGGGGCACAATCCCCCCCTCGCCCGCTGGCCACGCTGCTGGGGATGCAGCTTGGGATGCTGGGGGCTTCCAGCGCACATTGCCGGCTCATGGCCAGCTTTTCATCCACCAACACACCCAAGTCCCTCTCGGCAGGGCAGGACCCACTGCCAGGGCGCATCTCGGTGCTCCCCTGACCGCCCTCGCTGCTGCCCGGAGCCCCCTGCCCGCGCAGAGCAGCACGGGCACTGCCGCAGCGCCGGCATCATGCCAGCACCCAGCGGCGCAGGTGGCTGCCGGGTTCCTGTAAATCCCCTCGACTCATCCGCTGCCTAAGCCGGCACCCATCCTGCCCCGCCAGCGGTAACGGAGCAGCGCAAACGATCTCCCCTCCACATCTGGCCGGGGATCTGAGATATCGGCGTGGATTAAAGCGCTGGGTGCCCGTCCCAGGTCCCTCCCCGAGCTCCACAGCAGCCCTGCGGCCACGGGACGAACAGCCTGACCCCCCCAGCTCGGACGGCGGGGTTGCTGCGTTCCCATCTGAAAGCCCTCTTGCCACATCCCCACGCCATGGAAGGCTCCTCCAAAGGCACAGTGTGCCCTACACCGTGGCTGGCTCACTGATTTGACACACTTATTAAATTGCTATTATGCCTGTTTGCTAATTACCTCCTCTGGAAACCGGAGAGGACAGAAATTTGACATTGAGCTGTGAAAATCTGCAACCGCACTGCTGGCTGGGTCTGGGGTGCCCAGCGGAGCCGGGGGGCGAGCGGGGCGCTGGAAACGCGGCAGCCGCTGACGCATCCCTCCCTGCCCCACCAGCCGTGGCCCCACGGTGGCGGCTGCCCCGCGCCACAGTGGGATGGGGAGCAGTGACCCCAGGAGCCCCGGTGAACCCCCGCACTGCATCCCTGGGGCATTGGAGTTGCCCTTCCCGCACCCTGCGCTGCCGGAGCACGGATTAATCTGGGCGCGCTTTAATCCTCTAAAGCCCTTTCGTAACAGCGCTCAAAAATAAGCCTGGAGAGTTCCTAATACTTCTTGAAAATTTGGAGTTGGGATATTTATAGGCTCTGCCCTTGTGTGCGACGAAGCGCACCCGGCGATGGGCGGGAGGGCTCTGCTGGGGGGGGACACCCACTGCCAGGCCCCCGGGGCCCCCCCCAAATCCTGCCAGGAGCCCGCTCTGTGCCGCTCCCTCGCCTCCCGCCGGCTCGGTAACAAGCTTCCCTTGTTTGGGATTTTTATTTTTTTTCCCCCCTAAAAACATTTCAGGGCTCCTCAGAAGAAACTCCAGCGCCCAGCGCACAGTCAGGCTCTGTGCTGAGACGCCTCCGGCACTTGAAACGAATGCAAAGCAGCGGCGCTCCCGACCAAGATAAACAGCGTCGGTGCCGGCGTCCCTGCAGCACGTGTTCCCGGGGAGGACGAGGGCAGGGTGAGGGGAGCAGATGACAAACAGCAACGGGAAAAGTGATGCTTCAGAAATAACTAACTAACTGCAGCCTGGAGGAGCCCAGCCCCCCCTGGGCTGCCCTTGTTTCTCTTCCCAATAAACAACCGACCCCTCTGGCTTCACTCTCCAGGAACGGGACACGAGGTTTCCCCCGAGGGACTGTCCCGGTCCCATCAGCATCTCCTCCGCCAGGCTCAGCACGAGGACGA
This sequence comes from Pluvialis apricaria, assembly GCA_017639485.1. NCBI lineage: Eukaryota > Metazoa > Chordata > Aves > Charadriiformes > Charadriidae > Pluvialis > Pluvialis apricaria. The sequence continues at coordinate 5,811,900 of CM030032.1, forward strand.
AGAGCCAGAAAAGTGCGGGAGAACCAACTCCCCTCCAGAGGTGGGTGAGACCCTGCTGGGGAACGTGGTCTCTCGCCATCCACTTCGGCGATGAGCAGCACTTGTGCCGGGCCAGCCCTGCCGGAGGCACAGCGATCGGCAGGGCTGGCGGCGCTGGCATCGCCCCTGGTGGGGACGGGACATCGCGTCCTCCGGGCCAGCCCTGACGCCTCTATCTGTCCCACAGTGGGGATCGTGGCTTTAAAAATATTAATTCTCAGTCACCATTCTTCTTTTGTATATCTTTGTGACTTGCAGATTAAAGGAGGAGAGCGCAGCGGACGGCGTTGGTGCTGGATGAGACAGCGGCACAAAGCCTTTGATTATTTCTCCACTAAGACGGTGGGAATTCTTCCTGAAGGTCCGTGCCCAGGAGTCACTGCCCCGGCTCACCGAGAATTGCTGCGGCAGAGTTGTGCGGGGAACCAAATGCCAAAGCTCTGCGCAACGTCGGGTGCCAGAAATCACCCACCACTTCCACGAAAACCCGCAGGGAGCTGCTTGGGCAGGGCCACCGAGAAACGCCGGCGTGCAGAGCTCCGACCCCGTCCCCAGGCGCTGCGGAGCGGAGGGGCTGTTCAGTGTCACCGCGCCCCGGGGACGGCTGCGCAGGGCAGGGCCAGGTCGCTCGTGCTCTCCATCGGCAGAGCTGCGGCCGTTTCGCCGTGGGAAGCAGAGCCCACGCACGGCCGGCGGGACGGCGATGGGCAGAGCAGCCGGGAGAGGGGCTCTCGGGCTGCCGCAGGGACGGGGGATCAGGTCCCCCGCACACATCCCTCCTTCACGGGCACGGACCCGGCTGCTGGCAGGAGGCTCCTGCGCCGCTCGCCAGTGGGAGCGTTCCCTCCACACCGCTTGCGGCGAGCTGTGACAGCCCGCGGGCTGCCGGCCAGGCACACGCAAACCCTGGGAAATCAGCCCCCCCGCGAAGGCTGCGGCACCGGGGCAGGGTGCACCGCCCGCACCATCCCCGGGAACTGCTGCTGCCCGGAGGAGAGAGCTTGAAGCGTTTCGGGACCAGAACTCCCTCTGGGTGCTGCACCTCATCCGCCCGTGGCCAGGACGAGTGCCCAGGCAGGACAAGGCCAGGACCTGTCCTGCTCCATCCCTCTGCAGCTGGCTGGGGGGCCGGGGGGCCGCCCTGAGGTCTGGTTTCCAGTAACCACCACCGGTGGCCATTCGCAGCTCTGCCACCCCGGTGCGGGGCTCGGCGGGGTGCGGGGAGCAGGTGGATGGCCAGGGCAGCAACACCCACAAAGCCCAGGTCACTGGTCCTACATCTCTCCAGCTCCAGCAGACAAAGGGGAAAAAAACAAACACAAAACAAAACAACCCCAAAAAGCTCTTGGCCCATTTTTGCCACGCAATTTTCCAAAGAGGTGACCAGCTGCTCCCCGCTGCAGCGGGCTGCGGTGCTTCACCTGGTTCAGAGGCAGCGGAGGTCTCAAAGAGGGAGGTGAGAGGAAGGTGAGAAGCAGCCTCTGATCCTACGCTGGCGAAACCCGCCCCACCTTCAACAGCTCCTTCGTCCCCCGCCGGCGCGGAGCAAGAGCGACCAGATGTCAGAGCCAGAAATACCCAAACTGGAAATACGGCGCTGGGCCCAGCCCTGCCAGGCCGGCGGGTGGCCGGTGTCATCTGCCCCGCAGCGCTGCATCAGCCCGCGTCCCCCCGGAGATGCCCCAGCCCACCCCCTGCCCGGTGGGTCGGAGGCAGAGCCCGCTGTGCCAGCCCAGGCTGAGCCACGGCAAAGCGACAAACCCCGCAGGGATCGTCCCTCTCCCCTCCCGGCTCCCCGGGGCTCCTCCGCCTGCGGGTACCGGGTGACCCCCGCGTCCGTGGAGACGCGCCGTGTTGGGCTGGGAGCAGGAGGGCCAGCCTGCACCAAGTGGGTCTGGGGTCCGGCGCGGCGTGTGTGCCACGCTGACACATGCAGACCAAAGCCGGCACCGTGTGGGCACCCACCGGACCACCAGGTCCACCTGGTCCAGGAGGGGCGGAAAACCAGCCCGGTGCGGTGGATTGGTTTGGATGGCGCAGAGAGCGCCTTGAGCAAGATGGCAGCGGGAATGACAAAGGACGTTGGCAAAGGACCCTCCCCACGGCCGCGCCGAGCGCAGCCCAGCAGCCCCCGTCCCACGGGCACCTCCCCTCCATGGGGGAAGAGCATCTCTGCAGCCGAGCCCGGAGCCGCTGGAGTACGAAACCACAGCCTGGCGCCAGAGCCAAACCCAGACTGGTTCAACTCCTCCAGGATCAAAGCCGTTGGCCGGAGGAGCCCGGCGCCTCGCCGCAGGAGGTGGCACGGGTGCCCTGCCTCCCCAGCACCCCGGCACCCCCGCTGCTGCGGCCTTTGCAGAGGTTCGCGCAGCCGGAGCAGCTCCTGTCGTCAGGCAGACACAGGCACGGATTAGGACTTAACCTCAAAATGTTTCCCTTGCAATTTCCAAGTGATCTTTCTTATCAACTAATTAAAAAATTTCCATAATTAGGCCAGGGAAAATCACGACTCGGGAACGTTCCCATTTCAAAGCAGCACAGATCCGTTCCATGCTGAGGGCTCGGAGCCCCCGCCGGAGCCGGGCTGCCCTCCCCACGCACGCCGGGGCTCCGCCAACCCTCGCCCCGTTGGGGGTCTGCAGCCCCCCGAGCGTCAGCGCCCCCAGGGAAGGGTCTGGGGGGCGCCCACGCTGCTGCCCCCGGGAGCCCACACGTGCGGGCAGCACCCCCCGGCGCCCCACGCGCCGCCGCCAGCCCCTCGCCCTGGCACTCGGCCGCGTATTCATTCTGGGGAAAAGGCTGTTTACATTGCAGGGGGAAAAAAAAAATATAGTTTTTTCTTTTTTAAAAAAATCCAGCCATAAATGGCCCTCTGACAGCGGGGGTGGCGGGGGGGATGCTTCCCTGCCTTCAGACCCTGCGAAGCTGGGGGTGCTCAGGGGAGCCCCCCTCTGCCCCACGGCTCTGCAGGGCAAAGCCCCCCCACTGCCCTCAGCCCCCGTCCCCTGCCCGCGCCGTGGGGCGAGAGCCCAGCCAGCCCCACCGCCATGGCCCCGGGGGCGAGCGCGCCCGCCCAGCCGCGGCCACCGCAGAACACCGCACTGCCTCCCAAAACCAAAACCCTGCACCCATGGCAGCCCGGGGGGCTCCAGTGAGCCCTCCATAGGAAACGGGACCCTCCCAGGGTACATCCCGTGCCGGCAGAGCGGCTCACGGCTCCTTAAATACGCAGGTTCCCTTTTACGGCTTGCAAGTAAATTGTTGTGGTTCTAATAAAAAATGAGCGCCTGTTACCATGCAGCCGCAGACTGGATTTCCTTGAGAGCGCAGATATAATCCTTGACAGGGGCTTCCCGACACATAAGTTATGACACTATTTTGGAAGCAATCTCAGAACATCAGACTAAGAAACAGCCTTTGCACATCACAATATTGTTTCTAAATTGACAAATAGACCCTCATGGGCTTCATTACTCTGCTCCGGGTACGCGTTTTTGCATTTTTATTTTCCCTAGGAATGATTAAAGGGCTGCAGAGCTGTGGGCTCTGGGTTAGGGAAATTCAAACACCAGCCCCGATCGAGCTGAGCAACGAGAGAAGTAGTTTGACGGGATGCGGGGCTCAGAGAGGGGCTCTCGGTTCCGATGATGCGCAAGTCCAGCACACTTCGGAGAGTGCCCCATGCTTCCAGGACCAGTTTGCTTCCAGTCCTGGAAATTCAACAGTGTAAAACAACTCGATAACGTGTTCAGTACTCGATTGAGAGCATCTGTGCAAAAGCCCTTGTTTCCAATAGCAGACATACTGCGCACTTGTAGAAATACATAGATCTCCCCAGAAATGCCAGATAGAAGCCAAAGCAGGGGAAGATCTCCAGAAATAAATATACTACATAACAGTCCCAAGACCAGGGTTCCTCCCTCAGCCACCAACCGATGTTCAAGGACGCCAGGGCAATGCTTGAGGGGTATTTTTGGGTTGGAATGGCTGTGGCTGGCCGCAGCCAGGTTTGCTCCTGGTGCCGCTCTGCCAGGGCTGCGGCGTCGCTCCAAGGCTCCGCTCGGGAGCACCGGCCCCAGCGCCGACCCGCGGGGATAAACATCGGGAGGGTGCAGGAGGGACGGGCGGGGGCAGCTCTGCCCTGTCCCTGGCAGCGCATCAACGGGAGCCTCATCCCATGGCACTGTGGCCGGGCACGCCGGGCAGCCGATGCCAACCACAGATAAACGGCACAGAGCGAAGCAGCCACCAAACACGACCCGGCGGGGAGCACGGCACGCGGGAGGGGAAACACCCCAGTTTTGGGTGCGATGTTGCTATGCAGCCGGTTCAGTTTTGCGCCTCAGGTTCTGCCGTGTTTATACTCTTTCCTGCCAGCGAAAACAGACTGCGCACGTCTGAGCTGGGTGTCTCGCCTCTGTGCTGGAGGAGACGGGAGAAGCCGGGCAGGAGGGGAGGGCTGGAACGGCAGCCCCGATCCAGCCGGCAGCCCACGCACGAGCAGGACGGCACCTCCTTGCACGGGCTCACCGTGGGGCTTTGCCGAGCGGCCGGGCCCCCAACCCTCACCCCCGGCGGCTGCGACACACGTCCTGCACGGTCCAGCGACGGGGACGAGGCCCCACGTCAGCGAGACGCCAGCTCCAATAAGTATTTCTTATTCTCGGGATTATTAAACCAACCTCCCGACTATAATCAATTTCTCGGGATTTTTAAACCAACCCGGCTGGCTGGTTCGCCGAGGCAGGAGATCGCCCGAGCCGCCGGCAGCGTGAGCAGCCCGCTCCGGAGGCCGAGGCGAGCCCAGCGCCATGCGGAGCTCGGGGATGCTCGCGCACAGGGCGCACAGCGGGAAGTCACGGCTCGGCGTGACGTCACCACCCCGATAACACACAGCAAAGCTCTGTACATTTACATACCGGGCTCTGCGCTCAGGGTTAGACGAGTCTTTTTTTTTTTTTTTCTCTAATGCACGTGGCAGATTACAGAACAAGCAAGAAACCCCACAGCACGCGTTATCACCAGCCCGACTCTGAACTCTACGCGTGGCAGGAGAGTTTCTCACGCCGGCAGCTACCGAGGGACCAGAGCAGTTCCCTCCCATCCCCACGGAGCCGTTTCAGCCGAGTGACAAACATCACTCAGAGAAGCCGATGCGGGGCTGGATGCTCCATCGGAAAACACCTGCAGCCACTTAAAAAAAAAAAAAAAGTCAATGATTTGACTTGCACTGCTGCAGAAACTCCCGGCCAGGCTGGCGGCCGGGGACAGAGCCTCATTTATTTGCGGACTGTCCATACAGCGGCACTGCCCATTGATGCTATTTTCAGGCACGGTGCCCCACATGCAGACACAGCAGCTTACAGAAAACGTCTCAGCTCCCCGTTCAGACACCCCAGATAGTGACAGAGATGAAGACGATTTCTGCGCGGCGCTGAGCAGCGCAAGGCCAGCTCCTGCCTCTCGCTTTCACTGAAAACTGCTGCCGTGCTGCCGGCTTGCACGGGACCCGCGGACACGTCCAGCCCTCGCAGGAGCAGGCAGCTCAAGCAGCAAGGTGGCAACAGAGCTGGTACTGATCCCCTTCACCCCAGTGAATTAACATCGGAGCCCCTTAACCCTCCAGGAACGCAAAGCTGGGCCCTAGACCCCTTACCTTCATGCAGAATCATCTCCTGTATTTAAGATGCGCTTTTTAGCTTTGTTCTGAAAATAAAAAGCAGCCACACGTGCCGAGGAGAGCTGGCAGCTCAGATTCTGTGCGAGAAGCTCTTTTCCCACACGCGCATCCAGCGTGATCGGCACTGGCAGCCCTGCCGCTGCACTGTGAAGGGCAGGCGCTGGCGTGCCCCGGCTCCCCGGGGTTCGCTCTCGGGCAGAGGGGAGCTCCAGCCCTACCCCCCCGCCGCACAGCTCATCAAAAGCTTCAGCGGTACCTCACTGCTGCTTCAAGTTAATAGCGAAGTATATTGATAAAAGCTGAGGAGAGAGCGGGCGATCTTCCAGATGCGGACGCTGCTTCTGTGTCCAAGTTCAGTCCCGCTCGGCGGGCGGCTCTGCCGGTGCGTGCCCGGTAAGGAGGACCACGCTCCGGCCGGGGCTGCAGCCACCCCGCGACACAGCGCTCACCGCCCCAACGGCTAACAGAACGCTTCTGTAAGGCTTCGGTAAAAGTCCTTTTCTTTCAAAGCCGAGTACCCCTTGTGGAGACAGCCAGAAAGCCTCAGCTCCATTTCCAACGCAAACCTCAGTCAAAAGCAGGGACGTGAGCAGCCCCGGGCGCCCTGCGGCCGAGCCGCGGGACACGCAGGGTGCGCTGCGCACCCCGACACCCTGGGCCAGCACAGCGGGGCCCACGGCCACGGCCCCCGCCGCCCACCCGTGGCCGCAGCCCGCGCGGTGCCGCACGCCGACACCGGGGCCCGGGCGCTGCCGGCAGCCCCCCGCCCGCGGGCATGGCACACGGCGCGCCCCGATGGCGCGGACACCCCGGCAGAGACGGGGCTGGGGGACCGCCCGCCGCAGCCCCCGCCGGTCCGCCTCGGGGTGCGAAAGGCAGCGCTGCGCAGGGGGAAGGGGCTGCAGCCGGGGCCTGGGGCGAAGTTCCTCTGAAGAAGTTCCCCCCCTGACCCGACACCCCCCCGGGGGGACGGGGGGGGGGAGGTCAGCGGAACCGGGGGCTCTGCCGCCCCCCCCGCCGCCCCCGCCGCGGTGCACGGCGCTGCGCAGCCGGGCTTCCCGCAGAGCCGGGATGGAGGGGGGGGGGGGGGGGGGGGGGGGGGGAAGGGACCGGAGCATCCCCCCGGGCGGACATCCATCCCTTCTGCCGGCGCCCCCCCCAGCGCATCCCCTTCCCGCCCCCCCCACCCCCCCCGACAACTTTGCTGCGGCCGCAACTCTCCCGGGCCCGCAGCGCGGCCGCCGCGGGCCGAGCGGGCACCGAGCACCGGCGGTGCGGCGGGAGCCCGGGCCGCCCCCCCCCGCCCGCCCTACCTGCCCAGCCGCCCGGCTCCGCCGCCGTTTGCAGCATCCTCCCGCCGGCGGCTCGCTCCCGGCTGGGCGAGCGCGCTCCCGGAGGAGGAGGAGGAGGAAGAGGAGGAGGAGGAGGAAAGCGAGGAGGAGGAGGAAGGGGGGGATGAAGGCAGCGCGCGCCGCCGCGGTGTGTGTCCCCCCCCCGGCGCCGTGCGCCCGTACCGGGTGGGAGGGGGGAACCGCAGCGGCGCATCCCGGTGCTGCATCCCGGGGGGGGGAGCGCCGCGCACCCCCTCGGGCCGGGCCGGGCCAGGGCTGCCGAGATGCGCGGCGGGCGGCGGAGCGGGGTCGGCGGGACCCCCCCCCGGGCTGTGCCGCCGCAGCCCCCGGGCACCCCCGGAGAGGGGCAGAGGCTCCCCAGGCCCTTCCCGGCGGGGCGGGGGGTCAGTGGGGAGCGTGGCTGGGCACACGGAGGAGGGTGACCCAGCGGCGCTGGGGGGGGCACCCCGGTGTGGGGGCACAGAGATGCCCGGGGCCACCAGCGCCCCGGAGCGGGGGGGTCGGGACTCGTCTCTGCGTGCTCCGCGGGGCTGCCCGGTCCCGTACCCCGAGCGGCAGCAGACAGCCCGGCTGCCCGGGGGCTCTCGGGGGGGGACGGGGCAGGTGGCGCCCCCGGACAGCCCCCGCCCGACCCCTCCGAAGGAGCTGGGGGAGCCCCCGCTGCTCCGGGGGGACGGAACGGCGCGGGGCCGGAGGGGACCCGCGGGGAGACGCCGTTGGCTCTTCACTCATCATTGCGGAGCGCAGGGCACCCGCCAGGCCGAGGCGCCTTCGCTGGGGTGCAGCTGGCTTGTGCTAAGAGCAATGGTTTTTTGAGCGCAAAAGCATGTGTTCTCCTATCGTTGTCATTGTTGTTAATATTTTAGCAGCTCCCAGAACCTTTAAGCGGGGCCACGCAGTGTTGACATAGAAGAGCAGATATAAAAAAGACCCACTCCCTGCCCCAAGGAATATACTGTCTAGACGTGTTGTATAATCACATTTTGCCCTCCTCCAGGACATTTTGCAGAGGATCTCAAAGCACTCCACAAAACTGCTAATGAAGCTTTGTGGCCCGGCTGCGAGAGAATTGCTCTGCCCTCCTGGGCTCTCTGGCCAAGAGCACTCTCCTCCAGAGCAGACGCACTCAGGGGTTCTCATCCCCGGGAGCTCTCGCCCGCTTGCTGCTTTGCCTCCACTAAAAAGTGGAACTGATGCCAAGATGAGGAAGTCCACTCAGCCCCGTGGAGGCTGCTGGAAGCGAGGGCAGACCATGTGCTGCTCTGAGCTCCTCTGAGCCCGTGGAGGGCTACAGCTGCAGGAGGGCTCGAGGGCCCCCAGCTACCAGGGAGGTGGAAACCAGGAGCAGAGAGACCAGGCTTTGAGCTCCTCTCCAGCCCGGAGCAGCTGTGGCTGCCCCATCCCTGGAGGTGTCCAAGGCCGGGTTGGACGGGGCTTGGAGCAGCCTGGGCTGGTGGGAGGTGTCCCTGCCCAGGGCAGGGGGGTGAAACTGGATGATCTTTAAGGTCCCTTCCAGCCTAAACCATTCTGTGATTCTATTTCTAGGCCTGTAGATCTTGGAACACGAGCGGAGGGCCCAGCGGCACTGGGTTACGCCTGCCCACACCAAGACCCCCTTTCCTTGCTGCCACCAGAACCAGGGTCAGGTCCTGAGCGTCAGCAGTGCAGCACCCCCGAGCCTTGGCGTGGTGCTTGTTATAAATTACTTTGATTTTTAAGAATCCTTTCTCCAAAGCTTGGCGCATTTATTTTCTGTGCCATCTGATTTTCACAATGTAGGGTGGTTTTTTTCCTCCTATAAATAATTACAGGCACTCTAATGGATCTCAAACCTTGCATTACCTTAGCTGTCAGGAGCTTGACGATTACGGTGTAGCCTTCCTCTCCAAGGAGCAGAGACAGGGCTGCAGCTCCTCCACAGACTTTTTTCATTCACATTAACCCTTACAGCCTCGTCCTGCCTCCGCCACGCTGCGAGGAAGGGGGCCGTACTCCCCCCATCCAGGTACGGGAACCGGGAAGCCCGGGGATGAGGTCTCTCACCCAGCCCACCTCTCCCGGCGTTCCAGCACTGGGGAGCACGGATGAGTCGCTCCCCCTCCGCAGTAACTGCTGGCTTCCCCCTCCCGACGGCGGCCGTTCACATCACTCACAGTCTAACGCAGTACTCCACTTGCCGTCTTTCCCATCTCCTGATGGGGTATCGCCTGATAGTATATTGAGCAAGCCTGCATGCAGGGAGTTTTTTAATTAAGCTGAACTTTCGTGCCCACTGTAGCCCGGCCCTGTGAAGGGACCGAGCCAGTGACACTTCGCTGTGTCAAAAAGATGAGTGGGAATGCCGGGCGGGAGGGAGGAGGGAGCTGTTCCCACCAGTGGGTCGCATCTGATCGGCTCCTGCAAACTGTCCTCAGTGGGACCCTCTGGGTCTGCGCCCGCCGAGAGGAGCCCGGCTCTGCCCAGCACTGCCTCCCCACCACGCAAACGCACTTTGGTGATTAAATTCCTCCTGAAAATGTTTTCAACTAAAGTTAATATCATGATCTGTTCTTTATTTCCCATGCAGCCCTGCCCAGCCCTGTCTCGCTCCCGCACAGACCCAGTCTCAGCTGGCTCAAAACAAACTCGAACAAGCTGCAAGCGAACTTGTTTTCCCATCAGAGACATGGCAAGGCGAGACTGCGATACGCATCTCTGCAGCGCTGGCTAATCCTCCCGGAGACACCTCTGTTCTTGTGTCTCGTTCAGCTTCTCCCCACGATACCGTTTGTGCCAAGGCCAACGGAGACTCGTCACCCTCGACCCTCTTAGTTTGCTGCAGATATTTCTGAAAAAGGAAGACAAATCTCTAAACAAAGAGAAGGTCGTCTCCAGCTGCACCAGACTGAAATGCTGTGGGACAGATTAGCAGAAGGAACAGCACATCCAAATCCTCCATCTCGCGGCAGTTGCTCACAAAGTTTCCCCCACCCCCGTGCTCGTTTCTTTACAGCGGCTTTTTGCATTGAAAAGAGAAGGAATCAGCCTGCGAGGGAACGAATGGGCACTCCTCAGGGCTGAAGCTTCACCTCTCCTCGGGTTCGGGGAGCTCAGCACCCCTGCATTCAGTAAATAAGAAGTTTTACAATTAACCCTACATCCTCGTGGCAGCAGGGAGCTGCATTATCAGCCCCTGGCAGCTCCGAGCATCTCACCGCACAGGGAGGTGCTGGCACTGCCCGGGGACGCCGCGGTGGCACCTCAACAGTGAGCCGGGTGCCAGGTGGGGTGACAGGGGAGCCGAAGGCTGTCCAGGACGTGATGCCATTGAGACATTTGTGAACCCAGACATGGAAGCCCTAGGACGACAAGTCCTGCCCATGTCCTGCCTGGAGAGCCCCACGCTTCTGCGCAGCATTGGGGTCCCAAATCACAGGTAGGCAGGAAGGGGGAAGACGAGGAGGAGCCCAGCTCCGAAACCCACAGTCCCGACCCTCAGCTACGCCTGCCGCGAGGTACCGCTGCGAGCACCCGTGTCGGACCAGGAGGGACAGCGAGCGAGTCCTTGACAGCAATTTTAAGCTGATGATTGCAAAGCCCCTGCCTGCACTGGCCAGCTCTGCGAGGAGCAGCCCTGAGCATGGAAAACCATCCCTGGGGGTGCTGGCCCCCCGCGTGCCTGCAAACACCGGGGTGCGGAGCCGGTGCCATCACGGGCTGCCGCTGCCAGCGTGGCAACTTGTGCGTGGTTCATGAGCGACGGATGCGCCCGAAACAGCTGCTCAGGGTCTGCTGCGCCCTGTGGAGACACAAGTCGGCAGCTCAGGTGCTGCCAAAGTGCTCCCCGCCAGGGTCAAGAGCCCCCCAGCCTCCGCCGGGGGGAGGCAGACCCCTCCTGCAGCACCCACCGGGGTCCCACCGGCACTGCCTGGCTGCGGTGCTGCGGGCTGGTGGTCCCCGTCCCCAGCATCGCTGCCTCCCAGGCAGCAGGGGACCGGTGCCAGGCAGAGCCTCTCCCTGCCTGGGCTGGTGGGCACTGAGGCCCACGGGAGGGCAGGCGGGGGGGGACTGTGCCGCAGGAACCGAGCCGGGGTCCCGCAGCCCGGGGAGGTCGGTGTGGGGCGGCTCTGTCCCGGCATCGCTTTCCAGGAAGCCTCGCTGTCTCCTCGGCCGCCGCGCTGAGCCGTGCCAAGCTGCTCCAGCAGCTGCCGTGGCCGTTCAGCAGCTGCTAAGCCTATAATTGCTCATTGAGTCATAATTTTTTTTTTTTTTTTTGGTGAAAGCAGCACTGTCAGGGAATTAAAATCTTTTCAAAAGCCCATAAAAATTTCATAATGTTCCAGATCCAGATCAATGGGGGTTAGCGTCTTTACAGCCAGGAGAAGGGGGCAGGCGGTGGGGAGACAGGCAGCAGAACGTCTCAACAGCCGTAACTGGTTAGAGAAACACCACCGCTGGGCAGCCCCGGCCCGCGGGAAGTCATCCTTGCCTTTGCACCGAGGCTGCACTGACCCTGCCCAGCGCCCGGCACAGGACAGGGTAGGTCCTGGGCCATAGTCGGGGTGTGAGGACCCATCTTTGGTGGGCTCCAGGTTGTTCGCCTTAAATTCCCGTGGCGCACTGCTGATGCGGGCAGTGGGACGCCGGGACGTGGGCACGGCAGCACCGCCAGCCTCCAGGAGAGCAAGAAGCCGCCGCGGGGCGAGGGAGGGTCTGAGCAATTGCAGGGTCCTGGCACTCACGCCCGTTAGCTGAGTGAGCAGATTACCTGGCTCCGGCGATGCGCTGATGGACACGGCAGGCAGCGCAGACGGGGAAGGCACCGGCCCAGCAAACACCCGCATTCAGATTCAGGGAGGGCCATGGCATCCTCAGGGGCAAAGATTTGCGCTCCGTAAGAGTTGTTGTAAAAATGGGATAAGCTTTTCCACTCATACAGCCCCTTCCACACGAGCACTTTGCAAATAGCTCATTAATTAAGCCTCAGCACTCTTCTACCAGCAGCACCCCAGGGCATGTGGTTTGAAGAGCAACCCGTGGTCCAGCAGCACTCTCCTGTTGCTTTTACCCACAGGGCGAGAGCGATGGGACAGTGACCTGTCTGCGCATCTGTCCCCACGCCCCACAGACACCTCACCTCCGCAGTGACGGCTCCACTTCTGCCACCGAGCTCTGGCTCTACCAGCACGTCACTGGGGCAGCAGGACAAGGGCAGAGACCCAGCCCGGGTGCCAGAGGGGTCGGCCACCCCAACACCCGCATCGTCACAGCGCGTGTGGTTTCACCGCAACCCTTGCACCACTGGGGCGGTCTGGTTGGGAGCAAAGGGAGGATGAAAACCTCAAAGCCATCTCGGGGCGTATCAGAATCTCGGGCACAAAAGATGCCTAACCTGAGCCTACCAACGCTTGGGACAGGGAGCGTGCTCGCAAAACCTTTGGAAACCAAAAGGCAGCAAGAGGAGCGCGTTGTCCGTCAGGGAGGCGCTGGGGAGTTGGAGCCCATCCCTCCATCTGGGGCAGCTGGTTTATGAATTTTGAATGTTCGCAGCAGCTGATGCTCTGCAGCTCTGCTGATCCTGCACCGGCTGCGTGGGATCCATCCCTGTGGGGAGCCTGGCAGTGCAGCCGCGCTCGGTGTGGGTGCCCTGGTCCCGCAGAGCGGTCTGGAGGCTGCCCCATGGCAGGGGATGCTCCAGCGCCATGGCAGGGGATGCTCCAGCAGGACAGAGCCCGTGGCCCTGCGCACAGTCCAGCGCCCGCCCCCAGCGCCCCGCAGCAGCTGGGAGGACCAGGGGCTGTTGCATGATTTCAAGAACAAGCAGCAGGGACAATCGAGCCCCAGCGGGGCTGTTGTGAGCGACACTCGGTGTTTACAGGTTACCGAGGCACCGCGCGCTCCCACCGGCAGCCCCCGCTCCATCCCCGGCACCCGCTATTTTTAGCACAAGCGCGGATCTGACTTTGATCGTCCCTCTATTAGCTTTGTAAAATATCCGGCCAGATAAGCACGTCACACAGCCTCCGCAGCACGGCTCCGCCGTAACGCGCTTCGCAAGGAAGGGCTCAGGCGCGCTGGCTGCCACCGGTGGGGCCGCGGCGAGGAACCGGCATCGGGGGTCAGGAACCCACCCGCCGCTGGAGACGAAAAGACGCACAGAGCGGCCGTGCTCCCATGCCCCGGCAGAGCCGGGCTGTGCGGGACAGCCCGGGATCCACACAGCCACTACCACCCCGGCACCGGCACCCCATGGGTGCTGCAGGCGCAACGGGCCCCGTTTTCTAACGGGGGCACAGACACAGGTCAGAGCCAGCACTGCCGGGGGTCCGGCGCAAGATGGGCTTTCTGCCGAGCTGAGCTCCCGTGGGTGCAGGAGACCCCCTCACTGGGTGCAGGGATAACAGATGGACCCCAGCACAGGGTCCTGGAAAACTGCCCCCCCCCCCGCCCCAGCGCCCGCTGCCCCGTGCCAGTGCCGCGCATCGCTGCCTCGGCCGCGGCTCCCCAAAGGCCGCCTGAGCGAAAGAGGCACCAATAACTCATCGTTAGTGGAGAGACTTCTATTATTTTTATGGCAGTTGTTCATTCCTTCCTGTTGTAACTTTTAATTAAAATCTACAGAAGGAAGATAACTAGTCCCTCTGCATAATTGCGGGGAGTAAATTTTATTGTATAGAAAAGTGGTTTTAATTTTTAATAGACTTATTTTTAAGGAAGAGCAACATTTTGAAGGGAGCTGTGAGCTCTGGTAACGTTATCAAAGGCGGGAAGAGGAACAAAGATGGGTTTATTACATGTTTCCTATAAAACTGTTATTTTAGGGGAGTTTTGTGCTTCCTCCTAATGAGAGATGAATTGCACCAGCTTCGTTTGCTGTAGGAGGAAAATTAAAATGAAACTGATAAGAGGCCCAGCCTCTAGCTTCTGACTTACCTCCCAATTATAAATGAAAGCTCACAGGCATTCCAGAGATGGGACTTGATGTCTACATTAATTATAAATAAATTATCTACACTTAATGTTTAAATGAAATTCCAGATAAAGCTTTATATTTAGAAGAGCATTGCATCAGTGCATAAATATTTATGCAAGGAGTCTGGATGAACTGCGGCTGCTTTGGCGTGACGTCGGAGCCGGAGCGGGGACCTCCGGCCGTGCGCTCGGGGGGAGCGGAGCCCACCAGTGCCAGGAGGGGAGCGGGACAGTCGGGGCCCAAATCCAAACTACTGCCAGTGTTTGGAGCAGGGAGGTAGCGGGACACGCTGGGGCTGTGCCGGGCTGTGGCTGGCGACATGCAGAGCAGCAGAGGCATCCCCTGCATGGGGCCAGGGCTTCCCCCATCTTTCTCCCACCCCTGGGACCCAGTGCCCACATCCCAGTGGGACCACTGAGGCGAGCGGTGCTGGAGCCAGGGGAGTTTTGCCCCCACACCACGGGGCAGGGGGGCACACCGGAGCCCCAGGGGGAGCAGCCCCAGCCCCAGGTGGTACCTCAGGTGACAGTGACGGGGAACTGGCGCCATAAACCTGGCAGCCCCAGTATGGGTGGGGGCTCCATACCTGGGCAGCGCTGCGCGTCTCCGGCTGGTGGATCACAACAGCTTCCACAGGACACGGCGGGACCAGCACAGGCCCACAGAAAGAAGTCTGGGTCCATGCTGTGGGGACGGCTGCTCTCCCAGCCCCATAGTCCCCTACTGCCAGCGGAGCCGCACACCTCTACCAGTTCCCAAAGGCTTCTCTTGCCTTGGGGCTCAGGAAACATCACCGAGGCCAACTCCATCCCAGCAACAGCCAGAGCCATTCCCCACAGAACAAACCTGGTCCTCTTTTCCACCACAGCAGCACCACTCACCCTTAAAGCCTCAGCCCCAGGGTGGGGGAGGCTGAATGGCCCCACCTGGGCATGGGGGCTCAGCTGCCCTTCCCGCCCTGCCTGCACTGCCCGCCCTGCCTGCACTGCTGCCTGCACTGCTGCCTGCCCTGCAGGGGAGCTGCCAGGACCCCCTTTCCCAGAAGGTAAACTGAGGCAGAGAGAAAAGCTCTGATTTGCTCTACACCTTCCGGTATTATCCACAATCACTGTAGCAACAAGGACAATGAGTTTCATAACAGGAAACAAATGCTGTTTTCCATCATGCCCTGTCCCCGCCGTCCCAGGACCAAAGCCACCCCAGCTGCCCCCACCTGCACCCCGAGCCCTCAGTCCTCACAGTGAGAGGGCATTTCGGAGATTTTCAGTTCCCCAGCAGCAAGAAGGGGACACCATCCGCACCACGGCATCTTTCACGGCTTCACCTCAGCTGCTGCAGGAAGTTTTACGGCTCGTACAGGTTTGCCATTTGGCTCAGGCTTAAAAGGAGACCTTTTCTATGCTTTGCTGCAGCCAGGGTGGAAGAGGAGAAATTTGACAGGCCCGTGGCTCAAAGCTGTGTAGAAAACCAGCAAAAGAGAATAAATAAAGGATGACTGCAATCGTTCAGCCCTCAGTCACTTGGGCAGAAGTGCAGCCAAGGTCCGGACGGGACCCAGCACGCTCAGCAGCCGCAGCCGAGGTGGGACATCGTCCCTGGGGACACGGGGGAGCCCGTGCCAGCAGCCGGCCGTGAGCAGAGGTGCCGCCCCGGGCACCCGGGATGCTGCCCTGGGTGCCCGATGGGAAGCCCGAAGGAAGCAACCTTCTCCCTGTGGCCGGGCGCTCCCGGCCTGCCTCCCGGAGCTGCTTCACGCCATCGAAAATCCGGGGAGCAGCAGCTTTCCAGGGCCCTAAATGCATTTGCTCGATTTCTTCTTGCTGCCTGCCTGAGCGCCGGGTGCTCCCAGCCCGGTGCCCCCCACCAGCGTGTGCCAGCCCCCGCCAAGCCCACACGGCCGGCGTGTTTTATTAACGCACCTTCCTGCTCGCTGACGCCGCTGTTTGCTCCCCAGCTGCCGGCATGCCAGGCAGAGCTACAGCAGCCCGAGAGCAAGGCGGGGAGCGGGGACACGGCTGATGCCAGGCGACACACTCAAAAATAAATGAACAACACATCGGGGTTATGAGCCCTCCTCCTCCCCGCACTGCTCTGCCCCGGCAGCCTCTGCCTCCAGACCGCAGGACTTCATGTCCCATCCCTGCCGTGCTGGAAGGGCCAGGGGCTGAGCATCGTGGGGCTCTTCTGGTCTCCTGGGAAAGATCCTCTCCTCCCTGTGCCACCCCACAGCCAAGCTCTGCCAGGCCTCAACTGGTATATCGGCATGGCGCTGGGCTGAGCTCTCTGCAGGCTCATGGGCAGCCCGGAAAAAATCTGTGCTAATCCCCTGACTCCAACAGCCACGTCCGTCCTTCCTGCCAAATGCTGCCGCTGCCACTTCCACTGGTCCCGGGCCCTCTGCATCCCTGGGGCTGTTTCCCGGCTGTGCTGTTTCACCCAGGATTAGCTGAAGCGCAGGGAGAAACGGTGCCCGACTGCCTCTTCCCTTCAGGAGCGGCCGTGCCGCAGACGGACTGCTGCAACCCTCCTGCCTGCACGGATAACGGCACTGCCGGTGCCCTGCCTGCTCCGGGCTCCCACGGCAGGCAGGACATGTGTGGGACGCAGCAGAGCATGGGGACCACGCAGAGCATCCCAGCCACAGCATAGCATCCCAGCCAGGGCAGAGCATCCCAGCCATGGGATAACATCCCAGCCAGGGCAGAGCATCCCGGCCATGGGATAACATCCCAGCCACAGCATAGCATCCCAGCCAGGGCAGAGCATCCCAGCCATGGGATAACATCCCAGCCAGGGCAGAGCATCCCGGCCAGGGCAGAGTGTGCATGCGTGACCCATCAGTGAGGGTCGGGCAGGCAGACCCTGGTGCAGTCGGCCCAGGAGTTGCAGCAGGGTCACCTTTGGTATCGCAGCGCTGCACAGTCCTTGCTCTGCAACGGGAGCGGTATCTCATTTCTTCCTCAATTAGCTCCTGATTATCAGTGTCCCAGGGCCCCTTTCCAGTCTCTGTTTAATGCACCATTAATAATTCATTTCTCAGATAGCAGGAACGCAGTGCGAGGTTAGGGCTTTGTGACTAATAAGCACCAGAGCAACCCTCATCTCCAAGGGACAAATGAAGGGAACAAAAATAAAGCAAAAGAATCAAAGATAATATGTTTTGTGGCCTTTAATCAAACACTGGATAAAGGGTTTGCTTACTCAGGTGAAGAGCACACAGGCATACTCCTCCTTGGCGGCTGCAGGCTGCTGCGCTCCCACGCCTCACCGGCACTGCCACCGCCTCACCAGCACTGCCACCATCCCACCGCCTTCCCTGATGGCAGAGAGGGAAACAGAGGCGCCTGGAGGCAAAACCCGGGTGGTCCCCGCTGCCCCGCGCCCGGGGCTGGAGGCTCAGGTGCAAGCTGGCTCTTTCCTCCAGCTGGAAAATGCCAGGCGGCCACATTTCCCCGGTGCCTGGCCCTGGGGCAGAGAGAGGACCCAGAAACCCTGGCCTTTTCCTGGAAAACCCTGGAGGTTTCCTCAGAAGCTTTGAGCGCCCCAGCACCTCCGCGGGGGCTTTGAGGATGGGTGGGAGGCACAGCCCGACCTGACCAAGGGGCTGCAATGTCCCACTGCGCAGCCCGAGACTCTGCACGGTGCTGGGAAGGGTAAACAACATCGAAGAGTTTCCGGAAACATGCTCAAATACACACTTTCCTCCCCAAAGCTGCTGAGCATCCCAGGCTCCGGTGACAGAAAGTACAAACCAGCCCAGCCCGACCGCACGGCCGGCGTGCGGGAGCCTCCACGTTACACGTGCCATCTCTCCTGCGAGCTGGCAAGTGCCGGCCTCTCACATAAAACATGAAAATGACTTAAAAACCATGACTGGAGGTCGCTCAAATTGCAGAGCGGCACATGGCCCCGCTGCGATGGGACCATCGCTCGCGTGGGATAGGAAGGAGAAGCAGCTCCTTGCCCTCTCCCACCGCCACTGTCCCGCCGTGCCCCGGTTCGGGTAATAGCAGAGAAACCACAGGAGGGAAACAAACAAACGAACAAAACCCATCTGCCGAAATAACCATGGCTGCAGGAGGAGAAGCAGCCAGGCGGCGTGCGAGGCGTGATGGACTGGGAGGACCCACTGGGCCGACGGTGACAGCGTGGTCCACAGCCCTCGGGTGCAAAAACTCCTCACACAGGAACCCACAACTGCAGTCGGCAGCGCTGCTGTGGGACAGGAGACCGCGTATTCCCAGTCCTCTGCTCCGGCTGGGAGGGGAGAGCTCTCGGCAGGTTGGACGCCGAGGGGTTGGTGTTTGGAATGGGCGGGATGAGCAGCCGTTCCCAGTGCTGGACTGGGCAGCGGCGGTTGGGGCTGTTTCGGCGGTGGTTGGGGCTGTTTCGGCGGCGGTCAGGGTGATGGGCACCTCAGGACAAGGCTTTCCCGGCCGGGCAGCGCGGTGGGGCTGGGGAGGGAGGGGGGTAGAGCCAGCGCCGGGCGGGAGTGCGGTGAGGAACCGCGCGGCGTGTTGGCAGCTGCACATTAAGTGTGACGGTTTCTGACAGATCCAATTATAAAGCCGGGTCTCAGCAGAATCGCAGCCCTGAGATTTAGCGCATGAAATTTTGTTTGGGAATTTTCTGATATTGCAGCCAGTGCCGCGGGTCCCCGCGGGCTGCGCCGACACCCGCCGAGCCGCCCCTGGGTCTCACCCCCACCGTGCTGCATCCCCTCCCTTCCCCGCGTCCTGCCGAGGCACAGCCCAAATGCAGAAAGTCACCTCAAAAATGGCAAGGAGAGAGGCAAACCCCACCGGCAGCGCTGGAGAAGGGGCGTCCCTGCAGCCTCCCCGCTCTTGTGCCCGACGGAGATGTGCCCCGACCCCGGCTGCCGCGTGCTGGGATGGTCCCTGCCCCTGCGCAGCCCCAGGGACAGCGGGGCTGGGATCCCACACGGGCTACGGGCTGTAAATCACTCAGGCTTCCAGCAGCTGAGGATCTGCCCAGTCTTTCACCGCACAGTCCTGAGACAGTATTTTTAGCCCGGCTTCCCAGAAAAGCGAGGTGTGCGTGCGGGAGCAGCGTCTGCCTGCGCGTCGGTGCCTGCCCAGGACCTTTCGGACAATTTCAGCCGATTGACTGGTCTTAGGGCAAGGAGGTTCCCATGAGCTTCCCTAAAAGCAGCGGGCCCGGAGAGGCAGGAGAGGCAGGAGCGCCTTCCCTCTGGCAGGGGACGGGGCGGTTTGGCCGCGGGGCTGTACGCGGGGGAGGCAGCTGCAGGGAGAGGAGCTGCATCTCACCCGCGCTGCTGCTGGGGAGCAGCCCATGGGTTCACTGGGTCCCGTCTTGAGTCGGGGAGAAGCAGGCAGCCCATGGCTGGAGGAGAAGGAGACACATGGCAAATCGCCCCAGGGAATCTCCCAGCAGCATCTCCCCTCCCGGGCAGGACCCCCCACACCGGCTCAGACCCAGAGCCCCGGGGGGAGGTCTCTGTGGGGTTTCTGCTGCTCTCGGCCATCTGATGAGGAAGCAGACGGCGCTCCCCCTCCTCGCAGCCCCACGCCGCTCACCCACCACTGCTGGGCCACCCCATTCCCCGGGGCAACACTTCTGCAGGCAGCACCGTGCCGAGCCCCCCGGCACCGGCCCCTCGGCCAGCCCGCGGCCCACCCGCTGCCGGGTCTCAGCGAGCGGCCCCATCCTCCTCCTCGGCTGAGCAGGGACACGGCTGCCCTGGAAACGCTCCTCAGATGAAAGCGGCCGAGTAACCTCCAGGGGCCGAGGAGATTTGGGCCAAAGAGGACGCGGGGAGGTGAGGCTGGCTGCTCCCCGCGGCGCTTTGGTCCAAAGGGATGGCGAGTCTCTGCGCCGAGCACGGGGCGGGCTCTGCCCCCCGCCAGAGCTGCGCGGGTTCGTTTTATCAAACACACACCCTGGATTTGAGGGTTTCTTTTACCTTTCCTATAGTGGCTGAGAGGGCAGCGCTGTGCCCCGGTGCTGACGGCGGATCCTGTGATCGCAGGCGGGGAGGAAGCTTGGGATGAAAGCTGGCAAGCCTGCAGCGCCGCAGCCGTCGGAGCAGAGCTGCGTCACCGTCCCCTGGCTCCGGAATCTGGGAGCTGTTGGGAAGACAGATTTGCTTTCGCACCTGCGAGGCTGTTCCATCCTCTGCCGTCCGCAGCTGAGCCAGGCTGGGAGGAAGGTGCTGGGGCGGCTCAGTCGCTGCCTGGGGGCTGGGAGCCCCCCCTTCAGCCCCGGCTTTTGTGCCCTCCCCTGGGGGGGGGCATTTAACGGACGGCTGCAGCTCCTGCCCCGAGCCCAGCGGACCAGCCCCAGGCTGGTGGGCAGCTTCTCGGGGCGGGCTGTGCCCTGCCGAGGCCATTGCTGCCCCTGACGACACGCACCCGTCACAGCTGGGACACGGCTTGGGCTGACCCGGCTGTGGCTGCATCCATCCCCCCGGACGCGGCTGCCCCGGTGACACGAGTGCCACCCAGCAGGGACAACTCCCCGCGCCCCCCGGAACGAGCAGCCCCTGGTCTTGGCATCCCCGTCATGGTGCCAGCAGGGACCAGTGTGTGGCACAGGCACGCTGCCACCGCAGCGCCCTGGGCACGTGCCCCCCTGTGCCACCGGCACGGCTGGCATCGCCCGGCCACATGCCAGGGAGCTTTTTTAGCCTAAGCAGAATAAAACCACGGTGATTATATTTCCTGCCTCCCCGCTTGGGGCGGGAGGGAAATTGTTTGATGCTAATCCCCTTGTTTAATCCGCCGGCAACCTGACATGCTAACAGTCGAGATTAACTCCCGGCGGGGAATCGTTAGACGTGCAGCCGTTGGTCGCGGGGACAGCGGAGCAGAGCAAGACGAGGACGTCCCCGCCGTGCTCTGCGGGCTCCCACACCTCCCGGCAGCAGAGGAGAGGGGAGGGGAGGCAGGAGCTGCGTGGAGAGAGGGCTTTTGGTTTCCAGGATCGAGTTCCTCCACGATGGGCAGTTTTCATCAGGCTGGAATTTCCTCTGGTACAGAGAGGGAGGCTCCAGCTGTCCCGGGAAAGGTCACCTCGGGGGCTGACGTGCTCCCAGGCTCCGGCAGAGATACCACACGACAGCGAGATTTTCAGATGTGCCTGGGAAGCAAAACTCGGTTCCCCATCCCCCTCACCCACGATGCCACCGGACTCGTCCTGCTGCTGCCCAAGGCCGCATCCGTGTGGGGTCGGAGCCGCAGGGTCAGGACCCCCAGCCCCAGGCACCCGCGGTCCGGCCAGGGCATCGCTTTGAGAAAGGCGCCCAGGGCTCCTGCGCCAGCCGCACTGCGCCCGCCTCGCTGCAGACCTGCGCCTGGGTTTGAGTTTCAATTTGTCTGACTTTATCTCCAAGCGCTCAGTTCTTATTATTCCTCTCTCAGCTAAGTTAAAGAGCCCTTTAATACCTGGCAGCTTTCTCCCTGGGAAGGCACTTGCACACTGCAATCAAGTCACATCTGAGGCTACTTTTCGCTAAGCTAAACAGATTGAGCTCTAAGTCTCTGCTAAACACCCGGCCTCGGGAAAGGGCCAACCGGAGGGGCTGCCAAGCAGAGTGGAGCCGGGGTTTTTTCAGCTGGTGCATTGAAAGGTGAATTGTCGCTTTCTGATGCACTGACGATAAACGAAATGGGCTGTATAAAAATAAATCGTTGCATTGCCCTCGCTCTGGAGAGGTCTGTGAGCACACGCGGCTGCCAGAGGCACAAGGGGTGCTGGGGAAAGAGGACGTGGGCGCTCCTGGGGCTGTGCCCGTCCCCACGCCAAGCCCTGGCCCGGCAGCCTGCGGGATGCTCACCTGCGAAAGAGCAGGTGGAAACACCTTCGCCGCACTTTTGCCAGCAAAACTCGCTGCAGCAGCTGCTTGCTGCGGCGCTAATGGTGCCTGTCGCCACTTACAGGCAGGGACTTACGATGGCTGGGAACATAAGTGCTTCGGGGAGCCGGGGAGCTGAGATAAGCAAAGATGCTCCGAGCCATGGCCTTAAATCCAGAGGTTATTGACAGGAGATGTGTCAGTGCGCAAGAACCAGCCCAGCAGCCCTCTCCGATGCCCGGCTATTGACAGGGCAGTTGGAGTGATGAAGTGGGGCGTCAGGCTGGTTTAATCACAGGACAAGCATGCCCGGTGCTGCCCGAAGGGCCGGGTACATCCGTCGCTCTCCGTGGAGGCATGGGCACGCTGTGCCCAGGGATGAGGGAGGGGGGGCACAGGGCAGGGGGCAGCCCCTCAGGGGAGCCCATGGTGGGGGGAGAGCAGAGGGACCCCCCCTGGCCAGGGGTCAGACCCACAGGGGGAGGACGAGCGGTGCAAAGCGAAGACGCAGTGGCAGTGCGCAGGGAGAGCCTGCTGGGGGTGCGCTGGGGACGCACTCGGGCAGCCCCGCGGCACCTGGACCTGGTCAGACGGGGACTTTCCGCCTCCCCGAGTCCCTGAGGCTCCGAAGCCGGCTTATCAGCACGTTCCAGACCCGATCGATGCGGGAGCGACCTGAAACGCTGATGAGAGGGGAGCAGCCGCTGCTCCTGCCCTGGGCTGGGGGATGCAGCTACAGCGCACTCGGAGGAGGCTGCCCCGACAGCCAGGGTGGATTAACGGGGGTCGCAGGGATGCGCATCCCCGCACCCTCACTCGGGCTGGCCTGGCCACAGGCAGCCTGGGGACTCAGCCACGCGAGACCAGCTCTGAAGGATGCCGGCTCTGAAGGACACCAGCCAAGGTCGCAGCACCGATCACTGCAGCTCAGCTGCTCCCTGCCGCCAGGCCCAAGGTGACCGAGGCCCCGGGAAGGAGAAGCCAGACGGGGCTGGAGTTAAAGCAGAGATGCACAGGAGGAACAAGCAGAGGCTGGATGCAGAGCCACTTGCAAAACCCAGAGAGTCCCACAGAGCGATGCTGTCCTGGTCCCGTATCCCACGGGGTGAGGTGCATCTCCTCAAAAATGGGCAAGTTTGGATCAATGTTGCAGAAATTCTGGTTTTGGGCACCAAAGTGGACAACCAGATCCATCTAGGCTGGTAAGGAGTTGCACCACCCAGTACTGCAGGCACCCATCAGGTTAACTCACAGCCTGGATTCTCCAAGCACAAATCAGGGCAATTTGAGCTTAGCAAAACGATCTGGGGTCCCTGCAGGAGGGATTCTGCCTGGGGAGAGGTAGGAGAGGCCATCCCAGCCCACAGAGAGCTGCAAATAACTCAAAACGGCCTCATTACCCAGTTTCTGATGAACAGGAGTTTGATTTCACGTTCCCCCGGGGGCTAACTCCACCTGAAACTGGGCTATGCCTCATTACGGCAGAAGCCGCTGCCTTCAAAGTCAGGCAGGAGCGGCACGCTTGCTCCGAGCCCCGTCCTCGCCGGGGATAACGGCCGACAGCAGCCCGCGGCGAGGAGCCCCGATGGCCGCAGCTCGCAGGGGTGGCTGCCCCGAGAGCGGCCGGGCTCGGGGCAGAGGTCACTCGGGCAGCCCGGTGTCCCCGCCGCGCCGCAGCCAGCCGTGCCCGGGGGAAAAGCCGCCCCTCGCCCTTCGTTGGAGCTCCTGTGCCCCGCGGGACCGGGCTGGGAGCACGGACAGAGCCCCCCCCGGGCCGCCCGGAGCGACCCGTAACCCGCCGAGCAACCGAACCGCGCTGCTTACCGGAGCGGGGCGCCGCCGCGCCGGCACCGACACGCGTGGCCGCATCCCGCGGGGAAGGGGCGGGCACGGAGCGGCGGGTGCGAGCGCCGTAGCCTCTCCAGCATCGGCCGGGCACCGGCTCAGCATCCTCCCGCACCGGGAGCCCGCGGCCCCCGGCTCCCCGGGCATCGCCCTCATCCCGCGGCCGGGCCGGGCCGGGGCTTCCCTCTAGCGACCGTTGGCGGGACAGCACGCCGCGGGGGGACGCGGCATCCGCGGCCGCAGCATCCCGGCCCGGCCGCGGGGTCCCCGAGCCCCCGGTACCGAACCCCCCCCCCCCCCCCCCCCCCCCCCCGAGGCCGGGCCGGGGTCCCGCTGCGAGCCCTGCGGCTCCCTCAGCGCCCCCGGCTCGGAAGCAGCGGCCCGGCGAGCCCTGGCTCCCCAGCTGGGCCCGCAGAGCCCCGCGGGGACACCCGGGGCACACGACCCCGTCCCCGAGCCCGGGCGCGGTGACCCCCCCGCTTCAGCCTCAGCAGCGCTCTCAGCTCCGCCAGAAGGTCAAACCCACCCGCAGCCGCGGGCTGCGTTCCGGCGGGGCTGAGCCGCCCCGCGGGGGCTGAGGCTCGGTCTGCGCCGCGGGAAGGTTTGGGGGGAGGTGGGGGGGGGTGAGGTGGGTCGCCCAGGCCACTGTCTGCAGGGAGGGGTAGGACTGGGGCAGCCCCACACGTGCACTTGCGGCTGCCCCCCTGGGGACCCCTGCGCTGGCAGCGCGGCGTGCAGTGCTCCAGCAGGCGATGGGGTGGTCCGGCTCCGGTGTGAGGGCTGTTCCCACATCAAACCTGCCTGTGCACAGCGAGCTCTCACGATGAATGAAACTGCCAAGGCTTCCCTCACTCCCAGCACACCCAAACTTTTTTAATGGAGGACTGTGGAACTCACAAAGCGGACGGGAGGCTGCCAGAGAAACGCTGGGCCACGTCCTGGACCCATGTGAAGTGGCTGGTTCACCTGGCAGGGCGGCGTACCGGCCGCGGAGACAGCCCCCCGAGCCCGGCAGCGCTGGGGGGCAGGAGGGGAAGGCAGTGGCATGAGGAGCAGCTGCCAGCGGGCAGGGAAGGGTTCGGGTGCTTTCCCATCCCCATGTCTCGTCCTTTCTGCATGGGCACAGCAAAGCCTCCTCCTGCAGTCATGGGCTTGAGCAAGGGATGTGCTGCGGCGGCTCCATGCAGCGAGGAAAAGAGGAGCAAGCCTTGGCTCTCTGTCTGCACGGGCCTGGAGGGAGGGTCCCATGCCAAGGGTGATGGGAAGGGTCCCACTGTCCCAGGACGTGGCATGGGAAGTCATCATCTGAGCAGAGCCCACGCTAGAAGGACTGGCCATGGGTGCTGGAGCAGTAGTCCAGGTAGTCAAACTCCTTGATGGGGAACGTCACGGCACTCCACTTCTTGTACCTCCTCTTTTCAGCTGGCGTCTCCACCACAAAGTTTTTGATGCAGAGGATGGGCAGCTTCACCTGCCGGTAGATCATCTCCATTCCCCAGTCCTGTGTGGGCAAGGAGGGGACAGTCACACAGCGGCGCAGCATCCCTGGGCTGTGGGACCACGCACACCTGGGATGGAGGCAGATCCTTGCTCCCAGGGTACGTCCCCCTTTGGAGACAGCTGCCCGTGTCCATGTCCCACACATGCAGCACACACATCTCCCAGGCATGTGCTGAAGGGAGATACAGCTCCATTCCTCAGCCAGGAGCCGGGGTGCAAGGTAGGGCCCCTTCTGCCCCCCAACAGGGACTGGGCTGCAGCCATGGGGACACCACCGCATGCCGCACTCACCTGGCTGCACTCACTGCACACGATGCGGCAGCCGGGCTCCCAGTCCTTGAAAGTCCGTGCGAACTGCAGTTTCCCAGAGGAAACTCTGTAATACAACCTGCAAGGAAGGGGCCGAAAGGCACTCTAAGGACGATGGTCTGGGGGACAGAAAGAAACCGGTGTGTGCTACCATAGTGACAGTCCTACAAAGCCCCCATGACCTCCCTGCACCGGGGTCCCCAAGAAAGAGCTGGCAGCAGGCTGCTGGCACCCCCTGCCCGTCCTGGGTGGAGAGTGTGGCAGCTCCTGCAAACGTCCCCTGACAGCCCGGCTCTGCCCGCCCGCCCCCCGCTCCTACCCAAAGTTGGGGTTGATGTTAACGTGGTGCATGCCCTCCACGGTGCGGATGTCGCTGCCGCAGCACACCGCCGCGTTGCAGTTGACACAGTAGAGGTAAACAGTGTCCGGGTCGTGCAGCCGCTGCCTCTCGCTGATCCGGGCCTCCTTCAGCAGCCAGCTGGCAACGGCCACGCGCTGCAGCTCCCTGATCTGCAGAGAGCAGGGCGGGGGGTCAGCGCAGGGCAATGGGGACAGACGGACAGCAGACACGGCAAGACACACGGTCATGGAGTGACGCACCGTCCCAAAGAGCACAAGCCACACGGCAGGGTGGGCAGAGCAGGACGGGCAGGACAGGATGGACGTGCACTGCCCTGTCCACCTGATGCTCCCAAGAGCCGGTGCTGTCCCAAGGGGAGAGCAGGCGGCCAAAACCAGGGCGCAGAGGGCTGTGCTCAAGCAGCAGATGTGGGCAGGAGCTGCCTGGCCCTCCTGGTGCTCAGGGCAGCGCCCAGCGCTCACCTTGAGGCGGTACTCCTGCTCGGGCATGGCCTGCACCGCTCTGATCGCCCTCTCCATGAGCTCCACGAGGTCCTCGTTGAGCAGCTCACGGGAGACCTCTCTGCTGTTGGCTTTGGCGAGGACCGAGTAGACGCTGTTCTCGGCACGGGCACGGCCCCGGGCCTGCGGCGGAAGGGCCAAACGCTGCAGTCAGCAGAGCAGGCGCGTGGCCGCCCCCCCCCGCCTCTCCGTGGCACCTCGCTGTGCCTCCCCAAGGAGAAGCTCTGCCAGGGGCTGGGCTCATCCCCAGGGAGCTGCCAGCGGGCACGGGGGATGCGAGAGCCCCCGTGTCCCACCCCTCTGGCTTCGGGGCATCCGGGCAGGCTGCCCCCACACGGGGCCGGGCAGAGCGGCCAGAGGGAGCCTCTACAGCTACCTGCATCATGGCGATCTCGTTGGTCATCAGCCCGTAGCGGACCACGATGTTGCACTCGGGGATATCCAGGCCCTCCTCGGCCACGCTGGTGGAGAAGAGCAGGTTGAGGGCTCCCTCGCGGAACAGCTTGATCACGTCTTGCTGCTCATTCTGGGGGAAAGAGGGGGTGAAACTTCAGCTGTGTAGGGCTCCGAGCCCCTGGCAGCACCCGCAGCACCCACAAAGTTTGCAGGGAGGGGTCCAGCTCCTTCCCACCCTCCGCTCACCTGCGTCATGTGCCTGGTCTGGTTGCTGTAGCCGGCGCCGGTGAGGACGGCAGCCCTGATGTGCTGCCCGCAGAGCGCGGCCGTGTCCTGCAGCCAGCTGAGCAGGCTGTGCGCGCTCTGCCGGGTCTTGGTGAAGACGATGCCGCGAGAAGCACCCAGGGGCTGGAAGTGCTCCCGCAGGATCTCCTCCAGCTTGCCCAGCCTGGGGTTCTCATAGCGCCGGTCCCCGGCGAGCGCCTGCAGGCTCGTCCTGTTCTCTGTGCGAGTGAGTGGGATGTCACGGCGGGGTCCCTGCCCCCCCCGCAACGCAGCCGGCACCAACCTCCCCCAGGGCCCTCTGTTACCCTCAAACGTGGTGGTGAGGAACTGTTCGGTGGGGTCCTTCATGTCCCGCTTGGCAGCGTAGAACTGCTGGAGGCACTGGAAGGCATCGATCATCCGCACCGTGTCGTTGATCAGCAAAGCGTCGTTGTACTTGCGCAGGTGGAGCGCGCACACTCGCGTCTTGCGACAAAACGTCTCTGCCGCTGGCGAGGGACAGGGCACACCGCGGTCACAGCCTGACCCCGCCGCTGCCGGCTCTGCCCCACCGCACCCACACTGCCACCTCCTCACCTCTCTTCTCCAGCTCCACGATACGCTGCTCATAAACCTGTGTGCCAAAGTCCTGCAGCAGGCCGGGCATCTCCATGTACTGGTGGATTTGCTCCATCACCTTCTTCAGCTGCTCACCAAAGGGGTCCTGGGAGCAGAGGAGGGCTCAGGACCCAACAAATCGGGAACGTTGCTCCAGACAGCCTCAGGGGTGCAGCCCAGAGCGCTTTGCCCAGGGTTAGGGGCTGTTTGCACGGCAGGACCCGGAGGGTTGCAGGATCCCCCCGCCCCAAAGCTCCGGGTCGAGTGATTCCTCAGATTGGCCTGTGCTAAGAGGACGGAGCCCCTCACCTTTGCTCTCTCCTGGCACAGGTCGTACTGCTTCCTGGGCTGGGGGACGTGGCTCTGCAGGTGCTGCAGCTCCTCCTGCGCCGACGTGATTTTCTCGGTGTCCAGGTTGGCACAGATCTGAGAGGACGAGACCCCGCTTCCAGTCCTGAGCCCCGGCAGCCCAGGGCGACACGTTGCATGGTGCTCGCTGGCACCCCGGCGAGTTTGGGGGTGTCTCCCCGGGGCTGCCGAGCTGCCCAGCATCTGCACGCCGGGTTATCAATGCCCACCCCAAGGGAGACCGCGCTGCACCCCAGGGGAAGCTGTGCCCGGGGCCGTTGCACCCTGTCTCGGCACAGGATGGGGGCGCAGGACCCACCTGCAGGATGTGCTCTACAGCCCCCTCGAAGGAGGTTGCCCCCCCAGTACCGGGGGACGCTGTCAGGCCCAGGACCTGCGGCAGGCCTTGCTGCCCGCTGAGCTTGCGCTGGAGGTAATTCAGCATGATTTTGTTGTAGACAGCTTCCTTGTGTGTGTGGTGGCACTCATCTATCACCAGCAGGGAGAAATCTGCGCCGGGCGAGGGAGGGGAGCGGGGTGAGCCGCGGTGGGGGCTCGGCCGGGGCAGTGCCACCCCAGCCCGGCCGTGGGGAGAGCAGCGCTGGGGATCGCGCACCCACCCGTCAGCTCCACGCGCGTGTCCTCCTCCACGCTGACCAGCGCGTTCTGCAGGATCTGGGCCGTGCAGATGACGACGTCGCTCTGCTTCACCACGCAGGCGAAGAAGGACTTGTGGCTGCTGTCGCCGCTGATGGCTGTCACCCTGAAGTCCTTCTGCAGCACGTTGAACTCCTTCTTGGCGTGCTGGTCCACCAGGTGCACCTGCGCCCGCAGACCCCGCTCAGCTCCGGCCCGGGACCACCGCCCGGGCGCCGGTGGCCGGTGGGCGCTGGCACCCCGTTACCCCCGGGGCAGGGGAGCGGGCTCGGGGGGGCACCTTGTTGACCAGCACGGCCACCCTGCCGCCGCGCCGGCTCGCCAGGTGCTGCCGGCAGACGTGGACGGCGGCGCGGGTCTTGCCGGCGCCCGTGGGCAGCCACACGATGCTGTTGCGGCCGCGCAGGGCCGGAGCCACCGCCTCCCGCTGGTACGGCCGCAGCTCCATCCCGCTCCGCCGCCGCCGCCGCCGCCGGGCCCGGCCGGGAAACGAAACGGGGGCGGTGCGTCCTGACGGAGCCCCGGCGAGGGGGGGGCCCCGCCGGCCGCGGCACCGGCACCGGGCGCGCAGCGGGGTCGGACGGGGCGAACCGAGCGGGGCTGAGCCGCGCTGCCCGCGACCCCGCCGCCGCCCCCTCCTCCCCCCTCCCCGGTGCCGGCCCGGCCCGCGGCAGAGCGGGACCCCCCCTCAGGGAGCCCCGGGCACGGCCAGAAACCGAAACCGAAAGCGGGCGGAGCTCCCGCAGCCGCCGCCGCCCCGGTGCAGCCCCCCCCCGGACCCGCTGCGCCCGGGCCGGGACCCCCAGCGCAGTACCGTGTACCCCCGTTCGGCCCGGTGCACCCCCCGCCCGGCCCAGGGGCTCTCTGCACCCTGACCCCCCCCCCCCCCCCCGAGCCGCCCCTGTCCCTCCCACCCCCCAAACCCCCCCCCCCGCGGTCAGACCAGGGGACGCAGCGGGGTCTGCACAAGGACGTTTATTTAAAAAACAAAACCAAACCAAACCAAACAAAAAAAAACCCAACAAACAAAACAACGGTCGAGGGGAAGGGGTGGCGGGGAAGGGGGGGGACGGGGCTGGTGCCACCCCGGCAAGGCCAGCGAGCCACGGAGCATCACCAGCGCCCACACAGCGACAGCACGGGGGTAAGGCAGGGGGCGACCAAGCGAGGGGGGGACACGAGTCAGTGGTGGGGACAGGCACCCCCCAGCCCAGCGCCCACGCAGGCGTGGGGGGAACAGGGCCTGGGAGGCGCAAGGAGGGGGCAGCGATGGGGGGCAGAGGTTGGCTCCCAGCTGGGGCAGAGCAGGGGGAAGAGGCAGCCCCCTGCCCCGGGAGCCGCAGGGGCAGCGCAGCCCCCACCGGGGCAGCCCCGGCCGGCGGCGGGAGCAGCGCAGGGACTGCAGCAGGGCCCCTGCCCCGGGCAGAGGCAGAGCTGGGGGCAAACCTGCCCCCAGGAGGAGGGAAGAGCTGATAGAGGCAGGAGGAGCTGGGGGGCGCAGGGGCAGAGCCCCCCCTCGCAGCAGGACCCTGGACCACGAGCAGCATCTCTGCCCCCAGCCCAGGGCAGGCAGGGCTGAGCCCCGCCGTACATTCAAGAAGAGGGGCAGGGGCCGCCCGTGCGCGGACGGAGGCAGAAAACCAAAGCACTTGTGTGCCCCTGCCCTGTGGCAGAGAGCCGGGGCAGAAGGCACGACCCTGGGCAGGAGGGAAGTGCTGGTGCCAGGGGGCTCCCGGCCCCCAGGGAGAGGCAGGAGCTCAGCGCTGCAGACCCCCCCCGCGGCAGCTCCGGCCCCGCTGCTCACACCCCCCGGGAGAGGCAGCTCGGGGATAGAAGCACCGGGGCACCCCCTTCTCCCCTCACCCCCCTCAAGACAGAAGGCTCAGCTCCCCCCAGGCTGCTCAGCAGCACCCAACCCTCCAGCGGCCCCTGCCCACGGAGCGGGGCCAAGTCCCACGGGCAGCGCTGGCCCTCCTGGGGAAGGGGGGGGGACAGTGGCCAAGGTGGGGGCAGGCCCGCTCCCCTACTTGTCGATGAGCCCCCCCTCTTTGAGCTTGAAGTAGAAGAACTTCTCCAGGGTGTTGGCACACTTGCAGTAGTCGCTGTCGGGCGGGTTGTACTCGCGGCAGTTGGTGATGATGCGCTGCAGGTCGGCGATGAACAGCTTCTTGGTGACGTAGTAGCGGTTCTTCAGGCGCTCCGTCATGGTCTTCAGGTCTGGGGGTAGGGAAGGGTCAGGTCCCCCCCCTCTGCATCCCCCGGCCATGGAACTGGACACCGACCGAGGGTCCCAACTCGTCCCTCTCTCCTGGACTGTCCCGGGGCTCCCAGCGCCGTGTCACCCCCAGCCACAACACCCGGACAGGGGGGCTGCAGCCCTCCCTGCGCCCTCCTGCCCCGGGCACAGCCACCTACCGATGGGGAAGCGGATGATTTCATAGTAGTCTGGCGCCTCCGACTTCTTCACCGGCTCCATGAAGGGCCACGCGCTGGGGTGGGTCTGGGGAGGGGGGGGCGCACGTTACAGCGGGGAACACGGGCAGCCCCGGCCGGCCCCGCACACCGGGGTCCCGCTCCCCACGCGCCTGGGTCACCCCACGCGCCTGGGTCACCCCACGCGCCTCCCCGGGGCACAGCCCTGTCCCAGGGGAGACAGCCCCAAGGGCTGGCGGGGGGACGGACACCCCGGAGCAGAGGGTCCCCTCCTGCCCACACCTTGATCTGGGCCAGAAGGTTCTTCAGGGTGTTGTAGAGCTGGTCCGGATCCTTCAGCTCTTTTCTGCAGGACAAAACCAGTGCCCGTGAGCCCAGGGTGGGCAGCCTCTCCCCATCCCAGTGCTCCCACCTCTCCATCCCAGCGCTGCGCCACCGCCGGCAGCCTGAGCCAAGCCCTCGCAGCCCACAGCTCCTGCAGGACAGCCCTCCACCGCACAGCACTCACCCCTTCTCCTTCCCCAGCGGTTTCCACCCCGTTTCTCCTGAAAATCAAGGGGTAAACGTCACCGCCTCTGCCTCACGCCTGCAGGTGAGGGAGGACAGAGCCCTCCTCCCACACAGCCCTTCCCCGCCAGAAGCCGGCAGGACTCACGGATGCCAGGGACGCTCTCGATGGGGATCTGCCGCACGCCCTCCTTGAAGCAGGTCAGGCCAGGGTAGACCTTGCGGATCTGCGCCTGCTTCCTCTCAATCAGCTTCTTGATGATCTGCAGCGGGAAAGGGCGTTGGAAGCGGGGAGGTGAGCAGGGACTGCAGGACGCTCCGGGGAGACAAACCGTGACGTGGGACCCCACGGGCCCCGAGCACCGGCTGCTCCCACTGCCCAGGGCCAGAGCCAACCCCGGCCACCATAAATGCTGGCCCCGGTGTCCCCTCTCTGCCCCACGGGGGGTCACAGGACCGTTCCCAAGGGCTGACCTGCTGGGACGTACCTCCTTCTGCTTCTTGATGATGTGGGAGAGCTCGGTGTAGGGGATGCGGGGGTTCAGCTCACACTCCATCAGGGTCGCCCCCTCGTAGTCCTTGATGTAGCCCAGGTAGCGGCTCTTGGGGACTTTGATGTCCTTGGAAAAGCCCTAGGAGGGAGGGGGCAGGTGGGAGGGGGCCGGGGGGCAGGAGGGCCGAGGGGAGCCGCCTCGGGGGAAGGAGCCCACCTGCTTCTTGAAGTAGCCGATGGCGTACTCGTCCGCGTAGGTGAGGAAGTAGAGAATGTTGTGCTTGATGTGGTACTCCTTCAGGTGGTTCATCAGGTGCGTCCCGTAGCCCTGGGGGAGCCGCCGTGAGACAGGGACCCCCCCCCCACGCCCCCCAGGCAGGGCACAGGGCCCCCTCCCGCCCGCAGCTGGAAGATGGCCCCGAGCAGTTGCTGTCGCTCGGGGCTGGCCAGTGCTGAGCGGGGCTGGCCACCCCAGGGGCTGGGACACCCACAGTGAGACCATCCTCCCCCCGATGGCCCCCACCCGTCACCCCACTCCTCCCCACCCTGCAGCCACCGCACCGGGCTGCCGGGGACCCCCATGCCGTGCCCACCACCCCCTCCCCGCTCTCACCTTCACTTGCTCGTTGGACGTGACGGCGCAGAAGACGATCTCCGTGAAGCCCTGGGTGGGGAACATGCGGAAGCAGATCCCCCCGATCACTCGGCCGTCCTTAATCAGTGCCAGGGTCTTGTGCTTCCTGCAGACAGCACGGCTGGAGGTGAGAGGGGAGCCCCCCAACCCAGCCCCCCCGCGCCCCCCGGCCACGCACGGGTCGAAGACGAGGCGAGTGATGTACTCCTTGGGCATGCGGGGCAGCTGGTGCGAGAAGACGTTCTGCAAGCCCACCAGCCACATCAGGATCTTCTTGTTGGACTTCTGCGAGAGCGAGTTGCCGATGACGTGGAACTCAATGATGCCGCGGCGCTCCTCCAGCCGGGCCGTCTCGTCCCGCGCCGCGTTTGCCGACAGCAGGCTGGTCTGGGGGAATGCGGGGGGTTCCACTGGCCACGGCACACGCTCCGCAGTGAGGGGGGGCCAGCCAGGCCCCGGCACACCAGGAAAGCAGCTCTGCAGGCCCTGGAGAGCACCGGTGCCACCTCAGCGCCTCCCGCCCCATACCTCAGGGCCCAGCATGGCGGCGGGGTCCGTGATGGTCAGCATGACCTCGTTCACCAGCTCCATGGGGATGTCTCCCATGACGCGGATCCGCTTGGCATCCTCCAGCGTCAGGCTCTCGGGCAGCTTCCGCTTCTCCCCTGGTTTGCGGAGCAGAGCGGCACATCCAGCACCGGGAAGGACCAAGGAAGGTCCCAGCCCCGCGGTGCCGGGCAGACGCCAGCCCTACCTGGCAGGGGCTCCGGCGTGCTGGCGTCCATGCTCGCGGCAGAGCTGCTGCTGCTGAGCTTCTTGCTGAAGAGCGGAGTGGTGGGCACAGCGACGGTGCTGACCGCGGCTGGAAAAGACCAACGATGGCCGTGACTGCCAGAAAGCAGCTCGCCGTGCTGTGGCAGCCCAGCCACCGCCACCGGCTCACCCACACCTCGGTGCTTCACCCTACAGCCCCGGAGCTGGGGGAGCTGCTCCACGGGATACCTGGGCGAGACACCAGCTGGGCACCCTCCGCGGCCGGCACGGTGAAATCTGCCTCCCAGATCGGAGAGTTCTCGCCGTAGATCTCCTCCTCCAGCATGGACAGGAACCTGGCAGGGCGCAGCACGCCGGCTGGCGAGCAGGTGCCGGGCACGCACAGCCCCACGGCTCCGCACGCCGCGGGGAGCACAGGGGGTCACACTCGGTGTGCAAGTGCCCCGAGAGAGGGGAGCCTCCCCAGCGGCGCAGCAGCCATCCCCGCGTCGGGCACCTACTTGGGGAAGTGGGTGAGGATCAGCGTGCGCTTCTCCGGCACCAGTTTGTCCTTCTCCACCCGGAACTTCTCCAGCAGCTGCCGGCGGGTGACCGTGAAGATGGACTTGAGGAGACTGCGCCCGAAGACGTGGGTGGTCTCGTAGCGGGGAAGGCTGTCGCAGCTCTGCGGCACGTGGCAGTAGCACAGCCACCTAGGAGACAAGAACACGCTCCAGCGACAGGGCTGGGACCAGCGACCCCAGAGCATCCGCGTCCCGCCTGGGAATACACTGCTGGGAGCAGGGACAAGGGGAAGGAGGTGTCCAGGGGGGATCATGGCTGATATTTAGAAGCAGTTGTCTCCCCGGACGCCTGCTCTCCTCGCCCGGGAGAGGGGAAGATGCCGGGCGTCAGGGGTCAGCCCCGCGCAGGGGCGGGAGGAGCGGGCAGACCCCCAGGCTGGCTGGCTCAGACCCCCTCCCGCCCTCACCTCGTGTAGTTGACCTTGTAGGTGGCCACATCGTCGTTCTGCGAGCGCTGCCGGAACTGGGATGGCGTCTCCAGCTTCCAGTAGTTGAGGCAGAGCAGGAACATCTTGGAGAGCTCGTACATGGTCTGCCGCTCCTTGGGTGGCAAGTGGCTGAACTTGTACTGGACGAAGTTCAGGACTCCCTGGGGAGAGGAAGGGGCGGTGGAGGGGCGCCGGGTGCTGCACCAGACCCTTCAGTGCTGCCTCCAAAGGAGGAGGGGACCCAGCAAGAGCAGCAAAACAGGACAAGTCGTCAGCGCAACGCGCAAGCCTGACAGCGGCCTCACCTGCTCGATGTTCGGTTTCTCGAAGGGGGGGCTCCCCAGGGACCCCTCGACCACAGGCTGGCTCATCTGCAGGATGCACTTCCGCAGGAGCTGGGAAGACACCATTGGACACGGTTACTGCGGTCCCAAGAACCAGGCACACCACGAGCGGTGGAAGCGGCAGAACGCTGCTGCGGGGCTGCACCGATTTACGCAGGCAGGAGGGTGCCAGCGTCCCCCCAGAGCATGGACGTTTCTTCCCTGGAAACCTCCCTGCCGGGGGAATTTAGGGCCAGGAGAGCAGTCGCTCCCAGGACAGGGTCGGCAATTCAGGTCTCCGGCTGGGCTGGTGGGATGGGTCACAGCCACAGACCGCGGCTCCCAGCAGAGCAGGCAGAGCACGAGCAGCGGGACAGCAGCCCCCCCCCCCCCAGCGATGCCGAGGGCCCCCTGCGCAACGTGGGCAGCCCCAGACGCACCTTGAACAGGTAGAAATACACCTGCTTGGTGTCCGTGTCCTCCTCCTTGTGCACCGACATGAAGAGGTTTTCCACGTCCACCACCATGCCCAGCAACCGGTTGATCTCCTCCTCTGAGACATTCTCCAGGTGGGACACGTGGTCCGCTGTGGCGGAGAGAAAGCCGCAGTGAGACCTGGGGGGGGTCAGCACTGCTCCCCCTCTCCGGGAGGGGTCCCGGGCACCCCGCGGGGGAGTTACCCAGCGCATGGCCGCAGCTCCGGCAGGGCTCGCTCAGGTTGGTCACCGGCTGCTGCAGGTCCATGCGGGGGGCGGTGGGAGGGTTGGGGTTCTTCCAGCCATTGCACTTGCAGGCGTCGTTGGCCTGGGACGAGGGACAGGAGAGGCTGTCACACAGCGGCCCAGGCACTGCCTCGTGCCAGCGCTGCCGCCTTCCCCAGCCAAACTGCCCCCACCAACAAAGCAGCCCCCGCCTGTCCCACCCACCCCAGCACCCGGCTCTCCTCAGCACCCACCCGCCCTCCCGCACTCCCCCGGTGTGCAGCCCCAGGATCCCGCGCCCCCTGCCCAGGGACGGCCTTGCGTCTCCCTGGCACAGCTCAGCACCCCCCTCCTGCACCCCCAGCCCCGCACGGCCCAGCGTCCCCCACCCGGCACCCCCCTCCTGCACCCCCAGCCCCACACAGCCTTGCATCCCCTCCCGCACCCCCCTGCCCAGCTCAGCACCCCTCTTCTGCAACCTCCCTCCTGCATCCCCCACCCATGCGTGTCCTTGCACCCCATCCTGCACCCCATGCATAGCCCAGCACCCCCCTGCAGCGACCCCTGCCCATGCACGTCTTTGCATCCCCCTTCCGCACCCTCCTCCTGCATCCCCCACCCACGCATGTCCTTGCATCCCCCTCCTGCACCCCATGCATGGCTCAGCACCCCCCTCCTGCGTCCCCTGCCCACGCGCATCCTCGCATCCCCCTTCTGTACCCCCCACCCCTGCATGTCCTTGTATCCCCCTCCTGCACATCCTGCACCCTCCTCCCGCATCCCTCACCCATGCACATCCCTGCACCCCCTGCCCAGCTCAGCACCCCCCTTCTGCAGCCCCCCTGCCCGTGCACATCCTTGCACCCCTCCTGCACCCCCTGCTCAGCTCCGCACCCTCCTCCTGCATCCTCTGCCCATGCCCCAACCCTTCTGCACCCCCTGCCCAGCTCAGCACCCCCCGTTCCGCATCCCCCACCCACGCACGGCCTTGCATCCCCCTCCTGCACCCCCTGCCCAGCTCAGCACCCCCCGTTCCGCATCCCCCGCCCACGCACGGCCTTGCATCCCCCTCCTGCACCCCACGCATGGCCCGGCACCCCGCTCCCGCACCCCCCCACCCACGCACCTCCTCGCCCCCCCTGCCGAGCTCAGCATCCCCCTCCTGCACCCCCTCCCCATGCACGGCCTTGCATCCCCCTCCTGCACCCCACGCATGCCCCAGCACCCTCATCCCGCATCCCCCTACCCACGCATCATCCTCGCACCCCCCCCTCCGCATCCCCTGCCCACCCGCGTCCTTCCAGCCCCCCCCCCCAAGCTCTCCCCTCCCGCACCCCCCTGCCCGTGCCCGACCTCCCCGGCCGGTTCCTCCCGGTGCAGCCCACCTTGCAAGCCGAGAAGACCCCCAGTTTCTCCAGCTTCTTCCCGCGGGGGAACCCCCGCACCTGCGCCTTGCGCTGACTCGCCCGCTGCTGCTGGCTCAACCCGGGCCGCGCCGGGTCGCTAGACCCCGTTGTTCCTCCTCCTCCTCCACCTCCACCTCCGGTTGCCGTCGCCGTCCCGCTTCCAACCCCACCGCTCCCCGCAACCGTGCCCGGCCCCGGTGGGGGTCGACCGGGTTGCGCGGCCTCCGGCTCCGCCATGCCGGGGCCCGGCGTGCGCTCCTCCTTCACTGCGCCTGCGCGCCGGGCACGCCGGGATCGGTAGTCCGTTATGGCGGGGGTGGTGGTGGGGTGATGAGTTCGGTGCTCCCGGGGCCGGTTCACGTCGCCCGCAGCCCCGGGCGGGAGCGGAGCTCCCGCCCGGGGCTGCGGGCGGCGTGAACCGGCCAAAGAAGGTCGTGGTCCGGGCTCGATGGGGACCCACCACCCCGAGAGCCCCTCCCGGGGCGATGCAGGCGGCGCTGGAGCATCGCTGCGCGGAGGAGCCCCCGCCCCCTCCGGTGAGCGGTAACCGTGCCCGGTTCGGCGGTGCTCGGCGCTGCACGGCGCCCTCCGCAGCCGCCGCCAAATATGGAGCGCGGCCCCGCCTTCTCCGCCAAATATGGGCTGAGGCCACGCCCCCCCCCCGGCACCGCCCGCGCCCCCGCCCTCCACCTGACCGTAAACACGGAGGGGGGGGTGTGGCCGCCCCGCCGCGCCCCGCCTCCTTTGCCTAATATGGAGTGTGGCCCCGCCCCCGCCCGGCGTGTGCCCGCCTCCCCGTGAGGGTCTTTAAGGAGTGGGCACGCCCCCCGCCTGCCCATTTAAGGGAAGCCCCGCCCATTTCGCCGCTGGGGGGGCGTGGCTTGGCGGCGGGCTGGGCCCGGGAAGGAGCGGGCAGCGCCTGGAAAGTGCCAGCGATGGAGGCGGGGGGGGGCACGGCACTGGGGGTGCTGGCACGGCACTGGGGGTGCTGGCACGGCTCATGGCCGAGCAGATACGGCACAGGAATGTCCAAGCACCATCTCGAAGTTGGGGGTCGGGTGCCCGAAGGCCGCCTGGGGGGGGGGGGATGCTCAGGGCCCCCCCAGGGATGCTCCGCGTCGGGCATGTGCTGGAGCCCCTCCGAGAACCTCCTCCGCCAAGGCAGGGCTGGGGAGAGGTGCCAGGGACATGCCCTGCGCCAGCACAGCCCAGCTCCCCGGGCTGCCGTCCCGCTGCGTGGGCACAGCCGGGAGGATTGCAAAGCACAGGGCCAGGCAGGGCCAATGAACAGAGAAACCACGCAAATAAAATTCAGGAATATTTATTACATATCAAAAAAGCTACATGTTTTGGGCAGAGACACCCCCCCCGCCAGGCTGTCACACAAACCCTGGCGAGTTCCCGCTCTGTGGCCAGCAGATACCCCGGCAGCCGGGCTCAGCCCGGCCCCGTGCTGCTCCCCATCACGCCTTGGCCCTCTCGGCTCCATCGTCGGTGCTGGCTGTCGGCTGTGCCACCGCTGGCCCCATCTGGATGGGCACGTTCCTCTCCGGGGCGGCCGGCAGGGCCAGCCTGGGGGCCTCGATGCGCAGCTGCCCCTCCTTGGACAGGGAGCACGTCAGCGCCTCGGCGTCCACCTCCTCGGGCACGTCCCACTCCCGCTTCAGCACCTCGTACTTGTACGAGAAGGAGCCCTTCTCATCCGTGTTCTGCGTCTCCTTCTGCCCCACCAACACCACCTTCCTGCCCACCACCTTCACCGACAGCTGCTCGGGCGCAAAGTCCTTCACGTCCTGACAGACGGAGAAGCCTTCCCCGGAGCCCTGGGTCAGGGCTGCGGTGGTGCTTGGGGATCGCTCGGCGGCGATGCCGATCCGGCCAGGGCTGCTACCGCTGCTCAGGAATTGCTCGAAGCTGCTCATGAACTCCCGAGCCCTCTCCATCTCCAGCCGCAGCTCTCGCTCCAGCTCGGCGAAGAGGGTGCCTGGATGCGGCCAGAGGGTGCGGACGGGTCCCAGCCACGGGAACAGCGAGCTGGAGGTGGGTGGCATGAAGTGCAGGCGGCAAAGCATCTCTGCTCCTGGTGTGTGCTCTCGGCGTGTGCTGCGGCTCTGCTCAGTGCAGGGTCTGGAGCGGTGCTGAGCTGGGGCCGGGGAGCGGCGGGGTTTTATCCTCCCCTGCCCGGGGGTGTGCCCCTTCCAGAACGCTCTCTCCCCACGCACCCTCCTGGAGCCATCGCCTATTTTTGAGAGGCTGATTATCCGCCAGCCAAAATAGCAGCGCCTGCTTCTGGGGACGAGTCACACGCCACAAATAGGGAGCTGCAATCACCGCCGGGAGGTCGGGTTTCTGCAGAGCCACCGTGATGCAGCAGCGCCTGCGGACCCGCCGGCCGGGGGGCGAGCAAAGCCCTTCCCATGGCCCCCGCGCTGGGGGCTCGCCAGAGCACAGGTTACGCTGTGCCAGGAGCGTGTCACTTTGGCCAGCATGGGGACGGTCCCACCCCTAAAGTAACGTGTTCCTACGTCACCCGCTGCCAGATGCCTCTCGCACTTTCTAGGCCCCCCCCCGCCCCAGGGGCCACCCGCTGTCCCGTCCCAGCCCCTCAGCACCCCACCCGGGGTGGTTTCTGGTCTCACCTGGGTGTCCCCCCAGGCAGCTGAGGATCCTGCAAATGGGTCAGGGGACAGAGGGGCTCTCTGCATGCAGATGGGGGGGGAAACGGGCCACAGGCAAGGGGGAATGCAGGGAGGAGAGGAGCCCAGCCCTGCGCCCTGCCTGGGAAATAGAAAGGACACAGATTTTTGGCAGGGGCGGCTCAGGCATCCCGGTTGGAGGCTGAGGTGACGCTCTAATTATAAGCCAGGAGAGCAGAGCTGCGAGACTCAGGGCGAAGGTATGCTGGGCACGACGCAAGAGGTGCCTCTCCTCACGGATGAGTAATAAGAATGAGCTGGAACGGGCTGGAAAGGGCTGAGCTTTTCTCCCGGGGATGACGTGATGTGCGGGATGAGGCCACTCCTCCCGGGAAGGGCAATAAAAGCGGCGGTCGGCGGCGTCGGGGCAGAGCGCTCCTGGAGGAGAGCATAGCTGGAAACCAGCAGCAGCAGCACCAAGAGCAACAGCAGCAGCGATGCTTTGCCGAATGCACCTCGCACCATTCGCCTCCAGCTCCCTGGCCACCCGGCTGGGCACAGTGAGGACCCTCTGGCCGCACGCAGAGACCATCTTCACCGAGCTGCAGCAGGAGATGGAGAAAGCTCGGGAGTTCATGAGCAGCTTCGAGCAGCTCCTGAGCAGCCAAGGAGCCACCGCCATGGAGCAAGCCCCGAGCACCAGCACAGCCCTGACCCAGGGCTCCGGGGAAGGCTTCTCCGTCTGCCAGGATGTCAAGAACTTTGCACCCGAGCAGCTGTCGGTGAAGGTGGTGGGCAGGAAAGTGGTGCTGGTGGGACAGAAGGAGACGCAGAACGTCGATGAGAAAGGCTCCTTCTCGTACAAGTACGAGGTGCTGAAGCGGGAGTGGGACGTGCCCGAGGAGGTGGACGCCGAGGCGCTGACGTGCTCCCTGTCCAAGGAGGGGCAGCTGCGCATCGAGGCCCCCAGGCTGGCCCTGCCGGCCGCCCCGGAGAGGAACGTGCCCATCCAGGTCAGCCCTGCAGCCCCACAGCCCGGACCAGCCTCTGAGGACGGAGCCACCAAGAAAGCCCAGGTGTAAGGGAGGGGAACCAATGGCCTGCGGCAGGACCGGAGCAGACAGCAGCAATCTCGGGTTTTAGCCCAGACAAGCTCCATCAGCAATGATGTCATTTTTTTTCACTATACTGGAATGTTTTTGTATCCAATAAAAATACTTTTGCATAGATCCTGCTTGTGCTCTCTTGGTGTTGATTGATGGGGAGGCTGAGCCCTGGGCTCAGCTCTTGGTGCCAGGGGTGCTGGATGCAGAGAGAGGGAAGAACCTCTCCTGGTGCCTCAGGGCAGCACAGAACGGGACAGTGGTCCCAGAGGGAGGGAAGGGGTCTGTGAGCACGGTGCTGCTGGGGGCGAGGAGGGGAAGCCCCACTCACCCATACCAGGGCAGAGGCAGCTGCCTTCACTCCGTCCTCACGCTACTGTCAGCATCTGCACCAGCTCCACAGCCCCTCGCTCCCTGGCTGATGCCACAAATGGCAAGAGGACCGTGCTGGAGCACCTGGCTGGGCGTAGGCTGTCCCTGCTGCAGCCACGCTTTCCCCCCCAGGCAGCTTGGGAAGGGGCTGGAGACCCCTGTGGGATGCCAGGGGCAGGGAGGGCGAAGCCCATCTCCAGGCAGTGTGTGTAACCACCATAAACACCCGTGCTCAGGCCCGGGCAGGCAGCAGCTATGCAGGCAGGCACGCCTGTTTGTGCTAAAGCTGCTCTGAGCTCGGACAGCCCTTCCCCATGGCAGCGAGGAGGCTCTGCGCTAGGGAGCACTGCCACACGCCTCTGCAGCCAGCGGCGCGTCCCCAGCCCCAATACCCAGTCCTTACAGCAGAACAGCACAGGCTGAGGTGGCAGCAAGACAGCCCTCGGGGCACTGCAGGCTCCTTCCCAGCGAGGGAGAGACAGAGTCCTGGAAGGAGCCAGAAATGAAGCCCTCTCACCCAGGAACCAAGTACCAGAAGCCAGCAGATGGCAACAGCACCTCGCGCCGTGTTCATGAGGCTGTTCAGAGCTGGGATTGGGAAAGCCTTTCTCCAACTGGTCCATCTCTTGCTGCCTGGGAAACGCACAGCATCAGTTCAGCCTCACTGGAAGTGATGAGACCTCAGATGTCCCACACTCCTCCAGCAGATGAGCAGCCACACTCTTGCAGAGGATGGAAACAAGCAGCACCCACCGCACCGGGTGAGCGAAGCCCATTTGGGGCTGCTGGAGCCCACACTCCAGCCAGGCATCAGGAACTGTCACTGCATCGCTCCAGACCCTTCTCGCCTCCAAGATTTTAAGGAAATCCAGCATGAGCAAAAGGCACCAAGACCCTGGATAGAGGATGAAGCCCACAGGAGCCAAGGCTGTTCACACAGACAGCTTTATTCGCAGGTACCAGCAGAGCTTTTCAGGCAAGCTCAGCCCAGGGGTGGTCACACAGGTGACTGTCGCTGTGCCCCTTGCAGAGCCGCAGCCACACAGCCCGCGAGAGGCAGCAGGTTCAAGCACCAGCACATCAGTGTCTTCAAGCTCCCCCAGGCACTTACAGTGCTGGCCCAGCAGCACACACAGTAGCAGTAAAGCTGTGAGGGGCGGCTCTGTTTTCCACATGGACTCCAGGTCTCACCCATGGGTGCGAGGATCTCAGCATCCATGCAGCAGCGACAGGAGAGCAGCATCTTTCAAAGCCATCATCCTCCATGGACAGAGCCATTTTCATCAATACTCGAGCACAGTATTCCTAAGCCTGTCCAGATGTCAAGCTGAGTTCCTCTGCATACCGCTCCCCCCACCTCTTCCCAACTTGAGCTGTAGACAGTGGCCTTAGAAGTATTAAGCAATTAAAAATTCCCCACTGTTTACCTCAAACTTCTTTGCACGTCACTGTACAGTACACGCCGAGCTTTCTGACCCACCTGCAGCCTGTCCTGCCTCGCGAGGAGCCGGCTGCTGCAGGAGCAGCCGGCACAGCCCAGACTCGGGCCCAGGGCGAGCAGCCCGCGTCTCGCTGTGCCCAGGGAGGGAAGGCCACGCAGCCCTGCCGAAGAGCCGGGTGTCGTACACACCACAAGCGGCCTGGCCCACCTCAGCCTCCAGCACAACTGTTACGTTCTGCTCCACTCCCCTTCTGGTTTGAGCTGATTAAGAAACATGAACATTGTTGGTTATGATAGTTTATAAAAGTTTCTTTTTTTAATCACACAAAACTGAAGTTTGTGATGAAGACTAAGTTGACAGTTCCTCTTAAATACCAGTATGCATAAGACATTGCATTAGGCACTAGGCAGCAGCCAACATCAGTTAGAGTCTGGCAACAGAAGCCATTTTAATACCTCCCTTCGTACGCTGTGGAATTACAGGCTTTTGCAATACATATTGTTTCCACTGACAAGTTATCCGAGGTTTCCCCCACCCCACCTCTGTACATCAGTAAACCATGTGTATTCACACTAGAGTAGGGTTAACAACATTAGTGGCATCACAACCATCAAAAAAAGGACAGTTTTCTATACAAGATTTTTTTTTTTTTGCAAAAGTTGCAACAGGATTAGTGCATTACGACAGAACCGGAGAGAGGAGGAAAAAAAAAAAAGAGTTGGCATGCTAGAGTCCAACACAAATAAAGACAACAGGCAGCTAGTTGTATGTACTATATTGACAAGATACTGATTGGTTACATGAAGAAACATACAATACAAAATACAGAAGAAACCAGTTTTGCTTCCCTCTGCCCCACCCCAGAATACTCATAAGTGATTTGGTCAATAAGTGGCTGAAAAGCCAGAGTTTGTCACTATAATGCTACAGTTTAGTGGTTGTTCTAGGCATATCGTACTGGTATTAGCCTTAGCTTTTACACACGGGTAATTTTAAACAAGGTTGTCTAGTCTCAATATCCCTTTGTTTCCAATAGTGAACTACAGTACTGTGGGACCTGGGTGCTGCTGGCCCTCACCCGCGGGAAGGGACGAGCCGGCTGGGCAGACACCAGGTCATGCATCCACCACCACCAGGAAGAGGGAAGAAGTTCATATATTAAAAAAGTGACTTAAGACTTAGAATTGAATTAGTATTTGTACAGAAAGGTGCAGGT
This sequence comes from Pluvialis apricaria, assembly GCA_017639485.1. Taxonomy (NCBI): domain Eukaryota; kingdom Metazoa; phylum Chordata; class Aves; order Charadriiformes; family Charadriidae; genus Pluvialis; species Pluvialis apricaria. The sequence continues at coordinate 5,855,586 of CM030032.1, forward strand.
GGAAGAACTCCCTCCAGCCTATGATCAGAAAGGGATGGAGAAATCACAGCAGCCACCAGCAGCAGCCGCTCTACGGTAAGTGCGATTGTTAGCGTGGATTCCAGTCACGTCATTCGAGGACTCCGTCAGGCGGGCTCGGCTGCTCAATTGCTGCAGCACTGGCTCCTGCTAGGCTGACTGCTCTCCTGAAGGTCAACCACCCGATTCCTACCTGGGCCACCAGGAGCGTTCTGGGGTTCATTTTTTGGCAGTTTCTTGGCTAGAAAGAAACAAGATGTTAGCAGGCTCCGCTACAGAGGCCAACCTCCTCCCCACTGCAGACCAGAGGCCGGGCTCAGCCCTGCTCTCACCCAAGCCCTCGCCTCTCAGGGAGTTTGGGACTGGGCACTGCCAACAGCACTGGCACAAACCAACCCGCTTCTAGTTCCGGCTGTCATCAATCCTGCTCCTTCCTTACTCACCACCCCAGATAAAGGGAGAGGGGAACAGGCTTTGCCAGGCAAAGGCTCCAAACACTCAGGGAGTGACTGTTCACAGAACCATAGCAAACTGGTCATCATCTACTCCAGTAGGAGCTTCCAGGCCCTGGCTGAGTCGGGAGCTCCCGGGGTTCCCACAGGCCGCACTGCCGGTGCTCAGAGCTACTCCAGCCATCCTTCTGCACGCAAGCTGTTACCTATTGCCATGAAGATTTCATTCACATTCATCGCTGTCTTTGCCGACGTCTCCATGAACAGCAAGCTGTTGTCATCTGCATATGTTTGTGCATCCTACAAACAATCACATTAGAGTGGTAAAGGCATCCTGCTAAGGCGAGGCCCAAGCAGGCGTCACACGCTTCACTCGTTGGCACACTAAACACCGAAGAAACCCTGTCCCACCCCAGTCCCCTGACCCTGCCTGGCCAGGACAGCTGGGAGACATGCACCACTGAGAACGCTGCGCGGCTGGCGTCCCAGCAGCCGAGCTGGGGTACCGCAGCACAGACTGTTTGTGAGCCAAATATAGACACAGCATGTCCCGGGCAGCACACCACCTTGTACTTTGGTTAGCTGGGAGAGTAATGCACACTGTAAATGCACCACAAGCAATCCTGTGCAGAGGTCTGAGATAAGAGCTTCTCCTTGAAAGTCTGCTTTAGAGACGGTAAGAGCTGTGAAGCGCAGAGAACAAGCTGGGGATGATTCTTCATGTGTCTTGGATCTAAAAGACGCTGTTTCGTACACTGCTGAAGACAGCCCCAGGTGAGTAAGGCACCAGAAAAGACTGAAGACAGAAGTTTGTGCTCTGTGGGCCTTATTCTCCACACTCATCATAACTGTTACCGACAAGAGCTACAAGTGCTGGGAAAGGAGTGCACGGGAAAGGCAGGCTACAATTCCCTTGGAGCGGCATCCTGGGGTCCTCAGCAGCATAACTCTTGACTTCCACTCTCCCTTAAAGCATTTCGCACATAGCCACCACCTCCCCCACTTAAGCAAAAAGCTGCTTTCCTGACTTGCTCAGGTAACAACTGCTCTGCATTCCCACTCACCTGGAAGTCCACAGCTCTCTTGGTAGCAAGGTCTGCCTTGTTTCCTGCTAGTGCAATTACAATATTGGGGCTAGCCTGCCTCTGCAACTCTTTCACCCAGTTCTTGGCTCGTACAAATGTGTCCTGGAAGCAAACAGGAGGCAGCAGTCAGGAAGGGCAGCCTCTTATTAATCCACAGTGAAGATATGATTAGAACAAGTCTTTCCTGTAAGAAGCATTCTGCCTCTACAGCACTTTGTAGCAGGATCCTCTATCAGCTTAGACAGCCTTGGTCAGAACTGAGGAAGAGGCCATTAGCAGTTTGAGAAACTCGGTACCTGCAGGCAGGCATCTGCAGGGACTCTGAACCCGGACACTCTCCCAGGGAACCGAGAAGCATCAGCTGCAAGCGCCGACACCTCCTGCCCAGCACACACTCAGCCCTACGCAGTACTCACTGTGTTAGTGATGTCGTAGACAACAATGGCAGCCTGGGCACCTCGGTAATACATTGGTGCCAGGCTGTGATACCGCTCTTGTCCTGCTGTATCCCATATTTCAAACTTCACCGTTGTGTCGTCCAGACAGACTGTCTGTGTTAGGAAGGCAGCTGAAAGAGAAGGTGTGTGTTTGCCTTACCTCCAGCTGGAGAGCCCCTGCAGCCACCGCCAGGAGCTCAGAGCAGTTCTGCTTTTGCACGGGAGTGAGCAGAAGCTCCAGGCAGAGGCCGGTGCAGTGCCACTTGCTCTGGAAGTTGCAGCTCTGCTGTACATCAAGCTCCGTGCACACAGGAACCCAAAAACCCCACGCAGCCGACAGGAAGGTGGCCCTGAGCGCCCGGGCAGCAGACGGCCACGGGAGCAGCAGCGCTGCCAGTCCCTTCCCCAGCAGCCTCCTCTCACAGATCACACAGCTCAGCTGCAACGTCACCGGGATTAGCTTCGGAGAGCACCACAGTGCCAAGGCACTGAAGTCAGCCCAGTTACACTGCGCTCCCCAATTTAGTCACTGGTTATTTTCTTGTTCCAGCAAGTATAATACCATGCGTTACAACTAGGATAAAGGCAACCAGCCTTGGATACAGATTGAAGCAGAACAGCAGAGTGCCCACACGGCCCTCTGCAGCACAGCTCTAAGCCCCGCTTGCCCATAAGCTATACGGACGGCTACACTAACTCCCCGTGGGGGTTACTGTAGGGACAACTCAAGCCTTTTCTCAGTACACACCTAATATTACTGCCCAGAGACCCGGGTGCCCACTGACCTCTGACTGGTGACACTGTGCTAATGATTTCAAGCTAAAGAACTACTAGACCTGACGGAGCTGTGGAAGTAGTTAACAGTATCAGACTACAAACAGCCCCCAAATCCCAGGTCATAATTAAGGGCTATAAACCAAGCTGAAGGCCTCAGTTCTAATTAGAAGCAGGAATTCAAGCACTGGAAGAGAAGACACCTTAGAGGCAGTGTGCACGGTTGCCATAGCATTATTCTCTGCTGTGCTGATCTTCACACCAACGAACATGTTGCAAAGCAAGAGTTAACACGTTAGCTGCTTGACTGTTTATAGCAAAACCCCCAGACCAGATTGAAATAGTCGTTATTACTTCTGATACCCCTGGACCGCATTAGTGAGGCCAGCATCTTCTAGCCACAGGCATTTGGAGTTGGCACTCACCTCCAATCGTGCTCTCCTGGTACTCGTGGAACTGCCCCTTCACAAAGCGCAGAACAAGGCTGGACTTCCCCACTGCTGACTCTCCCAAGAGAACAAGTTTGAACTGGCAGATTTTGTTTCCAGCAGCTGGTCCATTCGGTCGAGCAGCTCCACCTCGACCTGCCATTGTGGCCTAAGTGCAGGAGTGCCAAGAGTTAAGGATGCTGCAGGTTCTGCACTGGGATCCACCTGGAGGCAGGTTGCAACTGAAAGAGGAGGTCAGAGTTAGACACACTCATGGACCAGCCATACCAGTTCTAGAGGGTGGGTTTGATCTGCAACCACCATCAGCACAGGCAGGTGGTGACTCCTTCCCACGGTGGAAGGTTATCCACCGCATGCACCGCAGCACTATCGGGCAGTTTCTGTCAGTCAGCAGCTCCTTGAGCAGGATCGTCAGTCTCCTGAGCCTCCCTGGAGAAGGGATATTGGTAACACAAGCCTTCCTCCCCACCAGTGGGCCCTCCAGCACTTCCACTATGTGTAGATCTTACACACACCTCAGCTAGGGTGAGGCAAGTAAAGAACAGCCAGCACACCAATTGGTGTTATTAGAGCTTTGTCTATTAAAACAACAATTACTCAGTTCACGGAGGTAACTGAGGTTGACCTTTAGCTCCTTCCTCCTCTCTTGAGTTCACAAGGTAGCAGCTTCAGACTATCAGTGCAATACAGAGATGTTCAAGTGCCACACGTAAGCCATTACGGGAAGCAGTTCTATGTGTCAGTCCCTCAGATCAAAAGTGTTCAGACAAAGGGAGTTTCTATATTCAGTCTGTTAGTTTAGAGGCACACAGCAAACCATTAAACACTGCACCTCAGAGCAGTCCTGAAGAAGGCCTTTGAACTGCCACGCAAGCAGCCTGCCACAGGGAAGTCATTTGGCAGCAGCCCCTCTCCGGGCACAGGCTGCGTGTTCAGAGACTGCCGGCAACTACTGCCCATCCCCGCTGCAAACGGGGACTTACCACCAAACAAGAGTCTCGACACCTCGATCCAAATGCCGAGGCAACACCGAATGCTTCCCGCTTCCCACACCCATCCCAGCTGCCTTATTCTCCTTATCCCGCATCATTCCAGGTCATCAGGCTACTGGCCACATTCTTCACGAGAAGAGTGTTCGAACCCAGCTATGCTGAACAGCCCAAACAGGCAGCATCACCCGTGATCAGAACTGATCTTCCCAGCACCAAACCTCTAGAGTCGTGCAGAAGCACAAAACCATGGCAAGAGCGGCAAGACGAGCTGTCTTCCATCCATCGTTAACCACAAGTGAAGCCTCAGTGCCTTCCTAACCATTTCTCAACTGCATGCAGCAGAGAACAGGAGGGCTTTCAAAGTGCAATTGTACAGATTTAGGCATATTTCCTGTTCTCATCACAACTCCCACTTCCTGCCAATGATAAACGCCACAACTGATTGCATCTGCTCTGTATCGCCACTTTCCCATCATAACCCAAGCTGCTTCTTGATAGACAACTGCCAAAAAAAATTCCCCAAAAGCCAATTTCTCCTTGTTTTGAGCATACCCCCAAGGAAACTCTGGGTATGCTCAGAGTACATCCAGCGTTTACCCAGCAAATACCAGATTCCTACGAATAAGCAGCTTAGAGCAAGTTAAACGGGATCTGAAGGGGAGCAGCGCAGCCTGTGAACAAGGCTTAGGCCTGCCTCAATACAGAAGCTTACCAAAGAAGAGTTTCAAACAGCAGCTTTCCAGAGCAAAGCCTGTCCAGCTGTGAGGCTACTTTAGCTACGTCTCAAGTTTCCACTCAATTCCATAGTTTGACAGGAAACCTACAGCCATTTCAGCCTGAGAGCTCATCCAGAGGGACAGCCCATCAGCGCCATGGGCTGGAGAACCTCTTCAGCACTTGAGCATACTCTGACCTACAGAGACGTTCAGCCCCAAATTGTTTTGGCCAGGAGGCAAGCCAGAAACCTACTGTTAAGCCAGTACTCTGAAGCTAGCAGGTAGGAAAGAAACCACGAGGAGCAACTTCTCAGCGCAGTGAGATGTTTCAGCAGCCCCAGCTGTGAAGAAGCCATTGGTTTGAGTGGCCTGTCCAGTCTCGGGTTAAGTCAGTGAAGAAGCTGCACTTCAGAGCCGGGTCCTTGCAAAAGCTAGTAGCACTGTCAGGACCCCACCTCCTCTTCCGAGGAAGGACAAGCACTGTTTTGACAGGATGAGCACACTTAATAGGAAACAAACCAGCAACTTGTTTTGCTGCATGGTGAGGAAGCAGCGTTGTGCGGCTCTGGCCAGGAGCAGCTTGGTTACCACCAGATTCGAGAGGCACAGCAGCATCTCTACACCTCCACCAGCCTGGAAGGGTTTCCACCTTTCAGAGTTTCTCCTCTAACCAGAGTTTGCAAGGGAACAGCTTTTGCTTGTTTAACCTTGTATTCATTTACCAGGGCAGTCTATCAGCAATATGTAAGCTCTGTCACCGTTTCGGACTAACATTCTGCACACTAAATGCCACGTGAATCATGCCTCTGCTGAGTTATGACCTCCCGAAATATGATAGGGGTGATTCCCAGAGCAAAACAAGGAAATGAGCCTGTTGACATCCTCAAGTCTTACTGTGACCTATATTTCACAGATCTCCATCCATTTTGCCATCTGGTTGTGCTACATGAACTCAAACAGAATTAAGCAAGCACATCTGCATGTCCAGCTCATCATGGAGAACTACCGATCAGAGCAAGTCATCAAGCAGCTAGAGCCTTTGACCACTGTTAATTATGGAGAACCTGATCATCATCTAAAGACAGTTTGAAGTTTGGCTGCAGAAATACATGACTTCGTGATCACCTGAGAAGCTGCCAGATCTTCAGGATGTCTGGGTGGAGTTTATGCTGTTCCGATGTCCCTAACTGCAGCCATCTCACTAAGGGTCTCGGGCTAAGAATGCACCTGACATCAGGATGACCAGCTTCGCATTTCTGCTCACGTTCACAAGACGACCAAATAACTGAAGCAAGTGGCTACCAAAGCTGTAGACAGCGAGAACTCTCCATTGCAGGAGGATCAGTTTTCGCCAATGCCAACATCTTTGAGGATTTCTACATTCCTGTCAGAAACAGAACTCCACTCCGCTGAATGCGGTAGTAACAGCCTGCTAAACTACACAGCCTGGATCTGCGCTACATCAGCCCACACCACCCCGTGAACGCTGGTTTGAGAACCAGGGAGTGCTTCATGCAGAATGAAGCCATTTGTGATGCTCAGGGAGGCTGCTCGTCCCCTCCTCCAGCAGAGGGGATCAGGCACACAGCCCTCCCCGCTCCCCGGGAGAACGTGGTCAGTCAGACCAAAATAACGACAGCGACACTGTGCAGACAAGCGAAAGCAGCTGAATTCGCAGCTTGCCATACCAATTCAAGAAGTCAAGACCATGAGAAGGACATATGATAGGGTACTCATGTAATCAAAATTAACAAGTATTAATTTTCCTGCTGGCTTCTTGTAACTAGCGAAAGTCGGCAGCTTGTGATGTCACAAGATCCATAAAAAGGTACGTGCTGGTTTGTTTGCTACCCACCCTACCCACCTCCTGCTTATGGAAGCGCACACAGCTCTGTATCACACAGGCAGAAGTACCAACTTTTTTTATTGTAAACTCTTGGAACAGGCTCTTGTTTGCTTTGAGATCAGAGACAAGTTTCAATGCCTGATGCTGTCCAACAACCAAGAACTCCAGGTCTATCACTTCTGCAGTTTATGCTCCTCTCAACCCCTCACCCGTTTCCCAGGATCTGTCGTAGGGGCTCATACACTTCCATGAGTATTGAATTCAAGAATCTGAGTGCCTTAAATGAAGAAGCACACACCAGTGCTGCCACATTCCCAGCCGACCCAAGAGCAAGGCAGCTCTCCAGAGCTGTTAGGATGCTCAAGAATAGCACAAGAGCTCATTTCAAACAAACCAGCCCAGTACAACCACCCCAATCTCCACAGGGCAATTACTGTCAGATCCCTGTGTTAACCTCCACATAAGAATTGCTTTACAAGACTCTCTGTTGCAGGGAAGCTGCTAGTTTAAAGTGTCAAAAGTTATAGAATACAATATTTTTGCCCTGTGTTCACCCAGTAGCAAGGGCTACTCTGAAAGCTGGCGATATTTAGAAACCCAATCCTGAAGAATCCAGTTATCCAAGGGAACTGCTTCTGCTCTCAGCTATGCAAGAAACCATTTCACTGGGGATTTGTTGGCTTAGGATCAAAATACTCAAGACAAAAGCCCCAGTGAAGTATTTATCTTGTTAAATAGCTGACAGCGTTACATGAATTTCTTGGCAAAGCCACCCCTGAAGTTACAGAGTGGTTTTGCTTCACCTAACACCAAATGGGCAGCTAGCTACCGCTAGCAGGAAGCTTGTGCCACCTTGCTCCCACCCAGAACGGGCAAGTCAGCTCTAGGACCCAGGTTCACAAGCAGCTTCCACGAGCAGGACCAGCAGCAAGCGCGGGGCCCACCAGAGCAACACACAGACTCCACTAGCCCAGATTAGCATAGCATGGAGCGTCAACCTGATTTTCCAACACGTTAATAGGATTAATAAGAACAAACTTCAGAAGCCTTACTGCAGTGGGGTCCACACTGCAGAAGAAGGAATAACAGATCCAGCTCTTACCGATGAGATGAACCAGGAAACAGACTTGAAGCAAAGACATCGGTCCCTCAGCCCCATAAAGTCTGACCAATTTTTAATACTTCATCTTTCTACAGACAACACGCACTTCCCTCCACAAACAAAGAGCTCAGTCTCTTGATCAGTAAGGCTATAACCTGGAGCTTCACTCACAGCTCTGAATTGGGGAACCAGTCATTGCAGTTGTCAGGAGCTGCCCTACAGCCTTAAAGTGTAGATTCACAGACCCAAATCAGCTCAGACAACAGTTTCAGAAGTACTCCTATGGTTGTCACACTGTTGTAAGTTAAAGTCACAACTTCTCTGTAGTGCCAAAGACTTGGGCACACTCATTTTAATTTAGAGGTAAACAGGGTTTACATTGGCAAAAATTTAAATTCTTTTTGTTGGTAGCTACAGTCCTGAACAAGTCTAGTAGAATCTGTAGTACCAGCTCCTTTTCATGTTTTTAATACAGGCATCTGCTCCCGACATCTGCAGAGCCACGGCCTCCGAAGCAGCCGACTGTTTTTCAAAACAGCTTTTCAAAAACAATTCTATGATGAGAGATTTCAAGGCCACTACCCTGCAGTTACCACTCAATCCAGCCCAGACGCTATGTGCTGCTGAGTTAGCGGGACGGTACAACATGCAGCTACCCCCAGCCAGGCAACCCAGGGCCAAGCCAGCAGAAGAGACCTTCACGAGGCAAGCTGAAGCCTGGTCTTATGAAGAACAGTGGCCAAGCACAGTGAAATAGAGCCATCTTCCTTCAGTCATCTCTGAAGCTAGATGAGCAAAGCCTTCAAGCAAGAGAAACCCAATAGAAGAAATCGTGATGAAGGCCAAGTCTCTGCTACCTGTCAGGGCCCCAGGCGTGAAGCCCCACGGACAGGCTGCTGCTCAGTGCCGAGACCAAGCGGCCAAATTGAAAATCGGAACTGAAAAGGCAGCACAGTTGGACAAGACCATCTGAAGCTCAGATCTACTCAGAACACAGTGTTATACACAGAAAGCTACTGCTGAGTTTGAGACAATCTCATTTGCTAGAAGTCATCTGCTCAAACTAGGCAAGTGAGCTCTAAACCTGTTAAGGAACTATGAAGCCAGGAACACCTGTGCATCCTACAGAGCTGTCGGACTCTTTGGAAGACAAGGCAAAGATCACAGCCTACATGACTGAGTCAAGAAGTGCAGTACTTCGGTCAAAGGGAGTGAAAGCTCCCTCAAACCTTCTTCTAGCCAGTTTAACCCCATACACATCCCCTCCGAAGGGTTTCCTAGGTTTAAGCAGTTATCCTTCACCAGGAAATCTTGAAAACGCCTCATGAGGTAAAAAGACATTACACTTACTGATGCTACCTTGGAGCTACAGGTTTTTAATACTCAGAGACAGTTGACTAGGTATCAGCAACAAGAGTTATTACCATGTTGGTCACACTGGCAGCACAAGGAAGTGCCATGCCTACTCCAGTGGGTTTTAATTCTGCAGAATACCATGACTAATTGCTTTTAAAACTGCAGTTAATGTCCTGTTAGATCACCACAACTGAACAGAGGAACATGCAGTGAGGACTGGCTGAGGTGCAGTGCTTCTGCCTGGCCCTCGTGTGTCAGGAAAGCAACAGGGATAACACGAGAACTCCGGTTCCAACCAGGGCCACCGAACCCTCACGACAGCAAATGAACTCAGAACAGATCTGAGCGACAGAAGACACATGAATGCAAGTTTTCAGCGCTGCTTCAGTTAAGCTCTACTTAGCTAAGCTATGGAGACAATACACTTGCAAAGAGTGCTTTAAAGAGTGGAATGAGAAGTGGCAACTGTCTACCAAGTCTTATCAAGGCATGAATCACAGCAGAACACTTCTGTGGAAGAGTTTTGCATCACCTTCATTTCACATAACCTTTGCACTAGCTGTCGGAAGCAAAGCCTCCATGTTCCCTGTCACCACATTAACTCCCTCTAGGAGGTCTCACCTACTTGTAGTTATCCTTGATACTGCAAGAGCTTAGTCCTGTTTCACAGGAGAGGAGGCACAGCTACGCTGAAGTAACTCAGGAGGGCAGTCTGGACCAACTACAAATCAAACAAAAGCATCAAGTTTTTAATTCTGCAGGCAAGGTTCTTTTAACTCCTCTTCTTGATATTATCCACTGCTCAGCATGCCCTTAAAAGATACCGCTTAATTTTGACCAAAAGTCCAGCAACCTGTGCCTTTAGACAGCACCTACTGTTCTGTGAACAAGAAGGCAAGATCATGAACAATGCAAAGCAGAAAATTGCTGTCTTCATTGCAAAAGAATCAGTGACCTTCATAATATCTTTTCCAGACGGCACAAAGATCTCTTGCCTCTAGCAGCTCCCTATTTGGAGCTCTACCAAACAAAAGCAAACATGAAAATCAGTGTTTTCTTATCTGTTTATGCAGAACTACTCCAGCAGTTCATTCCTGTCGCTCCAGTGGAGGAAAGCGTTCCTTTTTGGATTCACATGAAGCTTTATTCTTCCCCAATACTGTCACTTGCAGGAAAGTTCGCTGTTCCTGGCTAGCATTTCAAGTGTTTTCGTAGTGTTACTCTGACAACTTAAAGGAACTTGCACAAGAGGACTTCAAACTTCATACCCCAAGGGAAGAAAACAGCTGACTCTGCCATTTCTACATTCTACCCTCTTTTAAGTATGCTGACCGAAATACTTTGGGCTACACCCACTTCATTAGAAGCGTTCCCATTTCATTTCCTGTCTCTGAAAGTACTTGGCATTCTTTCCCCCTCCCTTTTCAGGGAGATGCCATGACCGCCTATCCGCTAAATGTGGTGGTTTAAGCAGTTAGGATCAGGAGTTGATGACTAGCCAGGCCTAGAGCAATTCTAGAGCTGATCCTTCTTTAGATGCAGACGAGCTTTGCTGTGAGGGAGATAATTCCACTTCTCATCAGAACAATTCATACTTTGCGTGCTTGGCCAAATTGAATATGTTACTGGACAGTTTTGTTTCAGACACTGCCCAATCCATTATTGGTTTCACTAGCAAAGCAAACGGACCTAAACCCAACTCTGTTCACAGTAAACTAGACAAATGTTTTATTTTACTATATTCATAGCCACATAACAAGCCAGCCTTCCCCTTGCTGCTCTCTAGCAACTTAAACCCCTCTTCAGGAGTCCCATTTCATCTTGCCTGTGTTGCTCCCTCACCTGAAGGGGTATCAGCACCTACTTAAACAGCCTCGAGGGACCTACACGGCCTGGCACTACCTTAAAACAAACGTCATCTAAATTAGCCTATAGTATCTCAGAGGGAAAGATTGCCTCTAGAGGTAGATTTTCGCTATGAAAGTAGTTGACTGTTGGGTCATACTGTTGAGACTGAAGAGAAGTCAGAGATTATTTCAGCACTGAGACCCAGTTACTGAATCAAAGCGTCGCTCTTAACCTCATGGGTCTATGCAGACTTGTGCTTCACCTACTCTCCTCACTCCATGAATGCATTAAGACCAATGTTGTCTTGTAGCTGCCTACACACACACTATTCTGAATTCTTCACCCATTTCAGTCACAGTTCTTTCACCTTATTATCCAGCTAAGCTGAAAAAAAAAAAAATGCAAAAGACTTTCAGAGTCAAGGCAGTAGTGAATATTAACGGAATATTCCAAGAAAGTTCACTCAGACAGCATGGCACATCAAGCCAATGTGAATTAGAAGTATCTGCCTTTTTTTGGTCTCAACCAAGCTTCAGAGTCCTGCCCTCAGAGTAGGTTCAGGAGTCCTAACCCAGTGCAAAGCAGAATTGATGTCATGCTATAAGCAGGGCAGCTCAGATATGTGTTGACCCACCACACAAAAAGCTAAGAATAGTAGATGCAAGTTGTTCCACATAAGACTTAAAATAGTACCTTCGGCATACTCTCTTCCCTCCAATTTCCTTACACGCTTGGAAACAGTCAAGGTCAGAACTCCGACGTCCACGTACAAAAGCAACAAGCTAAAGGTCAGCTGAGATCGGGTCAACACTGTATTTGGTCTTGCTGGCAGAGCAGTTTACAGCAAGCGTCACAGTCGATTAGCAGAGAGCAGCTATGACTGCCACAGCTCCTCACGGCTCCCACCCAGCCCCAGGAGTTTTAGCAGCACCTTGAACATTATCAGGAATAAGGTTTGAGCAGCTTTCACAGGATTTAGCACTACAAACCTGTTGCTCACACTCACATCTGCACTATTGCAGGATCACACACCGACTGTGCTCTCAGCTTACAGGCAGTGGAGGCTCCTGCTGCGCTGAAGATCCGAGGGTGGCCTCGCACCTGAGCGCATCTGGGTTTCCTTCCAGACAACCTACAAAACTTTCTTGCAGACTTTGTGCCTCATTCAAGAGCCTGCAGCACCACACATTTCGCTTCACAAACGCCCCTTAGGGGGCACAGGGGCTGTGTTTGCCACCAGCAGCAATACAGAACAGTCTCCATTCCACCAGAAGCTATTTTCAGTGGATAAAGTCACATCCTTCATTTAGGCAGTTCTCTACTCAGGAACCTGGCCGGGCTTTCGGACTTCTAGAGTTTCTATTCCCGCTTCAGCAGCTGACTAGCTACAACAAAATATTATACCACGTCTATCCTTACAGGTGCCACACCTTTCCCAAACTCCATTTAACTGTCAAATAGTCATCGCTACAAGAGACAAAGGAGTTGGGAAACAGGGGTCGGGCAAAGGCAGCAGGCAGACAGCAGGCCCTGGTACCCGCTGCCGCGCCGGCCGAGGAAGGAAACCAGCCCGAAGCAGGGTCAAACCTGAGACTCCGCCATGCAGACGTGACGTTCTCCTCCAGTCTGAGATCGACACCTTTGACGTGCAGATCTCTCCCACCAGCACAGCTCCCGGCGACATCGGAGCCACCCTCAGCCGCTCTCCCGTCTCTCCAGGGCGCCCAGCGGGACCGGCCCGCCCGGGTGCCGGCACCGGGAGGTTTATTTCGGGCAGCCCCAAAGGCCGGCGACCCCCGCCCCGCTCCACACCGCGCCGACCTCCCCTCGCCCCGCTCCACTCCCACCGCGGGGTCCCCGGCTGCCTCCCCCGGCCAGGCGGGCTCACGGGGAGCCGGGTCTGCGGCGCACGGGGCCGGTGGAGCCGGGACCCCAGACCAGGCACCGCCCGGGGCAGGGCTCGGTACGGAGTCGCGCCGGGCACCACCCTCCCGGAGCCGGTGCGGGACGAAAGGGCCCCGCCGCCCCCGGCCCCACTCACCGCCCGGAGCGCCGCTCCCCCCCGCCGCAGGTGAGTCTCGCAGGCCCCGACCCTCACTTCCGCCTTTACCCGTTCCGCTTCCGGATCCGCCCACCCCTTCCGCTCTCAGCCCGCCGCCCACAGGCAGCGGCGCCTGTCAATCAGCCGCGCCCCGCCCCGCAGAGGCTCCACCCCCTCCCGGGCGCACCGCCTCACGTGAGCCGGGCGCCGTGACGCCGCGGGGCGCCCGCCGCGGGGGGCGATGGGAGCTGTAGTCCGGGAGGGGGGGACGAGGGGGGCCCCGGCGGGTCCGGGAACGGGGGGTCCCGGCGCGGGGGGGTGCGGCGGCCCCGCGGGGGCGGATGGGGGGGGGGGGGGGAAACGCGGGCAGAGACTGACCCGGAGCCGCGGCTGGAAAAATAGAGCCTTTATTTCCCGTGGGGGCGGGGGGCGCGGGGGGTAACGGCATCACCCCTCCAGCCGCCGGAGAGCCGCCACCGCGACCCCCCCCGCACACACCCACCCCGGGCACCCCCCCCCCCCCGCAGCGCCCGGCCGAGCCCCCAACCGCCCCCTCTCCCGGCCCCGCGGGTCCCGGGGGCGGCGCTCGCCGGGGGGGAGGCGGGGGGGGTGGGGGGTGCCGGTGGTACAACGCCCCCCCCCGCGGGCAACGAGTACAAAACCGTATCAAAATCCCTGATGGCGTCGGGCGGGGCGGGCGCTGCGCCCCCGGTGGCCCCCCCCCCCCCCCCCGCGCCGTACCCCCCGTCCCGGCCACCGCCTCCCGGGGGGGAGTTCGGGCGGGCGGGGGCGGTCCCGGGGAGCGGGGCGAGTCCCGGCAGCGAGGAGGGGGGAGCGGGGCGGCGGGCGAGGGTCCTTCCCCCGGGGCGAGGCCCCCCCCGCCCCCGGTGCCCGCGGGGTCAGTGGGAGCTGGCGGAGCCGGAGCGGGGCTGCGGGTGGGCGCGGGGGCGGCCGGCGGCCGAGCAGCCGGGGAAGGAGCGGGCGGCGCGGGGCGGCAGTGAGAGGGGTTGCGAGCCCGGGGCCGGCGGGGGGGTGTCGGGGCTGGGGGTGTCCCCCCGCGGCGGACACGGTCCCCACGGCGCGGCGGGGCTGGCGGCGGCGTGGACCGAGCGGCTGCGGACCGGGCAGCGTTGGGCGCGGGGGCTGGCGGAGGGGGGGCTGCGGGAGCCGGGGGGCGCCGGCGGGGGCGAGGGGGGCAGCGGCGCGGGGGGCGGCGGCGGCGGTCGGGGGGGCTGCGGGGCGCCCAGGCGGCCCTGGAGCAGCTCCATCATGCGCTGCAGCTCCCGGCTGAGGTGGGAAACCTCCTGGTTGAGGTGGTTGATCTGGAAGGCGGAGGGGGGGGAGAGCGGTGAGCCCCGGCGGACACCCCCGGCCCAACGTCCCCGCTGCCTTCGGGGACGCACCCCCCGGCCCCCGGCGCACCTCCTGGTTGAGCCTCCTGATGTTCTGCTTTATCTCCTCCGCTTCCATGGCCAGCGCTGGGCCGCCCGCCTCGGTCCCTGACGGGGAAGACACGGCCGGTGGCGGAGGGCTCCCCGAGCCCCCCAGGCCCGCTGCCCGTGCCCTGGGGCTACCTGCCGTGGGGGAGCCCCTCGCCGCGCTCTGCAGTGGGGCGTCCACATTGAAGGAGAAGGTTTGTGGCTCCGATGTCCCCCCGTTGTCTTCAATCCCATCCACAACTCTAGGGCAGGGAGGGGTGAGGGTTGGCCATCGTCAGCCCCTTATCCCTCTGCCGCCATTCCCAGTGGCCTCCCACAGTAGTGGGACAAGCCACCAGCGTGTCCCAACCTTACCTGGGGCTGAGGTCTGGGGGGCCATAGGAGTGCAGGGAGGGGATGAGGAGCTTGGCCGGCCTCCTGCCCCCTCTGCCCTCCTGCTCCGGGAGCCGAGCATCCCTCCGGCACTGCGGAGAGGGGCTGTGGCCCCGGCTGCAGCGGGCTGGGGAGCGGCAGTTGCGGCGCAGGGCTGAGATCTGGCACAGCTCATCACCCAGGAGGCTGCTCAGGGAGCCACGGCGTGCCGGGCTGCTCAGCTGGGGCAGCAGCAGCTTGCGACGGGTGATGGTGGCGGGCGAGGGCTGGAAGATCTCGTCGGGCTCCTCCTCGTCCTCCAGGATGGAGGGAAGGGGCTTCTCTGGGGCGGCACCGCTCTCCGGACGAGGCTGCGGGGAGGAGGTGAGGGCTGGTCCCCGCAGAGGTGCCAAAGTCGGGCACGGGCACCCCTGCCCCATCCTCTCCCGCGCACAAACCTGGGGTGCCTGTGACAGCCGCGGGGACCGGGAGTAGCGGCAGAGCCCCTGTGGGGAGAGCAGACAGTGCCGGCTCAGCAGCCCGTGGGACCCCACATGGCTCCGTGGGGACCGGCCACAGGCAGACACAGCCCCAGGCAGGCGCCCACCCACTCCCCGCCTCGGCACGCAGCCCTCTCGGTGCCCCCCTGGACAGCCAAACCTCCCCCGGCACCGTGCATCAGCCCCATCCCGGTCAGCCCCAGCAGCGGCCCCCGCAGCCCCTCGCCCACTCTCCTTCCTCCGCTGCTCTCATGACACTGATGAGCTGTCCGACCTCGGCCTGCGTATCCGGAGCTGGAACCACGGCTGAGCCCCAATTATCAGTCCCAGCTCAGCCATCGGAGCATCGGCTCCCGCGGGCGCATGCCGTCGCCCAGGGCAGGGTGCACAGGGTTTCTGCAGGACCTGGCGAGCTCCGTTTGCACCCACCTACCCTTGGTTTATTTACACCTCTCCTGGGCGATGGATGCGTTGGGTTTCAGTAGGGCTATCTGGGATCTAGAGAGTGACCTCCTGCCCCACCTCGACAGGGCCTGGGGGCGGTGGGTCCCGGGGGAGATGCTCTGGAGGAGCCCCTGGCCGCTCGGTGCCAGCGCAGAGCCCGCAGCAGAGACGGGGGAGGAAAAGCACTGCAGAGCTATTTTGGCAGTGGAACATCCCCCCGGCTGCTGGAATCAGCAGCGTGACTAAACCTGGCAGCCCCCAGCGCTGCCTCCTGCACACTGGGGGGGCCGTGCCCCGGCTGCCTGTCCTGCGGTGCCCCCCAGTCCCCTTCACCCCCATTTCCAAGCCCTGCATCTACCTCAGCCTCCTGCATTGCAAATGCTCTTGCTTCCAATTCCCCGGGTTGCACGGAGCCGGGACGGGACGTACCTGGATGGCCGGGGTGGCACAGCCGCAGCCCCCGCCCCGGCCTCAGAGACTGGGGACCACGAGCAGGGAGCGGGCAAACTCCCCTTCCGTGGCCCTGCGGAGCCTCAGCCCTGCTCCGGTCGCCGGGGCCGCGAGGACGGGAAGGGGCCTGTGAGGGAGGACACGCACCCACCTCCATCTCGCTGCCCTCCCGCAGGTTGAAGGTCAGGTCCTGGTGGATGTCCGCCGTGAACTTGCTGGCGTACTCGGGGTAGAGCTGCAGCACCTCGCAGAGCCCCCGCAGCCCGATGTACTGCAGGTCGCAGTAGGTCAGCGCCTTCACGTCCGCGTTGGTCTTGATCACCTGGTCCGTGCTGCACAGGTCAGCTCCGATCAAATCCCCTTTGCCTGCAGGAGGGGACCGGGGTGGGCAAGCGGCGCGAGCCCTGGGCCCCTCGCCCGGCCGGGCAGCAGAAGGGGCTGGGGGAGAGCCCTCGCCGCCTGCCCTCACCCAGGATGGCCAGGACCACGTTGTCCCTCAGCACCTCGAGGGAGCCCGAGCAGACGAAGTAGTTGGCCTGCAGCGCATCGCCCTGGCGCAGCAGGTACTCCCCCGGGGCGCAGAACGAGGTCTTGATGTGGAGCGAGAGGGAGCGGAGGCAGCCCCGGCTGGCCGTCTCGAAGACGGGCAGCTGCAGGATGTCCTTGTTGAGGTGCATGGCCACGTCCGCGCGCAGCTCATCGGGGAAGTCGTGCAGCAGCTGGGGAGAGCGGGGCTGGGGTGCGGGTGGCAAGGAGCAGCCTTCCCCGCAGCCTGGCGGCCCCAGGGGACAGACCCCCCTCTGGAGCAGAGCATCTCGCCGCTCAGCCGCCCTGGCTGTCTCGGCAGAGCCCAGCAGTCCTGGCTGGCAAAGGCGGGCCAGCTCTGGCCGTGGTGATGGGCTGCCTCTGCTCCACGTGCCTGTCCCGCTCCCCGCGCTGGCAGGAATCTGCCCCAGACCTGGCACGCAGCTCTGGTCCCTCCAGCAACAGAGCACGGACGTGTGCACATCCGCACACACACGCACGCTTGCACACACGTACATACACCCCCTTGCACTCTCATAGCTGGCCCTGCCAGCGCCATCACCCCCGCACTGGGTGCAGGACGGGGGGGCCAGAGGGGGCCTGGCCCAGCTCGGCCAACATCTCCTACCTCGTTAGCATCGATGCCGTTGTTCACCGACCAGGTGGTCTGGAAGTACTCCAGCATCCTCTGCTTGAGCTGCTGGGGCAGGCGGTGCACGCGGATGAAGTCCTTGAGGTCCTTCATGCGGGTGTGGTAGAGCGAGCGGCGGGAGTACATGCGCTGAATGATGGCCGTGACGTTGCCGAAGACGACGGCGTGCATCAGCGCTGGGGACCGGGAGGGCAACGTCAGGCCCGCCGCGGGGCCGGCCGGGCGGGGGCTGCGGTGTACGGGGGCCTGGGCAGGGTCTGGGCTCTGCCCCCAGCAGCAACGCGGGGACAAGGGGTGCAGCACGGGGCGCTTCTCCCCTAACCCCAGCCCCAGGGCTGTCCCACAGGGCACGTGTATTCATCGCCTCCCTCCAGTGCCCTGCCCGGGTACCTGCTGCACCCACTGCTCCGGCAGCAGGAGATGAAGCCCCCCGCCAGCCCTGCCCCACTCCCCGCCTCACCCCCGATGAGCATGGTGCAGATGGAGAAGATCTTCTCGGCGTCGGTGTTGGCGCAGACGTTGCCGAAGCCCACGCTGGTCAGGCTGCTGAGGGTGAAGTAGAGGGAGGCGATGTAGGCGCTGCGGATGGAGGGGCCCCCCACCGAGTTGTTGATGTAGGGAGCCTCCAGCCTCTTGCCCAGCTCGTGCAGCCAGCCTGCCAAGCACAGCCAGGGGTTAGCGCTCGCCGGGGGAATGGCGCTCAGCACAGCTCCCGTCCCTGCCCTGACCTCGCTTTGTCCCACGGGACTGCCCTCTGCCTGCACCCTCCTGCCAGCGGCACGGGGGGAGCCAGGCGTCCTGAGCATCCCCCCGCCCCGCGCATCCCCTGCACGTGGCAGCCCTGCTCACCGATGTCCCAGGTCTGGGGGTCGTTGCTCTCCATCTCCTTGCGGCCGATGACGTACCAGATGCATGCCATCCAGTGGGCCAGCAGCGCGAACATGGACATGAGCAGCGTGAGCACCATGGCGCTGTACTGCGAGTAGCGGTCCAGCTTCTGCAGCAGCCGCAGCAGCCGCAGCAGCCGCACTGTCTTCAGCAGGTGAACCAGCGAGGTCTGGGGAGCGGGGCAGGCGGGTGAACCCGGCGGAGCAGCAGGCAGGGACCCCCCCACACCTTCCCCCTGGGGCAGGGACCCTTCACCACCTCCCAGAGCTGCCGGGAGGGTTGTGGGCTACGGGGCCGGCTGGGAAGAGCTCGTCCCCAAGCAGCCTTCCACCACCGTGCCCAGCGCCCAGCACACAGCCGGGGTCACAGCTTGCCAGGGCACCGAATCCGCCTGGCAGATCTGGGGTGCTGGAGAGGGGCAGGGAGGTGACCGGTGGGAGGGGGAGCAGGCAGCAATGGCGTTGCTATCAGAGGCTGTGTTTGGTGAAGCCATGCTGGCAGAAAGCTCATCTAATCTATTTGCGTGGGGCAGTCTCGGCAAGGCGCCGTGCATTGCCTGCAGAGACCCTGGACAAAGAATGCCAGGGATGCCCCGGCGCAGGCAGGTGGGTTTGGACGCGCAGTGATGCTGAGTGCCCCAGGGCCTCGCACAAACCTCCTGTCTCATCCTTCTGCCTCCTGCCAGCGCCGCACCGGGCACCTCGCAGGGGCTCAGGGCCGCGGGCCAGGCAGGGGCTGTGCCAGAGCGGACGCCGGGGTCAGACCCCACCGAGGTGGGTCAGGACGGAGCTGCTCCCTGGGTGTCTCGGCTCCGCTCACCTCCCCGCTGCCCAGAGGGTCCCTGCCAGGCTGTCCGTCCTGCCAGCCACAGCTGTGTGCCCCCGGCTTGCCCGGCCCCAGCAGATGCAGCGGCAGTGACGGCCCCTGCCTCGGCCGTGGTTGTTTTCCTGCCAGCAGCAGCGCCGGGGCATGAGCGGGGTGGGGTTTGGCTCAGGGGGGCAGTTCCAGCGCCCAAGTGCCCTTGGCCTCGCCGCTCACTGCTCTGCCTCCAATAAGCATAATTACAGCCTCTGCACTCGCCCCCCGCCCCAATTAGCAGAGGATGGGAAGGGGCTGGTGCAGCAGTGCACTTGCGCAGCCCATCGCGCCCGCTGTGCTGTGGGTCCCCTGGAGAGCCCGGGGAGGCTCAGGCTGGGACCTGCCTCCGTCACCAGCGTGTGCCCGCACGTGTGGGGACCCCTCCGCCAGAGCGGGCAACGTGCCGCCCCTCGCCGCGGTGGGGTGTGGGTGCACAAGGTATTTCCATGCAGATGTGGAGCTGCTCAGCGCTGGGCAGAGCACAGGCGTGCTGGGTGCAGGGCGGGCGCCCGCCTGCAGCTCCTGGAGCGGTGCCTTGGCAGTTACTGTCGTTTGTGGCAGCCTCTGGTTAAATTAAGATGCGTGGGAGGCTTCCCGCTATAGCTGCCATCGCTGCTTCCCCTCGCTGCCCGCGCCGCTCCCAGACAGGCACACAAGGAGTGGATCCCTGCAAAAGGGGCTGCCTCCCCCCCCACCAACCCCCACCTGCGGCGCGAGGGGCACTCACCACAGTCACGTTGAAGACGTAGAGCAGATCAAAGGGCAGAGCGGCGATCAGATCCACGAAGAACCAGGTGGCCACGTAATGGATGCAGATGGAGCGGGGGTCGTACACCACCTGGCCCGACTGGCTCACGTACGTCGTCCGGAAATTCAGGATGATGTCTGCCCCGGGAGAGCAGGACCAGCCCTCACCGCCCCCGCTGTGGGAGGGGAGCTGGGCCGGGGTCCATGGCCAACCTGGGTCCCGCTCCTGGGGTGCTCAGCACCAGCAGCAGGAGCAAAGCGATGCCAGCTCCCCTCTCCATCACCCCTCAGGTCCGCTCCTCTGGCCGCGTCCCTGCCCCGCTCAGCCATGTCCCCCATCCCACACGGATGCTCAGCTCTGGGCACGGACCTACCCAGGATGAAGAGCATCTCCACGGCAATGTCGCTGACGATGGTGCTGCGGGCGGCCGAGAGGCTGTCCTCCGTGCCCGTGAAGCAGACGTTGTAGGGGACGGTGACGGCCACGTAGAAGGTGGCCAGCAGGATCAGCCAGTCCCAGAGGGCCTTAAAGATGCTGTAGTGGAGCAGGATGAAGCGGGACTTCTGCACCGAGGCCACTTTGTACTCCGGGATGGACGGCTTGTTCTCAAACACGTTCTGGGGGAGCAAGCAGCGGGGTGGCACACGGATGGCACAGGGGCCGTCCCACATGAAGGGGTGGAGGCCACCACAGCCGCCCCCCCCCCGCCGAGTCCTGCACGACTGAGGTGATGGACACACATTTCCATCAGGGCACATGGGCTGCGCTGAGGTCACCCTCAGAGACAGGCACAGAATGCCCGATTACAGCACATAAATTAACGCTATGCTAATGCTATTAAGAGTAATCCACTGGCACTGCCAGCTGCTGCCCAGAACCGTCTCAGGTGCCAATTCGCGTGCTGGGGCAGAGCCACCCCCACCCTCTGCAGGGACACGGCGCTGCTGGGAGGGCAGCGAGAGCCCAACCCTGGCGAGGGGAGAGCGGGGCCCATCCTCCCGAAGCCGCCATGATTCAAGACCAGCATACAGAAATCATTTGCCTGCTCTGCTTGCCAGCTCTGGGCCCCTGGCCGCTATCAGCTGGGGGCAGACCCCCGCCCTGGCCCCACATCTGCGGGCGGTGCCCATCGCTGCAGCCATGCCCAGGAACCCTCCGCTGGGGCACCGCAGCCACGTGAATGGGCTGGCACAGAGACGATACCGGTCCCTGCTGCTGCTGGAAGCCCCGCTGCTCGCACCCGCAGCCTGGTAACGGCGCTCCCCGGGGCCGGCACGGCTGTGCTGCGAGTGAGTGGCTGGGTTTTCCTGACAGCTAACGTGCGAGGAGAGACACAGCCCTGCGAGAGCTGCCAGAAGATTTGTTTGCCCCCACGGCAAGCTCTGGGCACCTGCTGGTCTCTGTCCTGCTGCCAACAAACCACATTTGCAGCCTGGACCATGGTGCGGCTGCCGGGGATGGGGGCATGCCAGTGTCTGGGGAAGCCAGTGAGGTGCGTGCATGGGAACAGCATCCCGGCAAGACCAGGCTCTGCTGCGGGGCTGGCCCCAGGAGAGCCACGGCACCGCCAGCCTGCCCGCAGCCCCAGCCTGGGAGGCACCCAACGAAGCTGAGGGCTCCCCCAGGTCCTTACACGGTTGATTTTCATCTCGCTGCGGTCCCTCCGGGCAAACTGGCTGCTGAGCCTGTGGAGCACTGTCCGGCCCTGCCTGCGCGCTGCCTGCAGGTGCGAGCTCCCGGGCTTCTTGCTCCTCTGCTTCTCTGCAGCGGACAAGACACGCTGGGTTAGTGGGAGCGCTGTGGCACTGCTGGTGCAACAGAGCAGGGGCCGCTTTGGGGACCCCTCCTTGCACGGGTGCACAAAGGCGGGCAGAACCCAGCAGCACACTGCTCCCCGAAACCTGTCCCCATCCCACAGGCACGGCTCACCCTCCTTCTTGTCACCCACGTGGCTCCTGCCCCGGCTCTCTGTGATGTCCTTGAAGGAGAAGAGGAAGAGCACCACCTCCCCCTTCTCGTTCTTGATGGGCATGATGTCCAGCAGACACCAGAAGGCAGTTCCTGTGCGGAGGAGAGGGGTGGTGAAGGCAGGACAGCCTCCCTGCTGCTCGGCGGCTTCACCCCACGGCCAGCATGGGGACAAGCCCCAGCCAGAGCCGCGGGCAGGGACCTAGCCCCACGCACCACTCACCACCCTTCTTGTAGAAGCAGACCTCGGTCTGGTACTCCTGCCTGCCGTCCAGCACCTTCTCGATGCGCTGCAGGACGGGCTCGCTGGTCTCAGCCCCGTAGAGGAAGCGGCAGCTGCAGTTCTTCTGCATGACCTCGGTGCGGGCGAAGCCGGTGAGGTCGCAGAAGCCATCGGAGCAGTAGACGATGGGGAAGCCGCGGCGAACCTGCGCGTTGGCCAGGATGAAGTTGCTGTCTGAAAGGAGACACAGCCACGCCTGAGGGCTCAGGGCCACCCTGGGGGGCTCGAAGGGGAGCCCAGCCCTCCTGGCCCCCACAGGTCCCTCTGGGAAGCGGAGCCAGGTCTCCATCCAGCTGCCCCCAGGGCTCGCTCATGCCCTGCCTGCCCTGCCACCCCCGAAGCCCTATCCTGGACACAACCCCAGCCCCTGACCCCCCACTGGACGGGAAAGGAGCCCGGATCCAGCTGCCGGCTCCCATATCGCCAGAGCCGCGATCCCGAGCAAGGCGATTCATGCCTCCCCCTCGCCATCTGCTGCTCCCACCTCCCGCCGGGGCTCAGGCAGCTTAGCTGGAGCAGCGGCAAACCTGGCCAGGCACTGCCAGCCCAGAGGTGCCGGGCTGCGGTGCAGACCGGGGTGTCCCCAGCCCTGACACAGTCTTCAGCCCATGGGGTCGCAGCCCAGCACCCCCACAGCCCCACAGCCCAGGCACCGGGAGCGGGCAGACGTGACCTGCCCCCTCTCCCAGCGAAGGTGGGGAGCCCGCGGCAGGTTACAGTGCCCGTGCACCAACCGAGCCGTGCCGGGCAGCACGGGCAAGGCAAGGGCAGAGGAGGTTGCGGGAAGGAGGGGATGGCAGCCACGGGCAGCCCCGGTGCGATGGGGGTGCAGCGGGGCCGCCACAGCACAGCTCAACCCAGGATTAGCTTGGAGAAGCAAAAATAGCTTGAAGCTGTGACTAAGGCCAGATTTTGGCTCTGGGGAGCCAGGATTACGGCGTTGTCCGGGATGTGTTATTAGAAAAGAAAAAAAGGGCTTGTGTTTGGGAGCAGCTCTGTCGAGAAGGGTGAAGCAGCTCTGGGGGGCTCGGCAGCCCCCTGCCACGGTGGCCAGCTTGCCTGGATGGGCACCTCGGGCTCAGTGGGCAGTGGCTGCCTGGGAGAGGCAGGGTTAACTCGCACTGCGTATCACTGCGGCTAAAGCCCCTCTCCATGGCGGATAAAGCCGATAAGAGACACATCAAACCCGCAAAGCCGGACACTGTTTAAAAGTGCCTGGGAGGCGGGCTGGCGCAGCTGCAGGGGGGATGCTGCTGGGGTGCTGTGGGGCAAATCCCGTCTCCACAGCGCACGTTCCCAGGGCTTTGCGTCGGGTCATTTCAGGCAGCTCCTGCAGGGACGGTCCTCCTCGGAGAGCCAGACCCAGCCCTGGGGAGCTCAGAGCCAGCAGAGCTGGGGACACCACCCCTGCTGCCTCCGGGGGCTTTGCAAATGCCACAGCAGAGCTGGGGGAACTCCCCTCAGCTCAGCAGAGGGGCAGGGGCATGTGGACCCTGGTGCCACGCTTGGCCTCTGCCCCTGTGGAGGGACAGTCTTAGGATCACCAGTGTGAGGCTCATGTGGCTCTGCCCTGGCACGTCCGGGTGCAGCTGCCCTGAGCTGGGGAGGGCTCCAGGGACAGGCTGCCTCAGTACGCATTGCAGTGTCAAAGGTAACATCCCAAATCAGAGCTCCTATGGGCAAACGACACCCTGTGTCATCTGGGATGCTCCGCATCACACCAGGCCAGGAGCCAGCATGGCATCACAGCCAACACATCCACAGGGGTGCTTCTTGTGCTCCGATGGTGCCACGGGAGGTGGCTGCAGGCTCCCAGAGCCATCTTCACACCAGTCCCTCCCAGCAGGGTGGGAGACATCCAGCCCTGCAGGCAGCTGGCCTGGGAGGACCCTGCTCCAGGTGATTTGGGGGGACCTGGGGTCAGCCCCGGACACGACCTGTCCCTGGGTGGCTGCATGGTGCCAGCGGTGCTAGGAGCTGGCACGTGGCACCCCGGCATGATCCCCTCCCCAACATGCCAAGGCCTTAATCCACCCTGACCCCAGCACACGGACATGGAGGGGAGCCCAGCTCCCGGAGGCACGCCAGAACCTCCAGCCATGAGAAGTGGCCGCAAAACGGGCGGTGCTGGGACAGCACAGGCCCTGCTCCCCACCCCTGCCAAAACACCGCGCTACCGGTGCCCACCCTTCCAGGGACTAACCCCAGGCGAGCGGGCGCCTCGCTAACCGGGGGTTCGGGGTGGGCTGCCCTGTGCAGCACCGGGGCATCCCGAGGGCCCCGTGACGTCCATCGCAGCAGCACCGTGTGGCGCGGAGGTGACAGGCACAGACTGCGCCCCACGGCCGCCCCTGGCTCCGGGGGACCCCGGCTCCGGCGGGGCGGGGGGAAGACTCCTTGGGGCAGCACCCCGACCCCCCCACACCGCGACTCAGACGTCCCCCCGGGACCGGCCACCGCTCGGGCACGGGACGGGGCAAAGCCGGGCCCATGGGGGGGTCCGGGGGCGGCCTGGGCGGGGTGAGCCCGGCCGAGCCCCCTCCCCGGGGACCCCCGTGCGCCCCGGTCCGGGCTGGGCCCCGGGGCCGCGCGGCGCCTCCCGCCGCGCCCGGGCTCTGTCCGTGGTGCTGAGCGCGGCCGCGCCGGCACCGACCGCGGGCACCGGCACCGACCGCGGGCACCGGCACCGACCGCGGGCACCGGCACCGGTACCGGCAACGGGAGCGGGAGCGGGAAGCGGCACCGGGAAGCGCATCGCTGCCACACCGCGGGGACTGCCGGGGACACGGAGGGTCCCGGAGCACCGAGCCCCGCCACGGACACGGGGTTCCCCGGGACGGCGCAAAACGCGTGGACGGTCGCGTCCCACCCAGCCGCGGGTGCTTCGGTGCCGGGACGAGCCCCGGTTCTCCCCGCCGCTTCCCGGGGCGCAGCGCCTCCCCCCGCCCGGGCCCCGCCGTGCCCAGTGCCGACCCTCCCCGCTCCCCACCGGCCCGGCCCCGGTCCCGGCCCTACGTGTGCCATCGAAGCGGGTGGCGATGGTATCCAGGAAGGTGTTCTGCGGCGCCAGCAGCCCCTTCATCACCGGCATGGTCCCGCCGGGCCGCCCGCCGCGGGGCTGCGGCCGCGGGGCTGGGCTCTGCCGCCGCCCCGGGCCCCTCCGCAGGTGCGGCCCCGGCGCCGCGGGCTGATCCCGGCTCGGCTCGGCCCGGCCCGGCCCGCCCGGGGCTCCCGCCCCGCCCCCGCCCCCGCCCCGGGCCCTGCGCGCCGCCAGCACCGGGAGGGGCCTCGGCAGCGGCGGGCACCGGCACCCGCTCGGAGGGAGGTCGCTCTGCCCCAGGGGACACCGGTCCCCTCGACCCCGGGGACCACCGGCTTGGAGGCGCCGGGACCTGCTCGGCACCGGGACCCGCTCGGTACCAGCCCGCTCAGCGCTGAGGGGCACCGGCCCTCCCGGCTCGGTGGAGGGCGCAGGACGCGGCGTCCCCGGGGCCACCTGCTGTGGGACACCGGCCCCAGCGCTCGGGGCTCTGCCCTGGGGACAGCCAGCTCGGGGGCTGCAGGGCAAGGCCGTGCCCTGCGGGACCCCCTGCGGGGCACCCCGGGGGTGACAGGACCCAGCCGCAGCCCTCCCCGGGACCCTGCGTGGGGACGGGACAGTGGGAGGGCAGCGGGGTGGGGTGGAGGTCAGGGACCTGCGGCCACGAGAGTGTCACCAGAGGCTCCCTCCCTAGTGCGGTGGTGGGGGATGCTCTGAGCCCTTTAGGGGGGGGTTTCAAAAACACCCCCCAGTCCTGGGCAGCCTGGTGGAGGCTCGGTTCTCCCCAGTTCTGGTCCTGCATCCACCCAGCCGGGCCCACGCACGCCCCCAGCGCGGCACCACGGAGGAAGGCATCAGCCTCATCTGTTGCCCCGCTGCGGAGCTGTGCCCCCTCGCCCCCCCCCAGGCAGAAGGCAGAGCCGGGAACGTCAGGCTACCATTTATTGTAAAAAGCCAGCGGTGCCTGCGGTGCCCTGAGCAGGCTGGGCCGGGGCCGGGAGGAGGTATGTAAAAGTGCTATTTACACCGAGCTCCGGGGTCCGCCCCCCCAGGGGTCCCCTCTCCGCTCCCACTGCCCCCACCCCTCTCAGTAAAAGCTCTTGGCAGCTCCCCGCGCCTGGCTCTTGGTCAGGTCCTTCCCCGAGTGTCCCTGGCACTCCGTGGAGCTGGCGGCCGCGCCCCGCAGCGCCGGCGTGGGCTGGGGGTCGGCGCCCCCGGGGCAGCCCGATGCGCCGAGGCAGGCGGCGCCGGGGGGCTCCCCGCGCTTGCCCATGGTGAGGATGCCCGCGGCGTGGTTGCCGGAGCCGTGCAGCAGGCGGTAGAGCCGGCTCTGGAAGGCCGGCGGGACGCTCTTCCTCTTGCCCAGCGTGAGGATGCCGGCGGCGTGGTTGCCCATGCCGTGCAGGAGGTCGTAGACGCGGCAGGAGCAGGTCTTCTGCCGGCAGCACTCGGGCAGGCTCTGCCGGGCGGCGGCCAGGGAGCAGAGCAGCAGCAGCAGCAAGAGGCAGGCAGCTCGCTGGAGCCGCCGGAGCAACGGGCGGCGTCAGCGCAGGGCAGCCGGCAGCGCCGGGGAGGGGGACCCGCACGGCCCCGGGACTGTCCCCCGCTCCCGCTGCCGTGCCCCGCCGGTGCCCCGGCTCCCGCCCGCCCCGCCCGCTGCAGGGCTGGCTGGCTGCTCGCCGCCGCTGCCACGGGGGCTCAGCCCCGCTCCCGGGGTGCAGCCGGAGCGTCACCCTTGGGCGCGCTGGGGGTCGTCCAGCACCGCGCCCCAAGGACCGGGAGTGCTGCTCCCCGCGCCCCCCCCCCCCCCGCTCCGACCGGCAGCCAGACGCGAGTGCCGCGCTCCGCCACCGGGCAGCCGCGACAAACACCCTCCTGGGGTCGCCGAGCACCACGGGACGAGCAGCGAGGGCGCCCACGCGTGACGCCGCAGGGACCACCCGCCCAGCCCCCACCCGAGGAGCCCACGCGGGGCTGAGCCCCCCCCCCCCGAGCGGCTGCTGGCCGCAGCCGGGGAGCCCTGGCGAGCAACCGGCCGTGCCGCCCGCACCCCGCGACCCCCGCCCGACCTCCCGCCGCCGCCGCCCTCCCCGCGCCGCGGGCGGCAGCGCCCCGGGCCCACCTTGGCGCTGGGCACCTCCATCCTTCCCGGGGTCTTCAGGCGGCCGAGCGGCGCTGGGGCACGTCCCGCCGAGAGCCCCGCGCCCTCCCGCCTGTCGCCGTCGCCGTTTTATAGGGCCCGGCACAATGGCGCGGCCAAAAATACCGTCGGGGCCAGGCGGGAGCGGCCGGTCTCCGGGAGACGGGGGCGCGCTGCGGCCGGTAGCCCGGAGACTGGCCAGGCCTTTCCCCTCATTTGCAGCTCCTCATTGTGCGGGTGGTGGCGGGCCGGGCGCGGCGGCCGGGGCGCGTGGCACTAATGAGGCCCTAATTACCCGCCGGCCCCGCGGCCGGGCCGGCACAAAGGGGCTGAAGGGCAGCGCTGCGGAGGCGCCGGTCCGCTCCCCGCGGCCCCATTAAGCTAATTACCGCCCCGAACAAAGGGCCGCCGGGCCGCCGCACGGCTCCGTGACGTGGGGAGCCGTCACCCTGCGCTCGGCCGGTGCCAGGGGAGGGACGGTGCTGCAGGGTCCCCGTCCCCAGCGCCACCCTCCCTCCCTTTCGGTGGCCCCATCCCGCCTTGGAGGGAGCAGCAGGGCGCCGCGCTGGGTCTCGCACTCTTTATAACGCTCCGCAGCCCCGGTCCGACCCCAGACCGCTCCTCAGCCCTGGCCCGCGCCGGGCGCCCCTCGCCCTGGGGGACGAGCCCCGACATTTCCCTGATGCCAGAAGCCACAGGGGTGGTCTGCAGCGCCCCCCCCCCCCCCCCCCCCCCCCGCCCGCCGCCCCCCAGAGCCGCCCGGCCGCTCTGCACAGCCCGGGGAGGGAAAGGGACCCGCTGCCCCGCGGAGAGGGGACAGGGACCGGCCAGGACCCTTCCCGCCAGGCAGGGGCTGGCGAAGCCAAATCCCGCGGCCCCGGGCAGGGGCAGGAGCCCAGTCCAGCCCCGAGGCTGCTCGTACAAGGGGGGGTCGGGCACAGTAGGCTGGGGGGCACATGCACACGGGCACCGGGGTGCCAGCATCCCCGCCGGCCCCGCGGCAGGGCGTTTGCTCCAGAAGCGGATGGGGGAGTGGATGAGTCCCTGGGGAGCTCGGGGGGTGGGACAGGGACAAGCGGGAGCGGGAGTGGGGACACCCCTCCCCGACCTCCCCCTGGGCCCCGCCGCAGCCCCTCGGCACGGCAGAGCGCGGGCAGCGGCCCCACACGCGTCCCTCCACGCACACCGAGCCTGCGGGCAGGCAGCCGCGCGTCCGTGGGCGGGCTGGGGCTCCCTGGTCCCGGCCCCTGCGGCCGGGGGGGTGCTCAGTCCGGGCCCCCGAGCCCCAGGCCGGGGTCAGCAGGACGCCGCGTCGCCGCCTCCTTCCGTCTCCGGGATGGGCTCCAGCGGGGCGCGCAGCCGGGAGGGCTCCGGCGAGGCCGCGCCGTTCCTGCCGATGCCGCAGGACTGCCCCGCGTTGTGGATCTGCCACAGGTTGTCCAGCGCCTCCGCCTTGGCGTGCTTGAGGAGGTCAGCCTGGCCCTGCGTGGGGACAGCGAGCGCGTCAGGGCCCACGGAGCGTGGGCCGCCCCACGGCCGCTGCCCCGCGGGACCACCGGGCCCCCCTGAACCGGCCGGTGCCGTCCCCAGCGCTCGGGGAGCCGCCCTCGGGGGCGGCCGGGGAGGGGAGCGGAGGGGGCGGCGCAGCCCTCGCCCGCCCCTCACCTTCAGGACGGTGATGTTCCAGGCGAAACTCTCCAGCGCCTTCTGCAGCTTGCGGCCCCGCAGCCCCTCCTTGGCCTCGATGCGGGGCAGCTCCTTGTGGAAGTCCATCCCTGCGCAGGCGGGAGCGGCGCTCAGCGGGCGCGGGGCCACGGGCACGGCCACCGCTCGCCACGGGACGGGGGCAGAGCCGGAGGGACGCCCTTCGCCCAGCACGGGGGATGCGGGCTGGGTGGGCTCCCAGCAGCCCCCAGCCCCCCCAGCGCCAGGGACCACGGGCCGAGGGAGCCCCCACTGCCCCGCACCACGTTCGGCCCCGGCCCTTGGTGGGCACAGACACGGCCCCCACCCGGGGGGCTCAGAGCGGGGGCCGTGTCCCGTCCCGTGTCCCCCCCCCCCCCGCGCCGTGCACCGCGTGACGTCCTCGTGAGCGGGTGCTATATTTACCCCTCCTGACGCAGCACCGGCTCCGGGCCCACGCGAGGGCTCCCACGCGAGCCCGCCCGCCCACGCGCTGTCAATCAGCACGCCCCCAGCCCCGCACCCCCCCCCCGCCCCCCCCGCCGCCGGCACCGCCCCGGGCCCCGCAGCCCCCGCCGACCGGGGCACGGCCGGGCCGGCACGGCGGGGACGGCTCCGCAGCGCCGCGGGGACACGCAGCGCCGCGGGCACGGGGGGGGGGTCGCAGCCTCCCCAACTGCTGGGGGCCGCAACCCCCACTCCCCAGAGCCCCTCTGCCCCGCGGCGACACCCCCCACCCCCCCAGCACAGCAGCGGGGGTCCCGCAGCAGAGCGGCGCAGGAGGGCGCGGAGCCCACCCGTGTCCCGCACCTCAGCCCCGCAGCCCGCGCCCCCCCCCGCCGCTCCCCCCGGCGCTGGCAGCGGCGGCGGAGCCGAAAGCCAAGAGCTCGGGGAGAGTTCCGGGCTGCCGCCGGCAGCGAACAAACAGGGCTGCTGGCAGCAAGGCTGGTACCGGCGGGGGGGGCACAGCGGGGCCCCCTCCTTCCTCCCCGGCCCCTCCAGCTCCTGGCGGCTCTCCCAGCCCCGCGGGGAGCCCACAGGAGCCCCCGGGCCCGCACCCGCGGGTGGCGGGGGGCTGTCCCTGCGGAACCCCTGCCCGCCGAGCGGCCGCGCAGCCGTCGGTGCCTGGAGCGGGGCCGGGGGTCCCGGGCAGCCGCCGGGGGTGGGGGGAGAGGCCGGGGGGGGGGGGGGGGGAAGGACAGGGCAGGCAGCGGCAGCACCTGCCTGTGTGGGTTCAGCCATGTGTCTTGGAAGTCGTAACATTCAGTTGCCACTTCTACCGTCAGCCCCAGTCTGTTATTTCTGGTGCTAATTATATTCCGGCGTTTGGCAGTTAATGACTCTTCCCCGCTTCCTCATCAGCCTCCTCCGCTCCCCTCCCTCCCCCCCCCCCCCCCGCTCAGCCCCTGCAGCCCACCCGCCCAGCACCCTCCCCCGGCACCGGGCAGCCCCCGCGCCCACCCCCCGGCAGCCCCGCCCGGGGCCGCCCCAGCCGCACATCGCTCTCCCACGGCCGGGCGGCCCCGGCTGCTCCGCCGCTGAACCCCGGCCCCGGCACGCACCCTCCCGGGGTGCAGCCACGCAGCCCTCGTCCTCCACCGCGCACCACCGCTGAGCGAGTGCACGGCCGAAAGCGCCAGCACGCGTGGCCGTAGCCGTGCCCAGGTCCGGAACCTGCTGCCAGCCCCCCCGAACTGAGCCCTGCAGGGACACGAACCCCCAGCCCACCATCTCCCCCCACCCACCCCCCCCGGCACCCACCTGCCTGCTGCGCCTGGATGAGTTTCCCGTACACTGCGTCAGCGGACTCGATCAGCGTCCGGCTGGTCTGGATCATCTGGGGAGAGGGGCAGCGTGAGGACCTGGGCACCCCCCGGCCCCACGAACCCCCAGCCCCGACACACTCCCCAGCAGAGCGGGTGGGGAGAAGGGGCTCGGGTTGCCCCTCACGCCGGTGCGGTGGCCGGGGTCTGGCCCAGCCAGGTGCGGTGTGACCAGCGCCTGGCCGGCAGCCAGGTCCCCCTCCAACACAAAGGAAGGAAGCAGCTCTGGCTGCAGCCATTAATGGGATTTCTCCTGTTTCTCCTGCCAGGAGGGACCGTGGGACACCCTGCCAGCCGGTCCCAGCACAGGGTGCAGGCAGCATGGGCAGGGGGACGGGGGCTGCGGGCTCCCAGGGCTCGTACAGAGCTGGGCGAGCCTGTGCCTTGACATGCTTCCTCCCTGGCCAGCCCCCCACGCAGCCCCCCCCCCCCCAGTCTCCCCCTGCACCAGGATGGGTGCAGGGGGTTCGGGGTCCCCTGTCCTAGGCTGGGTGGTGGTCCCGGTGCTGCTGGAGCATCCCCGCAAGGAGCTGAGCCCTGGTGGACCGGTGCTTACCGTCTCGTAGGCAGTGAGGACCTTGCGCAGCAGGTCTGGGATGGGGCCCTGAGCCTCCATGGGGGGGTACTGCTCTGCCAGGTTGAGGGTGACGCTGGGCGCACTGTCACTGTGCAGCAGCCACGTGGCCACCGTCAGGATGCACTGCTTCATGTTGGCGGCGGGCGTCAGGCCACACAGCTCCTTGAAGGAGACCAGCGCGTTCTGCGGGCAGAGACTGGCGTCAGGGGCTCAGCCCTGGAGGGCCCCCAAGAGTCCCCCCCTTGGAATGGCCCCATTTCCCCTGGCTCTCTGCTCCAGACGAGGGTCCTCACCTGCATCCCCCAGGTAGAGAGGGGATGCTCAGGCTCCCCAGTGCTCATGGTCCAGCCCTGTCCTCCCCTGCAGAAACCAGGTCCCCCAGTGCCTCCGCGGGGTCCGTACCTGCACATTCTCTCGCAGGTCGGTGGCCTCCCGCAGTGGCTGGGTGGCTGTCCGGAAGACCTCGTCGATGGCCTTGATGCCGGTGGCCTTGGTGGAGGTGTACTCCCGCACCCGGCGGCCCCGGCGCCCGGCCAGCCCCCGGCGGTGCCCCTTGCCTCCGCCGCGGCGGTCAGTGATGGCCACGTGGACGAAGAGGGTGGCGTGGGGCAGGGGCTCCCCAGCCAGGGACTGGAGGGGGACATGGCGGTAGCCGGGCTGCAGGCACTCGAAGGGGATGGTGTACTGCGCAATGAACTCGTCCCCAATGTAGTCATCGTCCAGCACAACAAAGCGCAGGACAGCCAGCTCCGGCAGGTTGATCTGGAACTCCAGGCTCTCGTCAAAGACAGGGTTGTCCCCGCTCTGCAGGGCCGTCTTGGTGCGGTGCTCAGCACAGTCAGCTGGGATGCCATGGATCTCAGCGCAGACGTAGGGCTCCACCACCTCCCCCTTGGCCCCCGAGCCCTTGGGCTTGGGCAGGTTCTGCCCACTGATGACCTTGAGGTGCAGGAGCTGGGCAGGCACCCCGGGCAAGGAGTCCTTGGCGTTGGCACTGAAGTAGGAAACCTCCTCCCGCATGATGGCGGGGCGGAGGACGTAGCCGCAGGCCCCGTTCTGCCGGAACCAGCCCGCGTTCAGGTCCATCATGAGCCCCGGCGTCTGGTAGTTCATGGCCACCATCTGGCAGCCACACTTCCAGAAGTCCTGGGGGTTCATGTTGCTGGCATCGATGCGCATGGGGCTGGGGTAGATGCGGGAGAGGAACCGCTTGTTGTAGCTCACCAGCTCAGCTGGGCACTCGTTGGCGAAGCGTCCCGCCTCCACCTCGCTGAAGGAGCACATCTCCCAGTAGCGCTGCCCGCGGCGCGAGCTCTCAAAGTCCTGGAAGGGGACAGCCTGGCAAAGGCTCACCAGCTCCGAGAGCTCCCGGCTGAGGCGCACCCGCCGCGGGCCACCTCCCTCCGGTGCCTCCCGGTCCTCCTGGCCCAGCCGCCGCGCCAGCTCCCAGCCTTCCTCCTCGTCCGACACCTCCCCCTCGCTGTCCTCGCAGCCGGGCGGCAGCTTCTTGCCCTTGATGAGGATGCGGCCCTTGAGCTGCTCCGGGGAGGGCAGGTAGGAGGCGGCGGGGTTGGGGGGCTCCAGGTACAGCTTCTCCCCCAGCGTCTTGCGCAGGCACTGGGCTGCGAGGCGCTGCTGGGGGGCTGAGCAGCGCACCACCAGGCAGAGGATGAGGGGGTAGGCGGAGGCGGCGAAGGCGTGCTGGTCGATCAGCCCCACCACAGCGCGGAAGGGCACGCAGGAGGCGGCCGAGGGGTTGGTGTAGACCACGGGCTCACCCTCGGGGCCATCCCACAGCACCAGCTCGATGCTGCGGCAGCCTAGGCCCAGGGCGCTGATGTAGCCACTGATGTCTGAGCGGCCCCAGAAGTTGTCCTCCAGCAGGCAGGCGCTGTGGGCAGAGCTGATGTAGTAGTGGGAGAGGGGCTGTGCCATGTCCTGGCACACCTTGCGGTGCTGCGGGTCGAAGATGGAGCAGTCAGCAGAGAGCAGGTAGCGTGTGAAGCCGTCGATGGCCAGGTAGCCCTTCTCGCGGCCTTCCTTGGAGGGCTCATACTTGCCAACGATCTCCAAGCACTTCTCTTCTGTCACCCCCTCCATGCCCTGCTCCACCTCCAGGAACATCAGCAGGTCCTTCAGCCCCAGGTACTCCTTGTTGCTGGAGAACTGCACCAGAAGGAAGAAGATCTCGGGGCGGGTGCAGAGTTCGCAGTACGCCTCGACGAATAGATCGCAAGCCACCTCTGTGCCAGGACGCTCACTGGCCTTCTGCAGCTCCTTGAACTTCAGCTCGATGGTGGAAGTCTTCATGCCTGGGTTGAGTGCTTTGATCAGCTGCACAGCACGGGACACAGGGATGCGGCCAGACTTCTCCAGGTCAGCGAGGTCGAAGACGGAGGAGATCCAGGAGGTCCGGAGGCTGGGGTGGCCGGTCCCAGGCGCCTCAGGCGTGTGCTTCCCGTAGGACACCAGGTACCGGAGCCCCATCACCCAGGCGCTCACCACGTCGGCTGAGCTGGCCACCAGGTCAAGGGACTCATAATTGTCTCCATAGATGATGGAGAAGGCGCACTCGTCCGGGAACTGGTCAGAGAGGCCATTGCTGCGCAGGACGGGCGTCTTCTTGCCCACACGCACCTCTTTGACTGACTTGATCTCGATCTTGGCCTTCTCCGAGTCCTTCTTGGAGGGCTCCCAGCGCACAGAGCGCATGTCGGCGTCCAGCACGAAGAAGCGGCTGTACATGCGGGAGTTGGAGCGCACCTTCTTCAGCTCGCAGCCCTCCAGCATGAAGGAGATGCAGGCAGCCGTGCTGTTGATCTTGCGGTCGTTGGGCATGGTGCTGAAGGACACTGTCTTCTTCTTCTGTGGCGGCCGCTGCCGGGAGCCATCCTGCCAGGGTGGGAGAAGGAGGCAGAGCCATCAGGGATGGAACAGGCAGCACGCACCCCGCCAGCTCCCGACACCCTCCTGCCACATGCTCTCCCCACCCCAGCCCCAACGCCCAGCGCAGCACCCCAGGGTGCCCCAGTGCCACATGAAGCCCAGTCCGTCCCTCTCCCTGGAGGCTGGGAGCCGGCTCCAGCCCTGGCCTCCCCCACGGCTCACTGCCTGGCTTATTTTAACTCTGCTTTCCTTCCTTCCTTCCTGCTCCCGGCCCTGAGCCGGATCCTTCCCCACTGCTCACTCACCCTCGGAGGTATGGCCATGCACAGGCAGCCCGGCACGGTCCCCATCTCCCCGGCCCAGGGACATCGGAGGAAAACGGGCGCCCTGCAGGACCGGTTTGTGCCTACAGCAGCCCCATCCCTGCAGAGGGGCACACACCGTGGCCCCTCATGCCTTCCCCTGCACCCTGGGCACCGACCCTGGGCACCATGGCAGCGGGGTGCGAGGCTGCCTGGGGCGCCCTGGGTCAGGGGCAGAGCTGCTCCTGGGGAGCCCCAGGCAGACCCCCACTCCCTCTGCTGGGGAGAGGTGCAGGACAGCCGCCTGCAAGTGTTGCCCACTGGGGATGAGCGTGGCCCACGGTCCTGTCCTGCAGAGCCCATGGCTGCTGCTGCCTGCACGGGGTCACGGGGGTACGGGCTGCCTGCTCCCCGTGCCCACGCTCTGCCCGTACCCCGGCACCAGCCCTGCCCCTCAGCAGGGAAGTGGGACTCTGCTGCCAAGGGGCTGGAGAGGGCAGGGGATGAGGGGGAACAGCAGGGCCGGGAGCATATTATGGGATGGATTTCATTAAGTAGTGCAGCAGGAGGAGATTTAATCCACTTCAAGATTATGGTGAGTCACTTCTAATCTGGTGGTGTCTCCGGCAGAAGCAGGTCCTGCCCAGCTGCCCGGGTTGGGGGCAACGAGTGTCCCCCTCTGGCACCCCGACAACTTCCTCGGCAGAGCGGGTTGGCAGCCTGGGCCAGCACGTCCCCGTGCCTCACCCCGAAGGGTCTGGATCTGCCCCTGTGGGGCCACACAGACCCAGCCCAGGGCAACTGGGACGGGTCATACCTGGCCGGCCAGGTCCCCCCGGGGGTGCCCGGGACACAGCGCCCTGGGGAAGGGGGGCAGCCCCAGCCCCCGGCCCCACGCCGGAGCTGGCCGTTCCTTTGCAGCCTCGCTGCCCGCTGGCGAAGGCCGACCCCACTCAGCCTCGCGTGGGGGCTATTTTCCGCAGGATGCAGGAGCTGTTTGCATCCTCTCGCTGCCAGATTGCTCCGGGGAACCGGCCGAGCGCCAGCACCCTGCCTCCGTGCCAGCCGGCGCCCGGCGGGGGGTCCCCTGCTCAGGCCGGCTCCGGGCCCCCCCAGCCGGCAGCAGCTGCCCCCTCCCCGCTGCAGCCTCCCCGGGCAGTGGGGTGATGATGCACGGCGTCCCCCGGAGCCCTGCCATCCACCTGGGACCATCGGCCCCCGGGGCTGAGCCGGGGACCCGGCTGCCAGGGCCCACCGTGCAGGACCCCGGCCAGCCCTGCTCAGCGCGGGGGGGGCTCAGCCGCAGGTCACGCCATGGGGCCGCCCCCGCGGGGAAGGACTCGCCGCCGCGGCGCTTCCTGCGAGCAGCAATCTGAGCGCCCCACTGACGGGCAGCCCCGGCCACCCCCCCCCCCATCCCCCGCGGGGTGCTGGCTGGCACCGGGGAGCGGCCCCCTCCTGCCCCGGGCAGGACCCCCCCCGCACCTCTGCGGACCCTCTCCCCGCCCCCGCGCACCCCACCCCGGGCGGCTCCGCACCGGGCCCCACAGCCGAAAACAGGAAATCCATCCGGAAAGGAAACACGGGCGGGGGGGCTGCGTGTGCACCCAGCGCCCGGGGGACCTGCCACCCCCCCGCGCCCACCGCAGGCGACAGCCAGACCCACCCTCCGGCACAGCCCCGCCGGGCCCCACGCCACCCCCCAACGCGCTCCCTGCAGCCCCCCGGGGCTTGGGCAAGGGGAGGGGGGGACTGCTGCAGCGCTTTGGGGTGCAGATGCTCCGCTCCCGGAGCTCCCGGTGGTCGCACCCAGCGAGCCGGTGGCAGCGGCCGTGTGGGGCCTCCTGCCCTCAGCCGCCCGCCGGCTTCGCACCCCGGCCCGGGGACCGGCGGGGAAAAGCCGCTGCCCCCCGGCAGCCCGTTGCACGGGCGCTTTCCAGGCGGGCTCCGAGCCTGGGGACCCCCCGCTCGGTGCGGGGGACCGGGGCCGCAGAGCTCCATCAGCGGCGGCGGCGGGAGGAGGCGGCGGCGGCGGGAGCACGGAGCATCCCCGGGCCCGGGGCAGGGCTGCGGCGGGAGCAGGGCAGCCCGCACGCCGTGCCGCCCGGCGGGCAGAGCTCCTGCCGGCGCTGCCGCACGCTCCGCGCCCACGCACCGCACCGGCTTCCCACCGGCTCTGCGCAGGGAAAGAGGCACCGACGGCGATGCCGGTGCCCCGACCACGGCGACGGCGGGCATCAGGCTGGGCACGGCGGGCACGTCCGAACGCCGCCGCCCGCGCCCCGCCCGGCCCCGCAGCCTGCGCCGAGCGCCTCTCCAGGCAATTACCGCCCGCCAGGAGCGCCCTGGCGAGCGCCGGAGCTTTAATCTCGGCCGCCACGTGACCGCCGTCGTTACCCGGCCCAAGGAACCCGCTCGCCAGCCCGGGATGGGGAAGGGCCCACCGGCCGCCCCTCCCTTCCCGTTATCCCCCGGGGACCGGCCCGGGGGGGTCCCCGCCGCGCAGCAGGAGACAGAGGAACCGAAAGCCTCTGGGGGCTGAGGCGTCCGGGGAGCGGGACCGCAGCAGGACCCCTCTCCCGGCCGTGGGGACGCGTCTCGCCCGGGGGATGGGGCTGTTCCCCAGCCTGGCTGTGACGGGACCCATCCGCAGGCGGTTTCCCCAGATCCCGGTTCTTCCCGCTTGCCCCCATCCCGGGCTGGGCAGCGCGGGCAGGGATGCGGGCAGCAGGCAGCAGCCGGCAGCACCGGAGCGGAGGCGGTGGGAGGCCGGGCACAGCCAGGGCTTTTCTACCGTCGTTTGTTGCCTGCCAGGAAAAGAGCGAGTGACACATCCACTCCCCGCGGCACCAGCTGCCGCTCCCCAGCGAGGGGCCGTGGGGCCGGAGCCCCGCGCAGGGGCACCGCACAGCTCCCGGGGCTGGCGCCGGGCGGGGAGGGGGCCCACGCGGGGGACGGGACAGCGGGGCGGGGGACAAGGGTCACCTCCCGCAGCAGGGAGGAACAGATCCAGTACCCCCCCCCCAGCCCCTCTCCAGCATCCTCCCAGCCCACCGGACCTCCAGCGAGGGAGCTTCCAGCCTGAGAAGACAGCCGGGAGCGGGTCCGCCAGCCGGGGCACGGGGGTGCCACCCTCCCCATCGCTGCACGGAGCCGCCTCTGCCGCCGCCCGGCGCGACCCGGCCCGGGCTCCCCCTGCCCCAGCACAGCCGCCGAGTCTCACTTTCAGATTCACTCCTCCAGCCTTTGCTGGAAATTCCAAAAAATAACAGGGCCAGCAGCTCTTCCCACATGTGCCTCCGCTTGCCAGCGCCAGCCCCTGCCCGGGCGAGCTGCGGGCGCAGCCCCCGACCCCCCCCCGCCGCCGTGAGGGGAGCAGCGAAGGTGCCCCAGACCCCGCGGCACGGGAACGGCCTTGGCCGCCCCCAGCGATTCGGGGTCGGGCAGCTGCTCCCCAGGTCCTGCTGGGGACCCGACCTGCTGGAGGTCCCCACGGACCCTTCCTGCCACCCCCGCTCTCCCCAACCGCTGTGCAGAGCCCGTCCGAGCCGCCCCCCCGCCGGGGAGAGCCCGGGCACAGGGGGGTCTCAGCCGGTGGCGGCAGAGGGGCTGGCGGAGGACGCGCTCTGTCCCCGCTCAGGGACAGGAGAGCTGCGCCGGGGAAGCAGCAGGACCGCTGCCTCCGGGGAGGGGAGGGCAGGAGGAGCGCGGCGTGGGCGGCCCGTGCCTGCGCGGTCCCACGGGCAGCGTGTCCGCCCCCCGCCCAGGGAGGGGACCTGGGGCACAGACAGGCCCGGCCCGGGGAGCTCACGGCTGTGGGACTCGGGACCTACCGCCCGCCAGCACCAGGGCAGGATCGGGCCCCGGATGGGCCCGCAGATGCTCGGCGGACCAGCACGGGCGGGGGTCGCTGGCCAGGTCTGACCCGCTCCAGCGCCAGCCCCCCCCCCGCGCTGGCCCTGGGCCACCGACCTTCCCGTGAGGCCAAATCCCGCGGTGACGCACGGCGGGGACGGGGGGTGTCCCCAGGGCGGGGGCAAGCGGGGGGTTCACCCCCGGCCCGCCGCTGGTTCCTGCGCAGGGGGCGGCGGGGAGGCGCTGCCGCCCGGTCCCGGGAGGAGCAGGAGACCCCGGCGAGGTCCCCAAGGAAACCGGGCACAGACGGCGCACCGGCCCCGGCCCCGGGCTGCACGGGAGCACCGGGAGGTCCCCTCGCCGTCCCCGAGCGGGGCACAGCCCGGCCGCGCCCGCAACAGTTTGCAGCGGGAGCCCGGGGGGGGGCGCGGGGTCCCCCCGGGCCGACGCCTCCGCCCGGGGAACGGGGTCCCGGGGGCAGAAAAGCGGGGCTGGGCCGGCACCACGGGAACAGCCCCCACACGGGGTATTAATAGCACCGGAGCAATCCCGGCTTAAAATAGGCTGCCGGGAGCGGGGGGGCGGGTCCCGGGCGGACGCGACCTATTGTGTCAGCGAGCATCGCCGGCATAAGCGCGATTAGGGGGGGCTCATTGAGAAAAGCACGCATGTGACCCACTGCCCACCCACGCGGGAGACCCCCAGAGACCCTCCCTGCCCCACGGCCCCGCCGGTGCCCCCGGCCGGGCACGGCAGCGCGGCGGGGAGGGGTCGGGAGCAGGTCGGGAGGTGGCCAGGCCGGGCCCAGGGCTCAGCGCCTTCGCGGGAGGGAGCACGGGAGAGCAGAGGGTGCTCGGGAGCCGCCGTCCCCTCACCGGCACCCAGGGGTGCCCTGAGCAGAAGCGGGCGATGCTGCGGCGCGGCTCCCACGGCGGCAGCAGCGTGGCCGTGCAGGGGACCCGCGGGAACGGCGGCGGCTGCACGGGGCGATCCCCGGCCACGCAAAGAGGACAGGCCTGGCCCGGCAACGCACGGCGCCCGAGCCAGGCTTTGCCCTTGGGGACCCGCGGCGGCGGGCAGGGCGAGGGGATGCGGTACCGGCCCTGGCAACGGCAACCCCGGCGAGCCCGGTGCCGCGGGCAGGGGGCAAAGCCGGGCGACCCCCGGGCACCGATGCGGGGCTGCAGCTGCCCCGCGGCTCCGCAAAACCGCCCCACGGGTGCAGGCAGCACCCGGCCGGGCACGGCGGGAGCCCCGGGGGGGCGGCGGGCACGGCGGGCACGGCAGGGCCGGTGCCCGCTGTCTCCGGGGCCGGGGGACGCGCAGCTCCCGCGCGGTGCACGGTTCGGTCCCCCAACCCCTGCGCCGGTCCCGGGGGGCGCCGGAGCCCGCTGCGGGGCGGGGATGGCGGGGGGGGGGGGGGGGGGGGGGGGGGGAGGGGCCGGCGCCGGTGCGGGGCTCTCACCTTCATGATGCTCGCCCGGGGCGCGGCGGGCGCGGGGCTCCGCTCCGCCGAGTCCTCACGGCTGCTGCTGCCCGAGCCCGAGCCGGGGCTGCCGCCGCCGCCACCGCCGCCGCCGCCGCCGCGGGGCCCGTTGGGCAGCGGGGCGGCGGGGCGGGGCGAGCCCGGCGGCGGGGCGCCCCGGGGCCCCTCCGCCATCCCCCGCGGCCTCAGGGCAGCGGCCGCCGCGGGGCCCCGGGCGCCCCCGGAGCCTGCGCCCGCCGCCGCCGCCGCTGCGGGCTCAGTGGCGGAGCGGGCGGGAGGCGGCGCGGCCGGGAGGAGGGGACGGGCCGCGCCGGGGGCGGGGCCGCGGACGGCGACGGCGACGGGGACGGGGACGGCGCGGCCCCCCCCGCCCCGGGCTGCAGCGGCGGGGAGTGGGGACGGGAACCGGGCACCGGCACCTCCCGCCGCCGGGGCTCCCGCCCGGCCCCCCGCCCAGCGCCGCAGCGCCCGGGCCCGGCGGCCGCCCCATCCCGGCGGGACCCGGGCCAAGCCCGCACGCTGCAGCCGGGCACCTCCACCCAGCCCCCGCCCTGCAGCCTGGCACCCGAAACGAGCCTGCACCCTGCAGCCGGGCACCCAAAACAAGCCTGCACCCTGCAGCCTGGCACCCAAATCGACCTTGCACCCTGCAGCCTGGCCCTGCCCAGCGGGGCACCCGTCCCCCCGCCAAGCCCGCAGCCTCCTGCAGGGTCAGTGCCCGGGCAGGGACAGGTGGCAGCTACAGCCGGCGGTGCCATGCCGAGCCGAGCCGAGCCGAGCCAGAGCCGCCGGGTGAAGCCCTGGGCCAGCACAGCTCTCCCGGGCAGGGGGCTCGCAGCTTTTGCTGGGGGGGCCGGGTCACTGCGGGGCCTCCGGGGAAGGCCGCGCTCACCCCGGGTGCAGGCGCCTGCGGGGAGCGGGGGGCATGCATAGCACCGGCAGCGGGACCAGCAGCCCCACTGGACTCTCTGCAGTGGATCCAGTTGCACATGTCCCTGCCAGCGCAGGGCTGCCCATGAACACCCCACATCTCTCCCGGAGCCCGGCTTCACCACCCCCGCCTTTATCCAGCCACCACCCACCCCGCTCCCCACTACACCCCAGCCCGTACCCTGCCCGCGCCAGGCACACTTGGTGCCGGCTGGCCCCGCGCCACTGTCCTCACCATTCTGGCATCAACCCAGGCTCACGCCCGCCCCTGAGCATCCTCCCGCCCAGCCGCAGGCACCAATTCTCCCCTATGTGCACCAGGAATTGTGCCCCAGGCCTATTTTTCGGCAGGGATGGCAGGAAGGGGCCTTAGCCCGGTTTCCATCCCCGATGGAGGTTTTCGCTGCACTGGGAGGATGCTTTGTGTGGACTTTGTTCAAGACATTGTCCTCTGCCAGCGGCCTGGCTTGCCCCCACCCCGGCAGCAGCTGCCAGCACAGCAGGTTCCCCAAGCACCACAGTTCACCAGCCTTTAAAATAAACCTTAACAAGCAGGAGGAGAAAGGACCAGTCCCTCCCACCTGGTACATTTGTGCCTCAAAGGCAAAACCAGCCCGTTGCTCCCAGAGCCCCAGCCAGACGCTGAACTGGTTAAATATTCATGGCTGCCCCTTTGCCAGGACCCCCGAGGAAACAACAGCAGCAACTCAAACACCAGAGCAGAGTCGGGGCTGTCATCAAGAAATCTCTTTAATGAGGATTAAAAATAATAGTATAAAAAAACCAATCCCAGAGCGCTGCCCTTATTTGAGAGATAATCCTCCTTTATTTTGCTTCTGTTTTTTTTTAAACATTAAAAGCAGCCCTTGCGGGAGCTTATTGTTTCCTAAACCAGCCGGCACCTGCCACCCCTGCCACCCCATGCCCTGCCTGCCATGTCCCTACCTGCAGTGTCCCTTCCCCGGGGACAAAATG
Organism: Pluvialis apricaria; assembly: GCA_017639485.1. Lineage (NCBI taxonomy): Eukaryota > Metazoa > Chordata > Aves > Charadriiformes > Charadriidae > Pluvialis > Pluvialis apricaria. The sequence goes on from CM030032.1 coordinate 5,897,505, forward strand.
CCCCAGGGCCCCGGAGCTCAGCGCAGGGATGAGCCGAGCTCCTGCGCGGGCCCGAGGCTCTGCTGCTCTTCCTGGCTCCTGGGGAGGTTTCGGCTGGGGTGTGCTGCAGGACCTGCTCTGTCCCCGCGGGCAGCATCGAGCAGGGTGCCCACCAGCGCCCGGTGCCCGCTGCCACTGCGGAGCAGTGGCACGGTTGAGCTTGCTGGCTCCATCCACTACGCTCAGCCAAACCCCCCGGGGCTGGGCGCCCTCGCCCCCACGCCCCCTGCCAGGCACTTGGCCCTGCTCCCTCCCCGCAGGGCTCATGCCAAGCAAACCCCAGGGCCGGGAGGGCTGCCGGGACCCCTGGGTGGCCCTAGGAGATGACGGTGCTCTGGATGAGCTGCAGCAGCCGCTCCTCCCGCAGGACCCTGGGCATGGGGAGGGGGGAGCCCAGCGCCTCCCGCAGCCGGGCAAAGGCTCCGGCCCCCACCAGGTGCAGGCGCAGGGGCCCGATGCTGCCCTTGAAGCGGAAGGACTTATAGATGGGGAAATCCTCCTGGAGACACTGGTCCAGCTGCAGAGAGAGGGCAGGCTGGCTGTGCTGCTCTCACACCCTTTACCAGAAGAGCAGCGGTCCCCCCCCTGCAGCACCTGCAGCCCCGCTGGTGGCCGCAGCCCCCCCGGCAGGGCCGGGCTGTGCCCGTGTCCCCCAGCCACCCCCAGCAGCGAAGCATCGCGGTGGCGCAGGGGCTGCGGGGCCAGCACTGCCACCAGCTGGCTGCAGCCACCCCGCTGCCTCGCCTGCGCGGCTGGCAGGGTGCAGGAAGAGTGCAGGCAGGGTGTGGGCAGGGTGTGGGCAGGGTGCAGGCAGCAGGGCCTGCCTGCCTGCGGGGACCTGCCCCGCAGCAGAGCCCGCGTTCCCCTCACCTTGTAGCGCTGCCCCTCTGACAGGTCCCGCAGGCCCCGCAGCTCCACAAACACCTCGTAGTGGGGGGCGCAGGCCCCCGAAGAGGCACCTGCAGCAGCAGCACCAGCACGTTAAAGCCGCCTGCAGCCCCCAGCCCCGGCGCCCTGGGGCTGAGCAGTGCGCAGGAGGGCCAGCGGTGCCCCGGGCAGCGCTGGCTGCGCTTTTGGGGGGACTCAGGCAGCTCACGGGGGAACTCACCCAGCAGGGTGCTCTCCACGCAGACGTAGTCGACCAGGCGAGCGCCCGGCCACAGGCCCACGGCGCGGCACAGGCTTCGGCAGAACCGCTCCTCGGGGATGCTCTCCCCCCGCACGCTCAGCGCCTGGCTCTCCCTGCGGTGCAGGGGCGCGGGTGGGTGCCCCGTGCTGGGGGTGCCACTGGCACCGTCCCATCCGGACCCTGCCCAGCACAGGGCCACCCACGCAGCCCCCCAGGATGAGGGGCAGAGGCTGGGGTGCCCTCACCTGCGGATGGGCTCCACCACGGGACACTGCTTGTGGAAGCCGGCCACTCTCAGCACCTCCCCGGAACGGCACCTGCGTGGGCACGGGGAGCATGAGGGGGGCCGGTGTTGGACGCGCAGGGCTGGGGCAGGCGTCCCCCCCGGACCACCGCAGCAGGGAGGAGGCACCTGTACTCTCCGGGCCGGGCAGTCAGGACCAGCCCGTACTCGCGTCCCTCCCAGAGCTCGCCCAGCAGCACCGTCCGCGGCTCCTCCTCGGCCGGGCAGGGCAGGAACTCACAGAAAGCCCAGTCAGGGCACAGCAGGAATCGTGGCGTTGGCTCCTCTGGCCACAGGTTCACACCGAGCAGGGCTGGGCAGAGGGCAGCACGGGTCAGCACGAGCCCCCCGCAAGACCTCCCGTCCCTGCCCATGCGGCCCTATCTCCCTCCGAGGGGTAACCTCTTGGCTGGTGCCAGGACAGAGCCATTTTCGGAGAGCGGGCAGGTCTCTCCAGGGAGGGATGTGGCACCGAGATGCACCCAAGTCTGCAGGGGCGGGGGGGGAGTTGTGCTGCCATATGGCAGCAGCTCCCTCGGTGCAGCCAGGGCAGGCTGCGGGGGCAGCCCTGTGCGGGGGACACTCACCTCCCGCTGCCCGGTAGAAGGGGCAGTAGAACGGCAGCCCCTTGCAGTCGGCCCGGCGGAGGGCATCGCAGTAGAGGTGCTCCGTGCCATGCGCCGTCCCCACCACCACCACCTCCAGCTGCGGCCACAGGCGCTGCACGATGCCCTCGAAGCCGTGGGCGCACTCGGCTCGGAGCTCGGCTGCCCGGCTGACGTCGGGGGCCAGCAGCGCCTGCAGCCGGCCCCGCGCATCCTCGGGCAACCCGGGCTGGGGGCTCAGCCTGCCCAGCGCCAGGTCCTCGGCCAGCCCGGGCCAGCCGGCGCGCAGCGCTGCCAGCGCGTCGTGCAGCTCGGTGGCCAGCCCGGCCTCCAGCACGTGCAGGGCACGCGCCCGCAGGGGCGAAGAGCAGCTGCACCCGCAGCGCTGCGGCCCGCGAGGGCAGAGCCGCCGCCTCGGCCGGGGTGCAGTACAGGGTGGGCAGGGGCCAGCCCGCCGGGGCGCGGGGGCGACCCGGTGCCCAGGAGAGCAGGGCCGTGCCCCGGGGGGCCAACGCCTGCGGGAAGGTGGCACGGAGGGTGTCCAGGTAGAGCAGAGACCCCTGGGCGGGGAGAGGTGGGGGTCAGGCGGGGCTGACCGTGGCACCAGCGCGGCCCCCCCCCCCGGTGTGGGGTGCCTGCGCTGCCCTCCCTGCCCCGTCGCCCCCCTACCTGCAGAGGGGGGTCGGTGCCCCAGCAGCTGCGGAGCAGAGCCCAGGGGCGCAGCGGGGGGACCTGCCCCCCCGGCGCCCCCTCAGGGCAGCTCTGCCCCAGGGGGTGTCGCTCCCGAAAAGCCTCCGAGCCTGCCGAGAGAGGCGCGGGGTGAGGGGGGGACACCCCCGGGACTGCCCCCCCGCTCCCCCCGCCCCATCGCTCCATCGCCCCCCGCTCACCGCGGGCCGTGCCGGGGGGCAGCAGCCGCCGCAGCCGCCGCTCCTGGCTGAGCCGCACCTCGCTGCCCCGCAGCTCCAAACGCCGCCGGTACCGGCCCGCGGCGCGGAGCAGCGCCGAACGGGCCAAGCGGTGCCGCAGCGCGGGGGCGGCGGGCAGCGCCACGGCCACGGCCACCGCCACGGCCACCGCCACGGCCACGGCCACCGCCACGGCCACCGCCACCGCGGGCAGCATCCCGGGGCCCGCACCGCGATCCCCCTCGCCCCCCGTCCCGTCCCGTCCTCTCCCGTCCCCCCCCGTCTATTCCGCCTCCGGCAGAAATGACGGGGAATGACCGCGACCGGCGCCGCCCCCGCCGTCAGCTCCGCCTTTGTTTTTATTTTCATTTTCTCCTTTTCTGCAAAAAAAAAACCCACCCGACGCGGCCCCGGCCTCCCCCCGCCCCGCGGGGAATTAGATCGCAATTAAAACCCCAGGGCAACACCCCCCGTTCTCCCCGCCGCGGCGAGAGGCAGCTCCTTCTTTTAAATGAAATAGTGCGATTTGTCTGGTTTGTTCTTCTTTTTCCCCGGGTAAATGTCCCCATACCCACCCACCCCCGACCCTGGTCCCCAGCACCCCCCAGGAGCTGCCCTGCCTGTGCCGGCTGCCGGGGGGGGGCTGCCCGGCTCCCTGCTCACCCCCTGCACCGGGGAGGGGACGTGGGGATGTGGACCCCAACCCTGCACCGGGCTGTGGGGCACCACTCCTCTGCTGTGCACAGGGCCACCCGCGTCCCCCGCAGCCCCTGGGGGGCTCTCCTCCTCCCCCCCGCCCCCCCCCTTCCCGGGGCCGGGACCTGCCTTCTCCCCAAGACACACGTGAAACCCAGAGCTTTTGTGTTACAAAAATATTCCGTGCTTTATTTACTCTGTGGTAGAAAAATAACATGGCCAGGACCCCAGAGCTTCTTGGCCAGGGCAAGGGGAGAGGCGGGGGGCGCAGAGGGCTCCACTCCCCCCAAACCGCCCGTACTGCCCGGCCGCCCTCGCTGGGTGCCCCTGCGCCCTGCCTCCCTCGCGCTGCACCGGCTCCGGAGCGGGATGCCGAGGCCGGGAGCTGAAGAGGCTCCCACATCCTTGGGGGGCCCTCGGAGGAGAGGAGGTCCGGGAGGGGACCCCGCCGCTGTGGAGCAGAGCGCCAGCACGGGCTGGGGGGGAGCCCCAGCCGCCCCCCCCCTCCGCTCTGCATCAGAGCCCGGTGTGCCCGCGCAGCCCCTGGGAATGGAGCCACGGGGTAGAACAAGAAGGCGACACGTACATTCTTAGTGACGACTGCGAAAGCGAACCCGAGGCCGGAGCCCCGGCCCCCACCCCAAGCAGCCCCTCGGCGGGGAGCAGGGCGGCTCCGGGGCCGGTGCTTGCAGAAGCGGAAAGCCGAAGCTGGGCCTCTTAAAAGGAACATACAGGAAAACCATGCGACAAATCCGCTGCCGTTTATACAAGGGCATAAACACCAAAGAGCCGGACGCCAGCCTGCATTTCGGGGCAGCACAGAGCAAATCTCCGGGGCAGGGCCCACCCGCCGCCCCCCCCAGCACAGAGACACGAACACAGCACAGTCCCCGCAGCGCTGGGGCTGGGGGTGGGGGGCCGGGCGCCCACCCGTCACGACTGGGCATGGGGGATCCACTGACTGTCCATGGGGCGCCGCAGCAGCTCCTCCACGTGCCTCGCAACGTCCATGGTGTCGTCCAGGTCGAAGTCACCCTCGGGGTCCAGCACGGCGTCGGGGCTGCGGGAGGCAGGGGGTGAGGGGGCAGACCGGCCACAGCGGGATGGGGACACGGGATGCGATACCTACTTCTGGGCGTACATGTTGTAATGGGGCTGGGAGCAGACGGCAGGCGAGGGAGCCTGGTCCATGTAGGTGGCCCCTCCGGGGGCAGAATCGCCTGATGCACTGACAAACCTGTGGGGACGGGGGGCTCGTGAGCACTGGCATGGGATGGGATGGGATGGGATGGGATGGGCTCCCCCCAGGTGACGTTGTGCTCTGAGAATTCCTATCACCTCTGACCAGCTCCTCCCGAGGCCGGCGCGGTGCAGGTAGGGGACCCAAACCCCCACACCCACAAACAACCACCACCCCAGCCCCCTGGGTGGCGACGCGGCAAGGGGGTGGCAATGCGGCGAGGGGGGGTGTCTGCCTTCCCAGGGAAGCACAGCCCTGCCTCGGCCACAGGCCCGCGGCTCCTCGGCCCCCAGCGCCAGCTCAGCACCGACGTGGCCACTGGTGGTGCCAGAGCCCGAGAGCAGAGGTGCCCTGTGCCGCCGGCTGCCCCAGCCGCCGGGCACGATCCCATGGGACCACCCAGGGTCCGCGTTCAGGGTCAGACTTACTCTGGCACCACTTGCTTGATCTGCGGCTTCACGTATCCATCCACGGCTTTAGCTAGAGGAAAGAAGGCAGCGCTAAGGCCCCGAGCTGCTGGCGCGCGCCACAGGCCTGCGGCGGGGCTGGGGGTTCACGCACGGCGAGCTGCAGAGCCCCCGCGGGGCTGGATGCGGCCCCGGGGCAGAGGGATGCCATGAGCCCCGGCTCCACCCCGGTCAGATGCACAAAGGAGAGGGACGCGCGCGGGGTGAAGGGCAGCGCTACCTGGCGTGGACTCACAGAGAACCGGCGTGTAGTACTTGGAGAAGACCTCATCCTTGGGCCGGTCAGGGAACACATAGATGAGGTAACTGAGGTCCCCCAGGCGGTCGGCCAGGGAGCGGATGGAGAAGTCCCTGGTGGTGAAAGGCATCAGGTTCCAGAACATCCTCTCGGCTGGAAGACAAAGCGAGGACCGCGGTGACGCCCAGAGCTGGTGGTGGCTCCCAGCGCCGCTCCAGCCGCGGGCTGCGAGATCACGGGGAACATCAGATGGCATTTCCCACGCTGCATCCCTCCCCCGGCAACATTTAAGGATAAAACGCAGGTTGCCAGAAAAGAGGATCGGCCAGGAGGCACAGTGAACTCGGGGCAGGTCTGGCCTCACCCGGACACGCGGGGGGGCAGGTCCCCCGGCTGCGGGGCGCTCCGCGGGGCTTTGCGGTGCTCCTTGGCCACGTGAGCCTCCGAAGGACGCTCTCACGAAGAACAGTAACGAGCAGACACGCTGCACGGGGTCGGGCAACCCGTGCAAACCCATCGCACCAGGAGGCACCACGGAGTCACTGCGTTTCATACAGCCACGAGTAAGACCCGGTGGTTGGGTTGGACGGTTTCGCCCAGTCCCTCCTCGCCAACACCAGCGCTCGGGCTGGATGAGGCCACGGCTGCAGCAACAGCAGCGCCGCTCCCCGGGGGGCAGCCGAGGCGTTCCCGCAGGCTCCCACGCTCGCCCCTTTCCCGAGGAAGGCTCCCATGGCCGCGGTGGTGCTGGTGCCCAACCAAGACAGGAGGTGCCGGAGCGGCAGCACCACCCCCGTGGGCATGAGACGGCCGAGTGCCAGCCTGGGGCCAGGCACAGCGGGGCTGGAGGCTGCTGGCTCCCGGCACGCACTCACAGGAGTCGAACTTCCACGCGATGGTGATGCCGCCGATCTCTGAGTCGCTGAACCGCAGGAGGAAGGTCCCGTCGGGCTTGTTGATGAGCAGGTCGTGCGCCTGCTGCTTGTTGACGAAGCCCAGGATGGCCCTAGGCAGAGCGGGGGTGTCAGGGCCGGGGGCTCGGGGCCGGGCAGCGCGGGGCAGGGCGGCTCTTACCCATCGTTCCAGTGCGGCTTCAGATGCTTCTTCAGCACCTCCATGACCCCGTCAAACCACTGCCAGAAGGTGTAATTCCTCCCAGGCAGGTTTTCCTGTTGAAATCCCCAGAAAATGAGCACTCCTGGCTCCAGCCTCACAGCTGCTGTTAAACAGCACAAGCGCTGGGCGCAGCACCGCTGACTCGGGGACCTGGACTGCGGGACGGCTGCCAGCGCTGCCAAACCAGGCACAGGTCAGCCCGGCCAGGCGGCACAGCCCCAGGGGAGTGCCAGCAATGCCTCCCCGAGGACGCAGACCCCACAGCACCCTGTGTCCCTCCAGGCGAGGAAGTCGGTATCTCCCACCCCGTTACAGCCGACGGCTGTCTCGTTTTTGCATCACTTCAGCAAGAAACGGCTCCTCGGGAGGGACGTGCCCCATCCAGCGCCCCGCCAGCACAAGCACTGGCACTGCGGGCACAGCACAGCCCCTGTCCCAAAGCACAGCGGGACCCCGGGGCTCGGCAGCTCTCCCAGCACAGAGCCCAGCCCGCTCACCCGGTTGAACTGGGACCAGGACACCGTGGTGCTGCTGTAGTCCTCCAGGTGGGAGCTGGTGCTGTTGAAGAGCTTCTGTGCCAGGAACACCAAGTTCTCCTTGGTCAGCCCGCGGCTGCTCTGCACCTCCGCCTTGAACTTCATGTTGAGCGCCTCGCAGAGCTGCGGCCACTGCACCTTGTCGGGCACGGCGAAGGGGACGCGGCCCTGGGGGGCAGGGAGCAGGGTCAGCACCGAGCTCTGCCCACCGCCTCTCCTCGCCGGGAGACTGAGCCCAACTCCCGCAGCCCCCCAGGGCAGATGGGACCTGCCCTGCCCCCCCCCCGACGCTGGCACTCACGGGCTCGGCGAAGGCATTGTCCCAGAGCACGGTGGCCGTGGCGTTGTTGTCCTGGCTCCCGTGCACGATCACCACCACGGGCAGGGACAGCGTCTGCCAGGAGGAAGGAGACCAGGATGGGCTGTGGGGCACCGCAGGAGCATCGCCCATGGGCACCCCTGGGAGACCTGGGCCTGCACGGGCACCCCGTGTCCCCAGCGCAGCCCCACACCCGTGGGCACGGTGCCCATGGCTCGCTCGGGCCCTGCAGAGGGGACGCAGCTGGTGGCTTTACCTTCACCTGGAAGACCAGCTCGTTGCCACCAACACTGAACTGCGACTCAAAGAGGATAGTGAACTTCTCCTCCGTCACCGACTCAGCCCCACGGCGGTCTGAGCGCTTGATCCGCTTCAGGGACTGCAGGGACATGAGGGGTGAGCATGGGGGGACAGTTGGGGACACAGGGCGACACCGAGGTGAACGCAGCGGGGATGCAACACAGATGGGGACAGGAGGGGTGAAGAGAGGGGGATGCAGCACAGACAGCAATAGAAGGGGTGACCACAGGGGGACACGGCACAGACAGGGACACGAGGGGACAAGAAGGCGGGTGCGTGCAGGGGGCGGGGGGGAGCTGGTGGCGCTCACCATGTTGCGGAAGTGGGCGCTGAGCGTCCCGGTGGCCTGGTGATACTCCATCACGCAGCAGTTGTTGAGGATCTCCCCACTGCTCTCGCTGCCGCAGGAATGCACAGGGTTGGGGCTGGGAGCCTGCGCAAGGTGCGACCCCCCCGCACCCCCAGCTCCACCTCCCCGCAGCCACAGCCCCCCACAGCACACCCCCAGCCCCCCCGGGCATTACTTGCGGGTGCTCTCGTTCTTCAGCAGGGCCTTGGCTTGCTGCTCGCTGATGATGGTGGCCTTCACCTGGGGGGGGTTCATGTGCACGTTCAGCTTCCCCCCCACCAGGAGCCGCACGGTGGCTGCGAACTTGGTCTGTGTCTTCAGCACCTGGGGGGGCTGCTTCTCGATGATGAAGGTGCTGGGGGGGGGGAACGGGGATCAGGGGCAGGCGGGCAGAGTCGCCCCAACCCAGATTCCGCCCCCCCCAGCCTGCCGGGCACCCCAGCCGAGCCGGGCCCCCTCCTCTACCTGGTCACCAGAGCAGAGATGATGTCGGTGATGGTGCTGTTCAGCTCCGACAGCATCTCCTCCACCGGGCCCGGGATCGGCAGTTGCTGGCACAAGTGCTCGGCCCGGCGGATCTGCTGCCGGTTCTGCCAGATGATCTCCGCCAGCTTCTCGCACCTGGGGGGAGCGGGGCTCAGCACCGCGCTGGGGCTCAGCCCCATGTCCCACCCCGCGGGGCACGGCCCGCGCCGGTACCCACCATGTCTGCAGCACGTCCAGGGTGCCCTCGGGGGGGCCCCCGTTCCCCGCCAGCTGCTGCCGACGCTTCCACTGGATCAGCTCGTCGTCCAGGATGGTTGTTTGCTGCTTGCGCAGCAGCTGCAGCGTCTTCTGGTGCTTCTCGGCCAGGTCCTGCGGGGCGGGACAGCGTTACGGGGTGCGGGGACGGCGGCACAGCCGGCACGGGGCCAGGGCGGCAGCACTCACCACGCGGTACTGCTGTAGTGTCTGGGCTTCCCGGTGCAGCCAAGCCTCCAGCGATGCCTTCTTCTGCTGCAGCGTCGTCTCCCGCGACAGGCGCTCCTGGGGGCCCAACTGGGAGAGCTGGGAGAACTGGGCTGGGGGTTGGAGTGCAGCGTTAGGGCCAGCACCGCCAGCACCCGGCCCCATCACCCCCTGGCCCCCCACCCACCTTGGAGGCGCATGTTCTCCTGGTACTGGATGATGAAGTACTCCTGCGTCTGCTGCAGCTTCTTGAGCTCGTTCTCCGAGTCCTGCGTGATGAGCCGCAGCTCCTCGAAGGTCTGGTTGATCTGCAGATGCTTCTGGGACATGGCGTCCACCAGGGAGCCGGCCGGCGAGGGGCTCTGCACGGGGAGCACTCAGCATGGCATGGGGACCCTCCCCACCCCGCTGGGTGCCGGGGGCAGCGGGGACCCAGAGCACCCCCTGCCTCAGGGCTGCTCCCACGACCCCCATGCTGGAGGCCCCGAGAATCCCCCCCTCCCCGTGGGACCCACTCCTTTGCCCCCCCATGGCCCCTACTCACGTTGTTCGCCTCCCGCACCAGCCGCTGCTCGTGGTAGAGGATGTGCCGGATGCAGCGCACCAGCTCCATGGGGCACCGGTCGTATGTGTTCTGCAGGGAGAGCACAGCCTGAGCCGGGCACGGGACAGGGACAACCCCCGGCCCTGCAGCGCCTGCCCACGGCCCCCCCACTCACCTGCAGCTGCGTGGCGTAGTGCCCCAGCTTGATCTTCAGCAGGAAGCCATCCTCGCCCACTTGGTGGTCCGCCTTCTTCTGCAGCTCCTGGATCAGCCCCTCCAGCAGCTGCGTCGCCTTCACGTTCTCCTGGGGGTTGTCGAGGTCGATGGAGTCCCTGCGCGCGCGGAGCGAGACGGCGGCGTCAGGGCAGCCCCGGCCCAGCACGGGGGCTCCCCGGCAGAGGGGGGCACCCGCCGGCACCCCCGGGGCAGGTGCTGCCAAGCCCCACGGGGACGGGGACCCCTCTGACCTACCATGCCTGGCTCTCGATCCACTGCGACAGGTAGTGCCGCACCTCGATGGGAAAGTGCTGCCCGTAGAGCGCCTGCATCTGCCGCAGGGCTTCGCCCTGGAGCTGCTGCGCCTGGATCCACACCGCCATGGCTCACCACCTGCCGGGGAGACCCACTCGTCAGGGCACCGCAGCCAGGAGGGGCGCTGTGCCCGGGTGGGGGTCCGGCCCTGGGCTCCCCCGCAAGCCCTTTGTGGGAGCGTCCGGGTTCCCGAAGCCCTCTGCAGGTTCCTCCGGGTTCTCCGGTGCTGCTGGAGCCACCTCCAACCGCCGAAGGAAGGGGTATGCGGGGACAGGGGACCCCGGCTCTGAGTCACCCCTTTTTTTCTAGGAAGAGCCCCGGTGGGGTCCAGGGCCATGAAGGCGCCTCTGCGCTGCCTCCCCACACGGCAGTCATTTCCCCTTGCCGTGCCGCGGGATCGCAGCCATCGCTGGCCACGCAAATGAGGAAACGGGGCCGGGGGGAGGGCTGGCGAGAAATCCAGGGTGACGCAGAGCGGAGGCCCCCCCTGCGCTCGCCCCGGCTCTGCCCACACCCTGGCAGCGCCAGCAGACGGGCAGGAGCAGCCCCGGCCATGAGGGCCCACGCGGCACCGCAGCCCCCCGTGCGTCCCCAGTCCCGTGGCCACTGCGTGCGCTGTGCACCAGCACCACGGAGGAGATGCTGGCCACAGCAAGGAGCTTCCCAAAGCGAGTTTTGGGGCTGCTCCGGCTCCCTGCAGGAGCGCTGCCAGATCCCACACGGCTCCGGCATCCTGACTCACACGGTACGGCCACGGCAGGCATGGAGAAAGGATGGCCAAGGACAGCACCTACAAAAAGCCCGAGCGTCCCCTGCCACAGTCATATGTGCAGCTTGGTGTGGCGTGGAAAAATAACCTGGCGGTCGAGTCGTTGAGGGTGACCCGATGGTGAGCACCCGGGGGGCTCGAAGCCCCCCCGAGCCAAGGATGCAGCAATAAATAGCTTTTACACACGCTCACACCCAAACCACGTGGGATTTAGTGCCGTGCGGAGGTGGCAGGCAGGGCCGCATCCCAAGTCCAGGTGACCGGGATGGGGTCCAGTCACTGCTCCGGCCGGTGACAAGCAGAGGGAGCCAGGGACCACATGGGCTGTGCCTCCCTCCCTCCCTCCCCAAAGCGCTTTGTTCGGCCTCAGAAAAACCCAGCGGCCCGAGGGGCTCCAAAAGCAGCCGGCGCCGTCCCATGGGCAGGGGCGCATGCCGGGGGAGCGGGCGGCAGGGGACGGTGGCAGCGGGTCCAAGCTAAGCAGCCACGGCCAGAGCCCCCGAGCTCTGTGCACCCGGCCCCCGCGCAGGATAAGGACCAATAACCGAGAGTTGGCTAAAAATGAATTTTTCCCCTATAAAAAGGGAGGAACGTTTCCACATTCACAATCACCGAGTTGGAAATCCTGCTGGCAAGGAGGGGCCTGGGGAGGCACAAAGACGCAGGCGAGGAGGGGAAGGGAAGGCGGGATGGCCGACAGCAGGACGTGTGCTGGCAGTTAGAAATTGCGGACGCTTGATAAGGGGCATCGGTGAAAACCACTGCCCCGGCAGAGCGGCCACGGCCACGCCAGTGCCACCGCGCCACAAACGGCCGAAGCTCCCGGAGCAGCGGGGACATCCGCACGGACACACGGCAAACAAACACTGCCCTGCCTACCGAGAAAATGGTGATCTCTTCCCATCTTGCGGTGACAAAACACTTCCTATTCCACTCCAGCGTGTTGTTAAGCAACGAGTCTCGGGCTGCTGCTGCGGTGAGCCAGCAGATACCGCGCTCGGCCAGCGCCGGCCTGGGAGCAAGAGCGTGAGCATCGCCGCCGGAGCACCCGGCGGAAGGCGAGCCAGCATCACGTCAGCATTTACAAGGGGACTGTGAAGCGGGCAACAGCGGCATGGCTCGCTCGGCACGTGCCCTGACCGAAGGCAGGGATAAGCACGCCCCCAAAACACTGATGCCAGGCTTGGATACGACCTTCATGGGCATCACCAACGCAACAGCGGGTGTTTCTCCAAGCACCTCGTTTTTGTCTCTTGTGTTTCACCCATGGACTGACAAACCAAACCTCCCCGAGGGCTGCAGGGTGCCCCAAGTGCCCCGGCACAAGTCACCAGTGCCACCTGCCACGAGCGAATGAGGCTTTCTGGGCACGAGACCCAGCAAGGCTGGGGCAACAGCTCTGCTTTGGCAAGAGGTACAGCACCACGGTCCCACCACCCACGGTGCCGGAGCCGCAGCCGGAGCCACTGGCCTTTCCAGGCAGCCGTGCACTCCAGTGCCCGGCCGGCTGCTAGCAGCCAGCGCCCTGGCCCGCTCCATGCCCAGCACCACGCTCCTTGGCGGCACCGCCGGCTGCCCGGCGAGTGCTCTCAGGGACCTCCGTGGAGCCTCGGGATGGTTTCACCCTGCGCCCAGGGATCAGCTCCCTCCTCGCACTCCCCGCAGCCGCCTGGCTGAGGAAACCTCTCCAGGGTCAGGTGGCCGGGGCCCGCTGCAGCCCGCCGGCATTTAGCCACCCCCGGTGCCATCCCCAGCCCACCAGCCCCGGCTCCCGCACGCCGGCAGGGCCGGGCAGCGCTGCTGCAGCATCACACATTGCCAAGGGTCAGCTGTGCTGCAGCCGCTGGCCACACGCGCACTCAAACAACTGCAAGAGACAGATAATTGCAGTGGTTTAAGCTACTTTGCATTTACTTGCTGGCAGCGAGCTATAACCCACCCATTACCGCAGCTCGGTTAACCAGCAGCAACTCAACAAGCCACAGCAACGCGCTCACCGGTGACTTATCGCCTGCGAAGCCGCGCACGTGGCAGCTTCCCGGAGGTAGGACAAGTGCTGTGGAGAGGGATCCCAGCCCTGTGGGGACAGCGCGGGCACGGCAGGCGCAGAGGGAAGGGAGACACAAATGGTCATCGCCTCTGTATCCAACAGCCCCGCTCCCCGCTGCTGATGGGGAGGCACCGCCAAACCAGCTGCAAAACGGGTGAAACCCACCCAAAAGGGGCACCCAGAGGACCAGAGGCAGCAGCTGGGGAAAGGATGGGCAGGGGGAGGCTGGCAGCACTGCTTGGGCTGCGGGCGGCCAAGGCACCCGACGTGACCACACTGGGGATGTGCCACGGCCACAGCGGCAGTCCTGCTGGCAGGAGCAGTGGCACCTCCCGGCCATGGTCACGAGCTGCAGGACAGCCAGAGCGAGCCACGCACATCCCCAGGCAGACAAAACAAGGAGAGGTCAGCAGCAGCGCCTGCCCACGTTCCCACCATGCTTTCGCCAAGAGTTTGGACCAGCCGATCCTTGAGGTCCTTTCCAACCTGGTGCACCATGACTCTACGATTCTGCAGGCACAGCGAAGCCCAAACATGGGCAGTGCCCGCCCAGGAGCTGGTGCACGCGGAGCCGCGGGATGCTCGCAGGATGCTCACTGCACGCAGCCGCAGGATGCTCGCAGGATGCAGAGCCGCGGGAAGCTCACAGGATGCTCACTGCATGCAGCTGTGGGATGCTCGCAGCGTGCAGCCACCTTGGGGACCTCCCCGTGGGCATGGACACCCCTGCCCTGGCTCTGGCACAGCCACCAACTGCAGTGCCATGCCCAGTCCTGTGCCCTGCCGAGCCGGGCAGGGGCTGAGAGCCAGGCGAAGCCCTGGGGGGGCCAAGGCAAAGGGCTCTGGCTGTAATCTCACTGCTCCTGCATGCCAGCCCCCCGCAGCCCCTCCGCTGCGGCGGTTCCCGCACTGCCCTTGGCCCAGCACTCTCCCGGTGCGGGGTCTCTGGAGCCGTGTCCCCTCCCCGGGCAGGGGCATGGCGCTTGCCCCGGCGCTGGGCTCCGGCAGGCAGCAGCCCCGCCACGGTGGCCTCCTCCCGCCACAGTAAACACATGGACACGTGGTTCCCCGGCACCTCCGGGAGCCGCAATCGCTTCCAGGTCAGAGCCGGCCTCGCTGGCGGCCGCAGGGCCAGACGCTGCTCGCCTGGTGGCCGGTGCGGCCAGGGGGGCTCCGGTCCTGCCCCAGCCAGCGCTGCTCCTGCCCCCCGCCGGGGGGGGATCCTGCGTCCCCCAGGAAGGGCAGCCCCAAGCAGGGTCCCTCTGGGGCAGGATCCGGCCCCCAGCCAAGCCCCGGGAACGGCGGTGCTGGCAGCCGACCGCAGCCGCTCGGCACACGGCAGGGCTCCGACCCCCCGACACAGACACCCACGCCCCCCCAAACACCAGCTCGCCCCCCCCCCCCCCCCCACTGGCTCACCCCCGGGCACCGCTGGAGCCCCCGGGCAGCCCGATGTCCCCGCTCGGCTGGGCCCCTGCCGAGGGCTCCCCCAGCTCGGCCCCCCTCGCCCGTGGGCCTGCCGGCCACAGGCAGCGAGCGCCGCCGCGCACCACGTCGCGCACCGCATCGCGCACCGCATCGCGCACCACGTCCTGCCCCGCCGCCGGGGCGGCACGGAGGGCTCCGCACCCACCCAAGGGACCACGGGGCCGTCCCAGCTGGGGGCTCTCCCACGCACGGGCTTGGCAGGGCCACAGAGCCGCAGGGCTCGGCACGGTTCCCGGCTCCTCCAGGAGCACAGGAACCACAGCCCCGGCTCGGCGTGCCCCATCCCGCTGCCGCACTCACCCCAGGGTCGGGCACCGCTCTGACCCACGCAGCCCTCTGGCGTCCCGGCCCTGGGGGCACCCCGGCCACGGCTCCGGGCAGGCGCTGCCGGCACAGCCGGGCTGCCGGGGCGGCCGTTTCGCAGGCTGCGCGCTACAGGAAGGAGCGGAGAGCAGCTATTTCCTTCCAAAATGTCAGCTGCCTGCGCAGGGCAGCCAGCCCAGGGCTGCCAGCCGCTTCCTCCGGCACTGCTGCCTGCGCGGTGCCCACCAGGGGAGCAGGGCTGGCACCCCCTCCGCGGTCAGTGCCGGTGCCGGAGCCGGGCACAGTCTCTGCCCCCAGCATGTCGGTGGGGCTGAGCCCCCCGAGACCCCACGGGATGGGACCCCAGGGACCGATGCAGTGCGGGGGAGATGGGATGGACCCACCTGTGCCCCCCCTCATCCACTCCAGCACACGGCACTGGGATGGAGCCCACACCAGTAACACCGGGGTCCTGGTGAACAGCCCCCCCGGCTCGGAGCTGCCGGACAGGGCTGGTGGGCACCGGGGTACGGTGAAGCCGGTGCGGAGGGCTGCGGCGCTGGGACCGGGGCAGTTTGCCCATTTCACGCCTGCCTGTGGTTTCCAGCTTTCGGCGGGGAGGAGAGCTCCTTCTAGAAGCTCGGTGCTTTGATGGGTTGAGTTTGCCTCCTGCAGAAGAGCGGTGGCGGCCGATGGCATCGTGGAGGAGGCAGCCGTTCACCCCGGCCCAACAGCCCCAAGTAACAGTGAGAGTTCCTGTTTTTTTGGCTCCCAAAGTCGCCGGGACGCCCAGTTGGGCGTCCCGGCGACTTTGGGAGCCAAAAAACAGGAAACTCGCACCGTTACAGGAACAAGGAAAGTCCACGCATGGCCCAGGGAGAAACTGGCACCACGCAGGTGGAGATACCCCAGCCGGGGACTGGTGCTGTCCCCCCCAGTGCTGGTGGGGGCGCGCAGGGCGGGGGGCTGCCTGCAGCTCAGCTCACACCACGGGCTGGGGGCTGTACTTGCCCGTTGGCATTTGCCACCCTAAGGAACGGCTGTTCTGCCCTCTTCAGATTTCCCCTCCCAACCACAGAGGCCCAGAAACCTGCGTCAAACCAAAACCACCAAAATACCCAACGAAATCCCAGCAAAATCCCTCGAATCCAGGGGCTGGGACCCAGAGACAAAACCACCCCGGCGCACCGAGAGCCGCGCTGGTGCAGCCGCGGTCAGACACAGGCGCTGCCCCGGCGCCGGCGGGATTCCCTCAAACGCCGAGCACGCAGCAGGAGCAGCACCGGCAGGACCCAGGTCCCCGCGGCAGAGCCGGGGGCCACGGCCACGCTGCCACCCCCCCCCCCGGCCGAGCTCACCACAGCGCACGGAGGGCCAGCCCCAGTCCCCCCATCCCTCGGCGTCCCCGTGGTGAGGTGAGCCTGCCCCGTCCCTCGGTGCACCGGGCACCCAGGACCACCCGCCCAGCCCCGGCACAATACGCCGGCTGTGCCGGATCCCACGCTGGCTGGGCCGGAGGCTGCGGCCACACAGGAATAACGGGGGCCTGCCTGGGTGCCGGGGGGCCGGGGGCCGAGCAGAGCGGTGCAGGTAGCCAGCGCCGGAGCGGGAGCCAGGCACTGCTGGGCACAACACACCGCGCAGCCACGCCGGCAGAGCCCAATGCCCGTCCGGCCCCCCACAGGCACGAGTCCAGCGTGGATCTTGCGGGACATCCGCCGCAGGGAGCACAATCCACGCCAGCGCCGGTGCTGCCCCCGCCGTAAACCCACAGACAGGATTAGAGAGGCCTGGGCAGAGCTTTTAATTACTCCCGGCTCCCTGGGGCCAAGCAGCCGAATTAACCGGCTGCGGGGCTGGCATGGCAGGGAGCTGCCGGCTCCGACGCCTCTGGATCCCGGGGCTTCCCCCGCGCTTGGTGGGGGGACCCCGGGGTGGGCACGGAGCCATTGCCCACCCACAGCACCCTGGCTCCCGGCGGGCACCGGCCCTCGCCTGGCAGGGGATGCGCAACCACCACGTGCCAGGGCACTTGATGGAGGTATTTTTCCTCCACAATAATAACGACCCACCCCAACCCCCGTAACACCGTGCTGGGGTGAAGCCCACAGGGGGTGCAGCCCCCAGGGGACTCACATGCCACCCTGGCACCCGCTCCAGCCCAGCAGGGAGGGTCCAGCTCCGGTCCCCGTCCTCCATCCCAAGAGGGAAGAGACATCGCCGAAGACGCAGCCCTGGGACGGGCAGGGAGGTGACAGGATCCCAGCGACCCCCCCCAAGGATGGGGCGGCAGCTTCAGGCTTAGGAAGGGGCCAGGCAGATCTGGGACTGGGGAGAAGCCCCCGCGCCCCCGCCTGCCGCTGCATCCTTGTGTCGCCCCTTCCAACAAACCGGCCAAGCAGAGCAGCCACCTCCCAGGGACCCCACAGCCGCCCCGGGGTCCCGCGCCAGCCCCCGGCACCGAGGCCACCTCCAGCACCGCCCCGGGCTCACTGCTAATCCCTGCTCAGACCAGCACCAGCGCAGGAGGGACGGGCTGGTCAGAAGGACCCGAGGATTAAGCTCATTTCAGTATCGAATTAGTCCCGATTGGGGTCTGGAGACACAATTTCATTTCATCTGCCACGCTCCAGCGAGCGCACACAATCGCACTAATCCAGTCGCCGGCCGGGCTGGATTTGCAGAGCAGGACCCAGGTGGGCCAGGGCAGACGCGGGCAGCGTGGGCACCGGCTGCACCGCTCCAGCCACATCCATCCCCCTTCGGCCGACGCCACGCGCGTGCTCTTCGCGGGGCAGGGGAGACAGCACAGGAGGCTCCCCCACTGCTGGCACAGCCGACCCGTGGGACCAGGACCTGCACGCCACGGCATGGGCACCCGGGGGGCTGGGGCAGGAGAGGGATGGGCGGTGAGCAGGGCTGGGCAGAGGGATGCCAGCGCACCGAGGGGACCCACTGCCCGGGGAAGAGGCACCGACCACGCTGAGAGACAGCGCGGGTTACATGCGGGACCCACTGTGCAGCCGCAGTTGGGTGGGCAAACCCTCGCACCCTCGTCTGCGGGAGCAAACACCCAACGCAGGCTGCAAGCACCCGGCTGCTCACGAGGATGCTCCGGCAACCGGGGATGCTGGGTGCTGCTCTGCACCCACCACCAACAGCAGCCGGCGTGGAGCCTGCACGGTGCCTGGGAAAACGCTCGCCAGTGCTCGCAGAGGTGCCAGCCCAGCAGTCGCCCGTCGTCCCTGCCCGATGGCAGGCCCAGGCGGCACGCTGCGGCACAGCGCCAGGCTGCCGCCGGCGCGAGCAGGCAGGGCACAAGCCCTGTGCTCTCAGGCAGTAGGAGAAGTCGAGGTGCAGGACAGGCAGGTCCCCCTGGAGCAGCCCCTGCATCCCCCCCGGCACTCTGCCCCCCCGGGCCATTCGCAGCCGCCGGGCGCCGCAGCAGCTCCACGCAGGGCGATGCTCTCGCACCGGGTCAGCAGAGCAGAAGGGAGGGAGGGTAAAGCCTTTTTGCCTTGAGAAGAGGGGGCACGCAGACACCCAGGGATGCTGGCAGCAGGGGGGACTAGTCAGAATGGGAATAAAAGCCCCAAAACACTTGTGATTTCTGCAACCGAATTCTCATTCGGGGCGGGTAAACCTCACGGTCAAACCTGGCCAGGGGTTAAACGCAGCGTTCGTCCCCAACGCACACAAACGCATCCAGGCGGGAGAGTTGGGTTTTGGCTTCCCTCAGCCCGGGACGCGCTCCGCAGCCCCAGGAGCGGCCGCTGGCGGTGCGGGGGCAGAGCAGAGCCCTGGCTCGTGGGCTGCACCGCACCTCAGCGCGTCCAAAAGGCTCAGGTGACTAACGGGGTTATAAACGGAGCGTGCCGGGCCAGGGCAGCTGTGCCACCCAGAGCCGCAGCCTGAGAGTGCCAGAGCCGCATGTTAACACCACCAAATAGGACAGAGATCGTTTTACTGCTGTTTTAGCCGGCGCGAGGGGCTCAGATATGCCACAAGTGAGAGCCGCCTCTTCCTCTGCTAAAAGCTTTGCAGGCAGCCATGGAGAGAGAGGGACAAAAAGCCAGACAGAGCGCGCACCCGGCGCGCAGCCGCTCGGCCGCCGGGGCTGTGCCAATGCAGTGCCGAGCACTGCCCCAGCACCAGCCTTTTCCCCAATTCCCTCCCTGGCAGAGCCGCGCTATAAACCAGCATTTACATCTCATAACAACAGGAAGACACGAAGTTGCAGCGAAAAATGGAGATTGCAAAACTCACCAGCGACTGAACAGGGAGCGAGTCGTGACCATGTTACGTTTCGGCTATACCACTGCGGCCGCCCGAGCCCGGCGAGAAGCTGCCCGGCAGCGCATTGCTCCCCGGCTGGGCGGAAAGCAGGAGCTGGCACTCGGGGAAACGCAGGGCAAGAATCGGGCCCGCCTGCGAGCAGCCAGCGCTCCCGGCCCCTCTGGTGCAGCTAGATGGGTGGATTCTGCTTTATCAGCAAGTCAGCTCAGCCCTATCGGCCAGGAAGCCGTGTTCGCATGTGTGCCTCCCCCTCGACATTTCCCAACGCGGCGGGAGAAGCGGTTCACGGCAGCCTACCTTTTATCAGCCAGCAGATGTTGCTAGAACTGTTGCTGCGTGTAAAATTCAGGCATGCCCAGCCCGCTTGGATCCCTGCGCCGGCCACGCGGTGCCAGGGTAAACACCCGCCCCCTTCCTCCTGGGATCAAAACACTTAGGGGTTGCAAAATAGACACCCCATGAAAGGAAAGGCATGCCACAGAAACATTACAGCTGTCGAGGCTACTTGTCCCGGAGCATGCCGGAGCCCCAGAGCCAGCAGCCGGCGCAGCCTCCCAGGCCGGAGCCGCCTGCGTGAGCCCTGACCCACCCCGACAAGGCAGCAACTGACCGGCGATCCCCTGCTGCCGTCCCCCCGCACGCGCAGCCCTGTGCCGGCACCGCCGCGGTGTGTTCGGCCCCATAACGCAGACGCTGCTCCGAGGGCAGCACCCACAGCCGCGCGGTGGGGAGCCGGCAGCGGCTGCGGCCCCGCTGGGCAGAGGGACGTGGCCCCTGGCACCCAGGGGATGCCCATGGGAAGGAGGTCCTGTCGACACCCACACCGTGGTGCCATGTCTGGGCTCCCGCCGGCTCCCCGGGGCTGCCGCGAAGCCCGTCGAGCACAGACCAGCTTACAGTAATTCCTTGCAAACCAGAAAGTCATTTCCCAGCTGACGGGGCCGCTTTACTGTACTCAGCGCAGCACAGTCACCACTCGCCGCCCCACCACCCACGCCGTGGAGGAGTACAAGGAGCAGGGATTTTTCACAAGTAGAGTATCGGGGTTTTGCTATCACTCGAGAGAGAGCTGGGAAACCCCACGGCGAAGACCTCGCGGCAGCTTTGGAGTCAGCACTTCCCCTGCAGTGAGAGGGGAAGGTCCCTCCAGAGGCTCTGTGCAACCCTGCACCGAGCATCCCCGGCTGCAGCTCCCCGTCCCCAGCGCCGGTGCCAGCATCCCTCATCCTGCCCCAAAGCATCAGCCTCAGGACAAGGCAGACGCACCAAAGCCGGCGAGGTGGCTCTAGTGACAACTGCTGGGGGGTAAACACCCCCCGAGGAAGGACACTGTCAAAGTGCCATGAAACGCAGAGTGGGTGGCAGCCACCCATCACTCCCCGTTCCCAGCCCAGCTCTCCCGTGTCCCTGGGCATGGGCTGTTGGCACCTCTCAACCTGCACCAGAGCTCCTCCTCCACGTGGCTGCACATGCGGCACCGTGCGGTGCAGCACAGCACAGCCCAGCCCTGGGGACAAGCCCCGCTCTCCAGGGACAGCTATAAAACCCAAGGAGATGGTCTCCATCCTCACACCCAGGACCTCGGGGACCTGGGAGCCACATCAGGTTGGACTGTGATCCCGACAGCTTCGGGAGCACCCAGGGCTTGCTGCAGCCGTCTGCAAACAGATGACCCTGACACCCCCAACGCCTCCCGCCCACCCCCAACGCCTCCCGCCCACCGGAGCCACACGGACCGGCAGAGCCGCGCTCAGTGCCAGGCCCCAAGCGAACCTCCCTGCAGTGCGGGATCACTGTCCTGGTGCAAACACATCAAAGCACAATGGCAAACCTTGGCTCAAAATCGCCACCGAGAGAGCGCCGCCAGCCCTCCTGCACCAGTGCTGGGCCACGCTCCCCACAACAGCCTCAGAGCCTTCCTCCCAAAGTCGGGGCATGGGGACGAGGGGGAACAAAGCCGCCGCAGCGCAGGGCTGGCTCGCTGGTGCCCACGATGGTGGACAGGCTCTCCAGACCGCCCCACGTTGTATGTGCAAACTGCCTCCATGGACACCGGCTACAGGGGCTCACGCAGCTCTGGATGCAGCCGCAAGTGCCGGCGGGGATGCGGGCCTGGCCACCGGCAGCGTGAGCCAGCCCGGGGCCAGGAACGTCGAGCTGCAACAAGGCGACCCACGCTGCGGGGACTTTGTGCACCGTGTCCCGGCCATGGGCGAGCCATGCGGCCCTGCACTGCTGCAGCACCGTGCCCTGCAGCCTTCGGCAATGCGCCCCAACCACCGCCAACAAATCGCTTGCTGTCACTGCCCCGTCCTCTGCCACGGGGCTCCCCTGAGCAGAGTGGGGCGCGTGGGCTTGGCCAAGCCCTACCGCGAGTTCACGCGAGCCACGGCCCCAGCTCCACGCTGCAGCCGACATCGGAGGTGTTACCGCCATCAGCAGTTCAGGCGGGGGCAGAGCCGGGGAGCCCCGAGCAGTGCCAGTGCCCGCACCCCAGTGCCGACGCGAGGTGGGTGCCGGAGCCCCAGAGCCGCTGGGCGTCACGGCGAGGAGGTGGCGGGAGCCCGGCTGGGCGCAGCGCCCTGACAGCTCCCGTATCCCGCCGGACAGGTGGCCGCCGCTGCCCTGGGCTCGCAGTCACCGGGCTGCGTGCCGCGGCCAGCGCACGAGCTGGGTGAAAGGCCACCGGGCGCTGCAGTCCCCAGGGTGTCACCGCTCCCGCCTCGCAGCGGGGAACATTTTCCACCCGCCTTCGGCCGTGCCCGGAGCCGCGTGTCCCACCGCCCCCCACCGGGACCCCCTCTCCGCCGCCCCGTTGTGCCGCCCGCGGACGGACACCCCCCCCCCCCCCGCCACTCCTCCGCCTGCCCGGGCCCGCGGCCGCCCCCCCCGACGCCGGGACGCGCAGCGCCGGTTCCGGCGCTCCCCCCGCGGCCGCCGCTCAGGCTGGGCCCGGCCCGGGGCGGCGGCGGCGGCGGCGGGAACCGGCCCCGCTCCGCCGGTCGACGAGCGCCCCCGCCGCGGCCCGCGCAAAGTCCGCCCGCCCCCCCCGGGGAGCGCGGCCCCGGGGGCGGCCCCGCTGCCCGCCCGCACCTGCGCGGCCCCCCCCCCCGCCCGCAGCCAGGCCGCGGGCCCCGACGGGCCCCCGCAGCGCCCCGCACCGGCCCCGCCGACGGGCTGCGCGGCCGCCGGTTACGAAACACCCAAAATATTTACCGGCGGGAGGGGAGGGGACGGGGTCGGGGACGGAGGGGGACGCGCCCCGGCCGCCCCCCGCCGCAGGTGCCCCCGGCCCCGCCGCCCCCCGCCCGGCCGCGGAAGCGAAAGCGGCCCCGGCCCGATCCCGACCCCGCTCCCCGGTCCGCCGCTCCCGGTGGTGGCGGCGGCGGCGATGGCGGCCCCGCACCCGCCCCTACCTGCGGCCGCGGCGGCGGCTGCTGCTCCGGCGGCTCTCGGCGCTCGGCTCCGCCGCCGCTCTGCCCCCTCCGGCCGCCCCCCGCCGCCGCCGCCGCCGCCCGGACCGCGCGGCAACCGCCCCCCCCGCGGCACCGCCCCCCGCCCGCCCCCGCCGCGCCGCCGGCACCGGCACCGGCAGCGGGCAGAGCCCCAGCCCGTGGCAAGCTTCAGCACCGGCTGTGCCGGGGCACAGCCCGGCACCCCAGTTTGGCACCGGGTACCGGGGGCGGCCAAACCGGTACCGGGCACTGACGGCGGCAGGAGGCCGGCACCGGGCACCGGCACGGGGCCCTCGCACCGGGGGGACCCCACTCCAAGACCGGCACTGGCGGTGGGGGGGAGCCCACCGCGGCGCCGGGCACTGCCGGGAGCCCCCACAGGCACCGGGACCCCCTCTGCCCCTCTCCTCTCTCCCGCGCCCTCCCCGCTTCCCCGCCCCGCTCCGGCCGGTTCCCCCGCGCCACCGTCGCTGCCCACGGGGCTCTCTCCCCCCGCAGCCGCCCACCCGCACCACCCGGCCCCTCTGCGGGGCGCCCCGGCAGCCGCCGGGCTGTGGCGAAGGTGCGAACGCTGCCCGTGGCACCCAGTAATATTTCTTCATGGCTTCTTTGTGCCGCGCTGCCTGCAGGCCTCGGCCGCCTCCCGCTCGCCCGGAGCCTCTCGGGGCAGAGGCTGCGTGGGCTCCCGCGCCCGGGGAGGATGGGTTTCCCGCGGGAGCCGTGCGGGCCCTGCCGGGGTTTGCGTGTGAACACGGGGAGAGAAAGGAAATCCCATCCCGTCGAGCGCAGGATGAGCAACGCCATCGCCCCGGCTCCCTCCAGCTCCGCAGGTGTCCCCCCTTCTGGTAACTCAGCCACGGGCATACGGGGGGGCACCCGGCGTGAGGAGCGCGGCACCGGGGCCGCTCTGGCTGGGCTCGCAGGGAAAGGCTCCCACGCCGCGGGGCCGGTGGGGCCGGCAGGGCCGGAGTTGCAGGGGGAGGCCACCATCCAAGGTCAGGGAAAGCGGGAATCCGCCAGCCATGGGAGCTCCCGGGACGACGTGCCTCCGGGGACAGGAGTCACCCAAAAGGCGAGACCAGCGGGGACGAGCGTAGCAGCCACGAGCCACCTCCCAGTGACAGAGTCCCGTCAGGTCTCCTTAATCCCTGCACGTGCCCACCCGGCGCAGCAGCCGCTCGAGCAGGTACATCCGCACCGGGGTGCAGCACCGGGCCGCTGGCCCTGGCCGGAGCACAGCAGCCGAGGTGGGGGGCCGTTGCAGGACGGGAGCACCGTCCTGGCGTCGTGGCATCCGTGGCGTTTATCAGCTCCTGCCAAGCACCTCCTGTGCCAGACCTGGGCTCCCCGCATGCGCCTGGTCAGGGTTCCCCGGCTGCTGCAGTACCATGCGGCCGCACAGGCGGCTGCGGCGGTGCCTCGTGCTGACTCTGGCCAGCGGCCGCACCAGGAGCTCGGTTCCCCTGTCTGGATACGGATGCCTCCCCCCGCTGCAGGCCCTGGGCTGACGCCGTGAGGTCACGTGCATGGTCGGGGTCCGCACCGCAGCTGGGTCCCCAGTGCTGCCGCAGCCTCGTGCGCCAACGGGGCGAGGACGCTGGGAGCAAAGGCAGAGTATGGGCACCAGCATGTCTCCCTCTCCTGAGCTGCCACATCCCCCAGGAGCTGTAAGGAGAAGCGAGGCGCTACCTGGTCCTCTGGCATCCCCCCAAACAGCGAAAGGTTGCAGTGGCCATGAGAAAACCAGCCCGAGGGGGTCTTGCACAGCTGCCCACCCACACCAAACACTTCCCAGGCAGCACTGGCACCCCGGGGCGATGGGACACCCCGGGTGACAGGGCTCCCAGGGCGATGGGGCACCTCGGGCAGCGGGTGGCTGCTGCGCGGTGGCAGGGAGAGGTGGCGGGGCAGGAAGCAATACTGCGTGTGCTTGTTTCTGCTTGAGCGCTCTCACCAGCCGCATGGGATCTCCTGGGCTTTCACTTTCGTTACCAGTTAATCTTCTGCGGCCTGAAAAAACTTTGGAGGGAAATTCAGTGGGCGCACGGCACCGTCGCTCTCTGGCCTGGGAGAAGCGTGGGCGATCCCTGCCCAGGGCTGGGGAGCACCCAGTGCCAGTCCTGGGAAGCCGGGAGAGACGGGCTCGGCTCTCCTTGCTCCAGTGCCAGTGCTGGGACAGGAACGTTCTCAGGACAGGTAATGCACTGCCAATTGCAAATCACTCGGCGATTATGTAAAAGCATGGTCCCAAGTTCTCACCTCTGGGGTTTTTTTTATCTATAGCTTTTGTATTAAAGTCCTCCTCTTTGCTTCGGGAGCGTGCAGGCTTGGGAGGCAGTGGAGGGGAAGCGAGCCCCGGGGACAGCGCTGTGAGCCCCGAAAGCCGGGGCCATGGCGGGAACACAGCAGGATGCCTGGGGACCCTTGTCCAGCTGGCAAAGCCACAGCCTGCCCGGGGTGCCACAGCCTTTGGGTCTCTGCTGCCCAGAGTGACACCCCCAAACAGCCTTTCTCCAGCGCCAGCTCCTCACCACCTAACCCAGTTCCACGTGTCCAAGAGATAAATATCTGCGGGCCGGGCAGGCACCGCCCCAGCACCTGCTGCCATGCAAATGCCGGCCACAAACCAGTGCTTTTCAGCTCACATCCTCCCCGCCTGCACTCACTATGTGCCCAGAGCAGCTCGGGATGAATGGGACGACCCGGAGGGATGAGTGGCTCCAGCCCAGGCAGCTCCCACCAAGCGTTTCGTCGCCTGCGCTCGCACGCTCGGGAGGCATCTCGCACACACGGGGCTGACACATCAGTGCTGACCCACTGCCAGCAGAGACCTGGCTGCCATTCCCGGCGCTCCCCCAGTGCTCCAGACCTCGCAGGAGGTGAGCTGGGACCCCGGCGAGTCAGGGACAGGCACCCAGCGTGGGGCCAGCATCTCCCACGCTGTCTTTTTCCACTAAGACAAAAGAAAGGAATGGGGAAATCGGCAAAAGGACTGCACTCCCTGCCCTCCCTGCCTTGGCTGCGGACGCTTACGCTCCAACGAGTTGCATCACGCGGACAAACGGCTTTCACAATCCCCGGCCCACATAACCCATCGGCACAGTCATCCAGGCACTGACTGCTCCTGCCGAGAAAATCAAGGTCACACGCAATGTCTGCGGCTGCCGGGCCCCTGGCTGGGCACAGCGGGTCCAGGCGGATCCGGAGGGTCCTGGGGATGCGGCGTTCCCTGTGCCAGAGACCCCCATGGCCACACATGCTTGGGAGGGCTGGAAAATGTACACAAAACATCCTCCGTTCCTTCTCTCCAGCTTCTCCCTCCCCTTTTTGATAGGAAGGGGGAAAAAAATAAAGGGGAAGAAATTTAGTGATGGGAGAGGAAGTGGAGAGTGCTCCATGCCAAGAGGGCAAATGGAATCAAATCACATCAGAGTTTTGTTTCAAACGGTCCCCAAGGAAAACTCCGAGCTGGGTGGTGGGGATGTTACCCAAGAGAAATTCTTCCTTTCTGGAGAGAGGAAGGGAACGGGGGATTGGCGGCTGCAGCAGTGAGCGATGGAGAGCCTGCCCCGACTCTGCCCCGACTCTGCCCTGGCAATGCCCCACTGCTGCCCCGGCAATGCCCCGGTGCTGCCCCGGCGATGCCCTGGCACTGTCCCGGTGCTGCCTCGGCAGCAGCAGCTGTGCTGGCAGTGGCTCCTGGGGACAAGGGGGACACGCCAGACCCTCCCAGTGTCAGGCAGCCCCAGGATCTGTCCTGGCAGGACGGCCTCTGCAAACACCAGAGGAGGTTCCTGGGCACAACTGGGGTTCCCCCCACCGCCATCTCGCCCGGCCCCGCTTCGGCATGGAGCGGCCAGACCCTGCCACGGGAGAGCGGGCGCTGGGGCGGTGCATTGGCATCCAGGGGATCTAATGGGCAGCACCGGCACCTCCAGGCAGGGCTGGAAAGGTGGATTTTCCAGCCAACGGAGCACAGCAAAGCGCCTGAGCCCGCTCACAACCCCGGCAAGCCCCCAGCACAGCTGGGTTCCTGCTCGCATCGGGACCTCTCTTGTGCTGGTCCTCAGAAAATCTCAAAAAGCCTCTGGGAAGGTAAACAGTGTCCAGGCTGAGCTGCGGCCAAACACGTTGTCATCTCAGATGAGCTCAACAGGATGCTGAGTGACGCTGCACATTCAGGGGAGAGAGGGAGCATGGGGCTTCGTAATTGATTTCCTAGAAAATTGCCTCTGTGTTTGGAGCAGGAGCGTGAGGAGCACAGGCAGAGCAGCCTTCTTCTCTAAGTGACATCTCGAGGGTCCTAATTATTTCTCAAGAGTGGAAGCATTTATTTAGGCAGCTTCTGGAGAGGTCCCAAGGCTGCTGGCTGTTGCCCTCCCCAAAGCCCTCCCAGCACATCCCGTACCTAAGGCTCCTCCACATCCCTCTCTGCCGCTCCTGGGACACACAGGGTGCAGGGCTCAGTGCTCAGACAAAGCACAACTGCACTGACCATGTCACCTGCGGGCAGGCGTAGTCTCTGCTCCATCCCCTCAAGCTTATCAGTGAGGTGGGAGACCTTGCCGAGCACCCCAGCCCCGACCTGCCCCTGCTTTGGGTTCCACATGGTCCCAGATCTGTGCCGAGGCCAGAAAACCCTGTTGCGATAATCCAGCCCAGTTAATGAAAACCAGATGAATCCCCAAATTAGTCACAGCTTCATGTTTTCCCACTCGCTTTCAAACGCAGCGAGGACGAAGCTTCGGCAGGGCTGTGCTGGCACCGCGGACCCACGGCTCCCAGCACAGTGCCCTCCTGCCCACCCCGGCGGCCCTGAGCCCCTTCTGCTCCGGGTGCAGGTGCCCACGGGCAGGGACCGCATCACGGGCTCGGCCACGCGGGCTCAGCGAGCTGCAGCCATCCCCCCTGCAGCAGCTGTCCCAGCACTGGAACCGCTCCTGGGTCTCCGGCCAGCGCCGTCCCCGGCTCCTCGCCCCCGGCAGCATTTGGTCCCTGCAGTCTCTGCAGAGCAGAGCGGGCAGGAGCGCTGCAGGCTGCAGCGAAGAGCCGAGGCCATTGCCTTGCAGTCCCGATTGCCAGGGCAGCCAGGGGTCTGCGCCCACCCTGACCACCCTGGAGGAAAGTGCTGTCCTGGTGCCCGGGCATGGCACGTCCCGTTTTCCCTCACATGGGCCATAAATCCTCCTCTGGGGAGAGAGAGGTGCAGCCAGTGCTGGCAAAGCCGGGGTGGCCGCTGGGGGCAGGGAATGGCCTACCCATGGCACGATGGCCCTGCCGTCCCCGGGGACCCGGGCATGACGCAGAGGGGTCGGGCTGGAGCCGGTTGGGCTATTTCTGCCGTGGCCACCCCAGAAGTCGTTTCCAGCCAGGCTGTCACAGCAGAAGGATGCGAAGGGACATCCCATGGAAGAGCTGACCCAATGGGCCCCGTGGGGCTCTGACCCCACCGGGAGGGAGGGGACGCAAAGCCCCGGGGAGGGTGCAGCCTGGTCCTACCGGCTGCTTGCAGAGAGCAGGGCCAGCGGCCGGCCAGGGACAGCGTGGGCAGCATGGACCCTGCCAGGGCACGGCCAGCGCGGCGCAGAGCTGATGGGCAGAGGAAAGCAGGGAGCACTCGGGAAGCTCATCACCACGGGAAGCTCGTCACCAGCGCAGGCTCGGCCCCACGGGTGCCTTGTGCCAGCCCGAGGGGAGGACCTGTTCCAGCAAAAACCTGGGAAATGGCATTTTGTCCGAGGGGGAATTTCCACAGGAAACCTCTGCTTCCAGCCACGCGGATACGGCTGGGAACAACCCCAGCAAACGCTCGGTCTCACCAGCCCACAGGCGTTACTGCCTGGGCAAAGGCTCTTTGTTCCCTCACATCATTCATCCAGCTCAGAAAAAACACCCCGGTTTCTGCCTACTGAAAAACACGGGGCAATAACAGCCAGTTTGGGTCTGCGACAGGAACCGGAGCCCCCCGTCAGCCCGGCGAGTGCCGCTGCAACCCAGGGGGGCACAGGGGGCCCAGGCAGCACCCCCGGCCCAGCCGGGACTGAGGGAAAAAGCATCTGGTGCCCACCGCAGGGCCAGGGCTGGCTGGGGGGCATCAGGAGTGGGGGGACAGGGGCAGCACCGGGCCCACCACCCCACGCCGGTGCAGCCATGCATCCCCGCGCTCGCCGGAGCGCTCCCCTCGGCAGAGCCCAGGTTGCCACAGTAACCGCTCGGTCCCAGCCGGCTCCTGCCATCAACACGCTGCTGCAGGAGGGAAAGCAGGAACCCAAAAGCAAAAGCAGCCCCAAGCCCCCGCCAGGGCCGGGCACTGCCCCCGCGGCAGCTGGAGCGGGAAGAGATGGCGACTGGGCCGCTCCGAGGGGGAAAGCGGCCGCTCGCGCCATCCTGGCCGGCAGCGGGGTGAGGGGTGGGCCGGGGGGCTGCCATGGGGCACTGTCCATGGGGTCCGGCTCTGGGGATGGCAGGGGGGCACAGCTCGCAGTCCCCGTGCTGGCGGGTTCCCAGCAGAGCTCATGTGCTCGGGTGAAGGCAGAGGGATGCGGAGGGCTCCTGCGCCTGCTAACGGTGGCACGTGCTAATTCCCAGAATTCATGCTGAGGGACACCCAGGTACCTGCGCCTCTGGAAAGAAAACAGGGGAAAAAAAACCCACCTGAGCCGCTCTGGCAGCTTGGGGCATGCAGGGCTCGGGATCTAATTTTGGTCAACCCCCACCACCCTCTCAAGCAGTCAAGCCCAGGAGCAGCGTTGGTCCTTGGGAACGGTCAGGAGTGGCGTTGGGTCCAGCCTGGAGCCCTTTACCCTGCGCTCGGGGCGAGGTGAGCCCTTGGCCTTGGTGCCGGCACAGCCCAATGCCGTGCTCTGAGCTGGGGTGGGATGAGTGCGTGAAAACGGGCAGGTCGCGTCCCTCTGGCATGGCAGCCGCCGGCAGGGCTGGCAGATGGTGGCACTTGGGGACTGCGCTGTGCTGCAGCTCTGGGTCTGACCTCTGCCACACCTGGCAGCGGGCGCCACCACCGAGACCTTGCTTGGCCCAGCTCTGCTGCGTATTAAAGTTTGAGAGTGATGCAATGTTTGACTTGTTTTATGAGTGTTGGGAGGCAGGGATGGCATTTGGCTTGGGCAGCGATGGCTTGGTGCTCTGCAGCTCAGCTCAAAGCCGCCTTCGAGGAGGACATGAGGAGAAGGAAGCTTGGATGAACGTTTGGAGCAGAGCATCTCACCACTCGTTCCCTGTTCCACCTTGACAGCAGCACACGCCTGGACAGAGGATGGAGGAGGAGACGGCAGCGTCCGTCTCCCCTGGCAAACCCGCAGGTACAGAGCAGCATTTCTCCGCTCCAGCCAGCCCTGCCCGAGCTCCGCAGGCGTGCGGGCACAGGGCTGGCACCGACCCCCTGCGCTGCCCAGGGCCTTTGCGCTGCCCACGCGCATCGCCCAGCCGAGCCATGGGCAATGCTCCTGCCCACCCATGGCCCTCAGGTCCATGCTGCCCCACCGCCACCCCCGCGGGGCTGTGGGCACTGCTCCGGCTGCTGAGGACGCAGCTCTGAACCGGGGGTGGGTTGGGAAGGTGAATGATAGCCGCGATGGGCTGGGTGGGAGCAGCTGCCGGGCTGATCTCCGGGGACTCGGGGCACACACAGCAGCTGCCCCGCGGCCGGAGGGGCAATGGGGGAGACATGAGGTTTCCCTGCGCCATCAGAGCCACTGGGGTCACCCGCCGGAGGGAGGATGGGAGGAGGACCCTGGGCAGGAGGCGGCCGAGCCCTGGGGGTCTCCGCCTCCCACCCCCCTGGCAGCACTGCCAGTTCAGTCACTCGGCCGCGGGGCCGGGGCCGTAATCACGGCTGTGCCGTGGCCTCACTAATCCCTGTCTGTGGGTTCATCCCCAGGGAGCTGTCAATATGGCACAGACCGGGCTCGCACAGGGCCGGTGGGACCCCGGGGCTCAGTCAGCTGCAGCCACAGCCCCAGGAGAGCCGTCGCCTCCGGGCTCCCCGGGCAGGTGGCTGCCCGTCCCCACGGGGCCACCCCGTCCCTGTCACGCAAACGTCTGCGTCCCAAGCGGCTTATCTGCATTTGGAAACCCCTAATCCGTTTGTACGTTTGGCTCAGACACCGTCCCCGCTGCTGGAGGGAGGGAGGGGGGGGGGGGCACAGACCCGGGGAAGGGGCAAAGCCGCCCCCGTGACCTCCTTTCGGAGTCACAAACAACCCCATTCCCCAGCTCCTGCCCCCCCCCCGCCGGGTCCCGCTGCAGCGCCCAGCACGGGGAGAGAGCCCCACACAACCTGCAGCCCCCCCGGGATGGCTCGTGTGGCGGGAGGGGGGACAGGGGGTGGCAGGAGGGGGGACCAGAGTGACCCCTTGACGCGCAGGGGTGCAGCCGGCCTCCTGCTGCAAATCAGGCCGCGGCACTTGCCAACCGCGCTGCCAACTGGAGCGTTCACAACAGCCACCCCTGAGATGGGATCAGCGGCCAATTAACCCCGTTACTCACAGGCCCGGGCCCCCCGGCTAAACGCGGGGAGCAGGGCAGGTTCCGACAGGGATGCAGCAGGGGGTGTGGGTGCAGGGAGATAAGAAACCACTTATCTGCAGGAGCGTGGGACGGGACGCTGCGTTCCTGACAACAAACGGTTGTGGCAACCCCAGGGTTTGCATATCGGTAAGAAAATTCCTTGTTCTGGGGTTTTCTACCCCATCCTGCAGCTGGCAGAGGGGAGCTGGGAAGCGTGGGGGAAGGAAGGGGGGGTCCCTGGGGCTGGACCGGGGCACGTTCCCGTGTGAGCCACCCCCCTGCGGCACCCCGGGCCGCGCTGCCAGGAACGGGAGCACGGTCCCACGCTGCTGCCTCGGGGTCAGGAACGGGTTTACTGCTCCACGCAGAGCCCTGGATTGTTTTGGTGGCGAAACGGAGGGTCCGGTTCCAAGAGCGGGGACAGAAGCAGGGTGCTCTGAGAGGGTGAGGAGGGCGCAGGAAGGTTCGGGGCCATCTCCAGCGCCTGGAACCAGCCCAGAATAACCAGTCCCACGGGGGTTGCAGGGGGGATTTATTGAGCATGACCCGCATGAAAAATCCCCCTGCTAATCCTGCCCTGACAGAACAATAATCTCTCCCTCTTGGCCTCATCAGAGCCCAAACCCCGCAGCGATCCCGCTGCTCCGCAGCTTCGCGGAGGGCTGAGGGCGGCGATGCCGGGGGCGCGGAGGCAGCGGGAGAGGGTGGTGCTCTCGGGGCACCCGTTGCTATTGCGCTGCTCCAGCTCCAGCATGGCCCACGCCGCAGCACCCAGGACACGCTGCCCTCGGCCCGTGGGTGCGTCCCCGCGGGGCACCAGCTCCGGCGCGTCCCCACGAGAGGGCAGGACAGGCCCACGCTCAGCCCGGGGCCATGTCCCTCCCTGCAGGGCACGCAGGCAGCCGCCCCAGGGCCACGGCCCGAGGAGAGGGACAGCGGGGAAAGCCACCTCTCCCCGCAGAGCCCACTGACCCCACCCGGGGCAGGAGCAGGCGAAGGGGGGACGGCAAAGGGGTCGTGGCGCAGCCCCCTGCGTCGGCAGGCGGGGAGCAGCCGGAGCAGGGCCCCGGCGCAGCCACCGTCCTCCCACGCTGGCACCGGAGTTTCCTTGACGCAAGCGGAGGAGACCCAGCGCCGCTCGGGGGCTGAGAGAAGGCAGCGATGCCCCCCGCTCAGCTCCCCTAAGGCGGGGGGCCCGAGAGCCGCCGGCCCACGCGTGCCGGGCAGCGGCGCAGCCCGGGTGCGGCAGCGGTGCGGCAGCTGGTTCGCGCCGAGCAAACCGCAGCTCTGGCGTCAGGGCCGGCGTTTCGCTGAGAGAGGCCCCAGTTCCCGGAGCGGGGTAAGGCAGGCGCCGCACGCAGACAGCTGAACTCGCACCCCGACAGCACGTCGCTTCAGAGCCTTTATTTTGGAGAAAGTTAAAGCCTGTAGATACAGCAATAAAATATACAAAAAAATAAAATTTTTTACAGTATTGAGTGCTGCCCGGGGCTACAGTGACTGCAGCTGGAGGCAGCTACACGCGAGCACGGGGGCAAGCAAGGGTCACGGCCCTTGTCCCCTCCGGGCACCTCCCAACTTCCAATGGCCCTCCTGTCCCCAGGGGCAGCCACGGCCCCCTCTCCTGCCCACGCACCGCACGCAGGGCTGGCCCGGACCCCACAGCCCTCTCCCTTCCCCAGGGATCCCACCCCTGCCCTGCCCGCAGGCTGCCATGCCGACAGCACAGCCCACGGCTGGGGGGGCTGTGGGGACCTCCACGGTCTTTACTGGGCACAAGAGCCAGAGCCACCCGTCAGGTCCACCCCCTGCCACAGCAGCATCACCAGTACAGATGACGGAGGGTTTCTCTCCGCCCAGAGCCAAGTTAAGACACACCAGACGCGTAAAGCCCGGGGCTGGTGCCCAGTAAGACGTTTTTCCGCTGATGTTACCCACAGCCTCGGTGCTGACAGCTCCCACAGCCCGGTCGAGCACACAACCACCCCCCCGCAGCCCCGTTAGCACCACGGGCTTCCAGATGCTGGGGGGGGCAGGCAGCGCTCCTGCTGCTTCTCCCTCTTCTTCCTTGCTCATCGATGTCTGCATGCCCACTGCATGGCAAGGGCAGGGCTCCCCCCGTTTGGGTACGTACAGAACCACAACCATCGGTCAGCACAGCTTCCAGCTCTCCTCGACCCCGCGAGCAAGGAAACGTGCCCTTTGCGCCACCCACGTCTCTGCCAAGTGCTGGCCAACAGCAGACGGCTCTCCCTACGTACATCCTGCTCCCTTCAACTCGTGCCACCTCCTACCTCAACAGCCACAGCCAACCTCCAATCAAATGCCAGGCGAAGCCCCCGAGAAGCTGCAAACCCACTGCCTGGGAGAGCACAAGCCATACCAGAGGGAAAAGGGCCGCGCCAGGCCGTCCACTGCAGGTCACGTTGGATCCAGCAGCCTCCCATCCTCCCCCCAGGGTCCAACAGGTCTAACCCTGCACAGCACACGCTGGTGTTGGGACACATCACTGCCCTGCCCCAGGGAAACCAGTTGTCCCAGCGGCAGCCCTGGGGCTGCTGGAGCCAGCAGGATCTGGGTGCCCGCAGCAGGAAGTCGGTGGCCAACAGAGGCAGCCACCGAAGGGCCCTGCTCCCAGGCAGAGCGCAGCAGAAGCATCGCCCTGGGAGCGTCAGGGCCCATCCACCTCGCAGCTCTGAGCCACGTGCCGGTCCTCCTGGCCAAAAGCAGGGCCAAAGGTGGAGAAGGGACATCCCTCTGCACTCTGCGAGCTTCAGGAGGGCGGCTGGGGCGCAGTCGTGCAGCGCATCAGGTGACCTGCGTGGAGGCCAGGACCGGCCGATGCCCTCTGAGGCACCCGGAGGCAAATCCGGGCTCGGGGGATCTTCACGGGCTTTTGGGCTCTGGCAGTCAGGAAAGCAGCTTCCAACAGCAGGCAGCACGACCGGGGCTGCAGAAGCGTTTGTAAAAACTGAGGCTGCGATCGGAGGCTAATAGGCACTTGAATGAGCAAAACAATAATAAAAAACTGTTATGGAAGGAAATAGAAAAAGGTTCATCCCCCCCTCCCCCCAAAGAGAGGAACGGCACCACCCTGGGGAGGGGGTGTTCGCTTGGGTCAGACAAGGAATGGGTGGCGAGGACGCCGGTCCCCAGCGCCTCCCGAGGAAAGGCCCAGAGCAGCCGTGGCCAAGCAGGGCGAGACCGGGGGCTCCTTGGAGGTGGACAGCCCGAGTCCTGGGAGGGCCCCCGCGAGCGCCGGCGGAGCACCTCACATGGGTGAAGCAGCACACTCCGGGGTCAGCTCCATGTCGAAGGTCAGCGACTCTGCGGGGAGACACAGCCGGGGGTTACAG
Source organism: Pluvialis apricaria (assembly GCA_017639485.1). Classification (NCBI taxonomy): domain Eukaryota; kingdom Metazoa; phylum Chordata; class Aves; order Charadriiformes; family Charadriidae; genus Pluvialis; species Pluvialis apricaria. Next base: position 5,931,996 of record CM030032.1, read on the forward strand.
GGCTCCTGCGCGGCTACAGCCAGGACCCCCACGGTTGCCACAGCCCCCCCAGACTCACCAAACTGCCCTCCGGCATTGGCCTCTGCACCCTCGCTGCTGTTGCCAAACTGCATGAGCGAGTCCAGGGTGCGCGGGGACATGGGCAGGTCGATGGTGTTGCTGAAGGAGGTGCTGTCGGGATGGGGGGAGGAAGGGAAAAAGCAGAGAAACCTCCGGAGTCAGGGCCTGGCCAGAGCTCTCCGACACCCCCTCTCCCCCCAACAGGCCCCAGGGCACGGTCCCAAGAGCTCTCCAGAGGAAAGGGGCCCCAGGAGGGGAAGAACAGGCCTGCGGTTAGGGCAGCAAGCCAGAGCCCGGCTCAGCCCCCACGGTCTCCCTCTGCCCAGAACAGTCCGGGCAGTGGTGGGAAGGAAACCCCCCTCAAGCAAGACTGAGCCCCCCTGCACTCACAGACACCCCCAGGAACACTTACGGGGTGACGCAGATGAACTTGGTCTTCAGATACGGAGCAGCACCTGCAGAGGAGCGAGCAGCCTCGTCACCAGCCGCCGCAGGAGGAGGAACCCTGCTCTCCCCGCCTCGGAGCGCAGACCTGCAGACAGCGCCCGCCCTCCCGGCCCCTGCGCAGCCCCCGCTGCCCGCACCCCACGGGGACCCCCCGCTAGTCCCACGCTGCAGCTATGCCCTCCGGGGACCAGCACAGGACCCCGGATGGTGACAGCTCTTTCACCAGTGCTGTCCCTGGAGCCGCTTCATGACACAGGAGCCGTGCTGGAGCGCAGAAAGTCAACGACTACCTGAGTCAGTAGCTTCAGAGTGCTCCTGGCTCTCGGAGCGGCAGTACTTCCCAAACGCCTCCTCCTTGGGGATGTCCGGGTACAGGTACACCAGGGGGGACACCAGGATGTTGGTGGCATCCATGATTTTGTAGCCCATGATGATCTCCGCAAACGACATGTTGTTCAGCTGCTGCTTGGTGTAAGGCTCCACGGACTGGATCTGGGTCTTTCCTGTACAAGGAGACTTTTGACACAGGGCGAGACACCTGCATTCCTCGGGCACGGGCAGGGCCTTCCTCAAACACCCCAGGAGCAGCAGGGACAGAGGGGCCTGGGGCTGTGCTCAGCCTCACGAGGCACCCAGCAGCCCACGGGACAGGACCGGGACCTGCCCGGGGTTTCAGTGCTACGGAAGCCCGTGCCACATGGGCGGCACATGGGCAGGGGCACCCAGGACGCAGAGGCCAGCAAAGAGCACCCAGACTCAAAGATTTAACCTAGGGAAAGGGCTTTGTCAGGACAAGTACAAAGAATAAATGTCTTAGCAGCAAACACTGCCGTGGTCCAAGCCCTCTTCAGAGCCAGGAACACTGGCTGGGCAAGACACCGCACCCGGGCGGCGAGGGGGAGAGCAACGTACCGCTGATGTCCTTCTCCACCCACGTGAAAGTGATGCCGCCTTCCTTGCTGCTCTCGCTGAACCGCAGGAGGAAGGTTCCCGGAGGCTTGGTGCTCAGGATGGCTCGCTCCCGCTCCTTGCTGATGAACCCCATGATGTACCTGGGTGTCAGGAAGCAAGGAGAGCAAGGGTGGGTCAGGACACCAGGGCAGCTACTCTGGGACGTGAACCCTGCCAGCTCTCTGCACAGCATCAGGACCTGGCCCGGCCACTGGCAGAGCCACTGACATTTTAAGGATTCCCAGGTGGGTTTTCCCTCTGAAGCAGCCAAGAGGGCCTGGACACAAAAAGCATCGCAGGAGAGCCCACCCACACCAGGACAAAGCACCCCACTCCATCAGGACAGGACTTGTGGGACCCCTCCCAAGGCCCAGCCCCACCAAGGGCCTCCGGACTGACGCTGGCCACGGCTCACCCTTCATTCCACAGCGCCAGGATGTACTTTTTCACCAAGTCAATGATGTTGTCCAGCCAGACCCAGAAAGAGAAGCCTTTGCCAGCCATGTTCTCCTGAGAAAGAGGGCAGAGAGGCTGTGAGCATGGCTCAGAGGAAGGGAACAGCCAAGGGAAGGTGCTCGGGGACGAGAGGGAGTTATACCTTGCAGAACTTGGCCCAGGTGATCTGACAGCCAGAGTAATTCACACCTGGCCCTGGCAGGGAAGAACAGGATCAACATTTAGATTGAGCTGTTCTTCCAAAGCCACCATTTCCAGGGAGCAACGCGAGGGACAGCAGGGACGGGCAGGACACCCAGACCGGGTTACCTAGAAGTTTTTCGGCCAGCGTTGTCAGCTGCTCGATGCTGAGGCCGCGCTTTGTGGTGGAGGAGAACTGCCAGCTCAGCACCTCTGCCACCTGGTCCCAGGTCCCGATGGGGGGCTTGGTGAAGAAGTTCACGTTCTGTACAAGGGAAAACACAGCCCTGAGCAGGACATGGGACAGAAGCAGAGCCGGGTCGAGCCCCAGCCCTGCTCCCAGGCCACAACTTCCCTCTCTCGCCTACAGCCTGCCTGCTGGGACACTCTGGTCCCAAAACTCTACCTTGGGGTTGTTGGTCAGCATGTTGTACCACAGGATGGATGCCCAGGCGTTGGGCATCTGGCAGATGTTGGAGATGACCACCACAGGCAGCGAGTGGGTCTGCAAAGACAGGATGTCACCACAGGCTGGGACATCTCCCAGGGCTCCTCTGCACCCAGGCCCATGGCAGCGAGGGGCAGTAACCCACAGCTCACCTCCAGGTCGATCTTCAGCCCCTGGTGATACACCTCTGTCTCAAAGGTGATGAGGTGCAGCTCCTCGGTGACTATCAGCGAGGCCTAGGGTAGAAGGGGACACAATGAGCACGCAGCAGACGCCTGCCCTCAGCCTGACACACGGCCGTCAGGCCCAATGCTGCTGCTCGGGTCTGGACGGACAGGGCTGGTCTGGCAGCTGCCAACGCGCCAGAGGGTGCCTGCGGACAGCCCCTCTCGGGGTGGGCTCCCGCTTCTCCCCATGGCTCAGCTGCCAGACAGGGAGCAGAGCTGCCAGCAAAGGGCTCTTACACCAGGGCCCCCCAGCACTTACATCGCAGTTGGCTCTGCCTCCGTTACCGCACCGCTGCTCCCGCAGGGTCTGCAGAGAGAAGGAACAGGCTGAAGCAACACCGCAACGGCAAATGATCTCAACAGGAGCAGCCCAAGAGCTCATGGTACCTACCAGGTGCTTGAACTCTGCTGAGAGGCTGCCATTGTTCGACTCCTCCATGTTCATGACCTTGGTGTTTGTCCCCAGGATGTTAAACTTCCGGGACCTCGAAAGAGGAGAGACATAACGTGGCTGACAGAGCCCTCTCAGAGAAAACATGCAGTAGGACGTTTGCCAGGATTAAAAGCAGAAGCAAGAAAAGGGGAAAAAAAACCAAAACAAAACCAAACCAAAAAAAAGAGAGAAATCACCACCATTGCACTTACCCCCGAAGCGCTGCAACATCCCCAGAGTCCCTAGGAAAGGAGAGAGAGACACTCGGTCATGGTGACGGCATGGCCTTCCCACCCTGACACAGACACACGGGGGTGTGGGGGTGGCTGCATCGCTGCACTGAGTCCCACAGGCCCCCAGGCTGCACCCCGATGTGGGAATGACCCCTTGGGACCCAGCACCAGCCCACGTCCTCCAGCGGTGGCAGGAACAAGTCCCACTCCAGCAACCCAACCCAATGCCGCACGGGACTCACTTGTCAATGCAGACTTTAATTTTCAGTTGATAGTTCAGCTCCGGAAACTTGACCAACAACCTGCAAAGAGTCAGCAGACACGGAGCGTGAGCATGATCCTGCGCACACAAACAACTCCAGTTCAACACAGCATCTGCACAGACTGCAGAACAGCTGGATGGAGAGCAGTGCTGTGCGCGTCCCCAGCGAGCAGCACCTCAGTCCACACCACAAAGTTCTCAGGGACACAGCCTTACCCAGCTCCCCCAGCATCCCCAAGCCCATCCGCATGCACACCTGTGACACGTCAGCCCTGACCCCTGTCCCCAAGACCATGGAGGTGCTGACACTTCCCTGAGCTCCCTGAGGAGGACTCATTTTGGCTGCTGACTGTCCACACCAGGCAAGCATCTGCTCTGGCCAAACACCCTCCGCACTGCTCTGTGGCCAGATGCTGCCACACGCCGAGGGGGCAACAGGGGCACAGCTGGGAGGTGGCAAACAGGCTCCAGGCAGAGCCTGGTGTCGGAGAAGCCGCTCTCTGTGGAGGCTGGCAGGGAACACGGGCCAGCTGAGAGGCAGCTGGCCAGGGACGAGCTGACGCTTCCTGCTGCCCGCCCCCGCAGCGGGATTTACCAGAATCCCGGCTGCCTCCAGGAACGCGGCAGAGCCCCAGCCAGCAGCCGCCATCCCTGCACTGAGTCACACAGGCGGCACTCCAGCAGCACCAGCCTGCTGGGATTCATTCCCTCCCAGCACCAGGGCTCCCCAGGCAAGCTGGAGGCTGCATCCGCACCAGCATCTCCTTCGGAGAGAGATCCTGCTTTGCTTTCCCCCACACAGCTCCTTTCCCTCGCCCGTACTGCAGCAGGATCGCAGGGGCCAGCAACACCCACCTGACTTTGGTGGTGAACTGCACGCCGGTTTTGATGACCAGGGGCCGGTCGGGGTGCATGGGCATGCAGGGCTGTCTCTCCACCACGAACGCGCTGCAGGGAAAGGCACAAGAGCCATAGTCAAACTTCAGGCCCGGCCCAGCAGGCTCGCTACGCAGCCCTCCACCCACTGCCTGCGACCAGGGGACTGCCCACCGCTCGCCCCCAGCCCTCGGCACCTTTTCATCAGGTTCCTGAACAGCTCCACAATCCGCTCCTCCAGCATGGGCCGGTGTTGGACAATTGGGTCACCCTTGTAGGACACTTTCTGCTGCAGTTCTTCCAACTTCTTGATCTGCTGCCGGGTCTGTAGCTGTGATTCGGCAAGAGAGGTTATCCTAGGGGAGCAGGAAGAACCAGTGTTAGCTCTGGTTGCCAAGCCCTGCGTGGTCCCAGCCCGCAGAGCCCTCCTCTTCCCTCGCCTGGGCAAGAGAGGACACTCCATACCAAACCATCAGAGAACAGAACACGTCTCCTGACCCTGTGCATTTTTTCCCGGCCATGCATTACAAAAGAAACCTGCACCCCAGGTTCTGCAGAGACACACCAGGACCAGAAACTTCTCACAGCAGCCTTAAAATCCCACAGGCCTGGGGTTAATCATTCCAGCACTAGAGCCCACTGTCGAGGATCAGTCTGACTAGTGGACTACATTTACGCTCGCAGCCATCAGAAACCATTTTACAACGATGTTTCCAGAGGCAAAGAGCTCATTTCCACTGAAGGCATTTGAACGCCACCTCTCTAAGGACTGATGCAACCCCCAGGCAGCTCCTACCAGTTCTCGAGCCGGTCTAAGCAGATATTCGGTGGGCCACCAATGCAGGCGATCTGCTGCCGTCTCTTCCAGTCTGCCAGTTCCTCATCTGCCAGCATCTTCTGCACATACTCCATGGCTGACAGCAGTCCAGCCAGCTCGCTCACAATACCCTGTCAAAAAAGAAAGCAGAACCTTCAACGCCCTCTGACTCCCTCCGAGATCTGCAAGTTTCACCTTCACAGACAAGAAAGAAGTCACCCAGGGCTGCATTTCCAGCGCTGCTCTGAGTTCTGGCCACGCAGGAACACCAAACTCATACCCCAGCAAAAGGGCACCGCTGCACTCCAGGGGGTCTGGAGGGCCATCTGCATGACATACCCTCCGCATTTGGTCCAGCGCCGTGAGCATCTGTTCCAGCTGCTGCATTTTCTGCCGGGTCACCGACTGATTGTTTCCATTCAGATCCTGCATGTCTGTGCAGAGAGGTGAGAAAGCTTCAGCCAAGCACATGGACTCCTCTCACCCTCCCAAGCGTCACACCAACAAAAGACTTCCACTGCAAAGGAGCAGGGACCCTAGAAAGCTGTTATATTTAAGCAGCGATCTCACACAGCTTTTAAGCACCCTGCCGGCTTTCCTGCACGCACAGCGGCACTATCACCCCCACAGCGAGGTGGTGAACTCTACCTCACAGGCAGAGTTCTGGTTCAACTCCCCTGGAGGCAGTGTCGGTGGCAGAAACAAAAGACAAGGTTCCTCCAATTGCCATGCAGATGCCCTCAGCCTAAGCCACCCTTCACGCTGGGAGAGGAGGGCTGGAACATGCCCTCCAGCAAGTTTCCTTGCAGGAACACACTTTGTTTTGCCAGATGCTAACGAGCTTCCATTACCTCCTTGGCTTTTCAAAGTCTTGTAGTTAAAATCAAAGTCATCCTGCAGATTCTCCACCACTTTCATCTTCTGCTCCAGATCCTGCCAGGCAAGAGATGTGGATTTATTCAAAGCACTAAATCACCGCGGTGGGGAAAGGAGAAGGTGCTTAGGCAGCACACATACCTGCACTCTCTTCCTCACGTCCTGCAGATGCTGCTCCAGCATCTGCTGCTTTTCTGTCACTACAGCTGCTGTTGGATGTGTTGCCTGTCCCCCTTGCTGCAGAGTGGACAAGGAGGGCATCAGACCAGGGCCATGACCCAGGGATGCTCCCCTCCCAACCTGAGGAGGTTTTGCAGGAAGGATCTTCACCCCCTAACAAAACCAGCGCGGCTGGCTGCTCGCTGGCAGCGTTAGATTCAGGGCTGCACAGCAAGGCGCACAGCACACCCCACGCAAGGGGCGAGAGCAATGGATGCGCACCAAAGCTAACGGCCACCCCAGGCAGAGAGCACCCGGGCTGCGTCCTGGCGGGAAGCAGCTGCTGCCCGCAGAGCAGATGCTATCAGCCACCGCAGGTGGACCTTCCCTCAGCACAAAGCGGCTTTCGTTACTGAAGGAAGCAGGCGGGGAGCTTCGGACTGCAGCTTCCCTACAGCACCGCGTACCCGCACAGCGCTGCGGGGCGGGCGGCGACCCCAGGACACCCGAGTCACTGACCTGGGCCGCGGTGGCAGCCGTCTGGAGGAGCCGGGACTCTTCCCACAGGCAGCGAGCCACAATGCGGGCTATTTCCATCGGCTTCTCCAAGTATCTGCTCTGTAAAAGGTTCAAACCCCCAAGGTTAGCATGCACAACATAACTCCCAGGACCTCCGCGTCCGTTAGGGCTGCGGGTCGTTAGCGGTGCCGAGGAAGCCGTTGGACTTCCACAGGCTGTCCCCACAGCCCCCCCCGCCAAACCAGCGCTTCCCGCCTCACCTGCAGGAACTGCTTGATGCGCCGCAGGTTGTGCTGGTACAAGACGTTGGACTCCTGCAGGAAGCGGCTGTACTGCTGGTCGATCTCCCCCAGCAGGTTGTGGAACACCAGCGTGGCGTGCGACTCCTTGCTGGCAGCGTAGGCCCTGCGCGAGGGAGGGCAGAGTCCTGGGTGCCCGGCACAGGGGAAGGGGCAAGGCAGCGCCAAAGGCAATGCTGCAGGCATGGCGGCTCTGCTCACGCCCGCCGTCCCTCGTGCACTGCGACACCCCAGCCATCTTCCTAACCCACACCAGAGCGAGGGGGAGGGCAGGCCTGACGTGCCTCGCGCCAAACTGAGCCCTCAGACTGCGCCCGCAAGGGCAGGGCGACAGAGAGGTTTGGGACTCGGGCTTAAAGCCTGGCCTTAAGCCAGGCAGACAGCACACGCGAGCACCTCACCAGTCCCACGTGCTCCCTGGACGGGATCCAGGAACTGGTGCTCTGTGACAGCCTTGTTTACAATAGAGGCCAATGCAAGGCACCTCTGGACGGGGACACCTCCGCTTCGGAGCTCCCCCTTCTCCTGGTCCAGGGTCTGACACTGCATGCACAGAGTCCCGCTCCCCTTCGCGCCACACAAACCTCAGGGAGGGAGACCAATCCCACCACGTCGAGAGCCTACGGAAAGGGGCGAAGCGCCTCCAGACCACCTCGGTGCCTGCTGCCGCCCGAGGGTGGGTGTCCCGAGCAAAGTCCCCACGTCGGCATTTCGCAAGGCCTTACCAGTCCTGGCTCTCAATCCACGGGGCCAGGAACTGCCGGAGCTCCATGGGAAAGCTGTCGCTGTAGAGCTGGTGGAGCTGCTCCAGGTACCGCGTGTCGAGCTGCTGCAGCTGGTTCCACTGCGCCATCCTGGCCAGCTCCGGAGACCTGTCGGGACGGGCACGCGTGCTGCTCAGAGCTGGCACCCGGCAGCCTGCAGGCCCCCTGCCGCCAGCCATTCGGCAGGACCCAGCCACGACCGCTGCTCCCCTTCAGGGAGGGCTGACGGGGCCAGAACCGGAGACAGCCGCGGCACGGCGAGCCCGGGGCACACAGCTCTGGGAGGGCTGGTGTGGTGTGTGCCCGAGGGCAGCGCAGGGCCAGGGCAGATGCTGTGTGTGCAGCTGCGGGCCCACGACACCACAGAGCTCCAGTGCACCCCGAGGGATGAGCCCGGGCCCCACGTCCCTGCGGAGCCGCTCACGCGTCCAGGAGCTGGTTCCTCTTCAGCAAAACCCACCCTGAGCTGGCAGCCACGGGACACGTTCAAGGAGACCTGGGACCGGCACCAGTTCGTGCCTCCAGGCTGGGCTCCGGCAGGTGAGAGTGGCCGCCAGCTCCGGCAGGCAGGGCAGCACCGCTGCCGTCACCCACGGGCAGGCCTGGGTCAAGGGAAGGTGGAACCGCAGACCGAAACTGCATTGTTAGTGCGGGAATAACGGCACGCACGCCTGGGGGAGGGCAGGGAAGGAACCCGCCTGGCTGTGAGGGGAAAAGCCCTTTTCACACCCTCCGACATCTGCACCCCGGCACTCGGCTCCGGAGCCCTCGGCAGCGCAGGACGTGGCAACACAGCCTCGCGTGCCTGCGGGGCGAGCGGCAAAGCAGCCAGAGCAGGAAAAAGCGAGGGCCCAGCAGCACCACTCCACCCTGAGAGCTCAACGCGAAATCCAGCCGAAGGCGAGCGCGGAAGGCAGCCTTCCTGCCCCGGCGAGCTTCCCGAGAAGAGCGGCAACAGAGAGGTTTCGCTCCAACCACCCCGGCTGTGAAGCTGAATAAAGCCCGGATTCTGACTCATTCTCTTTTCACCACATGTCATGAAATTAATCGGAAACATCTGAGATCAGAAGAGCAGAGCTCACCCTGGCACTGGCAACTGGTGGCCATTTGCACCAGATTACAGGAGCGCAGCAGGCAGGCCCTGGCTGCCGCGCTGAGCCCCATCCTCCCACCCTGCGCAGGATCTCACAGCCCACAAACCCCGAGGGCTCGGGGAGGCACAGCCCCAAGCAGGTCAGACCAGACGCAGCCGCTCTTACAAACCCAGACAGGTAGGAAGCCTCGCTTCACACTGCTCCTCACACCGCAGCGTCAGACCAGAGTTAAAAGTTACGTCTCAGGCAGCTCCTGACGCCACCAAACCCCTCAGAGCTGCGCTGGAGCTCCCCGAGCGCAGGGAATGCAGCTCCGGGCTTGGCTTCAGGAGCTGAGCTTCCATCCGTCCGGCTTCAGCCTGGTGAGCACCGAGCTTCCCCGCGTGAGAGCGCGCTTCCCAAGTGCCTGCCTCCAGCAAAGCTTTCTCCTGGAGAGAGGCACCATTGCCCAAAGCTTTCCTACCTTCTTTCTCAGGGGGGAGGGAGGGGTCTTGGGCACAGAGGTCACTAGCAACAGGTACAAGGCTTTAATCTGGTGCCAATGTCTTCCAGGCACCCTCTGGCCAGACGGCGCGCATGCCTGCCTCTGCTCCGGGAGGCAGGGAAGGAGCTGCAGAGCTTACAGTAAGTGCAGAAGGCGGAGACTGCCAGGAAACAACAGAAACAAGGAAGGAGCAATTTTCGAGTTAGCGACTTGTGTGTCAATGGAAATCAAACTAACGCTAACGAGGGGACAGCACGCTGTGTTCAGGGAGCGAAGGCACAGAGCTCTGCTCGACACCAGCAGAAAGTCACTGCCCTGCTGAAAGGTGTTTGCTTTTCCCAAAGGTCACTGCAGCGAGCGACGCGCCAGCTGGGGTTTGGGGACGGCCGGGCAGCCAGGGCACCAGCAGCCGGCACAGCCGGTGCCGCAGGAGCAGGCGAGGGCGCTGGCACCAGCCACAAGTCCCAGGCTGGCCCTGGGCTCGGCGTGGGCCAGGGCACCGCGCTCCATCCCACGCAGCGCCGGCGCAGCAGCCTGCTGCAGCTTCTGCAGGAGCAAATCATCGCGGTGGGGCTGCCCTGAGGAGCCGGCACAAAGTAAATCTCAGCGAAGGCGCCAGGAGGTGTGAAAGTCTGGGAAGGGGCTGGCAGCAGGAGGGGTGCCGGGAGGCACAGAGCAGCGCCCGGCAAGCAGAGCTTTGCTCAGCGAGAAGGCAGAGAGGAGGAAGGCCGTGCCACCCCTCAGGATGGGATTTATCCCCCTCCAGCAAACCAGGCTGCTCTGCCCTGGGCCCCAGGACGGGCTGGAAGCAGGCGAAGACACAACGACCAGACCCAGGCCCACAGCGAGAACAGCCGCTCCACGCAGGAACCAGGCAGGTTTTCATCAGGCAAGACAAATTTATTAAGCCACCATGGCAAGTAAGACTTCCCTGGGCACAGAGCAGCATCAGGAGCTTTGAACCTTGCCTGGGAGCTTGTGCAGATTTCCAGCAGCGTGAGAGGGGTCCGTGGGCACCCGGCCACCGCCTGCAGCTCCCACCCCGCGCCCCCCTCGCCCGGGAGGGGCTGCGCAGCACAGAGAGCCGGGTTTCGCTAGCGGCTTCTCCAAGATGGGACCATGTACCAGATCACTGCCACCTGATGCTTTCAGCATCGCTGTATGTCATGCTCTTCTGATCTTTGCTGCACGTGACACTTTCCCCATGTTTCTGGATGTTTTTTTGTGAGAAGAGAGAAAGAGGGAACATCCTGCTGTGACCGAGGCACAGGGAGAAGACAGACACTGGCACTTGACATGGAGTTAAAGAGGTTTTTAGAACTTCACAGCATTGAATAGCCCCAGAGACAGGAGCCACGTCCACAGGACATTAACCTTGAACAACCACCCTCTGGTGCAATCCTCAGAGAAGGCCACGTGAACCGAGCCTGTTTTCAATGGAGCAATAAGTGAAAGGGAGGAGAGATGCTGGCCCGTGCAGGAGCCTGTAAATAACAGATGCTCCTTCAGCCTCAGAGTAACACCTGGCTTGATGTGACAGTGCCATTGCGACCCCAGAGCTCTTGCTTTCTGCAGCTGCAGGCCAAGAAAGGCTGGGCCGCGAGCCACAGTTCAGGGCTGAGTACTGGGCATTGCATCAAAGCCCCCATTCTGCAGTGGCTTCAGCTCTTCGCTGGCCGTTTGTCCGCCTGCAGCAGTACGGGGAGCACTCCTTCCACGCAGGCGGCTGTGGTGCATTCACAGCACGTTTAACTTGGTCCTGGAGGCTGCTACTGCTATAGCGTGAGCTCTGTGGTGCTGCTTCTGGGGAGAAAAACCCCCAACAAATACATGGGCCAGGCAAGAGCTGAAAACCTACAAGCCACCCGAGTCCCCTGCCTGCCGGTGAGCTCAGCCACCCCGTTTCCTATTGCACTGCGGTGACGGCACCCCCACGCACGGGGGGTGCTTCACCAGCCTGTCCAGAAACGGCCGCTGCTGCCCCAGCGCGTCTCCTGCCAGAGCAGCGTCCCCAGCCCTGAGCTGGGAGCCGTGGACGGGTGCTGCTGGGCCGCTGCTGCAGCGTCACCATCACACGGGAGCCGGCTTCCCAGGCAGCACCCAGTGCTGAGCAGCTCATGGATGGACTTTTCCCTACTGGGCTGCAGAAGCTGAACCAGATGCCGCTTCACTAAACCCTCGATCCAAGCAGATCTTCCACAAGGAAGCCACAACGTGGGTGTTTCAGGGCAGTACCGGAGCCCCAGCCGGCAGAGCACCAAAAGGGCAAAGGCAAAGCTCCCAGGCTGCCACGCAGCAGCAGCATTTGGACAGGAATCAGCCACTTCTCCCTGCCACAAATAGCTGCAGGACGAGCCACCGCGGCAGCCCAGGCCCCTGCTCAACCGCGAGATCCTCCCCGCCGCAGCGCATGCTCGGCGGCCGCAGGAAGCCGGTGCCCCGCCAGGGCCCCAGCGCCGTCGTGACGATCCCTGAAAAACAGAACTAGCATGAGGCGAAACACGAGCTGCTCTGCCTCTTCCCGCTGCAGGCATCTCGGCAAGGAGAGCGGCCGAGGAAGGAGAGGAAGTCGCTGCAGACCACACGCACCAGTACAGAAGAACCACGGCAGGCTCGCCCCGCGCGGGAGCAGAGCAGCAGCCTGCAGGGACAGGCGCTGCCTGCTCGCTGTGCCTGCGGCCAGCCCAGGGCAGGACATGGTCTCTGCTCGCCGCCCCCGGGAGCTCTGCTGCATCCAGTTCTCACCTCGAGGGATCTCTCAGCAGAAGCAGCAGATCACACTGAGGTTTTTACAGCCCCCAGTTCAACCAGAGCCTGACCTGGCAAACCCTCCACACGCCGCCGCAAGAGCAGCGGGCCAGGAAGAGCCCCGAGACGCGCTTTGCTAGAACATGGGCTCACACCAACAGAGACAGCTCTGCCGCAGCGGGCGGCAGGAGGGCACGCAGCCCCGGGGAGGGGACCCTGCGACGCAGGCCGCCTGGCCCATCATCGAGTCGGGGGGGATGCGGGAGGCAGGACCGGCGGGAGCAGGAAGGGGTCAGCAAGGGCCCAAAAGCCTCCGCTCCCTCCTGAAGGGCTGAGAGGAGACGATGCCTCCTTCGGCACAGCACCGACCTCCAGCTCCTCCAGAATCAACAGAAAGCAGCCAGGCAGCCTGAAGCACTAACCACCCCCGAGCGAAAGGGTCCCTGTGACGCCTCCTTAGAGAAGCTCTGACCTCGTCAGCCCCGAAACCCCGCGCAGGAGCCTCTCCCCAGCCAGCCCCGCCGCCGGGAAGCCTCCCTTGACTGGGTTTAGAGATCTGAGGGTTGAACCTTTCCGATTCCGCTGGGCTTGCCCGTCTCTGCGGTTAGCCTCTCCTCCCATCTCTGGAACAGAGCCAGGGAGCAGCCGATGCGGCCAGGGCCAAGCACGGCATGATGCAAGCCCAGGGGTAAACACGCTATCCAGAGCTCAGACTGAAGCTGCTAAAAGTAGCTCAAGAGCTAAAGTTCATCTTTCTTTAGCTCCCCTGCAAGGGCAGAGCACGAGAGCCGGGCCCAAGGTGTGCGGCGTCACTGGCAGCTCGGGAGAGCTCTGCACACTCCAACAGCCTTGTTCGAAACAGGGCGGCTGCCCTGGAAGCAATCCCACAACCACCTTCCATCTGCTTTCTTGTTGCTGGGATGCACCTGCGAACAGCCCTCGCCTGCACCCCATGACAAGGAACAACTCCCGGGACAACACGCCTCGGGGGAACCACCGGAGAGGCCCTTGAAAGGACCATGGCACTCCTCGTCCCCTGCAGTGCCATGAGCAGGACGACGCTGTGACCAGTAGCGTTGCACAGGTCACATTAACAGAGCTATCACCGGCCGGAGCATCACAGACTCAGCAGATGCCATCACGGGAGCTGCCCCCACTTCCACACAACCATCGACAGGCTGATGACAAACTGTTCTTCTCCAACAAAGCAGCTAATTGCTCCAGGCAAACACAAGAGCAAGTTTTGAAAAGTCTATTAGGAGAATTTGGCTCTGCTCCTCTGGAGCGTTTTCAAAGCCAGCCCTGGAGGCGGAAAACCAGAGCAGCGATGCAGAGATTTGCGAAAGGAGAAGAGGGTGACAGCGCAGGGCGGTGGGAGGCTCTGAGTGACCTCGCAGCGACAGACTGAGTTCCCTGATCAGCTCACACGCCACAGCTGGCTGTTCCTCATCGCAGCTCAGCAGCTCTCCAGAGTCCATCCCAACACGCAACTCCCACTGTGGGAGCTGTAACATGGCCACCACCACCCTCACTGGGCAGAGGACACCTGGCTGCACACCCCTCCTGTCCTCTGCCACCGCTGCACCAGCGGCTCCGACAGATCCATGGGAAACAGCAGAAGAGGTTGCACTGGGGAGCGACGGCGACAGCAATCACCTTTGGGGTGGAAATGGGGTCAACTGCCCCGACGTGCACACACAGGCAGCGCCAGCGCCCTGCAGATGCAGAAGGGCCCTTCTCTGGAGCGGGACCGGGGCTGCCCACCCTCCCTGCGGGGACACCACCCCTGCGCCCTCCAGCCATGCCCCTCCGGCAGGCACACACGGGCGCGCAGGCAGCCTGCGGAACACGGGACACACGCGGCGTGGGACAGTGTGGTGCCGAGCAGTGGGAAGCTGCCGAGCGGGGCGCAGGCCAGCAGCAGGCAGGAGCAGTGGGCAGCGCTGTCAGCCCCTGCGGAGCGCTCGGGCAGCTCAGTCACAGGGCTCAGATAACCACCTGAGACGCACAACCCGACAGCTCTGCTCCGCACCCCCTCCTTGGCGTCGCACCTACCGCCGGCAAAGCCGGTTGTCAAACCAAAGCTGGTCCCGGCAGGAGATGCCAAGCAAGACGCTGCGAGCCGTTCTGTTCCGGGGGTGGGTGACGCTGCAGCCCTGAGCCCACACCTCGGCCAGGTCTCCAAGCCTCGCTCTGCCCAGGCGCCGGACCCTCAGTTTGACTTTCAGCTACGAGTCATTTCAGCAGCATGAAAACTCCACCACTGGGACGGGCTGCACCAGCAGCTGTCCTAAACCCTCGCTCAGGCACTCTCGAGTTCGTGGCGCGCAGTTAAAGCCCCCCAAAGCGCACGGGCCCCATGAGAGCCCATCGCTGGCCTCAACGCACCCAGGCCGGGGGCAGCTCCTCCGGCCCTGCCCCGCTGATGCGGACGCTCGGCCCTCTCCGAGAAGCCCATTTAGGCTTTGAACCCTCTGCCGGGGTTCGCGTGGTGGAAGCAGCTTCACCGAGAGCCCCAGCTCTGCCCCGCTGCCGGGGGGCGGGGACCCCGCCTGCGGCACACCACGGCACCAGCGCCCCGGGAGCTGCCCCCGCCCGGCTCCGTGCCTGCCGGGAGCGGCGGGAGGGAAAGAAATCCCCCTTGCTGTAAGACCAGAGGATTAGGTTAATTAGTACCTCCTTAACGACGACTCGGCGGGAGCGCGGGGTGCTGCCCTCACCGGCTGCCGGCCGCCCGCTCATGGCGGCACCGGGCTCGGCCCCACCGCCGGGCCGGGCCGCGGCGGGAGCGAACCGCCGCCTCCCAACAAAAGCGAAACCGGCGGCTGTCCGCGGCGGCGGGGCCGGGCCCGACCGACGGGGAGGGGGCTCCCGGGAAGAGCCCCCCGCGCCCTCCGCCCCCGCAGACACCCAGCGGCCCGGGGCGCGGCGGGAGCGGCCCCCACCGCCCCTAGGGTCAACCCCAGCCCCGCGGCACCGGCCCCTCACCCCGGCCCACGGCCCAACAGCCCCCAGGAAGCCCCGGGGGGACACCGGCACCGCGGGCGTCGGCCCCCAGCCCCGGGCCTACGCGCCCGCGGCCCTGACAGCCCGGGGCCCGGCACCGGCGGCGCCCCCCGGGGATGACCCCCCCGCCTTCAGCCCCGGGCCCAGTCCTCCCCCCCGCGCTCACCGGCGGTCCCGGGCGGGGCGGGGCGGCGGCTCCCGGTGCCGGCGACGATCGCGTCCGGTCCCTGCCGGAGTGACGAGAAACCTGCTGCCCGCCCGGCCCCGCCCCGCCGCGTCACGCCGAGCGCGGCCAATGGCGGCGCGGCGCTCCCGCTGCCCCGCGAGGGACGGGCCCTGACGGCCAATCAGCGCGGCCGCCCCGCGCCTCGTCACGGCTCGCGGCGCGCGGGGGGGGTGTGTGTGCCCCCCCGGCGGCTGTTCCCGGACGGCACCGCCTCCCGCCGCAGGGCGGCGCTGGGGAGGGGGCGGTGCGGCGGGGGGGGCGGCGGCTGCCGGGAACGGCCGTGCGGGAAACCCAGCTGAGTTCCGGGCAGCGCCGTGACGTCAGCGCGCGGCCCGCCGCCTTCGCCGCCTCTTAAAGGGGCAGCGCCGCCCCGGGGCCCGGCAGCGACCCCGCGTGGGGGGATCCCGTCCCGTCCCGTCCCGTCCCGTCCCGTCCCGTCCCGTCCCGTCCCGTCCCGTCCCGTCCCGTCCCCTTCCCTTTCCCCCGCCATGAACACGCTCACGCTGGTGCTTTAGAAAAGAGACTTTATTAGCTGCGCTGCTCGCCGGGACGCAGCCGCGGGGACGGTGGGGGCTCGTCCGGGTCCCGCCGCCCCGGCCCCGCGCTGCCCTCGGTACCGGCCGCCCCGGCCCCGCCGCTCCGTGGGTCCGCGAGAGGCTCCGGGGGTGTCCCCCGGCGGGGAGCCCGAGCGGGAGCCCCGGGGCCGCCTGCAGCCGCCCCCAGCCCGGCCGGCACACGGGGGAGGCCCCGGCAGCGCGGGACCGGGGGGGCGGCGGGCTGGGTGCGCTAGAATAAGAAGAAAAATAATTCTTAGAAGAAAAGCGTGTTGATATACTCGGTTATGTCAGCGAGAGCAGCGCCCCCCCCCCCCCCCCCCCCCCCCCGCCGGGGGAGGCGGCTGGGCCCAGCGAGCGGAGCGGGACGAGCCCGGCCCGGTGCCCCCCTCGCTGCCCGCCGGGATCAGCCCCCGCGGAGCCGGGCCGAGCCCTCCGGCCGCGGTGCGGTGCTGCCCGAGCGCTGCCCCGCTGCGGGGGACCGGGAGCGAAGCTGCGGAAAGCGGGGAAACGGGGAGGAAAAGCGCAGGACGTGGGCAGGAGGCTGAGCCGAGCCGAGCCCCCGGGGGGGGGGTGAGCAGACGCTCAGAAACACGCGGGGTGCGGGGCCGGCCCGGTGTCAAGGCCGCTCTCTGACGGCCAAGAGCCTCACGTGGCATCAGCGCATCCCGCATCCCTCTGGAAACTGCAGCCGGTGGTGGCTGCTCCGGCACCGCTGCCCGCACGTCCCCTCTCCCTGGGCAGGGAGCGGTACCTCGCTGCCTGCCACCGCCATCCCTGCAGGGACCAGATCCAGCACCCCACCTCCGCCACGGCCACTGGGCCTCCGGCAGCCGGATCGGTAGCCCGGGCAGGGGAGCGTGTGGCCCGCACTGCTCCTGCTGCGGCCCCGGGGCGGTCACATCGACGGCCCCAGTGCAGCAGGGAGGAGCGGCGGGCCCGGCTGTGTGATGCTCACAGGGGCACCCATGGCGGTGCCGGCAGCAGGGCGGCTTTGTGGCGAAGCCGTCCGAGGCACCGCCACGTAATCCAGTCCTCGGGAGGGCAGAGAGGAGCAGACCCGCCTGCCACGCCGCTGGCTCAGCTTTGCCCGTACTCTGCCCATCAAGAGGACTTGCTCAGCTCTTCCCTCCCGCACGCTGGGTGCATCGCGGCTCCTCTGCTGCCCCCGCGGGTGCTGGGAGTCATCCTGCCTGCGGGGATGGCCACGCAGCCTGGCACAGGGAGCGGGGTGGCGTGGGCCAGCGGGCTGCTTGGCAGGAAGCTTTCTTGACACCAGGTTTCTGCTTATGGAGGACACTTTGAGCTTTCCAGGTGTACAGCCGTTATCTTGGTTTTAGCACTCTCCAGCTGGGCAGGGTCCCCGTCTTCAGGTCTGGTGCTGGAAGGCTCTCACGCAGCCTGCGGCAGGAATGGTCTCCAAGGGTGATATAGCAGTGTAGGAAAAAGAGTCCCGTGTTCCTAACGTTTCTGTGTGCTAAAACTAAAATATAAAATACACCTTGTCCAAGCAGGCAGGGGATTGGCGTCGGCTCTGCAGGGTAGTAAAGATGCATTGTGTACGCTTCCCCTGGGGCACCAGGGCAGAGAGAGATCTCGAAATGTGAATGATTATGTGTTCAGCCGTCGTCCACAACCCTTCCGTGCTGCAGCCTGTCCTACTCGCTGTCACTCTTGTCCACCAGTACCGCATCGGACTCCTCCGTGATCTCCAGCAGCGTGTGCATCTCGGGGCTCTCCCCACGCAGCAGATCCGAGTTTTCTCCCTCCTCTCCTCCAACCTCCACCAGCTCTGTAGCTTTCACTTCCACCTCGCCCTCTCTTATTTTCTTGACATGGAAAGTGAAGGGTGGCACTTTGTAGACGGCTGTCTTGGACCTGGCATAGATGGTGTGGTCAGGGGTAAAAGACTTCCTCAGCTTGTCCCGAGAGGTCTTCATCTTCTCTCTCCTTTCGTTAGTCACAATCTTGGTGCCCAGTTTGTTCATCCTCTTCTCCAGGTTGTGGCGGGTCTTCTCCAAGTTGTGGCGGGTCTTCTCCAGGTTTTCCTTGGTCTTCAGCTTAGTCTTCTCCATCTTCTCCTTTGAGAATGCCTTCTTAAAGTCATCCACTCTTTTCATGCCGCTCCTTTTGATGCGCTCTGCCCGTGACTCTTCGATAATCTCTTCGATCTCCACCTCTTCATCCGAGGAGAGCTGGATGTGGTCCTCCTCTGCATGGTCCTCACCCGCAGGCACCTCCTCGCCCTCGCCTTCCTTCTCTAGCTTTTCACCCTCCTTCAGAGACTTGCTGATGCTCAGTTTAGACGGGAGCTTCACTTCATCCTGCAAGACACAGAGCGGAGCCAGTGAGACACACACACCCAGCCTCGGGAGGAGCCCTCCCCTGCCCAGCAGTGCCGCAGAGCTGAAGCACAGCTATGATTCGTATGATTCATGGCTAAACACACCTGGGCGACGTCAGGCCTGGGCTCACCCTCCCTTAGTGCACCTGATAAATGACTGTAAATAGGACTTGCCCTACCTGCAGCAGCTTAGGGCGCCGCTGTATTTAAGCTCTGATATACCAGCTCTGCTCACTCTGGGCTGGTTCCAAACCCGTCTGTGACTCCAGCAGTGCAGGACGAAGCAGACCAGCACTGAAACTGGAGACTTGTCCCTTTCTCCTGTGCCCCTGTCACAGTCTCGTCCCCTCCAGTTTCATCTTCATCCCAGGGCCTGGCCATCGCATGCCCCCACTCCTGGCCCCGCACCCTGCTGTGGAGGGGCGCAGGGAACCCACTGGAGTGTTATGGTGCCCCTTTGCTCCCCAGCGCCCACCCAGGGCCCTTCCCATCCCCGCCAGCCCATGGCGTTTCAATTTCCTTCCCACCGGTGGTCTTCTCTTGGTAAGACCACTGGCTGCCCCCAGCTCTCCGGCCTGGCCAGGGTCTGGCCAGCAGTGGCCCCGGGCACAGCGCGGCACTGGGCTGCAGATGGCAGCACAGTCCGGAGCTGGGAGTCCATCCACCGAACACACTGGCCTGGCCGGCCCCGGTCTGCGCTTGGACTTTCCCAAGGCCTTGCAGGATCCAGATGTGGGGCTGGGACATCTCTTGGGATGCAGCAGGTCGCCCTGTTTTTCCCATTTCTCCGCTGGGGACTAAGTTAGGGAATTTGTCCGAGCCCGTATCCGAAGGCGGCCCTGACTCGCACAGCTAGGTCTGCAAGGTTACGCTGTCTGCCCTCGGGACAGGAGGTGAATTCATTCAGCTTCTCCACTCTCACGGGTCAGCCAAGTTTCTGATCCCAGTGGCAGAGGACAAGCATGTGCCCAGGAGAGGGGCACAGGTCTGGAGTGGGATTGGTTTTCATCTGAGCAGCACATAGCGTGCGTCCCTGCTGCAATGAATCACCTCTCTGTTCCCAGGACAGGCTGGAAATAGCCCATCACTGTACGAAGCGTCACAGCTGTGGGGCTGCAGCCCACGGCTCAGAAATTTATTGCCCATGTGGTTTTAACCCACGGAGCTGGGTGGGAGAGGCGTGGAGCTGCTGAGACGAGCACTGTCAGAAAGCCAGCAGCAGCCGAAAGGCAGCGTGTGGAACGGGCACGCAGAGAGCGGAGCTGCTGGGCTGAGGTTTGGAGAAAGGACGGCTGGGCGCCATTCCCAGCCCTGGGGCAGACAGGAGCCGAACGGAGCAAGGATGGGGGATCCCAGTCCAACACTGGCAGGAGCAGGGCCCACTGAGATCAAGGCGCAGACCCCGGGGTACCCCAGGCCCAAGTGCTTGAAGTACATGGCAAACACGGGCAGCGATTCGGCTTTCCCCAGCTCGGGGATGTCAGGAGCGGAGCTGTGCCATATCCCGGGAGGGTGAATTTGCTGTGGTGTCTCTCGTGCAAGGCTGCACGCTCTGCGTGTCACGCTTGCGCAGCAGTAGCCACTGCACCAACAGAGCCGTGAGCTAACGAGCTACGCAGATGTCAAGAGCCAGGACACTCGTGATGGTCAATCCACCAAAACAGCCGCTGGGGCCCGGCCCCAAAGAGCCACGCTGACTCCAGCCCCACTTCTGTACAGGTTTCTCTGGTGCTGCCGTGGCAGAGGACATCCCGATTGCTCACGCAGTGCCAGAAGGGATGGTGTGTTCACATGCCTGCGCCCCAAGCACTCTCCCACCACGCACCGACGCGCTGCTGCTCCGGCTGACCAAGGTCACTGCCACGCTGCTGCTCCGGCCTGAGCCCCCGCAGACATGGTGCTGCTCGGCTCGGCCAGCTACACCGTCCCCAGCTCTTCCTTCCCTTACGCCACTGGAGAGCTGATATAAGCTTATTGAATACGTGACTCCCACACAGCTTCACCTGGAAGAACTCTGTGAACAACGAAAAGTCAGCTCTGCAGAGCGCTGGGCTCAGTGAAGGGGACACGGGCTGCAGTGTCCGTGGTCAAAACACAGAGTCTGCCAGGGCAGGGGTTTCATTCTGGGCTTTATTATTTATTATTCTTGTTATTTTATTTAGTTATTTTATTTTATTTATTTGCGCTGGGCAAAGCTCTCTTTATTTGCTCTGGATCACAGCTCAGGTCCCAAATACTTTCTGGAAATTAAGGTGAAGTGGCCAACATATGTTTTCTTCATTTGATCAGCCACTTCAGGACAAAACAATACACATGCTCTCCAGAGGGCCAGGTCGGTCCAGAACAAATCCACATCGCTGGGAAGGCAGGGATCCTATTCTCCACAACAACACCTGCTGGAGCAATCCCAGAGACTCCGGGGGACCCTGCCCCGCTGAGAACATCAGGAACTCCAGCCGCTTCCTTCCCTCCGAGTCAACACAATGAGCCAGAACAAAGGCATCCCCCTCTTGCCTGGCACGACTGTGGCTGGAAACAGGCCATATCCTGCAAACTCAGATACTTATCAGCCCCTTGCTAGTTCCAGAACATGTGTGTGCAGAAAGAAACACCACCTCGAATACTCCATGTCTGCCACACAAATAACCTCCTTTGCTCGTGTTACACCAGCAAATCCATCTTCTGACTGAAATTTCTGATGTGGCTGAATGGGCTGCACCAGCAACACACCCATCCGACCTCGGCAGCATCCCGCAACTCTTTCCTCACAACCGTGAAGACGTGGCCAGCAGCAGCTCCCGGTACACGGGACAGCTGGAGCAACCCTGTTAGGGTGACGGTGCGGCTCTCTGTAATCCCCGACACTTAATCCTGAGAACAGCACTTGCCCGGCTGTTTGATCCCTACTCCCACAGACTGCACTCACGCACACACCCACGCTTCTGCTGTCCCACGCGCCGTCCCCGCAGGCAGCTGCCCCAGCCCCAGCGCAGCATTGCTCATGGGCTCGAGACTCCGCTCACGCCTCTCTCGGGGGCACTCTCACCACTCAGACACAGAGGCAAAGATGGAGCACAGCTATTCCCATAAGTAAGGATGCCTACGACCCCAACCTCCCCCCCCGAGATTGTTTCCCAGAGCTTTCCTCCAGCTGCACTTGGGAATCCCTTTGCGACCTTCACCCAGCCCCTTCCCCGCAGGGCCAGGGTGACAGGGGAGCGTGCCCGCTGCAGGGCTGTCGGGCTGGCCAAGGGCCACCACATAGTGCATCCCTCTTTCCTATGCCTGGTATAATTCCTGCATTTTTTTTCCCTGACTCTTCTTCAATCTGATTGCTTATCTGTGCCGTAGATAACCAGCTGGAGGACAGCTGGTGGATTTGCAGCACTGCGTGCCATGGGTCACTCTCCTCGCTCAAAGCCCACCTGCATCTAGGAGCATTCCTGCTGGTTTAGGGGCCTCTGGCCCAGGACAGCTGGTGCGAGAACAACCAACAGCTCTGGCACGTCTTAATGGGGATGAGTACATTGCTGCTGAGCGTCCCTCACATATAGCTGCCCACCCGCACCCAGGCACTGCCCAAACGCCACCAAGGGTCTCCTCCTCCCTGCTTGAGAGGTGTTTCTCCCGTGGGGAAGGGGAGCAGCCCCGGGTGGGCAGAACGTGCCTGCAGACACAGCCACATCTGCCTGCAGTGGAGGACAATGAGACCTCGCTGGAACAATCAAGAACCATCCCGGGTTGAGGGGTGGCGGCTACACAAATCCCCGCTCTGGGCAAGGCACTATGGTCTGTGCACTTCGTTTCACTCATGACTCATCCAGATGAGCCACATTTTTAACACCAGGCATTCCAACTACTCTATTTTTACTGGGAAAACACTGACCCTTGAAGTGGACGAGTCCAAAATCCTGGGTCTTGGCATCCCTGCCTGTTGGGGTGTTCAAACCCTGGCTCCCAATCAGCAGACATAAACCAGTTCTGTTCTCTAAGACAGCTCGAATCCAACTGGCACAAAGACAGCAAGTAAACAAGATTTCTCAGAAGATTTTCATACCAGCAGAAGAAAAATCTTGCCTTGATCTGTGCCCAAAGCAGAGCTACACCCAGCAGAAGGGCAGGTAGCGTGTGTGTGTGCTGGCACCGAGCGCGTTGCCATCTGATGCGCTTCACATAAAGGTTCAGCTCCAATTGAAGCTCTACGCTTCTTTTACCCATTTACAGTGTGCCAGCCCCCAGCCCATTTCACGATCGGACGCGTACAGCTGTGCTGTCCCTTCGGCACAGAGCTCCCGCAGGAAGTGGTTTACTTCGGGAACTCCCTCCCGCTGGCAGAGCCGGTGGGACTGGCAGCCCGTCCCTCTGCAGACCCTGTGGGTGCCCGGAGGGGCCCCGGTGCCCATACCCAGCATCGATGGCAGCCGGCTGCCAGCTGACGGGGTGCTGGGCTGCTCTGTATTCCTCCTACTTCAAACAATTCAGAGCTGTTAGATCTGCCGGGCAGACCGGCCTCTGCCTTGCTCCACTCAGTGGGCTTTTTATCTGACGTTGTTTTCGAGCCCGAGTTCCCTCGCAGTGAGTCACCCAGGCAGCCCCATATGGCCATGTACACACCGCCTGGTTGCTACAACACATGTAAACACTTCCCCTGTCATATAAAAGGCCAATGAGACACAAAGCTGAGCTGCATTCCCAGCCTCGCAGAGCTCTTCAGGCACTGCAGGATCACCAGCAAATCTGGGGAACATTCCCAAAAGGCAAGAAGGCTCCTGGGCTGCTCTTGAAGAGGCTCTCATTGTCAGTGCATAAAAAACAGAGTCCCAGAACTCCCAGGCACTCCAATCTCTGTTTTGAAGCTTTAATGGAGGATTTTTCACATGCGCATGCTAATCACATCTGTAATTCATTTCGTTCAGTTATTTTTACACAACTGCAACAGCACGAACGGTTGAGTTTGGTTGACATGCAGCTGCAGCATGCAGAACATGACCAGCCCACATCCCCAGGCTCTGCTATGACCAAAAAGGGCTGATCGCGGCTGCTGCTGGGTGAGCCGGCGCTTGTTGCACCTCCTGCCCCACGCCAGCCCTTCCTCTGCCCGCCCGGGGCAGGTCGGACGAGCTCCGGCCCGGGGGGAGGCTGAGGGAGGACTAAAAGCATCTTGGCAGAAGACAGCCGCCTTGGTCAGATCGAGCCCTGCCAGAGAAGAGGAAGTGCTGCACTCCCATTGCCACGATAGCTGTTTTGCTCTGCCAGTCCTTAGAGGATGCTTTTCCGTGCTGACCTTCCATCAGTGTCACGGGAAGGAGGACTCGGTTATTCCCGAGGAACAGCAACACACCTGATAAGCACCCACAGCCTAGCAGAGCTCAGGGATGGAAGGACGCCCTGCGCAGCAAAGAGGAGGGCTGTGCTCTCTTCTCCAGCGCCTTGTTGGAACAGACTTTTTCTGTGGAGATTATAATTGCTATCAAATTTTCTTGCTATATCACAAAAAACCTGCCTTTTTAAAAAATCTTGTCACTCTCTTTGAAAAGGAAAAGTTTTCCCTGGCAGCTTCTCCCAGAGACGCCGATTCCTGGGCTGGGTTCACCTTCGCCCCGGGGGAGTCCTGTCCAGCGACCGACGTGGCTGTTCCCAGCGTCGGGAGCTTAGGGTATGTTCTCCAGTAGCCACACAATAAGAGGAAGGCTAACAGGGCACTATGCTGTTACCAGCGGCCCTTGTGGCATGAGATAAGTGTTAGACAAACAGCAGTTAAAGTCACGACTGGCTCCAGTCTGCGTGCAGGAGCCCAGCTCGTAGCGAACAGCGCTGGGCTGCGCAGAAACGGATGCTGCAGTGCCTACCTGAGACAACTGTAGTTTTATGTCACAGTTTGTGCTCTCTGCCTGCCTTTTGTCTATTTAAAACAACAACTTCAAACCATTTCACAAGCTCTTATAAACTAAACCTTACAAGAAGCCTGAGGAGGTAAGTATTACCGGCTCTGTGTTTCAGAGGGAGAAACTGAGGCTCAGCAAACAGGCAGGATTTGTCCAGTCACAGCAGACGCCAGCAGAGCCAACTGCTCCTGGCCACTAGCCCTTCATGCAAGCCATACAGCAATTCCTCCGTCCCAGATCGCAGAGGTAGAGCACAACAAGTCCCATAACGCCTGAGAGAAAACCATAGCTCCTCACTGTCCATTACAACTAGGGCAGAGCATGCAGCAAGCAGCAAGCAGCTTAGTCAACAAGCGGAGGCATTTCTGCCAACGGGAAGATCAGCCTGGCAGGTCTGAAGGTTGCAGCAGCCACAAGCAGGCGGAGAGGCAAAGGCTCTGGAATCAGCAGCTTTCAGAGTTTCAGAAGAGGTTGAAAGCGATCTTCAGGGGGTACTCCTGCCGAGGCCCTAAACTGCTGCCTCCTCGCATGTCTTCTGCTGATTTGGGCCATGGCGCTTTCCGCAGCGTGGGCAGAGGGAACCGTTCCTGGAGACGGCTCAGAGGGCAGTCCCTGGTGAAGACTCACGCTGGATCTTCTCGGGCTAAGACGAGGAAAACTGCGTTTCAATGGCCGGCAGAAAGGAAGCACAATGGAAAAACTTACCTGTCCCCACCAGGAATCTGATCAGGAACATCGCCAACAAATACTCCAAATTAGCGCAAGAACAGGCAGAGAGAAAAGGCACAGGGGTATGATTTAGTAAAGGGAGAAGCCAGGTAGCAAAATTTGACAGAAAAGACAGTCAGCAAAGATTTATTAGAAGGAAGAGTGTCCTCCTCTAATTTATGGCCGGTCCTAGGAGACGCAGAATCCCTTCTATGATTTCGGGCACGTTTACGCTGAACACTGCCATAGGGCCAGATTCTGCTCTCTTTTCTCACTGCTGTTCAGAGAGTGATTTGATGTCAGCTGTTCTGGAGACATCTCCGATTTCTGGGGTGTAGCTTAAAGTAGAGGTATGCTTGTACGTGTAAGATTATGAAAAGATAGTAATTTTAAAACCCTGAGTTTATTAACTCAAATACACAAGCTGGAGAGATCAAAACAGCCGGGTGTGATTCCAGACCTCCATCCGCTGGTTTTGTCAGTGTACTGGCCGTACCCTAAACCAACACTGGACAATACCCAGGAGCTTACAGACATCTATACCCAGTGACACAGCAAACACGCTCACCGCAAAATCAAACCCTCTCTCTTCTGCTAAACACACTCTGAGGACGGGGGTGGCTATTCAGCATCCCTAGCAGCAGCTGCCATATAAAATTAACCCCTCCATATGCAATAGGCATGGCCTCGACTCCTGCGTTCCGAAGGTTGGACAGATTTTATCTCCAATAGTGCCAAGAGGTCCATTAAAAGAGAAGGCTCGAGTCCTTAGAGAGAAGACTACTGAATCCTGCAGTAAGAAGTCACCAAAGAACACTCCTGAGACAAAGGAAAATATCTAAAACGTGAGGGGGGAAAAACAAAATAGGTTGGGATAAGGTAAATGTTAAAGGGATAAGCTAGTTTGTTGTCAAGCAGTATCTCCCTGACTAGCAGAAGTTCTTCCCGTCTCTGTAATTTTGTGTATTGTGCAATCTTCTTGGCACTTTTTTCTATCAGGTGCGTCTAGTTACTCTGTGTCCTGGAAGCTATGTCCTAAAAGGCTGTATCTCCCTCATTAGCTGGTGAGAATGAGCAGCAAGGTACAGGCACTGGAGCTAGTTCAAACCTGGTGGTGAAAAGCAAGGGAGGAACGGCGCGGGGAGAGGAGGAGGCTGTGTTTGGAAAAGTGCTTTTGCCTCACAGTGAGTCAGAAGAAAGGCAGGGCTGTAGGAAACAGAGAAGTAAATAGATTGCAGAGTGAAAAGGCTTTTTTTTTCTTTTCCCTCTGACAGCAGAAAAAAGTTTTGATCCTACTATCAGCCTGTTTGTACAACTGGCTTTACTCTCAGAACTGCTCCTCCCGGATAAACCTGTCTCAACTGATTAATAACTCCAGAGTTATTTCTGAACAGCAAACCAGTAAAGGCGGAGTTTGCGTTACAGATAATATGTAGATAGATCTGTGCTGATACTGACATTTGCATCCTCACATAAACCTTTAGACTAAACATCCTGAGAAATTTTATTCTAAATATTTGATTTTCCCTCTCTCACACCAAGGATCTTTGTTTCTGGTCTTTGTCTTATCTTGCAGCTGGACAGCAGACCCACAATTCTTCAGGTACTTTGCAAGTTGTAGAAGACCTTGCAGAATCAAGAGGACAACATGATCCCAAACAGGATAAAAGAGGGCTAAGCATGCTGCCGAAAAGCTTATGAGTCATTGCTATGCTTTACGTGGAGACTGCGTAGCTCTCTACTCATCACTCAGACGGGGACAGCACATCACACTTCTGGGTAGTGTAGCAAGAAAGAGCTTCAGCGACGGTGCAGGAACAGCCCTCAGTTTCAAGTCTGTGCCCAGGCCAAGCAGTGGGTTCTTTGGAAAAATGGCTGCGTTAGAGCATGGCTGCTCGCGCCTCCCAGAAACTGCGTGCCTTGTCTGGAGCTGGGACGGGGTGACAGCGCGCGGTGAGTCACCCACAGCACACTCAGTGCCAGCCTTGTGAGCAATGCTGAAGGGCGCAGAGGGACACATGCCAACTACAGAGCGTTTGCATTTACATAAAATGGGGGAAAGGGAGATAATATGCAGGACTACGACTTCTACCACGATGCTCACACCCTTCCAGTGCTCTGCAGGGCCCGTGACACTAAGCAGCTTTTACCATCTACCGGTCAAATTCCTACCCAGGGTACACCGGAGAGCAACGGGACCGTGTCTTCCCAGAGACAGGCACGGTCTGAGCACAGACTGGCTTCTTGAATTCTTTGGTTTCTAATCCCAGACCTGCAAACTTGGTTACACACAGCCTTGGAGAGCTTTTCCTGCTGTGTGTCCATGATGGGTCAATTTATTTTTGCTGAGGACTCGTATCCAGCTTAAAAATGGGAAAATGAGCCACAATCTCACTGGAAACAAGAGCACTCGAGCCACCTAGCCCAGTGAGCACGGCTGGTGAATTCTGCACTTCATTATACTCCCGTGCACAGTGGCCCCACTGGCATCACACAGACATTATGACCGATGCTTAGATCCACTGCCGTTAGGCACAAGAGAGGCCAAAGAGAGGAATATGTGATCAGAAGGAATATTACCTTCGGTTTTACTTTCATGAGCCATTAATCATGCGATCTAACCTTATCCCAAGTGGCTGAGCAGCCCCTGGCCCTTTGCTCTGGGACAATTTATTGCTGCACAGCTCAGTATGCAACTATAACGTTGAAAGGATTTCAGCAAAGCAAACAGTCCTGGCACTAACTGCTTATAAATAATACCTGAGCAATGAAATATTAATGCAGTTGATTCCAGGCTGCAACAGAGAAATCCTTGCTCCAGACCATGGTCTTTGGTAGAAAGACTGATAATCTGCACTAAGAAAAATCCTGGAAGTGAGAGTTATTAACATCCTGAAATATTTTTAAGGTTCGGCCTCCTGTGAATCATTATCTTGAGAGTCTCATAGTTCAGTAATGTGGAGAGAATATGAAGGATTCTTTGCACATAAGGATGGATGTAAACATGGTGCCCCTTAAAATGGATGGAGAATTCAGCACTGCAGCCCGAAGGAATTGAGTTGAATGACACTTCTCTCCTCCCCCTGGGATGGCATTTTTTCACCTCTAATTTTGCTACCTCCGTGACCAAAAGCAGCAGAACAGAAGGGAAGATACAATAGCTTTCAGGGCTGGGACGTCTTTGTTCCAGCAAAAATGACAAAGCATCAGAGCCAAACAGTATCAACTCTTAATTAATGAGTATCGGTTTGTGTGATTCAGATTTGTTGTGTTTTTTAATAAAGGCTCCATGATGAATTCCCTTTGGTACTTCTTTTAAGAACAGAATAAAATAAAGCAAAAGCAAATCCAGCACCAGAGGAATATTCTGTCCCCATCAACCACACCAGGACTGCCACCGGGCGAGGCGTTTCCTGGGATTTGGCAGGTTGCTGATGCACAAACCCACCAGCGAGAAGCTCACAGTAATTCTCTGCGGAACCTGGGTTAAGAAATGTCGTGGCTATAAAGGGAGCTGCTTTTGAGTGGATTCGCAGCAAAATGAAACCAGCCTTTTGTTTTTAAGTATTATTAGAAAATAAACACAAAAGCCACTGGCTGCTGCAATACAAATCTCTGCAGTGAACCACTGGGAAAAACCCGATGCTACACACAGTGCTGCTCCGGATCCTGAGAAGACTCAAGTTCAAGCGCAGAGTGCTCCTAAGTGCATGGAGCCAACCGGCCTTGCAGGGAAAGTGTAACACGCGTGCCTTGTGCCCATGCCTATCCCCAGTACCGCCGTTCAAATTTTTTTTGAAATGTCTCTTTATTTTTTAAAGCTTGTAGTTGGGCAAGCTCCACTGAATCCGAGGTACGTAACCCACACAGGCTGCTCTTTGGGACTACAGATCACACTGGCTCTCACGAACCCTCTGCTGCCAACAGAGTCATGAAGTTTTTGTTTCAGAATGATTAATTTGAAACAAAACCATAGCTCGGGGCAGCTGACATGCTGTTTAGGAGGTGGAGAGAGGCTGCAGCCCAGGGGCGGTGGGTGCGGCGGCTGCGGTATGTGGCTTTGTCCGCCCTGTGCTCCTGGCCCCGTGCCTCTCGTCAGACTCCCGAGCTCATGTTCTTCTCCACGCTCTCTTTTGAGGAGCACAGACCTAAAAATGAGGCACTTCAGGTCTGGCCTCGGAACCTGTCGCATTAATGCGTGGGTTTGAAATTCATCCCTCCTCCCCACGATTGACAACCTTGTTGCTCTCGTCCGATAAGGCCCACCCAAGGCACAAAAGCCAAGCTGTGCTATTTATACTTCCTCGTCCAGCCCTACCTACCCTACACATTGTACGCCCGAGAGTCGTGTTCTACACAGCTCTCGTAACCGCCCGGCCCTCCCCAGAGAAACCCCACTTCTCCCAAGGCTCTGAGCGGCCGCTGGAGTCACCCCAAGAGCAGAGGAGGCGCGCGGGACCCCCCGAATCGGGCAGCGTGGGGAGCAGCCCGCCCGCACACCGCGGACAAAGGCCGCTCCCTCTCCCCAGACAGCGCCGCGCGCTGCCAGCCAGCCCTCCCTCGGGCTCGGCGCCCACGTGCGCCTCAAAATAAAGCACCAGCACATTTCAGAAATTCAACATTCAATACGTGTGCTGCGTGCCGCAAGCATTCGGATGTCTGGCTGTAAGAAAATCGGGCCTTTGACATTTGCACGAATGAGTTTAATCGTTCAAAAATGTTTGGAGGAAAAATGCCATGCTTACGTAAGCGCCAACACGTGCTGCTCTTCAGATGAGTGTGGCACGCTGTCTGGTTTTACAGCAGTAGCTGTTTGCATGGGACACCCATTATTTAACCGTGAACTGTAGTAACCAGCCCAAGATTCTTGTATCCTAAAACCAGGAGATTTGGGATGAACTCCCTTTAGTTTGTTTTTATTAGCAACCACTCTAACCAATTTTGTTGGTGTCCTAATTTCTCTGAAAGACAGAAGCCCGGGACGGGCAGCACAAAAGAAGCACTGAGGAGCTCTGTTCCCATGGGCTGCTAATAATTGCACGTAGTCATCTGACATCAGACTTTTTCAGAAGGCGAGTCCTGTTTACGGTGAGAGTACTCAACTCCTGTTTACACAGCAGCTTGTCAAAAGTCTGGCACTTTGCTTTTGGTAAGCCCATTTTCAGAACAAAAAGATGTGGTAATTTGGAGGGGGGTGGTCTTTTCATATTTTATTCTCAAGAATTGATCTCCATTCCCTACATTAAGTCAATACAAAAACTCTTACCTCGGCAGAAACCAGACCAGCTCCTGGCAAAATCAGGTAAAAGTGTATTTGAGAGAGTGAGCAAGTGAGAAGGGGCACGCACGTCTATAGGCGACTGCGAGCAATGGCCCATAAACATTCTGCTTAATGCCTCGCCCTTAGCCGGCCCCAGTGGAAGTGATTTTCAGTTCTGCCCTTTCTCCCTGAAATTTTGCGACTACGCAGGCAGATAGGCTTTAGGCTCAGCCCGACACGTCAAGTTTTCCCTGAATAAAATCTGATTTTCATTTCCTCCTAATCTAACAGCTAGCAAAATCCAGCGCTCGCGTGTAGTTTGACCTCTTCTCCCAAGGTGCCAAAAGGTCTTATTTGCACTCCTGAAATAGTCCCTCCGTAACTGCTGGAGCCTCAGTATCCAACACTGGGAGAATAATCAAACATCCATACCCGGCAAAGAACTGATTTCTCTTTCCCTCCTTTTATTTCTTCATACCGTAGAATCATGCAATGCTAAATCCCTGTAGAGCATGACCTCTGTTTTACTCAGCTATCTTGCTTGCAAATAACCACCACTGGTTTTATGTGATACTTTATGTCTCTTCAGATGAGTTCATCTCTTGTTCTCCAAACGAAAAGACTAATAAATCTTTGCCTTTTTAGCCACAGCAAGTGAAAATGCAATTGCACAGGAAAGTCAATCACAGCTCTTTCACAGCTTTTTCTGAGTTAGAAAGTAGTAATGTTGCTCACCATCACAGAATTAATTACATTATCAAGAAAGTATCTAACACAAACTTGGATACCTTGTAGGTCTTGAGAAGTGACACACTGAATTAGAAAAGAGTTATTTTGTAATTTTTTTTTTTTTTTTTTTTTTTTTTAATGATAGACACAGTTAGGAAAACAGTGAATTTTCCTGGTTTAAACTCCCAGGGTGGAGCCCATCATAAAGTTTTGGTTTTATAGACTCTTGAAACTTTTTTTTTTAGATTTCATGATTATTAATACTGAAACACAGAAGGATATTAGTAAACAGGTAACACAGCGGGACTCAACAAGGCTTCTTGCAACAAATAGCATTGTTCAATATCATTAAAGCGGCTGAACATCATCCTCAGTTTGATAAACGCCTTTACGATGTACACACAAAAATGTCACTTCTTTCTGTATAGAGTTTTATTCTTTAAATGTGTTAGCATTATCTGTTTCGCATAATCCCAGACAAAGCACCACCCTTGTCATTGATGTGCCTAGAATTACTGACTGTGATAAAATATTCCTATGAATAAATTGTGACACAAAATTGTAACCCGATGTTTTTGCAAATCTGCTGTGCAATTCCCACCGTCAGCCTGTGTTAGGAATTTCTGAAGAATGACATCTCCATGATTACAGTAAGACACAAACTCTAAAAATCCTGTCCCTCCCAGGAAAAAAACAAAGCAGAATAAAAAGTCCCAAAGCCAAAAGCAAAACTTCCAAGATCCCCCAAAATGTTTAACTTCTTCAGAAGAAAAGGTCTCCACAAATAAGAGAGACTCCTATACATGACAGAGTTTTTTTCCTTACACCAAGTGATATAATTCAGGTTCCTGTACATTGAAAATTCGTGATGACATTTTTATGGACTGTGATCTACAGCATAATGCAACTATTAAGCAACCCTATTTTCTGTATGAGAAATACTAATTAATGTAGCTCTGAGACAGACTGTAGATTGTTGTAATTTAGAAACATTCTCTGTTGACCAAAAATCTGTGTTTCCATCGTATGCAGGAAAGAGTGGTAGCACAGAGGACTGCAAAAATATACCCCATTCTTCCAGGGGATTCCCTGTGGTCCATGTCTGGCAATCCAATTCTCATCATATGGGTCTGTCTTTGCCACAGTAACGCGGCCCAAGAGTACTATCAAGAAAAGTATTTATTACTCAGGAACATTAATATTATTCTTGCCTATTTCTTTCTAGTAGTCAAATATCAAAAGCCCATCATGGATTTTGTTTTTCATTTTAAGCACCAAATTAAGAGATAATCAAGAGTTTCTCCTCCAAGAGAGATTTCATTTGCTTTAGCAAATGTCCATCACAAGTCTGCACGCTTGCTGCCACCCCTGCGGTCTCCCCAGAACTGGACCCTTACCCGGTGCGGCAGGGGCTACTCAGGCTCCCTGCAGAAGTGCGAGGATTTCCATGAGGGTGCAAAAGGCTTCATTTCACATGAAGCAAACCTGGAGAATTTCTCATTTGTGCTCTGTGGCCTCCCAGTCAAATCGCACTAAATTCCATGCTGGGAAATTGTTCTGAATTACAAATCATTCATTTTTTTTTCCTAATATCTTCACGATTCACAAAATCCCTGCCATAATCCCTTGTCAACTGATTCACCTAGAGGCTGTTCTGTCCTGATTACATCAGCAAGAGTATCGCCCCTGATTTCCTTTAGAAGCACGACTGCCTTTTTTTATTCAAAGAGAAACTCTACTCAATATTCATAAGCAACAGCAAACCAAAATGAACAGCTCACAAAATGACATTCTGCCAATGTTTAGGGTGCTTCCAAAGGACCGAGAAGCTTGCCAACTTCCTACCTATTTCCGTAACCCACAAGGAATGTTATGTTTAAGCAATTCCCTTCACTCTTCTCATTTTGCAATGTTTGTTGTTTCTGCAGTACACTTAGAGTTCTATTTTCTTTTTCCATGGATAGATCTATCCTCCCCCAAAAGCCTGATACAAAGAGCTTGTAATAAACATGCATATAAAACTGGTTAGGTTGCCCATATGATCTGAATAAGGCTCGAGTATTTCAGCCTTTCAGGCATGATAAAACTACAAATGCTTAAGCTCTGAATCAGAGAGTTACACAGGCCCCCGTACTTGTTTGATTCCTGAACCTATTATGATCAGCTCTCCCTTCAAACACGGTAGTAAGAAGCGTTTTCCTTTTTTTCTGTTTTTCTTCTCTCTTTTCCTGTGATCAGCACTGGATGTTTCTCTATTTGTTCCTGACGCTGTCTATTATTAACCCAGAGGCTTCTAACTGAATCATTAACTATTTCACTCACTCTTCTTCCGTGGCCCAACAGAAGAGTTTGCTGTGATAAGGAAGACTAACTTCAGACAGGAAAACTGACAGAAACATATTCCCCTCTTTCTTCTTGTTTAATATTAAAGGAAAAAATTAATGCTTAGCGCAGGGGTTGAACATCAAGCAAACCAAAGCTGTTATTGAAAACAACTAGAAGATTCAAGACTCACAGGTCGTAGAAAAAAGAACAGGGAAATCTGTACAAGCACAACGGCAAAGGCAGACCCGAGCGCTAATGAGCTCAAGGAGAGGTTCTGTATTTTCTCTAATGGCTCTGTCTGTCCCAGTCAGTGAGGTTAACCCTGATGCTGGGGTTACTGTCGCTTGTTGTTATCAGATGCATGTCACAAATCTGAAATAGTATCGCTCTCCACGTAGCAATACACACGTTGCCTCTCAGTAGTCAAGACATTGGCAGACAGATTTACAATACTCCCTTCCAGAACCCAGTGCATTCTTATCCTTTTTTCAGCTAAGCAGTAAAATCAGGTTATTTTGATAGTTTTGGTCCACTGCAATGAGTGCTCAGGGCCATTCTCACTATCTTGGTCAAAATTCCTGTTAAATGCAGCAATTCTGTCAAACCTTGTCTTAGCTTACATAGAGAATGTTAAATCATGAATGAGACCTACTTTGAACCCGCCTCAACTCGGACCACCAGACAGTCAGGGGAGTTTGGGAGAGCAATGGACCGACCATGCAGCATGACAGAACTCTTGGCAAACAAAACACCCACTAAGAGGACATAAAGAAGTCGTGAAACAGCTCCTTACCTGGTAGATCATGACTTTGAAGTTTCTGCGTTTCAGGAGCTCCGCTTCGTTCGCCTCTAGCTTCTTTATCTGCCCAGCTTGCTTTTCCAGGTTCTGCCGAACGGTTTTCACGTTGACGCTCACCTTGCGCACTTTTTCCAGCATCTTGTTCACGGTGTTGCTGGTGGTGGTGTGTGCCTTTGTCAGCTTGGTTAATTCTCCCTGGATGCTGGTCACTGCGCTATCCATCTCTTGCTGTCTCTCCTCCAGCTGCGTTTGGGTCAGCTGGATCTGATCCACTGCTCCAATGATCTTGTCCAGAAGGGTCAGCACCATCACACCATTGATCTGGTCTGATTTGATGGGTTCTTCAGGCACTTGCTCCTCAGAGGCCTCAGAGGCAGTTGGTGGTTCGATAATTTGCAAAGTAGTATCCTCCATGATCGCCTGGGAGTCCTGGCTAGCAGAGCCCGGAGAAGCTGTCACTGCAGGGAGAGAGAGGAGGGAAAACTAAACCCGAGCCTCAGCTAAACTCTGCGCTGGGAGACACGCCAGAAATGGAGAGCACAGTGTGTGGATGTCTGTGCTGAAATTCAAATGGCACAGCTCCGCAAAGCTGTCCAGTGAAACTGCCCTGCAAAATTTTCCAGGCTTGCAGGTCATTGGCTGACTCCACCTCAGCTATATAAAAGGAGCCCGCTGCCAAATGCCTGATGACCCACCCTTTCTGAAATGATTAAAATAGTTGGAGGGGAGGCGATGGCTTTGCATGCAAACACAAGCACAGCTCAGCGAGGAATGCAAAGCTCTGAATCTACAACCGCCTCTTCTTTACCATAAGTCTAAAGGCACCATAAGTAACGAGAGGAAAAAACAAAGAACCTCGAGTAAATGGCTCGGGAAGCTGCTGGAAAAAAAGCAACCCCATTTGGGCACAGCTGTATACATTAAAGGAAGGCCGGTTTAAACAACTGCACACGTTAAAGGACAGCTGGAAAATTCAGATCTTTTGCCAATACTTAGCTTTTATTTCCAGGACTACGAGAGCCTGGTTTTCAATACTTTAAAGAAAGGCAACAATAGTTGTAGTTCTGTTAGTTACGGCACATAACTTCTGGATCACAAAAATGCACACTATCATGTGTGTGAATGTACACAACAGGCATACACATGGTACGTACAGCATGCACCACATCTCTACGCAGATTTAACACAGAAAGAATAAACATGATTCACTCCTGAAGTGAAGCAGCTGGCCACTCCCACCTAAAAGCAGCTATCCCAGCTCCACAATCCTCCATCCATCAACAAATCCAGCCACTAGACTGCTAAATGCAGGACATGCTTCTGCATATGCCATGCAAAACTGTACTTGTAAGCAATGCCCAAATACATTGTGTTACATAAGGCTTTACTGGTAAAAAAACAAACCCAACACAAGTAATTGTTTCAGAACTTAATAGAGTACATAGTGCTTTGGAAAACATGGGGAAGAAATAATCCTTATTTTGCAACTTTTAACCTAAGTATTGACACAAAGCAATTCATAGAGTCTTATATAGCGCTGGGGAAGTTTATGCCCTGTGGCACCATCATCAGCTTACTGCCTTAGAAGACACGCGGGAGGTGCTACCAAAGGCTGTCTACAACAACCCAGCAGGAACAAGCACAGGAAGGTGAAGAAGGGAAATTCAGATCTTGAGAGTGACGCTGGGTGAGACCCTCTTCACCGCCACTGGTGTTGGCTCAGCCGAAGGAAACCAAGCTCCCACGGGCAGAACGGCTGTGAAGCCTCTGCTGGCTGGGGCAGCAGAAAGCGCTCCCAGGCTCAGCTGAAGGGCCACGGGCAGACTGGGAAGGCTGTAGCTTCCCTCTTGTCCTGTAGCCTTGACAACAAGCAATTCATACTCAGCACATCCTGCCTCCCGCCGGGGTCAAGTCCACCCTTGCAATTTGCCACAGGCTGGTAAATAAAATGACTGCTCTGCACCACTCGGTGTCCCCAGGCTCACAGCCCACCTCGAGACACTGCTGGGAGAAATGATTAATTCCGAGCGTACAAGCTGGGAAACCCACGACGCACAAACAGATGTACAGGAACATTGTTCAACAATGAATGCTCATGACAGTCAGCACTTTCCGCGCCCCTGTGCTCTCCACCATGTGACAGCTCGCTTTTTACTGCTGTTGTACCCACACTGCACCATTGATCGAGATTTGGTTTCACTGTGCATCAGTAAATTGTGCTGTGTGGCTTCCACAATAGGTATTATGTCATGTATTAAAAATAGGTTGCTTTTCTATACCCTGTTTTTTCCTGGAGGGACCTTTTCCTGAGGATTTATTTCCAGTGTTTGCTGCTGATGAGTCAGTTCCATGAAAAAAATCCTGACTCCAGCCAGATAGCGTTGAGGCTCTGCAGTTGTTTCTCACTGGAGATATCTGCTTCAGAGTAGATTTCCACAGATATCGCCTGTGAATTTTCATGTATAGCACAGGACGCAAGCAGAGCAGTGCTTTCTTTCTAGGTCTGCCATTTATTCCATGTACGCCTTCAATGCAATCTCTGCCTTCGTTTCCCCATTTGGGAATAATAAAAAAAAAAATAATATCAGACCGAGTAGGCCAACCTAAATTGAATCAGACAAAGCAAGACAACAGGAATTTATATTTGTTCTTGATACTCAGTAGAAGATATGAAGGGCCACGCTCAGGGTTACTGTGCATGCAGCAATCACACCCCAAGCTAAAATGCGATGAGTAATTTTCTATGTTAGGACTAACTTCGTTTCAGCCATTTTCTGCCGTGGAGACATACCCGGAAAAGCCAATAGGTGGCAAACCTCAGCCTCCCCTTTGGAGCCTTCGCTGACTCGAGCACACAGGACAGTGAAATCTGTCTCAGTCTCTTCTAGTGTGAAAAATTTCTGGCTGCTCTCATAGCATGGTAGACATAGTTTGATCTTTGGCTCTTCCACGCTTGCACTATGCCTTAGATATTGCTGATCATTCCAATATCCCAGCGATTTCATAGCACCACTGCTGAATTCTTTACCATGGACACGGAACAGACAATCCAAACAAAAACAAGCTTATTCCAGCTTCAAAGAAAAATTCTGTCAGATGTATGCAGGACAACAAAAGAATACAACGTGCAGCATCTGCTTCCACATCAGTCCGTGGAAGTTCCTGTGACTAACGGAAACCACTCAGCTCACTAACTTCTTAAAAAGCGAGATACAGCTGCTTAGGGCCTGTCAGAAACAAGGAATGGCTTTGGCTTGCAGTGGACAGACTCTCTGGCAAATTTCACCCACTGCAGTTGACACAATTTGTCCCTTCACCTGTAGCTTAAGTACAGAGGACAGGGACTGGACAAAGGGAGAAAAAAGAAAATTATCCTCTTCTCTGTTTTCCAAGGACCTGGGGGTAAGTACGGGGGGAAGAAATGTGCAGTACGAGTGCACCTTTCAGTACTGTTAGATGCATCCCACAGATGAGGAGAATTCAGTTTTACAGGCCACTCCCAGTGCAATGCATTTCTCGGTCACCAAACTAACTGAGTAACAAATTAAGATACATGTTGTTTAACCCTCTAACTTGCTCACTTTTTCATAATTAGAATAATATCAAATGTCAAATATTGGAATAAAAGCAAAACCAGAGTGTTAGCAGCCCTACCACTGCCATTTCCATCATGCAGCACCACTAGCCTCATTAACACGGCCCGAGTCTGCTGGCGTAGGGTGTCATTCGCCGCGACTGCAGCCCACCGCGCTGACCCGTGCGATGTCGTTATTTCCCTACATATCTGCAGGTCGTCTTTTGTCTCTTAGGAGCTCTTTGGAGCAGTGCTTGGGATTTGTTCTTCTGAGCTTGAGCAGCACCCACACCCCCATTGGTGCCCCTCTGTCAGAGCACTACAAACGAGCACCCCGTAATCACTGCACTCCACAGGGTCAAACGGCCGCCCAAGCCCCGGAGGGGCATCGCACCTCCGCTTTGCTGTGCACCAGGAGGGGCTTTCGAAACACAGACAACTGTGTGAAAAGGGATCTGTGGTTAAATCATATTGTTGCTACCGCAAAAGCTCCTCTTTTAATCATATCAAGACCAAGCGTTTACTCAAAGACACGGTCAGCAAGTAGAAGTACTGGGAAGTTTAGCGTGTTTTAACTTAAACACCTGTGATTTTTGGTTTCCTTCCCAATGAGCCATGTTTCCATTAAGAGGCTTGTGCAGAAAACCCATGACGGGCAGGGAGGCTTCTTGTATTTAACCAGATTTCTGCGTTATGAAGCGCTATACCCTCGGCTCAACCTCCGGGCTGCCAGAGGGAATTGCCTCCATCGCCGTGTGCTCGTACAGCCCTTGGATTTAACCCCGAAGCGCTATTTTTTGCTCTTTCACTTCCCACGTCTCTACTGACTCCAACAGGGAGACGCTTATTTCGGGCCAGCTGGAGCGAGCGGGCGGCGGGGCGGAGGCTGGAGCCCCCGGGCACACCGAGGGGCCGGCGGAGGGCTCGGCCCAGCCCCGGGCTGCGGGACCCGGCGGAAGGGGCCCGGCACGGGGGAGGGGGGGGGACCCGGGGCCGCCCCGAGGTTGGGAGAAGCCGCCGCCACCGGCGGCCCCGGGCTCCCCAGGACCGTACCTGTGGCCGCCGCACGGAGAGGAGGGCCGGGCCCCGCCGGCGAGAGCAGGCCGCGCCCTCGCGCCTCGGCCACGCGGTCAGTGACGTCACTGCCCGCGTCACGGCGCCACCAACGGCGTCAGCGGCCCCTCCGGGGGAGCGGGCAGGGCGCGGTCCCGGCGGCAGCAGGTGTGGGCTGACCGCCCCGGCCCCGCCCCGCCCCGCCCCGCCCCGCCGCCCTCTCGTCACTTCCGGTGAGGGCCGGGCCGAGGCTCGCCGTCGCTAGGAGACGCGCCCGCGTGACCCCGCCTCGCGTGCGCGGTGACGTCAGGGACGGGAGCCGCAGCGGATCAGCTGGCGGCGGCGGCGGCGGCGGCGGGAGGTAACATGGCGGGGGGGGATGCGGCCCACCGGGCTGGCGAGGGGGGCGGGGGCCGTGGCCGTGGCCGTGAGGCGGCGGGGAGGCCCCGGCAGCCCGGCCGGCCCTTGCTGCGGCCCCGTCCCGCGCCCGCCCGGGCTCGGTTCTTACGGCCCTTCTCCTCAGAGGCCGCGGCGGGGACGGCGGCGCCATGGGGGAGCTGTTCCGCAGCGAGGAGATGACCCTGGCCCAGCTCTTCCTCCAGTCCGAGGCCGCCTACTGCTGTGTCAGCGAGCTGGGCGAGCTGGGGAAGGTCCAGTTCCGCGACGTGAGTGCCCGCCGCCCCTCGCGGGGACGCCCCCTGCCCCGGCCCACTGCGGCGGAGCGCCGCCCGGGACCCCCGCCCCTCGCTCCCGGGGGCCCGGGCCCCGCCGCCCTCGGCCGCGGCTGTGCTGGAACCGTCTCTCTCTCCACAGCTTAACCCGGACGTGAACGTGTTCCAACGTAAATTTGTTAATGAAGTCAGGAGGTGCGAAGAAATGGACCGAAAGCTCCGTACGTTTCTCTCTGGCATTTGATGTGGCTCTCGCTCTGTAGCTTTTGTAGGGAATATAATTAAGGCAGGCGAAACCTGCAAGTCAGCGTCAGAAAACAGTGCTGAGGAGGAGTGATGGTGGCCTTTCTTCCGTGTGTCAGCCGGTCAGACTGCCTCCAGGGATTCCTTCCTGCTTGGCAGAGAGCTTTGACCAGATAAGAGGCTCTTGGAATAGGAGGTGAAAGAATTCACAGCTGCTACTCGGGCTAGGTCGCCTTATAATGATAGTTTGACATTGAAATATCTTTTTAGTTAATGTTAACCATGCTGTCTTTCCAGGGTTTGTTGAGAAGGAGATTAAAAAAGCAAATATTCCTATCATGGACACCGGTGAAAACCCAGAGGTGCCTTTTCCACGTGACATGATTGACTTGGAGGTAATGATGTGTGTTACAAGTTAAGTAGTATTTGACTGTAGGTGGAAACAGGTCCCTTCTCCCAAGTAGCAAGTGATGGGGCAAGAGGAAATGGCCTCAAGTTGCACCAGGGGAGGATTAGATTAGATATTAGGAAAATTTCTTCACTGGAAGGGTGATCAAGCACTGGCATAGGCTGCCCAGGGAAGTGGTGGAGTCGCCATCCCTAGAGGTGTTTAACAGACGGGCAGACG
The DNA here is from genome assembly GCA_017639485.1 of Pluvialis apricaria. NCBI lineage: Eukaryota > Metazoa > Chordata > Aves > Charadriiformes > Charadriidae > Pluvialis > Pluvialis apricaria. The sequence continues at coordinate 5,972,334 of CM030032.1, forward strand.
TGGTGCTGAGGGACATGGCTTAGTGGTGGGCTTGGCAGTGTTGGGTTGGACTTGATGACCTAGATGATTCTATGAAATTATCTCTGTTGATAAATACCTGTTGAGCTTAGTGGCAAAGGTGCCATCGTCCCCAGCTGTCACCTGAAATGCTGGCTCTGCTAGCTCACGTCAGGCCGATTTTGATTCACAAGCACTGTTTTGCTGGTGCACTTATCCAAATACCGTTAGAAGTGAAAGTACTTCAAAGAAATTCACTCATTGGTGGGTCTGTCATAAAGTTTATGAGGATTTTTAATGATTTAAAGAACACTGTATAAATGCAACTTATAAAAAGCTGGCTGATTATAAAAAGTTTCATGTTGCGTGAAGAGAATGTCACAAATCTGGATCTGTGTGCCACAGCAGACAATCTGTAATTGTATGCAAATCATGTAAAATCATGTAAAGCGTCTTGCCTACTTTCTTGCTTTAATAGACTTAACAGCACTTATTTATGGAATTGCTTTAAGTCCTTTTTCTGTCATCTTTTCCCACCTTGCAGGCCAACTTTGAGAAAATTGAAAATGAGCTTAAAGAAATCAACACAAACCAGGAAGCTCTGAAGAGAAACTTTTTGGAGCTGACAGAATTAAAATTTATACTGCGTAAAACTCAGCAATTTTTTGATGAGGTCAGAATACCGGGGGCGGGTTAACACTTGGGCAGCTGGTTCTTCTCTCACAAATTACCATTTTTATTCTCAAATATATTTTTAGTTGCTGTTTTGGACAGCAGGGTCATTTTTATGCTTTGTTTAAGAAAGCTTCTAAAATGATTTTCCATTTTTCATGCAGTGCGCATAGCTACCCATGATTTACCTCTTATGATATTGTCTTGGGTTTGTTTTAGTTAAGCAGTGGTTTGTCTAAAAATTATGTAAAATAATTAACATGCTAGTAGTTAAAAGCACATCAACATATCAAAAATTTGGTGCCACAGTGAGCGCTTTTTTCAGCGAGTAAGAGTTTCTTTGGTACGTATGCAGATAAGCAGTCATGCCTCGCTTACACAGAGATATTACAATCAAGCTTAATTTCTCTTCAGCCTTTGAAGTGTTATATGGAGATTACTCATTAGGGTCATAATACAAAGTCCACTGAAGTAAATAATTATTTATTTATGTATTTATTTATGTATTTATTTAGTTGAGCCTTTGATCAAACCCTAAAGTTTTCAGAGGTAAGTTCTGGAGCGAAGTTGTCATTTAAAAATCTTCAGCATTTTGTCAAATACCAGCTAGCTCCGGAACAGGCAGCTCTTTCACTGGACCTGAGAAGAGCTTCTCTGATGCCAATCATGATACAAATATAAAGCCTGCATGGGAGAAGATGTAATCCTTTGTTGTAAAGCTCAAGTATCTCAGAGTCTAGGGTGTTTTCTCAAAGAGCTCCTGTACGTGTTCTAGAGCAGTAAGGACGTGCTTTTGCTGAGTACATGTCCTGTTTCCTCTAATGCAAGGATTTGATCAAAGAGTTCTTAAAGGCCAGAAGCCATATCCGTTACAAGGGCTGTGATCAAGTAGAGCTGGGCTCCTGCAAACTTCAGACCATTTATCTAACGGTTTGGTTTTTGTTTTTCTGGCACAGGATGCTGCCTGTTGAGGCATTAAGATTGTTCCTGTGCCAGCACAAGTCTTAGTCACTGCTGACATAGATACTGCTGCTAGCGTGATCAGTTGATTGGTCATGGGGTTGGTTTCAGTACAAAAAAACGCTTGTCTTCGAGTGTTGAATGTTCACTTACAAATGTCTCCTTGGACAAACAGCGTTAACCTGATGATCTATTACTTAGCTGCGTTAAGGTGCCCCTGCCCGCCTGTTCTAACTGATTATTGAGCAAAACCAAGTACCAGCTTGTGCTGCGTGCTTTTGTATTCATTACTGTCCTCTCTGGTGAGAGCTGCCTATTGCTTTTCTTCTTCATGCTAAATTTAAAGATCAAAACTAATTTTCTAAACAGTCTGTGTCAGGTCACCCACAAAAAGGAAATCGTGTCATCCTTAAATGAGCTGGCCACAGAATGCTTAGATATGTTCCCGCTGCTGTTTGATAACTATTTTCTGTAATAATAAACAAAATACACCAAATAAAATGTATTGCTGGGTGTAAAAGCAAACCGAACAGCTCATGTGTGAAGTTCGGTAAAGCGTAAGTGTTGAAAATGTAAAGCTGTTTCACTTCACGCTGTAAACAGCAAAGAGCTGTGTGTGAGACATCCCAACTGCTCCAGGACTTCAAGCCTTGCACAGGCAGCTTATTATCCCAAAGTGGTGAACTCTTCATTTCTTCATGCTGTCATTTGCACAGTACCTTCAACACTTGAAGACTTCAATAACTTGTAATTAAGATTGTTATTCATAGTAATAAGTTGCACAAGAAATGGCTGACTATCCAGAGTACGTTGTACTTGGCATTTGCTCTGCTCTCCAGAGTGTGTGCACTGGGCGAGGGAGGATGGCAAAAGTGTGTCACTTGTTCTTCTGACGACCGTTCTGGTCAAGGTGGCCATTTCTTGTTTCAACATACCATGTTGATGATTATGCTCCTTTTCTCAGTCTTCTTGTCTTTGCTTATGAAGAACAGTATGAGCTGGAGAGATTTCTCTGAAAGTTTTGCCTAGAGTGTGAGCGTAAAAGAAGACTGGAAAAGTAATGGTTAATGGCATGCAGTCCCCTGTCTCTCTTTCCTCTAACTCTTCTCGCCATCTGCTTTTTTCTCTTTGTTTTGCATCTGTCATTCCTGTCTGGGCTCTGGGTTAATAAGTTAGATGGTGAAATGAATCCTTTTTGGTTCTTGTGAAAATTGATTTTTGTTCTGTTCGTGAACTGGAAGGGGCTTGAATTGTATGGCAGTGTGCGTAGCGATCCAGAGCCGCTACAGAGCAGAACTGTGATCAAGAGTAGGGAAAATGAACCTTTTTTTCAGGCCTTGAGATTGCTGATCTGGGTAAACAATAAGCAATTTAAAAATATTTAATAATGAAAGGTCTGCATTCTAATTACTGGCATGCAAATGCTTGGGTTTTTTCAATCCTGAATGACCTTGCATAGTAAAAAATACTTTGCAATAACTATGATGTTTCGCTCGCTGCTGGGGAAAACTCTTACTCAAAGTAAATTTCCTAGAATCTTGTTTTTCTGTGTTGTAGCTGGATAGCTCTTTCATTTCCGCATAGTCTCTCAATTTTTTATGTCTGTTAAACCTTAGGGCGCTGCTTTAGTTATCCCACCAGAATCAGAGCTGATGTCGCTGTGCCATTTCCTTTCGAGAAAGGGAGAGATCATCAAATAAAGTAGTTGAGAGATGAATCAAAGAACATAGGGGTTTGTTATGCAAGTAATCCTTGTGGAAGAAAGTTGTTGTTTAGCAAAGCTGTTCTAATCCAACTTTAATCTAGGCTGCTTTGTTTAGTTATTTCAACCCCTCTAAGCAGGACTTGTCTTTGGTTTATATGATGTCCTGAGTAACGGACACATAGCCCAAAATGGTCAGAGGTAATATTAAATATCTGTAGGAATTACTCCCTTAAGTGAGGCAGATGTAAAGTTTTCACGTGTCTTATCCTTCTTTTTCTATGTTTCATATGCTAAAATGCGGTGAACCTCACAAAAAGTATCACAGAGTATCTTCATTACTGATAAATACAATACAAGCCTCTTACAATTGTAACTTACTGTTTTTCAACATCCTGAAATCTAGATATCAAATAATCACTGGTGTCTTTGGTCTGTATGTTTTGTTTTGGGGTGACAAACTTTCTTATTTTGGTTGTGTTCTCTACAAAGCAAAATTTTCGTTCTGTTTTTGATGTTGCAATAAGTTGCCTTAAAGTTGAAAGGATCAGCAGTTCTTCATGTTGGCTTCCCAAACTAAATTAAGGGCTCCCTTACTTTTGTAACATCTGTAAGCTAAAGCAAGTGTGTGTACAAGCAGTTGACCTGCATTTGATGTCAGCCTTGCAAAAACTTTTCAATACTTTTATTTGGCATGCAAGTAAAATGTTGTAGAGTTTTTCATTAAAATTCTGACGCAACTATTGCACAAATAAAGCAACTATGGCTGAGTCATTAAACTTGCTATATGCTTTTGCAAGGCTGCGCTGTATGTGTGCATGCATTTTATGTGTTCTAGGGTCAAACTCTACCTTCAAGTGTATTTTAGCAAGTTCCCTTGACAGCTCTGTGGGGAAGACCTCCTGTGTACCACAGAGGGTAGAATTTGGCCCTCTGTTTGTGCTGAGGAACTGTAATTTTCGTCATTTCACTATATAAGCTGCAGAGCTAGAAATAACTGTGACGTGGGAATTGATTGAAGTATGAAGATGGTGCGCGAGAGGATGTGATTTGAGCATCCTTCCTGACTTGAACTGCTGACACTTACAAGCTATATTCCCAAGAATTTTAGCCTGCAAATTGGTTGCAGTGAAGGACAACATAAAACTGTGTCCTGTTTTATTGCCTGGCTGGTCAAAAAACGAGCAACGTCGTCAGACTGCCCTAAGCAATGCATCTTGTGTGTCTGGCAGTAATACGTATAGTGAATAAGGACCAACATCTTGAAGAATGAAAAGATTTAATCAGGAAGCATGTTTTTAAGCTGGAAGTATTGTGTGTTTTTCCTGGAGGGAGAACTTTGTAAAGCCAGTAAAGAAGATTACTATCCAGTACTTCCAGGTTTTGTTACTGGTTCTGACCCTGTATCTACCCTGATGCGGGAGTAATGTGGAATCAATCAAGCTATAGTCACCTAATTCTGAAATGAATTTTTTTGCTTTGGAGTATGGCAGAAGGGCAACACGTGTAGGATACGCGGGTCTTGCATGACTGGTTGTAGGGGTGCAGCCTGGTGAAGCTGCAGGCTGCCCTAAACTGTCTGTGGAAGACTTACCTGAGCATCATTCTTCCTCTTGCCTAGAACAAGACTCCCAGGCTGCTTTACATGCAAGTGCAATTTCCCAGGCACCTCTGAGAAACACCTTTTGCATCGTTAATATGCAGAAAATGTGCAAGTAGTGCAAGAGGGAATCAGCATCTACCTTCACTTTTTTTTCTCCGTTTAAGATCTAGGGGAAGATGAGAGTAAGGTGTGTCACTCTGGTTTGTGCCATTAAAAAATGGTTCTTGGGAACATCACTTGTATTTAAAACTTGATAAATTTTTTTGAATTCTGCCTTTCTTCAGACTTATATATCCCACAGCCCCTTTGCTCTGTTGCATCAATCTTCAGACCTTTCTTGTGTGGAAGCTTTGCTGGGCCATTCCACTCTTCCTCTTGTTTTTCTCCTTCCTTGTGTGGTTCTTGCTGTCTTTTCTACCATCTAGTTCCTCTTTCTGCTGTCTTATGTTCGTCCTTTTTCTTTTCTTTTTTTTTTTCTTTTTTGTCTCCCCAAACTATCTCCTGGTTCCTCGTTCCCTGCATGCCACTAACTAGTTTCATTAGATATTAATTGATTTGTGAATTCAGGCTGAATTGCATCATCAGCAGATGGCGGATCCAGACCTGTTGGAGGAATCCTCTTCACTCCTGGAACCAAGCGAGATGGGAAGAGGTGCCCCGCTACGACTTGGGTAATGGCAATTTGCTTTTTTCTGTCCTGTGGTAGGGTTGATGGCTTACGTTCGTGCTGTGGCATCCGCAGCAGTTTGAGTGCAGTTGTGGAACTTTCCAGACTGGCACATCAAGCCAATAAAGGCTGATCTAAAACTAGCTGTTGTCCTCTGGTTATATCCCATGTACATTAACTTCCCAGTTCATGTCTGTGCTTTGCACATTCCTCTCTGCACAGAAAAATTTTTACTAGTTTGTTCCTTGAGAATCTGTTCCGGTTGCTTTTTCAGACATTGTGTGCTCTCACAGCTTTGTTGAAACTAGTAACTACTGCGGGCACGTAGTACTCAAAAAAATCTGTATGGTTCTATATCCTCTTCATGAGCTGCTTCCAGGCTGTCTTTGTGTGTAATTCTTTACCTGGACATAGAGGTTTGAACCAGTGAGGCATTCTGAAGCGCGTGCCTAGAACATAGCCAGTGGTAGTGTGACTCCTGTGATCCCTGCCACGTAACGTACCAGGAACCTACTGAAATGAAGACTAGCAGGTGTAGAAACTGTATGTCTAAATGCATTTGTTTAACCAGTGGTTTATTTCCTTTTTAATAGAGGATTTCATTCTATTAAAAAGCATAGCTTTTCCTGTAGTGCAGTTATTTTTGTTATGCTTTTATCTCTGTGTGTTTAGAGGACCATCCATTTTGCTTAAAGAAGTAATTTCAAACTAAGATTTTTGTAGCTTTCAATCTGATGCTAAACTCCAGTTGCTGTCAGTGGTTTGGGTGTTAGGCTGTACGTTGGTTTAGGTTCAGAACTGACATTTATGCTGTCCCCTTTACAGGTTTGTGGCTGGCGTGATCAACCGTGAGCGAATCCCCATGTTTGAGCGCATGCTGTGGCGAGTGTGCCGAGGGAACGTATTCCTGCGTCAAGCAGAAATTGAAAACCCCCTGGAGGATCCCGTAACGGTAAAAGGAACTATTGTTTACAGCAACAAAAATCTCAGATGTGCAAAAGGATTTTGTTTTAGATCTAAGCCTTTATCCCTCCGTGAGCTCCATGCAGTCAAACGTTTGTGTCGTGCCCCTTCACAGTAGCTGCTTGCAGCCTCTGAGGCTTTAGTGACAAATGTTTTCCTGTTTAATTAAAACAAATAGCAGGATGGATGGCAAATGCTGTTTAAAGGGAGGAAAACCACTCAAAATTTGGACTGCAGCAGGGCATAGTTGCTTCTCTGGCACAAGCTACGAATGCAACTTCTGTATGCAGTTCTGGATAAGTAATAATCCTCCTTGAAAGAGGCTCTTTTGGACATTAGCAGTGTAACATCTGTAGCTCATTCACGCTGAACTTGGACCTTTAACTTTTCTTAATTTGCTACCCATTAATTTAAACATCCACCTGAGAATTGTTGGCTTTATTAAAAATCTAAATAATAAATATTGTGATTAGGCCTAGTTTTACATTCAGTGTCCTCTGCCCAGATCAAGGGACAATGCCCAATCTTTGGGAACTCTTGCTTTTAGCCAGTAATAAGAACGGCTGTGTGTAGGCTGCACTGGAACAGAGACAGAAGCGTTGAAGCTCAGTAACTGCCCCTTTGTTTCTCACCAAGGCTGACTGGTTCTCTTATCCCACTGACTGCTGGTAGTTGACCTGCTGAATTATCTGTCTACTAGGAGAGACTTTGTTCTTATTGTGCAACACTTCCTTAAATTGAGGTTACACCTAATGTAATTATTCTTGAAGCATTACATTAAAATTTCCTAAGTAAGGTAGAACAATAACTTGTCAACAAATGCAGGAAAGGGGACCTGGCTACCAACATGAAAACAGCTGTGCAAAGAATGTGCCATTGGCCTCCCTGGAGAATCAAAGTTGTTAAACTCCACCTCATATTATTTTCATTCACTCTCTAGCTTTCTGGTTGATTTTGTAGGTGAGCTGCCTGCAGTAAGTGCTGATAAATGTTTCATTGCATCTCTGTTCTTTTGGAGATATTCCCAGGTTTTCCTGTTTATTGTGTTACAGAGAATAAATAATAGATAATCTAGAACACTTTGCTTCAGTAAACACAAGTTTGGTAGGGGTATTCCGTACTGAGGCTAAGAAAATTGCTTTCCTTGTGACTGTTTCAGTGTTGTTAAGGTACATTCTTGACTCCCTGTGCAGATAGGAGCTCTGCATGTACAGATTCAGAAGAAGGAAAGGTAGAACTCTGTTGTAATTTGCTATAACGCTAATTTCTGTAAATAGCTGAGCTATTACAGTGCACCCTTTTTCCTGTTCTAGGGGGATTATGTGCACAAGTCTGTGTTTATCATCTTTTTCCAAGGCGACCAGCTGAAGAACAGAGTCAAGAAGATATGTGAAGGGTATGAAAGTCTTACAGCTGGGCAGCTCTCAAATATTTGAAACACATTGATATGACTTAATATTGATATTTTTCAACTCCTTATTTCACAATGACTATAGGAGTACATATTTTGACAGCAAATAAAACATACCATAAGTAGTTGAAACACATTTTACGCTTAAACTAGCTGCTCCCCAAGCCTGTAATGTTCAAAGTAGGTGACTGCTTTGCTAGAGAATGCCTAAAAACAAGGGAGTTCAAGTGTTGAACTGTCAGACAGACCTAGTGGGATGTCAGTGGGTGCTATTCTCACAGGGGAGATCAACAGTGACTGCTTCTAGCAGCAGCTGCGTTGTCATGATAGCAGCGCCCTGAACTGGGGTGGCTAATCAACGTTGTGACAGTGCCCGTGGGACACTGTCAGTACAGGGAACAGAGGATTTCCTCCCACTTCCATTTTCTTAAGCAGTCAGCTTCTGGTTTGGACTAAAGCAAACTTCTGTACCACTTGATTTAGAGAGTGAAACTGCTTGGCAGTCTTTGCTGATCAGAAACTTCTCTTAAGGTGCTGCTTGCTTTATTTCTGTGTTCAGGCTCAGCCATCTATCTTCCTGACTGATTTATCTTTCCATCTTTGTTACTAATGTGGCTTGCATGTCTTCCAGATTCCGTGCCTCCCTCTACCCATGCCCAGAAACACCGCAGGAGCGGAAGGAAATGGCTTCTGGTGTCAATACCAGAATTGATGATCTTCAGATGGTAAAATAACTGGAGTCAATGCCCTTTTTTCTTTAATAATATAGTTGAAAACTTCTTTGGATCCTATTAAAACAGGAGAATTTTTGGCCCTATTAGATGACAGTATTTTCAGCTCCAGGTAGCTTGAGACCAGCAGCTCAGCAGTGCTAGAAAGGTGTTTGGAGACTGTCTGCTCTGTTGTTTTCTTTGTTGGGGTTTAGGGTGGTGGGGTGGTTTGATCGTTCTGGAGGGCTGAGCAGTTAATTATATACACGTAAGTAGAGCATCGACAGAGAACTGCATGCCAGGGAGCAGAGACATATATGCATGTGTAAGGACATACCGTGTTTTCCAACTCTGAAAGCGTGCTTGTATAATTGCCTGTTTCATGTGCAAGAACTTTGAAAACATTTAAACTTATTTCCAAGTTGAGATAACAATGCTAACTTTAACGTAGCTGTTCTTTTCTCTGCCTGTCTTCGTATTTTCATGTTGTGCTGTCCTGAAGAGCTTCTGCTTTACATCTAATCTCTTGTGCAGCAGCCTGAGTGTTGGTAAAAAATAATCAGCACACAAACCTACTGGGTGCCAGCTCTGAAATATTTGATGCTTGCTTCAAGGAAGAAAGGCAGTATGTTATAATGCAGAAGAATTTAAGGGATTTGAGATGGAAAAATAAGAAAAGGTTTAGAAACTAAAAAGAAAAACAGTTGAATTTCGACTGCTTATTTTATACAGAAACTGTCTCAAGCTGGGAGTTGTGTAGTGCAGCTGTTTAGTAATTTTAAAGTAGACAAGAACTCAAAAGCAATTTAACTAGTAGGATTCAAAGCTGCATGTGCCCTGTGTCCTAACTTTCCCTTGAGTCTAAGACTTTCCAGTCTAGAAATCTGACTTGGCATGAGTTAGATATGTTCCAGATGGAAAACACCCTCAGTGGAAAACACTTTCTCCTTTTCCCTCCAGTAAAAAAGTCTTTCATTGTAATCTTTGTGTGTTTTCTTAAGGCAATGTACACCTCATTTGTAGAACTCTTCTCTGCTCTTTTAACCTGGGTGGAGGGAAAAAATGTTCTCTGTGATCTCTGAGCAGTTTATTGTTTGAAATACCCACTGACCTTGGAGTTGGAGGAGAAAAGTGGTCAAAAAGTACCCCTGGAAAGAAGCTTTAAAACCTTTAGCAGAACTAATTAATATGGAGACTAAAGCATATATTGCCACATGCCTGCAGTCTTGTGCGTGGGGTGGGGGAGAGGGCTCGTCCACCCATCGTCTGGTGGGCAAGGCTTGTCTTGCTGGTCAGCCCGATTTCACTGTGCGCTTCTGTAGGCTGCGAGTTTTGGCCAATGATTGTGCCTCATCTTTATCCTACTTCTCTATGAAAGGTGCTGAACCAAACAGAGGATCATCGCCAAAGGGTTTTGCAGGCAGCTGCTAAAAATATCCGTGTCTGGTTCATCAAAGTACGCAAGATGAAGGCCATCTACCATACCCTGAATCTGTGCAATATCGATGTGACACAGAAGTGCTTGATTGCTGAAGTCTGGTGTCCTGTGGCTGACCTCGATTCTATCCAGTTTGCTCTCAGGAGAGGCACTGTGAGTAACTGCTGTACTGCTCCCGTCTGCTGCCATTCTAGCAGACTAGCCGCTGTCGGCAAACGCAGCGTGGATTAATTGATTTTTCCAATTTGCGAGTCTCTGAAATCCATCCCCTTGGGCTGTTTGAATCAGTCCTCACAGAGGACAGTGTATCTGTAAGCCATGATTCCTGTATGTTAAATAGACTTCGTAACAAATATACGACATTGTCTAAAGCTTTAAGTTCAGGAAAATGCTGTCATGGTAACGCATTTTCCTATGTTTGAGCCCTTCGGTCCATTTAGTTAACCTGGCTGTGCTCTGTAGTCCTGCTGTCTGGGTAAATGGTGGAACTTACTGAAAGGTGCTATCCAGGGCTTTAGTAAGCTCGCCCTCTCCTCAGATACACAAATAATAGAGTTGGGGGTCTTGGAGCCCTTCTGTTTGCCTTTTTTTTCTTTTTTTTTTTTTTAAAAAAAAACTAAACAAAAAAACCTAAACACAAAACCTCTTGCATGAGTTTTCTTGGCTGTCCTAATCAAGTGATGTTCATGCTTTCTGCAAGTGCTTCTCCTTCCGCTGTACAAAGCGGAGAGCAGTGGGAACTTGGCAACCTTCCTCAGCTGCTCAAGTATATTTCTCATCGTGCAAGCACACTAAAAAATGCAAGCTTGTAGTTTTCCAAATGCTAATGAGAAAGTAGTGTTTTACTCTGTCCTCTAGTGCTCTGAGGATGGGTTTTCTCATCTTCCTTTTTTTTCCTTTTGTTTTAAACAGGAGCACAGCGGATCCACTGTCCCATCTATTTTAAACAGGATGCAAACCAATCAGACCCCACCAACATACAACAAAACTAATAAGTTTACTTCTGGCTTTCAAAACATTGTTGATGCTTATGGCATCGGAACATATCGGGAGATAAATCCAGGTAAATTCATACTTATACAAGTCCCAGACATCTATCTCAGTTTTTAGTCATGGTGTTTTTCTGTATTGTCTGTCCTGTGTGAAAATTTCAAATAGAGTACTTCACACCTTTCAGAAGCAGAGGAGAAGCTTGGGAATTATGTTGCTAAATTGCATAAATTGTACTGTGGTAAATCTGGGCTTACTCAAATACGGTGCACTAGGAGTGTCATCTTTTCTCTTACAGCACCGTATACGATCATTACCTTCCCATTTCTGTTTGCTGTGATGTTTGGAGACTTTGGCCACGGAATCCTGATGTCTCTGATTGCTGTCTGGATGGTGTTTAGGGAAAGTCGTATTCTGTCACAGAAGAGTGACAATGAGGTAAGAGAGTTGCAGCTTGGTTTACTCGCATCCTTCCCCCTTGAGCTGACAATGCGCGTTACTCCTTACTTTTGAAACTTGTGAAGCACACAGACCGGGAAGCTTGTAGACCACAGACTGAGTAGCGTAATTTCATAATAGTAGTGAGTTCCATTTGGTTTTCCTTTCAGATATTTGTAGGAAATTATTCCTTTCAGTTATTTGAAGGAAATTGCTTATCAAGTGTAGTAGATAAGCTGTTGTAAACAGATCACCCCAAACTTGGTTGGATCATAAAGGGGTTCAGTCACTGCAAAACTCCTAATTTCTTATGCGTGTGTCATATCTCCAAGATTCTTCCTGTTTGCGGATCAAGGTGGGTTTTGCTTGCTCAGGGCTTAGGTTGACAGGAGGTGAACCAGAGTTAAGATACACTGGCAGAGCATGGAGAAAGCTGAGCGGGGTCTGCACTGCCCAGTTCCAAACTAGTGCTGCCAGCTGGGGCTTGCATCAGTGCATGGAGTGCGATTTATCCTCTTCAGCTAATCCCAGATCCTCTGTGGACAGTCACGCAGCCTGTTTATCCTCTGTATTCTGATGCTGTTCTGCAGTGCTACCTCTTGGAGCCCTAATCCCTGCCGTGGGGAAATAGAGACTTGGGGCTTTTAGTCCATATGGCCGATTATTGTTTGTCCTGCAACTGAGTGATTCTATTGTTTTGTCTTTGTGAGAGACCATCCTTGTTCTCATGGACTTTCTTTGTTCCTTTTTGTTTCTGTTTGTGTATACTAGATGTTCAACATGGTTTTCAGTGGTCGATACATCATTCTGCTGATGGGACTGTTCTCCACTTACACAGGCCTCATCTACAATGACTGCTTCTCCAAGTCTCTCAATATGTTCGGTTCATCATGGAGCGTCCGGCCAATGTTCTCAAAAGGCAATTGGTCGTGAGTAAATAGTTGGTAACTAGACAAAGAGTGACAGTGATGAGCAGGTGACTTATCTTTCCCCATTGTACTCCCAACTCAGGAAAATAAAAACTTCTGAACTCCACCTCAGGTAGAATTGGAAGAGGGGTGTAAATGTGGTATCTATCAAGTTTCAAATAGCAGCTTTTTTTTTTTTTTTTTCCAGAAAACTTGTAAAGATGCCTTTTGGCACCTTTCTCCTCATAGACATAGCGAGATTCCTGTCCCCTGCATTTTTTTTTTTCCCCTTGTGACACTGAGTAACAGGTCAAAAAACAGGTTTATTATTCATTTGAGAAAGTCTTTAGGACCATGCAGGAACCTTAGTTCTCTCAATTTGAGATATTTCTTGCTCTCGCAAGGGAAGAATGTTGTTAGTTTTTACAGAAAGAGGACAGCATTGCTTGTGTTAATGTTTGTATAATCTACTTATACCCAAACAGAGATGCCTTGCTTGAGACTACTCCTCTGCTTCAGCTGAACCCTGCTATTCCAGGGGTGTTCGGTGGACCCTACCCCTTCGGCATTGACCCAGTAAGGACTCTTCCTTCCTTTGCTGTCCGTTAAGAACGTCCTCTGTGTCAACAGAAAGAAAAGTGCCTGTCCAGTTCACTGTGAAAGATTCCCACAGCTCAGCCATTCCTTTAGCAAACTCTTTATCAATGTTGGAAACAATAAAATTAATTCAGTTCCTATGAGACACTGGATTCAGGATAGAGAGACTTGTTCTCAGGTGTGCTACAGGCTTCTTTCTCACCCTTTCTAACCTGCAGGGTTTTAATCAAATCTGGTTAGATTTGCAAATTGCTTTATGAAGTTACTTTTTTACCTTGGGGAAAGTTACTTATCTCTTTTTTTTCAGTCAGTCTTGGCAATGTGAGTTTCCAAGTAACCCTGTCATTTTGTATCTGCCTCCATCAATAACACTGCTCCTAACACTGCTTGGAATGTTTGATACAAAGCTTGCCTGTGTTCCATACTAAAGAGGAAGTGCAGAAAATCAGAACTACGTGTAATTGTTCATTTAAATGGATAATCATATTTCTTTTCTGTCAAGGATACAGCCCCCTTTTTCCTGCAACTTTTGCCTACCATAAAAACAAGTGAGGTTTGATTCCTGCTCTGGTGGTAGGATCAGTTGCTGTAAGACAGTGTTCCTGGCAGAAAAGGTTGTCCACTCATTTCCCCAAAAGATATCCGTGTGACAAACACATATTTAAAAAAACCTGCTCTTACAGCCTAATGCTTCCTGGATGGTTAATACTGTTTAGCTTAAAGTGAACATTTTCATTCTCCTCTGTTTTTCATTTACTCAGTGTTTGGCTGACTTGGTGTTGTTTTTCACAGATTTGGAATATTGCCAGCAATAAGCTGGCCTTCCTCAATTCATTTAAGATGAAAATGTCTGTGATTCTTGGCATTATCCACATGCTCTTTGGTGTCACATTGAGTCTTCTCAACCATATGTAAGTGCTTTGCTCTGTTTTTCTCATGGGGGGGGGAAGCGTCTTGGGGTGTAACGTGTGTAAGAGTTTAAGATGCAGGAGCCTATCAGACTTTAACCTTCTGATCGAAGGGTGCAATACAGTTGTTTCTGTCTGCGTATGTAGAGCTGTGCATGTCAAGTAGTTGCTGTGTTTAAGTCCCAGCTACTGCTGAAAAACCGAGCCCCTGCAGTGTTGTTCCAAAGATGTTCTTCACACTCTCATTAAAAGTTTTTGCCCTACGCATGCCTAATGCTAACCAAATATTAAACTCTCCTTTTTTTTTTTTTCCCCCTAGCTATTTTAAGAAGCCACTGAACATATACCTTGGATTTATTCCAGAAATGATTTTCATGTCATCACTGTTTGGATACCTTGTTATTCTCATTTTCTACAAATGGACAGCCTATGATGCTCACACGTCAAAGGATGCACCAAGCCTTTTAATACATTTTATCAACATGTTTCTGTTCTCCTATGGTGATACCAGCAATAAGATGCTTTATAAAGGGCAGGTGCGTGCTCTTGCTAGAATAAGATCAGGAATGCTTCCTGATATTAGAGTGTTTCATTGACCTTGAAAACATCTTTTTCTGTCTGGTAGAGGAAACATGGCATCATTTCCGAAGGCTGACACTATGTGATGTTGAAGGAAGGAATAATCCTTATACCGGGAATTTATCAGTCTGAACATAGGTCAATTGCGGCTCCAGAACATTTGAATCCAGACTAGTTGTGGAAAGTGATTAGGAATATTGTCCTGCATCTGCGATGTGGTGCCTTTAAGCTTAGCTAAGATGCTAACGCCATTTCCTCCCAGCGTTATCAGGCATCTGCCAAATTCTCATTCCCTGCAGAATCTTTTGGATTTTTCCCTAATCTAAACCAGCATCAGCATTACATGCTGTGTGCAGTCTGACAGGGCATGAAGTACAGCACATCTTGCTGTTCCCGGAAGAGAGAGATAGCGAAGCGTCCACATACTCTGGAAAATCAGTCATTCAGTGTTGCATAAGACCTCGTGCTAGGTTTTGTGGGTTTGCTTGAGCACAGACTGCCACATCTGAGACTTGTTTCTTTTACAGAAAGGGCTCCAGTGTTTCCTTGTGGTGGTGGCGTTACTGTGTGTGCCATGGATGCTGGTAGCTAAACCCCTGGTCCTTCGCCATCAGTATTTGAGGAGAAAGCACTTGGTGGGTGACTACCTCTTATATTTTCAATATGAAAACTAATTATGATTGAAAAGCTATGTTCTCCATCTTGATCTTGGATACGTAGGTTCACACTGCGTTGTGACCTGTAAAACATTTTTGCACGTTGCTAGGCATAAAGGCAGGTGGGTTTTACTGGAGACAAAGTATTGTCTGCCTGCTGCTCAGATCTGGATCTAGCATTAAACCTGCTTTTAAAAACCCTTCATGTTGGTGATGGTAAAACCAATGCATTTGGCTTGGGCTTTGTCAGCTGGTTTAGGAACACTGTCTTACTGGTTGCTGGATGCACTTTGGTGCCTTCGCTAGGCTGACAGTGTAAAAGGAGAGATGTAAGCTTAATTGGCTAGCAGACTTACAGCTACCTTTGTTAATGCAGGTTGGATGGTAAAAAATAACCAAGGGAAAAAAATAGACTTGCGCAGTCATTGTGTGAGAGGTTGTCTTCTGGGGTACTCTCTAGGTTTCCAACAGTACTGTAGAGTATCTTTATGTAAGATGCAGGAACCTGGCACACGTGCACTGAGGATACTTGAAAATTCTCCCTGCATGTATGGCAGACAGCTTTTAGGATGTTAAGTGAGTCAAAGATCAGTTCCGTTAAAGATACTCCCTCTCCCTTCTCTGACCATCTTTCATCCTCCCATGTCCCCTCCATTCGTCTCCCCTTCTCTTTTTGTTTTCTTCCTCCTCCCTTTCTTTTCTTCCATTCACTATCAGGAAGGGCAGCCCGTGGAGGCCCAAGTCAGCACAGTCCCGAACGAGCAGGCACTAGAGGCAGCAGCGGCTGCAACAGTGAGTGGATTTAAAAATCACCTGATGGATTTAAAGATGGGAGCTGGCTTTCTATCTAATTATCAAGAGAGCATGGAATGTATCTGAATTTCATAAGCGAATGACAACTGCACCTTTAGGGTGAAAAACACTTTCTCTTGGAAAGAGCAAAGTTCAGCAAAATTGATACATTCTGGAAGAACTACCAGGCTGAAGGATAATAGTTATGTGTGCACAGAATGCAGCGACACTTCTTTGCAGGAGTGCTGCTGAAATCAAAACCTGCAGAGCAGCACAAGAATACCTTGCTACCACAGCCCCCCAGGTTAAGTTCCCCTTTTTTCCTTTTCTTGCATATTTGTTTAAGATAGATGAGGATTCTTCTCAGGGAAGCATTTCTGTTTGCATTATGTGTTCCCAAACATCATGTTTATGTGATGGCCTCCCAACAACTTCATATCAGTGATTACTGGAGTTCTGACACCTGGGCCCCTGGAGACACTTTTACTTGAAACTATTATAAAATGGTTGTGCACAAATAAGCCTCTCAGTAGCAGTTGTTTCTCCTTATTTGTGTCTAAACCTGTGGACAGCCCTTCACTGCCAAAGCTTTCTGGCAGAGTGAAGATCGCAGCAGTTCCCAGGTCCCTTCCCCAGTACTGCGTATTTCAACTCGGTTTCAGTTGTGAATGCTGCCTGTCCGACTGGGAAGCGTGAACCTCGCCGCCTGTGTGAAGCCCGTTGCCTTTGCCGTGTGGAGTGCACGCTCTGAGGCATGTTGTAGCTGTTGGCCGGTGTTTCTGTCGTGACATTTTAAGTAGCCTCACAGAAATGTCAGAAATGAAAATGAATCTTTTGTGCATAATCCATCCAGCGTATTAAGTGTATCTCAATACAAGAAGCTGTGAGGGAAGGTCTTTGTATGAGGTCTGGTTAGAAGTATAAAGTAAACAATTAGAGCTTCTGGAGCCATGTTTAGATTGGATAGTTTACAGAGAAGGGATACAAGTTGAGTGCGAGGGAAAAGCTGCAAAAGTGCAAATTCACACAGGCTAGGAATACATACATAGAGTACTGACACTAGTTATCAGTAACTTGTAATGTTTCAAAGATGCTGAAAATCCTAATAAAAACATTGTCTTGTATATGTATTTTTTCTTTCTCTGTTTTCAGAGCGTAAATGGCTACCTAATTTGTTTTTAAAAACCTGACAAAATCTTTAATCCACATCTGGCATTTTGGGCAAATCTATAGTTCAGCCTAAAATAAAAGTAGGCTTCTGAGAACAAATCAGTTAAAAGAACATCGAGGAGCTGTTCCACTGGTATGCCAGAGCGATGAGCTGTGAAAGTGGACAGGTCATGGGCTCTAAAGCCACTTTGGTTTGCATAGTCCTCCCAAAACTTCTGAAGTCTTAATGTGTTGAGTTAGCCCGCCGCGTTCCGTGTCTCAGAGGACCCCAGTACAGTGCTAAAGCTGCGTGCAGGGCTTTTCTTTGTTTGTGGCATTCCAGTTTGCCTCTCTAGGTGGGTCAGATGCACAGGTCTCAATTTATAGTCCCTCAGATCAGCCATGAGCATTTTCTGTCTTTGGAGCACCTGGAGGGAGATAGAAATCCTGCTGTACAGCGCTCAGAGCGGCTCGCTGACAGGAGTCCAGAGATAGTGATGTGCAGGTTACTTTCACTGTCCAATATGCATTTATGATGGATAAAGCTCTGCTTGAGGGCACTGTCAGATGATCAGCAGGCTTGTGCATCCTTTCTCAGTGGCAGGGCGGTATGGAGGAGATGCCGTGATGTGCAGTGATTGCAGTTGTCAAGCGGGGGGAACTCCTGTCTATTTTGAAGTTTTTCAACTCAGTTTGTGGATTATTCTTTTCTATTTGGAGTGCAGTGGAGTTACGGCTGAGGGTCAGACGTTGAATGTCAGAGCAAACGTCTATAAGAGGGACTGTTTGCACAAGGTAGAATTTCCAAGTAAGGGGAAGTCTGATTTCCCGTGTGTGGCGTTCGCGTGCCTGGCGCCGGTGGGGAGCAAGTGCGTGTGTGTATGTTGGTGTCAGCCCCTTCTGCGTTGAGCTGCCGCTGTGTGACTTGTTTCATTTACCCCAGCAGTGGTGTTTCTGTGCTTGTCCAACAGCTGCTGGGCAAAACGTTGGTCTGTTGCACGTCAGTGCCAGCAATGTCCTCTTGAGCCATGTGCCTTTTATTTTACTTAGGGTTGCAATTACTTCATAGAAATGCATCAATTTTTCATTCAGACAGACTTTTTTTCCCTAGCCCTAGCAGGAATCAGCATCTTTCCCATCCAAGCGAGGAAATAGAATTGTCCAGCTGGCTTAACCTGGGCCTTAATACTTAATATTTTGTTTTCTTCTGTGAGCTGCTGCTGCAGGTGGAGTCATAAAAAAACACGTGCTCTTGCAGTAAAACACAAACAACACTTTGCTCTTTCTTTTTTTGCATGTGTTAGGGAACGCACAACTTTGGTGGGATCCGGGTGGGCAATGGACCAACTGAGGAGGACGCTGAGATCATTCAACATGACCAATTATCTACCCACTCCGAGGAGGGGGAAGAGGTAAGCACCTACCGTCCTCCCTGTCGGGTAACGCGCTTGGTCAGCAGCACGCACTAGCTTTTTTCTGTATTTACTGATTTCCAAGCTGTTTAAAACTAAATAGCAATGTGTTCAATGAAGTATTTTCATTGCAGTTTTCATACAGACTATCTCTTGGTCATTCCCAGGACTCCAGAAAAAGCAGTATCATTTGCATATAAAGGGAAAGGTGGCTCTGGCCTCATTACAAAGAACCGTCACCTTAAGGGCTACACAGTGAGAGTTGTGCGGTGCTCCCAGGTGGCACGTGCAGCTCACGCTGTGGCTGAAGTGCAGTGCCTTTGCGCTGCCTGCTCCTCCAGCGTCAGCCAAAATCCAAGGGCTGTATTTCTGCAGCAGTGAAATCTTGGTTATATATTCATTTCGACTGTTGGGGGTAATATTGATTGCTTTGCCTTACCTTTGGTAGAGAAGGAAAAGGAGTCAAACTTGCATAGTTTGGGAGTGTTCTGATGCCTCTTAACAATTCTGCAGCAGCGTCTTGCCTCTGTAGTGCATGTGACATGTTACAGCTTTACTCTGTCATGTGTAGGAGGGAATTATTGAATGTGTTCATGATTAATGTTGTGATCGAGACACCACACTAAATGTAAACTTATGTTTTCAAGCCTACAGAGGATGAGGTGGTAAGACTACAGCCAGCTTTGCGTTCACGTGTATCTGGATCATTTCCCATTGGTGTAAAGCACATGCTGAATTCAACATCTTATGTCGTGACATCTCGTTTCCCAAAAGATCCAGCTATTTACATGTTACAGGCCATTTTTAATTCTTCATACATACATGCCCATCAACAGACCTTTAATTACTTCATCTATAGAGCTTGTTTGTCTTATCCCCTGTCTGCAGATCTCTCTTGGTTTACCTGGAAAGCTGTTAAGCTGGAAGCCTGAAACTGAAAAGTTTTTGCTTTTAAACTTCTGAAAAAGTCTCGTTTGCCTTATGTTGTGTCTTTGGTAATTCTGCACTGCAACAAACTGTTTAAAGATTTATTTTTTTCCCAAACTGTCTGCCGTTTTAAGGATGATACTAGTTGTTGCCAGTCAGCAAATACAGAAAAACCAGTCCAGTTTCATACAGTTCAACAACTTAACTAACCAATATCTTTCTGTAAAAGAGATCTGTTTTGAGAAACTGTTCATTGATAAACACTTGTAACAAGTATAAGTATTAAAGAAATGGTTTTTTTAGGAATACTCATGCAGGATTGATTGTAGGTAGCACTATCAGGTAACCAATTTTATTACAAAAAATATAAACGCCAGGAAATTAGAGTAGCTTCACAACAGTGGTGCTGTTGTAAATTGTGCTGAAAGTGGTTTTGCTTTGAGAAATATTATGCATAGGCCCCTCTAGAATTGAGGGGGCGCACGGAAACAGTGTGCTGGTGTACCTGCTAATTCTGTGTGTCACTAAACCCGTGGAAAATGTGTGAAAGTACAAATACTGTGCTAGAGCAATCCTGCAGATTCTCCCACTCCCTAGCATAGTGGTAGCTCTCTCCAGAAGTTGCACATGGCTGTAAATCTTCATTGTTTGAATATTTATCACATTCCATTTACTGCACACTGATCTGCCATGCGTGCTGGGAGGTGGGACTGTTCACTGGGGCAGGCTTTATTAAAGAACTTCGCAGTTCACATTCTGTGGAGAAAGAATTAGGCTTTTGACAGCTAATTTAACTTAATTGCTTGAAATATTTATTGCCCTGGATATACTAGGGGAGAAATAAGAATATAAATAGCTTTCTGTGCGTGCTTAGAGCATTAGTCACTTGATGTATTTAAAACATCATGTTCACTTAAGTATGAGCAGTTTCTGAAGCATGGATTAAGTCCAAAACGTAGGGAATGCTTTCCCAAGCTGCAAAATAAGAAATCGTCCTACATGGCAGACTTCTTTATAAGTGCTTCTTTTATTACTTCAGAAAATTACCGAGACACAGAGACTTTGCCAGTAAATGGTGCACAGATGTGACTTTTTCAAGATTACTTTGTGCATTATTTTTGCTTTCAAAAAGGGCAAGTTCGTATCTTGCAAAATGCCCTTGTTGATCCTGTAGCAAAGGTACATACACAGTATCGACTTAGAATACTGTCTCCTTTTCTGTAGTGGTACACCCAATTTACTGGTGAAATCATATGAATACCATCTTGTTGCTGAACAGTCTTTTCCTGGCTAAGTCCATGGCTGAATTTGAAATACCTTACTTTGATACGCTAGAATGTGAAAACAATAATATTCAAGATGCAGCAGTGAACTATGGTTCTACAAAACCTAGCAAGACAAGAGAATTAATTTTTCATTTATAAAACTGACACGCTAAACCAGGAGAAGACAGTATCAGTGTCTAACTTCAAACACGGTGTCCTTGGTAATAGCACCAGGTAGTGTGCTCGTTTTCCCCATCGGCCAACCCTTACAGCTTGCGGGGCTCGCAGCTCTCTTCATTTTCTGTGTTCTCTTTGCAGTTCGACTTTGGGGATACTGTGGTGTACCAGGCTATCCACACCATTGAGTATTGCCTGGGGTGCATTTCAAACACTGCGTCCTACTTGAGGCTCTGGGCTCTCAGCTTAGCCCATGCACGTGAGTATTCCTCAGGGAACGGAGCTTTGGATCCGTGTCTCAGATGCCCCTGGGCAGGCGGTAGGTGAAAGGCAGGGATGCAAGTAGTCTCCCCGGAGCTCAGCTGTCAAGCACCGCTGGAGGAGGACCGAGTGTGTGTGCATTAATTGGGACTGACTAGGTCTAAACACCAGTGTCTACTGGCATAGTGCTCTGCTAAAGCCTGTCTGGATCTAGAAGGGAGGGATGGAGTTGAAAGCACTGAATAAAGCAAAGAGCTGCTGCTCGAGGCCTCTGCCCGGCAGTGTGTGCGGCAGTTGGAGGCAATGTCCTGACGCACTTGGCTGCAAAAGCTGTTGTCCCTCTTAAGTTTCCCACCTCGTTACAGTGGGAGTTTGCTTGACCATAGTTTTTGCTTTGTAGGTAAACTGTAACAACCCTCCATTCTTCCTGAATGCTCTGAAACGAGCCCTCTTCTCCCCTTTCTCCTGGCAGAGCTCTCGGAGGTGCTCTGGACCATGGTCATCCACATTGGCCTCAGCGTGAGGAGTCTGGGTGGAGGCTTTGGCCTCTTCTTCATATTTGCTGCTTTCGCTACCCTGACAGTAGCAATTCTCCTGGTCATGGAGGGGCTGTCTGCTTTTCTCCATGCTCTTCGCTTGCACTGGTGAGTTACTGGAACGTGCAGAAATGTCCTGCTCTTCATAGCATGAAAATTGATGTCACCTGGACTATGCAGAAATGCCATCTTCTAGGAAATTGTGTTGACCCTTACAGAGGAAAGCTAAGGCTGTAAAATTGGGGTAGTGGATAGTATTGAGCCAGGATCAGCAATGTTCAGAAGTGCTGGAGTACCACCAATCCACCTGAACATCTACATGTCCTACAGCAGATGTGCTCTGACGACAGAAAGTCTTTAAAAGGGTCAGAGGTTTCAGTCTCATTTCTAGTGATACACCACTGATTGTATGCGTAAATGTTGCTTCGAAGTTGTGGAGAGTAACTAACTGATCTCTGCTTAACAATAAATTAGACTACAGCTCTGTGAACAGTGGGATGGGAAGGCTGTGCTAGAGGGATGAGCGTGCTCCTGGCTTTCAGGAGGACTTTTTTTGTTCTGTCTTCTGGTCTGTTGCCTGGTTCTAATGTTTGTTTTCCTTGGTGTGCAGTAGCTACTGACTGCAGTAGCGTTGAACACTGCATTGAACAGGAACAGCTTTGCCTGCGTGCCCTTTGGGGTGCTGTGGAATAGTAGCTATTTCTTGTTGGTCTTGTTTATTGGCCAATGCTTTTGTAGCCCTTTTCCCGTGATTCTTAAGCCCCTGTGTATGCAGACAGTCAGTAAGCAAGAAGGAATTACTCACCAGAACGCTCATCGCTTTCTCTGCACCCAAGCACGGAAAGTATGCAAGAGCTTTCTCTAATCTGTGTTTAAATGCGCTCATTGTTCCACTTCAGATTCTCTGGTTAGTGCACTGGAGGGATCAAAGGAGCCATGTGGGAATGAGCTTTGCTCGCCTAGGGTTCTCTTCAGCCTAGAGTGTAGGAGAGTGTGTCTGTGCCTCTGTAGAGTCCAGCTCGTGCCATCTCCTAAGGCATCTTCTTTCCTGGTAGGTCGGGAGAACAAACTGAAGTCCCATGAAGTTCACAAGGAATATTCTGTCCTGCTTAAATGGGAGGAAAAGGTTGTGAGCACTTTTTAAAAGTAGTTCTGTAAGTGAAAAAGGAAGCCAGGGCCTTAAAAAAAAAAAAAAAAAAAAAAAAAAAGAAAGAAACCCCGCATTTTTTGCACTTCTCCCTTGCTTCTGGGGAAGGAAAACTCTGTCCTTTAGCCCTTTCCATTGGCAGCCTGCGGGGTGCAGACTGGAGCATCCCGGAGTGCCTGGGCCTGTGTAGCTCAGGCTTCACCCAGAGATTCGGAGGTGTAGCCATCTTGTGCTGAGAGAGCCTGGGGGGGCCGCTGCTGCAAATGGCTGCGGGATGGTGCTTCTGTTTTTCCTGGCATCCAGCCTAGAAATCTTCATACCAGTCACTTGAGAACTTCTTGCTGACTGGCTGGTGTTTCCTCATCCTCGTCCCGCGGTCACTGTACTACACCATTGCGTTAGTGTCAGCGAGCGAGCTCTGCGAACCCTGCCAGGCATTACTGCTAGCAGCAGCCCGAGAAGAGCAGAGAGTACGCAGTGCTCGAGCTCCGTGTGTGGTGTTTCTGTTCTGCAGTTGCCTGTGAATTAGTGGATTTTCAAAGTCTGCTTTCTCTGGGCTGCAGTGCTGCATGGCACATTTCTGAACAATAGCAGATGAACAATTCTGAACACCTTTTTTTCTTGGCATGCTCTGTGTTTTCTTTTTTACTCAAAGGGATGGGCTAAGATAAGAAAGCGTATTTTTTCTGGAGATACCTCTTAATAATCACAAACCGTACGTACAGAAACCACTCACAGAGCACCTGGAACGAGTGTGGACTGGAGGTGGCAGTTCAGCCAAGAGGTGGCTTTTCACATTGCCAGGCTGTCGCTAAAGGGCGATTAAAAAACCTGTCTGGAAATGTGTCATGGGAAGATGCGTGTCACTGAAATGGCGAGCAGAGAAACCCAGCTGGGCAATTGCAGTAAGCACACAGACCGCTGCCGCCTTGCAGACCAGTGCAGGGCACTTGCTGGGGAGCTGCAGAACTGAAGCTCGTAACAGTCGTGTTTTCCCTAAACATATTTTTCAAACTTGTAAAACTTCAATATACATTCCCTAAGAGAAAAATCTGTTCAAGCTTAGAGCCTGAAAAGCAGGTTTGAGGCAGTATTTCGGCCTGGAAGTAATCTGCTGGAATTATTTTGGGTTTGTTGGATTTTTTTGTTATCGCAGTTGGAGAGGAAGGCACCTGCAGTTGTTCAAAAGAACATACTGTTAACATTCCTTTTTGCTTTTGAACACGAAATCAGGATGTTTCCAATGGTAGGTGTTCCTTTTTTAGAAAGATGGGGCGGGGGGGGGGGGGGGGGGGGGGGGTCAAATACAGCTGGCCTGGGAGGAGCAGATGGGATTTTCTGGCTGTGGGAGAAGAATCACCTATCAAGAATTCTGAAGGTGTGGGTGGTTCAGCCTTCCTGGAAAGGAGGAGGAATTTAGCATGTGTCTGACTGGTGGAGGGGGGGGAAGCACAGATTGTTCCGTGTGCTCTGCCTATCAGTCCCAAATGAGGACGACTTATTTTGTGCTTTTTCAGAAAGCACGCATTCTTTCAGCAGGCTGGGTTGTTCTGGGGTGGAGGAAGCACTCCGAGTGCTGCCAAGATCGCGGGCGTGTGTAGCGGAGGTCTGCTGGAGCGCGGTAGCTGTCTGAGCTGTGCCCCACACGGTGCTGTTAACTCCTTTTACTGTAACGTCACTATTCTGAAGTATTTCACATTTGTGTTAGTTTTTTGGTAATGTAGTTTGACGTGAATGTTTAGATTAAAGTAGCTTGCCTTTCTTTAAGCTAGTCAGGTGTTCTAATGTGAGCAAACACAGGCTTTGCCCAAAAGGAGAAGACTGTAACTGGATTCAAAGGGTCCTAACATCATGGGTTGATGCGGGAATATGGTTTCAATGGAGCTGTTTTCTTGTGTAAAGCAGAATTTTAGGCTCAGTGTTAGGCCTGATTTGGAACTGGAAGCTTTTCTCCCCAGAATACATCCCAAAACCAGGCCACAGCTGGAAGGAATGGATAGCAGTAGGCATAATACAAAGCAAATAAGGTTAATTCAGAGCAGCGAAGAGTGGGGTTTGTATTGCTCTGCAGGAGAGAGGTTGATGCTAAATGAGCATCGTGATGTAGGGGGTTCAGCTCCGGAGTTTGGAGCTGTCAAACCATGTTGTTCAGACCTTGGTCTGGTTACCCAAGTGTCTCTCAGCCACCCTCCCACCCCTCAGCCCATGTCCATCGGTGTGGAGAGTGTGAGTCCCGGCCACGCGTGAGTGTAGGTTTGGCAAACACAGATCCGTTGTCACCTGCTCTCGCTAAAGGTTTCGGGCTGTTCTCTCCCTCCCGTGTGCGGCTGCAGCCTCCCTGGCAGGTGTGTGCACTGCATCGGGGCCCTACTTGAGACAGATATTTATGTGATTTTCCTTTATTGTGGGTTGCTGGTGCTGTTGACTGCTGGTCCATAAACATCGCCGGGGTGAGCTCAGCCCGTCAGAGGCAGTGAGACGGAGCCGCAGCGGTGCTCTCAGCCGTGCAGCGCTGGGGGTAGCTGAAGGCAAGGAGCTGACGCGACGTCTGTTTTGTTCTGAGTGGCAAAGTTGGAGTGCTGTGGGTCTGTGCAGGGACACCGAAATAGATTTCAAACACAACAAATGTGGTCAACCTCAAACAGCCATGCAGAATAAATAAAAAGCAGCAATTATGCGGTGCTTCGTGGACGGCTGTTCTGGGCTGTAAACTGAGAATGGACAGGCAGTCCCTGCTCTGCCCGCGCACAGCTCCTGGCCCGCTGCCACCCGAGGGGGAGCGCCGCTTCCCGAGCGGCGTGGGCGTGCGGGAGTCGCATCCCGCTCGCGATCCAGTGGGAGTGGTGAAGCCCAGCTCCCCACCCGCTTGCCAGAATTTTGTTTTCCTTTGTGAAGGTCATGAGCCAGAGCTTGTCTTCAGTGCAACCATCAGAGCACACCACTGCTCTAAAAGGCAGTCTCTCCCGTACGCGCAGGGCAGAATGACCCACGGTGCCGCATAGGAAACTGCTCTCCTTTTTGGGAAAGAGTAACTGCAGCAGTCTCTGCACAAATACCCCGTCCCTTTCTGGCCGTGAGGTGCGCTACACGCTGCCCCCTCAGAGGTGCGCTCTGAATCGCAGCCGACCCCAGGCGTTGGCACACGCCGTTAAGAAATTCCAAGTAGGAATTTGCGCTTGTACTAAATGAAAGTTGGGGTTCCTGTTCAACAACTGCTTCCCATGGGACTGTGAGCTGCTGAGTTTTCCAGACAGTGTGGGTACTCTAGGGCTCTGTTGGTTGGAAAATCCACATAACTACAGTCCAACAAACGCTTCAGCAAATTATTAATACAAAAAAGCTGAAGAGTGTGTTTTCTTTAATGCTGACTGCCAGAAAGCTTTCTAGTCTGTTTATTCACAGTGCAGTGCTCGCTGTCTAGTAAATTCTTCTGTAGAACTTGGTCACTGATGAGACAGACGCAGGGCAAAGTTTAGCAATAGAGCAAGCACCCGTGACAGCGAGTGAGCCTGGAAACTACAGTGTCTCACAGCAAAAAAAAAAACCAAAACAAACAAAAAAAAAGACCTTGGGTTCTGGGTGTTCCTGCAGACAATTGCAGAAAAAAAAACACACAGAACATTTAAGCCAATGTATCTGGTTAAATAAACTTTTTGAGTGGTTCCCTAACCTTACGACAGCCTCTCCTCGAGCTTGAGGCATCCAGTTGTGGCCAGTTGTAACTGAGTGTGTCCAAAAGGAGCTTTCAGATGTCAGGGCCAGCTGGAACAGTTAATCATCAGGGTTAAAATTTCATTTACAGTGGGTTCCGTGTGACTCATGTACCCAACCCTCTGCCTCTTATTTCCCTTTGCTTACAGAATAGTTACTTAGTCACAGGATACTTATGGAGATTATCAGGGTTCCTGAAAAACTGGAGCGTGTTGGCAAGGAGCCCTTCCTCCCACACGGAAAATCCTGCTCATCCTCGGGATTCCTCTGCAGGGAAGTCTGCGTATCTGCATGAACAGGCAGCAGAAGACAGGAACAGAAAGCTGTTTTTCTGAACGTTTCCCTCCCGAGCTCTGTTGGGAAATAACTTTTTGCCAGCTGAAATGCCAGCAGCTTTGGAGTTTGCCATGATTCCCGATTTGGAAAAAAAAATAATCCCACTTTGTCTTTTTGTGCTTCATAAAAATACTTCTCCTGAATTGTGCTAAATTGCTTTACAATTTGCTGTCGCTTGATTCCTACAGAGACTTCTTTTTTTTAGTGGATCACGCAATGGAAAGTGTTTCTCACGAGGCTCGTGAAACGCTGTGCTTGTTTTTACTGTGAATCATGGGATTACTTTTTTCTTTCCCTATTTGGCTGTTGCTGACCATTGGACAGGTCTTTTTTTAGTTCTTTTTTTAAACTGAGTTTATTAGGGGAAGCAGGCAAACAGGGCTAAGTTAATGTTCAGCTGGAGGCAGCAGGCACACCTCTAGCTCAGCAGCAGTAGTCATGTGGGGATAAACCAAATATGCCCAAGTAAATAAACAGAAGTGGCTGAGGGAGGAAGTCTGAGCAGAGCATCATGCGACTGAGGTTTGCTCTAACTCAAATGTGAACTTTGGTAATAATGTTTATCGGAAGTGCCCTGGGCGCTTCTAAGAGATACAGCAGTTAGGGAGCTCATCCTATTTTTGTTGCCTGTGGGGGTGAGATCAAAGTACCTGGGCAGTTCTGCTCTGCTCCAGAAACATCAAACAAAAATGTGGGGTTTGTGCCAAAAGATACATTAGGTTGTAATACCGCTTTTTTGTCTTTAAAGCTTCATTTTTTTTTTTATAGTCAATAATCATACTTTTAATGGAGTTTTTTCTAATTGCTAGCTTATATCTGAGAGCTGCCTTTTTAATGAACTATTACTCTTCCCTCTCTTGCAGGATTGAGTTCCAGAACAAGTTCTACACTGGCACTGGATTCAAGTTTCTCCCTTTCTCTTTTGACACCATCCGTGAGGGGAGGTTTGATGATTAAAGGCCCCTCCGCGCAAGCAGTGTTAAACGTCGTGTGTTTATGGCTAGCCCTCTCCCGTGTGTCTGAGTTGCATGTAACCCTCCCATAGTGAAAATAACTTATTGCAGCACCCTCAAGTGTTACCGTGATGTTTCAAAGCCAAGAGCTTTGACATTCTTGGGTAATGAGTGACACTGGATCAAAGAAATTTTTCGTTCCTTAAGTTTACCACTGAAAATACTAAGTGCATGAAGTGTCTGAGTTTGGTGTGTAATAGTGTACTTCTCGTGTTGTGAAGTCCCCGCAGGCTTATCAGGGCTGAGGGGGGCATACGAGCACATGGAGAAAAGGCGTAACAACTTCAGCTTGCTACTCAGGAAGAGATTTTTTTTTTTTTTAAGAAAGTTTTACATGTGTATCCTGTGTGTCTCTGCCTCTGATTAAACAAATTATGAGCAGTGGGCAGTTGACAATCCAGAGTGTGCTTCTCCTGCCTCCAGGGCTTCCACATGTGCCATGTTTTAATCTGGCAAAACCAACATCTTGTCCCGTGCAGGGGTTCAGCTCTTTGAACTCCGGCTGGGGTTGAGGAGGCAATATGAGGGGTGGGACTCGGCCTCAGCTGGGCGTGTGGTGGCGCTCTGTTTGCTCTTGTGATGGGGAGGCACCTTGTCCGTGTAAGAAAGGCTGTTCCTTTGCTCCATGGAGAAGAGATGCTCCTTCAACTGTGCGCCCATGTGCTCGTAGCCCAGGCAAAGCCCTGAGTCTGTCTCGTGTCTGGAGGCAGTGGTGAGAACAGGGCTTGGCCTCCTGGGGCGAGCGGGAAGAGGGGCGAGCTGCGGTGCAAACTGTCATACTGACCACTGGCAGCGGAACTTGTGGGGTTTCATGTTTAAACCCAAAGCCTCGAGGCTGCAGAGTCCTTGAGGCACATCCAGATAATGCCTGCATAGCCTTGGCATCGGTGGAGGCAGCTTTGTGGAGGTGGAGGTAGCAGTGCCATACATTGTCGCATGTGCGTGGGGCCTAAGGAGCCCTCTCAGGCAAACAGAGGCCGAGTTTTTGCCGAAATAGCCCCATGGCAGTGGAGTCTTGGTGGTATTTCCCCACGGTAGCTGTTGCTTTTTCTCCTGTGCAAGATGTAAATAATTTCTTGCCCTCCTTAACTTGATGTAGCTGTAGGAGCAGCGGGGAGTGTGTGTGTGTGTTAGTGCTGTGTGTAACTGTTGTGTTTAATTGTCACAGTGGATCTGAACTACTTGTGTATGAACAGATTAGAATGATAATGAGAATCATTGTAGCCTGGAATTGAGGAGGAAATTCCTTGCAGCGCAGGGCTGTTTATGTGAGAAATGTGTGTGTGCACTGCACACCGCAACGGGTGCATGCGCGGAGCACGGGGATCCTTGTGCTGCGCCTGGGCAGCTCCTGGGTAATCGCTGCGTTTACAGGCGGAGGTGGCTCTGTGTTTACAGCGGTGGTCACAGAATGAAAGGCGAAATCAAAACTTGTTCGCATGTGGAGCAGTGACACCAGTCCTGCTCCCCGGGTGAAACGCGTTGCTGGCAGTCACTGTATAAATTAAACTAACTGCACAACAGGCAGTGTGGCCTCTTTTCTCTTTGTTTTCTCCGCAGGGAGCTCCTGGGCAGTGCCTCTGCCTTCCCCACGCTGGGCAGAACCCTGAAAGCCGTCTGGGGGGAGCGGAGGCCTTCGGCTTTCCTGCCCCGGGCTCCCGGCGGGAGGACGCTGGGGTGGGCAGAGGTGGGTTGTACAATGAGGCGGTGTCACCGTGCCTGGGCTGAAATGCCTCTGTGCTTATCGTGCTCCCGCTGACATCCTGAGCGGAGGCCGAGCTGGGGCCGGGCTGTCCTGGAGCCTCCTGCCTGCCCGGATAAACCCGGTGACGCAGCGAGACGAGAGGTTCTGCAGGAGGAAAAACTAAACCTGGGGGCTGTGGATGCCCTTTCATGAGGACTGGGGCAAACGCGCTCTGCCTGCTGGGGGCTGCTGCTGCCCCGCTCCCGGCCCCCCAGCCGCAGCGTGTCCCTGGTGGGGACCCCGTCCGTGCCCGGGCGGGACGGGGCTGTGTTTGCTCAGGCTTTTCCTGCAGGGCCTGGAGCTGCCCGAGGGGTTTTGCCACACGTGCGGAAGGGAGGACTCTGCGGGCGTTGGGCGATTGTGTTTCTGACGTTGCTGCAGCCCGGGGCGTTTGGGAGGGGGAGGAACGGTCCGCGCTGCCCCTGCAGGGGGGGACGGCTGTCCCCTGTCCTCCCGCGCCCCCGGGATGAGGGTCCCCGCCGCTGCCAGCTGTGGCCAGGGGCTGCTCTCCCCTTTCCCCCGCTCTCTTGCGCCACTCCCGTCTGCAATCGCAGTGTTTCTGCCCGTTTCCATGGCTCCCCTTGGCCGCTCTCACGGCCCCGGGGCCGCAGGGACAGCCCTCGCTGCTGCCTGGCACGGCCGGTGCCCCCGGTGCCCCCCGCCGGCCGTGCCGGGGCTCCTCCGTCTCTTCTGCACTAAATGGGGGGGCACGGCCGCCGCCCGGGAAGCACCCAGGAACCCCTCCGGGAGCCGAGGGAGACCCTTGCTCCCCGGGGGGGGTCACGTCTGTGCCCCCCGGCAGCCGGGGGGCTGCCTCCGCTGCGGGGGCGAGCGCGGCGCCGGGGACAGCCGCCCCTCGGGGCTCCCCCCGCCGCCCCGGGCCCTGCGCCCACCCGCCTCCCCCGGCGGCGAGGACGGGGCCCCGCCGGGCGCAGAGGGGCGCGGGGGGCGGCCGGAGCGGGGGTCGGGCTGCCGGGGGCGGCCGGGCCTGGCGGGGCTCCGGGACCCGGTCTCGGAGCGCCCCCTTCGGGCCGGAGCGGCGGCGGGGCGGCTCTCAGCCCATCCCGGGAGCCCGCAGCTGGGCAGCGCCGCTCCGCCGGGCTGGCGGATGCTCCGGGACCGCGGCGGGTAGAAAACGTGATATGAAAACAGCCCGGAGCCGCCGCCCCGGCCGGGCAGCCCCCGCGGCTCCTGCTCCCCGCAGGGGGTCCTGCCGCCCCCGGCAGAAGCTGCAGCCCCGGCCCCGCCGGGACCGAGCACCCACAGCGGGCGGGGACCGCACGGCGGCGGCCCCGGGGCACAGGGAGCGCCCGCCCCCCCTCAGCGCCCCTCCGCAGCCGCCCGCTGCCTCCGCCCCGCTCCCGGTACCGGCTCGGCCCCGCCCACCGCCGCCTCCTGATTGGCGGGCGGCGGCCCCGCCCCGCGGCCGGCGGCGCGGATTGGCGGAGCGCGGCGGCGCTGGGGCAGGAAGCGGCGATGGCGGCGCGGCCGGGGCTGGCGCTGCTGGTCATGGCGGCGGCGGCGATGGCGATGGGGCTCCGGGTGCCGCGGGCGGGCGCGGGGGACGCGCGGCAGGAGGCGGCGGTGCGGGCGCTGGCGCGGCGCCTGCTGGGCCCGCGGGCCGCCGCCGTGGCGCTGTCGGTGGAGGCGGCGCTGGCGGCGGGCGGGCCCGACACTTACCGGCTGCGGTCGCCGCCCGACGCCGCCGTGGCCGTGGCCGTGACGGGCTCCAGCGGCGTGGCGGCGGCCGCCGGTCTGTACCGCTACCTGCGCGACTTCTGCGGCTGCCACCTCTCCTGGTCCGGGGCGCAGCTCCGCCTGCCCGACCCGCTGCCGCGGCTGCGGGCCGAGATCCGCGCCTCCGCCGCCGGCAGGTAACGGGGCCGCGGGGTCCCGCCGGGGCCGTCCCGTCCCGTCCCGTCCCGTCCCGCGGGGGCGGGCCGGGCTCCGGGCGCGGTGCCGGGCGCTGCTCACGCCTCGTTAGCCCGGGACAAGGCCCCCTTACGTAAGGGGACCGGGACCGGGGCCGGGAAGGGGGGTCCCGGCCCGCAGCGTCCCCCGCTCCCCCCAGGTACCGCTACTACCAGAACGTCTGCACCCAGAGCTACTCCTACGCCTGGTGGGACTGGGCGCGCTGGGAGCGGGAGATCGACTGGATGGCCCTCAGCGGCATCAACCTGGCGCCGGCCTTCGCCGGGCAGGAGGCGGCCTGGCAGCGGGTTGAGTATCGGGGCCGGCGGCAGCGGGCAGGGCGCTCGGGGTGGCCACGGGGCCACTGAGCCCCCGCCGCCCCGCAGGTGTACCGCTCCCTGGGCCTGAACCAGTCGGAGATCGACGCCTACTTCACCGGGCCGGCGTTCCTGGCCTGGAACCGCATGGGGAACCTCCGCGGCTGGGCAGGGCCGCTGCCGCCGTCCTGGCACCTCAAGCAGCTTTACCTGCAGGTACCGGGGGCACCGGGGCTGCCCGACCAGCCGGGGCAGACCCATGCGACCCTCTGTCCCGCTCCCTGGGGCCGAGATGGCGCTGGTGGAGGCTTGGGGGCCGCGGCTCCCTTCCTCGGGCTCCAGTGGTGCCCAGCGGCCCCTCACAGGGAGGTGGGGGCTCCTCTCCCCCTGCTCCCACCCTTCTTCTCTCTCCCAGTACCGGATTGTGGAGAGGATGCGCTCGCTGGGCATGATCACGGTGCTGCCGGCCTTCGCGGGCCATGTGCCCCAGGGGGTTCTCCGGTAGGTGCAGCCCCGCGTGCTCACGGACCCCACAGGGCAGATCAGCCCTGGCCGCGGCCCCGTCCCCGCTGTCAGCCCTGTGCCCTTCCCGGGGTCCCACCTCTGGCCAGCGCCGGCTGCACGGGGCGCTCCCAGGGCCAACGCAGCTCCTGTCCCTCCTGTCCCCACACCGGCTTCCCCGAGAGGCTGCCCTGTCCCCACGGGGGTGCAGCGGTCCTGTCCCGATCCCGATCCCCATCTCTGCTCTCTGGCGCAGGGTCTTCCCGCGTGTGAATGCCACTCGCCTCGGGGGCTGGAGCCACTTTGACTGCACCTACTCGTGTACATACCTCCTGGACCCGGAGGACCCCATGTTCCAGGTGATCGGGACCCTCTTCCTGAAGGAGCTGATCAAGGAGTTCGGCACAGACCACGTCTATAGCGCCGACACCTTCAACGAGATGACCCCCCTCTCCTCTGACCCTGCCTATCTCTCCAGGGTCAGCAACGCCGTCTTCAAGTCGATGACGGGAGGTGGGTCAGCGTGTGGAACCGGACCGGCCGTGGGGCTCTGGGCAGGGAGAGCCGGGGGCTGGGGGGCGATGGCTGTGGGCTCCATGTGAGCACTGAGCTGCCTGGGCTCGGCAAACCCCGTTGGTGCCAAACCCTCAAGGCCCCCTCTAGGAGGGGCAGTCGATGGCCCCGGGGTCTCACGGGACACCCGCTGTGGCGGGAGCATGGCGGCTGCGCCGGCGGGACCTGCCCGGAGGGGAGCCTCACTGCGTGCACCTCTGTCCCCAGCCGACCCCGAGGCGCTGTGGCTGATGCAGGGCTGGCTCTTCCAGCACCAGCCGGACTTCTGGCAGCCGGCGCAGGTGCGGGCCCTGCTGCACGGCGTGCCCCTTGGCAGGATGATCGTCCTCGACCTCTTCGCCGAGTCCAAGCCCGTCTACCAGTGGACAGAGTCCTTCTATGGGCAGCCCTTCATCTGGTGCATGCTGCACAACTTTGGGGGCAATCATGGCCTCTTTGGCACCGTGGAGGCCATCAACCACGGCCCCTTCGCAGCTCGCCGCTTCCCCAACTCCACCATGGTGGGCACCGGCCTGGTTCCCGAGGGTATCGAGCAGAACGACATGGTGTACGAGCTGATGAACGAGCTGGGATGGAGTCAGGAGCCCCTCGACCTCCCCAGCTGGGTGACCCGCTACGCTGAGCGCCGCTATGGCGCCCCAAATGCCGCGGCAGCCAGTGCCTGGCGGCTGCTCCTCCGCAGCGTGTACAACTGCACCGGCGTCTGCGTCAACCACAACCGCAGCCCGCTGGTGCGCCGGCCCTCCCTGCACATGGACACCGAGCTGTGGTACAACGCCAGCGACGTGTACGAGGCCTGGCGCCTGCTGCTGAGCGCCGGCGCGGAGCTGGGCTCCAGCCCCACCTTCCGCTACGACCTGGTGGACGTCACGCGGCAGGCGGCTCAGCAGCTGGTGAGCGACTACTACCTGAGCATCCGCGGGGCTTTCCAGAGCCACGCGCTGCCGGAGCTGCTGACGGCCGGCGGTGTGCTGGTCTACGACCTGCTGCCGGAGCTCGACAGCCTCCTCTCCAGCCACAGCCTCTTCCTGCTGGGCCGCTGGCTGGAGAGCGCCCGTGCCGTGGCCACCAGTGACCAGGAGGCCGAGCAGTACGAGCTGAATGCCCGGAACCAGGTGACGCTCTGGGGACCCAGCGGGAACATCCTGGACTATGCCAACAAGCAGCTGGGGGGGCTGGTGCTGGACTACTACAGCGTGCGCTGGAGCCTCTTTGTCTCTGCCCTGGTGGAGAGCCTCAACTCGGGCAGCCCTTTCCACCAGGACCAGTTCAACCAGGCTGTCTTCCAGGTGGAGAGAGGCTTCGTCTACAACAAGAAGCGCTACCCGGCTGTGCCGGCTGGGGACACGCTGGAGATCTCCAGGAAGCTGTTCCTCAAATACTACCCCAGTGCCCTGCGGCGCAGCCGGGCTGGGCCAGCGTGACTTTGGGCTGTGCCTCCGGAGCCTCCCCGGGACAGAGGGCAGAGACCCCGCACCCTCCCGCCTCCAGGCTCCCGCAGCTCCTGGCCTGACAGCCGAGTCCCGGCCACGCTGGAATGAAGGCGCAGAGCCCCGGTGACCCCCAACCAGCCTGGACCCGCCGTTTGCCCCGCGTGGGCAGGACGTGCCCCGAGTTGGGCTGGCAGCTGGTTGGGGTCAGGCCCCAGGAACCCATCCTGCGCCGTGCTCTGCGCTCAGCCCTGCCGGCCCCGAGCCTGTCCCCGGGAAAGATGGGCTGCCCCAGGCATGAGCCTGGAGACGAGGGCTCTGCTCCCCCGGCACTTCCAGCTGGAGCTCGACGGGAGCTGGGACTGTGCAGAGGGACATAGGGACAGGGCACACACGTCCCTGCCGCGGGGCCCTGGCTGGCTGGCGGGGGCGGTGGTGGCGGAGAAGCAGCCAGGGAGGTGGCAGCGGGGCCGGGGCAGAGCAGCCCCTGCCCCCAGGAGAAGCGGGGAATCGGCCTCCCCCCGCTTGGTATGGTCCTGGGCCGCCCTGTGCTCAGGCAGCTGCCCACCCCGTGGCCCTCGCTGCCTGCGGGGACCTGCTGCTGCACGGCCCTGGCCACGCTTGGTGCCTTTTGTATCGAAAGAGACTTTGTGGAGTTTTCTGCGGTGACAGTGGGGCTGCACTGCCCGGGATGGGGTTTTTTTTAGGCCTTTCTTCCCCTGGCTGGGGCTCGGGCAGAGCCCGGCCGCGGTGCTGCCAGCCCACGGAGCGATTAAAGGCCCGGCCGCTGAGCGTTCTTTGCTCCCGTGTGTGTCCGTCTTCTCTCCCCGGTGCGGGACTTGTGTGAAACAGGGGGTAGGGCAGCAGCGCTCGGCCCCCAAGCCTGCATAGCAGGGAAAGCACGCCGCCAGATGCGTGCCAGCAGCCGAGGTGCCTGGCACAGCGCGGCGCAGCTGGGGATGGCCCCGGCCGGTGCCGACCCCCGGGGCTGCGGCACCCCTTGTGCCCCAGAGCCTCCCCCCGTGGGGGGTCCTGGCTCCGCAGGGGCTTTATCGCAGCAGATGCACCGGCATCGAGGCGCGGGGAGCCCCGGGCGCGGGCAGGGAGGTGGGTGGAGGGGCCTTGAGATAAGGCGGCAGACACAACAGCCGTGACGTGGGGTGGGGGGTCCCCCCTCCCAGCCCTATTAAACGGCGCGGCCCCCTCAGCCGGCACTGTCTGCCCATGGAGAAAACCACGGTGCTGATCACGGGCTGCTCCTCGGGCATCGGCCTGGGGCTGGCCGTGCGCCTGGCGGCCGACGCCGCTCGCAGGTTCAAAGGTAAAGGGGCGCTGCTGCGCCGGGGGGAACGGTACCCCCGGGGTCCCCTGGGCCAGGCAGCGCCTCACCGAGGACAGCCGGTGCCCGGGGGTGGGCTGGGGCTGGCGCGGCCGAGCAGCTCAGCAGCACCGCTGCCCGCCACCGTGCTCTCTCCCCCAGTGTACGCCACCATGCGTGACCTGGCCAAGGGCGAGCAGCTGCTGGAGCGCCTGGGGGGCTGCTGCCCCGACACGCTGGAGGTGCTGCAGCTCGACGTCACCGACCCGGGCTCGCTGGCAGCTGCCGCGCAGCGGGTGCAGGGGCAGTGGCTGGACGTGCTGGGTACGGCTCTCCCCGGCGCCCCCACCGTCCCCAGGGTGGCTGGGGGGAAGTCTCCGGGGTTGCCAACCCTCCCCGGGGCACCGGGAGAAGATAGCAGATGACGGGAGGTGCCGGCAGTCCCGGGGCTGGGATGGGATGTGTTCAGCAGGGCAGGAGCTGCGTTTGGGGGTGCCGAGGGTCACCGGCCCATCAACAGGGAAGGGCCCCACGTTCCTGTCTTCTGGCACCTCGACAGTGCCGGGGAGTGGGCAGGGGGTTGCAGTGTCCAGCTCACCAGTACTGTGCCCGGCAGTCTGCAACGCGGGGGTGGGACTGATGGGTCCCCTGGAGACCTGCTCCGACCAAGCCATGAAGGCCGTCTTCGATGTGAACCTTTTTGGGGCCATCCGCACCATCCAGGCGTTCCTGCCCGCCATGAAGCGCCGCAGGGCCGGGCGGATCATCATCTCCAGCAGCATTGGGGGGCTGCAAGGTGGGACCTGGCCCTGCTGCGGTGGGACACCCGGCACCCTGTGGCACGGGGAGCCACGGGGAAGGGACCCGGTGCTCAGAGTGCGACTCTCCCCAGGGCTGCCCTTCAACTCAGTCTACTGCGCCAGCAAGTTTGCGGTGGAGGGGCTGTGCGAGAGCCTGGCCATCGTCCTGCGGCCCTTCAACATCCAGTGAGTACCGGCAGCACCACCGGGGGCTGCGCTCCCGTCCCCCAGGTGCCGGGATGGGGGGATGCTGGGATGGGGTGTGCTGTGCCGGCTCACGTGCCTGGCCCAGGGCTGCCACCCCGCTCCCTCCCGCAGCCTGACGCTGGTGGAGTGTGGACCCGTCAACACCAGCTTCCTGGCCAACCTGCAGCGCCCGGACCCCGAGGGCAGCGAGCTGCAGGGCCTGGATGCCGAGACGCGGGGCCTCTACCACCGGTACCTGCAGCACTGCCAGAGCCTCTTCCGCGACACGGCCCAGGAGGTGGAGGAGGTCCTGCAGGTCAGTGCCGCGGGATGGGGTCGGGGAAGGGCTCTGTGCCTGGGGGTGGCCGTGGGGCCGTGGTGGGGCCGGGTCTGACCCCTCTGCGGTGCCAGGCGTTCCTGGAGGCCATCGGCACCCCCTGCCCTCCCCTGCGCTGCGTCACCACCCCGCTCTTCGCCCCGCTGCTGCGCCTGAGGCTGAGCAGCCCCGACGGCTGCGCGTACGTCCAGGCCATGCACGACTTCGTCTTCGGCCGCGGCGAGGCCGGCGGGGAGCAGCCCTGAGCAGCGCCGCCGCGACACCGGGGCAGCCGCGCTGCGGTGCGCACCCCCGGCCCTGCGGTGTCCGTCCCCACCGGGGGGGGGGGGGTGGGGAGGGGGCTCGGTCCCACCGCGTTGTCAATAAAGCTCTTTTGCAGCCGTACGGCCCGCGGCTCCGTCCCTCTCGCCGAGCAGCCCTGCCCGGGGGCTGGGGTTCAGCCCGGGGGCTCCGCTCCGGGGTCCCGCGGGGGGGTCCCGGGATCCTGCCGTGCCCCGCGGGGCTGGCGGGCACCGCCGTGGGGCCGTGCCCGGGGGCTCCCCCGGTGCCGCGGGCGGGGGGGGCCGGGTCTGTCCGCCTCCTCCCCCCGCGGGCGGAGCTCGCTCCCGACGCTCGCCACTACCGGGGGCGCCCCGCCGCCGCCGCTCCCCCCGCCACCGCCGCCGCCGCCCCGGGGGGGCGGTCCCGGTGCCGGGGCGGTCCCGCGGCGCGTTCCGGGTCGGCGGCGGCGGCGCTTCCGGCGGGGCGATGCCGCCCTTCGGCTCGGGGCTGCTGGTGCTCACCGCGCCGCTGCCCGCTCTGCCCCGGCGGGCGGCGGCGGCGCTGGCGGCGGCGGCGGGGGTGGTGGCGGGGCCGCTGTACGTGCACCTGCAGCCGGGGCTGCCCCTCACCGCCGCCGCCCCGCTCCCCGCCGCGCCGCCCGCCGGCCCCGCGCTGCTCCGGGCATTGGCCGCGCTGTACGCGGCGGCGGCGGCTCAGCGGGGCCTGGACCTGCGCGTCCTGCTGGGCCCCGGCCGCCCCCGCCGCCTGGCCCGGCCGCCCCGCGTCCTGCTGCTCCCCGCCGCCGAGGCGCCGGGGCCGCCGGGGCCGGTGCAGCTCGGCCTGCAGCAACTGGCGGCCGCCGCCTACGGCTGCCCCCCGCGCCTGCCCGCCCTGCTGCTGGGCGGCCCCGAGGACGGCGGGGGGGGGCCCCGACGGCGACCCC
Source organism: Pluvialis apricaria (assembly GCA_017639485.1). Lineage (NCBI taxonomy): Eukaryota > Metazoa > Chordata > Aves > Charadriiformes > Charadriidae > Pluvialis > Pluvialis apricaria. The sequence goes on from CM030032.1 coordinate 6,010,580, forward strand.
GAGGAGGACCCCGGGGCGGCGCTCCCCGACTTCTCCGACGTGGTGGTCGGCGGCACCTTCGACCGCCTCCACGGCGCCCACCGCCTCCTGCTCAGCGCCTGCTGCCTCCTGGCGCGCCACCGCCTCCTGGCCGGGGTGGCCGACGGCGACCTGCTCCGCCGTGAGTCCCGGGGCTGGGACGGGGGGGGGAGCCGGGGGCGGCCGGTACGGCTGCCGGTACGGGGCCGAGGGGTCAGCCCGGTGCTGACCAGCACAGGGCGGTGAGAGGGGCCAGTGCCGCGGCCAGCGGTCTGGGGGTCCCGCGGTATGTGGGGTCCCGGCAGCCGTGCACCCATAGCGCCCGGGCGGTGCTGTCCAGGCAGGGTGACGGTGGGGACCCTGTGTGCCATCCACACCAGCGAGCGAGGCGTGCAGTGGGGGCAGGAGGAGGGAGCCCCCCAAAGTCACAGATGGGGTTTATCTCCATCTCCCAGTCTTGCTTTTCCGATGCTCTCCACCGCTGCTCCAGTTGCTGCGTGGTGTTAAACGGAGGCTTTCTTGCTTCTCTGCCCTCCCCGTGCCCGGCAGACAAGGTCCTGGCAGAGCTGATCGAGCCGTATGAGGTGCGAGCGGCGAAGCTGCGTGAGTTCCTGGAGGACGTGAATCCCTCACTGCGCTACGACATCGTGCCTCTGGTCGACCCCTACGGCCCCTCGATCACAGACCCCGACCTGCAGTGCTTGGTGGTCAGCGAGGAGACCCGCAGGGGAGGGGAGGCCGTGAACAAGAAGAGACTTGAAAACGTAATGCCTGCGCAGGAGCCCGGTGGGCTGCCCCTTCCCGCCCCCGCGCCCCGGCCTGCTGCTGGCTGCGGGCAAATCGGGTCTTGGTGAGCAGCCGCGGCTGTTCGGTGCCCCGGCGTGCCACGACCCGGGCTGAGGGCAGGGTGCCAGCGCACGTGTCTGCTGGCACCCCGCAGATGAGAGCTTTGCACCGAGCTGCCCCCGGCCGCGTGCGCCTCAAGGGTGGTACAGCAGCCTCTGTGCGCGGCACGACCCCGGCCAGCGCTGCCAGCCGCGTGTGTGGGGAGGGTCTGGCTCAGACGGGCGGCTCTGTGGGCCCCCTTCCCTGCTTGGCTGCTGGGAATGTGCCCCTCGTGGGATCAGAGCTGCCCTGTGGGGACACTGGGGGTGGCCATGGCCTCATTTGTGCTGCTCCATTCAGGCCCTGACCTCCCGCTGAGCCCCCTTCCCTCCGCTGTGTCCCTGTGGCTGCTGGGGCTGACGGCCCTTGGGGCTCTCTCCTCTCGGCAGGGGCTCCCCGAGCTGGCGCTCTACGAGATCCTGTTGATGAAGGACCCCGACCACAGTCAGAATGAGGAGGAGAAGATCAGCTCCTCCAGCCTCCGGCAGAGGCTGCTGGGGACGCTGCTGCGGCCCCCGCGGGTGAGGGGGGGGACGCCTGGGGAGCCACGGGCTGCAGTGGGTCACGGTGTGCCTGGGAGGAGGGGTGGCAGCCTCGGAGGCTGAAGAGCCAGCTCGTCCCCCCTGCTGCAGGGGGACAGGTTTCGGAGGACTGCCTGCGTGCTGCCTGCGTGCTGCCTGTGCTGGCCCCCGGCAGGGTCTGCAGCACCAGGACCTTCCGTGCCCACTTCCAGGCCGGGTGGTCGGGATCCTTCTGCAGCAGAGCCCGCATCCTCCAGCTGCTGGCAACGGCTTTCCTTCTCCCCTTAGCAAGACCCTGCCTTGCCTTCGCGCCCGTACGTGATCGGCCTGACTGGAGGAACTGGGAGTGGGAAAACCTCCATTGCCAAACTCCTGGGGCACCTGGGAGCATTCCTCATCGACGCCGACAAGCTGGGCCACGCCATCTATGTCCCCGGTGGCCCTGCCTATGCGCAGGTGGTGGCGGCCTTTGGGGCAGGTAAAGCCACCGGAGGCTGTGGTGGAGACTGGGAGGAGGAAGAGGAGGGAGGGGTGTGCCATCGCCCCAGTGTCCCAGGGAGCCATCCTGCCTGCGGTCCCCTCCCTCCCCGTGGGCTTCGGGCTCCACACCACCCAGGCGGGGCTCTGTAGCTGATTCGGTGACGGTTGGGCCCGAGCGCAGCAAACTGCTGCTTCCCCCAAGTCTTGTGCGCCCCGTGTCAGAGCTGCTGTAAAGTGGCTGGTGTGGGAGGCTGAACCGGGATGCTGTTTGTCTGGGAAAAGCTCTTCCCTGTCCTTTTCTGGGGCGAGGTGAAGAGCTGCCAGGTCAGGTCCTACAGCTCCTTTCTGGGTCCCTTTGAGAGCTGAAATCCTTTCACCCAGACCCGGGCTCGCTGCGGGGAAGTGAGCTGGATTCATTCCTCCCAAACCTGTTCTGTTTCTGTCTTGCAGAAATCCTGACTGAAGATGGGACGATTAACAGGAAAGTCCTTGGGGCCAAAGTGTTTGGAAACCAGGTAAGAGCAGCACAGAGACTGTCAATATTTAATCTCGAGCGGGGAACTGTCCATCTGTGCTGAGGCTCTTTATTTTTCAGCCCTTTGAGCTGGTGACGCCTTCCTGACTGTACTTTCTGGCAGTGACGTACGGACAGGGCAGGACACAGAGATCTTGTCTCTGTAGCCGAGTCAGCAGCCGTGCTGGACACGCTCCTCCTGCCCCGGCAGCTGCTGCCGCCGCCTCCCCGTCCCCATCCCCATCCCCCCTGTCCTTCACCCAGTGCGGAGCGACAGCCCTGACGTACGCGGAGCCGGCGCTCTCTGACCCTTTGGTGGTTTGGGCTTGTACCCCGCGGGGCTGCGTGACGCAGCAGCTGAACCCGACCCTCTGCGCCTGACTGCGTTGGCCGGGCCAGTGCTCGGCCCTTCGCTCGGGTCCTGCGGGCTGCCCCGGCCCAGGGGCGATGGCAGCTCGAGGGGCTCCCCAGAGATGGAGGGGTCTCGCGTGGGCGCTGCTGCGTGGGGAGCTCGCTGTGCTGCGGGGCGCGTCTTTGCAAAGCGCTTCGGGCAGCAGACACCGAGGTTCTGCCCAGCCTGGCCGGGCAAGGAAAATGATAGAAAAAAGAGCTTGGACCCCGTCAGCGGGCGGGGGAGCCCCTGGCCAGCGTGGATCTCTCCTTCCGTGCGCTTGGCGAGCAGGCGATGGGCCGGGTCCGTCCCCCGGGTGTTAGCAGGTTCTTCCTGGGTGCCCCCTGTGCCCACTGCTGCCACCTGCGGTCCCCTTGTTGGCTGCCCAGGGGTTCTGAGGGCGAGTAACAGACTCCAGCCGTGGTCTTTCCTAGGAGCGGCTGAAGAGTCTCACGGACATCGTGTGGCCTGAGATGGCGCAGATGATCAAGGAGCAGATCAGGGAGGCAGATGCTCAGGGTAAGCAGGGTGGCTTCCATCGCAGCATGAAGGTGGGAGTTGGGGGCATGGTCTCGCACAGCACCCCATGACCCAGAGTGCCGGGAATCTGCTGCTTTTGGCAGCACCGTGAGTATTTTCCATGCTCAGACCCCCCTCTTCTCTGCGGCACAGCTTGCTGGGGATTTTCGCTAGAACATCTCTGAGCAAACCCTCTGCTCGGCGGGGCCAGGCTCCCCTCAGGCGTCCTGCTCTGAAGGAGGGTGGAGGTTGCTTTCCTCCTTCTCACTTGACTTCAAGTTTGGGTTTGGTGAAGTGCTCCAGCAGTGAGTGTGGTGTGCATTCCTTCTGGGAGCAGATTTTTTCCAGCTCTTGGGAGATGCTGTTGGTAGCTCAATAGTCGTTTGGCTGAAGGCATTGGCTTGCCGTGCCCGGGAGACCTGCCGTCCCAGGTGTGCCCTTAAAACAAACACAGCCTCTGCCTGCTGCTGGCTTTGCCACGGGAGGTTCTTTGGCTCAGCAGTAAAGCGTCTGCGCTGCCATTTTGCAGGAAGGCGTGACTCCCGAGCGTAAGTGGCCCGGCTGGGTTGGACCCCGAGTCGCGCTGCCTTGCGATTGCCAGGTAATGAGGAATGGCCTCGTTCCATAGGAAAGGCCGTGTGCGTGCTGGACGCTGCCGTGCTGCTGGAGGCTGGCTGGCAAGACATGGTCCATGAGGTGTGGACGGCCATCATCCCGGAGGAGGAGGTGGGCGATGCCCCTTGGCCTGTCACATACTGCTGGGGTTGGGTCTTGGCTTCCCCTCGGAGCGCCTGAGTGTCCCCTCTGGTCCTGCCAGGCTGTGAAGCGCATCATGGCCAGGGACGGGCTGAGCGAGGAGGCTGCTCGCAGCCGGCTGCGGAGCCAGATGACCAACAGCCAAAGGGTGGAGCAGTCGCAGGTGGTGCTGTGCACGCTCTGGGAGCCCGACGTCACCCGCAAGCAGGTGAGCCCCAGGCTGGCTGTGGCACTGGGGTCTGTTTCGGGGGGTGAAGGGGGAGGTGGGTGACCGTGATGGGGACTGGAGGGCTTAGTGCTGTGCCTGGGTCACACGTGGTGTGCCTGGGTGTGCTGCTCACCGTCGACGCTGCCTCTGGGCACAGCCACAAGGGATGAGTTTGGGGGTGTAAATGCAGGAGGGAAGGGTCAGGAAGCCTGGGACCCTCGGGTGATGCTCCTGCCCATGCTGTGGTGCTGCTCACCTTGTCCTGGCTTGGCCGTGGGCACTGATGTGCCGCCCCGTGTGGGTTCTCTGGCAGGTGGAGAAGGCCTGGGACCTCCTGCAGCAGCGCCTGAACCAGGAGCGCAGCCCGTGAGGGGGTCGCGCACCCCCCGACCATCACGCGCCGCCCCTGCAGATCCCACACTGGTGGGACGGGAGGCGAGGGTCCGTGTCCTGCTGCCATCAGCGCGCCGGGGAGGAGCACAGCGCAGCGCGGGGGCTGAACCCACCCGCCACCTCCAGCCCCGCGGAGGGGCCGGGGGGGCTCCTGCCGTCCCCTGGGAGAGGGGGGACACTGCAGTGCTGAGCCCGCGCCGGTGCCCGGACCCCCCGTGTGACAGTAAAGAGGCTGCTCCTGTGTGCGTGGCTCTGTGTTACTCCTGTCCCCTGTCCCCTGCACTCCCCCCAGCGGCTCTGCTGCCCCCGGCCCGGCTCGGGGGGTGTCCCGTCCCCTCCTGCCCCCTCCCGGCCCGGCCGCAGCCCCCGGGACACTCGGTGCCGCCGGGTCCGGCCCGTGGGCGGGGGGGCGGAGCGGCCGATCCCCGCCCCCGGCGCTCCCCTCCGTGATGTCAACGGGAGCACGGGACCGTCCCGCCCCGGTACCGGCGGGGCAGAGCCGAGCCATGGCCGGGCGAGGGCGGACGCTGCTCGGGGCGCTGCGGGCGGCGGCGGGCGGCGGGGCCGCCTCCCGGTGAGACGTGGGGGGCCGGTGCGGTACCGTGCGGGGGGGGGGGGGGGGGGGGGGGCGGGCGGGGACGGCTCCCTGACACCCCCCCCCGCCCCTCCAGGTCTCTCGGCATCGCCCCCGTCCGTGCAGCCGGCGCGGCCGTTCCTGATCCCGGCGGGCACCGGCCCCAGCGGGCACCGGGAGCGGCGGGTCCTGGGGTGAGTCCTCCCGGGTCTCGGCCCCGCGGGGCACCGGCCGGGCTGTGCGGCCCCCGGCCCCGGCCCTGACCGGCGCCTCCGGCCCAGGTACTCGGCGGAGCAGATGTACGAGCTGGTGGCCAACGTGGGCGAGTACCGGCTCTTCGTGCCCTGGTGCAGCCGCTCGGCCGTGCTCTCCCGCCGCGGGCGGGTGCTGCGGGCAGAGCTCGAGGTCGGCTTCCCGCCCCTCCTGGAGCGCTACGTCTCCGAGGTCTTCCTGGGCTCCCGGCGGATCCGGGTAGGCAGGACGGGACCGGGGTGTCGGGCTGCGCCCGGGCAGCCGGAGACCCCAACAGCTCCGGGGGGACGCGGGGCGCTGGGACCGTCCCTCAGGAGCAGAGCGGCCTCCTGAGCCGTCTCCCTGCCGCAGGCCGTCAGCCGGGACTGCCGCCTCTTCAGACACCTGGAGACACTGTGGCGGTTCGGGCCAGGGCTGCCCGGACGGACGGACACCTGCGTGCTGGACTTCTCGGTGAGTGTGCCCCCGGGGCAGGCAGGGCTGCAGGCAGCACCGGCTCTGCCCGCTCGGCCGAGCCCCCCAGCGCCTCCCCGCTCCCCGCCAGGTCTCCTTCGAGTTCCGGTCGCCGCTGCACTCCCGGCTGGCCGGCCTGTTCCTGGACGAGGTGGCGGAGCAGACGGTGTCGGCGTTCACGGGCCGGGCACGGGCACTCTTCGGGCCGCAGGCAGCGGTGCGGGACTGAGGGCGCCCGGCCGCGGCGGGAGATGCTCCTCGGCGCTCAGTCCGGCTTCGGCCGGGCTCTGCCGCCAGCCGCGCTCGGGGCCTCACACTATTTATGTCTATTTAACCCACTCGAGAGATAATTTAATTTTTGCAGCCCCGTTGCTGTCCCACGTAGCTGACGCGAGGCCCCCACACGGCTGCCCCACGGCGGCGCTGGCGGCCGCCGGCACAGACGGATGCTGCGACTGATGAGCGCACGGTGACCCGGCAGCGACCGCCGCCGTGGGCGCTGCCGGCTCCGGCACCCTCCCGCCGTGCTCCCGCCCGGGACGGAGCGGACTTTCTCGCTGGCGGCCGGCGCAGCGCTGGGCTGCTTTGGGGCGGGGGCGGCGCACGGCGGTTTTGGGCTGTCGCTGAGCCCTCGAGGCCGCTCCCGCTCCTCACCCCCCGCCAGCGGGGCTGGGGGGCACAGGGGGCTGGGAGGGGGCACGGCCGGGACAGCCGCCCCCGGCGGACCCCGGGGATGTTCCGTGTCACACGACGTCACGCTCGGTGTACAAACCCGGCGGAGGAGGAGGAGGAGGACGGGGGACATTTGGGGTGACGGCGTCACCGTTCGGCGGGACGGCGCGCGGCTGTCCCGGGGGGGGCTGCAGGCCGGACCCCGCCCGCGGTGGGGAGCAGCGAACGCGTTCCTTCGCCTGCTTTGCTCCTGCGCCGCTTCTCCGTTACCGATTAAACCGCCTTTATCCCCAAACACCGCGTTCGCCTCACTTTTACGCGCCCGCCCCCCCGGGGTGACCCAGCGGCTCCGTGGGGCGCTTCACCTCCGGGGGCTCAGACCCGACCCCCCCCCCCCCCCCCCCCCGCCCCCCCCACCCTCGGCGGGCTCTGCCCCGGGCCCGGCGCCGCTGCGTCACGCTGACGTCAGGGCGGTTACGAGCGCTGCGGGGGGGGGGGGGAGGGCGCCCCCTGGCGGCGGCGCGGGGCGGACTGCGCTTCCCGTCGCCCCCCGCGGCGGTCACATGACCGGGGCGGGCGGAAGATGGCGGAGCCGCCCGGCGCCGCGGCCGAGGACTCGTGGGGGAAGGTGGGCCCGTTCGGCGGGCGCCGCGCCGCGCTGCGGCGGGGGAACGGGCCGGGGGGGGGCGGCGGGGCCGGAGGGGGGCGGCGGCGGGGCCGGGTCGAGCACGAGGGTCGGGGTGAAGGCGAGGGGCGGAGGGCAAAGGTCACTGAGCGCGCGGGGAGCGGAGCCGGAGGGGCGGGGGGCGCTGCCTGCGCGGCCCCGGGGGTCGGGGGGCTCCGGGGGCGCGGCGGTTGCTGCCCCAGCCCGGCTGACGCCTCTTCTCCCCCCCGCGCCGGCCCCGCGCAAGGTGGACGCAGCCTACGGCGACAATGGCCTGGACTCGGGTAGGTGCCCGGGCCCTGGGCCACCCCCGCGCGGTCACAGCAGCCGCTTGTCCCCATATGGTGACAGCGGCTGCCGGGGACCCCGCACCCCATCCCTCTGCGCCCGGTCACGCGCCCCCGGGTTTGTCACTTACTGTGCGAAACCTCCCTCCAGCGGTCTTCATGGAAAACGCGAGGAAAGGCAGCATAGTGTCACGGGCCAACAGTATCGGCTCCACCAGCGCCTCTTCTGTCCCCAATACAGGTAGGGCTGTGGGGTTTGTTCTCTGCGGCCGTGGTCTTTCTGCTCGCTGGGCTGCCCAGCACGTAGCGGGGCTTCCAGCTCTCACCCCTGTGCCGAGGGGGCGAGCGCAGCTGCCTCCCCTGCCGGCTGGGCAGGATTCCCACCCTGAGGAGGGAGGGGAGATGGTGGGGAGCAGCATCAGTGCATTGTGGTTTCCAGCAGTATTTGGAGGACGGACTTGGTCAGGTTTTGACGCCTTCCCAAGGGCGCTGCCGACGTTTTCCTCCTGCCCAGCTCCACAAAGAGAGGGTTGGCAGTGCGCCTCGGAGCATTCGTCCTTGTCCTGATCTGCTGGAGCTGACTGGCACCCTGGGCACGGGGCTGGCCTGGGCCTGGCCACGGCCCCCAGGGCCCAACCAGTACCTTGAGCTGTCGCCCCTTCGTGCGCCTCTGCCCCCCTGTGCTTCGGGAGCTTGCCAGTCAGCCTTCTTCACACTCACGCAAGTTCTCTCCGTGCAGATGATGAGGACAGCGATTATCACCAGGAGCCCTACAAGGAGTCATACAAGGACCGGCGCAGGCGGGCGCACACCCAGGCGGAGCAGAAGAGGCGAGACGCCATCAAGGTAACCTGAGAGGCTGCGTGTGCTGTCAGAGCGCAGAGGTTCACGGGGCCCTGCAGCACCCTGCTGTTTTCAGCACCGTCCCCCTTTGTCTTGCTGCTGGGTCTACCCTCCCCGGACACAAGCGTGCTGGGAGCCAGCTTGGCGCTGGCTGGCTGTGCAGTAGGAGCTGGGATTTGGGATTTGACACCTTTTGAAACAATGAGTCTCACACTGCTGAACTCCAAACACCTGAGCTGTGGCTCTGCTTCCCTACAGAAAGGCTACGATGACTTGCAGGCTATCGTTCCCACCTGTGAACAGCAGGATTTCTCCATAGGTTCCCAGAAGCTGAGCAAGGCCATCGTTCTCCAGAAAAGTGAGTCTTGAGGGTGGGGAGAGGGAAGGGGGTGCTATCAACCCCCAAAACGCCTTGCTAGAACCACGCAGGGCAGAGGTTCAGCACTTGGGGACCTTCTGGTGTGATGATGTATGATGATGATGATGATGATGGTGCTGGCCACCTCCACCCACATCCCCAAGGAGCATCAGGGCAGCTGGGACCTGATGCTGCCCAGGTGCGGGTACCTCAGAGCATCATCTGCCACCTTCTGTGGGGCTCTTGGGGGCTTGTGTCTGCTCTCGAATCCTTACTCTCTGTTTTCATGCTCAGCCATTGACTACATCCAGTTCCTGCACAAGGAAAAGAAGAAGCAAGAGGAGGAAGTTTCTACGCTCAGGAAAGACGTGATGGCCTTGAAGATCATGAAAGTGTAAGGAAAGAGGGGTCGGGGTGCTGCCCGCTTCTTTCTGCTGTTGTTCCTTCTGCCCTTGCAAGGCTCTGTGGATGCACTCAGTGCTTCGCAGGCAGCCTGGCACCCAGGGTACCAAACCTGCCCCTGACTGCTGTCATCGTTTCTCCTCCAGCAGCTCCTTGGTGTGGGTCTGTCTCGGGTCAGTTGGTGGAGTTTAGTGTGAAGGTGGATGTGATTCAGAAAATGAATCTGCTCCCAGTGTTAGGAGTGGCCACAGCTTCCCGGTGTTTGTGGGATCTTGGTCCTCCCCGTCGCTGCAGCGGCCGGGTGTGGGAGGCCTCACGGGACTCTTGGTTTGTTTCAGGAACTACGAGCAGATTGTGAAAGCTCATCAGGACAACCCAACCGAGGGCAAGGACCAGGTCTCTGACGAGATTAAGTTCAATGTTTTCCAAGGCATCATGGATTCCCTGTTCCAGTCCTTTAATGCCTCCATCTCGGTAACGAGTTTTCAGGAGCTCTCGGCTTGTGTCTTCAGCTGGATTGAGGAGCACTGCAAGCCCCAGGTGGGTGTGGGAGCCGTGGGAGGGCTGTTGCAATGGCAAAAGGAAACGGGGCAGAGACCATTGCGCACGTCTGCACCCAGTGCAGGGCTGGGCACGGCTGTCCCCTCTCCTGGGGCTGCCAAAGGGGCAGCGTGTGACCGGTGCTGGACTGGGGCAGGGTGGGGAGACAGGAGAAGGTTCCCGAGCCCCAGTTCAGCTGCTGCACTGGTTTGGTGCTGAAAGCTGGCCAGGGTGAAACAGAGTTCAGAAGGAGAGTCCTGCTTGGTCCCCATCACTCCCTCAGGACACCTAAAGGTTTTCTGGGAATTAAGAAACCTCTGAGGGGGGCGGGCACTCAGGCAGGGCCGGGTCCCTGCCCCGCTGCAGCCCAGGAACAGCAGTGGGAGCGTTTCCCATGCAGGTGTCGCGGTGTGTGGCACTGCACGTGCCAACCCCAGGGCTGTGACCGAGGGGGTGCCCGTGACACGTGCCCCAGGCTTATGCGGGAGTCACTGACCGGGGATGTGCTGTTCCTCCCCTGGAACAACTGACTGTGTCTCCTCTCTGCCCCAGACGCTGCAGGACATCGTGATCGGGGTCCTGCACCAACTCAAGTGTCATCCCTACTGAGCCTTCCCTGCAGTGCCAGCGGCTCCGGGGCTGCCCCTGCCTCCATGCCTGCGGGGAGGGGGCACCTCCTGCGCGGGGGCCCGGGTGACGGGCACCAGGAAGGGCTGGGCCGTCTCCCGCGTGGCTGTTGGTAAAGCTTCTCTGAATTATTTATTGTATTACCTACAAAACCAAAATGAGGCCGTGCAGACACCTCTGCTCCACAGGTGCTGCTGGCACAGTCAATATTACCAAATATTCGTAGGGACTTGGCAAAGGGGGAAAAAAGCGTGGATTGAGTAGAGGCCTTTTAAGGTGCCAGAGAGTCTTTAGCCCAGGCAGCTGTGGCACCGCGGGGTTCGCCTGTGCCACTGACTCTCCGCTGCGGAGCAGATCTGCTCTGTAACTTCAGGCCGCTGATACGACACCTTCTGATCCCGGGGAGGGGGGGATGAAACAAGAATGCATGCTAAAAGCTGTTGGTTTTTGTTAAAACAGACTAGGAATAGGCTTCTTCCCTAACTGTGGGCTTTCTTGTACCTCCCTCTGATGCAGCTCTTACAGGGCATGTTTTTTTAAGTTGTGTAGCTGCTTTGGGGCAGCCTGGCAGAGCTGGCTGAAGGATGAGCCTGTCACTGCCAGGGATGCTTACTCGGTGCAGAGCTGGTGGCGCGCACCAGGGACTTGCTAAAACCTGACCTCTTTGCTGTAGCCATAATCCCCTGAAAGGGAAACGGGAGTGCGCTTTCTGCACAGGCTTTTCCTGAGTGAGCGCAGAAGCGTGTCGGGCTTCATCTGCCTTCGGGTTTTGATGTGGCTGTACTGAAGGAGAACATCACCCAGTAGCTGTAGCGCAGTGCTGCCATGAGCTCTCACTGCTCCTCCTTAGAACTTAAATATACACATACAACCACCCTTGATTTGATTTTATTTTTGTTTTTATAAATCACTGACATCATCCCAAAGTATTAGCAGTGTCAGGTTTGCAGAGATGCGCCTCACCTTGTCACACACTGCTTCATGGCTCTGGCCAGCACACACGCTTCGCAGCACAGTGTCGCTGCTGCCCAGGCTGCGGTTTGTCACCGCACGGAGTGATTGTATCGGAGCTGCTCCAGCGCGGTGACACCAACAGCAGGATTTGGGCTCTGTAGTCACGTTCATGCTCCCACTCCAGGGGTAGCGGAAACTTATTTTTACACTGTTTTTCCACTGTTGATGAGGTACCTGGTTTGAACGCTGCAGCATGAGAATGTTTAAGCCACTGCTTCTACCCACATTTAGTAGCGGAAAAGCCCATTTGGAGGGGGTTGATTTTTATACGAAGCTATTCTTCAACCCCAGCATTTGGGTGTTCTTTTCAATGCAATGAAAGCCCCAGAGCGTAACCCTGCGGTGATGCGCACCACCGATAAAGCACGCACAGGGTCAGCTCTGTCGCACCTAGAAGATGTTGCTGTGAGATGAATAAAATCCTCCTGTGGGTGGGCAGGTGGGGGTAGGGCTCTGCGGCTGCGCAGGGGCACAGACTGAGCCCCCCGAGCTGCACTGCCAGAAGCTGCCTCCTGCCTTGGGAGGAGAACGTGGAGTTTTACAGACCTCACATGTGAAAGCAACATATTTTTCTATTGTGAAAAGTAATTAAATAAGTTTTGCTGAATGTTTTAATGATTTTTCTGCTTTTATTTCTGTTACTGAGTTCCTGGAGCCTTCCCCTAGAGCTGGTCAGAGACTGACTGGTGGTTTCTGGAAGCCCAGCCCAGCCGTCGTGGCTCAGGTTACCCTCTGCTGGCTGTGGCCTTCCCCACCCCTCGGAGCCCAAGCCGTGCCCCAACACCCTCTGAACAGAGAAAAACACCACAGCAAAGCACAGCTGAACCAAAAGCCTGGTGTTTAATGGGTCGTATTCTCCCGTACCGCTCAGTCACACTGTGGGCAGTAGCTGAAATACAGAGAGAGCTCTGCAGCAGTAACAGTCACTAGTTCATTTGCCTCGCTGAGGCGTTCACTTCTTTTTCTTAGTGGAACACCAGGGACACTAACAACAGCACACTGACACCTTCCCCCCAGCCCCGTGGGGACACCCGACCTCGGCAGCTCACTGCACTGACGGGCAGGAAGAAATAACGTTCCCTCTGCAAGCGAGGCAGTGGGAGGGCCCAGTGCCGAGTCGCTCGCTCCAACCACCCTTCCAGCTGCAAAGCATTTTAGAACAAACACATATAAATATGCAGGACAAGCCCAAGCCCTGCAAAAAAAAAGAGAAAAAAAAAAAAAAACAAAAAACCAATCCAAACAGCTGAGTTTCAGCATCAGCTCCTTCTCCTGCCTGGGACAAAGACTCCCCCAGAGTCTCAGACGGCCGCCGGCAGCGTGACGTTATGGTCCTCGTCCGTCTCTATCCCAACCTCCTCCTGTACAAGCACGGGGAGTCAGCAGGGCAGCTGCTCCAGCCTGGCAGCGCAGGCAGAGCCACTGCTGCCACCGCCGTGGGGCCACAGGGCAGAGCCCGGCCTCAGTACTTACAAAGAACTGCTTCTTGCTTTTGGGGTACCCCTCCAGGATGGCCTCCAGCAGCTCGGTCGCCTGGTGAGACAGGGGCACAGGGACGGCTGGGGGGTGGCCGTGCTGGGCAGCCCCACTACAGCTCTCGGGGACTGTCCCCCCGTAGGCGTGTCACAAGCCAGCACAGCTCAGGTGACAGTGTGGGAGCAGCTCGCTCTAACGCCAGGAGAAGCTGGTTTGTTTCCCCAGGACAGGCAGAGCTCTGCAGGGACACGGCCATTTCCCAGGGGATCGATCACCTTGGTACCCGCGCAGCCCCGGGGGTGGCACGGAGCACAGCTGGTGCAGCCCTCCCTGCTCCACAGCTACAGTGTTCACCTGAGGTCGCCTCAACCAGTGTTGGGAAGGTGCTCAGATCGAACAGGGGCTGCTCCCCGAGCTGCCCAGCAAACCCCACATCCCTGTCAGAGCACCAGTGTCACCACAGGACTGCCACCACTGAGGTGCTGCCCACCCGCTCCCACTTGACGGCCCAGCCATTACCATTCGCTTCCTCCTCCGCCACTCCTTGCAGTACAGCTTCTGCTCGCTACAGACCTGCAAACAGCAAGACAAAGTAAGAAAAAACAGGCAGCAGCTGCCATAAGCCCTGGGCCGGGAGGTGCCCGGTGCCAAGGACCCACCAGACGCCACAGCCAGGGGTTTATTTAACAGCACAAGTGGCTCACGAAAGCCCTGCAGGGACATGAACCTCTGTGAAACAGATCACCCGAGACATGAAAAGATGAATTAATCAAGCGTCTGATGACTGCATGAAGCAAAGGTTTGCAAGGAAGAGGCAGCTCAGGCTGTTTCCTAAAGACGCCTCAGAAAGTCGTCACCATCACGCACGCAGCCGAGGCTCAGCACGGGCTCTGCAGAGCAGCTCGGGTCCCACGCAACCCCCTGTCTCGGTTGTTCTGCTGTCAGTCGCACTGGGGACTGGGTAACCTGGCAGAGGGTCTGGTACAATCGGCCCAGCCCTGGCCAGCTCTTTACCTTCTCTTTTTCTTCTGGAGTCACGTGGTTGGTGGCAGACTTAATCCTTTCCAGTTTCTCTTTGTAACTTGCGCAGTCCTTCCTCAACTCCTCTATCTCCCTGGCCATCTCAGGGGTTGTCATGGAGCTGTTCAGGTCCTTCAGCTCTGGAAGGGAGACACTGATCACCAGCAGGGCCAACAGCCCAGTGGCCAGGGCACAGCCGCCCGCGGGTCCCCAGGTGCTCCCGGTGCCGTGGGGGCTGGCTGGGTGCACTCACCCGACTCCATTTGCCGGCAGCTCTGCTGCAGTGCCTGCACCTTGGTGGAAAGCGCGGCGATCTCCCCATCCAGGCTGCGGAGCTCCGCGTCGCTGGCGGCTGGGAGCTGCTCCTGCGGTGAGGCGGTGGGTCAGGGGGGGCGGCTGCCGGCCGGAGCGGCGCCCGGGGCCGGGGCTCACCTGGTCGGCGAAGTAGATCTTCTGTTTCCCGTAGGCCTTCTCGCGGACGCGGCCCTGCTGCGCCAGCTGCTCCAGCGCCTTCACCACGGCCTGCGGGACGGGCGCCGTCAGCCGGGCCCCGCGCCCCGGCCAGCGCCCCCCGGCCCGGCCCGGCCCGGCTCACCGCCTTGCCTAGCCCGTGCTCCCGCTGCAGGTTCCCGAAGGCGTCCTGGGCGCTGTACGGCCGGTTCTGCTCCCGCAGGTACTGCAGCAGGACGGCGGCGGCGCCTGCTGCGGGACAGCGCGCCGGTCACCGCGGCCACCGGGGGCGGCGACAGGAGGGCGGCGGCCCCCCGCCCCCCGGCCCTCCCCCGCTCACCGCCCGCCGCGGGGCCATCGCGGCCTTTGCTCATCCTCCGCCTCCGCTTCTTCCCGCTCCCGGCCGGCGGCGCTGACGCACTTCCGGCGCGCCGCACGCTCCCCTCCAATCGGGACGAAGGAAGAAAGGCAGGTTCCGATTGGCGGGGGAGCCGAAGCCACGCCCCGAGGAGGCGGGGCGGTGGGAACCGGGGGCGGGGCGAGCACAGCCCGGCCCCGCCCCGCCCTCCGCCGGGAGAGCAGCGGGTCCCGGCGGAGCGCTGTGCCCGGGACGGGCCCGTCCGCCGCGGGGCGAAGGGGGAAGCGGCGGCCGGAGAGGGGTCTCTGCACCCTCGGACCGGGCTCGCTGGTTCCAAACCCGGCGCCATCCCCCACCTGCCCACCACCCGCACCGCTCCCGGGACAGCCGGGCCGTGTGAGGCCAATGCTCCTACAACATAACCCGGTAACGATCCCCCCCGGCCCCAGCAGCGGCGAAGCCAGCGCCCCCGGCCAGGCGGATTCAGACAAGAGGCAGCAGAAGGGGTTTCCCTGAAGAGGAACGTTCTTTGCTGCGCGAAGGCGACGGGAACCGGGCTCTATGGCTTAGAAAAACGCGGTGGGAAAGCTCAGCGAGGCGCAGGCTGGGGGCCGACGGAACGGCTCTCTCCCCGGGGGTGCTGGTTTGTGTCGGTGACCACAACGGGCACGAGCTCGCCAGTCACCGGTGGCCTGGGCTGGTGTCCCCCGCTGGGTCCCTGCCGCACGGGGCTGGGCAGGCCAGCGCCACCTCTTCCCTCCTCCAAAAACCCGGCCCCAGCCGCTCCCAGGAGGCAGCATCAGGGGAAGAGCAGCACTGCCATGTCCACCCCGAACGTGCGCTGCAGGAGCACAGGGGATTTTTAGCAAAGTGTTAGTCCGTTAATTTAGGAAAGCAACACAAGAGCAGCTGCCACATGTAGATGATCTTTGCAGGACGCTAGTCATCACAGTAGATGTCTTATTGCCATTACGTCTCTTACAAAATAGCATCACTAGAAAGCTGGAACCGGAGATGAGTGGGCATTGCGAGTACAAACATGGTGGCTGTACACCGTCATGTCCACAAGAGGAGCAGGGGGTTTGTTTCTACCCGGAGCTGGATATTGCTGGGAAAGAAGACTTGGATTCTGTGCACATTTTAGGGGTGGGGAACGGTTGTCTTAAAGACAGAATAGCATTAAGTCCCAGACACTGAGTCTGAGGGCAAACCAATCCTGTTCACCCGGCTACACATCAGCCCCAGAAGGTCGGCTTCAAGATTGTCCTTGGCGACGCTAGGTCAGTCTCTGGAGCTGCAGACACCAGATTTATTGTCTTAGGTGAGGAAGTTTGGAGCAAGCAGCATCCTGGCAGACAGTGCAGGGCAACGCGTGGGTGATTGTGGAGCTATCACATCAACGTCTTTTCCCTATGAATTACCAGTGTAGTTTATTTTAAAATCCAAGCGAGGCTACAGAGTCACAAGTCACAGTGGTGTTCTCAGCCAGGACTGGCTGCCACGTCACTCCTACTCACACAGGAGACGATCTAGAGAACTGTGCAAGGCTTTTCCTTCCAGGATTCCCCTCCACGATGCACAATAGAAAACCAGCGGGAAGTGACGGGATTGCTTACTGGCCCCGTGAGCCAGCAGGGTCCAGCTGGTTCAGCTCGGACTGATCCAGCAGTTCAAAGTCATCCCCTTCCGCATCAGTGTCCAAGTCCGAGCTGGCCGTTCTAAGATAAGTCTTTGCACCTCTCTGGGGATTGTCGCTGCGTGAGGAGCCTGGCTGAGGGGCTCCTGACAGCGCAAGCTGTATCATCCCTCTGGTGACAAATCCGGCTATGTTGTTAGTAAGATTCTGTACAGATGGCAGTGCGCCGGATTCTTCCTGGTCATAAGGGAGATGCAGATCTTCTGTCACTTGCGGGCGGTAAGCCAGACTTGGGATCCCAATGCTGGTGTCATCTTCATCATCTATGCCAGTTGCTTCTGGGTTAATGGAAGGGAAGTCGGGGAGATCCCTGGCAAAAGACTCTTCTGGGTCACTGTGACCGTCCAGGTCTAGAAGAAAAGAAAGTGCTTTAAACACACAGCACACACCAAACACCCTGCAGGCAAGGCCAGCACAGCACACAAAAGTTAGGCCATTACCTCCCCAAGACAGACTGTCTCTTGTCATCTCACAGACCAAACACTCTTTCATCTCCCCCTCACACAGCTATTCGGGATGCCTCCCGCTTCACTCGCAAGGAACACAGATGCTGAACCAGACACCTTCTGCCAGAGGAAAGCGTCCCCTCCCAGACTGTGCACTGCAACCTGTAACCCTACAGTCAGAGACTGGCAGAGCTGGATCTGCCTTTGAAGAGCAGCTGTCATTGCTCTATCAAAGCACTACAGGAATTAAGAAGGAATTTCAGTTCTGAAAAAACAGGTAGTTGCATCTCAGCCAGCAAGAGAGACAACAAACAGCTAGACCTCAAGGACAGAGGCAGTGAATGCATCCTCCCTCCCACCCATCACATGGGCACCTGCTCAGCATTCCACACCTTCCAGAAACTGCCCATTTCCACTCACCTTCTGATCCCTCTGTCAGGGGAGTCTGGCCCCTTGAAAGGTTAAACATCCCATTTTCGGTGTAGGAAACCTCAGCATCCGAATGCTCTGAGTCGGAGATGGTTAGTTCCTTGGCAACCACAGAGTCATCCAGCTTGGAAATAGGAGATAAAATTGAAAACATCAATACTGGAAAGCTTATTCCTGTGCCTCGAGACAAAACACATGATCCAGCGGCTGCCAGTTAAGCCCAGTCCCCCCGGGAGGCTGGTATCTGAGGCTCATTTCACATTTTACTGCCCAGCCTAGGAGACCATAGCTGGTACAAGCAGCGCTGGACGTACTTGAGTGAGACAGAATAGGAAAAACCTCTCTAAAAGGAGAATATACTCATGTGATTTTTCATCACAACTCAGCTACAATGTGCTGGATACAGGACCACACACTGTGTGTCCACACAATGCAGCGAGTTTGTTCTATTCAGCTGAGCTCTTCTATTTCAGAGACGCTTCGTTACCTTGGGACAGAACGCGGCAAGCTCCTCTTCGCTGTCGCTCCCATCATCCACAGCCTCCTGATTAAGGGATCGGCGACGCACTGCCAGAAACCAGAGTCAAAGCTTATTATTGCTGCTAGGACAGGGGTCTGTACAGGACCAGCCTTAGGCCAAGCAGAAAAACCCTAAACTGGCAAGCTTGGACATAACACAGCGTGCTTTGTTCCACAGCAGAGCAACGTGATCATTTCTGACTTGGGCTGCTGCAGATCTTTTGCATGTTTAGCAGCTACCTTGCACCGAGTCCTTCCTCTTTTTTCAGTGCAACTGCAATATGGAACACACAGTTCTGACAGCTGAGAAACGGAGTGGCTCAGCACCACGAAGAGCTTACACCAACTGCTAACTGGGAGACGCCTGCGGAGGCAGAGCTGCCTCGCTTCCTTCCCAAAGCAGTTGCAAGCACTTGCCAAGGGCGCTGGAGCGACTGCCATGCCATACGTGCAGCCCTATCCCACTCCACGACCAGGGGTTCACAGGCTGTTTCAGGTACCAAGGGTCAGAAACACAGTACAGAAACTTACGTTGCTTCTCCCGCTGCCTTGATATCATGTAGCCTCGAACGCTGAAATCCAGCCGCTGCAGAGCTGGCTCCAGCTTCATGTACATGCGCTGCCCCAGTCTGTGGTACACAGCCAGGGGCCACAGCAGGATGAAGAGCACTGAGGTAAGTGGGAATGCTGATTAGAAGTTTGTTCAGGATGCTACTTGGCAAACATCTTGCCCATTTTGTGATGCAGTACAACACACACAGTATGCAAGATCTGAGCACTGAAGGCAATGCTGCGGGAGGCAGTTAGAATTAGTGCAATCACCTCTGCCAATTTAACAAAATTGAGAGGCCAACTTATTAGTGCTCAGATCTATAGTTACTAAGCACTCAAACGTGTTCTCTCTGGACCAGAGACCTTAGAGTCTTGGCCAAGAACCACCACATTCCAAGCAGAATGTATTATTTTAAATTCTAAAGCCATTCACACAAGCTTTCCTTTTGAGCAGAAGAGTCCCATCCCTCACACATTCAGATCCCACTCATCTCTACCCCTTTTCAGTAGTAAGTCTGTACTGGCACAGAGATCTACTTACACAGCAAGTATGAGAGCAACAGCCCAGGGATATACCGGCCCAGGACAGCCAGGAAAGTAAACACTCCACACACTAGAAGGCAAAACTGAAGACATGAAGACAGTGAGTTTCCAAGGTTAAGCAGTGGATTCACTCAGTTCTTGATCGTCTTGTTTTCTGCAGATTCTAGGTCAAGTCATAATTCTAATGACAGCGAAGCCTTCCTAGCGTTCAACTACCCCGCTCTAGGACTAGCACAGACACAGGAGGTATCTGGCTTCAGAGCGACAGGCAGCATGCCAAGGCCTCTGCCTCAGGGTATGAGGAGCTTCCCAAAGCAGGTATGCTAAAAGCAGCGAAGAGGCTAAAGAAGACAGAACTCTTTGAGGTGAAAAGGACAAGGACAGTACCACCATGTTACACGTTCCTCTTTGCATAAGCCTCAAAAAAAAGAAGAAAAAAAAAAAGCTTGACACACTTTCTCAAACTGTTAAAATCAAGTGAGGGAGATGAGTTTGAGAGACACTTTAAAAAGCTAGAAACCTCCAGAAGGAGCAGCTACATTTTCACTTCACTAGTGCAGTCAACATGCTGACACTCGTTTTCTCCTCCCTCCTCCGCAACCTTATTATTCTGCCTATGCTTTCTATTCCTCTCCATCAGCTAAGAGCCATGTTGTCGTGGGATACCTCCTGTGGTAACCTCCCATGTCTGAAGGCATTCAGCCCACACTGGATGCTACCACAAGAGGATACTAGTGGTCAGCAGAGGCTCCACACCAAACATTTTATTTGCTGAGGTCTGTACATTCTTACCTTTCCAGGGTTTTGCCTCTTGAAAATGAAGAGGTTACTTAAGAAGCTGGTCCCAGCCACCCATCCTTCAGCCAAATGGTGACAGAGTTCTGGCACTCCGAGCAGCCGAGGGTGAACATACGCCCAGCTGCAGCGAAGGGAAGAATTCAGGAACAGATATTACGGCATCAACGTCAGTGCAGAAGCCACTTGTTGTAAACACTTGTCTCAATACTACCTTCTCTTCTCCCCCTGTTGCTGGGCTCTAGAGATGAGGGTCAGCCTGCCCTTCAGAACACCGCCTTGCCAAAAGCAGCACTTCTACATGCTGTTCTACAAGTGTCCCAGTTCTCCCATAGCAGCTAAGGAGCAGTAATTTCAGTCATTCAGTTGTTTGGCTTACATTAGTTTCCATGCTGCTGGAGGGAAAGGGCAGTGCAGAAGCAAATCAAGCCAATCTCTTTGCTTTTTCTGCATTTATTTGGTAAACAGCAACCCCCAAGAATTCAGCACGAGGTTTACAAGCAGCCTTGCACCTTACTTAATATATACAGTTACTGTGGAGACATTGTCTTTGGCAAGTTCTATTAGTGCTTCTTAACTGCTAGTCACAAGTACCTGAAGGTTAGGAAGAGCAATTCCTTTCGTAGTTGCACCTCTTGCAAAAAAAAATAAAAATTGTCATTTGGCAACAGCTCAAGTGATTTAATCAGGAGCTGAGCATCCAGTGCGGCTCGGCAGCAAAGGCAGGCAGAAAGGTGTGCCCAGAGAGGAAGGTGTTATTAGTAAGACAACACCCCAACATTTCTCAACCCCTTATTATTGCTGCAGTCAGATCATAACTATGCAGTAACAACTTCTGGGACAAGGCTGTTAAACATTCCCTACGGAGTCTCAGAAGACTTCATACTTTCAAAGAAAAAAAAGTTGTTTTCCTGCTACTGGAGGCCCATACAAAAGGAATTGCTTTTAAGGCAGCACCTCTAACTTAAGGGTGCAGGGGGGAAGTGGCAGGGGAAGTTCTACAGCACTCAGGCAAGCACTATTGGAGGTCAGCATAAGGCAAAGATTAAGTATAATATAATGGCTTAGGCAAGTCAAAAACATCACAAGGGCTTGGCACAGTCCAGTGCTCCATCCTCCCTCCACCAAGTAGCTCCCTTCTCCCCCTCCTTCCTTGCTCAAAGGAGCCAACATTACAAGCACATGCAGGTAATAATTACACAGTATCACAGCAAAGTACCAAACAGCAGAGGATTCAATTAGTTTCCTACCTCTCATTGTCTAATTCGTCAGGTCTTGCCACTAAAATATTAAGAACAGACACTACATTAGTCGCAAGGAATTTGCCATGAGAATGCTTAGCTCTTGGGATTTAAGTAAAGCTTTAATGAGCTGGGGAATACCTGGAAGAGACATTAACTGTAATTAAGAACCTGAGATGCATCACTCCATGACACATTTTGAATGTGTACGTGTGACAGTACAAGACTGCAAGAGAGTCTCCTTGTTGCTCCTCTATATTTTTTGGACACTGTCTGGAAGGCTGCTCTGGTTACAGCGGCAGGTTATTAGCAAAAAATACCACTTTCATCTCCCTCCCTTGCCCTGCAAACATTCAGATGGTGAAGGAAGTACAGCTTGCTCAGTGAGTGCCATCAAAAATTTAAGTCTTTTGATACTTTCTCACCCAGGCTGGGATTTGAAAAGTGACCGAGGGATGTACCAGTTATCCCGAAAAATCGAAATCAAGGTTATGAGGGAGCTAGACAGACACTTCCTCATCACTTCAGCTACACAGCCTGAGCCAAGCTGCTGCTAGAAACTGAGGCAAGCTTTAATGTCTTCCCAAGAACTACAGAGAACACAGGTTGAAGCAGAAAGCTGGGAGCTGTACTTGCTCATTAGTTAACCACCATTAACCACCTCTGAGAGCATGCAAAACCATACACGCTGCTTCAAAACCAACTTGTCCATGCAAAGCCAATGAAATCCTGAGCTGCTAAGAATGGTAGTATTCATGAGTATATTAATATCACAAATGATAGATAGAACTGCTTTGTTAACTGAAAGCTTCAGAGTAACTTCATTAGCAGCTGTTAAGATGCCCCTCCTTTCAAAGAAATCTCTACTCAACAGCAAGGCTGGGACTCATCTTCATCCTAAAACATGAAGCTAGTTTATTACAGATTCTGAGGAAAAATCCAGATGTATTCCACGTATATACTTCAATTTCTTGCTCTTGTACTGAATGCTCGAAAGGTGAATCACTGCTTCAAAACCTGCACTAGTTCACGTACACCAGATGTGTCAAGACTGTAAGACAAATACCAGTGTCACATGAATGAAAAGCTCTTATGTTTATATAGCTTAGGATTTTCCAACTCCAGGAAGAACATGCCTACATTGTTCTTGCCTGCTTCTAGACTCACAAAACAAAAACTCCAGGATTTTAACTATTTAACTCCAGATGGTCAGGGCCTATGTATCTCTAGGGCTAAAACCGGTGCGTGATATGCTGGTATCAACTCAAATGTTGCAACTTACCCCCGATTTCAGGCCAGATTTTGTTCTTCCACTGATCTACACAAACTACTACTATAAGGGTTAATGCAACCAGGAACAGCAAGCGAAGAGAAGTCAGAGCAAAAAACCTACGGGGAAGAAACAGACAAATCAGTATCGACCAGACCTGTGCAACACACACAAAAGTGGTAACACTAACTATCTCAAAACAAATCGGTCACTCAGTAACAGCTACAGTCTGAGAAAAGTCAGCAAGTGCTAATCGGTCAGCATCCAGCCTACCCACGCTGCCTGCTGGGGAACTTATCAGGCAGCTGCTGTCAGGCTGCCTTGGGGCCCCTTATCTGCTCGTGTCGCTTCTAGCATGACAGCCCTGCTTTACAGTTCACCTCAGAGCGGAGCAGAACCTGCTGCCCTTCCTCCCCTGTTCACAGAATAGTTTGGGTTTTGCTGATTAGTTTTACACTTTCCAATAACACAGGAAACATGCTGAGAGGGAGCGAGCTGAAACAGACATCAGTGCTTCCAGGTTCCTTTTGCCTGCTGAAACAGGTCATGGACTCGAGCACTTCAGCTGGCCGCCCGGGTGCCACCTCCGCCCGTGAGCTGCTCCCGGCCAGCGCGGGGGCCGCACCGAGCGGAGGAGCCTTCCTCCCCGGGGACGGCGCTCACCGGCTGCGGGCAGAAGGGCTACGGGGGAGCCCTGAGCGTGCACTGCGGCTGCAGGGCGCCCGGCCGCCGCTGCCCTCCGACCGCCCACCCGACACCCCCTGCCACGGGGGAAAAGCCAGGCGGAAAACCTCCCCCGGCCTGGCGGCTCCCGCGCTGCCACGGGGAACCGGCGCGGAGCTGCGCGCACCCGCGGGCTCCCCCGCCGCCGTACGGGGCCACGGCGGGACGCGCCCTCCGCCACAGGGAACGCTCCGCGGCCCGGCGCCCCGCAGGAGAGCGGACCCGGGCCCCGCCGAGACGGCCGCGCCTCAGCCGGCCTCCGGCCTCCCGCCTCCCCGCCGCCGCCCGCTCACCAGAAGAGGCCGTGCGCCGCCGCCCACCACAGCGCGCTGCGGCCGGGCCGCTCCCACACCAGCGCGGCCTGCGCGGCGCTCAGCAGCGGCTCGTAGGGCCCCAGGCGGCCCCGCAGCGCCGCGCTCAGCGCCTGCACCCGCCGCTGCCGCTCGCCGGGCCCGCCGGGCCGCGCCGCCGCCATGGCTCCCTCACGGCATCAACATCCGGCCGCCCCGCGCGCGCGCACGGCAGCTGCCACCGACATGGCGGCCCCCGCCGCCGGAAGCAACGGCTGCGATGGGCGCCGCCATCTTGGCGCAGGCGCCGCCGCCTGCCAGGGCGCACGCGCGTTGCCAGGAGCGCCGCGAGGGGCGGGGGCGGGCGGCGCTCCCCCGGAAGTGCGCCGCGCGCAGGCGCAGTGCGGTTGGCGCCGGGCGGGAGAGGCGGCGGGGCAGCGGGGAGCCGGGCGGAGGAGCGGAGCGGAGCGCAGCCTGGGCCGCGATGCCGCGGGAGATCATCACCCTGCAGCTGGGCCAGTGCGGCAACCAGAGTGAGTGGGCGACCGGGGCGGGCGGCGGCAGGGCCGGGGCGGGGGTAGCGCGCCCCGGGCGGGGCCGGGATGCTGTGGGGGGCGTGGGCGGGGCCTGTCGGGACGGGGGGGGCGGGGTCTGATGCGAGGGCGGGACCAGCTGTGCGCGGGGCGGGGTCTGCCGGGGGGGGCGGGGTCTGGTTCGGGGGCGGGGCCTGCCGGGCGGGGCGGGGCCTGGCGGCCCGGGGACGCTCCGGGCGCAGTCCCGCCCGCCCCGGTGTGGGGTCCCGGGACCGGCCCTGCCCCTGCCCCGGCCCGGCTGACCGTGCGCCCCCCCCCGCAGTCGGGTTCGAGTTCTGGAAGCAGCTCTGCGCCGAGCACGGCATCAGCCCCGAGGGCATCGTGGAGGAGTTCGCCACCGAGGGCACCGACCGCAAGGACGTCTTCTTCTACCAGGTACTGCCGGCCCCTGCCCGCCCCGGGCCGCGGAGCGGCACACTGTGCAGCCTGCCCTCATCACCGCGTCAATCCATGCCCGGGCGAATGCAGGCAGGGCTGCCTGTGACTGCATCAGCGCTCTCCAGCAGCCCCCGCCCCGTTCAGGGACTGGTGGGCTGACGCTGACCCTGGGCTGGTTTGAGTGGCAGCCTCAGCCAAGCGCTCCTGCCAGGCAGCACGCTGCCAGGGCTCCTGCCTGCGCTCCGGGTTCTGGAAATGGATGTGTTGCGGAGGCAGAAGTGTGAGGCTAAGGCTGCCATAGATACCACCATACGTATCCGCCACCAGCGCAGACCCGTTAGAGCCGCCCCCTCCGCCTGCCCAGCACTCGGGATATGCTCTGGGGCACGTACAGGTGCTGCATTATGGACAGGCCATACATAACAAGTTTCCCTTCCTCCTCCTCTCTGTCAGACGCCGGCTATGCCATGCTCTCCCATGGCCAGGGGGTGGCACACGCACTGGCAGTTTCTCTTGCAGTAAGAAGCAGCACTGAGCTGCAACTGCATCATGATCTTACTGCTCCTTGTTAAAGGCAGATGATGAGCACTACATCCCACGAGCCGTGCTGTTGGACCTGGAGCCCCGAGTTATCCACTCCATCCTGAACTCCCCTTACGCCAACCTCTACAACCCAGAAAACATCTACCTGTCGGAGCACGGAGGGGGAGCTGGGAACAACTGGGCCAGTGGCTTCTCACAGGTAACAGCTCTAGTGCTCCTGGGTGCAAACACAGGCCAGTTCGTTAGGCCTGAGGCTTTTTTGTAGCCTTCTCATGTCCGCCTCAGTACGTGGTTTCTGAAGAATACCTCATCATTCATTCGGGACTTAGACCTGACATTTCCTGGCACCCTGGGTGCAGGGTCACATTGCCAATCTGAGTTGGCTTCACACCAGGCTTGAGCCGCTCTTCCCCATTTTCTGTGGGAAAGTAGCAAATTCTGGTCTGATCTTTTGCAGGGAGAAAAAATCCACGAAGATATTTTTGATATAATAGACAGAGAGGCTGATGGGAGCGACAGTTTGGAAGTAAGTAAATCAGGGGATTTGGATCCAGTTGCCCTGCGTGTTGTTTTCAGAGCCAGGCTGCTCTTTGATGTGCTTTGAAATCCACAGAACGAGCGCAGGCAGCTGCAGCTTCATTTTCTCTCCAGCCGGGTTAAAGGGACACCAGGGGTACAACGGCTGCTTTGCTCTGTGCCTCTGGCACGACCTTGGCCACCATCCGTGTAAACCCATTTCCCGTGCGCAGACAGACAGGGCTCCCTGGTGTGTATGTCAGGCTGTCACATGGCAACAGGGGAAGGGAAAATGTCATTGCAGAATAAGCTGGCAGAAGGTCCAAGAGCCCGTTGTGGGACCCGCAGCAGGTGGGAACTGCCCTGAAGTCAGGTAGCAGGAGCTTGGCCTCAGGCGCTCTAGAAGGAGGGGAATGGCATGGAGGTCCCAGGGAAAGGGCTGAGAACGTGTACCTCCATTTTGTATGACCGACTGGATCCTGAAGGTGACGTTGGAGCTATTCTGAAGTCTTTTCTGGGGTGGGAGGAATCCAGCAGGCTCCTGAGCAGCAGTTGCACATTGTGGTGTGTGCAGAGACGTGGATTCCACCCGCGCTGGAAGAAGTGGCCTGACGAGCGTGTGGCTGTAGCTGTGGTCTGCAGGAGCCAGGGCTCTGCTCTGTCCGCAGGCGTCAGCTCCGTGCTCTCAGTTGTCACAGGGGGAGTTCTCACGCTGGCTGGCAAGTCTCTGCTGGAGCTGGTGGTGGTGGCACAGCATGCTTTGCTCTGCCTGCCCCTGGGGCTGCGCTGGACCTTGAGCTGTCTGCGTTCTGCTTCCTTCCAGGGATTTGTGCTTTGCCACTCCATTGCCGGTGGAACGGGCTCCGGTCTGGGCTCGTACCTCCTGGAGAGACTGAATGACAGGTGAGCGTTCAGCCTTGTCCCCTTCCCTCACGGCGGAGTCTGGCCCAGCCCGGGCGGCCTGCCAAAGCAGGGAGCCGGAGAGCGCTGACTCAGAGCCACCGCCCCCACCCAAACACTGTCTTGTGCAACGCCTGGCGCGCTGCCCGGGGAAGGGATGGCTCCTGATACGCCTGGGGACTTCAGAGGCTCCGAAAATGGACTCAGTGGTGTCCAAACTCTGCCTTCCCTCAGCCATTCTTATCAGGCAGCTGCCTCCTGACACCCTGACTGTGCAAGGGAGGGCGGGAGGCTCTAGCTGTGGGCTCTGAGCTGCCATCCCTGCCTGTTTCAGCTTGCAGCCTCTTGAAAAGGCTTGTAAGCAGCTGCTTCATCAGCCTGCGGATGGCTCAGCCTCGCCTGTAGCTCAGTCTGGCAGCCTGCTCCTGTACTGCTAGAGTAGGCACTGCTGGGACAAATTCTCTCCCTCCCTGGGAGCCGACTCTGGCATGAAGTCCTGGTGACTCACTGCTGTCCTGAGCCCTGGAGACTGCAAAGGGAGCTTGTGGGAGGAGAGAGTGCTGGCTTGGTGGTGTTAACCCTTGAGGTGGCTGGGCTTTCTCACCAGGTATCCCAAGAAGCTGGTGGAGACCTACTCGGTTTTCCCAAACCAGGATGAGATGAGCGATGTTGTAGTCCAGCCGTACAACTCTCTGCTGACGCTGAAGAGGCTGACTCAGAACGCTGACTGCGTGGTAAGAGTCCCACCGTGTCAGGGCAGCAGTGCAGCCAGCTCCTGCCTGGCACTCCTGTCCCCAGCCACTCAAAAACACAGCTTTTCCTGGGGCAAGTGCTGTAGCTGTGTGGGTTGAGTGCCGCAGCAGCATGTGGTGTGCCTACGAAGCCCCAGGCACAGCAACGAGTGGCGCCCCATCCAGAAGGGCTGAGCAGATCTGGTGGCTCCAGGGACAAGGGCTCTGCGCTATCCCCTGCTGAGCTGTCCGGCTTGGCATTTCTGCCTCCGGGATCCAGCAGATTCTTCCCGTGGCGGTGAGGACTGGCTGTGCTTCCTCTGCATAGCTGCGCTGCAGCCTTCCACTTGGACTCGATTCCGGCATGGCTTTCGGCACCCACGAGCCCCAGCCCGGCAGCATCTTCAGCCTGCACCGGTGCCTTTAGTCAGGTCCTAACCGAGACACTGCTCGTCCCTCCCAGCTTACCCCTGCACGTGGCAGGGCAAGAGCAGCTGCGGCAGAGCTGCTGGGGCTGAAGGTTGCTGCGAGGTGCTGGCCCAGAGGCAGTGCTCTTTGGGAGAGTGCTGGGGAGCACAGCCAAGACGGGAGGGAAGAGCTTCCATTGACAGTGTCGGTTACGCTCCCCAAATGAGTCAGCTTGTGGTTTCAAGTGTCTGCCACCTGCCGCCGAGGGCTCCGCCAGGCTGCAGCGCTCAGGGCCTGCGCTGGGCGATGCGGTGCCCGTGGACACGTGGCCAGGGCTGCCCTTCTTCAGGCTGCCTCTGAGGCTCTTCACGGAGCTGGTGTTTCTCTTGCAGGTGGTTCTGGACAACACGGCCTTGAATCGCATTGCGACAGACCGGCTGCACATTCAGAACCCATCGTTCTCTCAGATCAACCAACTGGTGAGAAGGGCTCTTCCCTCGGGAAGGTGGCATGGGGCTCCCCGCAGCCTTCGATTCGGTCTGAACCTGCTCCGTGGGCTGGCGTGGTGGTGGGCAGCCTGGAGCTGTGAACGTGGGCCCTCTGCCCGTCCCAGGGGCGGCCCCCACGGACGCTCCATCCTCCCCTGGCACGGCTGCGCGAAGCAGGTTTTGACCATGCTCCGCTGCCATGCGGTGACGCAGACGCTGTCCCCGTGCTCTGCCCCAGGTCTCCACCATCATGTCTGCCAGCACCACCACGCTCAGGTATCCGGGGTACATGAACAACGACCTCATCGGGCTGATTGCCTCGCTGATCCCCACCCCCCGGCTGCACTTCCTCATGACGGGGTACACGCCGCTCACCACCGACCAGTCGGTAAGGCAGCCCGCCGGGCACTCCTCCCGCTCCCCGAGGGCAGGAGGAGATGCCATGCTCACCTCGTAACATCCGTCAGTCCCACGGTCTTGGTGTGAGCTGTAATTGCGTGTTCCAAAGCCCAGGCCCGTGTGCCCGTACCATGTGACAGCCGTGTGTGATACGAATCAGACGCGAGCAGGCAATTGTGCTTATGCTGGGCTACCTGCTGCGCGCGTGAGCACGGCTGCGGCAGCTATGGGAGAGCCGACAGGATCCGATCTGACAAAAGCCACCCTTAGAAACGATCGGAGTGAGCCCAGCAAAGTGGCCTCGCCAGTGCTGCCATCCCAGTGGGCCACCGGCCCAGGCTGTTGGGGTCAGAACACTGTTGATTGTTGTCATGCCAAGACTGAGCGTGGGCTCCAGGCGTCAGCCCCTTCCCGGGGCTTGATCTGTGTTCTGGGAGGGGATTGCCAGCCCTCAGCTGCATCAAACGCTGCCACTTGCGTTTAGCTCATCCCCAGGCAGTGCCCCCTCAGCCCCCGCGGTGAGGACCGGGCAGTTCTGTTTTGAGAGGCGCTCACCTGCATTGGCCGCGTCTCAGTTCTGCTGGGAGCTAACAGCTGCTCTTCTCCTCTCGTTGTGTGCATTTCCTCAGGATGTTACTCAGAGAAGCAAATCTGAAAAACTGCTGGCTCTGAAAAGGGTATCGAGTGTGTGATCTGTCCTCCCAGGGAGGAGTGTGGGGAGGGCTCAGCCAGCAGCTCAGACGGTGCCTGGAGCGGGGCTGCCACACCGCCGAGCTGTCCTTGCTACGGGCACTCCTTCGGGTGCCGGCCCCTGTGGGAGGCAGCAGCTGGGCAAAGCCCGTGACAGCCCTCGGGGACTGCAGTGGCGCGTCTGCCCCCGGGTTCAGTGCAGGGTGAGGTGGGGAGGGCGTGCAGTGGGGAACGACCCCTCCTGTCCTCCAGCCCTGCTGCCTCGGCAGCGGAACAGGACAGGGTTGTGACAGCAATCACGTGAAACGTGTCCCTGTCACTCTGGTCTCAGCTGAGCTTCGCCCCAGCCCCTGCTGTGCTGCCGGGGGGTGCAGCTCAGCGCCCTCGTGTCGGAGCCCCCACCAACGCTCCGGTCCTCAGCCTGGCTGTGCCTATTGTGTGACTCTGGGATTTCCCTGTCCTGCATGTGGCTTTGCACGTGGCTCCATCCCCGGGGCGAGGGCTTCTCCGTCTGGCTGCCCTCTGTTCCTGTGTGCGTGTGCAGGGCAGCGGGAGGGCAAGGGAGCAGCATGCCTGCTGCCTCTGACCCCCTGCTGGCGTTTGCAGGTGGCCAGCGTGAGGAAAACCACAGTCCTGGACGTGATGAGAAGATTGCTGCAGCCTAAAAATGTGATGGTGTCCACAGGGCGAGACAGGCAGACCAACCACTGCTACATCGCCATCCTCAACATCATCCAGGGAGAGGTGGATCCTACACAGGTGAGCTCCCGCAGCCGTTTCAGATGCTGATGGCGATGGCGTGACCTGCCAGGGGAGGGCACGGTCACCATTTTCCTGTGCGGGGACCCTGGGGTGAGACTGAGCGGTGCTTGAGAACTGGCTCCAAGCTGCTCCTGCGTGGGCCCTGGCCTCGTGGGAAGGCCACTAGTCCCTTGCCGTGAGGAGCCTCCCTGCCTGTCCTTTGCTGAAATCCACCTTCCTGAGGGCGTGTGGCCAGCGAGGAGCAGCTCCTGGGTCTGCTGGGAGCAGGCTGCTTTGCCCATGGCCCTGCTGCCCCTTGCTGCTCTCATCCCTCCAGGTTCACAAGAGTCTGCAGCGGATCCGGGAGAGGAAGCTGGCCAACTTCATCCCCTGGGGTCCTGCCAGCATCCAGGTGGCTTTGTCGCGCAAGTCCCCCTACCTGCCGTCCGCACACCGCGTCAGCGGCCTCATGATGGCAAACCACACCAACATCTCCTCGGTGAGTGCCTCCCCTCTACACCGCAGGCAGCGCTGGGGCCCCACAGCTGCAGCTCTGATGTCCGTTCAGTCCCAAATGTGCCTCCTGTGGGGCGTTTGCGGCAGGGCTTGCAGACGAGGGAGGGCGGGCAGCTCCCAGCTGGGGCACAGCAGGGCTCAGGCTTGGTCTGGCATCCCGGCAGTCCTGCTGCACCCCTGGTGCCGTTCTCCCAGGAGCAGGCTGCAGCAGGACTCCTCTGCTTGGCCAAAGGCAGCCTCGGAAGCACGAGTTGATCCCCAGTGCTGGCTGGGCGCAGGGTAGCAGCCACTGCCCGGCCTGCCTCCTCTCAGGCAGCAGCCGGAGGAGGTTGGGGTCCCCGGGGAGCTCTGGCCCGTCTGACCGCTGCGCTGCTCTCCAGCTGTTTGAGCGGACGTGCCGGCAGTACGACAAGCTGCGCAAGCGGGAGGCCTTCCTGGAGCAGTTCCGCAAGGAGGACATCTTCAAGGACAACTTCGACGAACTGGACAACTCCCGGGAGATCGTGCAGCAGCTGATTGACGAGTATCACGCAGCCACACGCCCCGACTACATCTCCTGGGGCACGCAGGAGCAGTGAGCGCCCTGCCAGGGGACGGGAGGGTCCCACGGCCACCTCCATGCACGCCGGCAGGGCTTGTCTCTGCCGTGCCCACGTTTAGCACCCCTCAGCGCAGCCCGGCCGCGGTGGAGTCGTCGCACCAGCTGCACACACACGCTGCGCTCCTCAGCAGAAGCAGCTCTGCTGGGAGCAGCACTGCTCCTGAAGACCCTTGGCGGGGGGACAGCCTCTGCTCCACCACGTGCCCTGGCCCAGGACGGGACTGGGGCAGCTGCGCGCTGTGCTGGTAGGGAGCCTCCGCCCGTGAGAGCAACGCTCGCTCGGAGGAGGATGAGAGCGAACCCGGGGGCTTGGAACGGGCCTGGCCCAAAGAGTTGGGTGCAGGCAACCCCTGTGGCCAAAGGCTCTGTGTGGCTGAGCCAGTCCTTGCCCTGGGCAGGAGCCTTGTTCCTCCTTCGCCAGATCAGGCCTGGGGCACAGGCTGTATCTATATTTTTGTAGGTTATTTTGCTTTAATAAAGGCTGTTCCTGCACTGACGCTGCCTGCACGGCTCCTGGAGCGAGCAGCCAGGCAGGGAAGCAGCTGCAGACCCTGCCAGGGCCAGGGCTCGTCTTGCCCAGCTGGCCAGCCCGGCGGGAGCGCTGAACCAGTGCCACCGCTCACCTGCACGTCCCGGTGGTGCGCGGGGCCAGCCCTGCCCCGGCCGGGAGCCAGCCGGCAGCGTGCTGTCTGGGCCCGGGCGGCGCTGGGCGACCGCTGCGGCAGAGCCAGAAATACTGGCAGGACCTGCCGGCATGGCTGACCAGCGCCAGGAGCCGGCACCGCCCTGCCCGCAGAGCGTGCGGTGCCTGCGTTAATGTTTCACCGGGGTGAGGCCCCGTGCGGGAGGAAGGCCGCTGGGAGCTGCGGGGGGTCCCATCCGCTCTGGAGCCGAGGCAGGGGATGGCACCACCGGGAAGGATGCGGGCTCAAGGCC
The DNA here is from genome assembly GCA_017639485.1 of Pluvialis apricaria. NCBI lineage: Eukaryota > Metazoa > Chordata > Aves > Charadriiformes > Charadriidae > Pluvialis > Pluvialis apricaria. Next base: position 6,042,199 of record CM030032.1, read on the forward strand.
GGCCGGTGTTGACGGAGGGGGAGATGGATGGACACGGCAGCTCCGGTCCTGCCCCGCGTGAGTCAGGCTGCGAGGGACGGCGTGGGGCAGCGCTGGCGCCGGCCCAAGCCCAGGCAGCCCAAGGTGAGAATTAGCCTTTTCCTCTGACCCTGTGGCACGGAGCAGCCAGCTAAAAATACCCACCCGCCATGGCAGCGCCGGGCTCCCACGCCCTCTTTGGCACCGGCCCCGCCGCGGCGCCCGCGGCAGTTCCCCCCGCCGGGGTGGCCAGTGCCAGGGGGTGCCGGGGAGCTGAAGCAGAGCCGGAGCGCGGTCTGCGCTGTTGATGAAACGCCAAAGGGCGCAGCGAGCAGCCCGGCTGGCCGGAGGGACGGCGGTCCCTGTCCCCAAGGACACGCTGTGCTGCTCCTCCCCGCCGCTGCTGCCTGTCCCAGGCCCCGCTGCACTCGCCGCCCCAGGGATCAGACCGTCCCTGCCTCCCACCGCGGCCCGAGCCCCGGCACAGGAGGCCCAGCCTTTCCTTTGTGCATTTATTTAGAAAAACAAACAACTCCCCCCCCCCAAGACAGAACTGACAAACTTTACAGAGGCAACATTGAGGGGCCGAGCCCCAGCCGTACCAGCCACCACCCCGCCGGCCACCCCTGCGCCACGAGCCCCGCCATGGGGCCACCACGAAGCGGCAGCGCTCAGCCACTTGGAGCCCGCTGGGTCGCTGAGGCGGCTCAGCCAAAAGCCGCCTGCAGCTTTCCAGGAGGGGTGGATTCAGCGGACGGACAGACAGACAATGCCACTGCCCGGCACCCCCTTACCCCGGGCAAAGCCCCCGGGGCAGCAAGAGCTGGGGCGCCGGCAGAGCTGCCAGGCAGCACGCGTGCTGGAGGCGAAGGCACTGGGGTACAGGGGACAGGGACAGGCCTGGGGGCAGCCGCGGGGGGACCGCGGCACAACGGCCCCGCTGCCCTCCAGGGAAAGTGCTGGGAGACGTGGCGGGGCGCAGGCGTCTCAAAATAAATTAAGGAAATAACCAGAAAGGCAACGGCAGCGCAGAGAGCACGAGCCCCTGTCCCCCCGCTCCGGGGAGCGGATGGGGACCAGCACAGACCTGCCGCTCGCTGCTGTGCCGGCCGCCCTCCCCACGCCGTCTGTCAGGAGCACCCTGCGTGGCCACACTGGCCACCGGGCTAGCTGTGGAAGGAGCCCACAGGTGGCCGGTGCTGCCAGGGCCCTGCTGCAGGGCAGAGCCCCTGGGGTGGCGCGGTGCGGTCCGGGGGGCTGGTGGCCGGCTCCTGGGGCCGGGGCGGCCGCCGGGCACCTGCAGTGGTGAGGTACGTGTTGAGGAGCTGGGCGATCTCGTCCACCTGCGGGGCAGAGGGGACACGCTGGGTCAGCCCGGGGCGCCCGGAGCCCCTGGGGGGGAAGGAGGGATGGAGGGATGGCTGTGCCATACCTGGGAGGTCTCGAAGAGCAGGTCCCGGTCCTCCACGGAGAGGCGGAAGGTGCTGCTGTCGGAGGCGCCGAAGGAGGCGATGCGGCCATAGCAGAAGCTGTCCAAGGGCTCCGGCTCTCCCGGCTTGTAGAGCGAGACGGCCTTGGCCCCGATGCCCAGCCACAGCCGCTGGGGCCTGGCCCCCACCGGGCTCTGTGGGGAGAGGGGCGTCAGGGCTGCCCGCTGCCAGGGCTGCCCACCATCCCCGCCCTGCCGGGGGCTCACCGCGCGCAGATCGACGTCGAAGAGCGTGGAGCCGAAGCCGGGCCACTCCCGCACCAGTGCCACGTAGGCGGCCATGGCCTCGGGCCGGCCCATGCCCTGCAGCAGCTTCCACTTCTCCACGATGGCCGCCATGGTGCTGGCCCCCTCCTCCCGCAGGCGGCCCCGCAGGCGCTGGTCCCGCTCTGCCCGCTGCTTGGCCAGCGCCTGCCCCCAGAGCCCGCCGGCCAGCAGCCCCGCGCGCAGCCGGGCCCCCCGGCACTTGGTGGGGGGCCGTCGGCGGGGGGCCGGCAGGCGGGCGTGCAGCACGTGGGGCGGGAAGAGCTCCTCCAGGCGCGGGAAGGGGGCATGGGTGGAGAAGTCGCTGTTGAGGCTCTGCAGGCGCAGCGCTGCCAGCGTCTGCAGCGTGTCCTCCGACGTGGGCACGTAGCCCCGCAGCACCATCTCGTGCGCCTGCGGGAGGGCAAGGTGAGCCGGAGCAGCGTGGCCACTGCAGCACGACCACGCCGGCACGGCACGGCCATGTTGGCATGGCATGGTCGCCCTGGCACAGCGCGGCTCTCACCTGCTCGAAGAGGAGGGCGAACTCCAGGCTGTCACGCGGGACGTTGTCCGTGTCCAGGAAGCCGTAGTGTTTGAAGCAGAGCCGGCACGGCGGGTCCTGCTCCCGCTCCTCCCCGGCCAAGCTGCGGCAGAAGGGACCGGTCCCATTAGCGTGGTGGCAGGTGGGGGCAGGCACCCCTGCACCCTCCCCTCCTGCCCCCGCAGCCCCTCTCCCCCGTAGGCAGCAGAGTGGGACATTTACTTTTCAAACCTGGTGAGGACGTCGGCCAGCAGCGTGGTGCTGCCCACGGGCTGCTCCCGCCGCCGGGACTGCTCATAGAGCGCAAAGAGGTTGGGGCTCTGGGACAGCCCCAGGCGCGACACCAGCTCCTGGGCCACCTGGGGCGAGACAAAGGCAACCGACGGTGACTGCACATCCCTGGCCGCGGCGCTCAGGGCTGCAAAGGGACACAGACAGGTCACGGCGGGCAAAGGCAGGTGGCCCCCAGCCCCGCTCCACCGCAGTTAAGCTGGGAGAGACTCCACCTCTCACGGGAGTCCACCACCTCCCACAGCACTGCCACCCTCCCAGCCCCGCGTGCCAAAATGTCCCAAGCCCCCTGCCCGGCACGGATGCGGCCCCTCACCTCCTCGGCCGTGGTGTGGGAGCTGATGGCCACGCTGCAGGCGGGCGCCCCAGGGCAGTGCACAGTGCAGATCATCTCCTGCCGCCGCATCAGTACCAGGATCTCCTCCAAGGAGGGCACGCACTCCCGCCCTTTCGTCTTCCCCAGCGCCTCCCGGATGAAGCAGGCATACTTGGCCATCTCTGAGGCAGGGAACCGGCTCTCTGTCCTGCAAGAGATACCAGGAGGGTCACGGCGGCGCCGACCCAATGGGGGCCCCAGTGCCCGGCGGCTCCACTGGCACTCGCCTGTCCAGGTGGAAGTGCAGGAAGCGCAGGACGGGCGGGGAGGGCAGGAAGGTGCAGCTCATGCAGGTGAGCAGCTGCCAGTAGTGCAGGTCACCCTGCCCGCCCGGCGCCGGCGGCTCCGTGGTCTGCTTCACCAGCTGGCAGTAGATCTCATCCACCAGCGGCGGCAGGTCCAGGCAGGTCTGCAGGACGCCCTGCATCAGCGGCACCGGGTCCCGCTCCGACTCCAGCTGCTGCAGCGAGTTGAAGAGCTTCACGGCCTCATCGCGCAGCGTGGTGTAGCTGCAGGGGCTGGGGGCTGTGGGACAGGATGGGGGTTAACACCCCCGTGGGCTTCCCCAGGCCCCCTGAGCCAGCAGCGGTACCCGCACCGCAGGCCAGATAGAGCCCAGCCCGGCCCCGCCATCGCTCCTGCCAGCCCCTCACCGCTTTGGTCCAGGCTGCCGTAGGGGAAGGGCAGCAGGGGAGCGTAGAGGGGGCTGCTGGTGTAGCGCAGGATGGGGTTGCAGCGGTAGATCTGCTCCAGGACCTCGGGGCTGCTGCAGTGCTCCTGGGAGGGCAAAGCAATGGAAGCAGCTGCAGGGGGGCTGCTCAGCCGAGCGCCCGGCACAGGCACCCACTGCCACCCTATGGCATGTGGGGCCCCGACCGTCTGTCCTGGCCCTGCCGACGGCTGCTGGCGCGGGCAGCCTGGTGCCACGGGCTCACCTCAACATCACGCATGAGCAGCTGGGTGGGCGTCTGGACGGGCACTTTGCTGTCGATGACCTTCTGCACCGCGCACACCCAGTGCACGGCCTCGTTCAGGTGCTCCGTGTACAGGCGGTAGCAATGCTTTCTGCCAAACACCGTCACATTCCAGTAGCCTGCGAGGGACAGACAGCTCACCCGCTGCCCACCAGCGCCCTCGCCCCAAGGACCACCGCCCAAGCTGGGCCACTCGGCACCCGAGACTCGGCACAGCCCCTCCTCAGGGTGATGGAGAGTGACGCAGGGCACGAGGGGCCGCAAAGGCGCAGCCCCACTGAGGGGTGTGGGCACCCTACCCGTCTCCTTGTAGGTCTGCTTGTCCGGCCAGAGCACGGAGCAGAGGCTGGTGAGCACGAGGGAGCCCAGCCGCCGGGCTCCCTTCTCGTTGCTGCTGTAGTAGTCCAGGGAGTCGGGCGTCAGCACGAACCAGTACTTCCGAGGCCGGATCCAGGGGGTCTTCACGCCGCCCCGCACCTCCCGCTGCAGCCAGCCTGGAAGGGGAAGCCTCAGCCCTCACCACCGGCACCATCCGCCCCGATGGCTCTCCGGTGCAGGACAGGGTCTGCCCGCTCCCCACCAGCCCAGCCAGTGCCCCTGCCCCTCTGGGACGGGATCCAGCCACAGTCGGGGCACGATCCTGCCAGCCCCGGCTACTCTGGAGGCAGAGGCCCCTGTGCCACAGCCTGGCTGTGCCCACCTTTCACGAGAGCGTCAGGGTCATCCTCCACCGGCCCCGGGCCCTTCTCCACGATGAGGCTGCGCATCTCCTCTGCGACGAGCAGGGACCTGGGGACAACACGTGGCTGAGCCCAGGCGCCCACGGGTGCCTCCCACGGCACGGAGCGGGGACCCAGCCTGGGGGCTGGGGTGAGCCAGGTCCCCAGGGGCTCCGGGCACCCCGCAACCCCACAGTGGGAACGCGGCAGAGCCACCGGGTGCAGATGACCCTGGCTAAAAATAAGCTGTTTGCAGTCGCGGCCCTGCCAAGGAATTCGGAAAATGAACAACCAGGAAGGAATGTTGGCAGCGGCGTCAGCACTGAGAGGATGGGGAGCGAGCAGGCCCCTGTGCCGCAGCACCCCATCTCCCTGGGCACACACCGCCCCAGGGCATGGCCTCCGCCAGTGGACAAGGCCCGGCAGAGCCTCCCAGCCTCCTGGCACAGGAGGTGCCACGCACGGCCTCCATCGGCTAAGCCTGTGGCAGCCAAGCCATCCGGCACGGCAGAGGGATGGAGACGTGCCTGAGGATGCACCAGGGACTGGGATGGAGCGTGGGAGTCCTGGCTCTGCCGTCCTCTGCTCTAGCCGATGGACGGGCACAGCGTGGTGCCAGCCCCGTGGGCAGGATGGTACGGTGCACACTGGCACCAGCACATTCCCCCACGCCGTGCCAGGCCCCCAGCTCCCACAGCACCGTGCGAAGGACGTGACATGATGCCCGGTGGGCCAGAGGCAGGGGGTCACTCACCGTTCCGAGCCACTGCTGCTGCGGGTGGGTTGGCTCAGGTTCACCTCCAGGGACCCCTGGGAAGGAAGGAGATGTCTCAGCCCAACGGTCACCGCCTGGCACCCTTGAATGTCCCCCCAGCGACTGCTCGCCTCCTCGCCAGCCCAGCTCCAGGCTCAGAGGGACAGGGTCGCATTCTGCTGCCACGGGGCAGGGAGCCCCGGTGTCCCCACGGCCAGGGCAGGAGCCAGGGCTGCAGCTGGGGCACCCCGGGGATGTGGGGGCAGCCACCGGGTGCGCTGGTCGTGCGTCCTCAGCTGACCCAGCAGGCTGAATACCGTGCAGAATTGCACAAGGTCAGTGCTGAGTAATACGCTTACGGCACAAAGTCCCATTGTAATGGGGCTGCTGACTTCCTGCCCGCGGCGGTGGGACGCGGCGCAGGGAAGTCCCTGGCCCAGCAGCGGGACAGGGGCCGGTTCCTCCTCGCGCAGCATGACTTGACGTGGACGGCGCTGCTCACGTGATGACCCCGGCACACGTGCTGGGACACGAGGCAGGGCCCAGGCACGGGCAGGCACCGGGTCGGGCAGGGTGCCGCGGCAGAACGGGGTGCGGGGATGCGGCAGCACTTGTGGATGCTGCCCCGGGAGATGCGCGGGCACTCCTACCAGCTGCAGCCCAACGGGGCAGCCGGAGGCGCGACAGGCCAGAGCACGCCACAAAACGCCAAGAAAAAGAGACGGCTGCTAAAAATAGCGGTGGGGAAGGGGGGGCGGAGAGGGGGGAGCTGCTGCAGGTACGGCTGCGTCGCAGGGCAGGGCCGGGCACCCCTGACCTGTGGCATTAAGGGCACCTGTCGCACAGCGCCGGCACCCGTGCATGGGGCCAGCTCCTCCAGCCACCGTCTCGCTGCCGAGGGAGGCCCGGTGCGCTCCCACATGGCTGCGAGCACGGAGACGGTGCCCTCCTCGGCCACGGCCCGCAGGAGGAGGAGACAGCGGTGGCCAGCTCCTTCTCAGGGATATAAATAAACTGGAGAGGAACTGCGGTGGCAGGGCTGAGGCAGCTGCTCCCACGCTCCCAGGAAGGGGCGGATGGTGCTGTGGGTTTCCGAGGACCCCCCGGCCATGCCAAAGGGCTCCCTGGGGAGGTGGCGTCACAGCCGCCCACGCCAGCCCAGACCTCCGGAGCCAGTGTGGCCCATGGGACACAGGAAGCCTAAAGACAGCTCCTGCCATAGCCGTGCCCTTGGCTCTGCCACCGGTGCCCTGGGGGCACAGCGCCAGCCCTGCCACTGTCCCCACTGCCTGCTGTTCCGTGGGGATGGCACTGCTGGGGAAGGGGACCCGCTGCCATGGGATGGCCGGTATGGGGGGCTCAGGGCCGCCCCCAGCCCTGCACAGCCAGGGCAGCTCAGCAGCAGCGCTGTGCTGCAGACCCCGTGGTGGGCAGGGGTCGCAGCAGGCGGGACTGGGCTGTCACCAGCCCCTACGTCCCCTCCAGGCAGGGACACGGCCCAGTGGCTCTGGGTGCGGGAGGCAGCAGGGACGGGCAGGAGGAACCCCCGGGAGCCGGGATTCCCCCCACCGCCCCACGCTATCAGCCGTCCCCCACGCAGCCCGGCCGGAGGAAGCGCCGGTTTCCGCCGCTCCGCTTCCCCAACGAGAGGAAGCAGCCGGAGCGGGGAGATCCAGGCCCGCTCCCCGCGCCTGGCACATGCTCCCGGGGCGCTGCGGGCCGCGAACAGCCCCGGCCTCCTCCGGCAGGTCTGTGCAGAGCCGTGGCCGGTACCAAGGAACCCGTCCCGCGGGGACCCTCCGCACCCGGCCAACCTGACCCCGGCAGCAGCACCGGGCAGTACGGCCCCGGTGCGGGACCTGGCGCCGCCAGCCACGGCTCCTGCCCCGCGGAGCAGGCAAGGGCAGAGCAGCACCCGGCCCCACCGCCCCGCCGGCCTGGCAGCGCCCCGGTTTGGGCTGCACCCCCGGCTCCCGACGGGCGCCCGGGCCCCGCCGCCGCGGCACCAGCCCCGCGCCGGGATCCAGCCGGCAGCGGCGCCCGCACCCCTCGGGCGCCGGAACCCCCCGCGCCCGCCCGGAGGCTGCCCCGGGACGGCGGCTCCCCGCACCTACACGCCGATCCCCCCCCGCGCCCCGCGGGGACCCCCCCCCGGCCGGCGGCGGGGACGCGCCAAGGGCAGCCCGGGCGGCGGGACCGGCGGGGACGTGCCCGGGCAGGCGGCCGCCGCGCTCGCCGGGGCGGCGGGGACCGGGAGGGGCCCGGGCAGCGCTGAGAGCGGCGGCCGGTGCCGGACGGCCCCGCCGAGCCGTGCAGAGCCGTGCGCCCCGGGCGGGAGGAGCCGCGCACCGCCCGTCCCGCCGCGTCGTGCTCCGGTGCCCGTCCCGGAGCCCGTGCCGGGCCCACCTGGTCTCCCTGGGCGCGGAGCTCGAAGGACGCCTCCTCCTCCTCGGCCTCGCCGTCCGCCTCCCGGTCCGCCTCGCCGTAGTCCCGCCGCAGCAGCGTGAAGCCCTGCCGGCAGCAGAGCAGCCACCACAGCCCGCCCGGGAACGGCATCGCCCCCGCCGGCACCGGACGGGACGCGACGGGACCGGAACGGGACGGGACCGGCCCGCCGCGCACCGGCCGCCGCCACCGGGACCGACCCCGCCGCCGCCGCCCCGGGCGGGCCGGGCCGGGCGCGTCACCGATCCCCGCCAATCGCCGCGCGCGGCCCGGGGCGGAGCCAACGCGCCCGGGGCGGCGGGGCCGCCGCTTGCGTCATCTGCCGGGCGGGGGCGCGCGCCGAACGGGGGGAGCTCCCGGGGGGCCGGTGATCCCGGAGCCGCTGGCCGCACGGTTGCACCGGGCACCGCCTTGCAGCCGGCGTGGGCACCGGCACCGGGCTGGATCCGGCAGCCCCGCCGCTTCACTGGCCGCGGCGTCGGTGCTGCCCCGTGGCACCGGCGCCGTGTGCTGCCCCAGCGCGTCCCGGGAAGGACGGGCAGGAGGGCACCGTGCTCGGGCAGGCCGGTCCTGCTGGGGCCTTCCCGCGGGAGGAGCGGGCCGAGGGGCTCCCGGCGGGTCCCCCCCGGTGCCGCAGCGAAGCCCTGCCCGGCACCAGGGCCCCGCTCCCGGAGCCCCGCCGTGCCGGGATGCGCAGGCAGAAGCGCCGGCCGCCAGCTCTCCGCCCACGCCGGGCTGCACCGGGGGGGCGGGAGGGGGGGGAACGGAGCCAGCGTGGGGCCGAGCGATGCGGGGAGATGGTGTCACGGCTGTGGGGCTCTGCGGCCGACCCCGCCGCTGCTGTGGGGCCAGCGGAGGAGGGAACGAGGCCGCCCAGGGAGCGGGGGCAGCTCCCGGCACCCCGGAGCGCTTCTTCAGCCCGGCCCGGTGCGCGGGGCTACCGCTCGGCGTGACGCCAGCCCCGGGGCGGCGAGGGCGTCCGGGCCGTGCCAGCCCCAGCGGCGGGACCACGGCCCCGTGGGAGGTGGGAGCCGCTGGGCCGGGACGTGCCGGGGCAGAGGAGCTCATGGGGAAGTGAGGAGGGGAGAGGAAAGTCCCTTTCGCCCCTCGGGCCTCCGCCTCGGGAGGGGGTTTCCAGGCGGACCCACGGCAGGTTCTTCCGGGGGAGTGTGTGCTGTCGCCAGCCCGGGGACTCCCAGCCCCTTCGGCACCCTGCCCTGCCTCGGCCAGGGGCTGGGCTGTGCTGGGGGCGACCCCCGCTCCTGCCCCCAGCTGCCCCCTCTGACGGCCCGGGCCGGGCCGGGGCACCGCGGGGCTGGGGGTGCCGGGCCCGAGCCCAGACGTGCCCCCACCCCGCCCCGGAGCCGGGGCCGGTCCCGGGGCCGTCGCTCTCCGCACGGCCTGGCGGGGCCCCCGCTCCCCGGGCCGGTCCCTCCGTCCGCAGCCCGTCCCCCCCCGCTGCCCGGCTGCCGGAGCCCCGGCTGGGCGCCCGCCCCGTGTCCGGGGGAGCCGAGGCGGCGGACAGGCGGGGACGGCAAGAAGCGCGATGTTCTGCTGCCGCCTGCAGGCATCCCCCGGCCGGCGCCGGTGGGCACGGGCGGGCGCGGGGCCGCCCCCCCGCCCCAGCAAACCCCCCCCGGCAGCCCCGGCCCTCACGGAGACGGCGCTCGCCCGTGGGGACTCGACCGGCGTTTATTGTGAGGGTGGGAAGCAGCCGCCTGCCCGGCCCTGCTGAGCCCACCCACCGCCCCCCGCAGCACGCGTGACATCGCGCGGTCCCCCAGAGCACGCGTGACATGGCATGGTGCCCCCCGGCCTGGCGGGTCGCTGGGCAGCAGAGGCGCTTGCAGGGCACGCAGGCGCTGCGGGGCTGCTCTTCCCTCTGCCCACGCGTGTGCAGGCACCGTGCGCGTTGTCCGGTGCGGCCCCTGCCAGGGTGCTCTGCCCGGGAGCCGTGGAGGGGCAGAGCCCCGGGGTGCCGGTCCCTGCCCCGGCCGCGGGCACTGCGACCCTACACCACCTCCTGGCAGGTGGAGAGCGATGGCCGCCGGCGGGGACTGGGGCAGCCGGGGCAGCGCGGGTCGAGGGGCCCCACGCAGCCGGCATCGCTGGCCAACAGCCACAGCTCCCGGCGGAAGCGCTGGCCCAGGAAGGCGTAGAGCAGGGGGTTGAGGCAACAGCGCAGGTAGGCCAGCCCGCCGGTGACCAGCAGCGCCAGGTCCTTGCGGCGGCTCTGGGCACAGCTCACCTCCCAGCTGGCCAGTAGCTCGGCCGCGTCCAGCAGCACCATCAGGCTGTGGGGCAGCTGCAGGACCACGAACACCAGCACAAGGGCCACCAGCACCCTTAGTGCCCGGTGGGGCTGGGCGCCGCGGGCTGCCAGCAGCGTCCGGGCCACAGCTGCGTAGCAGCTCACCATCACCAGGAAGGGCACTGCGAAGCCCAGCACGAACTGCACCAGGTTGGTGGACCCTCGGGCCACTCGCGAGACCGCCTGGGGGAAGACAACGCGGCAGAGCCGGAGGTCCTGGTGCTGCTCCGCTCGGCCATAGATGAACTGGGGCAGTGCCAGCAGTGTGGCCAGCAGCCAGGCCAGCCCTGCCGTCAGCCAGCCGTGGCGGCGAGCCCGTGGGCGCAGGCGGCAGGCGGCCGGCACCCGCACGATGGTCACGTAGCGGTCCACGCTGATGCAGGTGAGGAAGAGGAAGCCGCTGTAGAAGTTGAGGGCATAGAGGCCCTGCAGCACCTTGCATGCAGCTGTGCCTGGGGACCAGCCCTGCAACGTGTCGGTGATGGCGAAGGGCAGTGTCAGGAGCAGCAGGAGGTCGGACAGGGCGAGGTGCAGGAGGCAGACGTCGGTGATGCTGTGTGCCCGGTGGTAGCGGATGTGCGTGAGCAGCACCAGCCCGTTCCCCACCATGCCCAGCAGCGAGAGCAGCAGGTAGACAGCGGGCTGGTAGGTGCGGGCGAAGCCCTGCACTGCCTGCTTCTCGCAGAGCTCGGGCAGCACGCCGTCCTCCCATGAGGACCCGTCCTCCCAGGGGTAGAAGTCAGTGGTGGCGGTTGGCTCCATTGCGGCGGGGCTGGGGGTCGCCTGCACAGAGGGAGGCTGAGCGAGGGATGCTCGGAGGTGGTGGCCCGGCCACAGCATGCAGCACACCGCACCCAGAGCAGCGCTCCTCCACCCAGCCCAGCCATGAGGAGCCCGGGTGTGCCGCGGCCCCCGGCCCTGTGCTTGGGGCGGTTTCCGTCTCACACCCACCCTGAGGCAGCGGGAGGTTCACCACGCTCAGGCTCAGTCATTTTGAGAGCGACCACATGCTTCCCGAGCAGCTGCCTGCGGCACAGAGCTGGTGGGGAGACGTGACCCCAGTCGCGGTGTCCCCGGCACAGCAACATGTCCCACGAACTAACCGTGCACCCATTGTGGGTCCCCTAGGGCTCAGCACCCAGCCCACAGCCCTGGTCACCCTGTGCAGCCGGGCCTCGGGGCTCCATGCCATCATTCCCTGGTGGGTGGGTGCTTTGGGCAGGTCCCTGCATGCACCCCTGGGGACCCCAGTGCTGGCACAGCCCCGCATTGCCCGGTCCTGCTCCCAGCCAGGGAGGTCCCGGGGCATCCCACTGCCTCACACAGGTTGCAGGCAGCTGTGCATGGTGCTCCCGGCCTCTCGGTCCTGCTCCGGGGCGGAGGGACAGCGCTGCAGGCTGGCACCAGGCAGCCGGGACCCCATTGCCGCAGGGGTCAGGATCCAGCACGGCTCTGACTCAGAGCAGCCTCACGACATCAGTTTCGCTGTTCCTGGCTCCTGTCAGTGAGCCCAGGCAGCCGGGCCCGATCCCTCCCTGCTCTGGGGCTGCAGGTGGGGTCTGAACCCAGAGCCGGGGCAGGCTGACTCCCCAGCAGCTCCCCCAGCCCATTCCCTGCCCCAGGCCCCAGGCACCTGGAGCAGCGGGCACTGCCCAGCGTTCCACGGGGCTTTGTCTTTCAGCCCAAACCCACACGGCTCACAGGAGAAGCGTTTGAAAGCAACAAGAAGAACCAGTGAGGGGGGTCCCCGCCTGGCCCCCAATGAACCCCTCGCCCCGCGGCCCCTCACCTGCTCCTGCATCGTGCAGCAGTACCTTTCTCCCGTCTCAGCGCTCTGCGTCTGTGGTTTGACCACGTGCTGCTCCCGATACCGAGAGCGGTACAGAGCACAAGCCCAGCCCTGGGGGAGGAAGGTGAGGAGGCAGATGCGACCCCACTCTGGAGTCTGTCCTGCATCTTCTACTTTGTGGCTAGCATCTGCGCAACGGGGACAGAAATAGCAGCTCCGCTCAGGCCCTGTCACACTGGGCTGGGGGACAAGCCTGGGAGTGCTCGGCCGAGGGCAGGGGGGCCTGGCCGAGAGCACCCAGCACGTGCGGGACACCCCAGCCTGCCCCAGGGCTGTTTGCAGCTCCTGCCCCACAGGGGCTGCCTCTGCGGGGCTGGAGGGGAGGCTGGAGGGAGCGGGGCCATGGAGCGGAGCATGGGCCGCTGTGGGCTGGCACTGTGCTGGGTGCAGGCAGGACACTGGTCCAGCGGGACCAGCAGAGCCACATCCAGTCCAGGAACGGCTCGTCCTGATGGGGAACATGGATCTGGAGCAGTTGCTGGTGGAGGGCATCCCCATCACCCCGGGGTCCCAGCCCTGCCCTGCACCCCTTCACCCACGCATCCCCATGTCCCCGTGCCCCTGCAGCGCTGGGCAGGCGTGTTGTTGGTTGTTGACAACAAAATTTCCAACTCCTCATTAAGGGGCAGATTAGTTCCTGTGGGGCAGAGGCCCCACTTTCCCCGGGGGGGGGTGGTGGTGTAGCAGATTGATCCCCGGCTTTAATGGGCTTTCGGCTGCTTGCCGCGGTAATCCCTCAATCCCCCTTTCTCCCCGCTACAGCTGTCTTTGCCGTGGCTTATCCCAGCTCTGTCCTCATCCCTCCTGCTGCCTCCAGCCGGGAGCGGGCAGGATCCCTGCCAGCTGCTGATGCCCGCGGTCCAGCGGGGCTGGAGCATCGCTGGGCCCCAGGGTGTCCCCAGGGCTCTTTGCTGGAGAGTCTCTCCCCTTCCCCTGCTCGTTCTGCAGTGCAAGGACACTGGCTGCAGTCCTCTGCTCTGTGCGGACTCTGGGGGTGCCACCCTGCACCCTGCATTCTGGGGGAGGGGAGACAGGAGGGTCCCAGGGTCAATGCTGGCCCTACATCCACCTGTGGGTGCAGAGCAGGGACCCTGCACAGCCCTGTCAGGGCCCTCCCAGCCCAGGGATGGGACGTGGGGCTGTGGCCTGAGCAGGCAGCATCCCTGGGGTGTCAGGATGAGGCCAAGTGGGGCTGTGCCTCTCCTGGCGCCAGACCCGCAGGTGCTGTGAGGGTCTGGGGGACAGGAGGGCCGCTACCCGCAGCCCCGGCACACGACTCCGGCTCCCGGTAGCAGAACCCCCAGTGTGCCACCGGCTGCCCCGCCACACCTGGGGCTTTCTGTTCCCTCTTTCGCTCGCCAGCCCCGGCCTCGGCTCTGCCTGCGCAGGAAGCGGCCCCGGTACCCGCGGGTGACGGCCACGCTGCCCTGTCCACTGCCGCCCGCTGCCCGGCCAGGCCTGGTGGGAGCTGCCCGCACCGAGCACAGCCGGGTGGCTCCTGCCCAGCGCCCGGACCCGGCTTGGACGTAGGGCCCCCAACGCATCCCCATCCCTCGGGGCGCTACAGCGGGCTCCGGGGGAGGCAGACGGAGCCGGGGGGACACGGGGCAGCGCGGGGTCTGTGGGGCAGGCAGCCTATGTAGGCCACGCATCTGCCACCCCCCCCCCCCCCCCCGGCCCCTGCGTGGGTGTGTGGGGGTGTTTGGGAACAGGCACGGGCTAAATCCCATCTTCTGCACCGCTGGAGACAGCCGACCCCGAACCCCGCAGCCCTTAATCTGCGGCTTGATTACAAACGGCCGCCACATCTGCCGCCGGAGGGGCGGCGGGCACCGCTCCGGCCCCCCCGCGCTGCCGGGCCGGGGCTGCGGGGGGGCTGCGGGGCTGCGGGGCGCTCCCTGCACGGCCCCACTCGCGCCCCGCGCCCCGCCCCCGCCCCCCCCACCCCGCGCCGCGGCCGCAGCCCGGGGGAACCGGGGGCGGCGGGAGCATCCCTCGGGGACGCGGCAGCGGCGGGCGGCCCGGGGCTCTGCGCTGCGCCCAGCCCGGCCCCCGCGCCCCCTCCTCCCCGTCCCCGGGGCCGGCTTCCCCCCCCCCCTCCCCCGCCGCCACCGCCCCCCCCCGCCCCGTGGGCGGAGCCGCCGGTCCCGCTCCGCCGCGCGGCTGCAGCACCGGGAGCGGCGGCGCCGAGGGCGCTCGGTGCGCTCCAGCATGGGCGCTCGCCGCCTCCTCGGGCTCCTGCTCGCCGCCTGCGCCGCCCTCCTGCGCCCCGGCCCCGGCTGCCTCGCACGTAAGTGGGGCCGCAGCCCCGGGAGCGGTCGCTCCGCACTGCGGGACGGCGCCCGCCGCCCCGGCCCCGCACCCCCGAGCCGCCCCAGCCCCCCGAGCCGCCCCTGGTCCCCCCGTTCTCCCGGGCATCCTCCGTTCTTCTCCGGGCATCTCCTGGAACCCCCCGGCGCTCCGGTCCGCATCGTCCCCAAGGTCACCGCCGGACACGAGCGCCCGGCGCCCCCCCCCTCCCCGCCCTGCCCGGGGCCGCCCCGCCGCAGTCCCCCCGCCGGCGGCACCGCACCCGCCCGGAGCCTGCGGGGGCCCGGGGAATCCGGGATAACCGGGGATGCCCAGGGGCGCCCCGGGCACCCCGCCCCGCTGCGCCGCATCCCCGCGCCCGTAACGGGGAGGGTGCTCCGGCACCGACACCCCCGGCCTGGCGAAGGCTCCGTGTCCGGGCACCCCGGCGGGCGGCGGCAGCCCCGCGGGACCCGACCGAGCTCCGCCAGCAGCTCAGCCAGCGCCGCCGCACCGGGCCGGCCCCGCCGCGGGGATGCACCGGGCTGGTCCGGGGGCCCGGGGCGGGAGGGGCTGGGGCGCGGCTGCCCGGGCATGGGGACGGGGACGGGGACCGGCCAGGCCCTGGCTTCACCGACCAGCTCTCTGCGGGGCCCTTCCCCCAGGGCCGGGGTGGCCCGGGGACCCGCCGGCTGCGGGGGGTGGAGACGGGGGGCGATGCAGGCAGGGGATGATGCAGGCAGGGGATGATGCAGGCAGGGGCGATGCAGGCAGGGGCGATGCAGGCAGGGGCGATGCAGGCAGGAGCGATGCAGGCAGGGGATGATGCAGGCAGGGGCGATGCAGGCAGGGGCGATGCAGGCAGGGGCGATGCAGGCAGGGGATGATGCAGGCAGGGGATGATGCAGGCAGGGGCGATGCAGGCAGGGGCGATGCAGGCAGGGGCGATGCAGGCAGGGGATGATGCAGCACGGGCGCAGCGCGGCTGCCCTTGGCCCTGCAGTGAGCGCTGGGGGTGCAGCAAACGCTCCTGGGGCTCCCCGGGCTCCGTCCGACCCGGCCGGGGGGGACCCTGCAAGGGGCTCGGGCACTTCGGCCCCGCCGGAGCCTCCTCTGCGGATGCCGCGGAGGTTTGCACGGCCCCCCCCGGCCCCCCCCGGGGGACCCCGCTCCGGTGGGGCGGGGCGGGGGGGGTCCCGGCGCCCACGTCAGTGCGGAGGCGGCTGGTGCGGGCGCCGGGGCCCGCAGAGGTGTGTCAGCTCCGCTGCAGTGGGAGGGGAGAGCAGGAGCTGGACCCGCCACGCCGCGGCCCGCGGAGCCCGCAGGGTCCCCAGGGTCCCCAGGGTGCCCGGAGCCCGCAGGGTCCGCAGGGCCGGGCCGGGGGGGCCGCCGCAGGGACACCGCCCAGTTCAGCGCCCCGAGCCCGGCCCCCAGCCCCACTCTCCCCGCAGGACCCTGCTATGATGAGCTCGTCGCTCCCCTCTACTCCTCGTCCATCGGTGCCTCCTCCAGATACAACATCTTCTACTCAGCCAGCTTTGCCCGGCTGCACAGTGAGTCCCCCAGCGGCACTGGGGTGCAGGTGGGGTGGGGCGCCCATGGGCAGGGGGTGTCCCCAGCAAGGTCTTGCCTCGTGTGGGGCTGAGGGGTCTTCGGGTGCCCGCAGCAGAACCCGCAGCATCCCCAGGGATGGGGAGAGCCCCACAGCCCTGCAGCTCCCGTGCTGCGGTGGAGCCAAGCAGGCAGCCCCTCCTCAGCCGGGAGCCGCTGGGTGCCGGGCTGTGGGGCCGGCTGAGCCGCTCTCCCCGCAGGCACCAGTGGCTGGTCCCCCGACCCCCGGGACAAGCAGCCCTGGCTCCAGATCGACCTGATGCAAAAGCACCGGATCAATGCAGTGGCCACGCAGGGGACCTTCAACACCTACGACTGGCTGACACGCTACATCGTGCTCTTCGGAGACCACCCCACCAGCTGGAAACCCTTCTTCCAGCAGGGCAGCAACTGGGTAGGGGGGTGCCTGGGTGTCCCTGTGGGATGGGGTCCTGTGGGGGGAACGGAGACCCCCAGCCCAAAGTGAGGTGCTGATGACCCCCTTTGTCCCCAGACGTTCTTTGGGAATGTGAACGAGAGCGGGGTGGTGCGGCACGACCTGCACTACCCCATCCTCGCACGCTACATCCGCATCATCCCGGTGGCCTGGAACCCACGTGGGAAGATTGGGCTGCGCCTGGGTCTCTACGGCTGCCCCTACCGTGAGTACCTGTCCTGGGGGCTCCGACAGCCCTGCGCGGGGTGGGACCCTGGCCCGGCCACCCGCGTGGCAGGGGGCCAGCTCCTGGCTCTGGCACTCCCAGAAAACCCTTTCCCAGAGGGAATTGTGTCCAAACGGTCTGCAGTCATTAGCTCTGGCATAAACTCTGGCAGAAGGGAGCGTTCCCCGGGCTAGGGCGCCTGCTGCTGTGGGCAGTGACGTGGCTGGAGCTGCTTTGCTCTCCCCAGGGTCCCACGTACTCTACTTCGACGGGGACGATGCCATCTCCTACCGCTTCCGGGCCAAGAGGATCAGCACCCTCGAGGATGACATCTCCTTCAACTTCAAGACGCTGGAGCAGGACGGGGTGCTGATGCACGGGGAGGGTTCGCAGGGTGACTACATCACAGTGGAGCTCAAGCAGGCCCAGCTCCTCCTGCACATCAGTTTAGGTGAGCCAGGGCCGGGGGGCCGGGGGTGCCAGGGGTGCCAGGGGGACCGCCAGCTGAGGCTGCCCCTCCCCAGGCAGCAGCCCGCTGCACGCCAGCGAGGGCCACACGACGGTGGCGGTGGGCAGCCTCCTGGATGACCAGCACTGGCACTCGCTGCACATCGAGCGCTATGGCCACCACGTCAACCTGACGCTGGATGGGGAGGTCAAGCGCTTCCGCTGCCGCGGCACCTTCAACCAGCTCGATCTCGAGACTGAGGTGGGTACGGCTGGTGGGGAGCTGCCGGGACGCTGACCCCATGTCCCCCCCTGAGGGGCTGACCCCTTCCCTCTGTCCCCCAGCTCTTCTTCGGGGGGGTGATTGACCAGGACAAGCAGCACCTCACCTACCGGCAAAACTTCCGGGGCTGCGTGGAGAACATCATCTTCAACGGGGTCAACATTGCCGACCTGGCCCGCCACCGGAGACCCAACATCCGCTTCGAGGTCCAGCCCGGGGGGTGGCCCCTTCCCCAGGGGTCCTGATCCTGCTGCGGGGGGGACCCCTTTCCTGGAGGAGGGCCAGGTCCTCAGCCCCGCTGTGGGGTGACTCGTTCCCCGGGGCCAGGCTCCCCCCCCCCCCGCCATGGGGTGACATGAGGCCGGGCAGCAGCCGTGCTCAGCCGAGCGGTGCCGCATCGACCGCACGAGGTCGTCCCTGGCCTGGGGCGCCTGCCCGGCACTGCCAGGCGACGGGATTGAGCGGGAGCAATTAGGGCCGGGGTTGTGGGGCTGAGGGGGGGTCTCCCTGCTGCAGGAGCATCCCTTTCCTCACTGCCTCCTGTGGTCGCCCCCAGGGCAGTGTGGGCCACTACTGCCAGGACCAGCTGAACAACCCCATCACCTTCGCTGGCATCAACAACTACGTGCGGGTGCCGGGGATCCCGCGGAGGAACCGCCTGGCCGTCAGCTTCCGCTTCCGCTCCTGGGACACTGCTGGGCTCCTGCTCTACACCAGCTTCGCCGACCGCCTGGGCTCCCTGGAGGTGGTGCTGAGCGAGGGGCAGGTCAACGTCTCCATCACCCAGCCGGGCAAGAAGAAGCTGGAGTTTGCCGCAGGTGGGCTGGGGAGCCGGCGCAGGGCTGGGGGCCGGTCTGGTGGCAGTGCCTCCCCATGCACCCTCCTCTCCCCACACAGGACATCGCCTGAACGATGGCTTCTGGCACTCGGTGCAGCTGGTGGCACGGGACGGCTCGGCCGTGGTGACCATTGACGATGACGATGGCGCTGAATTTCGGGTGGCGCACCCCTTCCAGCTCCGCACCGGCAGCCAGTACTTCTTTGGAGGTGGGTGGCAGGGCAGGGGCTGGGGGCGATGGGTGCCCAGGGGCCACTCACTCCGCTGTACCTTGCAGGCTGCCCCAAGCCAGCCTCGGTCACCGGCTGCCGGTCGAACCAGACGGCCTTCCACGGCTGCCTGCAGATGCTGAATGTGGACATGCAGCCCGTGGATGTGGAGCTGCTGGTGCAGCACCGACTGGGGCAGTACTTCAACGTGTTCTTCAACGTCTGTGGCATCACGGACAGGTATCTGTTGGGAGCGGGGTGCTGGCTGGGAGCTGGTGGGGGTCAGGGGGCTGTGCTGGTGCCAGGACAGGAGCCCTCTGTGCCCTCAGGTGCACCCCCAACCTGTGCGAGCATGACGGCCGCTGCATCCAGTCCTGGGACGACTTCATGTGCATCTGTGACCTGACGGGGTACAAGGGGGAGACCTGCCACAAATGTGAGCCTGGGATCTGGGGGGGGTGAGCAGGACGGGCATCTGCAGCTCCTCCTGCTGCCCGGTGCCCCCCTCACGCTGACTCCAGTCCCGTTTTCCTCTTCCAGCCCTTTACAAGGAGTCGTGTGATGCTTACCGGGTCAGCGGGAAAACCTCAGGGAACTACACCATCGACCCGGATGGCAGTGGGCCGCTCAAGCCCTTCACAGTGTACTGCGATATCCGAGGTGGGGGTGGCGGGAGGGCGTGGGGGTCCCTCTGCCTGGTGCCCCCGGGGACCAGCCCTTGCCTGTGTGTCAGGGCTGGAGCTGGGGTGTCCCGGGGGACTGGTCCTAACAGCCCCCCTGCCTCCGCAGAGGACCGAGCATGGACCATCATCCGGCACAACCGCCACTACGCCACACGGGTGACGGGCTCCAGCGTGGACCAGCCCTACCTGGGGGCCGTGGAGTACTGGAACGCCTCATGGGCAGAGGTCTCAGCGCTGGCAAATGCCTCCGAGTACTGCGAGCAGCGCATCGAGCTGCACTGCTACAGCTCCCGCCTGCTCAACACCCCCTGTGAGTGCCAGGGAGAGTGGGGCCGTGCCGCGGGGCCGTGCTGTAGGACCATGTCTTCACCCTCCCCTGTGCCCGCAGCTGGGCTGCCTTTCAGCTTCTGGATGGGCCGACACGACGAGCGGCACTACTACTGGGGGGGCTCACGGCCGGGCATCCAGCGCTGCGCCTGTGGGCTGGACAAGAACTGCGCCGACCCCAAGTACTTCTGCAACTGCGACGCCGACCACGCGCTGTGGTGAGCTGGTGGGGGCTGTGGGCACAGCGGGGCACAGACTCTGGGGGTTCAGGCAGGGGTTCACCAGAGGTGCAGGCTGGCGAAGGGACAGAAGCCCCTCACGGCCCCTCCGATGCATGTGCTGTTTGCAGGAGGACGGACAAGGGTCTGCTCACCTTCGTGGACCACCTGCCCGTCACCCAGGTTGTGGTTGGAGACACCAACCGCTCCGGCTCCGAAGCCCAGTTCCTGCTGGGGCCCCTGCGGTGCTACGGAGACCGTGAGTGACCGGACCCGTGGAGGGTCCCCTGCCCGCAGGAGTCCCATGCCTGCGGGGTCCTGTGCCCACGGAGGGTCCGTGCCCGTCCCTCACTGCTCCTCCTGCTCCCCGCAGGCAACACCTGGAACACCATCTCCTTCAACAGGGGCACAGCCCTACTCTTCCCCACCTTCCAGGCCAACCACAGCCTCGACATCTCCTTCTACTTCAAGACCACCGCCCTGTCCGGTGTCTTCCTGGAGAACCCTGGCTCCCGAAACTACATCCGTGTCGAGCTCAACAGTACGGGCAGGCGGGGGGTGGTGGGGGCACGGTGGGCAGTGGCGCTGGGGTTTCCTCCCGACACTGTGTCCCTGCAGCCACCAGGGATGTGGTGTTTGCCTACGACATTGGGAACGGGGATGAGAACCTGACCGTGCGGTCGGTGGTGCCCTGGAACGACGACGAGTGGCACCAGGTGAAGGCTGAGCTCAACGTCAAGCTGGCGCGGCTGCGGGTGGACAAGCTGCCCTGGGTGGTGAGGCCGGCCCCCCCGCAGAGCTTCGTCCGCCTGGACTTCGACAGGCCCCTCTACGTCGGTGAGAGCCCCCCGCCGTGTCCCCACGTCCCCAGGTCCCTGTGTGCCGCAGGGCACTGAGTCCCAGCCCTGCTGCAGGCGCGGCGGAGCACAAGATGCGCCCATTCCTGGGGTGCCTGCGGGCACTGCGGATGAACGGGGTGACACTCAACCTGGAGGGCAAGGCCAACGAGACAGAGGGCGTGCGGGTCAACTGCACTGGCCACTGCCAGGACCCGCCGGTGCCCTGCCAGAACAGCGGTCTCTGCGTCGAGCGCTACAGCCACTACAGCTGCAACTGCAGCATCTCCGCCTTTGATGGGCCCT
This sequence comes from Pluvialis apricaria, assembly GCA_017639485.1. Classification (NCBI taxonomy): domain Eukaryota; kingdom Metazoa; phylum Chordata; class Aves; order Charadriiformes; family Charadriidae; genus Pluvialis; species Pluvialis apricaria. The sequence continues at coordinate 6,062,900 of CM030032.1, forward strand.
TCTGCAACCACGGTGAGTGGCTGCGGCTGCCCGCACCGCGAGTGGGGGCCCTCCCTGGTCCGGGATGGGGAGAGGAGCCGGTGCTCCCGTCACCCTGTGGTTCCCCCGCAGACATCGGCGGGTACTTTGAGGAGGGCACCTGGGTGCGGTACAACATCCTGCCCATGTCGCTGTACGCCGCCCGCGAGTTCGCCAGCATCATCAGCAGCCCCTGGGAGCCCCTGCCCGGCTACAACCTCACCAGTGAGGAGGTCAGCTTCAGCTTCAGCACCACCTCGGCGCCTGCCGTGCTGCTCTATGTCAGCTCCTTTGTCAAGGACTACATGGCCGTGCTCATCAAGGACGATGGTGAGGGCAGGGCTCCCCACTCCGGGGCTCACCCAGAGCCTGTGGGGACATCCCTGGCCGCTGGGGCCGCAAGGGACCCAGCCCTATGGAGGGGGTGAACTTGCTTGCTGAGAGCCCCGGCACCACCGACGGCCCCGCTGTGCCCACAGGGAGCCTGCAGCTGCGCTACCAGCTGGGCACCAGCCCCTACGTCTTTGCCCTCACCACCAAGCCGGTGACGGACGGGAGGCCGCACCGTGTCAACATCACTCGCCTGCACCGCACGCTGTACACCCAGGTACGGCGCTGGGGCATCCTCCACGCCGGGGGCAGAGGGGTCAGGCTGGGAGGGAGCACGGGCAGGGTGGCAGGAGGAGGCTCAGCGGGCGCTGATGCCCTGCGCCTGCCTCCCAGGTGGACTATCTCCCCGTCATGGAGCAGCAGTTCTCCCTGTTCGTGGACAGCAAGCTCGACTCCCCCAAAAACCTGTACCTGGGGCGCGTGATGGGTGAGCTGGGTCCTGCCCTCAGCCGCCCCCTCCCATGCTGGGGTCGGCGGGGTCTCCTCTGCCCAGCACGGCCCTTGCCTTCTGCAGGGGGGTCAGCCTTCTCCTTGTGTGCCCCCACAGAGACCGGCGTGATCGACCCTGAGATCCAGCGCTACAACACGCCCGGCTTCTCCGGCTGCCTCTCGGGGGTGAAGTTCAACAGCCTCGTCCCCCTCAAAGCCATCTTCCGCCCCACCAGCGTCGTGCGGCCCTACAGCATCCGGGGGGAGCTGGTGGAGTCGAGCTGCGCCTCCATGCTCCCCCTCACCACCATCCTCATCCCTCCTGAGATGGACCCCTGGTACATGGGCACAGGTAGGTGCCGTGGTGGGACCCCAGCAGGGGAGGAGCCCCCCGGCAAGTGTCAGCTGCGGAGGGGGATGCTCCAGCACGAGACCCCGCTGTAGCCCGGTCTCAGCCGCCCGCTCTGTCTCTGCAGAGTTCCCCCACGTGCACGACGACGGCTGGATCGGGATCATCATCGGGTGTAAGTGGAGCACGTGGACGGTGTCCCCCCACCCCTGCCCTGGCCCTGCGCCCCCCCCCCAGCCCCTCACCGTCGCCTCTCCCCCGCAGTCGTGACCTTCCTGCTCCTGCTGCTTGGGGGGCTGCTGGTGCTGCTGTACTTCTACTACCACCGCTACAAGGGCTCCTACCACACCAACGAGCCCAAGGCCATACAGGACTACGGCAGCGCTGCCAAACCACTGTCAGTGCGCAAGGACCAGAACCTGCCCCAGATCCTGGAGGAGGCGAAAGGGGACTAGCAGGGCCAGGGGGTGGGATGGGCTCGCAGCCCCCGCAGCCCTGGGAGCCGCCTGGGGATGAGCGAGCGTCGCGGGACCAAAGGGCCAAGCACACCTGAACTGCCAACACCCACCTCCGGACCGGACCGGACTGCACCGCACCGCACTGACCGCCAGCTCCTCCCTGCGGCTGCCACCGACCCGGCCCCGGAGTGCGGCCGCGACCCGCCGAGCCCCAGCCCCGCTCGCCCCGGGCGCCCCGGCAGCCCCCGCGCCAGAGGCAGGCTGCTGCCTCCCACCAGCTGCCAAATCCTGCCCTGCCTCCGGCGGGGAGCCCCGGGCCGGGCAGCCCACCCTCCCTTTCGCAGGGGAGCGCCCCGGGTGCGCCCGGCCGCCCCATTAGTGCCGCCCGTGCGTAGATGACCCGCCGCTTTGCTCGCTTCGCCAGAGCCACGAAGGAAGCCACGCAATACCCAGCCCTGGGGCACAGCCCGGGGCGCGCTGAGCAATACCCTCCCGTGCCGGCGACGGCCGCCGCTGCCGCGCATGACGCCACTGCACTTTGCTGAGATGCTGCTTTCATACAATCAGGTACGGATCCTTTCTACCATTTTTGTTGCTGGATATTCTACTACACTCTGATTTTTTTATTCTATCGGTTTGTATAAAAAACCAAACGGAAGCTCCTGTCGGGTGTTACGTTCCGCGTGTCGTGGTACGTGGTCTGTAGTTTGCTACTTCTCTGTACGAAGTGCCGGTCCTGCCGATTACCTCCAGCCCAGGGAAAGCTCCTGTTCACTCGCTGTATTGTGGTAAGACGATGTTACAGAAATGCATTTATCTACCCAAAGGCCTAGCTCCACTGGGCACTTTATTTTTAAAAAAGCTGTTTTGTTGAATGAGATGTGAAGATACTCAAATAAAGGCAGAATGACGGCATTTGACGCTCCCCAGCCTTCGCTTCGGCAGCCGGGGTGTGCAGGGGCAGCAGCTCCTCTCCCGTCCCTGCGGCTCAGCCTGCACCCAGGGGAGGCACCAGCATGGACAACGGCAATTCCCACTGCCGGAGCGGGATGCAGGATGTGGAGAGCTGGGGCTGGATGCAGCTCAGCCGCTGCTACGCTCGAACACACACAGGGGCACATCCTGCTCTCCCCCTGCACACCTCTGCCACCTCCCAGCCCTGAGCCCGTGCCGGTGGCACCAGGATGCTCACAAGCCCCGCCAGGCACCGGGGTGCCGACTGCCGTGGGGGGGACAGCCGGGCTGAGCCCACAGCGGGCAGAGGACAGGCAGGGAATGTGCCACTGCCAGCGGCTCCCGAGGGTAACAGAGGCCAGCGAGAAGTGGGAGGATGTTCGCTACCACTTTATTATGACAAAGGCTACAAGCCACACTATTTTTAAAGTGCATTATTATTCACCGTCAACAAACCACAGACACAAGCCTGGCGTAGTGCAGATATGGCCAAAGTGGCAGAAGACGCTGAGCCGAGCGCAGGGCCGGGGCGAGCCGGGCGGCTGGGGGTGACGGGGAGCAGGGCTCAGGCGGGTGCCGCGGTACAAGTGCTGCTCCAGACAGACCCAAACCCCTCCAAGCCCTGGGAGAGCATCACGGACAGCAGGAAGGATGGACGGACAGCCTCGCCTGCCATGGCGGGAGGCTGGGAAAGGCATGGCGCAGGGCTGTGCCAGCGAGGGCTCGGCTCCCGGGGCACACCCGGCACCTCTCTGCGTTTGGGGACCCCATGGCTGGGACGGGGCCGTGCCCCAGGAGCCCCGCGGTCCCCCAAAGGAGCGGGGCAAGGGCCCCAGCACTGCTCACCTCTGTGTGGTGCCCCCAGACAAATGCAGCCCACCCTCAGCGCCACTGCCCCGCTACGGGGGTGAGGGGCTCCGGCCCCCTGGGTGAGGGCTCAGCCGGGCTCCTCGCGCCATCCCGGGGGCCCAGCGCCGGACGCCCTACGGAGCGCCCTCCGGCACCCAGCACCAGGCCGGGCAGGCGACCGGCAGCGTACGCGGCTCCCAGGGGACAGCCCTGTCCTTCAGGTCACCCCAGGCCCTGCGCAGGGGAGAACCCCCCATCCAGACTGCCCCATCCCAGGTCTGGAGCAACGTCCTGAGGGACAACAGCCCTCTGTGGTCCCTCCACCCCCGGAGCGGTGCACGGGGCCCAGCTGCCGGCTAGGAAGGATTAGTTTAAAGTGCTTTTTTCTTTTTCTTCCTGCATGGGGTGCTAAAGCCAAACCTCACCCTGCCAGAGAACATTTCCCCTTCATCCCCAAGGCCAGGACCAGCGTGTCTCGAACCCCTCGGGCAGGTTTCTGAGGAGCCTTCCCCAGGTCACCACAGGCAGCAGCAGGTCTGCTGCGCCCAGTTCAAACATCGGCACAGCAACATCCCCCAAGTCCTGCGCAACAGAAGGCTCTCCCTGCCGAGGGGACCCGCTCTGCTGAAGTGCCCGACGCCTCCCATAGAGCCCGTCCTGCTCCAAGGGCACTGTCCTGACGGCGGCGGGTGGAGGAACCAGCTCAGGTACCGCATGGTCAGGAAGCGCCTGCCCGGAGCGGGGGTGGCTGAGCCCCGTCTCCTGCTCTGGGTGCAGCCCCAGCTGGTCAGTGGGAGGTCCCCCACGGCCCCAGAGCTGCCCGTAGAAGCATCCATGTGCCAGCCCCAGACAGGCCAGGCAGCAGAGCACACTGGGGACAGGCACCAGCCGACCAGCCGCCCCCCAGCCATGAGAAAACACCGCAGGCTGGAAGGGCTCATGCGTTCCTGCTGCCTCTGGACTCTTGTGCTTGCAGCACCATCCCCACAACATTGTCTCTAACCAGCTCAGTGGCGTTCCTACCCAAAGTGACTTTTTGCATAGTGCTGCTCTCCCCATCCCCAAGCATCATGCCATGCCAGCCACGGCCAGGCCGTCCCTGTCCCCAGCCAGCTGGGGCAGGCGGGAACAGAGCCTCAGTGACAGCAGCTTGGGGCCTGGGGACCGCTGCAGCCACTTCTCTATGGCTTCCAACCCTGCCGCTGTCCTCATCAACAGGACAAAACAGGCAGCAAGAGGTAGCACCCGAGACCAGAGCCTATCCCCGGGGACAGGGCTGGAGAGGACCACCAGCCCCTCTGCGCCCCTGTTGTGGCCTGGGTCTCGGTGCAGGCAGTACCTCACTCGCTCCTGTTCTTCCAGCGGTTGGCAGAAAATGGAAAGAGACTGAGAATTCATGGCTGTCCCTCCTCCCGCGCCACAGCTTCTCTTCACGCCCCAGCTGCCTGGGTCCATGGGCTCCCTCCAGCCCGCAGAGCTGGTTCAGAGCCAGCCCCAGCCCAGGGCTGGCAAAGCTTCCACCCGGGGAGCAGCCGCTCACACTCCTGCCCCGGGTCTCTGTCTGGGCGTCTGGATGGGAAGTAGCACTCGTGACACACACAGCAACGGGAACAGCAGCAGTCATGTCAGCGTGAAGCAAACATGGCATTGCTTACAAGGTGCAGCAGCAAGGTGTGCTGGGGGCCGCCCCGCACAGAGCCTAGATGATATCCGTCTCTCTCTCTATGCCGACATACTTCAGGGCGTCTGCCTGGCTGTACCTACAAGACAGGAAAGTCGCGGCTGCTGCAATGGCCTCCCGCACTCCCCACAAACGTGCGCACAGAAGGCAGGGTGAACCCTGCCCCCATCCCCAGCCGGCCGCTCCCCGAGGTACCTGTAATCAAAGAAGAGCTCCTCTCCCGCCTGGATGGCCCTCTTGGCAAAGATCCCTATCCGGTGGTCTCCATTCACCATCACAACTGCAAACAGAGAGAAGACATCAGAGACACGCAGCTCCAGCTCAGGTCAGGAGGTCTCCCAGCACTTTTGCCCTGCTTGGCCACTTGCCGGCCCCCGGGGCCACGGTACCCGAGCTCCCGCCCGGCAGGAACGGGCGCTCCCTGGGGAGCTCCCAGCCACCCGTTAGCAGCGATCCCTCCTCCACGACCAGGGCCACCGCAGAGCTGAGCGGGGCCCTCTCCAGCAGCAACGTGATTTGCTGCAGAGAGGAGGAGACTTTGTCCAGGTCTTTGAAGTTCTGCTGCTCCCACAGGCTCAGGGCGACTGGGGACCCCGGAGAACCTGCTGCAACCCCAGAGCAGAGCCAGACCCCGGAGAACCTTCCCCCACTGCGATCTGACTGGGCAGGGATATCTCACCTTTGGCATAGCAATTGGGGTTCACTGAGTGATTGGCAAAGCGGATTTTGTTTCCTTTGCGGGTGGCGTCAACAACAAAATCTATTAAGAAAATAAAAAGAAGAAAACTGTAGTGTAAAGACAGGCGTGCCGCTCAGGCGACAGACGGGCCGAGGCTGCCCGCCCGGCCACCAGCCCCCTGCCAGAAAGCCCAAGTCCCCTGCAGCCCACAACACCCCAGGCGAGTTACCGTTGTTGAGGTTGAAGAGGAAGCTGGACATGTACTTGTCATAGACCTTCCCTCGCCGGTCAGCCTCATCCTGCGAAATGAGCTGCAGAAGGAGAATGCCTTGAGGGACCCCGCGCCTGAGGGCACAGCGAGGATCGCTGCGAGGAGCAGCGCTCACTGCCTCCTGGGGACACCCCCTGCCCTCCCACCCCACGGGCAGGAGCCACCAGGGCTCCCCGGGAGGGAGCGGGGACAAGAGCTGGGCTGCAGGGAGCAGCACACACACAACATGCTCCTCCACGGTGGAGGGCCTCAGGGCACTGAGATGGGTCCCCAAATGCTGCAAGATCCAACCTCTGAACTCGGCCATGGCCGAGCTGGGGGTGGCACGCTGTCCCCGCTGGACCAGCAGCCGAAGGAAGCACTGCCACTGAACGCAGCCCGCCGAGCTGGCGGCACAGCAGCCCCAGCACGGGCAGAAGCACTGACCTCACCACAGTACTCGGAGATGAACTCATTCTTCTGCACAGATTCCTTGATGAAAGTCCCCCAGCCAGCAACATCCGACGGTGCCAGCAACAAATGCTGGAGCCAAGGCAAAAAGGAAACAGTTACGGTCGGCAGGTCCACCACCTCCCAGCCCACAGAGATCACCCCCGTGCATCAGGCACGCCAGAAAGCAACAGAGGAGAGCCCTGCACAGTTGCACACGCCAGGGTTAGGGCAGTGCCCAGGAACAGCTGCGCTGTGCTGGCTGCCACGCTCCCAGTCCCAACATCTCGGGGACGAGTAACCCCGAGGAGCAAAGGTGTGTCTATCCAGCATCCCCGGTTCAAGGCGACACACACCCTGCAGATTTACAGGTCGTAGCACCATTACGGCTGGAGCTGCATGTTACTCGACACCCACTAATTTGCACCTTTCTCTGAATTTTGGTCTTTTTTACATGTAGTCCCTTGCCCCAACCAGCAGAATTCAAGACCTAACCTTTCTCTGGGGTCACTTTTTACACTCCCTTACTCTCAACCCTTCCTCATATAACTCTCCTGTTCCTATTTTCACATCCATAATCCACACTCCAGATTAAGTGCTACAGAAGCCTGGGGCAGAGCAGCTTCTCTTCGACCTCCTCGCTCAGAGAGCTGTGGGTGGCTCACACACCCCCTCCCACGCAGCGGGGGCTCTGTTCATCAGCTCTACCCCGAGGCAGCCCTGTGCCACCAGTCCAGAGCCATGCTGCCGTCAATACCTTTTTGAGACCTCGCTGGATGCTGCAGTTCTTGCAGGAGACCACCTTGCAGTCCCAGTGCTCCGAAGCCCCGCAGGTCAGGCAGAGGTCCGGATCGCATTCCCGCACGGCCAGGTAGCACGGGCACTGCTTGGTATTGCACTGGGTTTTACAGCGGCAGCCTGGGAAGCGGTTCTGACCTGCAGCAACACAGCCCGCGGTTTTGCACCATGAGGTTTTTCAGCCCCGTGGGAGCACAGAAGCTCCTCCCGAGCCAGGTCTCACCCCAGAGGGCCCTGGGCAGGTACAGAACTGAGCCTATCCGTGACCAAGGGCCACGCTGCCTGCCCACCACCCTGCTAACATAAGGAAGACGCCTTTGCACTCAGAAAGAGGTCTACACCCACTCTGCTCTGGGCCACAGGGACATGAGCCCCCAGACCACCCTCCTGCCCCCTGCAGTCGCCAGGACAGCGCTCGCTAAGAACACGAGACAAGGTGAAGGTGGGCAGCCCGCGCACCCCGGCGCTGGAAGCAAATCACAGAGACACTCTGGGTGCATGGGAGCTTTGAGCAGCGCTCACACCTAGCGCAGCACGGACCACGCACAGGGTCCTTCCCATCTGCGTGGCCAGAGATGCTGATCTGCCTCTTGGGACTAATTATGGGCAGTTTGAAAATAAACAACTCAGATAATATAACAGACGAGTACAGAGAATCTTGGAGCTGAGCAGGCTCCTAGTCACCCTGTAGTCCTGCCAGCCCCAGGTTGTGCCATGACCCTTAACAAATCCACCCTCAGAAGCCCCACTGTTGCGGGCAAGTGCGGTTATCTCCATTGCAGAGCTGGGAATGCAAGCCCAGAGAGGAAAAATAACCATGCCAGAGCAGTGACCCAACTCCCACCCTAACCGCTGGCCACACACCCTGCTCTCAGGGAACCAGCAGCATCACCCACGGGTTGTTGATGCTGGGTAAGACAAGAGCACCTATCTCAGCTGCTGAGAGTCCGGGGGCAGCACGGAACAGTTTCCCTTTGGACTTCAGCAGACTGCTAATCAAACCACTGCAGAAGGACAGAGCAGCGAATGCAGGAATAAATAAAGCAGGCCTCCAGCAAGCCCCAGCTCCGCACCCTCCCTCCGGTCTGTGTCAGGAGAGCTGGCCGCTTTCCTGCCCAATAGTCCCCGGTTTCTCCTTACAGTCAGGGTTGCACTGGCAGAACTTCTCACAGAAATTCTGAGTCATGATGCAAGGGCAGGAGCTGTCACAGGGATGCTCAGGGTGGTCACAGGGCTGGTAGTTGTACACCTGGGTAGGCGAATTATCTAGAACAAGAGGAGAAACGCCTGGATTAGAAGCTGCACACTGCAGAAATGTTTAAAGGCAGCATGCCCAGGGCTCTGGAGCGGGGAAGGTGCCAGCTCCCAGTCTGCCTGCAGAGGGCAGGGAGCCCAGCAGCACCCAGCGCAGAGCTCCGGCAGACACGCGGCTGTGGTTACCGATCCGTGGCACACGTCTGCTCTACCCCAAAGAGCCCATTCTACAGCGGGGCCGCACGCCAAACCTCAGCCTCCCCTCTGGCAGGAGCAAGACCGCACCGCACAGACAGCCACAGCGACAGCGCTGGCACAGCGGCGATTCCCACGGCATGGCCGCAGCAGGGCCGGCCCGCGGCACCCCGAGGAGCCCGGCTGAGGGGTGCTGCTCGCCCTCTGCGCTGCCGCAGCTGCGGAGCTGGAGAGCAGGACGCAGCCATCCTGGGGAATTCAATCCCGCGCGCGAGCGGCCACGCAAATCTCGCGTGACGCAGCCACAGCAAACGCTACCTTTCTTCAGCTGGATCTTCCTGCAGTGCGCAGCCCACAGCCTGCAAGAGAAGCAGAGAGGGTCTGAGGGGACGTGCGAGCCTCATTGGGAAGAGCCGGCCACGACTGCTTGGCACCGCCGGCCAGCGCGGCAGGGGGAGACTCTGGCGAGGCTGTCTGGCAGCTTCATGCATTAATAACCATCAGCCGGCCGTAAAATGGAGAAAGACGAGAACAACGCAGCTACAGCGTTTGTTATTTAAGGCAAATGTTAGAGCCAGAATAACACTGGACACACCAGGATCAGCACACAAGAAGCAGGTTGTAGATGAGGGAGCTGAGGCTACGGCTGGGACAGCGGTACGGCCGTCCCCACTGCAGCCAGGCACCGAGCTGCCCTCCCCTTGGGGCCGAGCCCGGGGCCGCCGAGCCCCCGGCAGGGCGGCAGGGCCAGGGAGAGCCCAGGGGCCAGCGCCAGCCATCCGCCCTGCGCGACAGCGGGACGTGTGCGCAGATGGGAGCCAGATGGGGATTACCAGGAATGCGTTGGCACAAAAAGCAGTGGATCTGGTTGCATTTTAAGAACAAAACAAGCTTGTCCAACACTTGCCTGTGCTTCCTTTTCTTCTTCTGGGACGGATTCATTAATTCGTTTGTTGGCAGTTTTGTTATAAGTGATTCTTTCACTGCAAACTGAAAGACCTACCAAAGAACAGAAGCAAAAAGAAGAATAAAGTTCAGTGTGCTCAAGTTGTTTTTATCTAAAGCATAAACAGAGGGAGTGCAAGCAAGCACACACAGAGGCCCCAGGACCAGTGAGCGGGCAGTTCTGCCCTGTTTCCCTGACCACGGGTGCCATTGCTCCTCTCGCCTGGGAAACGAGAGCACCCGCCCTCAGACAAGGCACCCCGGGGAGAGCCAGCAGCACCGGGCACATGCGGGGCTCATTCCGCAAACAGCAGCAGTACTGCAAAATAGCACTGCTGAACTCCACAAAGTGTCGATGCAACACATTCCTCGCGGCGGTTTGTGGCAGAGAAGGAAAAACAGCAGGGGAGCGGCGGCCAAGGCCTCCCTGCTGCCGCCGGGACAGGCGCTGCGGTGCCGACCCTCTCCAGCACCCACCTGCTTGCACGTCTTGGTTCCCAGCAGCCTGGCAATGGAGCAGAAGTTGTTGAAGTACGTCCCGTGGAAGACGCGGAAGAGCGACTCCTCGGCTCCCGTCCACTCCACGGGCTCCTGCGGCGTCTCCACCGCGAAGAGCTGGGAGGAGGCCGGGCTCAGCTTCTGCTTGGTGGGGGTCTGGCAGCGGGAGTTGGCCTCTGGCGGGAAAGGCAGATGTCAGGCACACACAACATGGGAGAACGCGCCTTCGCCATCACAGCTCCCCAGGGCAGCAGCCCCCAAGCAGTGCCCTCGCCCCGGCCCTGGCACCTCCCAGCAGCCCTCAGCACCGGCACCGGTTGGGACGGTAGCACTGGCCCCTTGCAGCAAGGCAGCACCAGAGCCACCGTGCCACCCCCCTCCTGCAGGTCTGGGCCAGGACAGAGCCCCCCGACCAGGGCGGCAGCGCCAGAGAGGCCCGAGGACGAGGAAGCCACTCTCTCCTCTCCTCTCCTACCTGAGACAGGACCCAGATGTACCGGACCCCTCTGCTCCCCACAGGAGCTCACTCTGCCCCGGCCACCGCTGCTTCCCCCAGCATGGCAGGAGCAGCTCGGTGCTCGCCTGTGGCCTTGAGGAAGCGCTCGCTCCTGGTAGGTCCACAGACGAGCCCCCCGCCTTGACAGCTCGCCGGCCATCGCTCTGTGCCACAGCGGGGACAAGCGCACCGATCGGTGCTGCCCTGCCGGGGCACCTTCCTCGGCACAGCCAGGCAAGGTGCTCGGAGCCGAGAGCTCTTGGCTTCACAGGTCCCAGTAAAGCTCTCACTTTGCCTGGCAACATTCCTCTGCCCCGAGGGGGGCACAATGCACCCCACAGCAGCGCGGGCAGGACCTGGTGTCCCTCGTGTTTGTTTGAGCCTGGCTGGAAACACCGACACTGTTTGCCAAACTCTGAACTCCGCAGTGGCGAGCCAGGGAGAGCCCCCGCTGCGAGGTGCCGCCTGTCCTTACTGCTCGTACCGCCATGGGAGAGGGGGGGTCTCTGGGCTGGCATCGTACCCGAGGAGCTGGAGGCCCACTCGTTGCCCGTGTCTCGGTCGCTGTCGCCCTCCCTCGTCTCAGTGACGGCGGAGGCCGGGGCGTTTGAGCAGGAAGCACCCACCATGTGGTGCCTCCGGCGGCGCCGGCCTGAGCACTTGGACCTGGGGTTGTGCAGCGCAGCGAACTCCTTGGCTCCTTCCTGCAACCAGAGCAGAAGACAAGGTGGGTGGCAGCTCACCAGGGCACGCAGAAAGGCTTCTCCACAGGCCCTGGGACAAGCCCTGCCATCGCCAAGAGAAGGCGGAAGACCCGCCATTCGTGGTCACGTCAGCGAGTGCTGGGACCCTGCAGCTGCCCGCGCTGCATGTTCCGGCTTTGCTCCCTTCGGCACCGCTGCCCGGCCGGGAGAGGCTCCCTGGCCCCAGACCCCACTCTGCTCCTCGGCCTCTTGCCCCGGCAATGAAGTTCTCCCGGCCTCTCCCTCTGCTCCAGCCCCGCAGCCCCCCGGGACACCCCGCACCTCAGCAGCTGACCACCTCTGGCTCCTCCGAGCGCTCCCACCCCCCCGCAGCCCCCATCCCCGGCGGCACAGGCAGGCTGCATTTCTGAAACAGCATTCTAGAATAGTTCCAGCCTTCCCCACATACACTAGATTCCTCCCTCAGCGTTTTGAACCTGGGCTTCATTTTTTCAAACACTGCACTGAGTCCAGAGAAATCATTTGTCACCACCATCTCCCATCTGCTAACTATGAAATTAGTCTTCGTTGGAGATTTGCTAAAATATGCATCTGGTAAGGCCTGTATTTGGGTTCATGCTGTCCTGAATCCAGTGAGGATTAGAACTAATTCTGAAAAATCATCAGAGGTGTGAAAAGGACCCGCAGAGTTCTGCAGAGCGGGGCTGGCTGGGCCACTTCTCTCGGGGTTTCAAAAGCAGCAACGCAGAAACGTACCAGCCAGAGGAAACAGTCTGCTCCGCAAGGATCTGGCTCGATCTTGGTCTCTCTATTCTTTCGTTTGTACACATTAGGAGTTGCATGAAAAGCTGAAAAAATAACAGTTATCTTTACTATTAGCATCCTCCAAGGGTCTCCCCCCGACGCCGCACGGGACAGGGGCAGCACGAACTCAGCGAAGGCATGTGGGAGCCTGAGGCGGTCAGCAAGAGGCCAGTGCAGCGCCCCGGAGTGAGGAACCGGTGGCGGCAGCTCCTGGCCAGCCCCGCTCCAACCCATGACGGGGACCCCGCAGCACCGGGGGAACACTTGGGAAGGAGAGGCCATAGGAAAAAGATCTGCTTTCAGACTGAAACAAAAAGACCACATGATCTTAATATCACATCTTTTAATAAATAATTCACTGGAAAGAGTCCTGTGGCTTTCCAAAGAAGCCTTTGGACCTGGGAAACAGCAGGTCCAACAGCTAATGGGTATCCAAAAGGCTGTGGCAGCACAAACCGCAGGAACATGACTAAGATGAAGCTGTAAGTTCCAGTGAGGCAACAAAACACAGGGGCATGTCCAGACTTTGGAAGTGAAACATTCACGCCTTTCCCTGATGAGCTTCTGCAAAGCAAGAGCAAAGTCTAGTCGCGGCAGTGCTTCTGGCACAAACTGCCAGGAGGCTCGAACGCGGCGTGCTCAACAGTGGCGAGAAAGAGGGGACGGCCACGCAGGTCGCTTTACCATCCGTTTGAGGAAACGAGCGGAGCCGTCTTTACAAAAGGCTTCTGGGCACCTGTCAGCTCCTAAGGCCCCACGGCAAGCTCCGGGCAGGCAGCGCCCGCCAGGGACTGCGGCACAGACACTAAGCAAGGCGGACAGAGGGATGAAGCACTGAGGAAAAATGAGGAGAAAAGGGCTCTAGGGAAGCGTCCGGCCGAGACTGCACTTACGATGCAGAAAACAGTCGTATTTGAAGCAGCGGCGGCAGAAGAGGGTGTGGAAGGAGTGCAGGGACTGCTCCCGCTGGACCGACTTCGCGCACGGCCCGTCTATGTTGGGAGTGCACTGCGGCGGCAGCACGTTCGGGTCCGACACCTCCGTGAGCTCCCGGTACCTATGTGACAAACAGAAACACCCACAGATGGGCCTGCTTTCCTAATTGGGGACATTTTACATGACTACATTACTATCTGGGCCAGTAGGACTCTGGCCCAGGTACCTTGAGGCTAAACTAAAGTTTCTAACGCTCAAAAACCGCTCCGCTCACTGGCCTGCAGCCAGCTGAGCTCTACTTTCCAGTCAGAGCACAGAGCTGCTTTCTGAAATACAGATTTCAATTGTTGCTAAGAAAGGTGACAGGCAACTTAAGTAGAGATCTTCTACCTCTCTTTCATATCATCTGGGAAGCCGTATTCCGGAAACATAGAAGAAATAGCAGTGAATATCATGTCATTTGGAAACCGCTTCTTCGAACACTTCTTGTTCCCTAAGAAAAAAGAAGAGACAATTCCTCAGTTAAGCTGGATGCGAACATGTCTTTCCTTCTTCCACAGAGAGCGACTCCAGTAGGCGTTCAGGATTGGATTTTAAGAGACAGAAAGGTAATCCCATACACAATGGATAAACCTTTTGTCCTGCAACCAGGCTAAAGTATTTCCCGATGCAATACGCTGCCACTTCCAGAGCAGCATCATGTATTGATGGAAGTACTAGCAATTTCTTAAGGACTATTACTATTTATTTTTACCAAGACAGGATTTGCAGACAATGCTTTTCTACATCTCTGAAAGGTACCGGTATTTGTGCTACCTGTATCCAACCAAAGACCAAGATGAAACTACCAGTCAGCATTCCTAAGGTCACGCAGGACTCATGAAAATCCCACAAACCAGAGCTTCCTCTATGCAACAAGAACTCCAGGTGGCACAGGAGAGGGAAGAGGAACACAAATACCTGGAAAATGGGTCTGGAAGGGATTTTAAAAGGTCCACCTTGCATGCCTACAGCAGGATCAGATCCACCTACGAACTTACTGACAAACGCTTGCCAGGCCGGCACTTTAAAACCTCCAAGAGCAGAGATCCCACAGATAACACCGCACTGCTTTGCTAATCTTACCATGAAATAGTTTTCCACCTGACTCATCTAAATTCTTCCTCACCACACTTTAAGCTGGTGACTTCTTATCCTGCCCACAGAGGACAGTCAGAACAACCCATTTCCCTTCTGCTTTCGACGACCGCACTGGAACTGCCCAGCTGGTCACTACCCCGAGCGGTACACCAACAACCCCGAGCGACGGCAGGAGAGCAGCAGGCAGCTACTCAGGCAGGGCAGGATGGAAACGTGACCAACATAACCCCAGCTCCTGCGGCCAAACCCACCTTCCACTGCAATTCGCTTTCTTTTCCTTGTGACTGGCAGCTCCTCTTTCCCATCCTCCTGCTTAACCTCAGAATCATTGTGTCCTTCCTCTTCGTCGTCCGAGTACTGATTCAGGGCGTTCACCAGCTCCAGGAACACAGCGTCGCTGATGAGGACGGACCCTGAAATCATTTCTGAAACACAGTGATGTCAGCCAGCTTGTGGGAGCGCCATCATCTTTCACGCTCCGCATGGTGGCAAACCACAAGCCAGCCACACGACACTGTTAGCAATCAGAACGCCTCTCAATTTTGTAGGCATAGGTGGGATTTTAATGCTAAAGAGCCATAAGAGCAGTGTATCATGTTTAGTAATCTGAGGACAGGCTATACCAGACAGTCTCCCACTGCCTCCCTCCCCTCCGGGCAGAATTTTATGATGGGGCAGGCAGCACCGTAGGGAAACACGCTGCCTTTTTAATTTCTGAAAAGACTGATTAAGGCCTCGGCTAAGGTCACAAGCGAAACGAGGTTGCCGAGCTCCTCCTAACCTCTAGCACATTTTTCAGCACCCCAGAGCACGCCTGTGAACCCCCATGAGCGAGAGCATCGGCTCCAGAGCACCCCGGGGTATCAAAAGGAAGGACCATGTCCTTGCAAACCAGAACAGCAGGCACGGTCCTGTTTTCCTGCACTAAGAGCTCTCACAGAAAAGCTGGTTACTGCTGCCACCTTTTGACTTCTTAACTACTTTGATACGTCATTTGCAAGAGACTGACTGGACAGCGCTGCCTGCTCCCAGGTTACCTTCCTCTCCGTGAACTTTCCCGTCATAGTTATTAATAAGTTCTTCAATGAAAGTTTCATCTTCTTCCTTCACCTCGTCTCCCATGTACGGGATATTGCACAGAACAGTTTCATCCTCCACCTGAAAAGAGATGGGATACAACTTGGAAAACCAGCGCGTGCCGATCCCCTGCCCGGCCGCGTCTCTGGGGCTGCTCCGGTCCCTTCACAGCCGCAGGCAGCACGGGGCAACGCAAAGGCTCAGCCTCCCCGCCTGCAGCTTCACATGTCTCATCACTGACTTGTCATTGCTATCCCACGCCAGCAGCATAACTCTGAGCCCTGAAAGCACAATTTGCTTTAAAAAAGAAGAGCTGTGCCTCCAAGGCTTACAGGAACTCAGAAACACACACACTGCCAAGAATAACAAACAGCCAAAAAACGTCAGAGAGATTGTGTTCGAGGCAGAGCAGAACTGGAACAGTGAAAGGCAAACCGGTAACTCGCTCCCCGGAGGAACACAGCCAAAGCTGAGGAGCGTTCTCGCGTTAACCACAGGAGCAAGGACATTGGACCTTCATTGCCATGGCACCACCGACCGACTGCGTTACTGTCGCTGGTGTCACACTACTCCCCGGGCTGCTACGGGAGGCTTCGGAGAGCCCTGCAGGTTGCAGGAAGACATCCACACCCCACGCCAGGCGAAGAGCCAGGCTAGCCACACACCACCTGCTTGTTTAACAAACAGTCTTAACTACGCCACACCAAAACCTGCATTTAAATCACTCCCCACGCTGCTACGACAGAGGAACTAATCCTCAGTAGCACCCTGACAATGAGACCAGCAGGGTAATCCAGTCACAAAGGAAAGGACCTGCCTAAGGAATAAAACTCTTCCTTTGAAAGGGAAGGAAAATCTTAAGGAAAAAAACCCAAAAAGCCCCAAAAGGCATATTTACACCTTGAATCCTGTGAAATAATGGTGGTGCTACCAAGGAGCCAGGTGTAAAGGAGACTAGCTGGGTATGACAGTGCGCATACAAGGCTGTTTTATTGGATTCAACACAACAAGCAACTAAACCAATACTTTCTGTCATCTCTCGAGCAGACATCACTTGAAACACATGGGCTGAGGGACATGTAATCACTCCACAACCATGTAACAGTTACGCACTAATCGCACCAAGACCTTGTGCCCCAGAGCCTCCCTACATACCATGAAATTCTGCTGAAGAGGGGACCAGGAGTACATAATGGGCACCAGCGCCACTGTGTTCAGGGTCCTCATGTACAGCGTCTGGCTCGGAAATCCCGGGAAAATGCTCTCAACCGTACACTGGAAAAAGAGTAAAGAGAAGGGCAGTGAGGAAACCGCACTTCAGGACACGCACAGTGATGCCTTGCACTCACTCTTTGGGGCTCCTTCACAGGAAAAGCCTTTGGGGTTGGTTTTTCCCCCCCCCGCTTCTGCATCCCAGAAGAGCGCGAGGCACAGCCTGACACTGACACAGGACAGCACACACAAAAACCGACCCCGTGTCCCCACAGCTCCCTGCAAAGCCCTGGTTCTCGCCAAACTGCTGCTGCTGTGCCCCCTCTCCCCTCCACACCTGCTTTAGGAAGGGGTGCCCGCTGACCGGCTTCATCAGCTGCACCGGCTGCACTCGCAGCTTCTTCCAGTCTTCATTCAGAATTTGAGTCTTTTCATGAACCTTCGCAAAGTTGGCCACAAACAAAGCCTGAAGTGAGAGAAAGCAGCACTTGAAATTTAAGAAATCATGTCGAGAACACTAAAACCTCTCCTGAGATTCTGTTTCAAGTACTGAAATGTATGCAGGGCAGAGCATTTCAAATCGATGATGCTCATTAGAGGGAATTCTAATTAAACTCAGCATTGGCACAAAACCGTGCTGAAAATCTACCCAACAGCCAGAGGCTTCTGACACCTCCTGATCCCAGCTGCCCTCTTCTAAAGTCCTGCCGGCCGAGGAGAGGAGCGGCAGAGTAGGTCACCCGAAACCTGCAGCCCTGAGGGGGCTCAAGCCGGGAGATGCTCTATAGAACAAGGGGGAATGAGTCTCTTGCTGCGCTTCTGTGCGCATCCGGCCAACGGACACTGACTGCGCGGCCCGAGGCTAATAATGGAGCGTGGGGAGAAGAAGGAACTCTTCCAACTTATCCAGCTCACGAGTAAAATGTAGTTTATCAGCTCCTAGGGCCCATCCGACATCGGCTTAAGCATGACAAGCTCAAGCGAAGCATTTAGGAGACGCGGTTCAGCTGCAGCGACCACAGCTACGTCTTTACCTTAGCTCCCATGTTCGCCTGAAACCTCTTCAGCTGCCGCAGACGCATATATTCAGACTTGACTTTTCTTTTCCAGTATATGATACACTTCGACGTTGGAGGAGTGGCGATTTCCATTTTTCTACGAAAGCACGGAAAGAATAAGTGTCAAATAATGGAGAGCTTAATCCTGTTAACAAACGCTATTAGGGGGAAAAAAAATAAAAAATAAAAAAAATAAAATCCCCGTGGATTTTAAACGCATCATAGACTTTAACCGGGGGGGGGGGGAATAACTGCGCAAACCCGCGCTCGTCCTATTTACGGAACAACCGCGGCACAAAGCGCCCTGAGAAGCCGCGGCGGGGGGGGGGGGAGCTGCTGGCCGGTCTCCTGCCCCCTCCCCGAGCCCCCACCGCCCCCTCCGTGGGCAGCGACACGGACCCACGAGAGACCCCGGGTGGTGAGGGGGGGGGGTGCGTGGTGTGTCTTCGATGGGATCCCCGCCACACGCCGCCGGGGTACGGCTCCCCCCACCCCCCCGGCCCGGGAAGGCCCCAGACGTCGCTCCCGCTTCCCCGGGCCCTGCCCGTTCCACGGGAACCCCCCCCCCCGCGCCTCCTTCCCCCGCGGTGATCCGCCCCCCGCTCCGGTCCCGCACTCACTCCTCGGCCATCGCGCCGGGGGCGGGGGGGGGCCCAGGCCGCGCGCCCCTGCGCAGCCGCGCCTGCGCCGCGCCCCGGGGATGGCCACGCCCCCCTCCGCGCTGAGGCCACGCCCCCACCCTGCGCTGAGGCCACGCCTCCCCGCGGTGGGCCCGTCCCTCCAAACCACGCCCCTCCGCTGTGTGTGGCCCCGCCCACTGACCACGCCCCGCCACGCCGGGGGAGCCCTGCGCGCCCCCGGCCCGACCGGTACCGGTCGGGCCGGGGGCGCGCAGGGCTCCCCCGGCGTGGCGGGGCCGGTGGCTGCACCGGGAAGGAAGCGGTTGTTAGCCACGGCCTTCCTGCTCCGGGAGCGGGCGGTGCTGGGTCCCCCATCCCCGGGCGGGGGTTTGGGGGGATTGCCCCGGGGGGGGTGGCGGCGGCGGCGGCGGCTCCGCGCTGCCGTGCGCTCCGGGGAGCGGCGGTGGGTGGCGCAAGGGGGTGGCGCGGCCCGTGCCCGCAGCCCCGCATCCCGCATCGGATGATGCCTTCGGAGCTTCGCTGAGTCAGGCGCGGGGTGGGGGGGTGGGGGGGGGGTGACCGGCGTCCCCCCGACCTTCCCGGGCATTGGCTGGGCAGCGGGGAGGGGGGGGAGAGCGCTGGGACAGGACCGGGATAAACCCCCGGGCACAGCCCCAGCCCGGCCACAGCGATCCCGGCGGTGGGAGGATGCTCCTCGGGGCGCAGCTTCTCTGCTGCCTACTCCTTCTTGTGCTCCAGCGGGGTAAGGGCAGCCCGGGGGTGGCAGCCGCGGCTGCACGGAGGTGCCCAGGGGGTCGGCTGAGGGGTCTGGCTGGGCAGCGAGTCCCCACGGGGGCCCTGACCCATCTCTCCCCTCCATCCCAACGCGTCTGTGCTGGGTGGCAGCATCCCCTGGCTCCCCCTGGCCTCCCCTTGGGGAGGATGCTCTGGGCAGGGTTTGCCACGCGCTTGCCTGCCCATGGGGTTGGTTTTGGCTCAGAAACTGCTCTGCCCCCATTGCAAAGGCCGAGGCAGAGCCTGGAGCCTCCTGCTCCCCTTCCCTCCCCTCAGCCTGGCCACCTCTGCTGTGCTCAGCTTGGCCTGGGAGGAGGAGGGGTCCCTGGTGTGCTGGGACCCCCCGGCTGGTGTCCCAAAGCTGGCTGGGCGCTGGGGCTGTCCCTGGCTGTGCCGCCCTGGCACCCTGTGTCTCCTTGCTGCAGGGCACGGGGACACCGAGTACGGGGACCTCGAGGACGAAGGTAAGACCCTGATGCCACAGTCCCCGTGCAGCTCTGCCCCCGGCTGCTGCAGCATTGCCATGGCCTCCGGCGCTGCTGCTGGTGGAGGCGGTGTCCGCACCCCCGGGGGATGGGGCCCTCACATGGTCCTACGGGTCCTGCCCGTGCTGATGGTGCTGTCTGTCCTTCCAGGTCACTACTTTTACCTGGATGAGGACGGTGAGTAGAGCTGCCCTCCTGCAGTCCTCCCCACCCACCCACAGACCTCGGTGGCCACTGTGCGATCTGTGCGGGGGCTGACAAGAGCCCACGTCCCAGCCTGGGGTCCCATGGGGCCCCCGCAGCCCCAGGCAGCCCCAGCAGCCCCAGCATGGGACCCCCAGGGCCACATGTTGGACTCCCACATGGGAAACGGGGCACCTGTTTGGGAGTGTTCCCCAGGGGTGTCCCCAAACAGTCCCCCTGAAACCGGGCTCAGGGGGAGAGCTGGGGCGCAGCAGCATCCCAGGGTCTGTCCGGCGCTCTGCAGGACTGCCGGAGGTGCTGGGGGGGCCAGCCCGCTGCCAGGACACCTACCAGGACTGGATCTCCCTCTACTGCTGGGCCCCCTTCCACGCCACCCTCATGGCCACCCCTGAGGGCAGCCGCTGCCGCTGGGACCACATCAGCAGGTGGGTCGGCGTCAGCCCCGGCGGTGCCGAATGCCCGCTCGGAGCGGGGCCGCCGCTGTGGATGTGTCGCCGCCCTCACAGGGCGGCCTGACGCCGCCCCCTCCGCAGCACCTACAGCGAGCTCTCCGGCTGCACCCAGCTGCTGGCCCAGCTGCTCTCCTGCCCCTGGCCCAGCGCCGTCCTCGACGCCTTCTTCCTGCAGGTCCATGCCGAATACTTCACCAACTGCACGGTGGCCAGGCCCCCCAGGCTGGCTGGGCTGCCCCCCGGGGTGGCTATGGCTGCGGCCGTGGGGCTTGGCTGCCTTGTGCCCCTGGCAGCCGCCCTCACGCTCAGCAGAGCCCGGAAAGGGGCTCAAACGCCGGTGGGCATCTGCCCAGCCCCTGCCTGCCCCCGTGCCCGCGAGGGGCCATCAACAGCCCCCTCACCCCCCAGCCCTGGGAGCTAACGAGCGGGACGAGTGGGCCGAGGGTGAGGGGGACGGGGCAGAGCAGGGACGGGGGTCTGGGTGTCCCCTGGGGGATGGAGTGGGTCCTGTGGCACGGGGGGTCCTGGGTTTGGGGCTCCGGATCCCCGCATCGGCCCCCGGAGGGGAGAAGGGTCCCAGGCGCTGGGTCCCATCCCTGCTTGGGCCGAGCCCTTTCCTCGGCACCCCTGGGCGGGGGTGGGCAGGGAGCACCGGGGGTGCCAGGCTGGGGAGGAGGGAGCCCCAGGCCTTGGCTGGCAGCCACCGTCCCGTCCCTGCCCATCCTGTCCCATCCCGTCCCCTCCGGCCGCCCGGGAGGCCGCGCTGAGATCACTGGGTGTCTCCCTGGCAGAGGCTCCCGCCGCACGGCCGGAGGCTCCAGCAGCTCCAACAAAGCGCAGGACCAGGGGGCTCCAACCCCATGGCCCCCAGGGCAACGGTGCCTGATGGCTTCCAGATGCAGCCACTGGCCCGCAAAAGGCCCCACAGTGCCCTGGAACAGGAGCTGCTGTGGCCTGGGGAGCGTCGGGTGGCTCTGCCGGGACGTTTGCCAGGGAGCGCGAAGCCCGGCGAGATCGTCTTTGCGCAGCAGGGAGGGTCCCGCTGAGGCGAGCTGTGCTTCATCGCACTCCGACTCACGCTCTGCGCGTCCTGTTAAAGGGGAAGCTTTGGGCTCACGCTCTGCCCTGGGCCAGAGGTGAAATGAGCTCACCCGGCCTCAGCACGGCCCTTGGGTGGGAACGCCACGGGGCTGGGGTCGTCCTCAGCAGTGCTGCCCTACGAGGGGACGTGGGCCCCACCGGCGCGAGCTGCGCCAGGAGCGAGGGGCTCCGGCTGCGCCGAGCGGGCGCCAGGCTGGGCGGTGCGGGAGGAAGGCGTCGGGGACGAGGAGCAGCAACCTCGGCCAAGTCTCTGCCGTCCCCCCACCTCCCCGCCTGCCCCGGCCTCGCAGGTCGCGCCACCGCCCTTTCCTCTCTGGCTGCGGGGCTGCCCCGGCGGTGCTGGCCGTGGGGCAGGTGCCCGGTGAGCTGGGCCCCACGGTGTCGGGGCCGCGGGTCTCCCCGCCGCCCCCGCGCCCAGGCGGCAGCGCCCGTCCAGGGACATTACGCTTCCCCGTCCACTCCCCCCGGCTGCCGGGCTGCCTGCCCTCCACGCAGGAGACGAGGGATTTCACAACCCAGCCCAGACAGGATTAAAGAGAAATACACAAGTAAACAAATAGCGGCTTCGTAAAACTGGACGTGCTGTGCGGGGAGCGGAGCCTCTGGGCCGCGGGTGAGGCGCGGGCTGCCCGGGTGATGCCCGCGGGGGCCGGCACCGCGCTGCGCGGCAGCGGGGTCCCGCCGGGAGAGCCGCTTTAAAGCAGCGCTGAGCAATCTCATTTTTCACACGTCTCCTGTAGTCAAACTGCCCCTGTCAGAGGAAAGGAGTTGCTTCCTGTTATTTCCATTGAAATACTTGTCCCGGTCGTTAGCCGGCAGGCTTTGGCAGGATGGCACCGCGCGCGCAGACGGGCTCCGGCCGGCTCTCCCGAGGGCTCCTGCTGCTCTGGGGTAAGTGCGCGGGGCGGCCCCGGGGGCCACGGCTGCTGGCGGCAGGAGGCTCCGGTGCCTCGCACCACCCCGCACACGGCCGCGCTCCCACGCGTGGGGCCCGGGGCCGGGGTCCCCGCTCAGCCCAGCCCACCGCCCGCCCCGGCACGGGGCCAGCCTGGCAGCGCCGAGGGTGGCCATCGCCTGTGTGGCCAGGGGCTGGTGGCAGGCGGGCAACGGGCACTGCGGGGCGTCCCCCACCACGCTCATCCCTGACCCTTTTGCAAATGACCCACAGGGACGGCTGGGGAGCCCGGCGAAGCCCCGGGCTGGGACAGAGAGGGGCTGAAGGGGGCCGTCAGGGACAGGGACAGGGTGGGCTGCCCTCGCCACAGCCACCGTGCCAGCCCGGCAGCACCCCATGGCTGGTGCCCGGCTGCGCCAGAGCTTCGCGGGAGCAGCCCAGGCAGGACCCACCGGGGTGGTTCACCACGCAATCGGCGGCGCTGCCCCACACCGTGGGCCCTCAGCCGAGGCTGGAATACGGACAGGGTGGTTTCCTCGGGCCGTGGGGCTCCAGTGGGCCAGGCAGCGGGCAAGCGGCTGGCAGGGCGGAGGCGGCACGTGCCCCACGGCCATGGCGGGCCGTGCTGGGTGTGGGGCAAATGGCGAGCGGAGGGGCTCTCTGGCAGTGCTGTGCTGCGGCCAGCGCTTCCTCTTCCTGACATGGCCCCATCCGGCTGCACTGCAGCCACCCGCGCCGATGGGGCGGCCCCCGCGCTGGCTGCCCACGGAGGGGGGCACGGCTCACCATGGCGCTGTGACCCAGGGCCCGCAGCCCCCCGACAGCCCCTCTGAGCCCTTGGGCAGCTGCCCCCAGCCCGCCTGGCCCCCTCCCCACAGCCCCTGCCCATACAGGGGGCTGGACACCCTGGCCACAGCGCATGCCGGGCGCCGGGCAGCACGGTTGCCCCACACTCTCACTGCTGGCTCCAGCGGCCCCCAAGGGATTCCCAAAAGCATTTCCCTGGGGCAGAGCCCAGCCTCTGCCAGGGCAGATCCCGTGTATGGGGCCCTGCCAGTGCCTGTCTGCCACTGACCCTGTCCCCTCCCCTCCGCAGCGCTCCTGGGGACCGGGCTCTGCCACACGAGTGCTGAGGCGGAGGGCTTCAGCCAGGACGCCAGGACGAGCCCTCCCGTGGCTGTGTTCAACTGGACGGCCCAGCTCGTGGGTGAGTGCGGGGACTTGGTGAGGGCCGGGCAGCGCTGCGATGCCGACAGCGCCCTGGCCAGAGCCGGCTCTGCACTGCAGGGTGACCTCCCTCCCTTCCCCCTGGCTGCGCATTCTCTATCCATCCCCAAAATAGCCGGGCTGTGCCACGGTGCCCTCCCCAGCACTGGCCATAGCGAGGGCAGCCGGCAGCAGCCTGCCCTCCTGCTGTGCTCCCGGGCATCTCCCTGGGACTGCTGCGGGGTCTGGCTGCCCACCATGCCTGTGTCCTCCCTGGTGGCCTGGGCACAGGTCTGGGTGCTGGGTGTCACCCGCCAGCAGCTGCGGGCAGGGATGGGCTCTGGCAGGGGCATGCTGCCCACGCTCAGCGCCTGTCCCCTGCAGAGGAGACGTACACCAACATCACGCAGAAGTGCTGGGAGTTCTTTGTTGACCTGATGAGGAATGTGACGGCGTCGGAGCTGTGCGAGTGGAAAGTCATCAGCAGGTATGGGGTGGCCGGGGAGCCCTCCCGGGCAGCGCTGGGGGGATGGCGGGGGGGCTGTGACCGGCTCTGGGGATGCTGCACGTGGGGACCCTTTGGTGGGGGCATTGCCTGTGGTCTGTCCATCCCCTGGGACACACAAGTGGGAGGCAGCAGAAAGTGTTTGATCGGGGCAGACCCCCCCGGGCTGTGATGATGGGCCACCAGCTCCCGAGGGACACAGGGCCACCTCCAGCAGCTCCTGTGCAGGGGCGCAGAGCAAGCCCTGGGCAGTCCAGAGGGGTGCTGCTGTGCTGGGGGGGGGGGGGGGCTACCCAGTGGGGGTCTGTGGTCCCTGTCCCCTCCTAGTACCCCCACGGCTCTCTTCCCCCAGGCCCTACAGCTTGCTGCAGGCCTGCCTGGAGGGCTGGGCGGACCACCTACGCTACAGCTACCCCAACGCGCTGGCGGAGCAGTACATCTTCCAGAGCCACCATCGTTACTTCCACAACTGCACCCTGGAGCACCAGGTCTACTTCGACCCTCCCGAGGACGTGCTGCTGGCCATGATCATCGCCCCCATCTGCCTCATCCCTTTCCTGGTCACTTTGGTCATCTGGCGCAGCAAGGATGGCAAGGCCCAGCCTTAACGCCGCTGACCGGGGTCTGCCTGCGGCGAGCAGACCATGGGGCAGCGGTAGCCCTGTGGGTCCTTAACCCTTTTCCCGGCTCAACCACCAGCCCCGTGGCTGCGGATTAAACGCTTCTTCCCCCCACGCGTGATGCTCGTTCCGCTGCTCCGCGCACGGCGGGGAACCGGGCGGGGCGGGGCCTCCGCGGTGGGCGGTGGGAAGGTAGGCGGGGTTTAGGGACGGCGGGGCGGGGCTGTGTAGGAGCGGGGCGGGGCTATCAGCGGGGGGGCGTGGTTTCGTTTGGCGGGCGGGGCTGCGTAAGGGGGTGAGGCCTCGCGGGAGGGCGGGCCGGAAGTGGGGCGGAAGACGGCGGCGGCGGCGGCGGTTCCGGTGGCGGCGATGAGTTTCGCGTGGCCTTGGCAGTACAGCTTCCCGCCGTTCTTCACGTGAGCGCGGGAGGGGGCCGGGAGCGGGAGCGGGGCGGGGGGAGAGCGGGGCCGGGAGGGGTGGGGGTGCGGGACCCGCGGGAGCGGGGCCGGGGTGAGGCTGGGCCGGGTGCCCCGGGTCCCCCTCCCCCGGGAGCCGCCTGTCCCCGGTGCCGGCCCCGGCCCGGCGGCTGAGCGGAGCCCCGCAGGCTGCAGCCCAACGGCGAGACGCGGCAGAAGCAGCTCTCGGCCTGGTGCGCGCTGGCGCTGGCCTACAGCCAACGGCACCGGCTGCCCGCCATGACGGTGCGGGAGGCCCAGGACAGCCCGCTCTTCGCCAACCGCCGCCTGCAGCGTATCCTTTGGGGCCCCCGGCCCCGGTGTCCCCTGTCCCCGCCTGCTCCCGCCTGCCCCCCGTCCCCTCCCTCCCTCCCTCCCCGGTCGGTCTGCACCTCCTTAACCCCCGCCCAGGGAAGCTGCCGCTGGAGTCCATCCAGGTGGTGCTGGAGGAGCTCCGCAAGAACGGTGGGTGCCGTCTGTCTGTCTGTCCGTCCCGCCCGCGGCCGGTGCCCGGCCTGTAGCTAGCGAGGCGGGAGCCGCCGGGCAGGGTCCGTCCCGGGGCCCCGAGGCCCGGCCGGTGGGTGTGGGCCGTCCCTCCGCCCGGGCAGGGCCCCGCCGCCACCCCTGCCACGGCCCCGTCGGGGGGGGAAGCTGCGGGGGGGAGAGGGGGCCCAAAGGGAAATTAGTAACGCGTAGAGGTGTTTCGGAAGTTGGCGCGAGTGGTGGCGGGGAGGGGTAGGGACCTGGTGCTCCCTGTGGGCATAATGTCCAGCACACGTCGTTAACTGGCGGGTTTGATCGTTACTGTAGACTCGTGCTCTGATTAAATACCTTTTCCTTGTTGATTTTAGGGAACCTGGAGTGGTTAGACAAGAACAAAACCAGTTTTCTGATCATGTGGAGGAGACCGGAAGAATGGGGGAAACTCATCTATCAGTGGGTGAGAACATAGCAGCCGTCTCACCCCACAGACGGGGCTTTCCGTGTCCGGGAGGACAGGGGGTATTGGCTGCAATTTGGGGGAAAAAAAACCCCAACAAACCAAAACCACTGTAATACTTTTCTCTTGCTTCCTGACTGCTTTTATGTATTTTTTTTTATTTCTCTCTCTTGTAGAGAAGCGTAGAGATGTTACAGCTTTTTATTTGCTCTAAGGTGCAGTTTGAGCAGCAGACACAGTTGTTCTCTCCCACTGCAGTCAGCTGTTCCATCAGAGCAGCGTTGCTGCGTTGCCTTTATATAGTACAAGTGCTTATTGCAAAACACATGGGCAGAAAGAGCAGAGAGGCAGGGAAAGGAACTGTCTGAGTTTCCGCTGGCGTCATTTCTTGACTCTCCAGTGCCCCAGAGGGTTTCCAGGGTATTTTTGCTCATCGAGTGCTGTCCGCATTCCATTTTGCTTGCACTGGGATGTGCGAGAGATCATGCTGAGGATGTTAAATCCCACAGATGAGATTTGCTGTATTGCTTTTATGTTTCCAGGTGTCGAAGAACGGCTTGACCAACTCTGTATTCACACTGTATGAACTAACCAGCGGAGATGATACAGAGAATGAAGGTAATATCATATGTTATGTTCTGGAGGTGGTTTTCAGAGCACACTTGATTTGAGTGTGTAGACAGTTGATTGTCAGATCATAGTTTTGTAGATTAAATATTTTAAAATTGTTTATGCAAGCTCACACCGATCACCACTGGAAAATGCTGCTCTGGAGGCTTCTTTACCTCTTTGCATGAACATCTCCCTTTGTTATCACTGTTTGCATTTCAAACCTTCCCCCACCCCGCAAGCCTCCCTCGTGCCCAGCTCTTATCTGGCGTGAGGTGCAGGGTGTTTTGGCTTTAACATCGAGCTTCTGTGCTGGTTTTAAGACTGCTGTGACTCATTCCCTTCTGTCGGTTGACCTTCAGGCTTTGTTCCTGATGCAGCAATGTAGTGATGAGTCTGTCAGTGTAGCCGTGACTCAATTTGCCGTAGTGTATGGTGCTGGAGTCTGAAGGGTGCTCTTCAGAGTCCTCCGCTTCACTGCTACCAGTCCCTGGTCTTTGTAAGCCTCTTTATTTCCTGATGTGATTGGTTTTTTTCTTTCCTGTTGATGGAGATCTCTGTCCTTCCCTAGAGTTCCATGGCTTAGATGAGACTATGCTGCTGCGTGCCCTGCAAGCCTTGCAGCAAGAGCACAAGGCTGAAATCATCACGCTGGACGATGGCCGAGGTGTTAAGTTCTTCTGATAGGAGCCCCCTCCCCTCTTCTCTGGCTGCTGAAGCGGTTCTCACTGTGAAGGTTCGCTCTCCTGGCCTGGTTTGAAGCCATGACTGCAAACAGCTGCATACTCGGGATTTCTTGGGGCGAGGAGAATCTGCGAAGCCTTCCAAAGACATGACTACTTAGAAATATTCAGAGATCCTCTGTCTTTTCTCCCTGTTGATTGTGTTTGAGAGGCTAAAGCTGCTCCAGGCAGTTCTGAGAGGGACCACCCAGAAGTGAAATAACAGGACTGCTGCTGTTGCCCATCCCCGTTCCTGTGAAAGCCACGGAGCGGTCTCTTCAGCTGGCTGCTCAAGCTGGGCCTCGAAGGGCATCTCCTTCCCTCCTGCCAGCCGCGTGCTCGGGCTCTGCAGTCCCTGCTGTGTTGCCGGGCAGGGTGAAAGCAAGCACAAGGAGCTCGCTGTCGCTGCTGCACTGTGCAAGACCTCGATGGCAGGTTGATATGTGCTTGCTGCAAAGCAGGCTGTGCAGCGGGGTGAGGGTGAATGCCAAGGAATTGATTTGAAGTAATTAAAATGAGACGTATTTATAGAGCCGCCTGGGTGTTTTCATCTATTTTTCCATCAGAAACAAAACAGAGCAGCATACCGGATTCTTGCCCTTCAGCCGCATTCCCTTTCTGTACCGGGTGAATGCAGCAGCCCGCTGGGGAGAGGGTGGTCCTGCCGAGCCACCCCACCCGAGCGGGAAGCAGGCAGCATAAGTGCTTTTTTCCACATGCCAGAGCTACGGACCATATGGGCCCTTCCTGCCTGTCTTCAGGGCAACATTTAATTTCATTTTCCACGTGTAGCCCTCTGAAAGCTAGTGGGTTTGTTGCCGAGGTGGTGGGGCAAGCTCTGTAGAACAGCAGCTGGTAGATAGAGGGTATGACTAAGTTTTTAGATGCTTGCTGCTGATACGGAAGCACCCAGCTGGTCAGAAACCACAACCCAGGTACAGCCAAAGACCCAGTAAATCCTTAACCGCGGACCAGGGGAAGCTGGGCAGCTGTGCCGGGGAAGGACCACGCTTGCCTTTCCCATTCTTGGCCTGAGTGTTCACCGCTTGTCGCAGGCAGAGGGGGAATGCTGTGCTGGAGCCACCTTTGCTCACACCCAGCATGGTCGTTCTCGGGGAGTGTGGAGCAGACGGCGCCTGCTCCCCAGCACACTTTAGCCATCTGTGTTTGGCCGGTGCTGAGCAGCATGTCCTGCCTGTCCTGCCTTCCCTGCCCTCGGAGGAGGACTCGGCACTGGTTCAGCAGCAGTGACGCTGACACCCCTTGTCAACGGTAGGTAATTTTCAGGGTAGACAAGATGCCAGAGTCCAGGCTGAGTTTGTGGGGCTGTGAAATTTAAATATTTCCTTTTTGTGGCAGGAGCTTGTTGACCTGAACTCAGCGGGCTGTGATGGCTTGATCTGGGCACATAGCTCTGGAGCTGCGGTTGGAGGCTGGTGACCAGCATTCCTCTCTGTGCCGGTGACAGCAGTGCTGCAGAGGAATTCCTGTGGGCCAGCACTCCTCTGCTGGTGCAGAGCAGCAGTGCTAGTGCTGGGTCACTGACACGCTGGGCTAATGTGGTCTCTGATCTTTTCTGGAGACCCATCACCCCTATGAGCATTGAGATCACCTACGTGAGCGAATGGGATGGTGCAGCCCGTGGTGAGCACGCCTGCCCCGCTCCCGCTGGTGCCACAGGTTTCGGGTGCCTTTTCTGACAGCCTGGGCTGAGTCCGCAGCCGAGCTGTGAGGTGTTTGGGGACAGAGGATGGACGTGGCAGCCCTCAGGGATGGACACGCTGGGGATGCAAGAGCTGTCTTGGTGCTACCATGCACTGTCTCTGTGGGGAGCGTCTGATGGGAGCCAAGCAAGCCCAGATCCCTGCGGCCGCCACCAGCCACGTTTGCCGAAGCAAAGGCTGGTGCCGGCTGTGCTGTGCCATGTGCCGGGAGCCCCGCAGCATGTCCTGGGAGAGGCAGTGCATGTGTCCCCCCACCTGGCACGGACTCTGCCCAGCCAGGGGCTCACTGGTTCCTCCTGCTACGTTTGCAGCCAGGAAAGTCTCTGTGTAGGAATCGTCCGCTACAGGCATCTGCCCTGGGCTTGTTTCAATGTCTGAGATCTGCCTCTTCCTCCCTCTTCATGCCGCCCACGCTGACTCCTTCCCTCTCTGGTTCCTGTGCCCTCCCCTCTGGCTGCTGCCCTTTCCCTGCAGCGACCCTTCTTGCTGTGCTGTGCCTGATGGCATCTGTGTTTGATCCCGAACAACGAGCCTTTAGCAGCCAGGCCCGGGATGTTTGTATTTCTTGCTCTCTGTAGATGCGATGCTGACCTCTCAGCATTGTGTTCTGAGTTGCATGTGCTGTATGTAACCTGGCTGTCCTTGAGTCAGTCTGTGTTCTTAATTAAATTTGCTCCCTTCTTAGGAAATGGCTGATGTGACATTAGATAAGCTGAAAACCGGCCTTTTTCTTTCCAAGGCGCTCCTGGCAGTGATTCACTGCTCTTTTTCAGCTTCCTACTTAGTTGCTTACTTAGTGAGAGGAGGAGGAAGAGTATGTCCCCCCCTTCAGAATGGACATGGTGTAAAATTCCTTTTTCCCCACCTTCTTGGCTGGTTACAAAAGGTCACATCCAGCCATGCCCGCGAGGTCCTTGCAGGACTGACTCCCTGTGCCGGGCGCTATGGCTGTGCTGTGGCAGCAGCAGCAGTGAGGTGTTCGCAGGCATTGCTGGTCACTGTCCTGGGGGACAGTCCTGGCGCTGGAAAAGATGCTGCTGGCTGGTGCTGCTGCTGCCCTGGAGGCAGCAGATGTCGGGGATGGGGCAATATGTAACTTGCGGTGACGTAAGCTCCCGCTGGCAGCCTTTTAATTGCCCACTGAAACTAGCTTCCTTATCTTTGTTTGGCGCTTCACAGCATTTGATGATGTGGTCATGAGATTGGGACACCAAAGCCAGCCCAGAGATGCTGCGTGAGGCTGCTCTGGTGTGGAAGCCCTCAGGTGCTGGGTAGAGGCGGAGGAGCCATAATTGGGCTGCTCAGAGGGAGAGAGCGTGGCAGCCTCCAGCCACCATTTTCCCCTGAACGGCAGTCACACACCCCTTCCCGGTGCTCCAGACCCAGAGGAGTGCTGCAGGCGCCGCCGGGGCACAGCGAAGGGAGGGGAGGCCTGTGTTCCCCGAGGGGTATGGCTGAAACGAGCCCGGGCGGCTCCCGCGCCTGCCGCTTCCCTGCTGCCGCTGTGCTGCCTGCGGCACGGCATCACCCGTCCCGTCGCTGCAGCGGGGAGCAGCCCTTCTCACGGCGGGTTTGGCATTAGTGAGTTTAGGAACCCAAACGCAAACCTCTGCGCTCCCGGGTGTACCATAACAGGCATCGCTCGGGCTCTGGCACCCAGAGGCGCTTCAAGCCTGGCGCCGCAGCCCCGCAGGGGGGCTCGCCGGAGACGGTGGCGTTTCTGCGGGGGGGGCTGGTGCAGCCTCCGGCCTGTGGCCACTCTGAGGCCGTTGCCGCGTCTGGCCACGGCGATTAGGGCTCGCTGGCTGGGGCGAGGCAGAGCTTGGGGGGCTGGTGCCGAGATAAGGCGCTATCAGGCCACGCACACTCGGGTCCGGCTGGTCGGGGAAGTCAGGATGCCAAGAGGGTTTTTATTTAACGCAGCTAGTTTGGAGCAAGAGTTGTTTCAGTCTGATAAATTTATATGTTGGGATAAACTTGCACACAGGTTACATTTGAGGATTTCCTCAGCCCAGAGTTACAGAAGTTATCTGCCCGGGGTAAAAGCCACAACTGAGGTTTGGATGGCATCTCCTCCTCCCTGAACTGAGTGCGTTGGTGCAAGGAGGGACACAGCAGGAGGGTGCTGGGAGCTCCTGCGGGCACGGGGTGCTGAAACCATGAAACGAGCCCTGGGTCACTGCGGAGCCCTCCTCTGCGCTGACCCTTCCCAGGACGGGCACCCTGTGCCTCCCAACCAGAGCTGCACAGCCCCCATCTGCGGGGACGCCTGCATTCGGGCCCATCCTGGCCCCGCCACGATCCCACCCCGAGCTCTGGGATCAGAACAGACAATTCCTGGCAGGGCTTGCTGCAGCAAGGCGCTGAGCAGGGCTTTGATTCATGATCTAATCCTGAGGAGAGCAATTACACAGTCCCCTGTTCTCTTCCTGGCAGCCAAATGCAAGTGAGAAATGGGTTACGTTGCCTGATTGCAGCGGTTCCTCAAAGCGAAGGGCTGGCGCTGGCACCCGCAGCCCAGAAATGTCACCCTGATAGCGGCCGGGGAGCTGCAGGCACCATCGCAGCACTGCAATGGGCACCTGATTGCAGAGCAGGAACCGTCTGATTTTGGGCCAAGCTGACTCCAGCTTGCTGTCCTGGGCCAGGTCAGGAGGGGACCTGCGCCCCTGCCCGAGCTGCCTCCCCCCTGCCAAGCTCGTGGCGTAGGACGGCATTTGGGGGGGGCGGTCGGGGAACTTCTCATGCCCTTCACCAGGGAGGTGGGGGGGGGGGCAGCAGGCAGAGCAAACGTCACCCCTAAATTCCTCTCCCGTCTGCAAGGGCCTTGCCAGGACTGGGACACTCCTCTGGGATCTTCTGAAGCGTCTCGTTTCACGATGAAAACACTTGATAAGGGGACAGGAGCCTACCAGAGACCCGGCCGAGAGCCCTGCCCGGCTCCAGGTCTCTCTCTGAAGAGCTGGGGCTCCCTGCCAGCCTGGGCCGTGTCCCCGTGCCTGGGCAGCGCAGGGCCCCTGGCAGGGACCCCCGGGGGGGCGGCTGCAGAGCCAGCCCGCAGCGGCTCGGGCAGCGTTTCGGCTGGCTGGGAGCCCTGCCGCTGCTCGGAGCTGCGCTGGTTTGGTCTCGCTGCCCAGCTCGGGACTGGCTGCCCCTGGGCCCCCGTCACAGATGTGCCGGGTCTGTCCTGCAGCTGCCGTGCAGAGGGAGTGAGCAGCTGGGACCAATTTTCTCCCTTTGGGCTCCCCAGGCCCGGGACAGCCCAGCTGGATGCTCCCGGAGCACACGCCTGTCCCGGGGCGGTGGGAGCTCCTGCCCCACACAGCGCCCGCTCCCTCCCAGGACAGATCTGTTGTCCTGTTTAATTTGGGAAGCCACCAGCATGCGCTGGCTGGTGATGGGATCGACCCTCCGGCAGGTCCCAGCGCTGCCCGAGCTGCCAGGTTTGGCTCTGCTCTGGCAGCTGCAGAGTGAGACGCGGCGCTGCCCATCTTGTGGATCAGGCTGAGGAAGGACTGAGATCTCCACCTCTGCTGGAAACTAGTCAGGGCAGGATAAAAATAACACCAATTACTTTTTAAGCAGGGTGGTTTTTAAACCTGACGTGTTACATGAGTGAAAGCTGCAGCCCCGTGTCCTGTGGTGGGCTCCGGAGGAGAGGCAGAGGCCAAAGGGGCCTGAAGGACGGCTCTTCGCACGCCTCCTCCTGCCCTCCCGGCCTGGGACGGGGATCGCCCGGCGCCTGTGCGGGCTCCTCATTTTGCACAGGCTGTGAGGTGCTTGAGGAGAAAGTTCAACAGGAGTGGGACAGCCTGAGAGACGCAGCGTCGGAGGCAGCTGTGAGGGGTTCAGGGGTGCACCCCTTTCTGGCAATGGATCCGGGGAGAAGCAGGCAGGTTCTGGGCAGCTCTGGGGCAGGGTGCACCCGAACAAAGCCCGTTGTTTGGCAGGGCTGAGTCAAACCGTGTCACATCTTAAAACATGAGCGTCTCCCACGGCAGGGCCAGCGCCAGCACCGCACCCATCGGCCCGTCTGCCCCGGCATTTTGTCTCTGGCGGCCATGGACGCCCGGTGCTCCGGCCTCTCCCGCAGGCAGCAGGCAGAGCCCTGGGGGGGGGGCCGGCGCTGAACACGCGTCTTTCTGCCGGTGGTGGCTGTTCCCCCGGGACTGTGGCCCATGCACGCTCCGGGGAGCACAGGGCTCGGTGAGGACGCGGTCACTGCTCTCTGCTCACTGGCCCGTGCTGCAGGCGAGTGGCTCCGCAGGGAGACGGCAGTCAAAGCCCTTCCTGGGGAGGTGGCACCCGGCTCCTGCGGTGAGCTGGAGAGCAGGGCTGGACGAGGGGGGTCGTGTGGGGGGAGCAGAGCCTGCCCGTGTGGGGGACCGGCACTGGGACACTGAGTGGGGTCAGGGCTTCTGTAGGAACAACGTTTCATCAACTGTTTCTCCCTCCTCCCGGCGGACAGGGGGGTTTGTGGGGCTGCGGTTGTGCGGGACATGGCCCGCAGCAGTGCTGTGGCTGCAGCAGCACCGGTCACCCGGCGTCACTCGGTGTCACCTGGCGTGCGCCAGGTCAGCGGTTGAGGAGGACGTGGCTGTGCTCCCGTGGATCCTCTCCTTAATGTTTCCGGTACCGTTAAGTAGAAACAATCTGACCTTAGGGAAAAGAAATTAGCGCCGGCCTCAATTGCTTTGTGTTTTGTGTAAACAGCCTCACCGGGTAGAACAACCTCCTCGTTTAACCTGGAGAGACAACAAGCTCTTGTCCGGGCTTTTGGCTCGCACAGGGCTGACACACACGTTTGTATCTTCCCATTTCCATGACCCTAATTTCGGGATTTTGGACTGCAGTAAACCCGGAGAGGACCGGCGGTGCGGGACGGCGCAGGCCGTGCGGGGGCTCATCCCGCGGCTCGGGGGGGGGCCACGGAGCTTCTCCCGGACGCGCCGCTCCGGAGCCCCGGGTCAGAAGCTCGGAGGAAAGCCCAAGCCAGGCGCTTTCCTGCGGCTCGGCTGAGGCTGCGTCCCCCGCCCGCGCCTTCGCTGGCAGCGGCCGCTTCGCCCGGAGCCCCCGCGGGGGGAAGGGGCTGCCCTGCGGGGAGGGGGGGGGGGCTCGGAGCCGCCCGGTCAGCGCCACGGCACCGCGGCCCCGGGGCTCGGGTGGGAGGTGGGCAGTGTCCCCCCGGGGGTGCCCCCCCGTCCCCGCGGGCGGCGCCGAGGTGCGCTGTGTGCTGCCGCAGTGCAGCCCGTCCCGGGGCCGCTGCCCGTGCCCGGTGGCGGGGTCGGTGCCCGGTGGCGGTGCCCGGTGGCGGTGGCAGTGCCCGGTGGCGGGGGTCGGTGGCGCAGCGCTGGCGGGGGGCGGTGGCCGCGCGGGGGGCGGGCCCGGGCGGGGCGGGGGAGGTGCCGCCGGGCGGGGCCGGGGCCGGTGCCGGTGCCCGGGCCGGGGCTCGGCGGTCGCTGGTGGCTGCGGCGGCACCAGGTGCGACGCTGCGCGGGAGCGGCTGCCCCGGGCCGGGCTGAGCCGATGCTGGCGGCCGAGCCCGCCGCCGCCGGAGCCATGTCCCAGCCCGAGGCGGAGCGGGCGGGCGGCGGCTCCGCGCCGGAGCCGGAGCCGGAGCCGGAGCCGGGGCCGGCGCTCCCCGGTCGAGCCCCGCACCGCAGCCGCGGCCGGCGGCCCTCGGGGCGCGACTCCCGCCGCGCCTCCTCCCGCTTCAACCGGCGGAGCTCGGCCGAGCTGGAGCTGCTGGGCTACCCGGCGCCGGGCGGGGAGCGCGGGGGGTCGCCGCCGCCGCTACCGCCGCCGGTCGCCGCCGGTCGCCGGGAGCCGGAGGAGACGGAGAGCGAAGAGGTGGAGACGCGCGCGGTCGCCACCTCCCCCGACGGCCGGTTCCTCAAGTTCGACATCGAGATCGGCCGCGGCTCCTTCAAGACCGTCTACAAGGGGCTGGACACGGAGACCACCGTGGAGGTGGCCTGGTGCGAGCTGCAGGTACGGCCGCCCCCCCCCGCCCGCCGCCTGCCTGCGCGCTGCCCGTCCCCGCAGACCCCCGCCCCGGGGGAGGGGGCGTCGGCGGGGCGCGCTTGGACCCTTCTCCCTCCAGTTTCGAAGCGTGGGCAGCCCCTGCCCCGGCCCTGAGCCCCTCTGCCCGCCGCAGCCTGCCCGGGCTGCCGGTGCCGGGCATCTCCCCGGGGCTGGAGCCGGTGCCAGAGCACGCAGGGACCCGCGATCCCCCGTTTCTGCCAGGCACGTCGGTGCCCTTCTGCAGTCGGGCTGCAGCGGCAGAGCAAAGCAGGGTGCCTGCAGCCGGGCTTGGGCCCCCCTCGCTGCCCTGCGCTGTGCCCGTCTCTGCCGGTGCCCCGGTGGCGCGCGGGGCTCTTGGCCCAGGCCCAGGCTCCCCGCTCAGCGCTGCTGCTCCCGGCCCTCCTGCCCGTCACGTGCTGTTTTCCATTTGCCTTCTCGCTGCCTGCGCTATGGAGCACACCGGGGCGCCCGCGCTCCCAGTGCCAGTCCCACTCCGGGGGTTTACAGGTGGATGCAGGACCGGCTGCCCGGGCTGAGCACCCCGCTGCCTTCCCAGGGCCCGTCAGCTTGCACCTTTCCCTTCAGAAGGGCAGGGAGGGCAGGGGTGCCCCCTCCTGTGCCGACCTCCGCATGTGTTCCTGTGCCAGTGCTGGAGCTGGCTGCGAGGTTTGCTCCGATAGCCCTCGGCGTGCTCTGGGGCACGTGCCTGAAGCAAGCCTGCGTCTGGGCGTCAGTCGGGGAGCGGGGGTACGGCGCGACCTTGCTGCGCGCTGTCTGCTTGTCCTTGGCTGAAGCGGTGTCCATGGGCACCTGCGTGCGGTTTCTGCGATGCTGCTAGGGGCTGTCTGCTGGGAGCACCTGGACCTGTGATTTTCCAGGCCCCTGAGCAGTGTCCCCATCTCCTCGCTGCCACTGCACTGCTCCATCGCTTTTGCTGCCCTGCAGCCCGGCAGCAGGATGCTAAATGCGGGATGCTGAGGGCAGCGGTGAAGATGTTGCCCCTGCAACGCCTTCTCCCACTCGTTGCTTTTGATGGGCCTGACCTTGTCCACAGAGGTGCACAGGGAGAGCCGTGCGGTGGGGCTCCCCATTCTCCTCAGAGCCCCTGGGGAGGGGCTTCGGCAAAGTCCAAAGTCTCCGCCAGGCTCCTGACCCTGGGGTGGCTGCTGTGGCTGGAAGGTCCAAGTCCTTGTTTACACAGAAAAACGTGTCTTGCGAGTTTGTTGTCTTGTTCCTAAAACCTTGGTGCCGCTGCAGGCGGCTGCCCGGGCTGGGTCCTTGGGGTGGCTGCAGCCCAGTAGTGCAAGAAGAGATCCCGAGATAGCGGTGGGTGATGTCTGGAGGGGCCGACTGTGGCCTCTTGGCGAGGAAGGTGAGGTCTTGGGCCCCCGCCTGCCTTCGTGGTTTGCACAATTGCTTCAGCTGGCTGCCGAGAGCCAGCTCAGCGCTCCCTCCCTCGTGCGGCCCCACGGCTCCGTCCGAGCGCTCCTGAGCTCCGTTTGAGTCCCGTGTCCCCTCGGGCGGCATGGGAAGCGCCAGCCCAGCAGGGAAGGGCTCTCCTTGGCGAGCCCAGGACCTTCTCTGGATGAGTCAGCTGTGCCCAGTGCTTCCCTGCTGGCTGGCTCCGCGTCCCTCCCTGTGGGTCTCAGCCCCTCGCTGCAGACGTGCCCCAGCTCTGCTGCGCTGGCAGCCGGCACGTGTGGCTCGCTCCCTGCCCTGCTGCTCGTCCCCATGCCCGGGCTATGCTGCACTGCCCTGCGCGGCCCCTCTCCCCACCCCGCTGTGGCAGAGCAGCTCCTGCGTGTCTGGTGGGGCTGGATGCAGTCCCCGGAGCCCGTCCTGCAGCCCAGGGCAGGGGCTGCGTGCACATGGGGCTCTGGCAGAGATCTGGCTGCGGTCCGGCAGCAGTGCGGGCAGGGTGTGCCTGCAGCTGCACGGGCAGCTCTGGTGTCTTGCGAGGTGGCTGCCGAGGGGACAAGGCTGCACCCTCCCGGGTGGAGGGAAGGGGGTGAGGAAGCAAAACCGGTCCTGTGCCCTGAGTCCAGCAGGCACATGCCTGCCCTGCGAGCCCGCCGGGCCGGCGTGGGCTGGAGCTGCGGGAGCCGCTTGCTTGGCGCACGGGAGCTGGTGGGGGACATGCGTGGAGCGACCGAGCTCCTGCCAGGGACTGTCCTGGGAGCCTCCCGCGGTGTCTGGGAGACCTGGCAGACCCGGCTCCCCTCTGCCGCCCGCCGTCACCCTCCCGGGGGAGCGCAGCCCGGCTGTTGGTGAGAGCCCCTCAAGGGTGGCCGGCGCGGGCAACCCCAGGCCCACTCCTGCCCCACGCAGCCCCGGCGTCTGACCCCCTGGCACTCCCCCCCAGCCCTCTCTTTTCCCCACCCGGTATTTGGCCCTGTCCCGCTGACGGCTCTTTATCCAGTGTCTCTTGTCCCAAAATCCATGTCCCATGAGGGGCTGAGAGCACAGAAGCAGACTTTTAAAAGTTTGTTTTTTTCAGCAATCATGCAAAGAATCAGACACTGTGACACAAATATGGGATTTGGAACCGCAAATAAAAATGGTTGTGGTTCTGTCCTTTTAAAAATAGCTTTGTCCTGTGTCTTTCACAGTTCTCCTTTTATTGCTTTTCAATTCTAAATGAATACCTAACCTCAGCCCTGACCTGTTCCGGTCCGGGGGCCTCGTACAGCTGCCGTGATGGCTCCTGATCCCAAATCCCAGCTCTCCGTGCCGTCCTCTCCCTGCCCTTCCCTCCCCTGTTTCTGGCGACCTGGAGGCCATTTTTCCTGTCCCCTGCCTTCCTGCGGGACCCCCCTGGGGACCTGCCCATCCCCGTCCCCCCGTGCCACTGCCCCCCAGTCCTGAATGCGGCGTCTGTCTTTGCCTCCTGCCCGCGTCCCGCAGCCCCACCGTGACCTGTTTGTGCTTTCCAGCTTTAGACCGGGGACTATTTCTGTTGATAGGTGCTGTGGGCGGCGGGGAAGGAGGAAGCAGGGAGGAAACTGGAGGCCCAGAGCGGGATCGAGCTGTGAATACCTGGCCATGAGCGGTTTTCCTGTGGGTCCCCTCGGGCTCCCTGCAGGCGGGAGCAGCCTGGGCAGCGGGCACTGCCGTGCCTCCCTCAGCCCCTTGCCTGGGTCGGGCAGGTGACCTCGGCCAGCTGCCCGGGGGGCTGCAGGGCACCTTTCTTCCCAAATTCCTGCAGCTTCCCAAAATCTTGTCCATCACATGCCCAGCCCATCCTGCCTGCGCTGTGGTTGGGAATTGTGCTGCGACTGAGCCTGGTGAGACCCTGGGGCAGCGCCTGGGGCTCAGCCCCACTTGGGGCCAGGAGCTCTGCTTGTCCCAGAGACGGGCCAAGGAGACTGGGGGGATTCGCTCAATGGGGGTCATGTGGGCTTGGGAATGCGACTGTGCGTGCTTGTGCACCTGCAAGCGTGTACGAGGTCACTGCTCGCCAGGCAGTGGGGGGCAGACCCACGGGGAGGAGCGGTGGGGCACAGGCACTCACCGCTGCTGTAGTGCCATCTCCTCGGCTGGGGGGGACAGGACCTCCCCGCGGCTGGAGGTGCTGTGGCTGGAGGGAGGGCACTGGGTGATCTCCAGCGCCTGCTCTGCGCCCGCCATGGCATCGCTATGAATGTTCCTTCAGTGCGTGGGTGCCCCCCTGCTGGGCGCGACTCAGCCCCGCACAACGGGGCTTTCACAGGCTGCCGGGACCCCCTGCCCGGGGCATCGCGGAGCCGGGGCCCTGCGAGGGCTGCAGACCCTGCGCTGAGTGCTGGTGCTTCCTCGCACTGGGGAGAGCATCCTGCTGCAGAGCCGAGAGCCATCCTCGGCCACCGTGCACAGCCCTCCCTCCTCCCGCACTGGCCTCCGCTCCTGCTGTTGGCTGTGCCGGGCTCCCCGGCTCCTGGCTCGTGGGATGGGGCTGGACCGCTGCCACCCAGCCCCGCACCGCCATCCCCAGCATCCTCCTTTGCCCTGCGCGAGGTGCTGCTCAGAAAGGACACGGTGTCCCCACGTGCCACGCGGGGCGGCGGGGCTCTGCTGCCTGCCCTGCCCTCCCCGGTGCCCAGTCCCTGGACGAGCAGCTCCTCCGGCCGGGCTGGGGCTGGACTGGGCTCCGCTCCCTGCTGCCGGCGCTCGGTGGGGAGAGCGTTGGGACGCCCAGCTGTGGGACCAGCGGCCACTTGGTCACATGGGAGGAACAATGCCAGGCGAGCGCAGCAGTCCTGGCACAGGATGGGTGGATGCTTGCTCCAGGCACCCTGGGAGAGGTGGCCTTGTGCCGGGGGTCCTGCCTGGGGTGGGGGGGTGGCATGGCAGGGGCTGCACTGGCATGACTGCTCCAAGTGAGGTCCCCTCTAGCTGAGTGGGGAGAGCCGTGGCCACCTGTGACTCCCTCCCTGCCCC
Source organism: Pluvialis apricaria (assembly GCA_017639485.1). Lineage (NCBI taxonomy): Eukaryota > Metazoa > Chordata > Aves > Charadriiformes > Charadriidae > Pluvialis > Pluvialis apricaria. Next base: position 6,102,297 of record CM030032.1, read on the forward strand.
TGTTCTATAGCCCACGTCGGCTTCCCCCCATGCCCTTGCACGTTTGCGGGGGTGCATTGAAGCCTCCGGGCTCCTCGGTGGGGAGCGGGGGGCCAGGGGGTGTGAGGGCGGCCGTGGCGCTGGGCAGGGCAGCCGGTGTGCTGCTGGGCTGCGCAGGGGCTTCGGTTGCTGTTTTCCTCCTTGGGTATGAAAGGTTCCATTCATCCCGCTGCAGCAGGGCTCAGGTTCTCTTCTGGGCTGAGCCGGGTCCCTGAGTGTGTGTTAAAAGCAGAGGGGATTATGGAGCGGCTCCAGCCCGGCCGTGGGGCCGGCTGTGATGCAATGAAAATATTACGAAAGCTGCCCGGGCTGATGGATGGCGGCCGCCAGCCAAGGAGCTGAGCCCGGCTCTGGCAGCGCCTGGCGGTGGGAGCGAAGCGGCTGCCTGTGGCAGCTCCAGTTTCCTCGGCCCCGCAAGCGTGGGCTGGGTGGGGGTCCCGGCTGGGCGGCCCCCAGGCTCTGCAGTGGCTGGGCTCTTGGGGGTCCTGGGCTGCAGTGGAGTCATGGACGGGGATGCTGCTCTGCTCCTGCTCCTGCTCCTACCCCGGGCTCGGCGCTCGCAGCTGCCCGGGCTCGGGGCAGGACCCAGCTCCTTCTGGGTCTGTCGGGCTCCCTGCTTCCTGCACTACAGCGCCGTGTCGCTCCAGGACGAGGGCTCTGCGTCCTCCCCGCTGGCCCCAGCCCCAGCTCCACTCAGTGCCCGTGTCAGTGCTTGGCTTCGGTTTCCACTTTAATTAACTTGAGCAGGAGGAACATGGAAAAACCTGCGCTGGAGCCTCCCCCGCCTGCTTTCCCCAACAAAGGCCTCATTGAGGCTGGCCCGGCACCCGGCCATGCCAGTGCCTGGTGCTGGGAGCCGGTGGTGCCCCGGCGGGGGGCCGGGCTGTGCCGGGGGGCAGAGGGGCTGTGGCAGTCGGGTCTGCACAGTGCGTGCTGGCGGGCAGCGGGCATTGCAGAGCCCCCGTGTGTCCTCTCGGCTGGTGGCTGCAGACTGGGGATCCCCGTCCTGTGGTGGGGTGGTGGGCACCGACTGCGGGCACAGAGCAGTGGGAGCGGGGACATGCGGCCCCGGCACAAGGCAGCTTTCATGGCAGGGAAGCACGCGGGCTTCCCGATGCACAATCTGTTGTGGGAGACTTTGGCCATCTCTCCCCAAACCAGGGGAGAGCGGCTCCATCCAGAGCAGCGCTGCGGAGGGTCGGGTGGGGGGAGACCATGGTCCGGGATTGCCCCAGTCCCCCGTGAGCCCCTGTGCTGGGGGACAGCAGGTCTGACCCGGGCTCTGCGCTGGGGCCGTGGCAGCCCCTGCTGCCTTGTACGTAGGGAGTGGGGATGAGGACTTGAGGGTCTCTTGTAAGCCAGGACATCCCCCTGTGCTCATGGGGGACCCCGCGTGTCCCCCTCACCTCCCCGCTGGCTCCTGCAGACGCGGAAGCTGTCGAAGACAGAGCGGCAGCGGTTCAGCGAGGAGGTGGAGATGCTGAAGGGGCTGCAGCATCCCAACATCGTCCGCTTCTACGACTCCTGGAAGTCATCCATCAAAGGCCAGATCTGCATTGTGCTGGTCACAGAGCTCATGACATCCGGCACCCTGAAAACGTGAGCAGGGACCGCCAGGTCGGGGCATGCAGGGGAGGGGACGGGGTCCCTGCGGTGACAGGGAGGTGAGGGACAGGTCTGTGCCCCCCGCCTGGGCACGTGATGTGGGTGTTTGGGTGGGGACGAGGGGCTGCGGTGGGCTCAGTGGGATCTGGGCTGATGATGGGGCAGCGCTGGGAGCTGGACACAGAAATCAGGGGTCACTGCTGGATGTTTGGGGACCCGGGAATTTCACTAGCACCATCCTGCGAGGGGACAGTGTGGCCCAGGTGCCCCAGTGGGCTTCTGGCACTGGCAGCTCAGGGAGCTCAGCTCCTCCTGGGCTGCATCTTCTGTGCTGCCTCTGCAGAGCCCAGCTGGAGGGGACCAGGAGCCCCTGACTCCAAGATGCTCTTTGCCGCTCGCCCTGTGTGGGCACCCGTGTCTGGACGGGCTCGGCACAGCGGTGGCAGAAGGGTGGGCTGAGGCCGGCAGGTGGTGCTGAGCCCTGTGGGTCCCCCGGCAGCTATCTGAAGCGGTTCAAGGAGATGAAGCTGAAGGTGCTGCAGCGCTGGAGCCGGCAGATCCTCAAGGGACTGCATTTCCTGCACACCCGCTCGCCCCCCATCATCCACCGCGACCTCAAGTGCGACAACATCTTCATCACGGGCCCCACCGGCTCGGTCAAGATTGGGGACCTGGGTCTGGCCACACTCAAGCGAGCCTCCTTCGCCAAGAGTGTCATAGGTGGGGTCCTGGCGTGGTCCCGGCAGGGCCGGGCTTGCGGCCGCCCCGCGGTGGCTGCGGGTGGGTCGATGCCCCGGGGGTGCTGAGCTCTCTGCTGCCCCCAGGCACCCCCGAGTTCATGGCGCCGGAGATGTACGAGGAGAAGTACGACGAGGCGGTGGACGTCTACGCCTTTGGGATGTGCATGTTGGAGATGGCCACCTCAGAGTACCCCTACTCCGAGTGCCAGAACGCCGCCCAGATCTACCGCAAGGTCACCTCGGTGAGCGGCTGCCGGGCTGGGGGCAATGCTGCTGGCTGGTGCCATGGGCATGGGAGCCGGGGCGAGGGGGCTGGGGGGGGGCGGTCGGATGGGGCTGTCACGCCTCGCTGCTCACCAAAGCATGTTGCCACGCAGGTTGTGCAACGGGCCAGAAATAGTCTGGGCAGTGAGAGGGTGCCATGCCAGGGCAGGGGGGGGCATGGCTTGGCCAGACCCCGCGTTCCTTGCCCCGCACCAGGCGCTGCCAGCGTGTTAATGGGGTGGAACGGGAGCAGGTGGCTCGGCCACCTCATGCCCGCGGCACCACGGCTGCCCCAGCCCGTCCCGGCCGGCTCCTGCCTGCTGGGGTGGAAACTCAGAGCCCCGGGGCGTCCTGGCCTGGGTTCCCGTGCAGGCACACGTGGCCTGGCTGTGGTAGCCATGGCCGGCCGGTGGGGCCCTGGGCTGGGAGCCCTGTCCTGACGTGTCCCTCGCTGCCAGTGGGGCTGTGCCTGGGGATGCTGGGGGCTGCGGGGCCGTGGCTGCCTGGGGAGTGTCTGGCAGCACCGTGGCCCCGCAGAGCCTGGGTTCAGCCCCGGGCCCTGGGAAGCCAGCGCTGTGGCAGGGTCTGGCACAGGAGGCACTGATGTCCATCGCCCCCAGGGCCTGAAGCCCAGCAGCTTCTACAAGGTGAAGGTTCCGGAGCTGAAGGAGATCATCGAGGGCTGCATCCGCATGGACAAGAACGAGAGGTGGGGGGCAGTGGGGGCCTGGGTGGCAGAGCCCCCTCCCGGCCCCCGGCCCTGTGCTGAGCTGTGCTCCCCACAGGTACACCATCCAGGACCTGCTGGAGCACTCCTTCTTCCAGGAGGACACGGGGGTGCACGTGGAGCTGGCCGAGGAGGATGACGGCATCAAGTCTGGGCTCAAGCTCTGGCTGCGCATGGACGACACGAAGAAGCTGCATGGCAAGTACAAGGACAACAACGCCATCGAGTTCCTCTTTGAGCTCTACAAGGACGTGGCGGAGGAGGTGGCCCAGGAGATGGTGGGTGCAGGGATGGAGGGACTCTGGGTGCCGGCGGGGTCCCTGTGCCCTGACATGACGAGCCCCCTCCCACGCAGGTGGTGCTGGGCTTTGTCTGCGAGGCTGACTACAAGCTGGTGGCCAAAGCAGTGCGGGACCGCGTGGTTGCCATCAAGCGCAAGCGGGAGAAGCTGAAGCGTGCCCAGGACGTGCCATCGCCTGCAGAGCCGGAGCAGCCACCAGGCGTCCTGAGGCTGCTGGAGGAGCTCAAGTCCCCGCTGCCACCTGGTGCTCCCGCGCCCGCCCCGGCCACCCCTGGCTCCGGGGAATCCGTCTTCAGCAGCACCTTCCCGCCGGAGCCCGAGGAGCCAGAGGCCGACCAGCACTTCGCCTACCGGCACGCCAGCTACTCCTCGGCCACCTGTGCGTAGGCGCCGGGCAGGGGGACAGCAGGGCCACCTGGGTGTGGGAGGCAGGCGGGGGGGGGAGGGTGTCCCTCCCCACCTCCAGCTGTGCCACACACCCAGTCCCAAAGCCGTTTCCCAGGTGTGCAAGCCAGGGAGGGGGCTCTGGCTCCGGCCATGCTCACACGAGCGCTCCCCCACAGCTGACTGCGAGACGGATGGCTACCTGAGCTCCTCCGGCTTCCTGGACTCCCCGGTCCCGGCCCATCGCAGTTCCTCGATGGGGGACCCCGCCAGCCCACCACCCGCCCGTCCCATGCGCTGCTTCCCCACGGTGAGCGGGGCCCTGCGGAGCTGGGGGTCATGGCAGCCATGGCGCCGGCTCACACCACCCTCTCTCCACAGAGCATCGCGGTGCAGCTGCCCACTGAGCGCCTTCCCCCTGCCAGCGGCTTCTCCTCCCCAGTGGACAGGTAAGGCTGTGGGGGCTGGGCAGGGATCGGGATGGGGGGACCGTAGCGAGGGAACGGCTGCGCCGATGGTCCAGTGCTGGGGCTTCCCACAGCTACGCGTCGGATGTGGCGTCCGGCATGAGCGATGGCTGCGAGGGGCTCTCAGCCAGTGAGCGGGGCACCGAGTTGCCTCCCAAGCGGGCCTCGGGGAAGCTGCTGCGGCGCCGAGCCCGGTCCCGGCTGCGCATCACCAATGTGAGTGCCATGGGTGGCGGGCAGGCGGGTGGACGGGCGCTCCCTGGGCTGACCGGCTCTGCCGCTTGCAGATCTCTGACAAGAATGACCGGGTGGTGGAATGCCAGCTGCAGACCTACAACAACAAGATGGTGACCTTCAAGTTTGACCTGGATGGGGACAACCCAGAGGAAATCGCGGCCGTCATGGTGAGCGTGGGGCGGGTGTGCGGGTCAGGGCTTGCCTGCCATGCCAGCCCCTGACCAGCCCCTCTGCCCCCAGGTCCACAATGAGTTCATCCTCAAGTCGGAGCAAGACGGCTTCATCCACCGAATCCGGGACATCATTCACCGCGTGCAGACCCTGCTCCACAAGGATGGCCACAGTGCCGCCGAGCTGCCCGAGAGCCCTGAGGCCGAGCATAGTGCAGGCAGCCCCGTGAGTGCCCACCCCAGCCCCGCCAATGCTGGGTCAGCTGCCGATGCTGAGCATGGCCGGGGTGCTGCCCGGCCCCAGGGACCCCAGCAGAGAGGAGGACAGGGTGCAGGGTCCTCCAGCTCCAGGTGGGAGCAGCCCCATGCCTGTGGCTCTGGACCACTTGGCTGCTCCTGCAATGGTCATGGTGCCCCCCTGCCCAGCGGAGCCACCAGCTCCTGTCCCCACACATGGTGGGGCTGGGCTGGGCGCCAGCGGGGGCTTGGCTCAGCCTGTCCGGGGTCTCTGCCCTGGTGCTGAGCTCAGCCACATCTCCCTCGGCAGGCGGACCTGCAGCTGCAGGAGCTCTCGCGCTCCATCTCCTCCTCGTCCTCACTCAGTGGTATGTCTCTGTCCCTCTGCGGGCCCTTCCCGCCCCCCCCCGCCCTGTGCAGGGTGGGTGACAGCCCCAGCTGAGCCCTCGGGGTTCCTGTGGGGCACATCCCGCCTTGGCTGAGCGTTGGCTCTCGCCCCTGTGCTGCAGACCCGGGCTGCACCAGTCCCAGCCTCTCGGTGCCATCCCCCGTCCTGCCATCGCTGAGCAGCTCCCTGTCGGAGAACCACCTCGCCAGCCCCACGGGGCCGCTGGCAGCTCCAGCCCGTGAGCTGCGCCCGACGCTGCCGGGCTCCCCTGCAGGTACCAGCCCTGGCAGGGCCAGGCACGTCCGTCCCTCCGGGGCTGCCAGCCGCAGCTGCCATGCCTTGGCCGGCCCCTCACTGGCATGGGGCTCGGAGCAGCCTGGGCAAGGGGTGGAGGTGGCTTATGGGGGTCGGGGCCGCTCCTGACGCTCCTCTCTCTGCAGGCTCCGTGCAGACCTGGCCCCTTGTCTCAACGGCTCCCTCCTGGCTGACAGCATCACCGGCGTTCCCACAGACCCCCCCAAGCACCCCAGGCGGGGCTGTCCCACCGGCTCTGCCCCAAGCCCTCCTGTCCCCCCTGCCGCTCCCCACGTCCCCTGTCCCCAGCGGGCCCAGCAGCCCCCTGAGCCCCCCTGTTACCAGCACGTCCTGGTCCCCCACTGCCCCCCTCCTGTCCCTGGCCAACGTCTTCTCCCTGGCAGTGATGAGCGTGGCACACACGCTGCTGCCCGCCGTCTCCTCCATCGCCAGCTCAGGCGGGCACTTCTACCCCCCGCTGCTGCCGCGGCCGCAGAACCTCGTCCTGGGGCCCCCGCGCTTCGTCTACCCTGACCCTGCCAGCATGGCCAAGCCAGCCCCGGCCTCCGGTGGGACCCTGGCGTCAGCGGGGGCTGATGCCCCCACTGCCGGGGGGCCCATGCCATTCCCTCCCCTGGCACCGGCCACACCGTGCCCCACAGCCAGCGAGGCTGTGGGGATTTCACTGCCGTCACTGAGGACATCCATGCCGGGGAGCCCGGAGGGCAGCACGGTGAGCATGGGGATGGCAGGGGCTCCCCAGAGCCGCTCAATGTGAGGCTTAGTGCTGGGGGGGCCGGGTTGTTGCTGCAGATGCTGCCCTGGGATGGGACAGGGAGCCCCTGAGATGTGGGGAGGGCTGAGCGGTGGTGGGTCCCAGGGCATGAGCAGCAGTGAGGGGGGGCAGGAGATGTGGGGGGACCGCGGTGACAGCACTCGGTGCCTGCAGGTGCCACCCGGCTCCCCCAAGCCCAGCCACCCGCTCATCATCTCGGAGTCGCCAGCCCCCAGCGTGCCCACAGCCCGGCTCTCGCCCATCAACGAAGGTGAGGTGGGGAAGGGCCGAGGCTGCGCCATGCGGCCGTGTCTGCGCTGGGGCACCGCGATGTCCCCATCAGCCACCATGCCCTGAACCCCACCAGCTGCCCCCTGTCCCCAGCAGAAGCCAAGCCCCAGATCCTGGGCCGGTTCCAGGTGATGCCAATCAAGGACCCAGCGGTGATCTCCCCAGTACCGGGCAGCAGTGGAGGCAGCAGTGAGGGTGAGCAGCGCAGTGCAGAGCCGGCAGCACGTGGCTCCCCCCAACCTGTGGCCCCTGAGACAGAGAGCAGCTCAAGCAGCGACTCAGATTCGGTGCTGGAGCTGGCGGAGCAGGACCCCGAGGCTGAGGAGGGCACAGTGGCACCGGCGGAGAGTGACCGGGAGGGCCCCGGGGAGGAGGGCACAGAGAGCGCGCCGCAGGCGGTGCTGAGCCAGGTGTGGCTGAGCTACTCCCGCAGCTTGTCCTACCTGAGCAGTGACGACACCGAGAGCGAGGACGAAGAGATCTGGGAGGAGCTGCAGAACCTGCGCCAGAAGTGAGCAGCCCCACAGCATGGGGGGGAGCAGGGCAGTGGGCTGCACCCAGGAGGCAGCGCAGGGGCTGCAGGAGGGGACACCTTCCCACCCGCCCCGGGCGGGAGGACAATGCCCCCTCCCCCGAGGTCTCGCTCCGGCGAGCGCAGCGCAGGGCTCTGCTGCAGCCCCTGTCTCCTCCCCAGGCACCTGGCCGAGGTGCAGCTGCTGCAGAGTGCCCAGAAGAAGGAGATTGAGGAGCTGTACCTGCGGATGGGGAAGCAGCCGCCGCTGGGCATCGTCTCCCCCGCCGCCATGCTCTCCAGCCGCCAGCGACGCCTCTCCAAGGGCAGCTTCAACCCGTCCCGCCGCAACAGCCTTCAGCGCCTGGAGCTGGCGCAGCCCCCAGGTGCCAGCCGCCACTGCCCTCACTCCCTCCCGGGGCTCCCGTGGTCTGGGCAGGGGCTGTGGGATGGGGACCCCCTGGGTCTGGGGGTGTAGGGCCTGTGTGGGGCACAGCTCTGTGCCCGTTGGTGCCCCCCTGCTCAGGGCCAGTCTGTCCCAGCAGGCATCATGCGCCGTAACTCGCTGAGCGGCAGCAGCACCGGCTCGCAGGAGCAGCGGCTCAGCAAGGGGGTAACCTTCGCCGATGACCTTGGTCGTATGGTAAGGGGCAGGGGGCAATCCTGCCACCGGCAGCCCTGCAGGGCTCCCGGCGGGCCCCAGCTTACTGCTGCTTCTTTCCCCAGTAGCCAGCGGGCCAGGAGTGACTTCATGAACTACCTCAACCAAGTGCCTGCTGCCCCAGGGGCAGGCGAGAGCCCCTGCTCCTCCTGGGAGGGCAGTGCCAGCCCTGGGGGCAGCCAGCACCCTCGGGCCAAGCCAGCTGGGTGCCTGCCCCAGGGAGCCTGGCGCCCACCTCGTACTCCTGTGCCTCTGTCAGAGGGAGGGCAGGCCTGTCGCGCTTATCCTCCCATCTCCTCTGTCCTTGTGCCCCCCCCAGCCCTCTCCCTGCTGTTTCCAGCCCATTTGCTCGAGCCTGGCCCCAGCTGCAGGGCACCTGCAAGGTGCCGCCATCCTTCATGGCTTTACTCTGAGCTGAACCCCCCACAGGCAGAACCGGGCCAGCCACCACCCTGTCCGGAGCAGAACCAGCCCCTCTCCTCTGCATCCCCACCCCTGCCACCACCCCGTCCTCCAGCCCCACCCCCTGTGTGGGACCACGCGTGGGGCCCGAGACCACCGCCCCGGGCTGCCCTGCTCGCTGCCGCTCTCGCCTCGGTCTGCACAGCCGAGAGCGAGCCAGCTGCGGAGCAGGAAGCTTCCCTCGGCCCCGAAGGCGATGGGGCTGGTGCAGCAGGAGCGGCAGTGGGTGCACTTTGTTACAAACTGATGTCTGGAAAGTGTTTTCATAAATACAAATTAAATACAAATGGTGTCTGTCTGTGTCTGTTCAGTGGGACTCGTGGACATCGTCTTTGCTGTTAGCTCATGATAAATGGTAAAATGAAGAGCAAAATAGAAAATTCCCCTATCTCAGCAGACACCTGAGTGGTAGAACCCTGAGCAGGACTCTGGCCACCAGCTGCTTTAACAACAGGCACTCACACAGTCTTCAGACAGGGTATTTATTGTGGAAAGTGACAGGCACCTGGGCACCCCTGCCCTTCCCAGGAGCAAGTCCCTGGCAAAGTCCCTGTCTGCTCTCGAGGAGAAAGGTGGCTGCCTGCAGGGGAGCCCCTCAGTGCGCGTCCCTGGACCACACTGAGTGCTGTGCAGGCCCAGACCCCCGCAATGGGTGGCTGCCCCGTGCCCGGGGCCAGGTGATTCCCTTGTGCTCGAGGCCCGTCCTGCCCCGCGGGGGCTGCAGCTCCCTCACGGGGTTCACCGGGGCTGGGCCGGGCCCTCCGTGCTCAGCTCGCTGCGCTCTCGGCCCGCGCCTGTGCTCGCGCCCGCGCCGCCTCTGCCTCCTGCTCCAGCTCATCCAGGAACCGCTCCTGCGACACCGAGTAGAAGGTGTAGCCGTCTGGCGGAGTTGTGTGTTAAGGAAAACAGCGGGCGCGGCCCCAGCGCCGCCGCCGCCCCCCCGGCGCGGCCCGGCCCGGCCCGACCCAGCCCCAGAGGATACAGATGCCAAACGCCACCGCGCCGATGCCGAGCGCCAGCAGCACGTTGCGGCCGCGGAGCCGCCGCTGCAGAGCGCGCTGGCGCTGGGCGCGCTCCACCTGCGCCATGAGAAGGCGCTGCTGGGGGCTGAGCCCCGGCTCCCGCGCCGGGTCGATGCGCCGCGCGAACGCCGCCTCTCCGCCCGGCTCCCCCGGCGCCGCCATCTTCCCCGCCGCCGCTTCCGCACAGCGCCGCGACGTCACATCCGGCAGGGGAGGCTGGCCAATCGGAAGGGGGCGGGGGAGGCGGGCTCCCGACGCGCAGGGGCAGTGGGAGCGGGGCGTCGAGTGATTGGCTGAGGCTGGGCGCGTGGCTGGTCGCGGAGGAGGTGCGCTCTGATTGGCGGGACGGGGTCCCGTGACCAGGAAGGTGCTGAGGCGGCGGCGGGCCCCTTCCCGAAAGCGGCCTCATCACGGAGGGGTTGCGGCTTCCCGGCTGTGTCTCTTGGGTACCGAGGCCCAGCAGGGCTGTGGCAGGGGCTCGCGGGGCCCTTTCCCACCGACGGTGAGGAAGCGTTGTGGTGCCGTTTAAGTAATTATTGTCCTTAAGGTCTCAGACCTGAACTGTTAAATGGGCTCCCAGGTGCGAGCAGCATCGCGGCGCTGTGATCCCGGCCCCGTCTTCGGTGAGGTCGGTCCTGAGATTATTGAGGATACGCTGATCCATTTGGCCACAGAAAATGAACAGTCCCTGAGCGAACTGTCAGATCAGGCTGGATGCTTCAAAGAGACACAGACCGTGGGTGAGACTCTTCTTATCAACTGCAGCTGACTCCTGAGACAGTTAACAGCTGTATAATTAGCTTCAATTGACTGAAGTGAATGATTCTTGCTCTTTTTTGCAGAATTTATATTCCTTTTGTCTGAAAAATGGCACTTGGACCAATCTGCAAGGTACCAAGCGGTAGAGTTACTTGAAAGGTAATAACTATCCTGAATGCTCAGTGCATTTCTCGTTTCTTTTACATGGTTATGCTGTGCATACTCTATAGCATTCATTCAAACAATGTATAACTCTTTTTTTGCATGTGTAGAGCTTTGTTTCTTTACTTGTTTAATTCAAATCAACAGCTATCCGTATATTCTGAGTACATTCTGAATGCTTTTCTTCCTTTTTCTTAGCAGAAGAGAACTGTTTTCTAAGCAATTGTGGTTTTTGTAGGTTTATGATCAAGCATGTAGAACAAGTCTGTAAGTCCTCCAGAGAGAATATTAAAAGTTGTGAACAAGGACAAGGCAGCAGCTGGAGCTCTCTGAAAGATCAGATATATGACACGTTTGTCCTGCGACTTGTGTCGTGCGTTCAGCTTGCAAGCAAACTTTCCTTGCACTATAATGTAAGGCAGATAAACCTTTTCGTATAGCACATTTTAGCAGTGTAGTATATTACTCTCATAAAAAATAGATTTCCTCTCTAAAAGATGATAGTGATAATGAAATGCAAAGAATATTGAAATGGAGACCTAAATCTCTTCCATTCAGGGCAGATTAATTGTCACTCATCGAGTAACAATTTGTTGGGAAATATTCCTGGTACTGGGGAAAAAAGTACAGGCAGTGGAAAAACTTGGCCTGTGGTGGTCAAAAATTGTGTGGCTACAGAGGGTTCACAGGTGTCTGGGGAAGGTTTGTAGAGCAGAGGAAACCTGCAGGAAAGAAGGTCTGAGCTGGATTTTTCACGCCAGCTTAGAAGATGAGTTAGACAGCTGGGTTAGCAGGCAGTATCACCACTGCAGTGGCTCATGCTTAAATTCAATGGGAGGAGTAAAGCAAGTACTTTGTTCTTAACAAGTGCCTTATTGCCTAGAAGATAATTTGTCTCTTTTTTCCTCTTCAGATAGTTAACAGTGACACAGCTTTGCAATTTCTACAGTCTTTAAAATACTCATACACTAAACAGCAATTGCTTGAGTCGGAGCTTGCCGTTTTAAAAAGTCTGCACTACCAGATCAATGTGTCAACTCCTTTGGCTTACGTGGAATTGCTTCTAGAGGTTTTGGGTAAATGTATCAGTAGGAGAGAATGGGGAAGAATTTTTCAAGAGCGTAATAGAGTTATTGCTGATCTGAACAGAATGTCTCATGTTACAGATTTTTGCATACTGTGAAGGCACATGAAACTTATCAGATTGTCCAGGGCTTTACTTTTCAGATGAGAACTTTGTCCTTAATAGAATCTGATGAATGTTGTTGGAGAGTCAGTTGTGACTCATTCAGTAAAAGAGTTTAAAAACCCCAAAAGCTAGTGGAAGGCTGCATTTTCTACAATGACTTACCATTTTCTTTGCCCAGGTCTGACAACCTGAATTTCAGAATTGGTGAAATTATACTGAGATTTAGGAAGACCTGTGGCATTCAGAAACAAAGGGCACTTGTCACCAGAAATCTGCATCCGTCACTTACATTAATTAACACTTCTTTCTAATCCAGTTTAATGACTCAAAACGTATGACTGGTTATGTATGATCTCTGTGCTAGGTCATAATGGCTGCCTGCTTCCTGCAAAGCCATTGCATCAGATGTGTATGCAACTACTAGACTTCTCCTATCTCGCAAGAGATACCATCTACGACACTTTGTTGAAGATTGCCATTGAAAATTCAACACCAAGCAAACTGCAGGTGTAAGTAGCTTACATGACTATTGCTTAAAATAACTAGTTGAAATTAAAACCCCCTAAGAAATAGTAGCATAATGCCAATTTTTGGGGCATGTTTTAAAAAAACTTAATCTGGGTCTTTCAGCATTGTTTATTGATCCTAATATACCAGTTCAAAGGAATGTGCTTCACTACATTTGCTTTAGGGGCAAGCTAGGAAAGCGTTTTGCTTAATTGTAAAAATCCAGCTTTAGCACTGTTAGCTAAAATTAACAATTAACAGTACCAGGCTTTATTTGGACTGAATAAGCTCACCTGTCCGAAGGTGTATAGTGATTAAAAAAGTAGGTGCTTTTTGAACTGTAAAACATTTTACACCAGAAGACACTTTTACTTCTGCAGAGCAAAGTTTTTGACTGTAAAGGAAGATTTCATGCTCTTGGCTGTTGGAATCATCAGCACAAGTGTGTTCATACTAAACCCTGGGCAGTGGGAGCAGGTACAGTTGCTTCTAAACACATTAATTCTACATGTAAAACTGTGAAGGTTGTTCATATGTTTAAGCACAGCAAGATGGGTAGACTCTACTGGGAGTAGCATGAGGGAGGTGACATCTTTCAGGTTTTTTAGCAGTAAGTGCGTGTACTTTTGTACGAGTGTTATGGGGGTATACGGGCAATTGTGCAGGAGGGCTTGAGCTTGTGGTAGTGTGAGCTTATCCTGATGCCTCAGCTTCTTTACAGCCAGAACAGCCCCCCCCCAGGCACGGTTTCATTCACAGGTGGAGAAGCAATCCCATGGGACAACTGTCTGCCCAAACTGCTACTGAATACTGTAACAAACAGCATATTACATAGTAGCTTTTTCATTTTACTTCTTTAGTAGAAGCAATTAAATTAAAAAAAAAAAAAAAAAAAACAACACAAAACCCAAAACAAGCAAGCAAGCAAACAAAAACCCAACCAAATTAAAAAACCACACCAAGAGCGCACCCATGGACCACTATTATTCTCATTAGATTTGGAGGGTTAAGCAGCATGTCTGTAAACTGATGTCTCTTAGGCACTGTAAGTATGTATCTTAATTATTTTTTTAAGGTTGTGAAGCATTTGAACTATATCACTGGCATTACTTCACAAAGTATCTTAGAATTTTCTTATGCACTACTGAAACACGTTGTTGGCAGTACCACTTCAAAGCAGCACTATAGGAACTGTGGAACAAAAGCCCCAGAGAACAGAATTATGCCTCTTAAATAAAACCATCTTCTATGACCAGCTGCTAGCGTATCAGTAGCAAACTGTTATGCTGCTGATAATAGTCCGTCTTCTATGATACTGCAGAGGGCACCCAATGCAATTTAGTTTTACTTTTGGTTTTGAACACCAACTGTTCTGTAACGTTTTGTATGTTTGGTGTTAATTAGAAAAGCTTGTCCTTTCAGGCAGTGCACTAGCGCTGTGAAGGGAGGCACACAGGAACCAAGTAGCATTTAGAAATACCTCTTTCAGCACCAAAAGCTTTATTGTAAGAGCTACATCTTCTTAGTTATGAATATAAGTTTCCTTTGAATAAAGAGAAAACTCCAAGAAGAGTCATGTTTTGAAAAGGCATTAATGTGCATGGTGTTCTGCTTGGCAGCCTGCATTGCTGGAAGCAGCTCGCACACTCAGCCATTACAAACAGAGCTGTACTTTCTTCCTTCTCTCACCACTTTTTAAAAAATTAATTATTGTCTTAGGGAGCCTGCTGCAGCCAGGCTGCTTGTTCCTATGTTTGCCAGTGCTCAGAGCCTGTTTGCTCCTACCCTAAGAACCTAGGCTGGTTGACTAGTGCTGTGAAAAGGACAGAATCCCACCGATTTTGAAAGTGATGTAACTGTTACGATATCAGGTGCCTATTCAGCACGTCCCTGTAAGTGCCAGGGGCTGTTTATGCTGTGCCTGGCGTATGCTAGATGAAAGCACGCTTTGTGTAGAATAGTGTTTTATTATTTACACAGTGCACCTCTGTGCAAGAACAAGCTGCAGGAAGTATTACAAATAGTTGATATCATCATAGCTAACAGTATTTTAAACAGTATCAAACCTTGTTAAGTTCAGTGGCACAAAGAAGTGCTGATATGACTTAGAAATTATTTTATTTCAAACTGTAGTTACCCTTTAGCAATCAAGCAGAGCTTCCGCGAGTTCCTTCATGTTATTCCGTGTTTGTAACATTTCGCTTTTCTAAGCTGTGTGTTAAGCTGTATCAAACTCACTCGTGTTTTGAAGTTTGACTGCAATTTATGCACATATCTATAAACCCCAAAAGTACCAGTTTAGCATCCATTCAATAGCTGATTTTTTTTTTATTCTGTTCAGCTGAATGATATAACTTTACATATTGCTTTTCTATATACTACTTGTAATAATGGTATTTTAAATAAAGTGTCTTGTGGATTTTTGGTATTGTAAACATTTTGTACTGGTTAATATTAAGAGACATCTTAATTTGACTTTCTCCAACGAAACGCAGACACTCTACAGCTGCCAGGACAAGTTCTTTACATGGTTACTTGTTATAGAATTGGGATGAGACCCAGGCAAGACCCCACTTCAGGTTAGTTAACATGAATTTTAGTGCCTTTGTCCATTGCTCCTCAGAGTTAAATTGTGTTTTAATAGAGTAAGAGCCACCACTGCCACCTGTATCTTCAATCTTTCCTTTCTCCACGTCCATCCTGTATCACACACAAAGTTTTATTAGTGCATTACTATGCAAGCATTTAATCTCAATATGACGTCAAGTACTAACATTTAAATCTGACATTCATATTATTCTATGTAAGAATACTTTGTTTTTAAAGGAAATCTATCAAGCCTCAGGTCCTCACCTGAGGAACTAGCTTTAAATTTCAATTAAACTAAGAGCAAATGCGGTAATCCTGTACATCATAAAGAACACTGAAGGACAGGACTGAAACAGCAAGCAGTGCTGTGAACTGGTCCAGAGGGCAGTTAGCAGTGCTGCACAGGGCAGCATACAGGGTCTTAATGTGACACATTAGACAGCAACGCTCACCTGTAGGGCAAACAAAACCGAGTTTCACCTTTTTCCACTTCCTCTTTAAATTGCTGCACACAGTCAAGGAAAGCCACCATTGCATGGTCGAACTTATTGTCCCAGAAGAACCTCAGCCCTCCAGAACAGTACAAGGGGAGCTCCTGGAAAAGAGATTTTGTTTCAGGCATCTCAAGCACTCCATTTTAGATATGGTCACTGCAGCTCTTCAGTCTTGTGCAAGGCTTGAATTTGTCATAGGCTGCTAACTTAGAAACGGTTTTTGTGGCACGTGCCCGCCGCATGCAGGCTTGGGTTCCTAGTCACCAGCAATCATCCCAAATGGTGCTACCTTCCTCTGGCCAGCTGTGGTTCATAGTTCAAGAGTCCTGTTATTTTTATGCTACTGGATGGAGGAACGAGTGGCTTGATACAGGATATGGAGTGAGATATTACTATGTTGGAAACGTCGGGGCAGCTAGCTCTCCTGTACCATAAATTCATGAAGAGCTGAGTTGGTCGTCTGCATCCCCCAGCGTGACCTCTGTGGCATTTGAGGTCCAGCGTCCTCCGATTTGTGCAGGACCTCTTACCTTTGATTTGTCCGTGAGGGACTCTAAATACGAGTGGTTGCCATACGGTACCAGACGGTATCTGAAAGGAGATACAATTCACCGGCAGATGCGTCTAACTGTCTTTATCCAGGTCATAAGTGAAATGTGTATTATATTGCATATACCTTTGAAACTTCAGGCCCATTTTGTTAGCAAGGGCATGTAGCAACAGCACAGTCTGGCCCCAGGCAGCATTGATCTCATTCCATTCTACAGGAACACTGGGGAGACGGCCAAGTCTGAAGTTATTTATTGTGCCAAACTGACCACTGTGCCTGTGATAAGAGGAATTATAAATAAGTGCACTGGGGCAGGAACAGCTTCTAGCATGCTAACCAAACAAGGGCCACGTACTAACAGGTACGGAGCGCACACTGCTAACCAAGCAAAAGGAGGGTTTGGGGGTCTCGTTAAAAAGTGTATATAAATACCAACCAGTTGTTGTCTTTTTATGACAGAGTTAATTAAAAAAAATAAAAAAAGGAAACAACAAACAACCCACAAAAACAAACATGCAACCCCCCTGAGCTACCTGCTCTGCAAAGCCTGACATTAGAGCATTCCCCTTGGCTAGCACAGTACGTCCCAGTTCGTGAACGGGGTTACTGAAAGAGCCATTTCAGACTACTCTGACATCTGCACAGCATCGCAAACCTCTCTCGGCGGACACTGGTGGGAGCCGTGACCAGTTGCTTTGTTGTGGGGTAACTATGACTTGGCTAGCACCTTTCCTCTGCAGTGCAGTATTACTTAAACAGTCCTGCGTTGCAGATTCGTAGCGAACCGAGGCAGTATTCAGTGTCTACATTACCAGATGTGAAAGGTTGCGTTGAACACGTTAGTTTTCTTTAATTTATCCAATTGCATCTGGGCATAGCGCATCTGGTTGTCCACACTTTTCAGCTCATCATCTAGCTCCAGTTGTTGCCTCTTGAATTCACAGTATTCTTTCTGATACCTTTTAATAGAAGCGAGATGAGAAATGCTAAGTGCAGGCTTTTACAGAAGAGCGATCACTCACATGGTACATACTAGGTTTTTTTGGTCTGGCCAACTTCAGTTTGGCAAAGAACAAGCCACTTGCATTTGGGCATTATTTACAGGTTTCTCCATGTTATAATCTCATTTATCTGTTATCTAAAATCCCTGCCATAAACTGCAGTTGTCATTTACTCACTGAGCTTCTTCCTGCTCCAGCCGCTCTGCCTCCGCCCTCACTCTCTCGAAGTCTTCAGCCACAATCTTGCGGTTCTTCTCAACATCCTCTAGCTCCTGAATCAGTTGCTCTTCCTCTAGCGCAAGTTCTTTCAGTTCTGTTTGCAGTTTCTCCTTATCGTCCTCGTTCATTTGTTCCAGTATCTCCAGACATCTCCTGAAGAAGAGTGACAGGATTACCACCACAGGGATCCTGGGAAGCCCCCGCCAACAGTCCCCAGTTCCGTGACAGCCTGTGTGCACGAGCAGAAGTGCAAATAGGGGCTCTGATCCCACATGCACCTCTTGTTAATCCTGAGCTCTCCGTATCGATCCTGTGCTGTGAGCCAGGAACGCACACAGGAGAACGGGAGTGAGATGGTACCGAGGATTGTTGCTGCCCATCAGCAGCCACCTCTCTGAAGCCCTCACCCGTGTGGCAATGCTGCCACGCAGGCACCATGGGCAGGTGGTGTCACTCGTTGTGATGGGCTCACAGACTCCACCTGGAGAAGCTGTGTACCACAGGACTCAAAAAAAAAAAATTTTCATCTCATTCAGACAAAGAAAAGGAAGCGCTGCAGTCAGGGACGTCTCCTGCTGATCAGGGAAAGCTGGATCAAGGCTGTATTCTTGCCCTAGGCTTCACGCGCGCAACTCAGCCTCAGGTCACCTCCGCATCACTCACTTGTAGTTCTGGCACTCGTTCTCTGTGATGTTCAGCTGTGTGTCTAGCTGGTCTAGCAGGGTGTCTGTGCATTCCTCACACAGAGGGTGATCCACGTCTGTCTGCCCGGACATAATGTCAAAGAGGTCACCAGTGACCTGCGGGAAGAGCCCACTGTTAGTTCCAGCAAAGCCACAGGCAGCTGCCGGCTGGTTTTCAACAGACGGGCTTGCGCTTCTTCAATTGGCAAAGTAATTTTTGCAGGTCAAATCCTGATTTAAAATAAGCCAGCTTTACTGAACTACTCACCAAAACACAGCAAGGCTAGCGCTACGGGAAACTGCAGTTTAACCTTGCAGAGCATCTAGAAAAACCGACGCTCCGTTCAAAAGTATCCAAGTTTACCAGCTCACGTAAAACTTGCCTTCAGTCTCCGGCTGAGGTTTTCCATCGTGCCGCCATCTGACGCCTCTCCGATGAGCGTGAAACTGTTGGCGCTTTCTGTTGACATCATTCTTAGAAAGAATTTTATTGAGAGTTGAGTGCTGAGGGTGGTGGGGAGCCAGGCCCAGTGCCGGAGGGAAACTGGGGGCCGGTTTGGGAGTTGCGGGGGAAAAGGGTGGGAAACCTGCATTTCGGAACTGTGCTACCAGCGCAGCCTTTTGTGTTAACCCGTAGCTAATGAACAGCATCTGAAATACCGCGCATTTACATATATACAAACGGAGGCACCACCGCCTGCTGAGGAGCCCGAGGGCCGCGGGGATCCCCGGGGGGAGGCTCGGAGGGGTCGCACAAACGCCATCGGGAGCCCCGGGCGGAGGGGACGCCCCTCAGGGGCCCTTCCGCGGGCAGCCGCCGGGCAGCTGCGGGGGGGGGCCCGGCGGGCAGGAGCCGTACCTGGCTGGCGGGATGAACCGCCTGGAGACGCCATCCTGCCGGTGCTCCGCGAAGGCCTCCTGCGGGGCAACCGGACACCGTCACCGGGGGGGGGCCCGGCGGGAGAGGGCGTCCCGCCGCCGCGCCCGACCCCGCCGTACCTCCGTCAGGGCGCTCTCCTCCTCCTGCGCGTCCCCAGGCCGGGCAGGGGCGGCGGCCAGCAGCGGGGCTGCGGGAGAGGAGGCGTCACCCGGGCCCGGGCCCCCGCCCCGGCCCCCCGCCCGCGCCCCCCGCGCCCCCGGTACCGGTGAGCTCCTGGATGGTGAGGCGGTCGAGGATCTTGAAGGAGGTGTCGAGCTTCAGCGGCTGGCTGCAGCGCTGGCAGACGAAGCTGACCTGCGTGGTGCAGGCGCCCGGCCGGGCCCCCTCCATGCCGCCGCTCAGCCCCGCGCCCGCCCCGCCATCGCCTCGCGACGGACGTGACGCAGGCGGCGGGGCACGGTCCTGGCAGCGGTGTAGTGGGGGCGGCGGCGGCGGCCACTTCCCCTCGCCCCGCCCCGCGCGGGACCTGTTGAGCGGCCAGGAGCCGGCGGCGCGTGCGCGCGGCGGGCGCTGGGAGGGAGGGAGGGAAGGATGGGGGGGGGAGCGTGTCACGCGGGCGGCGGGCGCGCGCGGCATTGGCGGGCGCGCCGCGTGAGGTCAGTTCCGGTGGCGGCGACGCCGGTGGTGGGGCAGGCGGCAGCGCGGCCCCGCGCCAGAGCGAGACCCGGACCCGCCCGCCGCCGCCATGGCCTCGCTGCTCAAGGTGGACCCGGAGGTGAAGCTTAAGGTGCGCACCCCCCCCCCCCACCCCGCGCCGCCGCCGCCCCACGCCCCCGCGGGTTGGGCGGGCGCCGGGCCGGGCCTCGGGGCCGCCCCGCCGTTTGGCCCCGGCCGCTTCGTCCCGGCCGTTGCTCGTGCGGCCTCCGAGCGCGGCCCCGCCCCCCCCCCCCCCTTCCGCCGCCCCCCCCCCCTTCCGCCGCCCCCGCACCCGACCACCGCTGAACGGTGGCTCCGCCGGAGCGCCGGGAGGGCGGGGGGCGGCTCTGCGGGCGCTCCTGAGCCGTTCCCTGGCGGAGGGGGGCGGCGGGCCTAGGCGCGGTGGCTCTTCCTCCCCGCCCCGGGCGGGAGCTGCTCGGTTGTCGGTTCCCCCCCCCATTACTCTGCGCCTCTGGCCCGTGCTCTGGAGCCCAGGCGGGGCGGGCAGGGGGCCGCGCCCAGCGCCCTCGGATGCTTCTGGCCAGGCGGAGAGCTGCACCTGGAGGGATGGGGCTGAAGCTGAGCTCCACAGCTGCAGGGCGCAGCGCTTGGCTTGCGCTGAGCTCTGCTTTCTGAGAGAGACTCTGAACTGTTGCTTTTTCCCCTTTCTGCAGGTTGACTCCTTCAGGGAGCGGATCACGAGCGAGGTGAGTGTCCCTCTGCCCAGAACGCGGTAGGGCAGGAGAGAGGCCATTCGGCTGTATCTTTCTGACGGACCTGATTGCAATTTGAGCCTCTGCTGGAAGCTTAGCAGTGCTCAGAGCATCAGTCCCCAAGCGGAGTGAGGTTACGTAGCCTCGTGGCTCTCCTGGCATCTTCTCACCTTGGCTTAGCGTGGCGGTTGGGGGCTGGCAGAACTTGTGCTCTCTCCTGTTTCCTGCCTTTGGACAGTTGGTTTCCCTGGTGTTCTTGCCTGCTAGCAGGAACCTCACAGCATTGTTTCATGTTGTCATCTGTTCTTTCTCTCTCAGGCTGAAGACCTGGTGGCAAACTTTTTCCCAAAGAAGCTGCTAGAGCTCGATGGGTTCCTTAAGGTAAGGTATATGTTTTCCTTTGTATCTTTTTTCATTTTCAAGCTAGGTGTTAAAAGCGACGTGGCAGGTCTCATCCCGTGTATTTTCTTGTGTATTTCACCTTGTTACAAAAGCCTGAAGCTGTGGCTGGTTGCTTGCGTGCATTTGAGTGCTGTTAGCTCTAGAGAGGGTGCTTCCTTTTTCCGTTTTCTTTGTGTGATCGCCACATTTATCTTTCTTGCATATTCGCCAACTTGGGGCTGTCCTTCGCGATGATGTGGTCTCACAGGGACTCCAGTGTTGCAGACAGCTGATAGCTTTGATCACAGTCTGGAGCTGGCACGCTTTTCTTGGGTGGAGGGAGGTCTCGTCACAGGCCTATTGTTAGACTTTTTTTTTTATTTAGTCCTTATTTTATGGCTGGATAAGAGGGAGGTCTGAACCTTTTGTCTTCTCATTGTGTTTGGTGTGACAAAATTTGTTACTTCATAATTAAATAGCAAATCTGCTTTATTTTCCAGGAGCCTATCCTGAATATTCATGATCTCACTCAGATCCATTCGGACATGAACCTCCCAGTGCCTGACCCAATTCTTCTCACGAACAGCCACGATGGACTGGATGGGGTAAGGTTACTCTCTTGGCTCTGATCCCTGCTTCTGTTAATTAAAACTGTATGGCTTGCTCTGTGCTGGAGTAGGATATTCTTATTTAATAACAGTTTATGGCTCTCCCAAAGGCTTTAGGAATTGGTCTCTTGAGCCTGGGAAGTCTGCTGGAGGTAACGCTGTGCTCTGCAGGCCTCCTTTGTTTTTAAAGAAGGATGCGTAGAAACCAGGAGCGTAGCAGAGGCTCTGAAGTTTTTCTTATTTCCTTTGCAACACCGTTAATAGCTTAAGACTAGTTTGTGAGTAAAACATTTTGTATATTTTAGCCAAATATGAAAAAGAGGAAGCTGGAAGACCGCGAAGAGACCTTTCAGGGTAAGAGTCCCCGAGTCTCCTGTGTTGCTGCCTGCCCCCTGAACCAGTGCGCCGTGCCTTAGGGGTATGAAATCACGTGAGCCCCACTTGCCCTGTCCTGACAGCAGCTGCTGCTCCTGCAGGCCTGTCCCCACAGCCTCTCAGAGCCTGACCTACGGACGTTCTGTTGAGGAAAAGTCAGGTTCCAGCTCTTAAAAGCATAATTAGGACTTCTCTGATAGTCATAAGCAGTACTTGCTTGAGCGTGGCCTGCTGACAGAGGCAGCTGATCTCCCTGTGGCTCTGTGCTGAAAGCTCTCCTTGTCTGGAGGAAGATACCAGGCTTTGGATTAAGCTGAGGCAGAAACAGCTCATACACGTGCATCGGGAAAATCCTTTGTGCCCAGCCTTAGCAGCCTAGAGCTCTTCAGCTCTTGTCTCCATTCTGTGTTTTCTCTTTTCCTTCCTTTGGTGGTAATCACTGTTATCCCATGTCAAATTTCCCCTTTCCCACAGGTTAGCTATAGCCTGGCTCAGTGTCCACTACTAGGCTTTGTGGGAGATAAGACGCTCAGGTGGACCTTCGGTCTGATCCCCTGCTGCAGCCATTGCTGATGCGAGGTGTTTTTCTCCTCTGCCACTAGGTACCAAAGTCTTCGTGATGCCCAATGGGATGCTGAAGAGCAACCAGCAGCTGGTGGACATCATTGAGAAAGTGAAACCAGAAATCAGGCTGCTTATTGAGAAGTGTAATACGGTGGGTATGAGCTCTGTAGCAAATGGAGACAGTAGGGTGCTTTTGTTCCTGGCGAGGTAAAGCTGCTGTGAGTGGAAGGAGCAGGCCCTTCTGTATTCTGTAGACAAGGAAAGGCAGGATTTGTTGCAGTGTCTAAAAGTGGCTGGGAGGTAGGTGTAGGGAAATAATGCTTTTCTGAGCCCTTGGGGAGCTCTGTAGTTCACCTCCTGAAGGAGGATGATGTCTGTTATGCGGGCTCCTTCCTCGAGGCTTTTCTTCACCCTCCTTTTGCACAGTCACAGACGCCTGCTGAGAGCTTCTGTGGCACAGTCAGGAGGGCTTCCCATGGGAAGCTGTGCTTGTGCTGGCTTGTGTGGTGTCCCAGCCATGTGGGAGATGATCTCCTCGGAAGTGTTGCATGAGCATTAAGGACCTGCAGGAGTTTATCATGAACTGCATGGCAAAGGCAGGGTCCTGGGGGGCTTTTGGTAAAACTTTTGAGAGAGGTCTCTGTGGAGATGTTGGTATTGATCAGTGCTGTGATCTTTCAACTGCAGGTGAAAATGTGGGTGCAGCTTCTCATCCCCAGGATAGAAGATGGAAACAACTTTGGTGTTTCTATTCAGGTAAGGCACCGCTGGCCCTGTCCTGCCATGGGAGACGGCTCTGCTCCAGGCACATGGATCTTGGGTTCCTCTGAATCGTTCATTTGATGATATCTAGCAGCTGCAGTCATGGGGCTGGTTTAGGTTTTAAAACCCAAACCTGGGCTTGACGTGGTTGTCTGCTGAGACATTTTGCTTTCAGAGTCCTGAAGGCCAGTTGCACAAAGCTAATGGCTTCCTTGTCCTCCCTGCAGGAGGAAACAGTTGCTGAGCTTCGAACTGTGGAGAGTGAGGCAGCGTCCTACCTGGACCAGATTTCTAGGTAGGCATGCAAGGACAGACCTCTCCTGTGGGATCCTCTTGGGAAAAGTGAAGTGCTTGGGGAAGGTCCTGCAGCTTTTCTAGGGCAGTTTGGGCCTGGAAAAAATCTTGGTGCTATTTATCTGACCTCTAGTCTCTCCCTTTTCCTACCAGATATTATATCACAAGAGCAAAGTTGGTTTCCAAAATAGCTAAGTACCCTCATGTGGTAAGTAAACGGGGAAGCGGAGATTTACACATTATGTGCTGCTGCTTTTTGGGACTCTTTGGGCCACTTGATCACTGTCCTTTTTGAGCTGAGGGTCCTGGGGCTAAAAGTGGGGGATCATACAAGGATGCAGGACATCTGCGTTAGAGGAGAGCAAGCTGAAGGGGGGATTTCTTTGTAAAAGGTAGGACCTTCACTTGGCATATGGGAGGCACAGCTGAGCTCAGGCCGCTCAGCCATGTTTCTGCTCTCTGTAGGAGGACTACCGCCGCACAGTGACAGAGATCGATGAGAAGGAGTACATTAGTCTGCGCCTGATCATTTCAGAGCTGAGGAATCAATATGTAAGTGAAAAACCGGAGCTTGCACTGGCTCCTTGCAACAGCAGTGGAGAGAGCCCTTTCGACCCTGCTCTCCCCTCTCCCTATGAGTACGCCTCGTCCTGGCAAGAAGCCTGTCCCCTCCCCACTCCGCTTTGGCTCTAACGAGAAGAGCCCACTGTTGCCTCCCCGCCATCTCCCAGAGATGCAGGTGTTTGCAACTGAACGTTCACAGGAGTCTAGCGCAAAATACCCCTTCCACCTCTGTGGGAACCTGTGAGCCTAAACTCTTTGTGTGGTACACACCATTCCTAGGATCTGTAAAGAAATCTTCTCTTTTTGGCGTTACATGCAGTGGCTTCTGTAAAGCCTGGCTGAAAGAAGCCCTTACCTTAACTAGGTGTGTGGTTGCATGCAAGGGTTGAGGGTGGTGCCGAGGTGAGCTCTGCAGTTTTAACCAGTGCTCATTGTGAAAGCTGGACACTGGATGACTTTGTCCTTCTTGTCTGAGTCCTCTTCTCCCTTTTTGCAGGTTACTTTGCATGACATGATCCTTAAAAACATTGAGAAGATCAAGAGGCCTCGGAGCAGCAATGCTGAGACCCTCTATTAGGTGTCAACGTTTGAACTTGAGAACTGTTCAGTCAACTAAAGACCGTCATTGCCTTGGTTTGTTACGTGACTATCGAGATGGGAAACTGGCTGGAAATAGTATCGCATTCTTAGTTAAACTCTAAAGAAATTCTCGCCTAGTTTTGTGATTGGTTTTGTTCAGGTCTCAGGAGCTCTCCCTCCCTCTAGTAACTGGTAACGAGAAGAGAAGGTCGTGGTGCTTTGGGGTGCCCTAGAGGCTACTGCAGAGTGAGAGCACCAGCCAGGCAGGAACATTCCTTCACGCCTTTTTCCTACCTGAGTAGGAACGACACTAGAGACCAAGCCCTCATCCTGTCCCATCTCTTGGCTGGAGGCTTCACTGGGGTCTCTGGGAATGGGGCAGACAGTCTTCAGCACGAGAGCAAGCCCGGGTGCTGGTGCAGCGGTGGAGAAGCTCGCGCTCTTCACTGCTGGCTGTAGCTGGGCCCCTCTGCTGCCGGTGCTCTGCGCTGACCCACCGCAGAGACAAGGCAACCCGCC
The DNA here is from genome assembly GCA_017639485.1 of Pluvialis apricaria. NCBI lineage: Eukaryota > Metazoa > Chordata > Aves > Charadriiformes > Charadriidae > Pluvialis > Pluvialis apricaria. The sequence goes on from CM030032.1 coordinate 6,126,960, forward strand.
CCTTCTGGGCTGGTGGCAGCAGCCACACTCTGATGCCGCTGAGTGGTCTGCACTCCTTTTCTGGCTGTCTTCTGATTCAGCAGAGCCTGTCCCATCTGTCTCTGCCTTGTCAGTTCTGGTTAGATCAGTGCAGAGCAGGAGGTGGTGCTTGAAGCTAGGGCTGGTTGCTCTCCTGGCTGGTCGTGAGCTCAGGTGGCTTCTGCTCCTGTTTGCGATTTGACTAGAGCCACTTTCTTGGCTAAAACCAACGTAACTTCACATACGTCCTAGTGCCCCTTCAGCGTGCGATGCTTTTGCCCAGGCTGAGAGAAGGGAGGGGCCAGAGATCTGACGCTACAGTCCTGATAGTCTCCACACATGGTCAGACTGAGACCCACTGTCTCCTGGCAGTGCTCCCCGCTGCCTGGGCAGAGCCGGCCACCCGCAACGCTGCCTGGGGGCCAGGACGGCCGATACCCACCCGGTACCATTGCAGACCTTGTAGTCTTTCCCCTGCAAAGGGCACGCTCGTGTGCCTGGTGACTCCTCTAAGCCACCGGAACATTTCATGGTCCAGTACAAACCCTTTTGGAAATGACTGGTTGTGTTGCGTCAGTTTTTGTGTGTGGCAAGTGGGCCCCTAACGCTGCAGGCTCCAAAATTTTCTTATTTATAGTATTTCTACTCAAGTCCCCTATTCAGGGAACGTTAAATCATTTGTTTCAGGAACCTCGCTGTTTCCCGGGTCTCGCTGTTACACCCGTATATTCTTATTGTGCAGTAGCCTTAATAGTTGTGTTAACCTCATTGTAACAACAGTGACGAATGGAATGAACTTTCTCCCCTCCTGTTTTTTTACTTTGTTTTTGTTTCTTCTGCTTCCACATCTAAGAGCTGTGTTGTCTCTTGCTGGTTTCCCAGGGATTCGCCCAGAGTGTGGAGGGCCGCTGGCCCTTGCTATAGACTCTTCTGTTGTTGTTTGTAGTAAGTCAACTCTTAGTCTTCCCGCTAATAAATATTCAGTAACAAACCAACTGCGTTCTAGCTGCTGTCTGGAAGCAGCGCTTCCCCTTGTGTTTCTTTGTATTGATTCCTTTTAATTTGTTTGGCTCTCTTTGCCAGATGAAAGTATGTAAACTTTTACCGTGTCAAGGAATTAAAATAAGGTACTTGGAATTCTTTTAAGGTAGCCCCTTGTCTGTGATACTGAGCTCTTAGGCTGTGCAGTGTTAACGTCTGCCTTTCTCACATCCAGTTGCTCCTTCCCTGCATTCTCCTCATTCCTCTTCTCGACTGTGTTGTAAACTGCTGTGCACTGCTTTGTAGATTGTTCCCGCTCCTTTAGCGTGCCTTACGTTAGGCCCACGGTCTTGGGTTTGATGCGACCTGTCCCGTCTCACCCCAGTGCACGGGACTGCGGCCATCTCGGTTAAAACAGACGCAGGAGACTCGTGTGGTGTTTCTCTAAGCACGCAGACTGCTCCGGGGCTGCTGCCGCACCTCTGCCGAGCAGCATCTGCTGCGCCGTGCTGGGGCAGGCGCGGGGATGCCGTACCCGCTGCGCGGTCGGTGCGCGGTCCGTTGCTCCCGGGGCCGCCGGGCACGGGCGGTGCGGGAGGAGAGGCCGGCGGCCCCCCCCGCCAGAGCGCCTCTGCTCTCCCCGGGGGCCCTCCCTCTTCTGCTCCTGCTGCCCCGCAGCCCGGGCCGCAGAGACCGCCCCGGCCCCGTCTCCCGCCGCGCTCCCCGGCCGGTGCCGCTAGGTGGGGCCCGTGCCCGGCACCGGCGGCCGCGGAGCGGAGCGGGGCTCCCGCCCGGTACCTCCGGCCGCGGGCGGGCGGGCGCCGCCTGCCCCGGGGGACAGCCCCGCCGGAGCCGCCAGCACGGGCGCGCTGTCGGGGCCCGGTGTGGTGCGGCGCGGGGGGCTCCTCCTCGCCCCCCGCCAGAAGGACCCCGACCCCCGGGCGGTGTGCGCCAGCGCGCCCGGGGGAGGACGGCGCACGCAGGGCCGTTGTGTCGGCGGGGAGCGGGGGTCACCCGCGGGAGCAGGGGAGGGTTTGCTGCCCGTGATCTTCGCCCCTCAGGCTCCATGCAGCGGTTTCTGCTTTGCTCTCCAGGAGCAGTGGCAGTGTGCCATCACAGGGCCTTGAGACGTCCCCGCTTGTACGCAGTGACCATTAAAACTTTGAGAGGACAATAAAGGCACAGCAGTTGTGTGCAGATGCAAACACTGCCAGAAACGCAGCCGGCGTGGGTAAGGGTCAAGCAGTTTCCACCCTTCTGCTTTACACAGCCTGACCCCGAGAGATGAGAGAATGGGAGTGGGGGTTTCCCAAAGGCTGAGCTCTGGCTTGGGGTATGCTTAAGCCTCTCCGGTGTCGGGAGAGTTGGCAGGGGGTTTTCTGTGCCGTGCTCTTTACCCAGCTGTCTGGCAGCCACCGACTCAGTCTCCCTGAGCCAAAAGCTGTCTGTCTCTGGTTTTGGTTTCTATAAATTTCAGAGACTATTTTTTGCCACCTCTACCTTTCTGTGCAAGCGAAAACCAGCAAACTCCTCTCTTCCTTGCTTTGTTTGGGAGATGTGGGCAATTTAGCAAATATAAGATGTACTGATGGGCAGTACCTAAAAGCAACCGTGTAGCCAAAATAAACATCGGTAGGATGTGAATTCTCCATATTAGGTGTGGGACAGAGCGATGGGCTAATCAGACTGGGGAGCTGAGTTGTGGGAAGAGGTATGTGCACCAAACAGGTCGTAAACAAGTTGTGCTGCTGTTAGTGAGACATGTAATTTTTTTAAATTCTAGGTTAGCTTTAAGCTGCTTCAGTCTTCTTTTGGAGAAGGTACACAAGCAATTCAGTGATATGTGTGGCCCTTAAAGATTCCTGATTGCTTTTCATCAGTCAGGTATTGACACAGGTTTCCTGGCTCTGCGGGCTCAGTTAATTACTCTGCTTCCTGAAACTTCTACTGCAAGATGGAGATGGATTTAGGACTGTTCTGTTTATTCTGAAACAGAGCTCCAAGAAAGCGCAGGCTGATTCTTGTGTTGCTTGTAATAGGCTTTAAAAGTCCTCAGCTTGAAAAGTACAGCGGAAATGGCCAGTATTAAATAACGTGGCATTAGACACGGCATCCATGGGACACATCCTGTAGCAGGGCAGAGGCAGCGCAGAAAGTTTCATTTGTGACATCTGTGTCCTGCAGGCCTGGGGTGTGTGCTGTGGGTTGGTTTGTCATGAGGATGTCATTACAGGTTAGGGTTTCTCGTTTTTCCCAAAGACCCGACACGCACAGAGCTAAGAGCGTTCCCACCCTTTATTTACAGACGTCTCCCAGGCAAGCTGCAGGGTTGAGTTGTGATTTGTGGGGCAGTAAGGCCTGTGGAGTTTGTCCAGTTCTCTTAAACTACTGCTGTGCTGCTTAGAAAATGACCATCTGTAATTGCAGCCTGTGCCTTGACTTTTAGGGACTTGGGATGCAAAACCAAGAGGCAAAGTCAATGATCTGCTCTTTTTGTACGTTTTTAAAGAAATATCAATGTGAGCATTGTGTGTGCAGCAGTCTCGGCTCAGCTGTTTAGGTGCGTGTTGGATTCCTGGGAGGCGGGAGGTATGTCCTGGCTCTCCTCTGAACCTTAACTGGGGCAACAGCGCTTTCTCTCTGCACTCTGCGTGAAACGGATACCATGTTCTAGGCTTACACCAAAAGCGAATTTTTCTTTCAAGCCTAACCCCAAGTAATCCTCGAAGCCTTGTTGACTTCATGGATTGAAAGACTGGCTTGGAAGTCAGCCCTTTGTTGCTTAATTTGGGGCTACTCAGAGGCATCTGATTCAGCCACTGGGGGCCGGTTGAAGGTTGATGAGAGCAGGGTACCTCTGAAACCTGTAGCTGTTCCATCCCATGTAGCCCAGGCTCTCTTCTCATCTGTCCTGTCTCTCCCCATTGCTTGTGTCTGTGCCACAGAGTGAGCCCCTCGTTTTGGCACAGCGGCCGCGTGAATTGACTGCTGTGGCTCCGCAGGCTTTGCTGGCGCAGCGGCCAGTGCGGCAGAGACGACGCGTGCTGGCATGGAGTGGAGGTGGCTGTCCCCGGCCTGCAGAGCTGCAGCCTGGGCTAAAGAGGGCTGAGGCTGCCAGTGGTGGTGAGGATAATGGAGCGTGTCCTATGGCAACGTGGCCTTCTGCCTGCCAGTGTGGTGTCTGGTGAGCACGGCCGGAGGACCGCAGCGGGGCTGGGTCCAGGGCGAGATCCGCTGCAGGGGAAGAACGAGAGGCAGTGCTGAGGGTGGAGGGGGTTGTCTCCCACGGGGAAACTCTGACGGGAGCAGGAAGAGAAGGCCAGGGTGAGGTGAGGTGAGGCTGGCAGCAGGAGTGGAAATGTTGGGTTGAATCTCCAGCCCTGGTTCTCTTGGATGCCTTGTGCTGTGCAGCACCAGCTCAGGGACAGGCAGGGATTGTAGCTGAAGCGGTGTGTCGTGTCTACCCCAAGCATCTGCCACGTGGCAGGCTGGAGCACCGAGTCCTGTTGTCTGACCGCCTCGTTCTGCCCGGGCCTTTCAACGGTGCTGTGGGACCAGCAGAGTCACCTTTGGTGGGGATGGCCGAGGGCAGTTGTCACAACCTGTGGTGGAATCCCTGGAGGTGGCAGCTCAGCCCGGGCAACGGTAGCCTGGCAGCAGAGTGGTGGCGGGCACTGCCGCCGGCTGCCGGTGTGGGTGCAGCAGGTTGGGGGTGGTTTTGTCCTTGAGGGACCTTCTCAGAAGCTGCACCTCGGTTTATCTTTGAATGGGAGGCAGAGACAAAAGCTGTATGATCTTCTTTCAGTGGAACGCTGGGGGATTAATTAGTTCATAGCTGTTCAGAGGTGCAAACTAAGAGCTAGTTGTTCACAGCACATTGAGGCCTGAATCTCATCCTGAACTGCATCTTCCCATACCTGCCAAAGTTTTTCTACTGCTACACAGATGGATGTGCTTTCAGCAAAGGCTTCCATGTGGAAGATTTAAAAAATAAAATAAAAAGTCACTCCAAGCTTGGAGTCATGCTGCCAGGGAGAATGTTTACAAGGAAGCAGCCCAATAAACAAGGAAATTCGGTGAGTTGCAAAGAGGTGAAATTCTACAGTGTGGCAACAATTCCCAGCTTGTCAGAGCTTCACACTGGTCTCAGCCACCTCAGGCTCACTACAGGATCTTCGTTTTTACAGGCAGCCTCAGGAAGCTAGGTTGGACTGAAAAAGTAACAGAATTATGTGAAACTTGTCTGAGTCACTGACCCTGCATCTCCACTAGTTCTTTCAGGGCACTGCTCGTGGAAGAGGACAGAGAAGGCTGCAGCTGAGAGAGGAGATCTGCCCTTTCTGGTCACCACGAATTTCAGATCTCCTCCCCTAGCCTCTCCCAGTCTTTTGTACTTTCCGTGCTAATCCATCCAGTGCAGCATAAACTGACAGAGGCAGCAGCTAGAAACCCTGCTCTGAAAGCTGCTGTGAATGCCTCAGGACCAGCAGCAGCATGCACATGAAAACCGTGCTCATCCTCCTCGTTCTGGCTTTGGCCACGATATTTGCTTTAGTCTGTGTGTTGCTGACCAGAGGAAGGGCCCCCAGCAGCTGCCAGCACCAGCCCCCGGCGCAGGAGGACACCGATGACGGCCAGAGCCTGGTCTTTGCCGATCTGACACCCGAAGAGATGGCGCGAGTGGTGCGGTACCTGCAGGCAAACCTTGGGGTGCCGCTGGTTGACGCCTCGCGTGCAAAGCCCTCCGACAACTGCATCGCCTCCGTCGACGTGCAGGTCCCCGCCAAGGCAGAGGTGCTGCGGTTCCTGGATGGTGGGGGGGCTCGCCCCGCCCGGGAGGCGCTGGCTGTGCTGTACTTTGGGAACCAGCCAGACCCCAACGTCACCGAGTACGTGGTGGGTCCGCTGCCGACGCCGGTGTATCACCGGGATGTCACAGTGCAGAAGTACGGGGGGAAGGTGCCGTACCACCGCAGACCAACACTGGCTGCTGAATACAAACAGATTGGAGGGTTTTTAAAAAGCCAAGTGTTCCCCACAGCTCCATCTTTCATGCGTCAAGTAATGGAGTACGATGGAGCCAGTCTAGCAGCCCTGACAGCTGCTCCCCGTGGATTCCAGTCTGGGGATCGGATCACCTGGTTCGTTTTGTTTCAGAACGTGAGTGGGTTCTTCGTGCACCCGGTGGGGCTGGAGGTGCTGGTGGACCACAGCAGCCTGGACATGTCCCAGTGGGCAGTGAGCAGGGTCTTCTACAACGGGCAGTACTACAGGGACATGGTTCAGCTGGAGAGCACCTACGTGCAGGGTCGCATCAGCGTGGAGAAGGTGAGGAAAGCACCGCGGGATGGGGACTTCTCGTCCATGAAGCCCCGAGCACCTTCGGCTGCGCTGTTCCCTTTGCAGTACGAGCCCCAGGGTCCCCGCTACAGCGTCAGGAACAACCATGTCCTCTTCCAGGCCTGGAGCTTTGCCTTTGGGATGAGCGTGAACACGGGCCTGCGTCTGTTTGACATCCGACACAAGGGGGAGAGGGTTGCCTATGAAATCAGCATCCAAGAGGCGCTGTCAGTGTATGGCTCCAACTGCCCTGGAGGGATGTCCACGAGGTACATGGATGGGAGCTTTGGCATCGGGCGCTACACCTCCCCCTTGGTGCGAGGGGTCGACTGCCCCTATTTAGCGACGTACCTGGATGTGCACTACCTTGCTCATTCCCAGGTCTCCAGAATTAGCAAAAATGCCCTCTGCATCTTTGAGCAGAACCTGGGCTCCCCTCTGAGGCGCCACTACTCCAACTTGCAGTCGCTCTACTACGGGGGGTTGGTCAACTCTGCTCTGGTCGTTCGGTCCATTGCGACCGTGGGCAACTATGACTATGTGTGGGACTTTATCTTCTACCAGAACGGGGCCATCGAAGGCAAGGTCCAGGCCACGGGGTACGCGAGCTCATCCTTTCTCCACGGGGATGGTCTGAGATATGGCAATAGGATTTGGGAGCACACGCTGGGTACGATACACACCCATTCCGTCAACTATAAAGTGGACTTGGACGTGGGAGGTAGGTCTGGGTCTTCCTTTAATGTCTGCTATTATACTGGTAAACCCCAGAGCTTTTGGGGGATTGCCTCCTACTCTGTAGGATCCCTCACAACTGACATCAGAACTCTGCTTTTTCACTCTCCTAACCTCTTCTTTCATTGCAAAATTATTTTTCGATGTATAAAATAGTCTGTCAAGGTCATGGAGTTGAAGGCAGTGTGAATTGTCTGGGAGCTCTGTGTTCAGCCCAGGGAAAGTATGAAAGGTAGCAGCTGAAAAATGTTTGTGTTTCCTTGAGGCCTCACGTCTGGCACAGCGCATGTTGCCACAGGCATGGCCAGGCAGGCGGGGAGACACAGCCCTGTCTGCAGAGCTGAAGGTGTCAGCCTGCTCTTGCTGCTCCTGATGCTGGTCCTGGTGCTCCTTGTAACCTGGGAAAGCCCTTTTTGTATCTCGACTGCCCGGCACAAAGCAGGGCAGCCGGACTGGTGCTCTACAGGGCTGAGCTTGTGCAGCTCTATCCCCGTTTCTCTTTTGAGGAAACTCTTGTAAGTTGGATCCGGAGTCTGGGGCTACAAAGCCGCTGCAGTGAGCCAGTGAATTCCCCTGCTTCTGCACAGAGTCACGGTTTTTGGCAGCGGATCCCCACAGAGGGTTATTTGAGTCCAGGAGCGGCTCCTTTTGCACCGTCTGGCGGGCTGAGCGGTGCGGTGCTGGCATCCACCCCGGGAGGCAGAAGGATGCTCAGCCTGAAGACAGCTTTGCTTCCCCTCAAAGGCCATTCCAGTAACTGCAGTCCGGGGAGGTGCAAGGGCAGTGGTGGTGCTGGCGGCACGGACTGGCAGCGTTAGGTGTCCATTATTGAAACCTGTTCCTGTGAAAAGTAGGGGGAAAATGTTTTACATCTGCTCAGGACCAAAGAGATGGCTGGTGGGCAGTGCACTGCATCTGTACCAGCCCGAGGAGAAACGCGGCTCCAGTAACCCGTGCTGTCTCCTGGATTGCGGGGGGCGATCGGAGGACTACGTACGTCAAGCTGCAGTGGACTCCAGTGCAAGAGTTGAGTCCCGGCACGTGTCCTCTCTTGCACCTGCCTGCGATGCAGTGGTTTGTGTGGCCTTGAACGGTGCTGCTGCTGTCATGGTCAAAAACAGGGCTGATACGGGTTCCCTTCCTGTAAGCAAGGCTTGAAAACATGCTAAAATGCAGTTCCTGCGTGGTGGCGAGGTCCTTTTCTGTGACTGCTGTGCCCCTCAGTTCCCTGCTCTGTTTACAGCCCCTGAGCTCTGGCTGCTGCAAAGTGCTCTTGAGAAGAGTTGTATAAAATCCCAGGCTTACTCCCCTCAGTGAGGGAGGGGAGCCCTGTCCCGAGCCGCAGGGCTCAGGGCCACGCGGGGTGCTCGAGTGGCACCTGGCAGGATCCCCGCCTTCCGAGCACAGGGGAGACAAAACCGCAGCACCACAAAAATGGGTCATCCCCCACACAGGTTTCTTGGATCCTGGTCTGAGGCTGGTGTGGGATCTGCAGGGAAAAAGGGCAATTATTCCCTGGATAGGAGGGAGAACGAAAACATAAGTTCCTAAATTAACATGATCACAAGAGCGGCAAATTGATCCAGTGCTGTAGTGGTTTCAGCCCCTGCCCTGCCCCTCCTGCCTGTGCCTCAGACTGTCTCCGCCAGAAGGGCGTGAAGTGGACCACGATCTCAGGAAAGCCGCTGTCGGTGATGTATCACTTCCACCTCGCGCGAGGCCGGGCGCAGTGGGGCCAGCCTCGCAGAAGCTGGTGGCCACGCAGGAGCAGCCGCCTCACAGCACGGTGGGGTGGCCCGGGTGGCCGCTGCCTCCCAAGGGCTCCTTGCCAGGGAAGGTCCATTGTGTGGTCAGGAGTACCGAACGGTTTCCTGACAGTAACCACTTCTGTCCATGACAGCTCTTGTTTGAGGATCGTGTCCACTGGAGCGGGGTTGGGATGGCTGAATGGGGATGGATGTGTCCTGTTCATCGTCCTGCAGCCTCTGCTCCTGCTGCAGCCACTCCAGGCGCTGCATGTCACTTGCTGTTGCTGCCAGGGGTTTGGCGAGCGCTGCCCTTTATCGCCAGGGAGCTTCCTCCCGTCCCGGCCAGTCTGCCCACAGCTAGAGCTGGGCTGGAGCTGCCAGGTCCCTTCCCTCAGGGTTGGGAGGGACTTGGAGGTGGCAGAGAGCGGCGACGGGGAGAGCAGGCACATGGAGGTGCTAGGGGCCGGCAGGTCATGGGCTCTCCTGGAGCGCCAGCCTGGACCGGCCCTTCAGGGGTGCAGGGCTGGTCCCGGGGCACCGGGGAGCGGCAGGAGCGGGGCCAGCCAAGCCTGTGCCTGTGGTGTCGCTGCGCTCCCACATCAGACGGGACAGGGTGTCCTGGGAGATGCTGAGAGAAGCAAAGGCCCCTTGGGCAGACCGAGGCTGGGGCTCTTCATGGTGTCACCCTGCAGCGGAGAAACCCATCAGTATCTCGGGGAGTGAGTCAGGCGCCGGCTCCCCGGCTGGCTGCCTTGGTGTGTCTGGGGTGGGGAGGAAACAGGCTGAACTGGCCGGGACCTGTGATCTGTTCTCAGAGTCCATGCAAGCTCCAGGCGCCCTCCCCACCTTGCAAGTGACGCTTTTACGCCCACAGTTGGCAAATGAGTTAAGAGCCTGGTCTGCAGGAGAGGGACGTGTACTGGAGCCTGCCGTCGAGCCCCACGCGCTGTCTCTGCACTTGGAGAGATGAACCCCAGGCTTCCCTACGTTCTGCTGGTTGGTGCGGCGGTGATAATCTTCATTCTTTCCTGCATGCTGCTGAGCAGGGGGAGGCAATCACCCAGCTGTGAATCCCAGCCCCACATTGTGGAGAAGACGGGGTCCACGAGCCAGAGCCTGGTCTTTGCTGATCTGACACCCGAAGAGATGGCGCGAGTGGTGCGGTACCTGCAGGCAAACCTTGGGGTGCCGCTGGTTGATGCCTCGCGTGCAAAGCCCTCCGACAACTGCATCGCCTCCGTCGACGTGCAGGTCCCCGCCAAGGCAGAGGTGCTGCGGTTCCTGGATGGTGGGGGGGCTCGCCCCGCCCGGGAGGCGCTGGCTGTGCTGTACTTTGGGAACCAGCCAGACCCCAACGTCACCGAGTACGTGGTGGGTCCGCTGCCGACGCCGGTGTATCACCGGGATGTCACGGTGCAGAAGTACGGGGGGAAGGTGCCGTACCACCGCAGACCGATGCTGGGCAGTGAGTATGAGCAGGTGGGAGCATTCTTGGAGACAGTGGCATTTGCTGCAGCCCCGACCTTCCTGAAAGAAGTGTTTGAGTATGATGGCACCAACATGGTGTTTCAGACCACAGCTCCTCATGGGTTTCGCTCTGGAGACCGTAAGTCCTGGTTCATCGTGTTTCAGAACGTGAGTGGGTTCTTCGTGCACCCGGTGGGGCTGGAGGTGCTGGTGGACCACAGCAGCCTGGACATGTCCCGGTGGGCAGTGAGCAGGGTCTTCTACAACGGGCAGTACTACAGGGACATGGTTCAGCTGGAGAGCACCTACGTGCAGGGTCGCATCAGCGTGGAGAAGGTGAGGAAAGCACCGCGGGATGGGGACTTCTCATCCATGAAGCCCCGAGCACCTTCGGCTGCGCTGTTCCCTTTGCAGTACGAGCCCCAGGGTCCCCGCTACAGCGTCAGGAACAACCACGTCCTCTTCCAGGCCTGGAGCTTTGCCTTTGGGATGAGCGTGAACACGGGCCTGCGTCTGTTTGACATCCGACACAAGGGGGAGAGGGTTGCCTATGAAATCAGCATCCAAGAGGCGCTGTCAGTGTATGGCTCCAACTGCCCTGGAGGGATGTCCACGAGGTACATGGATGGGAGCTTTGGCATCGGGCGCTACACCTCCCCCTTGGTGCGAGGGGTCGACTGCCCGTACTCGGCCACCTATGTCGACACACACTCTCTGTCCGAGACCCTGAGCCCCAGCAAGAGAAAGGCTTCCCTCTGCATCTTTGAGCAGAACCTGGGCTCCCCTCTGAGGCGCCACTACTCCAACTTGCAGTCGCTCTACTACGGGGGGTTGGTCAACTCTGCTCTGGTCGTTCGGTCCATTGCGACCGTGGGCAACCACGACTACGTGTGGGACTTTATCTTCTACCAGAACGGGGCCATCGAAGGCAAGGTCCAGGCCACGGGGTATGCGAGCTCATCCTTTCTCCACGGGGACGGTCTGAGATACGGCAATAGGGTCTGGGAGCACACGCTGGGTACGATACGCACCCATTCTGTCAACTATAAAGTGGACTTGGACGTGGGAGGTAGGTCTGGGTTTTGTCTCTCCTTTGTGCCCTCCCTGAGCGCTTTTAGACTCCCCAAACTTGTCAGTTTTTGGTCCTTATGCAGTTTTTTTTTCTTTCTGTGTGTGGGGTAGGACAGTGTGCTGATACAGAGCTGCCTCCCTTCTGTTTTTAGAGCAGTGAGAAGCTGTTGTCATGGGGGCGAAGTTCCCCCTCTATCCTGTGCTGTTTCCCCTGAGCCGTGCAGAGCTGCGGATTCCTGGGCTGGGTATCGCCAGGTTGCCGTGTGCCCGGCCCCTGCCCCTAATGGGAAGGGGTCCTTCCCCTCCTGCCTGGGCAGGCGGACCCAGCCCTGACCCTGCCCCGCCAGCTCAACGCCTCCAGGACTCTGCAGAATTTGGGTTTTTTCCCTCCATGCCCTCCCCCTGTCCTGAGCCCCAAATGATAGTCGGAGCCGCTCAAGCTGGTTTGTTGGGATGTGGTTTCCAGCTCGCATTCCTACTTCCGAGAGCTTTGTCGAGCTGTTCCTGCTGCTCGTGTGCAAGTGGGATGGGGGCTGCCCTCCCCGTAGGGCTGCGGGCACAGCGGGCAGATGCTGCGCGGGTGGCCAGCTCGGAGCTTGGGGCTGTGCTGCATTTTGCCAGGGTGCGAGGGATCCTTTGCTCACAGCAGCAACGGGAGCATCGGCTGCAGTTTTCTAGGTCTTCCCCTACCATTTGTGCCACAAATCTATCCTCACACTCCTGCTGAAATTGCACTTGCTGCATGTTCCTGCCATCTATTAAAAATATCCCAATTTCCTTTTAATTGGAAAACACAAATTTAGAGACTCTTCCATGTGGTTTTAGAATGTGTTATGAGTACTTAGGTAAAAACGGGGGATGGCAAAACTGCAAGAACAGGAAAAAGGCAGATGAAATCAGAGTGTCACTACTGCCACTAGAAGGGGAGGTGTGGGGTTAGAAGTTTTGTTCACATCAGAAAAGGGAAGAAAATGAGCCCAGTGATGGTTTCTGGGTGTGGATCCTCTTCCATGGGGCTCAGGCTCTGGGCTTTGTGCAGGCTGGAGACTCGCGTGGGGCCGAGGGGAGTGGAGCAGGGGGGTGACACCATGTGCTCCAGCTGGGACGGGCAGTGGGTGCTGAGCACCGGCCCCTCTGTCAGAGCCACGCTGGCGCTGGCCCTCAAGCGCTCTCAGCCAGCTCTTTGCCATCTTGTCCCCTGATTTACTGGCTCTTGTGCCCCTCCTGTAGCACTCAGCCTCTGGCTCATGACTCTTCTTTGTGGAAAGACCTGAACTGCGCAGTGCTGCTCCAGATCTGTGATGTGCAAATGTGCCGGGAGCCTGGGACCTTCCTAGTGCGTTCCAGCTCACAGGACGCATGCTGACGAGCGCAAACACTGTCTGGGCCATCAGGCGCTTGGGTTAATTAGACTGTGCTGCACTGGGAAGCAAACCTGTTCTTCTGCACTGGGATGAGGCTCCCCTCTTGTCCCTCTCAGAGGGTGAGAGTCCCCATGGATGGTGGTGTCTGCCACAGCATGGTGTTGCCTGGGTCAGACAAATGTACAGTCGTATGGCCATGAATGTACACCACGTACAGTCGTGCTGCCGTGGAGCTGTGGAGCATTAGCTGCTCTCACGGGCAGGAGCTGCTGCTCAGAGCCCGGAGTGCGGGACGGGAGGATGGGGAGAGCGAGTTCAGCTGCAGTGATGTCTGTAGGGGACTGCAGGGACGCTCCTCAGCAACTTTGCTTTTGCTTTGCAGGTGTGAAGAACTCCCTGGTGGCCCATGACATGGCGTTTGAGATGACGCGGGCTCCCTGGAGCCCAGAGCAGCAGATAGAGCGGCCACGACTCACCAAGAAAGTCCTGGACACGGAGGACCAGGCTGCCTTCCGTCTCCAGTCGAAGATGCCCAGATATGTCTACTTTGCGGCCAATAGCAAAAACAAGTGGGGCCACCAGCGTGGTTACAGGATCCAAACCACCAGTTTTGCGGGGGATCATATCCCCGAAGCCAGCTCCATGGAGAAGGCCATCAGCTGGGCAAGGTCAGGCTGCTCTGACTTCTCTCTGACTGAGAACGGCAGGTTCTCAGAGACACCCCAGCCTCACCGTCTGGGGAGGCATCACGTGGATGTTCCTTGATGGGGAGGCACAGGGCAGACACTCTCCTGCGCTGGGGTTACTCTGCAGGAGCAGGCTTGTGCTCTGTAGACACTCTGGGGTGACGGCTTTTAGCTCTGCCCTGCCCCAGGAGATGGCTCCCAGCTCTTTTCTTGTCCTCAGGTACCAGCTGGCCGTCACCAGGCGGAAGGAAGAGGAGCCCACCAGCACCAGCATCTACAACCAGAATGACCCCTGGACACCCACAGTTGCCTTCGCCGACTTCATCAACAATGAGACCATCACCAACGAGGTGAGCCGGGGTCCCCTGGGCTGGAGCTGTAATACTCAGCCCCAGGCTAAGCGGGAGCCCCAGAGCTGCCCCAGGGACTGAGTGACCCCGGCGTTGCCGGCAGGACGGTGGGCTCAGCTGGAAGAGCAACAGCCCTGGGGAATGAGGAGAGCGGGTTTGAGCATCCTCTTTTCTGTGTGTCTGCTCGGCACTTTGGTCAGAGTGTGAGGTCAGAGTGCAGAGGAGGAGCTTGTGTCTCCCTACGGATAAATCCTGGCGAAACCTCAGGAAAATCTCTGCGAGGCCACGGCTTGGCCGCAGGGGTCAGGGCAAGGGCCCTTCTGCTGGATGGACATCTGCAGCTGTGGCTACGGGCAGGTCTTTGGGGAAGGGAGGGGATCTTTCCCAGGAGGGGGGAGCTCGGCATGTGGGAATGTGGCCAGGCTGGTGCCCGTGGAGGTCCACTCCTGCTCTCCTGTAACTTTCCATGGCCCCTGTGCAGATTTCAGCCGCTGCCACTGCAGGCTTCTGAAATAACCGTGGTCTTGTGGCTCTTCCCTGCCTAGGACCTGGTTGCCTGGATAACCACTGGTTTCCTTCACATCCCGCACTCTGAGGATATTCCCAACACTGTGACCGTGGGAAACTCGGTTGGCTTTCTCCTGAGACCCTACAACTACTATGACCTGGACCCCTCCATATACTCGCACGATGGCGTGTTTTTCACCAGCGAGCAGGACGTCACAGCATGTGAAATCAACCCTCTCGCATGCCTGCCCAAAACTGCCTCTTGTTTGCCAAACTTCCCCCCATTCACCTATGATGGTTTCCAAAATATGAGCAGGCTTTAACGCTACAGGACGGTGTTAGGAGACACAGTCAGAGGTTGACCGTTGTGTCTCAGATTTCCATTTTTTTAGTGAAGTTGTCTCAATTTCCAGTTGTACAATGACTTCACTTTTTATCGTTGCTTTTAAAATAGTGCTCTTTAAAAGGGAAGCATAATCTTCCTGTCATGATGGCAGACGGGAGTCTACATTGTCTCTGTTAATTGCTGAATATGAGTCTGTTGCAGGAGGAAAGTGAGGAGGAAATCCTGTTCCTCTGCTGTAGGAGCAAGCGCTGTGTAGTGCCTATCTCAGGTTAAAAAAATGAAAATTATTCTGGTCCAGTGCTCTCTTGAGTGTCTTGTTCTTATGACTTACATCAGCGTCTGCTTGGGGGATGACGCAGGGTCTCCGCTGTGTTTCCTGTGTCCGCAAACCAGCCCAGCAGCGCGGCTCTGGGCCCCTGTCCGGGCACAGGGACGGTCCAGCCAGAGGGAAGGAGGGACGGGCTGGGGAGTCCTGGGGCTCTGGGGGGAGGATGGAGGCGGGTGCTGGTACCGAGCTCTGTGGGTGCTCGGGTGAGGCTGGGGACAGAGCCAGGACCCGCTTTGGCTGCAGCTCTCGGGCAGTCGCCGCTGGGCACAGGTGAGCAGGATGGAGGGGACTCTTGCAGGGAGGGGTCTCGCTGACCTTGCGCCAGCGCTGTCCCCACCGGTGCCTCTGAACGAACCAGCTGAACCTCAGCCCCGTGGGCAGCGCGAGGGCCAGCTCAGCCCATCGCAGCCCGACGCTGGCCAGGATCAGGCGAGAGTCCTCCAGGCTCAATCTGGGGTGCGGGAGCCATGCGGCTGCTGACGGTGCAGTGCCGCGGCCCGTTTGCCAGGATGGTCAGTGGGCTCTGCAGCCCTCGTCCTCCTCCTCGCAGCCCTGTCTATGTCAGGACGTAGCACAGGATCGGGAGGCACCGTTGAGAGGGTGACAAGCGTCCCCTCCCTCCCGGCTGCAGGACCAGTGCCCTCCCACATGTGGGGTCATCGGCAGAAGTGTGTGATGCTGCGACGTCCCTGCACAGGCTGTAGAGGCATTGCTGGTGAAGGCAGAGCTGTGGCAGGATGGGGCCATGGTGGGGTACTCAGCAGTGAGTACAGCACAGAGGAGCATCGTCCTTGCGGTCTCTGCTGCCTGCCTGTTTGCATCTGCAGGGTTAAGAGGAGGAGGCACAGGGAGATGCATTTATTTCCCCCAAGGGACTGAATCTGTCCTCTCCAAGGTCTGCGGTGTAGCGTGTGGGATAAGAGGGGAAGGACAGATGCAGAAGCATTAAGTTTACTTAAAATTATGACCCACTGGGGAATGCAGAGCAAAGTTGCCTTTTATGGTTCCCAGCAAATCCTGGACACGTCTGAGAACGTCCCCCTGCGCCCTCCCTGCAAGCTCCTCCAGGCCGTTCCCTGTTGAGAAAACGAGGGAAAAAACAAACCAAACCAAACCCAGCCCCTTCTGTCGGCGGGTTGCTGGGAGGATTCTGCAGCTGGAAACCCACCCTGCTGGACTGCGGGAGCTCTCAGTGCCTCAGCAGACATGAACGTGAAAACCGTGCTCATCCTCCTCGTTCTGGCTTTGGCCACGATATTTGCTTTAGTCTGTGTGTTGCTGACCAGAGGAAGGGCCCCCAGCAGCTGCCAGCACCAGCCCCCGGCGCAGGAGGACACCGATGACGGCCAGAGCCTGGTCTTTGCCGATCTGACACCCGAAGAGATGGCGCGAGTGGTGCGGTACCTGCAGGCAAACCTTGGGGTGCCGCTGGTTGACGCCTCGCGTGCAAAGCCCTCCGACAACTGCATCGCCTCCGTCGACGTGCAGGTCCCCGCCAAGGCAGAGGTGCTGCGGTTCCTGGATGGTGGGGGGGCTCGCCCCGCCCGGGAGGCGCTGGCTGTGCTGTACTTTGGGAACCAGCCAGACCCCAACGTCACCGAGTACGTGGTGGGTCCGCTGCCGACGCCGGTGTATCACCGGGATGTCACGGTGCAGAAGTACGGGGGGAAGGTGCCGTACCACCGCAGACCTGTTACTGGCAAGGAGTATGTGGATATCAACGCCCTCATCCAGCGGGAGCTGAGAAAGGCACCGCAGTTCCTTGCCGCGTGCTGTGAGTCCGATGGGACTGACCTGGCCGTCCTCACAACAGCCCCACGGGGCTTCAAGTCTGGCGACCGTGCGACCTGGTTCGTCCTTTTCCACAGCGTGGCTGGCACCGGCTACTACCTTTCGCCGGTGGGGCTGGAGGTGCTGGTGGATCACGGGGACCTCCATGTGTCCCGCTGGCGGGTGCGCCAAGTCTTCTACAATGGAAGGTACTTTGCCAGCACAGGGGACCTGGAGGATGGGTTTGTGGCCAACGTGCTGCAGGTCGTCCGGATCGAGAAGCCCCAGGCTGAAGCAGTGCTGGGCTCACTGAGACCCCGGCACCCGCCCGGCTCCCCAGGGCCGCTGCAGTATGAGCCCCAGGGTCCCCGCTACAGTGTCAGGAACAACCGCGTCACCTTCCAGGGCTGGAGCATCGCCTTTGGCATGAACCCCAACTCTGGCCCACGTCTCTTTGACATCAGGTACCGCGGGGAGAGGATTGTCTACGAGCTGAGTCTCCAGGAAGCCTTAGCCCTGTACGGCTCCAACTGCCCCGGGGGCATGTCGACCCGCTACCTTGACGGGAGCTTTGGCATCGGCAGGTTTGCCTACGAGCTTGTCAGGGGCCTTGACTGCCCCTACACAGCGACCTACGTGGACCGGCACTACCTGGCAGAGTCAGAGACCCCCAAAACCAACCAAAACTCACTCTGCATTTTTGAGCATGACGCTGCCCTCCCTCTGCGGCGCCATTTCTCCGACTTGCAGTCCTTGTACTATGGCGGGCTGCGGAAAAACACGCTGGTCATCCGTGCCGTCTCCACTCTCATCAACTATGACTACATCTGGGACTTCATGTTCCACAGCAGCGGGGCTGTGGAGGTCCGGGTACATGCCACCGGCTACATCAGCTCTTCCTTCCTCCACGGCCGTGGCACCGACTACGGCAACAGGGTTGGGCCCCACACGCTGGGGACGATGCACCTCCACCACATCCACTACAAGGTGGACCTGGATGTCGATGGTAGGTCTGGGCACCTCTGTGCACGGCTGCAGTTCGCTGTGGGCTGCGGCTCTGCCTGGGGTGCAGAGCTCGAGAGGGTTTTCCCTTCTGCTTCACAGGGCAGCTGAACTCTCTGGAGACCCAGGACATGGGGTATGAGCTTGTGAAAGACCCCTGGAACATGCAGAACACCATCGAGCGGCCATACCTCCGCAGGGAGAGGCTGGAGAGAGAGGACGAGGCGGCGTTCCCGCTCAACGCCCCCATGCCCCGCTACCTCTCCTTTGCCAGCCCTAAGCCCAACAAGTGGGGGCACCCGCGCAGCTACCGGATCCAGGTCGTCAGCTTCGCCGGGGAGCACCTGCCCACCAGCAGCCCCATGGAGAGGTCCATCAGCTGGGGCAGGTGGGTGCTGGGGCACGCGTGGTGGTGTCCCCCCCTCCATGTCCCCGGCTGCTTCTGCCTCCCCGCAGAGGGGGGGGGCTGCTGCCACCCAGCAAGCCTGTGCCAGGCCGCAGGGAAGGGTTAAACAGCGAACATGCATATTTTTTGGCTCTGAAAATCCCTTGAAAAGTTGCTTAATGACATCTGTTCATAATAGTTCACAGGCAGGAATCTGACCCCAGATAAGATTAATTTAGAGCAAGCGCATGTGTTTTTTCCCTGTGAGGGCAACCAGGCAGTAGGATGAACTCCCAAGGGAAGCTCTGGCATCCCCAGGTCCTGACATCTTCATGTAAGGACAGAATGTCTTTTGGAAAATGCTTAGGATAAACACAGAGCTGGTTTACTGCCAGGGTGAAATTTAAGGGCTGATGTTCTGAGGGAGGCTGTAGGAGTTAAAAATGGCTGTGGCTGAAGTGAGTGTGTTGGGCAGCGAGCAGCACCGTCTGCGCCTGGACGCAATCGAGTTTCCCAGCTGTGTGGGAGCCGATGCAGGCAGCGACTGATCCCCCGCGAGCCTGAAGGTGCCAGGGGCTGCTGCCCGTCGCTGTCACGCTGGTCCATGCCAGCCCCTTCCCCCCCTTCCCCAGGACAGACCGTGTCCCTGGGCACACGCCAAGGATGCACCCAGCCCCAGTTTGCCGGTGCGTCCCCAGGCGGTAATGCCGCAGTCACCCTGCCCCACGCCAGCACAGACGAGCCCCTCTGCTCCCTGTGGTGGCAGGTACCAGCTGGCTGTCACCCGACGGAAGGAGGAGGAACCCACCAGCACCAGCATCTACAACCAGAACGACCCCTGGACGCCCACCGTCACCTTTGCCGACTTCATTGACAATGAGACCATCACCAACGAGGTGAGCTGGGGTCCCACGGGCAGAGGGGAGCCGGGCACCACGTGCACCACCCTGGCTCCTGCCCTGGTCAGAGGCTTCACCCATCCCATGGCCAAACCGGGCGGCTGCTGGGCTGGAAGGGTCCCGCTCAGCCTGACGGGGTACCCGGCTCCCCTCCTGCCCAGGACCTGGTCGCCTGGATCTCCGTGGGGTTCCTGCATGTCCCCCATGCCGAAGACGTCCCCAACACGGTGACCGTGGGGAACGGTGTCGGCTTTTTCCTGAGGCCCTACAACTACTTTGATGAGGACCCCTCGGTGGAGTCGCCCGACAGCGTCTACTTCAGCAGCGAGCAGGACGCCGGAGCGTGTGGGGCCAACCCCCTCGCCTGCCTGCCCCCCACTGCCGCCTGCGCCCCCCACCTGCCCCCCTTCCGCTACGGGGGCTTCCTCAACCTCAGCCTGGCCCCGCCGCCTGGCGGGCTCTGACGGGGGCTGCCGCTGCCCCCGTCCCCAACGGTACGGGCCGTTGGTGTAGGGCTGCCGGGTGCGTCCTCGGAGGGCTCCACCAGCGGGCACGAGCTGGCCATGCCGCCTGCCCTCCCCATCTCCGGCATGTTGCGTGCTTGGGGTCTGGTTTTCGGAGAAGCTCAGCTCTCATTTCAGGGCCGCAATGCTGCTGAAGGCAGACTCTAAGCCTCTGAAAAACGGTCCCTAGGAGTGATTTTTGGAGACTGCATCCAGGAGGCCACCCAAAGGGCTGCGGGGTGCCCAGGGCCACTCTCCTCCTCTGGGACCGGTGCTGCTGCCGCCTCACCAAGGTAGGTCAGTGCACACAGGACAATGGTGCCGGCCAGGGCTGGGCACCACACAAAGCCACAGCTCCCCTCGGAGCCCTGGTCTACGCTGAGGTTTTGCCCAGTGTGGTGGGAGTGGGCGGTATGGCAGCTGCTGTGGCCTGGCCACAGCCCAGGGGCGTTGGGCCGTGGGGAACCACCAGCTCCAGCATGCCCAAAATGTCCACCCTGGCCCCACGGCCACCGCAGCTCCCGGGCCCAGGTGATGCTGAGCTCTGGCTGCTGTGGTGATGCCAATCTCTGGGGATGGGGGTGATGCACTGGGCTGCACCAGGACCCCACGGGAGGAACACACTGCAGGACCACGGGGCAGACACTCCCTGGGCTGAGCTGCCCATGTCTGTCCTTCCCCAATAAACGGGCACTCTGGTGCTTTTCCTGACCAAACTGTTGTGTGGCTCACAGGTGCTGCTGCGGCTCCTGCAGCTGGTGGCCAGAGCACCGGCACTGCTGACACTGCGGGCGCTGGTGCTCTGTAACAGACGGTCCTGGCTCAGCTCTGCGGCACTCATGGGGGTCCAAGGGCCACGGGGCCAGTGCAGTGCCCAGCATGGCTGCAAGAGCGTGCACCGGCCGTGCTCTTGGTCCCCGGGTGCTGGCAGGAGGCTCCTGCCGGGGAATATGGGACAAACAAGGGAGTTAATGTGTAACGACTGTATCGAGCCGCATTAACCGGTCCTGGCCTTGGCTGCTGCCCGGCTGTGTGCACAGCCCTGGGCTGCGGGATCCCGCTGCCTCCAGAGCCCATCCCCGCTGTGCAGGCTGGGCTGGGGACACTGAGGGGCTCGGTGATGCCCGTTCGGCTCCAGCCCCACAGCCCGGCCCTGGCACGTGGCTGTGGATGCCAAGCACTGGCCAACATGTCCCTGGGGGCATGGTGGACACCCACCCCCTCTGACCCCTCACCCTGGGAGCTGGGTCTGCCCAGGGCCATGCTGTGATGGGCCTGAGAAGCCCTAAGGGCAGCGGCGCGTCCCCCCGGGAGCCAGCTCGGCTCGCTGCAGTGCAGGGAAGGGATGTTGGGCGGGAGTGGGCAGCTCAGGGACACGGCTCAGTGCGGGGCTGCAGTGGTCCCTAGGTGCCCCGGGGTGATGGTGGGGATCGTGCCCCAGAGGCACCTCCTGGGGCTCAGGGGGAGCAGGCAGGATGCTCCCCGCAAGGGGAAGGGCGCAGCTGGCCGGCTCCCTGCCTGCCGCTGTGTGCCCAAGTGTTTGCAAGTGCTGCCTGGACTCTGCCCGTGTGCTGACGCAAGCAAGACCAGATGCGCTCCCGTGCTGGCAGCGATCCGGCTCACTGCCCGGCCCCAGACCTTGCAGCAGGCTGGGAACTTTCTGGATGAAACATTGGCCCCGCGTGCGGCACACCACGTTACAGCACACACGTGTGCTGTGCCTCCCGGAGCTGCATCCGGTGCCTTGGGAATTGCGGGGACACTGTGTCCCGGCACCCGCTGCTGTCACCGCAGGCACATGGCTGCTGGGCTGCCGGGCCGCTGGCTGACCATGGGCTCGTGGCGCATAGACCCCACAGCAGAGTTAAAGCACCCCCCGCCTGTCCCCGTTCCTCCCCTGGGAAAGCCACCCCGGCCAGTTTGCAATGCATGTCCCTGGCCAGCGGTGCTGCCAGTGCAGCTGCCCAGTGCAGGGGACGAGCCAGAGCCTGGCATGGCGCTCCCAGAGCCGGTGGCCAAACCAGCCAGGGTGCAAAACCCCGTGGTGCCCCAGAGGTCAGCAGCTCCTGCTGCCTGCACTCCATGCGGTGGCTGCGAGGCCAGGGATTCACCCAACGCCCAGGGCATGCAGCTGGTGCTGGGAAACCTCTGCCGTGCAGACCCTGGCGGCTCCGGCACAGATCTGCCCCGTGACACGTGCAGCCTGGCCACCGCACAGGGGGACGCTGGCCCGCGCTGCGCTGTTGGCAGCACAGCTCTGTCAGCAGCACAGATCTGTCGGCAGCACTTCGTGCTCGCTGCTGCGCCACGCCGGCCTCTGCCGAGCTGGGAGGGAGGAGGTGGCTGCTCCTGTCCCATTTCCCAGACTCTTCCCCGCTGCGGCCCCAGTTTTCCTGCAGTGACTTTTTCCAAGGCGACTGGAGCACGCTAGTCCCCACCCCCCAACACCTTTTGCCCCCATTTTCTGCTGTGAAATCTCTCAGGGAGAATTTATTGCTGACTGTTTCAAAACATTTTTGACACGGAAGCCAAGTCTGTTGCATTCCTTCACGCTGGCCAAAGCCACTCTGGGTTGCGGACCCTGGAATGAGCTCTTGGGGAAATGGTTTTGCAAGAGTAATTCCATTTCCATGCAAACTTCTGCTTGGTTGGGTTTTTCCTGTAGGTTGGGAGCTCAGTCCGGGGGCTGGGACGCCTGGGTCTGTCTGCCCCGGGCGCAGTGCGGCCGGCGCTGATCCTGCAGTGTTTGCGTGGCTTCCTCTCCTTCACTCACATTTCCCGTTCAATGATGGCAGCTGGGAAATTGCACAGACCGGTGTGAGCCCCCCAGTGCTGCCCTCCACCACGTGCTGCCCCAGGGCGCCCCTGGCCCTACTCCCCAGCACGGTGAGGACGCTGTGGCTGCGCTCCCTCCCCAGGGACAGAGTTGGACCAGGCCAGCCAGGGCCGAGGATGCTGAGCACAGGGTCAGGCTTTGGCTGTGCCCATGTTTCCCTGTGCCCAGGAGCATCAGCCCCGGTGCGAAGCAAGGATGCCGGGAGAGGTCGCGGCTACCGCCCCCGAGGGGCAGCTCCTCAGGGCCAAGGACCGGCTGCCCACAGAGCGTACACGTTGCTGGTCTGTGACTGCGGATCGGCCCTGGCCACCCCAGCCTTGCGAGGCAGATCTGTAATCATCCAACTGCCTTCGGAGGCAGATTTGCAAATATTGGTCCCTCTTCCTTGCCCAGCAGCTCCAAGAGCGGTCCGTGCCTGTATTCTAGGGAGGAAGGTTTGCCGTGTTTTTGCCTTTTGGACCCCGTGGCTCCCCAGACTACGTGCAGGCAAGAGGGCAGGATGCTGCCCGCAGCCCCCGCTGCGCAAAGCCCGCTGTTTGTGGGCAGGACTCGGCGCTGGACACGACCTCTGCCTGCTCTGCACCATGGCAAACAGCACAGAGGTAGCGGTTCAAGGATCTTGACCTGAACTTTCTCGAGGAGGGAGATAAGTGATGCATTTTCACTGGCTGCTAATCATTAACGCCTCGCTGCCTCTTCCCCCCGTGCAGGGGCCGCTGACTGTTTTGCTGCGGCGGGCTCTGGCTGGGCACCCCACGCTGCTGCAGCGGGGCTGCGTGTCCGTGTGCCAGCAGCCGTGGTGGCTGGCCAGAGCTGGGGAAGGAGGTTTCTCCTGCCAGGCTGTGTCCTCAGGCTCCTGGACACAGCCCTCCGTGTTACTTGTTTGGCGTTACCTTCCGGGGACGAACAGGACACCAGCGCTGTGGTGCCAGCACTGCTGCCAGGGGTGGGGGGAAAGACCACAGGCAGGGATCCGGCACCGGCGTGTTCAGCTCCGTCCCCACGGCCGGGGTCCGGCAGTGCAGTTTTGTGCAGGAGGGGGTTAACACAGCGGAGCTGTGCTGGGAGGAATGCCTTCCCTAGCAGGGGACCTCATTTGCAAAAGTCCTTTAACCCCACACCAGAGATCAGGAAAACCGGCTGGCAGCCAGGAGCTCCCCCAGCCTCGCTGTCTGAGGCTTTGACAGTTTCCCATTACACAGAGTCCTGGGTAAATCAGCCCAACGAATGCCATGGCAGCGAGGGGGGTTCTCATCAGCTGTGGGTTTCAGCTGACATGCGGGTGGTGGTCAGCCTGCCCCCCCTGCCCCCCACCCCACGCACAACCCAGTCCACGCTTCTGGGCACCCCTGCGGTGCACGGGGGGGGGCTTGGGGTGACGGCAGAGGGATGGGAGAAATGTCACAGCTCAGGGCTGCAGCAGCTCTGCGGTGCCGCTCACACAGCATGCGGGTGCTTCAGCCTCCTCCCTGACCACAGAGCGAACGCCGGGGTTCGGTCGCAGCAGCTGAGCTGTTGTGTTGGGTGGCAGGAGGAGCAGGGGCTGCGGGATCCCCCCGAGGGAGGCAGCCTCCTGTGCGCTGCGGGGAGAGGACGGTGCGGGGAAGGGTTAAGGTGCTGGTGCCGGAGCACCCCAGGCTCCACGCGCCCTCGAAGCCTGTTTTTCCCTTTTACGTAAGGTGTTCCAAACATGTTTGTAACAATCCCCCGGTGATGCACCTTTGGCAAAAGTGGTTTTGGGTCCAAAGATCAGTGCTGGGACAAGTGACCTGCCTGTGGCAAACAAGAGCCCGCAGAGTATAAAACTCCAGCGGCGCAGTGGAGCGCGGGAGAGCCTGAGCCGCGCCAAGGGGCAGCGGCTGCAGAGGAGGATGGAGGCCAGCATGAACCTCCTGCACGACACAGGCATCCAGGCGACGCGCTGGCTGCAGGAGCATTTCCAGGGCTCCCAGGACTGGTTCCTCTTCATCTCCTTCGCCGCCGACCTCAGGAACGCTTTCTTCGTCCTCTTCCCTATCTGGTTCCACTTCAGCGAGTCGGTGGGCATCAGGCTCATCTGGGTGGCCGTGATTGGTGACTGGCTCAACCTCGTCTTCAAGTGGTGAGTGGCCCTGTGCCACGGCTCCCTCCGGGCGTGTTGGCACAGCTGGACTTAATGTGGGCCAGGTGTGCACTCTCAGCCTTGATGCTGGTGTGAAACATAGACCAGAATCTGGCCCCCAGCTTGGCAGTGGTAATGGTCGCTCCTCCCCAAGCCATGCAGCGGCGGCTCTGCCCCCTCCCCAGACGCCAGGCAGAGACAGAGCCTCCTGCAAACAGACCCCTTTGCCATCAGCCGGGGCTGCGCGGGGGCTGCGTGGGGGCTGCACGGAGCCTCTCCCCACAGGGGGCTGCGGGGGTGGCCCGGCACGGCTCTGATATGCAGGACCAGGGCTTGGTGCTCCCCTGATGTTTTAGGTGAGTGTCTCCTGTGGGTAAGCCAGGACACCAGTATCCCCTTCCTTTCCATGGCTGGTAACGCTGGCGCCACTGGTGCGAAGGGAGCCGTGGTGGGGAGCACGCGAGGGACCCAGCCACTGCTCCAGGCACAGGACGGCCTCGTCGGCAGCGTCAGTTGTACCGTGGCACCGATCCACCTTGCCATCTCGGCCCGGCAGGGCTTGGTGTCAGCTGGTAGCCGTGGGGCTCTGCACCTGCCCTGCAGCTCAACCCCCCCGGGGATGCCCACGCTGCCTGCACATGTGACAGGGAGGGGTGGCCTCTGCCTCCGATGCCACCATGAGACAGTTGCTCGAGGCCTGAAGAAGACTTAGAGGGAGCAGACACTGCTGCTCTTTCCCAGCACGTTGACTTGCTCCTGGGAAGTTCTTGCTCCCCCCCTTCAGGGACTGGGGATGGGGACACAGACAGGCAGTGGGGCAGTTGGGACCAAGCCACCAGCGGGATGCTGTGTCTGTCAGGACGCTCACAGGTCCTTTGCCTCTTCCAGCTCCCAGGCCAGAGCTGAAACCACAGCCGTGCCCACGGGCTCTGGTGCCCAGGACCCCTACAGCCCCCGTTCTTCTTTCTTTTCAGGATCCTCTTTGGGGAGAGACCATACTGGTGGGTCCATGAGACGGACTATTACAGCAACATCTCCGCCCCAGAGATCCAGCAGTTCCCACTCACCTGTGAGACCGGCCCCGGTAGGGTCCCGGTAGGGTCCCCCAGCCCCAGGAGGGTCCACCAGCCCCAGCGCTTGCCCAGGGGAACCTGCGCACGCAGTTCCCCACTTCGGGTCTGAGTCCCCGCAGGGAGGCGGGTGCTGGCATGGCCGGGGCCGCAGCTGGCAGCACACACCCCGAGCTAGCTCTTGAGAGAGGCTCGTTATCACCACACTGTGGTGTTGGCCCCTGCCGCGCTCCCGGGGACGCCGGCCGTGCCTGCAGCGGGTGGAGGCAGCGCAGCCCCCACGCAGAGCAGACCTTGACCCTCGGTGCAGACGTGGCAGTTCGGCACAAACCCGTGCCCATGCTCAGCCACAGTCTTGGCCCGCGCCGGGGCCATCCTTGGCCTCCAGCCCCAAAATGTGGGCAGTTGCTCGATGGGGAAGGGGTTTGCCCCATTCTGGAGCAGCTCTGTCTGTACCTTGACCACGGCTTTCCACGGGAGCCGCGGAAGGGCTGCAGGCATCCCCGGCACACTCGGCACAAGCCGTCGCAGATGGTCAGTGCCCTCTGCCCAGTCTTGCCACCAGGGGACAGGTGCTGAGTGCCATTTGCCATCCCAAATCCAAACCAGAGCACTATACCAGCTGCTAGTAATA
This sequence comes from Pluvialis apricaria, assembly GCA_017639485.1. Classification (NCBI taxonomy): domain Eukaryota; kingdom Metazoa; phylum Chordata; class Aves; order Charadriiformes; family Charadriidae; genus Pluvialis; species Pluvialis apricaria. Next base: position 6,153,101 of record CM030032.1, read on the forward strand.
ACGTTGACGCCATCCCAATGGAAACCACGACACCCGCTCGGAAGGGGGGTCTGACCTGGGTTCTCTTCTTGCCCAGGGAGCCCCTCTGGCCACGCCATGGGCGCAGCAGGAGTGTACTACACCATGGTGACGGCCCTCCTCTCTGCTGCCATGGGGAAGAAGCAGTCGAGGACACTTAAATATTGGTAAGCAGTGCGCTGAAGCCACCCATGCTGGGCAGAGGCTGCTCCAGAGCCGATGGGTGCGCAGCCGAGCCCACGGGGGCACAAGGCTGTGGGCAGACAGAGGGGCTGCGGCACCCCAGGTTGGGGGGGCAGGGGAATGGGCTCAGTGGGCGGCCAGGCACCTCTCGGGGTACGCGACGGCAGTGCCCTAGGCAGCACGAGCCGGCCCTGGCACTGACATGGCCACCTGCCCCTCGCAGGGTGCTGTGGATGGTGCTTTGGACGGGGTTCTGGGCAGTTCAGGTCTGCGTCTGCCTGTCCCGAGTCTTCATTGCCGCCCACTTCCCCCATCAGGTCATCGCGGGGGTCATCTCAGGTGAGTGCCTCGCACCCCCCCATCCCCTTCCCCGCGGCACCACTCTGTTGGACCGCTGCACCCGCAGCACCGGCCAGGAAAGGTGCGCGGCCTGACAGACGCCTGCAGGGTCATGGCGCAAATCTGCGTCTGTGGCTCTGCAGTTACTGCCCTCATCGTCACGGGCAGGGTGCCCTCCAGAACGCGCCTTTGTCCATGTCCCATTTGAGGCACGAGTCCTGGGCAGGTGGGGAGGGCACTGCCAGCCTCTGCTGGGCTCTGAGGAACAGAGAACATGGCCCGAAGGCACAGGCAGGGCAGGCTTGGGGCATGAAAGGGTTGTCACTGGGCGAGGGAGCAGAATGGGCCATCTGTGAGCAACGGGGCACAGTGGTGGCCATCGGGGCAGTCAGCACCACTCGGGGGCACCTCCGGCTCATGTCTCCTGCCGGAGTGCCGGGGGCTGCGGGGTCCGCTCGGCTCCACTGCCCTGAGGCTGGTGATCACTCACTGATTGGCACCACCTCTTCTCCCTCTTTTTTACCGGCAGGGATGGCTGTGGCCAAGACCTTCCAGCACGTCCGCTGCATCTACCACGCCAGCCTCCGGCAGTACCTGGGCATCACCTTCTTCCTCTTCAGCTTCGCTCTGGGCTTCTACCTGCTGCTGCGAGCACTCGGCGTGGACCTGCTCTGGACGCTGGAGAGAGCACGGAGGTGGTGCGCCCACCCCGAGTGGGTCCACATCGACACCACCCCCTTCGCCAGCCTCCTCCGTAACCTGGGCATCCTCTTTGGGCTGGGGCTGGCCCTCAACTCCCACATGTACCTGGAGAGCTGCCGGGGGAAGCAGGTCCTGCAGCTGCCCTTCCGCCTGGGCTGTGTCGCCGCCTCCCTCCTCATCCTACACCTCTTCGACGCCTTCAAGCCGCCCTCCCACATTCAGCTGCTCTTCTACATCCTCTCCTTCTGCAAGAGCGCAGCCGTGCCGCTGGCCACTGTTGGCCTCATCCCCTACTGTGTCTCCCAGCTCCTGGTCACGCAGGACAAGAAGGCTGTCTAGGGGCGTCCCTGCAGGTAACGGTGTGCCTGGGCAGGTGGCTGCACCGGCTCTGGGCGTGGGGACAGCCACTGGACCATGGGTGCACCCCAGCCACCATTTGCTCCCCACTAAACCCACACAGACTGACTCCACTCCGGGAGCAGACCGCGAGGGCTGGGCTGGCAGCACTGCTGGATGGCTCCCACGGCACGACCCACAACACCAGTCGTGCCATAGGCTCGGGTGGTCTGTGGCCAGCTGATGGCACAGCGGGACCCGCACTCCCAGGGCTCTCCTGCTGCCCGTCCCGTGCCCACGGGTGGTGGTCATCAGCCTGGGACCCGGTGGCAGTGGGGAGAAGACCCTGCGCTCCCCTGCAGCTCATGGGGATGTGCCACCTCCACGCTGCAGGGCAGGGGACGGCACCGCTGGGAGCAGGGTGCTCGGCGTCTGCTGGCGAGGCAGCTCTGTTACAGGAACGGTCAGACACTGTGCCGTGGAGATAAAGCACCGGCTTGCGGGAGCCCCCCCAGCCTTGAGGTGTTCAGCATTCACTGCTGTGTGAAGTATTGTGGGGTACACATATGCATATGTGTATACATATATAATGCGTATCTATATACACATATACATATGGCCGTGTCTGTAAACAAGAGGCATTTTATTAAAGCTGAGGGTGTGTTTAGCTGGCGAGTTCGGATGTCTCGCCGGCTGGGGAGGTGGGATGGGGATCAGCTCCCAGGTGCAGGGAGTGCGGCGGGGGCTGCTGGTGGTGCTGAGGCAAGGCACGGCCAAAACACTGGGAATGGCAGCCCCGGGTTCCCTGGTCCTCGTCGCCTTTCTCTCTTGGGTGTAGTCGGACATGGCCAGCACAGCAGGGTGGACGAGCTGCTTTTTGTGCTGTTTATCCAGGGTTTCTGGGTGCTCCTTCTGCCAGGAGCAGCGACACACTCGTGTCACCTTGCTGTTGACGGAAGCAAGCACGGCTTTGGGACTGTCCGGCTATGCTGGGGCTGTGCTGAGCCCCCGGGCTGCGGGGACAGAGCTGCCGTGCGGCTGCTGGCTGCGCTGGGGGGTCGGGGCCCGGGGGTCGGCGCTGGCTCAGCCTCCAGGCGCCGCTCGCCCGAGTGCCGGCTCTGCACCGGCTGCGCCAACGTGGGGTCAAAGCTGCATGGCCGCCACCAGCTCGGCTCTCCCGGCAGCCGTGACACGGCCCTCCTGCCTCGGCACCGCGCTCGTTAGCAGGGAGCCGGCTGCGGGTTTGCCCTGCTGACTTCAAAGCCGCGCAGGCTGTACAGTCTGCCAATTAACTCAGTTAGTAAACATCCTCTCTCAGTCTGAGACAGTTTAAAATAGATTCGGAGGTGCAGATACTTTCTTCCTGCCAGACTGTACATGCCTGTGCAGCATCTCCCCAAAACACCAGTTCCTGCTGCATTTACACCATACCCCATGCCCCAACACTGCACGAGCAATGTTCTCTGGTGTGGCCACCTGAGAAATGCCATCTCCCCCGACCAGATCTTGCAATGCCTTTGGGAGATGGTGTCCAGCAGCGCCATGGTCACGTCTTGTCTTGCTGCGGCTTGGATGGGGCTTCACCGCACGCGGCAGCAGCGTATGGAGGCTGTGCAGCCTTTCCCAGCCCCTGACGGGAGCCCTCCCACTGCCGCAGCACCGAGAGCCATCAGGCGAGAGAGCACCTTCCGCCAACAGAACCCTGCACTAAAACCCATCCACACTACAATGCCTTCCATGGCAGAGTTTCCTGTAAATCTCGCTCGGTACGGCGCTCAGCTGTGGACCTAATTGTCTGTCGAAAGCTCACCCTGATCAGCGCACACCTCCCGCCCCATTCCCTCCCGCCGGGGAGCGGGCAGGCTTGGCCCAGCCGTTACCCCGACCGGGACGGGTGGGACGGGGCAGCCAGACCCCATGGAGGCGGCCGCAGAAGGTCCCTCGCTGGGAGCCCACCGTGTGCGGTGGGAACCAGGGCTGCTGTCCCCCCCACCCCGCGGCAGTCCCCACAGGCGCTGATGGGACCCTGAGCCCACTGCCCACTGCCCACGCAAGACGGCTCTGGGCAGAACGGTGTCCGTGTCAGCCGTGCGCAGAAACCCCATGTGCTGGGGGCCTCTGTGTTTGTGACAGATAGAGCTCCTTGGGACAGAGGTCTCTTTTCTGCTATTTCTCTGCTTATTACCTGTCTGGACCAAACCTGTCATGCCATTTCTAGCAAGAAGGGGGGAAAAAATTCCCAAATCACCTGTTGTGCTTTTTCACGCTGTAGCTCCACAGCGCCCTTTAGTTTCTGCAGCTGAGGTTGCAGCAGCTCCAGGACCCGCGCGGGCAGAAAAGGCAATCTGAGGGAACACCGGGCAGCAGCTCTGCCTGATCCCATGGGAGTCTCCATCTGCATCAGGCGCAGAAACTCCCGATGTTCAAAAACGGACCAGTAACAACTGCACCCCAACATGGGAAAGGACTGATCCATGCAGGTGAACGATTTCTTACCCGCGGGACACCCGCTCTCCCTCCCAGCGGCTCTGCCCTGGCTGATTCAGGACTGTCTCCTTTGCTGTGCTTGATCAGGTCGGAGGAAAGCTTTCCACCGTCCAGGCTGAGGTGGGAGGTGGGGAACAGTCTCCTTTTGCTGAGCGCTAGTGGTGGTACTCACTGGGAAATGAGCCTGGTCACTGGAGCTCCTGAACTCGGGTACTGCTCTCACGATGGAGCTGGAGGAGGGTGGGAACTGATGAAACGGCAGAGGGATGGGGATGAGCGCAGGGTGGTCGGGACCTTGCTCTGCCCTGCTGGAGGGCAGCTCCAGGCTCGGCGCCTCTGCCAGGCACCCCACCGCAAAGGCCAGGCGCTGCAGGGGGCCAGGAAGGTGCCGTCCCAGTAGTGGTGAAGACACAGCAGGACCAGCACAACCTGGTGCTGATGTGCCCAAGCGCAGAGAGCTGCGGTCTCTACTTAGGGGACTACAGAAACAGCTGCGGTGCTGAAGGAGAATGTTCAGGAGCTGTAGGCACGAGCTTGGACAATATCACATTTTGCAGATGAGCACAGAAAACGTCGACTCAGCTGTATGCCAAGACCTGACCTGTCACCGACAGTTGTAACAGTACGACCCACACAGGCTCATTCAAAGTCCTGCTGGGGCCAGACCGCTGCTTTTCTGTAGAGCTGTTTCTTATCGTGTAAAAGAGCCGAAGATACTGTTGCAGGGGTAGGGGAAAGGCCACTGCTGGGGAGAACAGAATGGTAATGAAAGCTCAAGCTCACGGCAGCAGAAGCTAAGGAAATGTTCAGGCACACCACTACAACAAATGCCCAATGTACAGCTCAAACAAATTACTTTAGTGTGGTTTTCTGTCTGCCTGCAGAGCAAAGCACAGGCTGCCTGCTTCCACCCGCATTTAATTCTCACATATAAGAGTCAGCACGTGTGCGTTAATGTAGTTCTGCCGGGCCAGCTACAAATGGATGAAATTCCCTTTTGCGATAACGTACTTGATGCCACCGCAGGAGAGCTTTGGGACGGCAGCGCTGAAGCCGGTGTTACCCGACAGCTGCTCCTGTCGGCATCACAGCCAGGTCAATAGCAACGGCCGCCCCAGGGAACCGCCGAGTCCAGAGGTCACGGCAGCCCTGCGAGCACTGTGGCATCAGCACAAACATCTTCAGGCCTCCAGCAGCTGCAGACTTTTGAGTAGCCAGGAAAAAAAGTCAGTTCCTGTTTCTTAAAAAAGGGCTCATGGAGACTCGTCCTTCGGTGCCCTCTCCTTTCCTTGCTCACAGGCTGACAACAGCATCTTGTCTTCTTGCCTCCCAGTTTCGCCTCAGGCAGCCGTAACTGGTGACCAGCTTTGTTTGGTCTTTTAAGGGCTATTTACTGATCTAAGCACCCCTCCAATTCCTGCCACATTTCATTCCTTCTCCCTACAAAATTTCAGCAGCAAAAGCTTGATTCATTTTTTCTGCAGTTACTGGCAAATATCATACTCGAACCCTCTGCTTCTTACCAGTATTCTGATTTTTTTAAATGCATCCAGCTTATTATAAATAAATACGCTCACAAAGCAATTACTCCTCAGCAACTGGTACAAAGCAAAAAGCCACAATGGACTGCAAATGGCAGGGCCTCTCTCTTGGGTTTAGGAAGCCTACAAAACGGTTAAATAATGACTACTTTTAATCACTTAAGAATGTGTACCATTTGTCCAGGGAAATGAAAGAACCCTTGCAGCAAAGCGGGGATGGCAGATCCCCTCCCCCAGGTTCCCATGAGCACCAAATCAGCTCACGCAGAACATATGTGCACCAGCTGTTGGTTTTATGTCTTTATTCTCTGGAGAGAAGTCGGTGGGGCTTACGTGAAGCAGGGAGGACAGCCCTACTTTGAGAATTGTTTCTTAGGTTTCAGGGCTTCGATGGTTGATGAATTCCTGGAGCAGAGCTTGCACTTCTCCTCGCCGACTCATCTTGGTTGCCTTGCCCTGGAAGCGGCCTCGCTTCCCAGCGCCTTTGCCTCCCAGCAGCTCTGCCACCCTGCAGGAATGACAGCACAGCCTGAAGGCCGGGCGCTCGCAGAGGAGAGAGTGGCGTGGCCTAACCTGCTCCAGAGAGCAAATGAGGACCCACGCCCTGATTATGCTGCTCAGCTGTTAGTCTGCAACATTAGAATTCTTACTAATTTTAAAGCAGTCATCGAACGTGTTACCTGGGACCTAAATTCTCAACTGCTTCAACAGGCCCCGCTAGAAGAAAGAGTCCTGCTTCTTTTTCGTCTCCCACGGTCAGGAACAGCAGGGTTTCCTGCGGACAGAGAGATGGATCCTACTCCAGAACAACCACTGCCCTCCTCCTCCAGCAAGAGGAAGCTCCACCACAGCATCATCCAAGCATGCAAACAGTTCAGACGTTTGTGTGCGTTACTGAGACAGAGGCTCAATTTGAAGAAAGTAGAGGGGAGGATGAATTTTGAACCTTTTATGCTCAATCATATGTTGCGGGGGACAGAACAGGTCCTGGGGTATCCTACGGTAAAAGGATATGGTTGGCAGCTGGACTAGATGATCGTTGTAGGTCCCTTCCAACTGAAACAGTCTATTCTGCTCTGTTCTGCCTATTCTATTCTGAAAGAGCCGACGAGGCTCTGTACAGCTCTTTGGGGGACGGGCTCTCCCACAGCGCTCTGAATTTTCACTGTTGTATTTCTTGACCGTTGAGGACTCCCCTGCAGACTGAGGCTGCTGGGGCCAACACCCTCATGCCACTTTTGAAAGCAAACAGACCTGTAGCTTGTGACTATGGTACAGAGAAGCCTGGTCCAGCCTGTGCTACAGCTTGAGCAAAAAAGCCAGTGGTGTCAGGTAAGTCTTCATCAGTGACTCACCTCTGTCCCAATCTCATTAGCGATGATATTCATAAATTCAGAGTCACCCTCTTTCCTGTATGGATGGGTAAAAAAAACACTTCAGAAAGAAGCAAAAGTCCCCTCTAGAGTGCAAAATATCAGTCAGAAACCAAAGGCCTGATCAGGCCCGGGGTTTTGGCCACTTTGGCTGTTAGGATGGAGATTAGGTTTTTTCTATGTATCTAAATCCTCGTTGTGCATTCCTGCGGACATATTAGAAATTATTTAAGTATTTAAAAATCAGAGCTCCTCGGTTTTATTTGAAAATATCAAGGGCAGGGAGAAATCAGACAGACACAGTTGTTTCTTAGCTATAAAACCAGAATTCAGTGACTGAATTACTAACACATTCTTTTAACTACACAATCTCCCAGCAGGCTGAGGCAGTTTAATATTCTATTCACCTTGTTTATACTCTTCCTTGAGACACAAGCCTGAATAGGTGTCAGGGAGATGCAACCGCCGTAAAACGTGTAAGATGATAGCATTTTACCCTCTTCCCTGAACTCCCCCATACCTGTGTAACACAAACAGCTGACTTTGAACAGGTTTGCTCTTGAAGTCCCGGGCTATCAAAACAGCCATGTCTCTAAGCAGGTTCAAGTTATTCTGAAAGAAAAGCAAATAAACTGTACTGCAGATGGAGAAGTCAGTGTGAACAGAGTTGTGTTCCCAGAGATGGGAGCAGTTTTTGTAATATCCACAAAAAATAATGTCTACAATTCAATTCCCAGGTATGACTAAAGCTCAGGTCTACGGGAAGCAGCCACAATCTGCTTTTCTCAGCCACTCTCATACCTTCTGAAGCAGTTTCACAGAACTCTGCAGTCTCTTCACAGCCTCTACGTGCTCACCTGGTCCATTTCTGAAAGAACAAGGAGAATTTGGATCACCACTCTGAAGGCCAAAGGAAGGATTTCTTAAAGGAGCAAAAGCAGGTAACATCACAAAAAGCACCATGTAGATGTACCCTGAGGCTTATGTGGTGTTTGTTAGAAGGAACAGTAAAGACAGAATAATCAAAGTGGAAAGGGTATTACTTGAGCAGTGAGGTTAGAGCCTTCTCAGTACTATGACTTTGTTCGATTGACTTCAGCACTCTGTTTCCTGCCAGGAAAACCAAGTTGGTTTTGTTCTTTTTCCCTTTTTCTGTGCCAAGGAGTTTAATAACCTTAAAAAGAAAACACCCTCGTCAAAAAAGAACAGTGCTTTGCTTATACTCACACAGGTGGTCAGTTCCTACTCGACTATGCCTTCTTGTGAATATTGGCTCTTTGCCACTGAAAATAAACTGGTTAAAATCAGGCATGAGGTCAACATACAAAAAAAAGGATGGTGATACAGTGGAATTAATACAATTTGCGAGTCATGGGCTGCACTCTGCAGTGCACCTGGATGTCTCTGCTGGGATACAGACTCCAACAAACGACTAAAGAGACAGAAACACCTAAAGCCAGATCAAGAATTTTATCTCCACCTCCCTGCACAGAGGATTTCTCATCTGTGACAAACACGCAAAAACATCAGAGCGTTAAGCAGAGGGAACAAACAGCTAGCAACCCAGCAATGCAACACCAAACTGGCAATGTACCACGTGCCCTCCACAGAGGAACCAGCAGTTCCGAAACTATCGCTGCTGCAGTCAAGGGCCAAATTCTGTTACAAAGCAAGAGAGGAGCCAGACTGACAGGGGAGACTGCCGGCCCGTGTGCCACCCTGTGGGGCTCACCCAGCATGGGGCTTCCACCGCCCCCTTTACCGTCGGGACCATTTCCAGCAGACCCCGGCTCTCAGGGACATCTGCTGTGCTAGGTCTGAACGTATGGCGCGAGGCCCCCGAAGGCAGCTCGGCAGCAGCCCCCACCTGCAAGTCACTCAGGTTGGAGACGTGAGTCCCACAGCACATGTTGGAGTCTATGCCTTCGATGTCAACAACTCGCACTGGCCCCGCGTGGTCATCTGGCAAACCACGGCTTCTCACCTAGCAAAAGGAGGACAATGGCAAACAAGGTGACACCCATGCCACGGTTATTTGGTCCCACAGATATCATCAGTTCTCTCCCCACCACTCACTGTTTCAATTTCAGGGTCATCTGCAGCCAGTTCCCTCACCACCACAGGTACCCTCTCCCGGATTTTCTCATTCACGCTCCTCTCCAGGGCCTCTATTTGCTCTGCTGTCATGGAGGAGGTGTCCAGCTCAATGACGCTTCGCTGGCGGCCCAGCTCCCTGCACCGATGAAGAACGTCTGCTGCCGCAGGTAGGACCGGCTGGAAGGTGCCTCTGTGCGGCACTAAGTGACGTCCCACTGCTGGGAATGTGGTGACTGAAACAAAACATACTTCCCGCCTCGCCCTAGTATTTAAAGAGCACCAGATGCATCCCAAACACTTGGAGGAGGACAAGACAGAGCAAATACTTTGCACAGCTTCCCTCCAGTTCAGTCCCCTCTCCCAGGCCCTCTGTGCGAGAGTGAAATGTCCAAGGTCAAACTGCCTTTGATTTATTCAGCTCCTTGTGGCCCAGCACGCTGGCCCATGCCAAACAAGGTAAGACTGGGGTCAAAAGGAGCCTTTTCCCTGCTCACCATGAAGTTGTCTTGAAGCCAAACATCTGCTCTGCGATGGCAGTTATGAGATGCTGTCCTGGAAAAGATGTGGAAGCTTTGAGTGCCGCTGGACACAGGAAAAGGGATTCTCGCTCAGGCTGTGCCTTTTTCTGCCGACAGGACATCTGCAAAGGCCCCAGCGTGTGCTCGGCGCAGAGGAAATGCCATCGCCTGGTGGCCCTCGGGACCCCGAGAGCACTGCGGCGCCGCCGAGGGTTTTGAAGTGGGTTGAACTCATCCTTCCCGAACCGCTCGCGGCGGGTTTGGTCTCAGCCCCGGGAGACCCGCAGGAGAGGCGTCCGCCGGCCCCGGCCCCGGGCTGCCCCCTCCCCTGGGCGCTGACCGCCCCCCCCGGCACCGCCAGCCCCCGCCGCGCCGTGGTACCGGACGGCGCTCGGCGGGACCGGACACGGACCTGAGTGCTGCTGCATGTGGTCGAAGCGGCGCTCCCAGTCCAGCGACAGCAGCACCTCAGCGCCCGGCTCCAGCGCCGCCGGCACGAAGTGGACGGCCTCGGGGCCCCGCCGGGTCACGCGCAGCACCGGCACCTCACCGATGAGCCCGCGGTCGTCCGGCTGCGGACACGGGCAGGGGGTCAGCGCCGCCGGCCCGGCCCGGCCCGGCCCCGGCCCCCCCGCCCCGCCCGGCCCGTACCTGCCCGCCGCCCTCGGGGAAGAGGATGGTGTCCTCCAGCACCACCTGGAACCCGCGCACCGGCTCCCCGCCGCCCTCGGGCCGCAGCTCCGCCGCCCGGCACGACACCAACCTGGTGGCGAACTGCAACGGAGGCGGCGGCGGCGCCGTGAGCGCCGCTCCGCGCCTCCCCCGCGCCCCGCCGCGCCCGCCCCGCCGCTACCTGCCGGGCCCAGCTGTCCCGCTGGCACCGGAACGCCATGGCTGCGGCTGCGGCGGCGGGCGGGACGCGGGGACGGCGGCCGCAGAGGGACACGGGGACGGCGGCGACGGCGGCCGCGGAGGGACATGGGGATGGCGGCCGCGCCCGCCGTGCCGCAGGTGGGCGGGGCCTGCGAGGTGACGCGCGGTGCGCGCGCCCTCCCGGTGGCGGTGGCAGTCGGGCGGGACGAGTGCCCGGCGGCCCGAGCGGACAGGAGACAGCGGCGGCGGCAGCTCACGTTTATTGCCGCGCGCGGGTAACCGGCACGGGGGGACCGGACGGCTCCCGCCGCCATGGGCTGGGGTCCGCCGCGCTCGGCGGGGAACCGGCAGGGGCGGCTCCGCTTCCTCGGAGAGCGCTGCCCGAGCGGCTCGTCGGTGCGCGCTGCCGGTGCACCGGGAGGACTCCCGCGGCGTCCCCGGGCCTCAGAGGTCGTCCTGCGGGAGAGAGGAGCAAAGTGCCAGGGAAGGGGCAGCCCCAGCGGCGGCAGCCGGCACCGGGGAGCACCGGGGGAGCGTAGCCCCGGCCGGCTGCGGGCCGGGCTGCCCGCGGAGAGCAGCTGGAGCTCCTGCTGGTGGCCTGGGGCAAGCAGAGGGCAGAAGCTCGGCTCGGGGCCAGCTGCAGCGCCTGGGGAAGCAGCTGACGGGCAGTACTTACATCCAGGTCATCCATGGCCGGGGGGGGGGCCTTTGTCCGTCACCTTCTCCAGGAGCTGGATGGGAAACAAGTGGCTGTGGGAGCTCCGAACACACAGCTTCCCCCCATGCCAAGCACACACCCCACACACACCCCGGGACTCTGAGGCCTGCGGCCTGGCTCACCTCTGCGTACTGCTCCACCATGGCCCTCTCCACCTCCTCGTCCCCTTCCCAGTCTCGCCAGTTGTCAAAGTCCACGGAGAGCCAGGCGGGCTGTGGGCAGAGAGAGCATCCCCTGAGGGAGGGAGCAGCACGGAGGGGACCGGGCAGCCCCGTCCTCACAGCCCAGCGACTGCTCTGTGGGGCGGGCGCAGGCTGCTCCTGCACAGGCGAGGGGACGGGGCAGGCTGGGGACGGGCAGGAAGGGGAGGGCGTCCCTTCGCCTGCGCATGCCAGTCCTGACCCTGCCCGTGTCCAGGGAAGGGGTGCCCTGTCCTGCCTCGAGGTCAGAGCTCCGTGGACTGGCGGTGACCTGGTCAGTCTCTTTGGGAGGTCAGGCTCTTTGGGAGCTCTGTGTTGGGGTGTCTGCATGGGACCCTCGGTGTCTCGCCCAGGGGCAGGTTGGTCCCTGGGAGCCGCGAGGTGCGGCATGGGGACAGCACATGCGCTGAGGCTGTTCCTGGCTGCCGGGTGCCACACACACCTTGATGTTCTCCTTGGTGATGCGTGGCCAGGCCACTTTCTCCTTCCACTTCCTCATAAAGCACGTGATGGAGCGGTCGGAGCGCTTCTCCCGTGAGTCCTGCCAAGAGATTGGGTGTGCCTCACCTCAGTGTCTGCTGGGCTCCTCTGTAATCCACTGCAGACACACACAGGATTAAAGCTCAGGCACGTGCAGGCTGTGCGGGACACAGAACCACGGAGAGGAGTCATTTCTGGCCCAAGGCAGCACTGTGAGTGCCAAGCCCAGGGTCAGGACTGCCAGGCTTGTGCTCACCCCACTCAGGCTCTGGGGAAACGGGAGGACTCAAAGCTAAAGTGGCATTGCTGAAGACTGCATGGCTTGGGTTTAACTCTGAGCCTGATGGAGGCTGTCAGATAACCCTTTGCTAGGGGGAAGCCTCACCTTGGAGTTGACCCTGGCATACAGGTTGATCTCGTTGTAGAACTCCACACCGTCCGCATTTTTGCAACTGCCAAAACACCGTAACAGCCTGACTCAGGAGAGGGCTGAGGCCACGCATGCCCTGCTCTTACAGAGTCCTCCCTGCCCTCTGAACCACCCCCAGTTCAGGGCCACGTCCCCAGTCACAGGGCAGCGGCACCTCACCTGAACACCAGCCGCTGGTCCTCAAAGACGACCTTGACATCCGTGCTGTCCTCGACACAGAACTCCAGGTAGACGTACCGCGGGCGGTCGTACCACAGCGTCTTTGCGGGTTGCCTTGGGAGAGAGCAGACCAGCGGGTCCGTCCGCGGCGCCCAGCAGCGCTCTGCAGGGCCGGCGCCAGGCTCGGGCTGGGCACCGGGGCGAGGACGGTGCCCCCGACGTGTTCCCGGCCTGGGCGGTGCTGGCAGCGAGCGGGCGGTGGGCGCTGCCCTCAGCGCGCCCCCCGCGGCCCCTCGCCCTGGCAGCCGCCGGGGCCGGGCCGGCCGGCTTGCCCTCGCCCCCCCCCTCCGCTCCCGGCGCCATCCCCCGCCGCCCGGGGCTGGGGGGTCCCGGCCGGTGGTGCCTCAGGCTCCGGGCCCTGGGCTCTGAGACCCCGGCCAGGCACTTCCCCGGGCCCGGGCCCGCGCGGGGGTGCCGGGCGCTGCCCGTCCCGTCCCGTCCTGTCCTCACCTCGCCATGGCGGTGCCGGCCCCGCCCCGCGCTATTTCGGGCCGGGGGCGCGGCTGCCGGTGGGGTCGGCGGGGTCGGGCCGGGCGCGGTGCGGCCACCTGACGGCCCGGTCGCCGGCCCAGCGCCGCCCCGCGAGACGCTCGGTGTGCGCTCCCCGCGCCCCGGGACCACCGGCGCCGCCGCGGCCGTCCCGCCGGGCCGCGAGGGGGCGCGCTGGCGCCGCGCAGGCCCCGCCCCGCCCCCGCCAGGCCCCGCCCCGTCCCGCCCCTCGCCGCGGCGGCAACATGGCGTCGGTGTCGCGGTGCCGGTAGTGGAGGCCATGGAGTCGGAGGGCGGCCCGCTGGGCCCGGGGGAGCGCTGGGCGCCGGTGGGCGCCGTGTCGGCGGCGACGGCGGAGGAGGAAGAGGAGGAGGAGGAGGAGGAGGAAGAGGCGGCGGCGGGCGGGTCGGTGCCGCGGCTGCGGGCGGAGCGGCGGCGCCTGCAGGGGGCGCTGCTGGCGTTGGCCTCGCACTTCGCACAAGTGCAGTTCCGGCTGCGGCAGGTGGCGCGCGCCGCGCCGGGCGAGCAGAGGCGCCTCCTGCGCGAGCTGGAGGAGTTCGCCTTCCGCGCGTGCCCGGCGCCGCTCGGCCCGGTGAGTGCGCGCGCCCGGCGGGGCCGGGGGGGGGGGGTGGGGACAGCGCTCCCTCTCGGGCGGCGGCGGCGGCGGCGGCGGGCGGGGACGCGCGTTGGAGCCCCGCCGTGCGGTCGCTGCCCCAGCCCGGGGGCGGCGGGGGACGCGGGGGTCCGCCACACGCACCGCGCTCCCCGCCTCCGCCGCGGCGCGGCCTACCGGACCGGCACAGCTTCCTCCCGGGGTGGCGCGCGGTGTCCAGCGGCCGAGTGCCCGAGCTGCAGGGGACACGCTCCTGGCGCGGTGCCAGGCCGGCGGGGGTCGGAGGGGCCTCTCGAGATCGCCCAGCCCGACCCCCGCGAAAGCTGGTGCACCTCGCGCGGGTGGCACGGGACCGCGGCGGTACCGCGACCCTGCTTGCTGGGCCATGGCTGTGACAGCAAATCTTCCTTACCTGGAACTTTTTCTCAGAGCGAGCAAGAGAAGCAGGAGCAAATCGAGGTCCAGAAGGAGAAGCAGAGAGAGCTGATCCTGCAGCTCAAGACGCAGCTGGATGACCTGGAGACGTTTGCGTACCAGGAGGGCAGCTATGATTCTCTGCCGCAGTCTGTGGTTATGGAAAGACAACGGGTAAGGCTCGCAGCGTCCTTCTGCCTGTGTTTCCTCTTAGCATTTGTCACCATCTCGTAGGCTGTAGGAGTCGGTCAGTCCTTATTTCTCGCCAGCAGCTGTAATAGAGTATCAGTAGTTGTAATAGAGTATCAGTAGTTTGTCTGCAAGTGTAAACCTGTCCGGTGCCTTCTCTTGCAATTTTCTGTGTGCCACAAAGGTGGCCTCTTTCCAAGGCAGCGGATGGGTAAAGGAGTATTTTGAAGCTCATGGGCAGCAGCGCCATACGGTGAGACCATGCTGCTAACTCATGTTTTGCAGATGATTATAAATGAGTTGATAAAGAAGCTGGACATGGACTTGAGTGAAGATGTTGCGACGCTCTCCCCAGAGGAATTGCGACAGCGTGTGGATGCTGCCATAGCACAGATTGTTAATCCAGCCAGAGTGAAGGAGCAGCTGGTGGAACAACTGAAGACACAGATAAGGGACCTCGAAATGTTCATCAACTTCATTCAGGGTCAGTGCCGAGTTCTTAGATGAACAGATTGAATTGCTTTGTAATTCCCTGACAAAGTTATGAGGCAGGAGGTCACAGATGTCAGAGGATGCAGGAAGGGTTTCTGGGTCACGGGGAAGTACAGATGTCTCTGAACTGATGGTGGAAAGAACAAGAGACTGACAAAAACAGTGCAGAGAAGTTTAAGGAGTATTGACTTTAATACTTGGGATACGCAGCTTAAATTCACAAGTGTGAAATAATACTGTGAAATTCTTGTTCTAGATGAAGTTGGAAGCTCTGGTAAGGCAGAAGATGGACACTGTGAATGTGCAGGCAGAAAAGATGGCGGTGGCTCCTACAAACCAAACACACGGCCTTCTGGAAATAGAGGTGGGCACAGCTTGGCTCGGAGCTTCCGGCACTGCTCCTGCCATCACTTGTGTGAGGCTCAGCAAGCACGTACCATCATCCAGTCACACTAGGCTGCTTTGCTTTTTTCCTGGCAGTTGGTTTCCATTTGTTCCTACTCCCACTGACAGAGGGCCTGTGTCCAGTTCCTTTACCCTTCCTCCATGGGATCATTAGAGTAGTCACAGAACCTGAACGTGTGGCACAGGGAGTGGGCTTTGCCCTCAGCTGAGATCGGGGGTAGAAGGGACTTCTGATACTGGGTGCTAAATGCAGACAGGCTGAGCAGCCTTGTCTTCTACGTGCTGTTGGGCTGTGCTGTAATTCGTGCTCTTTGAGTTCTTAGCTCTGTGAGCAGATACAGTGAGGTGGATGGATCCAGTGTTCTTTATAATTTGAGACTTGTCTACTTACCACAGGAATTTATTGGCATCTGTCACCAGTCAGAGATGGAATACTGGCCCGGCTGGACTTTGGGTCTTACCCAGCGAGGCTGCTCTTGCAAATTGAATTTAATAATGGCATCGGGAGTAGGCAGTGTATGCTAGCCTGCTGAGACAAGGTGCTTCTTGAACATAGGCAGTGATCTCTTTCAGCAGAGGTTTTGGTATCTCCTAATTACCCATGTGATATCATTGTGTCTGAAGAATGATCTTTCCTCACTATGTATGTGTCCACTAGGAAAGCTGCTGTCGAGAACAGGCCGTGCAAATGTTTGCTTTTCTGGTTGGCTTCAGTGCTGTGGAACTAGAAAAAGTAGCATCAGTCCTAGTGACAAAAGCTCCCAAAGAAAAGCAGAATCCATGGAGGAGGAGGAGCAGACATTTGTGCTCCCTTTGTGTGCAGGAAAGAGCAGAGCTGTTGATTGCTTAATAAGAGTACTTTTTATCTCTTTTTTTAACCTGATCAGTGAACCCAGAAGATGCCAGAAGGATGCGAGAAACAGGCCTGCACCTCATGCGTCGCATGCTTGCTGTGCTACAAATATTTGCTGTCAGTCAGTTTGGTTGTGCTACTGGTCAAATTCCTCGCACCCTCTGGCAAAAGGACCAAGCCAACAAGGACTATTCCCCCTTAATTAAGAAACTGGAGTTGTCAGTAGAGCGGGTGAGACAGCTAGCTATGAAACACCAGCAGGAAGACCACGTTGTCAGTTCCTCTGATCTGCAGGACATTCCCTTAGGAGGCAGAGATGAGCTGACTCTAGCTGTGCGGAAGGAGTTGACCATTGCTTTGCGAGACCTGATGGCTCACGGGCTCTATGCCTCTTCTCAAGGAATGAGTCTGGTACTGGCACCCATCGCGTGCTTGATTCCTGCGTTCACCTCGTCGCCGCAGACCATGCACCCCTGGGAGCTATTTGTTAAGTATTACAACACTAAGAACGGACAAGCCTTCGTGGAATCCCCGGCTCGAAAGCTCTCCCAGTCCTTTGCCTTGCCTGTGACAGGAGGAGTGGCCATTACGCCCAAACAGAGCCTGCTGACAGCGATTCACACTGTTCTCACGGAGCATGACCCCTTCAAGCGCAGTGCAGACTCTGAGCTGAAAGCTCTGGTGTGTATGGCACTGAACGAGCAGCGCCTGGTCTCCTGGGTAAATCTGATCTGCAAATCTGGAGCTCTGGTACAGTCCCACTACCAGCCATGGAGCTACATGGCAAACACAGGCTTTGAGAGCGCACTCAACGTCCTCAGTCGCCTGAGCAACTTGAAATTCAACCTCCCGGTTGACCTGGCTGTCCGGCAGCTGAAAAACATCAAAGACGCTTTTTGATGTATTTTTGTTGTAAATCATTCTTTTTCCACAAGTAGGCAGCTGTTGGGCTCAAGAAGCCTGGCTTTTTTAAGACCAAGTTTGGCTCTTTGAAATTGATATTTGCTTTTAGGGAAATCTTATGGTGACTTGATGCTGGAAATCTCTGTTTGACACAGCTGCCGCTGCAAAGCTGCTGGAGGTTGCGCGCTGTACAGCACCTCACCCTGCCCTTCTTGTGCAGCTCTGAAGAGCAAAACTGCCTCGCTGGTGAGCAGATGCCGGCAAGCGTTCAGCGTGTGGGGCTGGCTGCCCCCAGCCTGGTGGAGGCCTGGCCGCCGAGCCCTGTGGAGTGTGCAGCTCAGCTCCTGTGCCGTGTCTGCGTGATTGTTTCTCAGAGTTTGTGGTCTAAACGACGCCCCTGCGTGACGCCTCTCGCGGACGAGCTGGCAGGTGCCTTGGGGTGGCCTGGTGGTGACTGACTTGCCCTCCTCAGCGTGAATGTGCGAGAAAACCGTGTCAGATCTGCTGAGCGCAGGTGCGGGGGCTGCACTCCTCCGGCCCCTCGGCAGTCCCCAGCAGCGTCTGTGTTCATCGGGCAGGCGGCTGAGGGGCTTTGCCCGGCAATCCCAGAGATCCTTTCTCGAAGCTTTCGTGCGACGGTCAGCGCGTTAACGGACCGGTGTTGTACAGGGGATGCATTAAATGGCTTTGGCAAGTGCGTGGGGAGAGCCCAGCCCCTCACCGTGTGTGGTTGTGTTCCTCACCTGCCCTTCCGCTGCGGCCGTGCGACCCCCCCCTCCCCGCGCTTGTGGGATTTATGGTCGGCGTTTGAACGGGCCGCAGTGCCCGCCGCAGCGGGGCCTCGCGCTGTGCTGGGGAGCCGGGGGGGGCCCCTCTGCGGCCCACCCCCGGGGGACGGGGCCCGCCTCGCGGCCGCCGCCGGTGTGTGCGCGGGCGCGGCGGACACACGGCACCGCCGCATGTTGCCGGGCAACGGGGGTGTGTGTGTGGTGTGTCTCGTCCCGCGCATGCGCGGCCTGCGCGTGCGAGGCGGAGCGGAAGTGACGCGCTGTGACACGAGGTGAAAGGTCGGAGGCGCGGCTACCACTTCCTTTTTCCGGTCTGTGCGCCATCGCTGTGGGAGCTTTGGTGAGTGCCGGGGTCCGCTGGGATCCGCCGCCATCGGCGGGGGCGGTGGGCCCGGGGCGGCCGGGGGCCCGGCTGTGACCGCCGCGCGGTGTCTCCGCAGGGATGGGGAAGTTCATGAAGCCGGGGAAGGTGGTGCTGGTGCTGGCCGGCCGCTACTCGGGGCGCAAGGCCGTCATCGTGAAGGTGAGCGCGGGGCCGGCGGCGCAGCGGCTGGGCGGTCCTGGCGGGGCTCTCGCGGGCCTGCGGATGGGCCCGGGGCTCGGAGCGCTGGTGCTGTTCGTTCCTGGAGGCGTCCGTGCAAGCGGGGCTCCCGCGGGGGCTGCGCGGCGGCGGCGGCTGGCGCTCCGGTGCCATCGCCGGCTGCGGTCGGTGTGTTTCAGAACATCGATGACGGCACTTCCGACCGGCCATACAGCCACGCCTTGGTGGCGGGCATCGACCGCTACCCGCGGAAGGTGACGGCCGCCATGGGCAAGAAGAAGATTGCAAAGAGGTCCAAAATCAAGTCCTTTGTGAAAGTCTACAACTACAACCACCTGATGCCCACCCGGTGAGTGGGGCTGCCAGGAGCCGCCAGCGTGGCCACCGTCTGTTGCTGGTGGGGCTGGAGAAGCGTCATCTGCTCCCAGTGACCATAGTTCTGGTGTGTCCTGGTTGGTGAATGCTGGGCGCCACTCAGGTTCTTAATTATATAGCTGGACAAACCCGGGGCATCTGCTCTGCCAAAACAGGGACTTGGGGGCTGCGAGGCTGAGGAGAAATATTACCAAATTAGGAAATGAGGCAGCTGGCTCTTATTTCAGCCACGGTCACTTTTGTCTTGATGACGAGGTGTCAATGGCTGAGCCTTTGAGATATTCGTGAGGGTCTGAGGGTGCTGGCAGAGCTGCTGTGGCCCAGTGACATCTCTTCCCCTCCCCTTGGAGCATCTGCTGGTGGAGGCTGCCAAGTACAGTGTGCTGGTCAGAGCGGCTTGTCTCTTGTGAAGCGATTAGCTGTTTCCCTTGTAGGCTGAATTAAATGCCTTTGGATGCTATAGTGCTTTGGTGATTTCCAGAACTGGGAAGGCTTTAAGAGTCGCAGTCCCTTAACCTGGCACTAGTACGTGCATTTGGCTGGTTTATGCTGTGTTTTCATCCCTGTGTCAAATACTGTGACTGTTTCAAACCTTGCTGCTCTCTTGCCCAGGTATTCTGTCGATATCCCCTTGGACAAGACAGTGGTCAATAAGGACGTGTTCAGGGACCCTGCTCTAAAACGCAAAGCAAGACGTGAAGCCAAGGTGAAATTTGAGGAAAGGTGAGTTGGAAGCTCGTCTCTTCAGTGGTGTCAGCCGCCATCCCTGGGGTGAGGACTTGGTGCAATTGTGCGACAGCCTGGCTGAGTCCTGGGTTGGATACTTCTGCCCTGACTGTTTTGAATATGTTTTCCGTTGGTTGCATTTGTCCTGACTTTCTGCGCGTGTTTACACAACTGTCTGTTCAGGGAGTTGGTGGGCCAACAGTTCTCCCAGGGCATCTCCCAACGGCCGCCCTCCGCACGAGGTGTCTAGTTAGGCTGCCACGTGCTGTGCTCATCTCTTGGGGTGGAAACTGCTGTTGTGGGGGCATCCTTCACGAGGTGGCTTCATCAGAAAGTCTGGAAGCTGACACACGCTTCCCTTGGCAGTTCAGATGTTTAAAATGGGTCTAGTTGGAGCCTGGGCTGAAGAGAGCAGGAGAATTACCTCTGGGCAAGCCGGGCGTTGTGTCCTGCCCGTGGGAGGATACGGACAGCTTGGGTGTGGGTCTTGTGCTGTTGACTGCTGGTACAGAGCATTCTCTAACCTTTGTGTTCCTCTTTCAGGTACAAGACAGGCAAGAATAAGTGGTTCTTTCAGAAGCTGCGATTCTAAAGGTGTAACAAGGTTGCATCAATAAATGTTTACTAAAAACGATTTTGTTTTGTTGTATAACAAAGAGCGTTACTAGGCCTTTCTCTCTGTGGCGTGGATATTGTTGCTTTGTGTGTCTGTAAGAGCTGGGAGAGCCGTTGCAGTCCGGGTGAGCTCCAGAGTGTCTGCGGAGCCTTGTGCGTCCTGAACTGTGGGTAAAGGCGCCGTCTCCATGGGACTGTCCTCGGGCAGCTCCTGCGCGGCTGTGGGGCTGCGGCTGCCCTTTCCCTTTGCCGAAGGGCGATTTACATCGTTCCTGTCCCTGCTGGAAATCTCTCATTCCCAAAACTGCAGTGCTCCCTGAGTGAGAATGGGGGTGGGAGAGGGAAGATGAATGGTTCCGTCCCTGCATCTGCTTCTCTCACCTCTTCTCTGGTGAGAAATGCAGCGTTGTGTGCAGTGACTTACTGGGGGTGTTAGGGTTTTGCTTACCTTCACAAAGGCTCTTTGTTGTGCCAGCGATGGCCTTCCCCCTGCTGGGGGACGGTGTCAGGTGTGGGTGTTCAATCGAAGGCGGCTGCCTGGGGCAGGAGGGGAGAGGCCCTTCGCTGCTGGGGGCATCAGTGCGCTTTGGGAAGGGGAGCTCTGCAGGGGGCCGGGCAGGCGTCATTGCCCCTGTGGGGAATGAGTGGAAAGATGAGGTTTTTTGGGCTGTCTTGGAGGGGGTTGTGTGGTGGTGCAACACCCTCCTGGGCCAACACCAGCTCAGGGTGCGTCCAGCAGGGATGGTGATGGGCGTTGGTCACCTCCTGAGGGCCTGGGACACCTGCACCCGTGTCGTGGCCCAAAGCAGGGGCTACTGCAGCTTCAACGTCTGGCAAGTTTCGGGCTCACGCAACTGGTAGAAATCACCAGAACATTTCATTGTCTGGATGGAAAAGTACCTGATGAAAGTGAATTATCTTCGACCCGATAAACAGCGACTCCGAGCGAGACCCTCGGAGCTGTGTGGGATGGGGGGGGCCGTGGCCAGCACCTCCCCTGCGCTGCGGCACCACACAGGGTAACGAAGGGCCAGGGTGAAGTTGCGCTTCTCCAGGCTCAACTGCCCCCCGGTGAGGAATGCTGATGCACAGTGAATATTTGCTCTAAGCCCAAGAAGAGAGAAATTTTAGCTATAGGTGAGCGTCTTCCATCCTGCGCTTTGCCTGTGCACACGCTTGGGTATATACATTAGCATTTATGAGTGTGGGTGGTGGCTATATATATATATATATATATATTATTTTATTTTTTTTTCACTGGATCCAAATGTTGCTGTCTGTGTGTGTGTGGCGTGGGAAGGGGCACCCGTCGGCCCACGGGGGTCACCTGCTGCGAGGGGCCACTGGTCCCGGCAGCGACAGACTCGTGTGGTGCGTGCGACCCCTCGAGTGGGGCGTGTTTGTGTGTTTTGTGTTTACATGTCCGTACATACATATGTCTTGAGTTAGGATACCCTGTGGTAAGGCAGTCTTACCCTTCTCGAATCTGTAATTAAGTCGCTGTTTAATTATTCTACTGAATTGTCTTGTTAATCCTTAAATTGGTTAATGACTAAGTGCTGCTAAAATTCAACCTTTTGCTCTATCCCCAATCGTTAATAAATCTTAAATAGTTGTTAAATCATTATCGTGATTTAAATCATGACCGCCCCGGGGGGCGGGGCCAGCCGGGGGGCGGGGCCGGGGGAGCGAAAGCGAAAGCGGAGGGCGGGAGAGGGCGCGGGGGTCGCACCGGCAGCGGCGCTCCGCCGGTGCCGCTCAGCGCCGCGGCGATGGACGCGGAGGAGGTGAGGGGCTCATCCCCGGGAGCAGCGGCCCGGGGGCGCTGAGGGGAGCGGGGGGGGGGGGGTTCGGCGTGACTGAGGACCCCTCCCGCCTCCAGGACTCCTTCATCGCGCTGCCCCCCGCCGCGGGCCTGCGGGACGGCTGCGCCGAGGGGACCCCCGAGCGAGTCCGGCGGGAGATCGAGCGCTGCCAGGTGCGTCCCGGGGAGTCGGGTCGGGTCGGAGCCAAACCCCCCCCCGGGGACGCGCCGCGGCCGTCAGCCTGGGTTTCGTAGTTTTCCTTGGACTGTGGGCTTCTCGTTTTCTCTTGGACTGCAAACCAGGAGTGGTGGAGGGGGGTGAACGGCGGAGAGGGGCTGTCCCACGGCCGAGAGCCTGCGCTGGGCCCGGGGCTGTGCGCGGGGAGCAGCCCACCTCCCTCCCTCCCTCCCTCCCTCCCCGCGAGCGCTGGGGCCGGGGGGCGGCACAGCCCCCGCCGAGTCTCGCTGTCCCACGGTGCCTCTCACAGGAGCTCTGCAGCGCTCTGGAGCGAGACCACGCGGAGCTACAGACGGCCAGGGAGGCTGTAGAGCGAAGGACAGGAGAGCTGAGGAAACAGGGAGAACTTCTTCATAAAAACCTTAAGCAACAAATGTCTTTAAGCAGAGATGAGGAGAGATCCCGCCAGGTTGGTGGTTGGAGGAGCTGTTCTGGGCTCGGAAAGGTGGCGGTGGGTGGTGGGGCTGTGTCGCTTGGCTCACTGCTCCGAGGTCACTTTGCTCAGTGTTAAATCACAGAATGGAGGTGCTCGTGCGGAGTAAAGCTGGGGAAACGTCTGAGTGAACATCCATCCCATCGGGGGTGCCAAACTGTTAGAGGAGAATCCGCTGCCCAAGCGTTCACACCCCACTCGAGGGGTCGCACCACACGAGTCTGTCGCTGCCAGGAACCGGGTGACCCCCAGGAGCCACCGGGTGCCCCTTCCCACACCGCACGCATGCACACACTCTTGCTCTTGGGCACGCTCCCTCCTTCTTCAGGCTCGTCCCTCAGTTTCACACAGCAGAGTTTCAGGAGTTGGATTTTATAAAAATAAATGATGCAATTGAAAGGTGCAGCAGCAGCGTCAGCCCAGGCTGGGTGCCCCCAGAGAGGAACGATGGACAAGGAAATCCCTGGGCAATTACACCCTTGTGTTCTATACACCTGCCCTTCACACGCTGTTCACGTGTCTTTCAGTGCAATGGTGATTTTTGGTCTGGGGTCTACTAACACCTTTTTGGATTCTTTTTCTGTGTCCCAGCCGGCTGTTGGCTGGTCTTATCACATTGATTCGCAGTCTCTGCTGACTGTTGCAGCCTCCTTATCTTCTGGTTTCCGCTTCTTGTGTGTCTGTGTTCACTGGGGATCTGAAAAAGTCCCAGACTTATGGAAAACACTACCAAAACATCAGTGTGTTATCAGTATTTTTCTCATAGTAAAAGGCTAAACACAGCACTGTATCAGCTGCTAGGAAAATTACTACGAAAATTAACTCTATTGTGGCCTAAACTCTTCAGCAAATCTAGCTGCTCATGCTAAGTAAAGCAAGGCAAACAGCATAAATCACACCGTATTATAACCCTAAGCAATTTATTCTAATTAAAACTTACTTATTTAAGCTAAACAACTAATATCTCTCAACATCTGGACCCAGTGGTTTCACAGAAGGTCACATCAGGCCTGTGCCAAGACGTGAGGTAGTGCGGTGGCAGCGGAGCCGTGTGCAAGAACTTGGTGCTTAAACTGGAGGGTGTGCTGCAGCCCCTCGTGTCCCGGTGGTTCCTGTAGTGCCCCCTCTTTCTTTCCTTCCAGGAGGGCATTTTATTAGCAAAGGAGGAGAACAACAAACTGAGGCAGGAGAAGCAGGTGCTGGAAAAGAAACTGGAAGAAGTGAGGAAGAGGGTCACCTGGGAGGATCTGGTGACGGTAACAGAGCATGTGGGCGCGCGGGTCTGGTGGCGAGGGCGCGAGCCTGGCTGGAGTGGCTGCAGGCGAACGCAGCTGGGCACTGCGAGACGACTGGCACAGCTCCTCTGCCAGCGCCAGGAGTTCCCGTTGCGTCTTTGGGACTCCAGGCACAGCCGAACCCTAGGAGAGACTCTGCTGAGGTTCTCCAGATGTTTATTTTGAGCCATGAGCTTGTTTCTATCGAGCGGATTGGCAGGGACAGGCCCTGTGCAGGGTCCAGTCTCCTCCAGGTGCTGTCTGTGTATTTGAACCTAGATGCTGCCTGCTTTGCCAGAGAAGAAGATGGTGTTTAAGGGACTTGTGACAAACAAGGAGGACATGAACAAGCTGATGCTCACCCCACTGATCCGCTACCCTCTGCTGGGGGGCTCAGCTCTCATCACCTTTGAGAAGGCAGAGGGTAAGAGCGAGAAGAGCACTGCCACCGCCAGCTGTCCTGGGCGATGGGCTTTGGGGCCTGCCCTGCGTCCCTCTGTGGGCCAGGGCTCGCAGCTCTGCCCCCTCCGCCGGCGTTGTGCGGGGTTGTGCCCCCTCCCCAGAGTGTGAGCTGCCCCGTGTCCCAACCCATGGCGCGCTCGGAGCCGGTGGTCGATCCCCTGTGCTGGGGGCTCTCCCTGCTTGCAGTGGCCCAGAGGATCACAGAGATGAAGGAGCACATGGTGGAGCTGAGCTGCGGGGAGGAGCTGGAGGAGCTCGACCGGTGCAGAGTGCGTGTGCAGGCAGCCCCGGTGGACATACTGCTGCCGTCTGTCCTGGAGGTGGGTCCCGAGCGCCCACTGCTCCCCACACTGCAGAGAACCACAGAGCTGCCCTGGGCACGCACTGGCTTTGCTGTGCCTGGCCCCGCCACTAGCCAAGCTCGCCTCTGCTGGGTCACTGGTACCAGCCCAGCTCAGCACATCAGTGCCGCAGCTCTGCGCTGCTCCCCCAGCGCTGGGGCCAGTCCTCCTCTGGCACTGACTGGCCTGTGCCACCCGCAGATCGGCCTGACTCGGAGCAGCAGGAGTATCCTCGTGTCTGACCTGCCCAGCCTGGGCATCCCCGAAGAGGCACTGCTGGACAAGCTGGAGCTCTTCTTCAGCAAGACGAAGAACGGGGGCGGCGAGGTGGAGAGCAGGGAGTTCCTGGATGACTCTGGCCAGGTGGTGCTGACCTTCGCGCAGGATGGAGGTGTGTGGGGTGTGCTGAGCTTGGGCTCCTGGCAAGGGGGGAGCAGTCTGGCCGGCTTCAGGGGGGCACAGGTCTTCAAAGAGCAGATGGAGCCGTGGCTGTGGGGAGTAGGGAGGGCAGAGTGAGCCCAGGCTGTCCTGTCTCCCCTGAGGCTGTGCAGGTGAGCTGGGGCTGGGCAGTGCCAGCCTCGGTGTCTGTAACCTCCCCTGGAGCTCCCCCTCCTTGGATGTAACCTGCCCTGGAGCTCGGCAGGGTCCTGGGGGGCTCAGGGCTTTCCTCTCCACCTGCAGTGGCAGAGCCGCTAATCGCGAGAGGACACATCCAGGTGCTTATTGGGAAAGGAAGATACAAGCTCAAAATATCACCGTGCGTGAGTGGAGACATCACTAAGCTGCAGGTAAGGCACGAACCCTGGTGCCACGCAGCGCCTGCCGGCACGGGGGGTCCCCTGAAGCCCCGCGCAGCCCGAGGCCCGAGCCGAGTGGTGCTCCCCACTCCGTGCTGAGGGGATCCCTTCCCTGCGGGGCCGCTGCGGCTCACCCCGGCTCTGCCCAGCTCCAGCCCTGCCGCTGCCCCAGGACCGTGCTGCTGTCGGGGATCCCGGACGTGCTGGGCGAGGAGCCCATGAGGGACACCCTGGAGATCCACTTCCAGAAGGCCAGCCGCGGCGGGGGGGAGGTGGACGCCCTGGCCTACGTGCCGGCGGGGCGATGGGGGGGTGGCCGTTTTCACGGAGGACGCGGGGTAGCCCCGGCCGCTGCCCCCGAGCCGAGCACGGCGGCAATTAAAGCATCTGCATGGAGCGGCGTGTCTGTCCTGCGGGGACGGGGGGGACGGACGGACGGACGGACGGACGGGGCGGGGGCGGCAGCGGGAGGGAAGGGGCGGGCGGGCCGGGGCGGGGACGGCCGCCGTTTCGGTTTCGTTTCCCGGCGGCGGCGGGGCCGGAGCGGGGCGCGGGGCGGGGGGCTGCGCCGGGGGCGGACGGGGCAGACGGGGCCGGGGGCGTCGGGCGGGGTCCCGCCTGCCCGCCGGGCTCCGCGCAGGCATGGCGGGCCGCACGGTGCGGGTGCGGGGGCTCCCCGCCGACCTGCCCCC
The DNA here is from genome assembly GCA_017639485.1 of Pluvialis apricaria. Taxonomy (NCBI): domain Eukaryota; kingdom Metazoa; phylum Chordata; class Aves; order Charadriiformes; family Charadriidae; genus Pluvialis; species Pluvialis apricaria. The sequence continues at coordinate 6,179,059 of CM030032.1, forward strand.
CGACCGGGTGGCCGACAAGCTGACCATCCACTTCCTGCGCTCCCGCAACGGCGGTGGGGACATCGCTGAGCTCCGGGTGCTGGCCGGCCGCCCGCCCTGCGCCATCATCACCTTCGAGGCGCCCGAAGGTAATGGCTGCCCGCTCCCGAGCCCCCCGACGCGTGTCCCCCCGCCGTGTCCCGCGTGGGCAGGGCGGGGACGGGGCTGTGGCCCCTCGGCTCCAGGCTGGGCTGACGGTGGTGGCTACTGGCTTTTCCCACCCAGTGGCCCAGAGGATCCTGAAGGTAAAGAATCACACGTTGTCCGTCGGAGGGAAGACATACCCGCTGGAGGTGACGGCGCACGTCGCGGAGCTGAGCCCCGATGAGGTAGCCAGGAGCAGACGGCTCCTGCCCACGCGGCCGTGACAGCCCCAGCTGGCTCCCAGAGCCACTCTGCGCCTGGCCGGCACGCTCGGGAAGGGGACCGCACTCTCTCCTTTAATCCTAATTAGACTTAAAGCAAATCCATTTTAATTCATAGTCAAATGAGGATTTTTTTTATTTTTTTTTTTGTGCTAATAACACAGGGACAGGCAGGCAGGCCGTGCACCCGGTTGTTTGGGATTTGTGCCTGTTGAAGCAAGAAAGAATAGTCAGACTGTGGGGAAGGGGTACCTTTCCCCAGCCCATCTGGTGACACATGAGAGATCCTGTTAATGCCTCTGCCGTGTCATTAGCTGGACACACACAGTGTATTTTTCCTCCCTCCTTCTCACGAGAGCTTAGGAGACAGACATGCTGGTGTCTAGGAGGCACTGGAGAGTTCTTGCCTCCTCCTCCAGTTTCAAGAGAATGTGGCAGTAGCCACATCTCATGTTTTCATGTCTGAGCACTGAAAACACGGCCATGGCAGTCAGCCTGGCATTGCAGACCTTTCCGCAAGCCTGTGGTGCCAGACTGCTTGAAGGTCTGCAGCTGAAGCTCTGGGAGAGCAAGAGGGCAACTGCACTTCAGATGCAGAAGGGATAGTGGCTTTCTTGGGTTTGAGCTGTTTGCAGAGCTCCCAGCATGTAGAATTGGGGCTGCATCTCTGTGATTTGCCCCTCGCATTCCATGTTTGCAGAAAGCTTTTGACTATGTGTGCAATGTCCAAGAGTAGCTTGGGCTGGCTGGGTCTTTCAGTCCTGCCTGTGTTGTGCTCCTATCTCAGCTGAAAGCAGGATGCTGAGAGAGACAGGTAGCGGATCATCTCTTCTGTCATAATATTGCAGGGGCTGTGGCAAATGTCAGGTGCGTTTGCCTCCCCCTGTGCCTGAAGGGGGATTATTTTTTGTCCTTGCTCTCTCACTCCCTTGCTATCTACTTGCAGATCTTCATACGCGCTTGCGTGATAGTTGACTATGGTAAACTTCCTGCTGGCAAAACCCTCCTGAGGAACTTGCACAAAGGCTACAGCAATGTGCAGTTCAACTTCGACTCCAAGAACACACACTGCATAGTCAAGGGACCGTTCACTGAGCTGCAGGCCTTCAGCAGAGACCTGCTGAGCAGCCTGAACTTGAAGAGCGAAGATGTTGGAGAGATCCTCCTGGCAGGTTCCAGCCATGTGGCTGAAGAGACCGGAACGCACGATCACCAGCAAGCGCCCGACTCCGCTGAGTCAGCACAAGAGACAGCAAAGCTGCCAAACTGGGACCAGGTGTGTGACAAGGCAGCTAAAGTCCCATCACCTTGGGGCCCAGTGGACGGGGAAGCTGTGGACCAGCTGGAGGACTTTTCCCTAGTGATGGACTCGGACATTTACCTGTACATGCAGAGGTTCTGTGCTGCCAAGTACCAAGGTGTGCTACACCAGCATCGTGTGGATGTGGTGGATGTTAGCAGTGATGGCATTGCCATACTGTACCTCCAACCATCTGCAGGTATGTCTGGGGACATGGACGCCTTGCAACAGGCCCGCCTGGCCCTGCAGCAGCTTTACCAGCAGCTGGAGGTGAGCTTGCGCAAGGAGAAGATCACCAAGGGAGGACTGGCTATGGACAGCCAGGCACTCAGGGGTCTGACACGTGAGATGCAGAAGCTGTATCCCCAGTTGCTCTGCCACGAGGATGACAAGCAGCTTTATCTTATTGGAAGCCTCATTGATGTGTCCCAGGCCAAGCAGTATCTTCAGGATTTCAGCACCAGAAGAGGTGCTGCACGCAGGGTTGACACGCTCAGCAGCTCCCTGCCCTCGCAGCCAGCAACCTTCCGCACCACAGAGGTGGCGCTGCACAAGCCCAAAGTGCCTGCGGACACCTCAGCCTCAAGGCTCGGCCCAGGCAGGCCGGAGCTGAAAGGTGAGCTCAAGCTAGCTGCCAACTTCAGCGCTCTGAAAGCTGGTAGCTCTCAGGGCAGCCGGGACCTCCTGCTGAATCGGGACTCTCCACCGGTGGGACAGGCACAGCTTTCTGCAGAACGCTTATCAGAGAGAGATGCTCTAGCTCCAAGTGACCCCACAGCACTGACCCAGCAGTTCCAGCCTCACGTCTCCACAACAGATCTGGTTTTGGGGTCAGCAGTAGAGTCTCAGCAGAAGGACCCTGAAGAATGGGACCACGAGAAAGGAGGTGCCAGGCTTACGAGGTACACAGCTCGCTCTCCCTTTGGGGACAAAGAAAACAGCATGTTGCAGCATCCCGGGGACTCTAAAGGCTCAAGTCCCATCAAGCACCACCCCCTCACTGGCACATCTAGTACCTTTGACGTGACAAGGACCTCTTCTGCTTTAGCCTTTAAACCATCTGAGTCCAGGCCTCTGCTGCGACGTTCCAACAGCTTCTCCCTGCCGAGGCCCCAGGAAAGTGACACACACCGAGGCTCCAGCAGGGCGGGCAGCGGGGTGAGTGAAGAGATGAGCCTGGACTCTCTGCAGTGGTCTTATCTGAAGGACGTTTGTCGCTCTGCTATTGATGAACTGTGCAGGGATGGAGGTGTGCAGCTCTCAGAGCATCGTGCTGGGGACTGCACCGTGCTGACGCTACAGGCGGCAGACCAGAGCAAGCTTTTCCGGGCTAAATGGAAGGTGGAAGCTCTTGTGCAGAAGTGTCCTGACCTGGTGTGTCAGAGTCTGAGCTACTCGGAGCTCGCTGTAGATGGTCCAGATGACAGTGCCCTGGCTGAACTGTGCAGCCTCCTGCGAGGAACCTCCCTCTGGGTTGGACTCAGCAAAGACAAGTACAAGCTGTACCTCGCCTGCCCCAAGGAGATGCTGCCAGCAGTGACTGAGGCCTTGCACGTGTTTTCTTCCAGGAGGCTCCATGCCCTGAAGTCTTCGTCCTTGTCTCCAGAACCAGAGAGCACAGGGCACTCCAGTGTCAGCCGGTCAGGCAGAAGCCCAGACCCGCTGCTGGGTGCAGCCCTTCCTGTCAGCCTGGAGTCACTGCAGATGGGTCTGCAGCACCTGGACGTTAGCGACAGGGCAGACCGCACAGATGGGCTCAGGGCTTTCCGTCAGCCAGAGGCTGAGGAAAAGAGGTCCCCCAGTCCTTGGAGGTTCCAGCAGGCGCGGGGGCAGGAGGAGGGCAGTGACCATGTTGATTCTGTGGCTGTGCAGGGAGGAGGCAGCCTACTGAGCCCCAGTGTGGGGGATAAGCCAAGTCCCACTGGTCTGAGGGAGTCCCAGGAGCGGCCGAAGACAAAACTGCCTGTGGGGGAGCCTGACATTGCACGGCTAAAACAGGTTTTGCCAAACAGATTCCAGTTTGCCAGAGAGAAGAGCAGGGGAGACCACAAGGACGTGATGGGACAGCAGCGCTCACCGGTTCCTGCAGTGGACAGTGCTCCTCACTCCCTGCCCGCCTGGCTGTACGGGGCCACGGCTACTGTGCCGCCCGAGGCTGCGGCCAGACAGTCACCTGCAGCAGAGCCCAGCGCCTGGGAAAGGGCGCTGCTCCCAACGGGCAGTAGCAATGCGCGGGAGGAGCCTGAGCCCTCGTCGCGGCAGTCAAGAGGCCCCAGCCTCGGACGGGAGAGCAGCAAGACCCCTCTGGGCCGGTGTGATGCTTGCCAGGGCTCAGGTGTGACCTGCCAGGCCCCCTGCGGTCACGCCTTGTGCAGGACATGTTTTGCAGCGGACAGTGCGCAGCCAGCGTGCTGCAGCTCCCCCTCGGTTGCCCCGCGCCACAAGATCTCGGGGACGTTCAAGATCTCCTGCCTGTCTCAGAGTCTGCCAGGCTACTATCGAGACCTAACGCTCCAGGTTGCCTACAATATCCCCGATGGCATGCAAGGGGTAGGTACCCACCACGGGAGCTTCCCCATCCCGCTGCAGGACAGGCGGTGGGTTCTGTCGGTGGGGTGGGGGGACTCTGTGTGGTGGTTGTGGCAGGGACAGCTACAGCTCCGTGACCCACATGCGAAGCAGCAGAGGTATTGACCTGTGGAAGGCAAAAAGCTCCACACCAGATTTGGGAGCAGCTTGCCGCTTTTGACGAGCATGTGACCTCCGGTTTTGGTGCAGATAGACTAGCAGCCCATGGGGGCCACCGTCGTCTGCGTGTTTTCAAACTGGACAGAGTCTCAGAAGCCAGCTCCGAGGCACAGCGCTCAGGTTGGTGTTTAAAATGCTTTCTTCCTATTCTAAGGTTGGCGACCCGCGCCCAGGGCAGCCTTACAAAGGGGGGAATTTCTGTGCCTTCCTGCCTGACAACAAGGAAGGGCAGAAGACAGCAATGCTGCTGAAGAAAGCATTTGAGCATGGGCTGACGTTCCAGATCAAGTCCTGCAATGGAGAGGAAAGAGTGACATGGGGCCTTATCCCACACAAAACCTCCTGGGATGGAGGCAAAGCCAGGTACGGCCCAGCTCATCCCAAGCTTCCAGGTGTGTTTCGGTGGGGGTTTTTATAAGCCATTGGAGGAGGAGAACCATGGGCTCCAGCACAACAAATCCTAGCATGGGTGGCTCTTCCAGGCTTCCACAACGGTAGAGTTGGTGCCCCCCTTTGCTGCAGCTGAGGTGTGGCAAACCAGCCCTGGCATCCTCCCGCTGGAGCTAAAGCCCTTGCCCGTCCCACACCTGTAAGCTCCCTATGGCTGATAATTCTGGGCTCTGTTCCCATACGGCTCTCCTGGCTTTCCCCGTGACAGTGCTCTGCAGCCCGCTCTGGGTGCAAGCTGTGCCTGTGGGCAGCAGTAGCACCCCAGGAGCAGGACTTCCACCCTCAGCCCCTCTTGAAGGGATGGGGCAAAAATAAACTGCTGCCGCCCTCTGTGGTTTTGGCACCATCAGCAGGACTGACGCGACTCCCCTCTGCTCTGCAGGAACGGCTATCCAGATGCGCAGTACCTCCGCGAGGTTTGCGCAGTACTGAAGAAACTGGGCATCGCCTGAGACTCCCTGCCTGGGCAGCCACAGCCCCTGCCTTCGTGTCACCTTCCTTTCCAGCTGACAGAACTTGCAGTTTAACACAACCAGCTCAGCAAAAAGCAGGTGTTTGTCCAAGGGGCACGTGTGTCCCCAGAGGCAGCCAGAAAGCCATACATTAGAGACAGCAGCACCTCTCTCCTGCTTCCCGCAAGCCTCAGCGCCGTGCAGAGCTCCCCTGAAACTCCAGCTCCTCCTGGGTGCATCTTCACCAGTGCAGCTTCGTTCAACACCAGCTCCAGGCTGAGCCCTGGTGTGGCTTTTAACCCAAACCCGGGCAGGAGCCTCCCCGCAGCCCAGCCCCATCTTCTGGAAGTCTCTTCCCCGTCCGGCCACTGCAGGTTCCAGCTCAGCCACCGCCAGAGCCTGTGCCAGAGCTGAGCTGTCATTTAGTCTCAGCTGTTCACTCAGACATGTCGGTCCTGGAGCAGACAGCCCACAGCCACAGACCCTCCCCAGCTCCTGCGCTGGGGCCCACCGGCAACCGACGCTCGCCTGGGAGAGCGTCAACAGCTCTCACCGCCCAGAGCTGCCTCCCGTGAGGCGCTAGTGAAGAAACACAAATAAACAAGATTTACTCCCCACTTTTTTTTTAGCAGTGCTTGTTCATGCTTTGTCTCACCATCACCCCAGGCACCCATTTCACTCTCAGCTGGCTCTAGAGAAACCCGGACACGGGGTAAAGCGCAGAGGCCAGTGAAGGGCTTTGCAGGAAAAATCACTGCAGCTGCCCTCTAGAACAGGGTGTTAGAAGATCGAGGCAACAATTAACAGTTACCTCTGCTCTCAAGGCCATCTGCTCACCCTGGGAGAGTTAGAATTTATAAATTTATGTGTCCAACAACTGACTGCCTGAAGAGGCAATGTAAGTGCTCCAGCTGAGTTGGGAGCAGAGGGTTCATCCCAACAAAAGACTGAGCAGCATACCCCTGAAGGTTTTGATATGCTTTTAATTAACATTTGAAACACATAAGGCATATGGTAACATTAGACAGGAGCATTACACATTATAGTCATGTAAACAGCATTGGCACACTTGCTTTCTGTCCAACTTGGTTACACGCACAAAGCAGAATATATTTTTTAAACAAAAGATTTTCCATGTGTCTGTAGGGTGAGCATCACTCATATCACGTATCTGCAAATCAACACAACTCAGACAGTACAGACCAGACCATATGTTGTAAGAGGCTCAGAGTCTAATGCATGTCACATCACACCCATGTACTACTTGCCAGTCACATTTGCCATCACCAGGGCTTGGCACACTGGAGACTTCATTAGGCAACAAGAGTGGTTTTACACCTACGACAGCAGCTGTAAGTGGGCCAGGATCCTGCACCAATTAACACCCGAGGCCCACAGTGCTTCTTGCTTCTACCTCAATCAATTCCAAAATGAAATGTACAGCTAAACTCCTTCCCCTGTCTCAAAGTACTCAGCACGAGCTGAGGCTGCGTCCTCCCTCCTGCAGTTAGCACGCGACACAAGCGAGCTTGAGAGAAACCAAAGAGTCAGAAACATGACAAAAGCTGCCTGGTGATAGCAAAGGAGTTGCATTTTGTCCAAGAGCAGCAGTGACAGCCTGCGAAGGCGACTGCAGTAGCAACACAGGAGTGTTGCTCGCCTGGGCACCCCGTGCTGAACAGCCCCTGTGGCCGCGGGCAGTGCCAGGGACACCACTCCGCTGCACATGAGCTCCTCACTCACGCTTTCCACTTGGGATTCCGCATGGCACCACCACTGGGTCGGACAATCAGTAAAACAAACATTAAATTGCACTTCTGATAGCTGGAATGGCACACGCAATTTAAGCACAGGAATCTCCCCTTTCCTCAATAGCACAACTTTGCCCTAAACAATTAAGCAACATTGAGTGGAATGATTTTATCCTAGGGTTTTTGTTGTTTTTTTGCTTTGGTCCTTAGTATACAAACCTGCTGGTTAACTTTGAGTTAAGACACTTGAAGTTGTTTTACATAGGTACTATAATTATTGGCCCATAAAATGTTTGTACATTAAAAAAAAGTTAAAAACAAAACAACCAACCCGAACCACCTGGAGCAGAGCGTTGATCAGTGAGGCAGTGAAGAGCGAGGTTACCTCTAATCCTGGTCTTTCTGTAGAAAACGTTGCTACCAAGGGACATGGAACAGTGGGTGCTAAACTCTAACAGACCGTAACTGCTCAGCGCTCCCGCCCCGATAAGAGCATCAGGAACTCATAGGTAGAAGATACAGCAGCAGCTACCTGAAGAGAGTGGGGAGCCGGGATTGCTTCTGGAGAGCCAAGGCTGGGGAGCGGGTAAAGCCTCGCTCGAGGACTGGCCGGAGCCAGCCAGCCACCCGAGGGGAGACCCGGGCTCTGCACTGGCTCTTCTGCACCAGGGAGCACAGAACCGCCAGGACGGCCCCGGGAAGGCTGCGAGACATGGGGAGGGACCACCTTATTCACAGTAAGTCAGACTACACCACCAGTGTTCACAAAACAGAGCTAACGAGAGTCATAACAGGTTTTTGGCAATACTTTGGAAGGCCAGAATGGAAAAGGCTCCAGTGACTTCCTAGTCCTTACAGGCATGTAGAAGAAGGCACCGAGATACTGTTTTCCACGGCATACCGCAAGGCAGCGTGTCAGAGCGTCCTACGGAAGCTGCAAGACTCCCGCTCTCCTCTGCCACGCTGCACCAGGCGGGACGGACTGCGAGCGCTCTGCTGCGCTGCCTGATCCGAGGCCATCCAAGTAAGGCACTGAGCACGCGCGGAGCCGAGAGTAAAGCAAGGAGAGGATGTTACCGCGAAACACCGTTTGAGAGTTTTCCCCTTTACAAGTGTGCAGAACCTGAAGATGTGCAGGGTTGTGTGCCGTCTGAGCACGCTGCTCTTTCATCAAGGTGAAGTCGTTTGTCGAACGAACAGGTCCAGACTTCCCATTTCAGCAATTTAGACAGTCCTTCTGTTGTCAGACCTGGTAAAGCAGCATTAGACACTGTTGGATTTAATCTAAATTAGCACGACAAGGCAGGTTGAAAGGAGAAGCAGCAAGATTTTGGATTCAGAAAGGTTAAAAGTTGTGCTTGTGAGTTTCATCAGACCATGTTTATGGAGGTCATGTATCAAGTGCGAGAGATGGACTGACACCGATCTGACAAGGCTCCGGCCCTCCTCTGAAGTCACAGGGAACAGGGTTGTTTTAATACTTCAAGTCAGGCAGAGCCAGTGCCTCAGAGGCTGCGCCTGCTCGTTTCTAAAGGGTGGCAGAACCCGGGGCTGAACCCAAGCACCTGAAATACCGCGCTGAGAGAAAGGAGCCCCCTGGAGGACAGAGCTGACCAAGGAAGAAGCCCCACTCCCCACCTGCACAGGAACCCCCTGCCCTGCGCAGGGCTTGGCTGCTCTCAGGCAGCAAAGGGGCTTCGCGTACGGGGCCCTTCGCCCGGCCGGCGCCTTTCCCCCGGGTTCGGTTAAGCAGGACTCCTAGGAGTGAGGTTTTGCTCCTGGGGCCTGAGCTCCTCCTTGATGGGCAGTTCCTCTTTGTGCCCTCGCATTTACCTTTTCAAACCCAAAATGAAGCCTAAAAGCACCCACAATCCATGGCAAAGCCTCAAAGCAAGCACGAACGGCACCACAGTCACTTGGGGCTGAGAACGCGGTCCAGCAGGACGGGGGGGACACCACCCAGGACATTAAGGGTTCACAGAACTGAGCTTGGGTCTCTGCACAGCTATGTTTCCAAACACACAGTGGAAAGAAAGAGGAAGAGAAACTGAGTCCTGGCCTGGGAGGAGCACCCCAGGCACTTCTTAAACCCTTGGCGCTGGAAGAGAGCCCAAGGGTCCCCAGGCTTGCAGTTTCAGGGGAAGAAGAGTCAAGCCCTACTGCAGCACCGAACCACAGGGCGAGGGCTGGTCAGAGTGGGTGTCTAACAAGCTCGGTAGAAGAGAATGGAAAGCACAACTTAAACTGCTCAAGATGCTGAGGGTGAGAGCCTTGACACAGGGCTGTGTTCACCGGCTGCGCTGGTAACTGGTGACAGCTTTACTGAGCGGCGCACCGCAGACAGAGCCGGTCCACGCTGCGCGGAGCCAGCTGACAGCGCTGGCTCTTGCGTGTTACTGCCCAAACCACAACCCCCCCCAGCACACACGGCACAGCACAAAGCAAGCATTAACAGGGGCTTATTTTGTTCCCATCTTGCCGAACTCTGATTCAACACTGCAGCCCTTGGAAATACAAACACGAGGGTGAAGTTTAGCCTTAACAATACCAGCTGGGAGCCCAACATTAATAAAGCACAGAGCCAACATCCATTGTTCCAGTCATTTGAGACACAGTTGAGTCCTTATGGTCTCTAAAAGTCAGACACAGTTTAGATCTCCCTATACAGTTTGGAATCAGAAAATGGACAAGATCAAGTTACCTAATTGAAACCTTTTTTCTGCATTCAGACACAGCCCAACCTGTCAGGTTATCTGCCGACTGCACAGAGAAGTGACTGCAAATTAAGTGCAATACGCCATAGACTCCAAAATGCCGGGATGGTTATTTACAAGGCAGAGACGACATGACCTGTTACTATCTGACTGGTGTTAGAGGCCAACAAAAGCAGAGGGGAAAAGAGCATGGTTAGCGTAAACAGAAGAGCAGCCCGTGCTAGAATTAGACTAGGCCAGCCGTGCTTTTCCTCTGGCTGTTGAGGACACATCCTAAGTTGGGTCCATTCTCCTGCTGACCAAGCTTCTCAAAGGTGACAGCGCAAATGCTTCAGCAGGGCTCAGATTCTGCGGAGATACTTGGCCGTTGCTACAGTATGTTACTATACCTTGACTTTACAGTGACAGGCTACGCAGTTGTTAATCACCAACTGCCTGGAAGCTTCAGCTGCACTGCCAGAGAAAAATCAAGTTAGTTTGGAAATTCAGTAGAGAAACAAGTGATTAGAAAAAAGTATGAAATAAACAGGCTTCAGAACACAGAGCTGGGGCAGGAGGCATATCTGGCAAAGGGTCAGTCACAACGAGAGCATGCAAACCTCATCTGAACTTTAACCACGATGTTCTTGTACTGGTGAATTGAAGATGGAAGCTAGTGATCTGTCCATTTCCAGGTCCCAAAGATCAGGGAGTTAAACCATGAATTCACAATCTGCACATATCTCTTCTCTCCTTAGTTCTCTTCTTTTTTGGATTCTTCCTTGGGTGCTTCAGGAACCAGGATGACCTTTCCAACATTCTTCTTCTCTTGCATCTGCCTCATGGCATCTGCCACCTGGAAGCAACAGGGATCTGGTGAGATCCACATGCACCACACAGCACGGTCATGCCCTTCCTGCGCCCCTTGGTCCACCCAGACCAGTCTGAGGACCACCCAGGAGGCAGCTTTCCTGGCAGTCCAAGGAACTGCCAAGCATTTGGGTGCCTCTGCACAGATGCATTTTGGACAGAGTTGGGCAGCTACGCCAGCCTGCCCGTAGAAAGCTGTCCTCAAGCATTCACACAGCCCAGCCGTAACACACACAAGGATGCTCTGCTACGCAAACCGTGGAAGAGTGAAGCGTGTGTCACCACAGCACTGCAGGAACCCAATCAACAGCCAGAAGGTCAATGCCTCTACCATGTACACAACCACAGAACAATACATGCACAGATTTTTATTATTATTTTTAAGCAAAACAGCACCTGGGCCAGGCCTAGAATCAACAGAGTTTTCCTTAAGCGTTTGCATCAGACTAGTTCCCAGGTATTAACAGCAACTGATCCTTACAAAGTCCTTTGCTCCCCTGCAATAAGTCCTACCCCAGCAAAGGATTTCCAAGGGAAGAACCTGACTCTGCCTGGACAGGTTGATGGAACAACACTGACCACAGCAGAGCTGCTGAAAAGCCTGCCGCTCCCTTCCAACATCCTCATTCTGCTTCACTGCCTGGGTTCTTTTTCACCCGTGGAAGGGCAGCAGCAACCGTCCCAGCTGTCTGCTTAACTACAGAGCACAGGCTCAGGGCGGTCTCCAGCCTGATGCACAACCCAGCCCCTCTGTGGGCTGCTGCTGCCCGTGGAGTGCAGCTGAGCGCCCGCGCTATTCCACAGGGATGCTGTCTGGCACTGCTCAGCTCTGTGCACTGGAGCAGAAGAACCCAGCCACTTTACTCCCCCTTAGTATCTTAAAAGGAAAAAGACACTGGATGTCTGAGAGCAGACAGTTATTAAACATTTGCAACAGTTCAGTCCCCATGAACAAGGTGCTCACACTGATACAGAGCTCACTGTGCAGAAAACAATTGCCCAGTAACTTCTGGGTGCTGCCAGCCTGTACGTTAGCTCAGACTTACCTGATCAAAGGGCCATACAGAGTCTATTTTGGGCTTGATTTTGCCTTGACTGTAGAGGTTAACCAGCTTGGCTACCACACCTCCGACAAGCTCAAATTCTTCATCCATATATCCCAGGTGGTAGCCACACACAGCCTTGTTATGGTGTAGGAGCTGCAAGGCATTGATGCTGAACTGGTTCCACCAGGTTTTAGCCATAGCCATGAGGTTCTTCTTCTGCCCAGTGAGCAGGTTTGCTACCCCTAAAAAGAAGGCAAGCCACAGATGAGCTGGAATCAACAACACGAGAGGCAGCGGGCGTCCCACGTAACAGTTCGGGCAATACGCAGGGTAACAGCCGCTCACACCGCCATGGAGGATGGAGGTGAAAACTAGATCGCACCAGGGTCTCCCCAGTCGATCTTCAATGGAAACAGGCACCTGCCTCAGCATCAAGATGTGCAGAATTTGGATTATCGGCACCAACATATTGCAAAAATACAGAACAACTCCTCTCTTAGGAGAGCAGCAGCAGCGCAGCTCGACTGGAGTGCTGGCAGAGGCAAGAGAGGGTTACAAGTCCTATCCAGCCAAGCTAGCGGGACAGCACTCCTTCTCCTACAGCCAGGCTTCCCCAGGGCAGCCACATGTTGCAGTGGCCGGGACAACAGAAGCAGCACAGTGGTGCAAGTGTCTGGAATCCCACTGGGGGTTGTGTGGGGGCTTTGTCTACGGGACAAAATCACAGTGTTTCAGGGTTGGGGAATGGAGAGATAAGTATTCAGCAGCCTCAAACCTCATCACCCACACATCCTCTAGGAGAAAAGCGAGGCTCTATTAGTGCTGTGCATTAAGTCAGCCTGGACAAAGCAGCGTTCCTCTGTGAGGACATTCCAGCTTCCCCTGCAGCCACCGGCTCATACCCGAAGAGAGATCTCGCCACGGGAGGGCAGAGCCTTGGAGGATGTGACCAGAGCTCTTAGGACAACGCACAGATCTCGCTCCCCTCAGTGCCTCACCCAGGTGAAGCATCCTAAAGGCCTTTGTGAAATAACAGAACTACACCACACACAGAGCAGTCAGCAACAGCAATGCTCCCTTGCGGCTGTGTGTCCAGGCATGGAGCAGCACAGAGCGTTCCCCGCAGATCCACGGCCACCCTGCCATCACAGGTCCCTCCTACGCAGGGGCTGGGGTTTGGGCACGCGGCTCATGCTTACCGTAAGTGATGAGTTTGCCCATCGGCTTCAACAGGTTAAATGCTTTGGACGTATCAGATCCTCCCAGGGGGTCCAGGACAATGTCAACACCTAGAGGGAATTGAAAGTAACTAGAAGTTTCTTTCCACTTGAAAGAAATGCAGGACAGTTGTAGAAGTCCTCCACCACACGGTACCTTTGGGAGAGATTTTCCGGACCTCCTCTGCATAATCCATTGTTCTGTAGTCAATGGGGTGAGCAACTCCGCTCTCCTTAAGTGACTCATGCTTGGAGGCAGATGCTGTGCCAAAAATGGTGACATTTTCTACGGTCTTGCACAGCTGAATTGCAGCAGTTCCCACACCACCTGAAAACCAGCAGTGAGAAAGACTTAGAAGCAGACAGACCCAGCAGTCAGAAAAGGCTCCGGATAGGCAAATTATGTCTGCCTGTACAGATGGCACAGCGCCGGGAGGTAGAGGCTTTGCCTGGGACAGGCTGACGCCCGTGACACGTGCTGGGGGAGACCGACCCTGACTGCTGGGAAATGGGTTCAGCATTTGCCAGTGCCCGGGTCAGCATGAAGCCTGCATCTCTGGCCGGTGACGGTTTGTCAGCCCAGGCCCATTCTGATCGCCACCCATTCAGAAGCTGCGCGCTGAGGCCAAGAGCTGAGGCCAGCACGGGCTGGCACGAACTATTTACCTGCAGCCATGTGGATGAGGACACTCTGGTTGGGTCTCAGGTTTCCAAAGTCAAACAGGATCATGTAGGCAGTGATGTAGTTGACAAGAAGAGCAGCCGCTTCCTCGAAGCTCATCCCTTCAGGCATCAGGAAAGTCTGACTGGCTGGCACGTTCACGACTTCTTGCCAAAGCCCTGACCTAGCCAGGACCATTACCTTATCGCCAACCTAAAATCAAACAGAGGACAAGGCGGTCTGGAACAAGCCCCGGGCTAGCAGAAGTTATCACACCCTTGCCCTCCGTATGCCAGAGCCAGGTACGCGTCCGCTGGTCTCTGTGCGGAGGTCTGCCGGGACTGCGGCACCCCCGGCCTTGGGCAGGAGCCCACAGCCTGTGCTCCACTCATCGCGCAAACTGCCCCGCGGCACAGCACCTCTCGCCACAGACCTGGGCACACGCCAGGGAGCCTCAGAGGGACCACAGGTGCCCCAGGCTCCGGCGTGCTCCCAGTGTGCTGCTTGACAGCCAGCTGCCCAAACCAACGCGCCCCCCAACGAGGTAAGAGGGATGGGGGCCGTGTCCTGCCCTCCCTGCCCAAGCTGGAAGCAGAAGTCTGAACACCATGAAATATTACTGCTGCCTCCTGTAAGCATCATTCCGCCAACAGGCAGGAGACACGGGGCAATGCTTAACAGGATCAACCCTGGAAAAAGCATGTCCAACCTGAGGAAAACCTCCCAGGTCTAAGCCTCAGGCCTGAACTGTGAGGCATCCCCCAAAATCTGCTCTTATCCCACTGGGCAAGGAACATCTGCTCTCTTTGTAACGGGACAGAGACAGCACACCGCCAAGCAGTCGCACCAGCAAGCGGACAAGAGGCAGAGCCAAAGCAGTGAGCAGAAAGGCGGCTCGCTGTGTGGGTTTGGCATTTATACTTGAATAAACCAAGACATTTTCCTGGAGAGGACAGAATCATCTTTGACACAGTAGGTTTTTCTGAAACACTTTGTTTTGCCAGTTGCGCATCCAAGAATCATCTTAAAGCACTGTTAACTGCAGCAGCCCTAAGACCCAAAGCTCTGGCGCACACAAAGCCAACGCCTCCGTCCCCCTGCGTTGCCAGAAATGCAGCAGCCACAGGCTCGCGGGCCACAAACCGGCACCAGGAGCAACGAACCTGCTCGTGCCCACACCTCACCACCCTCCGATGGCTCAGGACCACCCTGCAGCAGCTGGAGCTGTTTCCTTCCATGTTTGTGTAGCTTAAGAGCTCAGTCACAAACGTGTTCAGAAACAGCACAGTCATGCTTTGGCCCAACACCCCCCTAGCGCTCGCCACTGACAAGAAAGTGTTGTATGTACAAATACACCTGCCAGAGCCCGAGGAACACCACCGCTTCCAGCTCTTCCCCAAGACTCCAGACCCCGCGGACCCCAGCCCTTCGGGTGGGCGTGCAGCGATGCTCCTGCCGCCCCAGCCCTTCGCAGGGCGAGGGCCGCCGGGGCCCCGGGGAAGCTGGGCGGGCCGGGGACGGGGACCGGGCGGGCCGGGGACGGGCGGGGACGCCCCCACCCACGCAGCGCGGCGCGGCCCCTTTGTCACGGGGCTTTGTGCGCTGCCCGCCGCCGCGGGGCCTCTGCGGGCGGGATCCCGGAGCACGCTCCGCGCCGCCCGCCCCGACGGGGACCCCGACCCCGACCAAGGGACCGCCACCCGCGCGCCGCCGCCGGAGCGGTCGCCCTGGGGCCGCCGGCACAGAGCCCTCCCGGGGCCCAGGGCGCGGCGGGGCCGTCCCGGGCGGGCGGGGCCACCGCAGTGCGGCGGGGCCGGGCGGAACCGGGCCGGGCCGCCCCTCACCTGTCGGTCGCGGACGCCGTCGCCGAGGGCGCGGACGGTGCCGGCGCACTCCATGCCGGGGCAGACGGGCGGCGGCGGCAGGCGGTCGTACAGCCCCTGCCGCGCCATCAGGTCGGCAAAGTTGAGGCCGCAGGCGCGGACGCACACCGAGACCTCGCCGGGCCGCGGGCCGCCGCCGCGCCGCGCCTGCACCTTCACCTTCTCGTAGCCGCCGAAGCCCGTCAGCACCAGCGCCCGGTGCTCGGCCGCCTCCCCGCCGCCCGCCGGCGGCTCGGGGCCGGGAGCCAGCTCGGTAGCGGGGGGGGAGGCGGCGGCCGGGGCCGGCTCGGCGGACATGGCGAAGCGGAGCGGCTGCGGGGCGGCGGCGGCGGCGGGCGGGGAAAAGCCGGGGCGCGGGGCGGGGCCGGGGGCGGGACGGGGCGGGGCTGCCCGGGCCGCCCCCCCGCTCCCGGCCCGACGGCGGCCGCCCCCTCCCCAGCCCGGCGTCCCGGGGGAGGTCCCGCCGCGGGGACGGTTCCCGGGCGGGTCTGAAGCCGACGGCGGCGCGGAGGGAGTGTGGGGGGGGGCTTTGCTCGTCCATCCGTCGCCGGGCCGCGCGCAGCCGCAGCATCCTGGGCGTTAATTACTGCGTTAATTACCGCAAGCTCCCGTAGGCCGCAGCCCGCGGCTCCGCGGAGCCCGGGCCGCCCGCCGCCCCCCGGCCGCGCTGTCCCGCGCGTCGCGCCTTTGCCCCCATGCCACCTTTTCTTTCTTCATTTATTTTTTTCCTAAATGTTTCCTTTCTAGCAAACGATGTGCTTGCATCTTGTCTGGAGGCGCCTCTGAAACGGCTGTTTTGCTGGAGCGTCATCTCACCGAGTTACTTCTACAATTTATTGCGAGTAACCACTGTCACTTGCGGGGAGGTTTAATAAACATCTCTCTGCTCGTAGCCCTGAAATGGCTGCACGCAGCAGAGATGAGGCACAGACTGGCTCACAGACAAGAGGGAGGAGTACGGCTCTAGTCCTGTAACGAAAGACAAATAAATAAGGCAGGGTGTGCAGACAGATCAATGGATCCAGCCTCTCCTCCTGCTCGTGAAGCGTCTGCCAGCAGACAGCAGCCCTCTCAGTGAATTCACAGCTCGGCTCCGTGTCCAGCTCCTGCGTGTCACACTTGCCACCAAGACTGCTGATTCAGTGCAGCTTGGTGTGTGAAGAGCGCAGTTGGATCCACACCTCGCTTGTCCGCTGCTCGGTAAACACATCCTCATCCCCAATAACCCGCAGCTGTTGCAGGGTGGCTGCTCAAGCATACGAGTCAGAGAGCCCCTGAAAAAGAAAACCATTCACCCCCAAAAAGAAAGAAAGCAGAGACCACCTGAAGGATAATCAAAACGCGTACTGGGGAAGTTTCTGTGTCACTCCAGTGCTCCAGAACTCCCAAGCCAAGCAAAACCCGGCACAATGCCTGCTCTGGGCAGGGCACTCCCAGCATTGCTGACAGCATTTGATGTAAGGCTCCGGCCGGCCCACGGATTAGCAAACCCCAGTGTTTCCAGGGGCTTTGTTTGCGACAGCAGTCCCGCTCGTTGTGTGAATGCAGTCTGCTGACCGAGGCCAGCAGAGTTTTGGATGAACGTGGCCTTGTCCTGCAGGGCTGCGCTCCAGGCTGGGCTGGCCCTGGGGCCATGCAAGCTGGGTGGGCTGTGGCGGCTCAGGAAGCTCAGCACAAAGGCAGGAAAGCAGCCAGGAGGGCAGAGGCCTGGAGCGGGCTGCGCATCATCTGGCTCTGCGGTGTGGCATATTTATGGGTGTTTGGGTGGCTGCAGTGGGAACAAGGAGGAGGCTCATGTCCAACTGCACAACAGGACCGCAGTCCAGCCTGGGCAGTTACTTTACACATTTGTCTGCTGTTGCTCAGCTCTCAGAAATACAGATCTGCCTTCCTGACATCTGGGCATCTCCCATGCCCAAAATCAGGAAGAAGCAGTCAAAGCACAGTCCTCTGTCTCCTACTGCTCTTCCCGGGAACTTTTCCAGCATTTGTCCTTTCAGTGATTTATTTTCACAGTTGTCAGGGCTCTTGTGGTGGATGAAACACGCTGGCCAGGAGGGAGCCCCCATAGCCACCTGAGATAAGGGGACGGCTCCCAAAGGCTCAGAGAGTGGTAGATGAAGGCAGTGGGTTTTGGGAGTCAGACGACTCTTCTGCTAGACTGCTCCAGCTGTATGCAGCTGTAAAGCAGATTAGATAGAGCTATTTTTGCGTGGTGGTATCTCTGTTTGATTGGGCAGGCTGCTCTTGCTGCCTTTGTCTGTTTTGTGCTCCCGAGTCAATCTTTCCTTATCAGCTCAGTTTAGTAACATTTCCCCTGTAAATCTTACTTTAGCTGGTTCAGTTAGTGTTCTGCTGTGGTAGCTTTTCCACTGTATTTAAGGTGCAGATTTAAGAGGGACAGTTCTGGCCAGTCACTGCTCTGCCGGCGTGCTGGTGGGGTGGAGTGCAGCCATTTGCGGGGAGCTGACGGGGAGGTGCGGGTGTGCGTGCGCGGGCTGGGCGTTCGCAGCTGGCGCGCTCTGAGCTTGCAGATCTGCGGTCCCCAGCGCGGCATGCCGCCTGGCTGCGCTCACCACCAGCAAGCTACCAGGGGCAAGTGGAGTGGGCTACCAAGGGGAAGCGTTAGCCAAAGAAAATAAGTTTTCCCAGTGGAATTAGTGCTCGCTCCTCCAGCCTGTTTTTCAGCAAGCTCTCCAAACGAGGGCTTTCGCAGCCGAGGCGCTGGGGCCTTCAGAACAGCGCTGACTTGTGATCTACAGCCAGAGGTAGGCACCAGCCACCAAGGACACTCCTCTCACGATCTCTCTCCCAGACGCTTGGCCCTGCGCCTCACCCTCAGCTCCATGCCTGCTTTTTCGCAGCCTCCTGCCGCTGCCCCAAGCCTCTGGCAGGGCCCAGGAGAACATGTCTGCAGCCGGAGCCCACTCTGCCCGGCTCTTTGTTCCACTTCCCTTTATGCACACAGGGCTCTAGCGGTTCCTCTCCTCCGCTCTCAGGGACGACGAACAGTGAACAGGCAGGAGACAAGAAGGCCTGGCAGCGCTTTGGCGGTCAGCGGCCTGTGGGGGCTCGGCCTTGGCCCCAGGGGTCGCTCAGGATGGACCCTGGGAGCCCACAAAAGCCTACCCCCACCCGGCGAGGCTGCCTGAGGCCCCGCTCGGGGCCAGGAGCTGACTGCCCGCCGGCTGACTGCGCGCCATGGGGCATCTCCACACCCGGCCGCAGGCGAAGCACGCCAAGCTGAGGTTTCCCACTGCCGCTCAGGCCCTGAGCTGGTGCCACCATCTCCCTGCTTCTGCCCCGCTGGTGCTGCCCACGCTCCCCGAGACCACCCGCTCCCAGTCCCCCCGGCTGCAGACCAGTGCAGAGCGGTGGCTCTGGAGGGGGCTTTGGGGCTGTGGTCAGACCCCGCGGGGTGCCGTGGCCCACAGTGATGTTTTCAGGGCTGTATATTTTATCATCCTGGGTCTACAGCAGGTGTTGACCTCAATCCATCTGTCTGGGTTTGTCGGGAGCTCAAGAGAAAGATTCCTCCCGCCTCTGTTCTGCCTTTTCCCTGTGTCTGCAGGGTGTTGGGGTGCACACAGAGGCAGACACAGACGAGATCTCCTGGCTGCGTCACACGTCGCAGGAATGCTGTGCCTCCTGGGTGACACCATGCCTGTATCGCAGTAAATTACATTGAGATTTGACAGGTAGAGCAGTGGGTGGAAGAGATCTGACACAACCCGTCAGACGTACCTGCCACTCACAGCCACCGTTCCCTGCGCTGCTGTTTTGATCACAGAGACAATGGAGGCGATTGTCAAGTGGTAACTGATGCTCAGTGAATGTCAGTTCACTCCTTGCAGTGACAGCAGACTGAAGAAATCCTCCCGGCACAGAGCATCATTCCCACAAGGAACACTGCCTGAGCGTGGCTGAGGCTGCTCCGGCGCCTTCCCCTGCACAAACCCAAACAGCGGAGCCTGAGGGAGCACGGCACAAGCCAGCAGCACGACTGGTGCAAGGCCGGTTTCCAAGTGTGCACAGAACAGCATCCCACCGTGTCCTCCTCTGGAGGCAAGCACCGTCTGTACTGTGGTCCTTGGAGAAATCCTGTGAAATGAGAATCCTTCTCCTTAACTTCAACCTTCCACCGCAGCATCAATAATTTACTGACAATCATAGTCCCAAAATTACAGGCTTAGCACATCCACATGCTGTGCACCCATTAGAAGCCGATTATTTGGTCAGCATGTCTTCCCTCACTGAAAACACACAAACTTCCCCTCAGTGTACTCATCGTGGCTTTCAAGGGAGTAGGCATCCGTGTGACACGCAGGACTGGGCAGCACGGTGTGTGCGTTGCAATGGGAGATGCTTTTCTCTGCACCACTGAAGACTGCTGCTGCTCAAGGGCCGCGGTTCCGGCACACCCCCACACCGCAGTGCACCAGCAGTGCCAGCTGCCTGTGGTTCCCCGGGCTTATGGCTCACCCCGGGCACGTCAGCTGCTTTGCGAGGAAAGGCACGCGTGGTACCGAGACGCAGCAGGGCGCAGCAGCAGAGCCCAAGCCCCTCACCGGCACTCAGCCCCTGGGGAAGCCCCATCCCTCAGACTGCGGGGGGACCTTCCCCCTGGCCCACGGCCCCGCCGGGGGTGAGGGAGGGACCGGCCTGGCCCCGGCACACGCAGCCTGTAGGATGCTGCCTCACTTGCAGGAAGACTCTAAAAAGAAAACCATTTTTCCCCAATTTGTGTTCGGGCAATGCAACTCATGTTTGAAATTAAGTGGAAAAAAACCTGAAGTTTTGAGGGTTCATTTCTGTTCGTTCCCTGCCCTCCTCATCTCCACCACTCTCCACGTGAAAAAAAATGACAAAACTGAAAATATTTCATTTTGACCAGTGGTTTCAAACACAAAGGTGGTGGAGATCACTCCTACTACTGTAGAAACCATTTCCACTGAGCACCTCTGCCAGGGAGCGTCCAGCTGGGCTCGCTCCGTCAGCCCCCAACAGCGGGTGCTGTGTGCCGCAGCCACCGGCAGCCCCGGCAGAGAGGGTGCGAAGGGAAGGACCGCGTGCATGCCGCACGGCCTCCACCCAGGGCAAGGCGAGGGTAAGGCCAGCGCGGCGATGGAAGCTGCATTTGAAGTAGCAGGATGCGGCGTGGGAGGGGATGTGTGTGACAAGGAGGTTTCCACACCCAAGGGGACAGAATCAGAGAATCAGCCGTTTTCCTCCCCCCCCTCCCCGGCCCCCTTTGTGTGCCTTCCGTGCTGCGAGTCTCTGCCCCTCCGAGGAGCCTCTTGCTCCCGGCAGGAGAGCCACCAGTCTGCAGCCAACCTGTGGAGTGCCCCAGACCCTCACATGTCTCCCCAGCTGGTGCTGGGCCTGATGAATTCTCAGGAGAGGTGTCCTGAGAAGCGGGGGTTGGGGAAGGAGCTGCTCGCCTCCAGAGGAGTGTTGTGGAGGCTCCGGATCACTTTCTCGGTACAGAGAAATCCGCAGCAGCAATGGAGGTGGTGTGCCGCCTGAGCCTGTAACACACATGCTCTGACTGCAGTCTCTCCAGCAGAAGCCTTGTCAGTTGAATGCCTCCTTGCTTTAATCCCCAAGATTGCTGAAGGATGCTGCTTTCATCTGATAGCATTTATGGACTGTTATAATGAGCTTTGGCTTGCTGAGATAAATTAAATTGCTCACCCAGAGGTGCAAACTTCATTAATGCCAGCAGTGAGTCAGATCAGCATTATTCTAGCACAGAATGTAAACAGGCTGGACACATGAAAGGGGATTTGGCTGGGATTTTTTTCTCTTTCTTTTAACCTTCCTAATTGCTGTTGATTTGTATCTTTTTGCTGTGTGTTCAGACTCTACTGCTTCTCCACCTCTTCATCTTCTAGGGGAACTGTCAAATAACACACCATTCGGGACTGAATGATTTAACTGCTGAGTGTCAACAGTTAGCAATACTCTCTGCAGTTTTGCCTGGCAACTTCCTAGGTCTTTCACATATTTGACAAGTCCAAAAAGATACTTAAGACTAGAGCTGATGAGAAATGAAAGTGTGTCCCTTATTTCTGTCCCTGTTTAGAGGCTTACCAATGGAAATAAGATGTCGCAGACGGAGACAAATGGCACAGAAAAGATAGATGTGAAGTTAACAATGCACGCACCGTAAAAATCCAGAGACCGTGTCACTGCATAATGCAAAGGGTGTGAGCTCTGTCTGTGTCCTCAGGGGTGGCACTCAGGCACTGCTCATCGGGTATATGCATGCATCTTGCAGGGCTCGGGGCCATAAGATAGAGTACAGGAGATTCCTCCCTCGTTACATTCACCTGCTTCATCACGTCTAAAATTGGGTCCAGAGCCTGTGACTGGCTGTAGAGGACCAGACCTTGAGGCTCTGTGCCGGCACAAGAACGAGATGTCACAGGCTCTGGGTTTCAGGCTGTGGGTCCATCAGTAAAGGTTGATTTCTCCCAGTACATTTCCCCAGTACAGGTCCTGAGGATGCATTCTAGCTTCTTTGTACAGGAAATACGTATGTACAAATATAACACAATAAAGTTAATTCATAATAGCAATTAAAATCCCTGGGAGCATGGATCAGCAAGGGAGGATTTAGCCACTGGAGATGCATTTTCAGGAGCAAATGTGTGGGAGCCATCTGTCGCCTCACCATACGTGGTGATAGTCACAGCATGTCTCTCTCTGCGTCCTACTCTGAAAATTTACACCGTGACTGTAGGTTGCCTAACATATTTTGCAAGCGTTGCCTGCCAAAAGGTGCATTGCACCAAATGGGACACAAGGCTCAGCAGTGACAGTGCCCCAAGTGGCTCCGAGCAAAAGGCACTCTCAGCTGCTTTCCCTCCCCGGGGGAAGCCAAACACGGCTGGCGAGTTGGCAAAGGTCTTGAGTATTCACCACAGAAAGTTTCCTGCTTCCTCTGAAGCAGGGTCACAATAATCTGTTGGTTGGAAACAAAAAACTAATTCCTATTGAGAAATACGGTGAAAAGCTCTCAGAAGAAAGGTATCGGCCAGGGGAACGGCTTGCTCCTGGTGACACCTATGGCCACCCAGTGCTCCTTTACCCACAGTCGCAAGCACAAGGAGCTTTTTCCATTCCTCCACATAAAAGCTGAGCGACGTGCACGCATATAAGAAGGCCAAAAAACCCTACAGGGCTTACAAAACATGACACAGTGCTGCACAAGCTCCTTTCCCTGGGGAGGGTGGAAGGAAACAAGCATGTGACAGTTACTCATCACATTGCTTAAGGCAAGACTGGGAGGCACAGAGACGCTGCAGCAATAGACATGGAACGGCTGCAGAATGAGGAATTGACTGACAACAGTTTCCTGGCCCATATAACGCAGGAGTCAGAGCAGGGGAGGACAGGAGCTACGCCTCTGCTCTGTGATTCCAGGACAGCCTCCTCCCCTCAGCTCTACGGTCCTGTCTGGTACACGATGTTAAGATGAGGGTGACCTGAATTCTCGTTCGACCTGCTGAATGTGCTAAGGATGCACCTTCAGCCCCGCTTGCCGTTGGCCCTGTCGCGGGGGTGCACCCCAAACACGGACCTGTGTGGCCCATGGCCGTGCCGAGCGGTGCAGGCAGTCAGCTCTCCGAAATGCACCCTGACCCAGGCTGACACGTCCCAGCCCCTGCGTGGCTGCCAGGCCCGGCAGAAAGCAAAGCAGCACTCAAAACCACTGGGTACCTGTGTGGCACCATGCCTTGCACTGCGTCTCTGCTCTTTACTCATCCTGACTTCATGCACAGCACCAATATTTATATATGAAAAGTGGCTGCGATTCCAGCAAAAACAAACTGCCCCCTCAGTCCATTAATAAATCCGGTTTCACTGCCAAAACGTTTTAATTTCCACTTCTTCAGACTTGCTTTGTCTTCACTGTTTCTATTTTTGATGCATTTTGTGACAGACAGCTTCTCTCTGACGAATGAAAGTTTGCCATTACAGTAAATCTTTCTGCAGTGTGGCCAGCAAAATATTAGCGGCAGAGGAGCCTTTCCTTTTTCAATAATTCTGCTAATTCGAATCACTGCCTGTAATTTATGGGTGCGCTGTCTGTACGCGGGGAGCAACGGGAAGCAGAGTGCCGCGCTCTTTCCGTGCAGCCGGGCCGGGGATGCCCCCCCGGGGTGCCCCGCGGCCCTCCCCGCTGCAGCACGGCCGTGGGCGCCGCGGGTTCCTCCTCCCGCCCGGAGAGGGCCGAAACGCCGCATGTTCCCCCTTCTGCCAAACCCCCCAGGGCAACGCGTCCCGCTGCAGCGGCGCCGGGCGGCCCCGGCCGGGGGCGGGGGGGCATCTCCCGTGCAGGGACCGGCAGCCGCTGGGGCGGGAGTCCTGCGGGGGGCGGGTGCCGGTGGGCGCCGAGCGGGTACGGGCTCCGTCCGCCCCGGGCCCCGCGCCCCGCGCCGAGGCCTCTGGCCGCGATGCGGCGGGAGGTGCGGGGCAGCGGGCGGGGGCCGTGCCGGGTCCCGGGAGCCGTCCGGGGGCGGGGGCGGGGGAGGGGTCGCGACGAGCCGCGGCTGCCGGCGGGGGGCGACGGGGACGGGGACGCCCCGCGGGGGCGGCGGGGCCGGTGGGGGGCGGCTCCCGGGGCCGCGGCCCTGCCCAGCGCCGGCCCCGCTCCGCCTGGTTGGTGCCGCCGGGGCCGGGGGCGCGGCCAGGCCGGGGCCGTCCCGGTAAAGCGGCGGCGCGGGCAGCGCGGCCCCGCACCATGGAGGGGCACCTGGCGCGCTGCAAGATCGTGGTGGTGGGGGACACGCAGTGCGGCAAGACGGCGCTGCTGCACGTCTTCGCCAAGGACTGCTACCCCGAGGTGCGGCGGGGGGCGCCGGGCCGGGCGGGGGACCGGGACCGGGGGGGGCCGGGCCGGGCGGGGCCGCCCTCACCTCTGCTCTCCCCTCCGTCCCCCAGAGCTACGTGCCCACCGTCTTCGAGAACTACACCGCCAGCTTCGAGATCGACAAGCAGCGCACCGAGCTCAACATGTGGGACACTTCAGGTGGGCCGGGGGCTGCGCGGTGGGGGCGGCGGCGCCGCGCTCCTCCCTCCGGCCGAGGGTCTCCCTCCCCCCGCCCCGGGGCCGGGCCGGGGCTGCAGCGGCGGTCCCGCGTCCTGTCCAGCGCCCTGCGGGCAGCCCCCGCCCCCCCGGGGGGCTCCAGGCGCGGCCCCGGGACGGGGGCCCCGGGACGGCCCCGTCCGTGGCGCTGCGGGGACGGAGCCGAGGTGGGGTGGGAGGGGACCCCGAGCCCGGGGGGGGACCGGGGCAGAGGCGACGGCGCCGCCGGAAGGGCGAGACGTCACCTCGGGGTGAGACCTCACCTCGGGGGGCAGCGCGCTGCCCTCTCATGGCGCCCTGACAGAGCGCCGGGGGAGCTTTGGGGATTTTTTTGTGTGTTTCAGTTTTGCCTCTTTGTGTCCTCCGTTGTGATTCTGCGTGAAGCTGTAGGCGCAGCTGTCCCACCCCACTGAGACCCTTCCCAAACTTAATGCTGTCCTTCTGCAGAGGCGTGAGCTGCAAGTGAAGTGCTGGATGCAGACTTAATAAAAACGTCAGCATCCAGCAAAGTTCATGTGCGCCTTTTAATTTAACCTCTGGCAGCCTTTTTGGACTGATGTGTACTCATGGTGCTGCTGAACGCTGTGCTCTGTCAGTGTGGGTACATCACGGGCTCGCTGGTGCTCTTTCCCCATAATTTCTGGAGTCCTGATGACAAATGGAGTGCTCTCAGTGTCCAACAGCAATAGTAAATTAAAATGTGACCTAGGACTTTCTTTGCTATTGTACACTCAAATTCCGTGCTATAATTTTACATTCATCAAATTATGGCTGTAGGATCAGCACAGCTCTACCCAGAGTAGTGGCTTTACTGAGTCTTGGACTCGCCCTAACATATAAAACGTGCCTGTTGACTCTGCTCTGGAGCTTCCTGATGCCTGAGATCTTGCTTTTGCTGCTTTTTATTCCCTGATACAAAAAGGAGTCTTTTGCTTTGCCCGCATGATGTATGCCGTGGTGTGAGCCACAGGGATGCTGGCTCTTAGCGCAGCTCTTGGTGCTGGAGCTGCAGGCGAAGCGTTGGCTCTCGGCACTTGACCGGGAGCTATGCTTGAAGCACAGAATGGTGGCGACGACATGGAAGTCATTGCGCAGTGGATGGTGCTGGGCTGATGTGTCTGTGTGAAGTCCCTCAGACCCGGTAACAGCGAAGCCATCCTGCTCGACCCGGGGGCCTTCTCTGCAGAGGGTTCCCTGGAGCTGCTCCTCGGGGTGAGTCCGGACCGGGGTGTACTGGGAGTGAGGGACAGCTGACCCTGCGTGTCACCGGGGTGTGCCTGTGTGTACACCTGCGGCTTGATCGTCCTTGTGGCTGTGGGGGGGTCCAAACCGTGGATGCCGGCAGCCTGCGAAAAGGGACTGGGGGCAGTATCTTTGTTGGGCACTGAATGGCTTTGCCACGAGTGTCTGTATTTGATGTGGAAAAACTTTACCTTTTGAGGGTGCAGAAGCACATTTGATGCATTGTCTGCTTTTTAGGAATTGTCCAGAATGTTTGGCTTTGATCTTACAAATGTTAAAAGAAAAGGACATGATAAAAAGTTTTTAAGGCTGTGTATATGTATCTGATACCTGCATCTGATACTGTCACACATTCATTTTTACCCTTTTCAGCAAAAGATACAAGTTTGTCTAATGTGTATCTCTATAGCCAAGAGGACTCTTTCTGCCTTCTCCTTATGAAAAATATAAGACCTTTTAAACAGCTTTGTTGTAGATAGAGTTGGCTAGATAGCTTTCCAGATGAATTGCCTTCTGTTGCAGCTTTGATTTGAAATACACAGGAGTTAGTTCTTCAATAAACAGTCCTGCAAAGCAATACACAGCAATTTTCCCTGGTAATCAAACTGATATTTTTAGCTGTAGACTGCAAGCTGCTGTTGAATTTCCACAGCCCTTCAGAGATGCTTGTAAACAGGAGCTTTGGTAAAAGAAGTTTTGCACAATGGCAAATTGGACCAGCTGAGCTGAAGGGATTGAGAGTGGCTAATTGCCCTCCTCGTGCAGAACGACAGGCACTGGGGTGCACTTTCCCTTGTCTCTGTGCTACCTCCTGTCTCTTTTAAGCAGCTTTGCACGCAGGGGCTTATTGTGCACGATAAACTCCATCCCAGCAAGAGCAGGAAGGGAGGTGCTGGGAAACTGCTTCCCTCCTCCTGTCAAGATCACCCTTTATATTTCAAGCACTCACTGTCTTTTAGATAAGTAACTGGAACTGAAGGTCTCCTCCAGAAATCAGAAGAGAGACCTGGACAGAGAAGCTGACTATTGATTTTATTTTTTCTTTTAGTTTCCCCCTGCCCCGTAGTTAGCTGTGAAAGTGGTCGGAGACTCTGGAAGCTGTGCAGGGTGAGCTGAGCATCATCCAGTGGTGGATGTTGGGGCAAGAGCAGTCTGCCTGGAAAAGTCCCTTCATTGCGACCCAGCATGGCCACAGCCTGCCTGGCTGCTCAGAAGTCCCGTTGGTAACCTCTCTACAAACCGGGATGTTGTCTGCTCCCTGGGGCTTGTAGTACCAGCTGATACAAGTGTGTTGGAAAGTGCAGCCTTCCAGGGTAAATTTGCCCCTCCTGCTAAGTGGCAAATGCAGGCTGGGACATGAGCAATGGGCTGGCAGGCAGTAAATCTGGTTAGAGAGATGTTGCCATAGGGTGGACAGAAGTGATGGAGAACTGAATGGCCCCCAAATTGTATTGGGACCTCTGATTTCCTTTAAATGTCTTTGAACCCTTTGTCCATTGATTAGTTTTTCTGAGGCTGGAGGGTGACTGTGGAGAGTTTCCAGCACTGAGAATCCTTCACAAGTGTGAAATTTGTGCTGCTCAGACTGTGCAAATGCGGGGACCCTGCACTGTCTGAAGTGCCTTAGATCTCAGACCTACCAGGGAGGAAAGTGAACCAAGTTTTAGCTTGACCCCTTGCCCACCGTCTGCAGGTGCTGGTTGCATTTCATGTTTGTTTCTGTTTAAGTTAGTCCCACCTCAGCGCACACTGTGGGAGTGAAATTGCTTCAGGTGCCATTTTACAGCACAGAGGGGCTGTCCCATCCCTCCCGTCCCCCTGAAAGCCTGCGCTACACGCCGTTTTCTAAAGCCTCCATTAAAAAGCAGTTAGACATCTTTGTGTGTGAGGGAAAGGGTGCGGAGCCTGCCTGCCTCACAGGGTGGACAGGGCTCCTGCTCCAGGGGGCTGCCGTGCGCTGGCACCTCTGCTCGTGCGCCTTACGGAGGACACTGTGCTTTGCTGCTATTTGTGCTCCCGTTCTGGCAAATTCTTTCTTTGTTGCCTGTTGGCCGAATGTGCTCAGCACAGAAACAACTCCTCTGTGTTTGCTGGTATCCTGCGGCGGGGGGAAACTCCTGTTCGACGGGATGCCTGATGGCTTGGGAGTGCTGTTCCCAAAGGGCTGGGTGCCTCCCAGACCCGCCGTGCCGGTGCCCCAGACCGGCAGGAAGAGCTTTCTTCCTCGTGGCCAGGTGGAGGAAGGGCGGATGGTTTTGTGATCACTAGCAATGCTTTGTAAAGAGTAGGCGAGTTTCATTTCCATGCTTCAGAGGTGTGAAAGGGAGTGCAATTACCACTAGGTGTGCACCGGGCAGGTAGGTTTCTCTCGGCGATGCGATAGCTGTGTTTCCCGTGGGATCGGGGAGTGTCTGTGGGTCTGCCCACTCTGGGAGGTTTCGCGCCTGGAGTGGAGCCGCTGTGGTGCTCAGCAGGTCTCTGTCGGCGAGAGCGGTCAGTGCCGGCTGACCTCCTTCCCAGGGACCGGCTCTCCATGCATTCCCACGGTGACTCAGGCATTGCCTGCGGACCTGCTGCCCACAACGCCAGACTGGCCCAATGCCCCCGCTCATCCTGTCGGCTGCACCGGAGGCACTCCAGAGCAGAGCCCCTTCCTGGCGCTGGGTACCGGCAGGGGAAGAGATGGGCTCGGGCAATGCTGCTGCCCAGTGCCTCGGCAAGGCCAGGGTGCTACGGCATCCGTTCTGGCAGGTCTGAGGCTTTCCCCGGTACCTAGGTGGGGTTTTTGTTTTGTTTCCAGTGATAGTGGGGAAGAAGCCACTCTGCGCATGGCAGCCTGGGCTCGGTTCTTTGCTTTTGATTCACGCCCGTTTATGTTGGATGGCTCCGGCTGCCCTCTGTGACTGTGGCCTCTGCGTGCGGGCAGGCGGAGCAGTGATGTGACCTGAAGCCATTTATCTGCTTGGCGCGTCTTTTGCTGATGCAGGTCCCGGTGCAGCGTAGAGCTGCCCGTTTCTGGTGGGGGCATCTGTGCCCAGGCCTGGCATTGTGCCCTGCATACGATCACTGCCCTCTTGGAGAGCTGCTGGAGAGGACTTTTCTGTCCTTTGTGGTCCAGCAGGATGCACTGCGGCTGAGAGCTGTGGTGTCTACCACAACCCGTGACACTGCAAAGATCAGGTTCAGCAGTGACACTTTGCCCCTCTGCTGCGGCTCACAACAGGGCAGTTGCACGGCTGCCGGTCCTTTGCCAGGGCTTCTGTCTCTTAAGCAGATGTGCTTTCAAGACAAGAATAACATTGTGAGTTGCAAATCCCCCTCTGCCGCCCTCTTTGCCTGTGCTCGGCAAACAGTCTGCCTTGGTATGGCCTGTGTGGGAACCTACAGGCTGTGATAACAGATCCTTCTTTAGGGGAACTGCCGAGGAATGTTGATGAGATTAGAGAGCTGAAAGAGGCTGAGTTTAGCAATGGCATCTCCATGGATGCTGAGGCTGTCTGTGCCTGGATTCCCAGCGTGTGGCTCCAGGATTGCCATGGCTGCCTCTTCCAAAGTGCAAGAGCAAGTTCTGTCTTGGGAAGAGTTCAATGCCACTTGCACTCTGAGACAGAGGAAAAAAATGTGGAGCTGCCCTTTCCATACCAAAATAGCTCCTCCCATGCTCCCTGTTGAGGCTGGGAGCCTGAAACCAGCATACTTGTGTTCTGCCTCAGCACAAATAAGTAGTTAAGCCTAAAAATATGTGCAGCTGGGTCACATTCTCAGGCAGGTCAGTAACCAGTCGGACAGAAGTTTAAAGAGTTGCAGCAGAAACAGCATCAGAAATGCTTATGCTGGTGTGGGTGGAGGATGGACCTGAGAAGACATGATGTGACGTGACATGACATGACAGTCCCTGGGAGGATCGTCTTGCTGGGCTGGGCATAGCGTGGGGGTGCTGCGATGCTGTGTGACTCAGGGCTGGAGGTTGCTTCTGCTGCACCTCCCCGCAGCAAGGGCAGCGTGCCCTGTGGCAGCATCCGTCCTTTCTCCCCTGTGGATCCGGGAGGCTCAGCCTCTGCGGGACTGTGGGGTGTCCTGAGAGTGACGGGGGACGCTGAGTGGGAACACATGAGCAACAACCAGCTGGCCCTGCTGGCTGCTGTTGCCTCGTAGGCAAGGAAAGGCTTTCTGTGGGGTGGGTTTGTTCCCAGCTCTGATGCAGACCCCTCTCCCACAGCGGGGAAGTGATCTACTCTCTCCTGTGGGTGAGGATGGCACCGCTCTGCTCTCCCCATTTCTTCTGCCAGCCTGGCTGCGCTGTGGCACCCGTGGCACCTCTTGGTGCCACTTCAACACCACTTTAACACATTTAGGGCAAGTGGAAGCTGCTTATTGAGGTGGTCGCATAAACAGACCTGCAGAAGCTCGCTGGTGCAGGGGGGTCGCGCCTCGTCCTCTGCCTGTGGTGTCTTGCCTTTCTAATAGTCCTCACCCTGCGTGGTGCCAAGAATGCCTCTCTCGCGCCACCGTGCAGTGCTCCTGTGCTGTGGGACGGCTGATGGGGGACAGCGGGAGGCTTTGTGGGAGGGAGAGCTCTGAAGGAGCTGGTTGGCGCGTGCCCCGGGCCCCATGCGTGCGGTGAGGACATGGATCCTTTTGCCCCAGATTCTGAAGATAACATCTCCACTTGATGAAACTTCACAAGGGTACAGACCCAGCCTTCCCCGTGGGGAGAAACCTTATCTGGTAGCCAAGCAGCCAGGGAGGGATCTGCCGCTTATGCACAGCAAACCTGAAATGTGCAACATTGCATAAAGTTAATTGTCTTCGTTCAGCCCTTGGACCTGTTCCCCAAAGCCGAGCGCGTGCTGGCTGCGCTGTGGGAATCTGTTGCCACTCCTAGTCCTTGTTGTACTCGTAGAAGGGATGACAGGCAGGTTGTGGCAATGCCAGCTGCCCTTGTGACATGGCAAGAGTGCCAGGAAGGGACCTGTGGCTCCCATTTGTCTCCCTCGTCAGCTGCCACAGGCGTGATTCCCAGTGTGCCTGTGAGACGCCTGGACGGCGTACCCAGGCTGCCCCTGCAGCTCCAGCCCTCCCACCCCGGATACAGCAATGCTCCTCCAGAGATGCCCACAGGGACTTCCCCAGGCAGCTTCCAGAGCTGCCTCACAGTTGCCAGAGCGGGATTTGCATCTGAGTGAGCTCTGGGAGCCTCTGTGGGCTGCGTATGTGAGACGGGGCACAGGGCTGGGTACGGCAGCAGCGCCCTGTGCCTGCCGGAGCTGGGGATTCCTCTACTGGTAGATCCCGCAGAACAGTCTCCTCCCGAGGGACGGGTTTCCAGTAATAAGGTCTGGAGAGGGGCCCAGAAATGCCACCTCAGCCTGTGCAAATGCCATTCCCTTCATTCTGATCGTGTCCATCCTGAAGGTGTGCAGCTGGGCTGTTTAGTAATTTACTCATTTTTGTATGTGCCTTGTAAGAATTAGGCGCAGAGGTTCATCGTCCAAGCTGATTAGCTGTTGTTCCAGTCATGCATTTTCCAGACGATTGCTTGTTCCACGTCATGTTTTCCTCCTTTGCTTCACTCTCCTACTCTTCAGGGGTTTGCAGTGATGTTGCACAAGCAAGAGGAACGTCAGGGTCCGGCCGTGAGAGAAGCTGGGGAAGTCTGGGGCTGACGGCCATGCCGCGTTCGGTGTCCCTCGGAGCAGTGGCCACCAGTTCTCTGCTGCTTTGGTGTCCCTCCAGCTTTGGCAGGATGCCTCATCTCTCCTTGTTTTTCTGCATTTCTCTCTGGCAGTCTCTTTGTGCCATTTCAAGACAACTCTGGGACGCTGACCTTGTTGCCCATCAGGGTCGTGGGGTTGGGCCCTCCCCATGGTGAGGCTCTGCCATACCCTAACTTCTGAAGAACAAATTGTGGCCTTCACTTGGGTAAAACCTGTCCGAGGCCTTGCCTGTACGGATGGCAGGATGTCCCTTTGAGGCAAAGCCTGCCGTTGGAGGGCTTCTGTGAGAAGGCGCAGAGGACATGCTGGCGAGAGCTCTGCCCCTCGGGCTGTGGTGGAGATGGCCTCTCGGAGGGCAACGGCTGCTGGCTTTGCCTGGCTGTGGTGTTGCCGCAGGCAGAGCCAGGGCGGCCCGAGCCGCGCAGGGCACCTCGTGCTGGCGGGGGTGGCAGTCCGTGTTTGTCAGCCCGGCCTCTTGCATGCGGACAGCCAGGTCTCTGCTGCTGAGTGGGACTTGGCACGATGGCGGCTCCGCTGGACGCCATTTTGCCAGGTCGGCTTTGCTCATAGTGCCACTCACTTTAATGTCACTAACTGCAGCTTCTTTCGTAATTGCGACCCCAGAGTTGTTGGGTCTGGGCTTCGGGCCGCGGTACTGCCAGGGCCTGTCGTTACCGGTGTCTCTGAGTGTCAGCAGTGCTTTAATTCCTGTCTCTGCCACTTGTCGCTCTTCTGGGCTTGACTCTAACGAGCACTACGTTAGTGTCAGAAGCATGGTTTTTGTATCAGTAGGATCTGCATCACCCTCCCCTTCCAGACAATAACCAGCCAGGCAGGGTCAGGGGTCCTTAATCTGTCTGGGAACCCTGGCTGAGCGGGGCCCTGCAGGGTGCTCAGGAATATTGCTGCAGTTTGTCAATCTTCAAATAAAAAAATCCTCTGATTTTTCTTTCAGGAGAGAGGGTCTGATTTCACACTGGGAGGATGAAGCCGGTCTCTGAACTCGTGATGGTTCAGATAATTGTCTCCCTGATATGCCGCTATTGCAGTCTGGGAGGCTGCAACGGCCAATTTCCCAGTCTCCTGTTCATAAAGCCCATCAGCACTAGTGATACAGGGAATGAGGAGGGCATTTGCATATTCCGGTCTGTCATATGCCAGGCACACTGAGCTATTGCTCTTCAAACATTGCCTTCTACCTTTATAAAGGCAACGAAAATCTTTGAGGCAGGGACCCATGTCTGTGGAGTTTACCACTCTTGTGGTTCCCCCTGGGTGAGAGATCGTCTCTGAGGAGCCCTTCGTTGCAGAGACGCCTGTGCGCTGGCTCCAGCCTTGCAGGGGACATGGCTGGGGCATCCCACAGAAACCCCCGGAGCTGCGGGAGCCATGCAATGGGCCATGCTGGAGGTGGAGGTGGCCATGGGCACGGCAGCCGCCAGTGAACACGAGCGATGTGTTTTGTCAGTGTGGGCAGCAAAGGGAGATGCAAGCCCGTGGTCTGCTCGGTTGGGGAGCTCCAGGTCCGTCACCTCCCGGTTCCCACAGGTGCTGGCTGGACCATTGTACAGTCATGCTGAGTTGAGCAAAAGGACCACGGAATTAAAATATCCTTCCTAGTCTGCCCCTAGTAAGATAAAGGGACTGGGCATGACCTTTGGGGCTGTTTAACTGCTGCTCTTCAGTGTTCCCTAGGGCTGAATTCCTCTTCACTCTTTGCTGTGAACTCTGCCATTGTTTTCTGGACTGATTTTTTCCCCATTTCTAGCAGTGGGAAATATTTTCTGGTGACTCCGTGCCCTCTTGTTGCATCTGCAGAGGAAATGGCAGCTCTGGAGCGTCCTGGACGTCTCTGAGAACCAGCCGAGATTTTTGCAGGCTCACCATGGGGACTGGCCTTTCCGCACCGGGGCATCTGGGACAGCTGCCACTTCTGCCTTTCATTCGCGGCCAGGGTTTCAATCCAGCGTTTTTGTGCCTTCCTCTCTGTGGGCCCTGGGAGGAGACAATGGCTGGGCTGTTAGGGGGATGTGTGCCTTTCTGATGCTAATGGTGCCTGCACTGGGAGCAACGCTGGCAGCCACCCCGGCCCCACGCTCGCTCCCACTGAGGGGCTCCGGCTGCGATGTCCCCACGGCCACAGCGTCCCCATGGCTGTGACATCCCCATGGTGCAGTCCAGTGGCGGCTGGGTGGCTTGTCCCTTGTCCCTGCCCAGCACGTCTGTGAATTGGACAAAGATTTCATTTTCAGTCTTAAAGGTGTGATATAAATAAAACATATTATTATTAACACTTTCATCATCTGCCCTGGCAGAGGAATGACTAATCATGAAAGCCATTACGTTCACACACACCTCATGGCATATTAACCAGTTCTGGAGCGCTGGCGTGGGGAAAGTGTGCAGTGATGGGACAGGAGCATCCTGCTCCCACACCAGACTGGCTGTGGCTGCGTGGAGCAGCCCCTGCCTGGCTTGGGATGCAAGAGGGGAGCTCAGAGCCGTCACTCTGCACCCAGGGCCTTTGCCGCTTGTAAGCAGTCACTCATAAACTTCTCTGCAACAGAAGTCCACTTGGAGCTGTGCATCTCCAGAAAGCTTTGCTTAACGCCTGGAGATGCGCACATGCACTGGGTCACAGCAGCTCCAAAGGGTTTGAGCCCCGGTGTTGGGAAGTGCTGGGGGGCTGCGCAGCTGGTGAAGGTCGGTGACTTGGACCCATGGCAGTGGAGGGGATGGTCTCTCGTGTCTGATGCTGGCTGAGAGGTGGTGCCGGCTTCTTGCTATGCATGGGGTGGATACGGAGACAGCTGCACCTTGGTCTTCCTCTGACCGCTTTGTCCTCCGGACAAAGGCTTGGCTGAAGTGGTGGTGAGATTCATCTAGCAAAGAAAACATCCTCTGTAGTCTCTAAAGGCCGTGGCTCATCTGGCACCGCTGTGCAGGGAGGCAGCCTGGAGCTCTTCAGGCTTGTCGATGCAGCACTCCAGAAAGCTGGGATGAATTTCTGCTTCATTCTGTGAAGGATGTTCTTGGCTGTCCCTGCAGAAAGCAGCATGCGCCGCAGCGTTGCTGGCTCTATGGGGAGGGTTTACAGTGAGCCCTCCGAGACAAGTGCGATGCTGAAAAATTTAGGTCTTGGCAGTGCTCGTCTCTGTTTCAGGCCAGAGCTGGCTGGGGCTGCGGGAGCCCCTTGCGGAGCAGATCGTGGCTCTGCATGCGTATTTACTTTCCTGGTTTGTAATGTGCTGTTGTTGGATGGAGGGTGCCTGTGTGAGGAAGCTCATTATCACTCAGAACAGCTAATAAGGAACAAATGAAGATTAACACTGTGTTGGTATAGATGAACCAGCACATTTCAGTCTCCTGCCCAAGAGCTGCATCTCTGAGTCACAGCACCAGGCGTTTCGAGGGGCTGCCAGCTGATAAGAAAGAGGCTGTATCTGCCCCAGAATTTCAGATAACAACCGCATGGATTTTATTTTTAAGCTGGTTTTTGGCTTGCTCCAATTTTCTCTCTTTAATCACGAACAGATGCACATAGGTCCTGTTTCTTGCAAACTTGGGTGCCAAGTGGGAGAATGACTCATGCAGTGAAGGAAGGCTGAATCTGCAGACACACGAACCTTGGGTGCCTGTGTGTTCGGAAGTGCCGGACTCCGCGTCTTTGGGGTGTCTTGCTGGAATATCGGAGGGGTGTTGAGTGCTCAGAATCAATAAAGCTCAAGACCTGGAGTTGAGGGAACTGAGACTGTTTTGGGTTTGTTTTTTTTTAATTGTCATACTCAATGAAAAAGTAATAGATGCAAAAACTAGAAGAATAATCCCCTGAACAGGATTTGCTGATTCAGTAGAGACGTCTCCAAAAAAAGAGGTGTCCAAAGTTTGATTACCTGAGCTGGAGGTTACCTAAGTTTGGAGCACAGCAGCTCTCCTGCCCTGCTGGACAGTACTGACCATCAGTCTGCATCAGCCTCCTGGCGTGGGGCAGTGGGCAGCTGGGGCCAAGAGTGCTGGCTGTTACCCGCTGCCGGAGCAATTGGACTGCTGGTGGAGGTGCCAGGGGCTGTTTCTGCTCTTTGGAGTTGGAGCACAGAGTTAATGAATGTGAAGGCAATTTTGATCTCATTAAGAAAATGAGGTTCTTGACCTAATGCATCCCGTCTGTCAGGCCTCCCACCAGCACAGGGGTCTCTCCTCCCGCGGTCCCAGGTGGTGAGGGCACGATTCCTGGCGCCAGGGTGGGGATGGCGGTGGTGCTGCGGGATAACGAAGGGCTTGTTCTGCTGCGCGCGGCGCTGCGGGCTCTCGCTGCGGAGCTGGATGGCTGCTGAGGGCAGAAGCAGGTTGCTATGATACAGTTTGCTGTGGCAATGTCTGCGCTGAACGGAGCCAAAACCACCTCTACAAAAGGAGCATTCCTGGGCTGGGAGGGGGCAGATTTATCTGCGGTGTTTCTGTGAAACTGAGGAGCTGCAGGGAGAGGATGTGTGTGGGAACGCTTTCCTCCAGTGTGTGCTGCGGGCCCCTGTGTGCACGCAGATGCCCTTATGTGCATGGGTGGGAGGGCACGGCGTGGATAAGGGACCCAGCAAATCCACGCATGCAGACCAGTGCTGGATCTCATGTCCCACCTGGTAAACCCACACCAAGTGTGAGACTGAAAACTCGGCCCAAAGGGGAGCTCAGCACCTCTGAGCTTGATGCTGCCTGTGAAAGTGGCTTTGTCCCCAGCGGGAACTGGGTCACCTTGCAGTGCCGTGGGAGCGGTGCGCTGGTGGCAGCTTTGCCAGCTGTGAGCTGAAGCAGCCTGAGCCCGGAGCGAGGTCAGAGATCCCCACGCCTGGGACGCAGGGTTGCCCGGGCTCACTGTGCCTCCTTGTGCACCAGCCTGCGTCCCCTGTGCCCAGAGCCGGCCAAGGCACCGCGGGGACTGGTGCCTTTCTGTGCAGGGAATGTGGCTTTCCCTCTAGAAGAGGGCTGGGCTCTGCAGAGATCAGGGTCTGTTTCTTCTGTGCCGGATCCCAACTGCTTCTCTTCCTGGTGACTTTGCAGGGACAGACTCGGACTGCGGCTTTTCTGGCTGGTGGGAGCAGGGGCTGCAAGCGCCTTTGCTCTCGCGGGCTGGTGGCAGCGTGGCTGTCTGTAAGAGCTGCGGATACCTGTAGACACTTTTGCTGTGAATCCAATTGCGTATCGAATCCCTGGGTGCCTGCCACAGGCTCCGGGGGGGCGGTGGGGGCTGCGTGGGCACGGCCGGGGCTGTGCTGGTTGGAGTGTGCCCTGAGCTCTGTGCTGTGGCAGTCCCAGCGGGGGTTGCCCTTGGTATCTCGCTGGAGGCAGGTGTCAAGGGGAGAGTGCGTGACCGTTCTCCGGAGCTGCGCCGGGTTTGGGCAGACGAAGTATCTCAGCCCTCAGCCCATGCGCAGTGGGACCGGGCAGGGGAAGGAGCGGTCACGGCCAGGTCTGCTCTGGCTGAGTCTTGCAGCGGGGTCCGGGGTGTTTGCAAAGCTCTGGTGCGTGGGGCTGCGCTGGAGGGGCTGTGCCCCATCTGTGCTGCGCATCCGTTGTGACCCCCCTGCAGGCAAGAGCCAGAGTTGGAGCCCCTACAGAGAATCGGCCTGTTCTCCTCTCACGCTTATCCCAGGCGGATTCCCGTCCTCCCGGAAACGTAAGCCATCCATAATTCATCAGGCACTGAACTTCATCAGGGAGCCGCCTGGCAGCCGGGCTGGGTGCTCCACGCTCCTCCCCGGGTGGGAAGGTGCCGGGTCCGGGCGTCCCGAGCGCCGGGGCAGGATGCGCGTCTGGTTTCCTCGGCCTCGGGGTGGGCGATCCTTCTTTCAGAGGAGGCAGATTCAACAAGGATGCTGGTGTCTCTGCTTCCCCTTTTCATAAATAAACATCTGCTTCTCATCCCTCCAGGAAGTTTAAGCCATTGTAAAGCCAAATATAAAACCGAAACAGTGTTTTTAAGTAGCAAGGAGCTGATTGCTCCATTACTGTTTACTGAGGCATCTACAATTGCGCACAGAATGCACTTCAAAAAAACACATTATGGGACAATGACTTCAATGCCTGAAATTTGCATCGAAGGGGTGTGTGTGTGCATGTGCGTGTGCGCATGTGTGCGGCAGAAGCTGTGCAGAATTCAGGCTGGGCTCTCTGCCCGCTCACTGAGAAATCCTGCAGAATACAGAATCATCCCCTCCAATTTATAGCTTGCTCACCAAATCCTCTCACATCTTTTATGCACCAAAAAGGATCTGTCTGACTTTTTCCACCACAAATCTAGAGCAAAAGGCAATTCTTTTTTTACCTGTCTTAAATTCTCACAATCCATGTGAGCAAGCTCTCCTGTGTAAAGATAGCAAGGGAGGATAAAAAATAGCAGCAGCATTGCCTGTCTTCTCTCAGCCACACCTTTCCCCCATTAGTGGTACAGCAACGGTATGACAAGTAATACAAGGATTCCTATGCAAGTGGCGGAGAGAGGCATGTGCTGCTCTACAGCACCTCAGCCCTTCCAAGCTCCCTTTTCTGCAGCGAGCCAGCGTGCCCTGGCAGCACAGCTCCACCGCCTCTTGCTTGCCAGGTGCTTACTAGGGAGGGCGAGAGATGCAAAACTCCCGTGTATTTCCACTCTGAACAGGGATACATGAAAGAGCACGAGGGCAAAACCTCTGACTTCCATGCCTAAGCAAAGGGACCAAATCCTCTGCCAACCAAACTCTGCTGTACCTAATGGTTCAGCAGACTGGTCGCTGCTCAAAAACTTGGGTCAATATCCTTTATTTCCAACAGAGCAGTTTGCATCATGTCGCAATGTCCCCAGTTCTTACTGGAATTAACGATCTCTCTGCCAGGCAGAGAGCGCTGGGCTCCCAGTCTGCGCCTTCGGGTAACAAGCAGTCAGTGGGATGGGACCTGCTGCTCACCACGCTTCTCCTGCTCCTCTCTGCAGGCTCAGCGTATTACGATAATGTCCGTCCCTTGGCCTACCCGGACTCGGACGCTGTGCTCATCTGCTTTGACATCAGCCGCCCGGAGACACTGGACAGTGTGCTCAAGAAGGTGAGTGCCTTCCAGCTGGTGAGGTGGGTCCCTGCAGCGGCATGTGGAGCTGCCCTGGGGTCCCCGCTCCCGGAGGCTGTCACCAGTGCTAAGAGCTCTGGCCCTGTGGCCAAGCCTTGGCTGGAGTTTGCGTGCTCAGACGAGGATGGTCTGCTGCTGCCGCTCCCTACGTGGTCTGTGCAGAAAGCAAGGTATTTCCATTTGAAAGGAGAATGGTGTAGCTTGTAGCTTGCAGTGTGTGTGTGGGGTCTGTGCGTATGCACACATACAAATATGTCCTCTCTGAGGACAGAGAGGAACGTAGGGCATTTGTTCTGTTTTTCGTGAAGACCTTGGAAAGTGTTGTGCATCTCTCGTTAGCACAGCCACCAGCGAGTGTGCTATGGATTGCTTGCAGCAGTCGAGAAGTGGCCCCTGGTGCCCGTTTCCATGCAAGCACAGAGCTCAGTTATTTGGCTCTCCCTTCAGTTCAGCATCTGCACAGTAAGAAAGACAGCAATCGGTTCCCTATAGCGTGACAACAAGAATAATGAGCTGTGGCACTGAATTTCAAGCCCATGAATGAAAAAAATGAGATGGCACAATGCCACCGGACTGAATAGCACACAGGGCCCTGAACGCCGTCTGCGCTGAGGAGCTGGCCGGCCACACTCTGCATCAGCAGCTGAGAGTTTTCTCCTTGCAGGTTAGCGCCTTGCAGCAAAGCAGGTATTTCCAGCCGGCAGGTCTGGCGGGTCCTGGAGAGCCCTCCCAGCGGGTCCCTGCCTGCCACGCTCTGGGGGAGTAGGTGGCACCCAGGGAGAGGTTCCCACATGAGGCTCTCCTCCGAGATGGCATGAAGTCCAGCAACTCGGGATGCTGCTCAGGGGAGAGGGTAAATGGCCTCCTGGCCACTTGCATCCCTCGGTCCTGGCTGTTCCCTGCCTCCTTCCATGAAATCTGGGGAGCTGTGGTTTCAGTGAGCTCTCACCACTGTGCAGCAAAGCTGCAGAGAGCTCACTGGTGGCCGCATCCTGTCTCAGAGGCGACTCTTGGCTGGCATCTCGTTTGTGAAGCTCACTGAGACACTGAGGCGTGAAAAGCGCTACAGAACAGTGATTCCTGGTGCTGTTCTCCCGAGTGAGCCCCAGGCTGCCGGGGCTGGACCAGCCACTGTCTGAACAAGTCACATTGTGCTGACTGCTCTCTTGGCCTCTCCACATTTTGCCAAATGTCGTGCCGAAGCAAGTGCCTCTTACTCAGCTGCTGGGAGGGTGAGAAGCGGGTCTGTGTCTCAGAAGTGTCCTGGTGAGGGGACAAAGACCCTTCAGATAACTTGGTCAATGGCTCAGTGTTCATTCTCAGAGCAGGTCCCTGTACCAGGCGTGCCGGGAGGAGGGAGGCGTGTTTCATGTGGACCGAAAGAATTCACTGCTCAGCTTGGGAGTCAGCAGAATAATAATGCAAGCAAATCACTTATACCTTAATGAGATGCAAACCCATCTATAATTAGACAGGGCTGGGATTTGTTTATGTCTCTCTGCGCACTCTTCATGTGAGTCTGCAATGCTCCGTGCAAGGTCTTCCCTGTGCAGCCTCACAGATGCTTTGGGTACTGTTAGGCAATGTCTTTTTGATACGGTGACTTAAAATAAACCCTAAATCACAGGGGATTTCTTAAGTCCCTCTGAGTAGATGCCTTGTTTCCTTTGGTGCAGGCTTGCAGCCGATGGAGGTAAGGAAAATTCCTAAGACACCACGAAGTTGAAATGGGTCTTAGCTTTTGATATCAGGCGAGTAAAGAAACTAACACTCCCAGCTCCAAAAGAACTGCATCATGCTCCTGTTGTGGGTGTGTTAGCCCTTGATGTTGTGTGGCTGTGACAGCAGAAGTCTCCCAAAAGCTGTGCAGCCCGGCGTGCCGTCCGGGTGCTGGGGACGTGTGGGAGTCCTGGTGGACAAGAGGGGTTCATGGTGAAGATACTTGAGCTCATCTCCTGGTGGAAAATAGGATTTTTCCATGTTTTGTCGTTGCTTTGGTGTGATATTGTTTGAATGAAACTTGGGTCGTTCTTGGCAGTTCATTTCCCCACCAGGTTATGGACACTGCATTCTTTCCCCTTCTAATTGCCTAGGGTATACGCTTAACCCTCAGCATAGCAGGGAACTGCTAATTACAAGTGCCATCTTTAGCCAGGGGTAATCTCAATTTATCATCTGCCCCCTACTTCAGAAACTCTAGAGAAGTAACCAGGGTGTTGACACACTGATGGGGCTGTACAGGTCTCCCCTGGGGGAGGTCACAGGTGACGATTTTATTTACTGCTGCGGACACTTCGCCGCACACTGGGCATTCATTTTTGGAGCTCTGAAAGGGACTGTTAGTGTGAAGGAGGTGGATATTTGCCCTGGCCTTCTCCTTCCATTGTTTCAATTCTTCATCTCCCTGGCTGTAGCTACGCTCTGAATGTCTTAATGTTTTTAGCATGTGGCTCCCAATAATAAACAAATAATGAGTGTGCTGTGCAAAGAGCTCCCCGCTGACCGTGGTTCAAAAGGTCTAACGAGGTTGGCCGTCGGAGTCCCAGATGTGCGCACCAGACTGTGTGGTTGTTATTTTTCCACAGTCGTACCCAGGAGCAGTGTCCCCTGCCCCAGTGCCGGGGGCTGCAGCTTGGATCTAGCAGGTTTGCAGGGCATGTCTGGAACAACCAAGCGTAAAGTTACCGAGAGGCACTTTGGCCATTCCCGTCCTTGCGTGTGACAGTCACTAAAGTGCCCTGATGAGCTAATCAGTCTCGAGACAGCTGTGACCCCTGTTCGAAAAAGCCCCACACACCAGAGCGCACCGTCTGAAGTCTGCTTTCCAGACCCAACCCCATGAGGGCCTCGTGTTGCATTCAGAACAGCAAGGGCTGTCTGTTCCTGTGCTTCCCCTCTTCAGCTCAGCCTCCAGAGCTGCTGCCAGCCTGCCTCCTCACTGGGAGCCCCCTCGCCATGGTGACCACCATTGCCTGTGCCCTGCGTGGGCGCGCAGGCTGCATTGGGGCTGCGGACGGCCCCAGTGCTGGCACCGGGCACCGCAAGTCTGAGGCAAGAGACCTAAAAGAGGCGTTGTGGTGGCTGCTGGTAGCAGTGCTGGGACCCTGGGTGGTCCTGCGCAGGGATGAGCCAGGTCATGGCGGCTTGGCAGCATGTGCTGATGGTCAGGAGGTGGTGGGACCCTGGGCTGCCGCAGTTGTCCTGCTGTGGCAGAGGGAAGAGCCACTTGCTGGTGGGAGCAGGAGAAGCTGTGCACGAGGCTCCCGG
Organism: Pluvialis apricaria; assembly: GCA_017639485.1. Classification (NCBI taxonomy): domain Eukaryota; kingdom Metazoa; phylum Chordata; class Aves; order Charadriiformes; family Charadriidae; genus Pluvialis; species Pluvialis apricaria. The sequence continues at coordinate 6,220,949 of CM030032.1, forward strand.
GCTCTGCTGTGGTGGTGAGGTGTGGAGGTGTTTGGCTGGCTGATGCTCTCTGGTGGGAACTGGTGGCATGGCTCTCCCGGCCTGCCCTTCCCTCCAGGGCTGGGGGGTCGTGGATGGGGCTCTTGGCCTGGTTAGACGGGCATTGGGAGTGATGAGCCGAGACCCTGTGATTGCCTTTGTTGTTCCAGCCTTGACCCTTTTGCAGGCTGCCTGCTGCCAAAATTAACTTGACGTGGAGGTGCCACTGGACCTCTTGACGTGTGTGGTACACCAGCAGCCCCTGAGCACCTTCTCCCTCTTGTCTCCCCTGCAGTGGCAAGGGGAAACTCAAGAGTTCTGCCCCAACGCGAAGATTGTGCTGGTTGGCTGCAAGCTGGACATGCGGACAGACTTAAACACGCTGCGGGAGCTTTCCAAGCAGCGCCTCATCCCTGTGACGCACGAGCAGGTGTGTTTCAGCAGCCATCCCCGTGGGGCTCAGGGAGGTGAGGTGGGGACTTTTCTGCAGGACCTACTGCCACAAGGAAGCTCAGTGCCACATCACCCACTGTGCCCAGGTCTTGGTCTGAAGCTGGTTTGATCTTGGCTCATGGACTCTGAGCTGCTCATGCTTACAGCACTCTTTTCCCCAGCCCTGGCAGACCTTGACTTGTTCCTGATGTTCCGCTGAACAGCCTCCTGGTTAGTAGCTGAAAAGTCTCTCCTCAAAGGTGGTGGAGATGCCTGATTTGACAAGCTGGACTGGCTAAAGGGGAGTGTTGTGCTCCTACATCTCCTGGTTCAGGGCAGCTCTTTCTGCTCCGAGTGACTCTCCTGCTCGGGTTCTGTGTTGGGGCAATACTGCCGGGGGGGGTAAGCCACAGCTGGGGGAGTCTGAGGGTCTGCTGCCGGGCTGCTGCGGCTGCCGGTGGACCCAGCAGCATCTCCAGGCTGGCCCAGAGACACAGTCTGCGTGGCGCAGTGCAGAGGTGGCTGTGCTCTGGGCTGCTCTGTGCCTGGCTCTGTGTCACGCAGAGCAGGTCCCAGATGACTGTCCTGGTTGTCCAGGCTCTCAGCTGCAGGGGTGGCTCCACGTTGGTGAGAAAGTGCAAGCGATTCGGGGTCCAGCACCCAGGGGCACTGTCTGCTTGGGAGGCCACCCTCATGCCTGGTGCTCTCACAGACACTTGCACTTTATTTACAGAGGTGATGGGTAAACACTGCGAGAGAGCCGCTGCTGGCTGTGCCATGGTGCTCTGACAGGACTGCCAGCACACAGCACTGACGGTGATGTGAAAGGACGCTCCTTGCAGAGCGCTGGTGTCTTGGTGTCGCTGGCATCCTAACCTTCTTGCCTTTCCCTCCCACTCTCTCTGGACCGCAGGGCAGTGCGCTGGCACGGCAGATTGGAGCAGTGGCCTATGCAGAGTGCTCCTCCAAGGTCTCGGAGAACAGCGTACGGGATGTGTTTCATGTGACCACACTTGCCTCGGTCAACAGGGTGCACAAGAACTTGAAGCGCAGCAACTCCAAACGGGGACTGAAGCGGGCATCACAGATGCCTGGCAGGACGGACTTACTGAATGACACAGAGATCAGGAAAGACCGAGCCAAGAGCTGCTCCATCATGTGAAAAACAATCTGTAAATAATGTGTGTGTGTTGTCCATTTTGTACAGTAACTGGCTGAGACATGGGCACAGTGCTGGCTGCAGGAGCCAGCCCGCCTTTCCAAAGCCTTTCTCTCAGTCTCTAGGGCCGAGAAAGGGTCCCAGCTGCAAATGGGGGTGCACGAGTCGCCCCCCTCCGTGGAGACTTCTGGGTTGGCTGCTGCTGTGCAGACTGCTTGGGGTGAAGGAACCACTTGGCAGAGGAGTATTCAGGTGCTGGAAGGTCTGTGACTGGGCAAAACAAAGTAAAAGGGAGCGATCCTGTGTGTGTGCCACCCTCCTGTACCCACGGCCCAGCCTCTGCGCCTCTGCGCAGCTGTGTGGCACACGCAGCATGGGCAACGGGCTGTGTGGGACCTGGGCTGGAGGGTGGGAGGTGGGTGGAGATGCTAGCAGCAGAGCGCCATCAGGAGAAGGTATTCTTCCAGTCTTCCTTTAGAAGAGAAATGGTGTTTGGGGTGGTGCTGCCTTCAGCTAGGCTGGACAGTACATCGCCACGGAAGGTGCAGAGCTGGGAAGGAAGGCATCCTGGGAAGGAACCTTAACCTGTTGAGACACCACGGTAGTCCACCTCCTGCGAAGAAAATAGGTGGCTCTTACACAGTGTTTTAGGTACTTGAACTCCATATGAAATGCAGCAGAGTGGATCTGGCTCCAAGGGAGAGGTCTATCCCAGTAGATGCATCCTGAGAATTGTGGTTCCCTTCAGCAAGCAAATGCTACTCGGGAGCTTGTGTCCCAGCTGCTGACAGCCTGGTTACTCATCAGACTGCTCCCTGCCATGGCAGCTGCGCTTCCGAGGAGCACAGCTTCTGAAAAAGCAGACTGCAATAACTGTCCATATCCTGCTCTCCACCCATTTCCAGCTGCAGACTGTGTTGCATGGTGCTGTGTTTGTCTGGTACAGATAACCAAAAAGATGATATGTGTATCTGCACCCTGCCTCCACTGTGGCGGTGGGAGCGAAGGTGTTCCCTGCCCCTCTTGCCCTGCTGTACAGCCTCTTCCCAACATCTCTCATTGCTTCTGCTGCTGCCCTCTCTAAATGCCTTTGACTACAGTGTTAGCCTTGACTTAATGTCACATAGACACTTTAAGGAAAAAAGAGTCTGCTCCATTGCCAGATCCAGCTGTGTCAGTGGGCTACAGAAAACAAATAAACATCGTTGGAAAATGCATAGTGCTTGACTCTGTTCATTTTTAATAGTCAAACCAGGCATCCTCTCAAAATATCTTACTGCCTAACTTTTATTTGTGTCCTAATGTGTCTCTCTAGCTCTTGAAATACACTCACACATATGCTTGAGTGAAAAATGCAGAGAACTTAACTGCATGTATTCCTTTTGGAGCTGAAACACCTGCCTTGAATAACCTCTCACTCTGTCCTGAATTCTTAAACACCGTGGAGCATTTGCAGGTTGTCTATGCCTGATCCACCAGAGCTGGCACGAGCTGCCCACGTCCTCACTGTGTTAATAGCTGCAAGTGAGGTAGCTTCTGACTTAATATTTTGTGTCTACTTAGACTTCAGCTGCAGCATGAAGGCTATTTGGGGAATTGGAGCAGCTGAGTTACGGGCACAAGAAAAGCTCAAGCGATGACTGAATGCTGGTGTGCTGGATGTGGGTTGCAAGAGCATGAAAACGCCCATCTGCAGTCTGGGAGGAAAGAAACTGAGCAAGGTGCCATGCCAAGAACAGCCTTCAGCGTCAAGATACTTTTCTCTTACTCTGCAGGGTCCCCAGAGCCTTTGCAAATGTTATTGAACAAAACCATGTTCCTGCTTAATCAGTAGCAATCAGTGGCTCACAAGTGTCACTACCAAGTCCTCTTAACCTGCATGCATTTGTTCTCATCATCCTCATGTAATATAATCACTGTGTCTTCCTTTTCTCCACACAAACACAATAGTATTTGGCAAGCACATCTCCCTTTTTCTATCATCTAGCATCTTTTAGGCTTTTGAATTTAATCTGGCAGCCTGTACAAATGCAGTTTCTGGTCCACCGGTTAGTTTAAACTCCCAGTGGCTCTATACCAACTTGCTAGCTCAGCCTATAAGCAAATCTTCAGTAGTGGGTAGCAGTTGTCCAACCTGAGCTGTGCCGAGTATAGGTATACAAAGGCATGGGCTGTTGCTACAGGAGGTGGCTGTAAGCCTCACGGGCACATCAGCTGGGGGCATGTTCCCCTCCAGCTCCTGCAGAGAGAGGTCTGGAGACATGCAAGAAAACCAACAAAGCCTGCCGAGGCACTGCAGGCATCAGGCTGTTTAACCAGAGTGGAGATAAGCAGGAGGGGCGATGGCTGAGGCATGTGACAGACCCAACAGAGTTTGGCAGGAAGAGAGAATACCTGGTTCGCCCACACGGTGGGCTGGGAAGCAGCAGGATTGAAGTGCCAAGCACTGGTGGTGCACCTTGCCTGGGCAGGGGCTGCGGCAGCACAAACCCTCCCCTCCCTCGCTTCGGGAGGAGGTGCTGCCGCTGATGGTGCCGGGCTGCCATTTGGGCAGAGCTGGTCCTCAGTGGAGTCAGGCTTGAGCTGCCTGGCAGCTCCCTACAACGCTGTCCTGGTTTCTTGGGGCATTGGTGTGGAAAGACAACTCAGCCCCTTGGCCATAGCTGTTAGCTCTGCTGTGACCACAGTGGTGCTTCCCCTGCTGCTGCCGGTGATTTTCTCTTTGTACACTGAACTTCCCAGGCTCTTGCTGCTCAAATGGCCCTCGGGGATGGATTGTGGCAGTGTAAAGACACACGTCCCAGCAGCAGCCGTGGAAGAATTAATGGCAACCAAAATCTCTCAAGAGACTAAGAGAAGTGAAACAGCCTCCAAGACCATTTATCATGAAGTATCTGAGCTGGATCCTTGGGTGGGGTGAAGTAGAGTTGTTAAAGCCCATGGGGACAAGCCCTTATATCCTCGGTTTCCATCAGCAGGCGCCTTTCTTGCAGGCATGTGAGCATTTCTGCTGCTGCTCGTGGCCCAGGTACAGAGCCCAGCACAGCCGAAGGCATTCTAGGGTGCTGACCTTGAAGGAAGTGGTTTCCAGGAGGATGGCGCATGTCAGTCCTGCTGTGTCAGTGCGTCTACTACATCCACCTGCCTCTGCACGGGACCCAGCATCTCTCTAAACCCTCGGGGCATATGCCATCTGCTGCTGGAGCATCTTCAGGTGGGACCAGAGCTCTCCTCATGCCTTCCTTAGGGCCAGCAACGCGACACACCCCCAGCTGCGAGACGTGGAGGGGCCGGAGGCTGCGACTGGCAAACCCAGAGGCGGCTCCTACAGCCTGAGGCTGCACAGCGCTGTGTGCGCTGGAGGCCATGAGAGGAGAGAAAGGTGCCCCCTGCTCGGTGAGGGGCACTGCGAAAGCTCTGGGCTCAGCTTTTCCCTCTCGAAGAAGCCAGTGGCGGCACAGGCTGCTACAGCGGGAGGTGAGCGGTGCTGGGGAACAGAGGCGCTCGGGTGCGTTTGTGGTGCCGGGGGGGGGGGAGGGGGGCCTGTCCAGCGCAGCACGGGACTGTGCAGACCCCCACGCCCCCAGCCATCCCCCCTAGCAGAAAGCCACCACCAGCACCAGAGCGCTGTGGAAATGATCCACATGGTGACGAAAGCCCGGACAGACGGGTTTAATGGCCATTGCCAACGCTGGGGCCAGGGGTCAAGCTTAGCAGGCCCAGTACCAAATGCAAACTGACACTCATGAAGGGTTCCCCCACCGTACTGGAAATGCGCGGAGATGTGGCTGGGTCGCTGCTGACAAGCGACGCTTTATAGATCAAAAGCACAAGGCAGGAAAGAGCCTGACCTCTGTGAATCGGGGCTGGGGCTGGGAGGGCAGAGGGTGGTGGGAGCCGGCAATAATCACAGCTTTCACACAGCAGCCTGTCTTTTCACAGCCACAGAAACGCAGAGAGCGAAGGATGCTGGTGGTCCTTCCCACCTAGCAGCAAGCAGGCAATACAATACGCTGCTGCTACCTCTACCTATTTGCCCTCTGAGCAGGAGGGAGCGGGGAGAACTGTGGGGATGGGGAGGAGAGGCCGTCAGGCGAAAGAGCATTTACAGGGTATCTGTCTGGGAGCCTGAGCCCCTGAACTCCCTCAGTGCGGCTGTTGTCTGCGGGCACCGTGTAGTGCCTGAATACATTACACTGGACAGAAGGGATTAATTACTTTTGCTGGTTGTCCATCAGCTCTTGCCCCTGTGCTTTACCTCATCTCAGAGTGGGAGGAGGGAGCAGCATCCACCACCGCACTGCTCCGGAGCAGCCTGAGCAGGAACAAACATTGAGTTATTTCCACACACTGGAAGTGATGGTGGGGCTGTGGCAGGGACGCCGTCCCCTGTGAGCTGTGAGACAGACAAAGGGACAGCATGCCGCTTCCCAGGATCTGTCCTGAGAGAGCGGGGCTGTGCAGGGCAGCGTCCCCTCCCCGAAGGCTTTAACCACAGGCGTTGCCGTGGTGTTTGCGCAGCACGCCAGACTAAACCTCCCAAAGCACACCTTGTGGAGACGAGGGGGCCTCAGCATGGCCTGTTTCCATTTACGGAGCTGTTTCTACCATGTTGGCTGCTGTGCTGGTGTAGGCATGGTGTTTACAGTGCTGTCAAGACTAGAGAAAACAGAACACATATGCTGATCAAGACTTGCAGCTCAGCAGTAGCGGGCTGCGTGAGCAAGGTTCGTTACAGCCAGGGGAATCTACAGCGCCCACTCCTGCAATATCCCCCCAAGTGAGGGAAGGAGGACATGAAACTCAAAATTGCCTCTGAGAAGAGGCAGCTGTATTGTAGATGGTCTTCCCTCTGCTTTCCGCACGACACATTCAGGTGACATCTCCCAGGCATATTCAGCACTCAGCGCTGCAGGTGAAGCTGCAGTGCCAGAAAAGCAGCTGGTGTTTGCAGTTACACAAACATGACAGGATCTTTCTTGAAAGCTTCTGGTTCTGGTTTTGTGAATTTATTTTCTGTACTGAAAGGAAATGTCATTGCTATCCCCCCCCTCTCCTCAGTATAGCTCTAACTAGCTGGAAGCCTGTGGTATGAAAATAATGATATTGGAACGAAAGTAATTTGTGCCCAGCTGCTTCTAGAACAGCCAAAAAAGACTAAAATGAAAAAACATGTACCAGCCAAAAAATGTGCATTCTGCCAGAGTGAGCAGGACCAGACTCAGATGCAGATCCTGCCGGAGCAGAGCTAGACGCAGAACTGTGCAGTCTGCTAGAAGCTAATGAAAACCAAACCGTAGATGCTGCCACGGCTGAGCTGAACCCAAAATGTGCATCTGCTGCACTCATGTACAACCCAGACATCAACTGTTTGAAGCCGCCTTTGAAGGTTTGGGTTTGTGCCTTCAGAGTGGGATCGAATTCTGGGCAAATGCATGTCCCTGTCCCCTTCTCTCCCCCTCCTAAGAGGACTGTAAGCGCTGCTCTTGGCAGTCACCATTCAGCATGCAGCTTAATATTCTGGCACTCATTTCTCCACCAGCTTGCTTGACTATAAAGAGTATTTGGACTCCCACAGTGGTTCATTTAACCAGACTTTTCAAAGGAATCCCTCTCCCTCTCCCTCACTTTCCTTCTCTACAGAGGAATAAACAAAATAAACCAGGAAGCAAAATCAAAGGAAGTAGAGAAAAGGCAAAAAAATAAAAATCTGAAGGAGGAAAGGAGAGCCACAGACAAAGACCAGACCAAGTAAAACCATTGTTGGGTCCCTCCCCTTCCAAGCCAAGCCAGCAGCCCGGGAGCAGTTTGAGAGGTTTCTTTTTTGTATATATATGTAAGGGAGCAGATGGAAAAGGAGACAATGAAAGTGGGTGGGTTTTTTCCCTTTTCAGCATGGGAACGGCTCCAAGGAAGCTGCTGAAGTTAATGGCAGGTAATTTTGGAATAAATAGAAAGCAACAATACATCTGCATGCAGGATTTAACAGTGGCCCGACTACCTAGTGGTCAGAGCGGCAGGCACCGCGTTTCTGTTAAAAAGCGACGTCAGCCTGGTGTACCAGCTGCACGGAGCGGTTGGACCCTGCAGTGTGGGATTCCAGTCCTCAGTTTCTGCAGCCGGGAGGAACACACAGGGACCCGGCCTCAGTGCATGCCACCTCACGGACACACGGAAGGCATGCGTTTTCCCACCTTCATCTGGGTGGAGGATCCAGCACGCGTGAGGAGTGCAGGAACTGTACTGACTGCGAGCTGGACGACCTCATGATAAGGTGGGCAGCGGGGTTAGCTTAGGAGACTGGATGCGTGAGACTCTGCATCGCCAATGGAGGGAATCTGGTTCCCCAAGTGAATGGCTGAAGTCACCGAAGCTAGCTTCTGTTCTAAGTCACAGCCTAGAGAGCTCTTGGTCAGCTGGGAGTGCAGGGCCTTGTGGAAGCTGTAGCTGGCATGGTGTGATCTCTCTGCTCCCTCAAGGCTGCCTGAACGCCAGGTTCACACCTTGCCTGCCCAGCCTGGCCCCGAGCAAGTCTTTGACCCACAGGCGCAGAACAGGAGCGGCTGCCGCAGCTCTCGCTGCAGGACAGCGGCCACCTGAGGTGTCCCCCAACACACGCAGGCTGTCCTCAGCAGATGAGCCAGCACAGAAAAGGGAGAAACAAAAACAAGCAGATGGAAGAAGTGGAACTGACACATGAAAGACATAGCAAGAGAGGAGGACTTGAGGGCTCTAATTAGTGCCTGCAGAAAAAATAATGAGCAATGCTGCCAGTGCAGGTGCCTTGCCTAAAAAAGCATTCCATATCCATGGGGTATGATGAGCGGTAGCTGACTGGGACAGACAGCCCCGTCAGTCTGGATGACGACAGAAAAACATTCTGCACCTGAGAGTGGTAATTGATAATTCTCTTAAAGCCCAGATCTCTCCCAGGAGAGCTCTGCACCAGCTGCTTCTGCAAGGACAGGGCCCCATCATCAGAGCTCCGGCTTCGGAGGAAGGATGCAGGTGTCTGTGCACCAGTAGGCAATGCCCCACTGGGGGAGGACGTGTTCTGGGAAAGACAAGGTCTGACACCAGGGCTGGGCGGACCCACGGGCCGGGGCCAGTGGAGGGATGACTGAGGTGCAAGGCACAGGAGCTGCTTCTGGATCCCACGCTCCTGTCCCTACTGCAGTAATTGCAGGGCCATGGAGGAATGGGTGCTTCTCACCAGCCTGCATTAGTAACCTCATGTCCTCGGCTGCCTGCCCATCTCCACAGGAGATTTGTTTTCCTGTTGGGCTGGTTTCTGGATAGCCACGGTATCTAAGAGTAAATTAGCTTCCTCACAAAATATGTTTATACCCTATGTACGTAACTCTCTCACTACTCCTGTCATTAGGACCTTTCTACAGGGAATAGTCACATCTCAGAAAAATAAGGCAAATTAGGTCTGCTAAAGAAAAGGCAAGACCCTGCCTATAGGAAAGGAGAGGACATCTATCCCAACAAATGCCCCATAACTATTAACATCCTGTTATTAAGAACACCTGAGAGGTAAATGCATTCCTTGCTCCTCATTATGTATCACTACCTTATATTACTGAGCATCAATATTGATCTCTGGGATTTTCACAGTCCCAAGCCTGTAAATGAATTAGTGTGTGCATCTGTATATGTGGAAACAGGTCCTTTCCCCAAAAGCAATCCTCTTTTATAAGAGAGACTTGGAGGAATTTTAGGCTGTGTTAACAGAATCCTGAGGGTCTAGTCTTTCTTGATGGATCGGGGTGAATGTTCTCCTCTGGTGTCTTTTGTGCCAGCACAGAGACGGATCCTTTAATTTGTTCTTAGAGCTGTTGGAACACAGGTAAGTCAAAGGTGCTTAGCGCTGCCAAGCAAAGGAGGGGCGTTTCAGCACATACTGATAAACGAAGAAGTAGTTGCAGAGAGAAAATCTGATTTCAGGTCATGAGCACGGGTATGGCAGAGCCAGGAAAAGAAACACCGTCCCCAGAGTCAGCCCTCCCCAGCCTAGCACAATGCCCTGGGGTTTCTCGCTCACACATAAGGCTGAGCCCCCGGCTGCATTCCCGGACTGCAGCAGGTACAGGTACGCAGCCCGACAGACAGAGGTGAATTTTGGGCTGATCAGTGGCAGTGCTTGTCCGGGAACCCTGATCTCCACCCAGCGCTATCTGCAGAGGCTCTTTGGGGTACAGACCAAGCGCTCTGAAGAGCTGGAAGCCCCGAGGCTGTGTCTTGCCCCAGGGATAGACCTAGCACTGGGCCACTGTCCCCACAAGTTCCCAGGGCTTCAGCACTAAAGCGCTTTTACCAGGCGCAGAGCACATTGCTTCTCTCATCTCACGATATAAGACCAGCAGGTATATAAATAGTTAATTCTTGAAAGTCATGGGAAGCCTGATGTGAGAGGTCTGGGAGCACAGAGCTGCCCTGGTCCCTCCTGCAGAGAGCACGGAGTGCCCCCCAAGATAACAGGCGTTTGGCTGGTGACGGCAAAGGCTGCGAAGTTATCTCGCACGCTGAGAAAAGCGCATTTGTGTGTGCTGGACTCATTCACAACATCACTGTTGTTTGCAGCCCCTAAGCCCAGGCTGCCGTAGCTAATTAGCATGTAGCAATCAGCATTCTTGCTCTACCCCTAATGTCACCCAGGGAAGAGTGACACACTGCAAAGCAGCTTCCCAGTGCTGTGCCCGCCCCCAACAAGGCACCAGGTCTTTTCTCTCCGCATTTGTGCGGAGTTTCTTGGATTGTTATCCCTGATGCAACACAGGAGCTCCTTACACACGCAAGAAGTGGGTTGATTAGGATGAGCTGTTGATGCGTCAGTGACAGGGGATCACAAAGCAGCAGAGCTGCTCCCCAGACACATACTGCAGCAAGCAATACAGATGGGGAACCTCTAGCCCTGGTTTTCCCTTTGTCAGTCCACTACTGTCGACACCCCAACTCTTATCAGACATCAGAAAGGCTGCTATAGCCTGCCCAAATATGTTTCTCTTTTATCCTAACTGCATTCTGCTTATTTAGCCTCTTCTGGGGGTGCAGAGATCCCAAAAGAGTTGATACAGCATCCCATCACCTATAGAGGCTTACCATGGAATTCAGAAGCTGGCAAGGTCACAAGAAAAGCACACCTGCATATTTCCACAGGATTTCTACTTCCTAGAAAGACTGAAAACAGGGAACATAAGAAGAAAAGGTGTCTTTCTTCTAAAAAGAGAAGCTCCTAAGCCTCCACAAATCACTAAGAAACTTGCAGCTCTATTTAAGCACTAGGCTGGTATTTTATCTAGTTCTGGCCATCTCCATTGACTTCTGAGGTTCCCTTCACCACCCACCTCTTCCCACAAAAGCCCAAAAGGGCTAGAAGGACCCACAACAGCTCCCAGAGGGCCTATGCTGCAGCCCACCTATTTAACAAATCAGAGCAGCTGCAAGACATTTTAATTGCAAAATCAGGTGGTATTGATTTTCTTAGAAACTCAAACAACAGGGTTCCTATGCATTTACAAACACCTTGATCATCATCACCTGAGTCCCAGAGAACCCAGGGCTAGATCTTAAGTTTTCTGTTTAAAATAAAACTGAGTATTTTCTGAGGAATTCCCAAAGACAGCAGCCTATCTCTCCATTGAAAAGCAATGGAAATCAGCCACCTTGTCTGTAGTTGTGCCTGTAAGGCTTCTGCATCAACAGATGGTCGCATATGCAAACCCTTTTCCAGGAGTACCTTTTTGCTGTTCACAAGCTCTCAAAGTATCTTTCTTTTACCAGAATCCCCAAGTGATAGAGAGAACTAACACTTAAGGGCTAATAGCAGGAGGGAACATGCTTAATGCAAAACATATATCTATAACCTTGTAGCCATTGTGTTGCTTAACCCATATCTATAATTATAACCTTGGCCATCGTGTAAGACGTTTAATCAGGAAATAGCAGAGGGGAGTTGCAGAGAAGAACAGAACAGTCATAGCCGGCCTTGCTAAAGAAACTGGCTGGAACTGACCTTGCGGTTGTGGAGTCTGATAAAAGAGAGACTGAGCCCACGCAGGAATAAAGAGTCACTTGCGGTGATGAAGAAGAGTGGGTTTGCCTTCATCCTCTCGACCCTCAACGACCACCACCAGAAGAAACCGCGCATGCTCGGTGGGGAGGAGATCACGGAAATGGCTCATTTGCATATGAAGCGGGATGGATAGTGAATGTGTATAGGCGTATTGAGAAACCTTATGAATATGTAACACTTTGCTGCATAAATATGATACGAGCTGCTGCGTTAGGTGCGCACGAATTTGGTGGGATGACCCCCTGTGCTGCCCAGCGCTGAATAAAACATACCTACTTTACAACCTTCTCGGTTGTGGAGTCTGATTTCTGCATGTCACAAGGGTCTACCGGTATGGTTCAGAGTAATACAAAACTATTTTTATCCTGCAGAAAAAATAGCAAGATGTTATGAACAATCAACAAAGAGGTGTTTTGATCCATCTGGTTTGGACTAGTAAATAAAAGGTCATAAGGACAATGAAGTGTATATTCCTGACACACAAAACTGCCAAACTTCCTAATAGCATGTCAGCTGATATGGTAAGGAGGAACCCATAATTCTGGCTGGCATCCACAGCCTGACTGCTCGTTAGGAAGTCCTGAATAAAAAATAAAGGATATTTTCTTCAATATTAAAGACCTACGATACACGTTGCACATCTAAATCTCCCCCTAAGTAATAATGAAAATAGATTCCAAAGAGAAAGAGTTAAATCAGTGGATTAAACACCAGAGATGTAATTAAATCTGACACAATGTGGAAATTGAAAACAATTATTGGATTATAAAGACACCGTGCATGAGTCACCAGGACAGATACTACCGGAAAATGGTAATAAATGGTAGGGACATCATTACTTTGGTGAATTACAAAAGCATTTTGAAGGAAGACACTAAAAGAAACACCATTCCCTTGAAGTCCAGAAAAGGGCTCTCAATTAATCTTTTGGTTCCAGTTTTCAGTTGCCAATGCTTTATTGACAGGATAAAACACATCAGCAGTCCGTCCCACCCAGTGGTGTGAACTGGGCACCAGCTGGGATGGGGGTTACTGCTGCCTTGTGTGGGCGCCAGGGTCTGCGCTGGCTCCAGCCGGGCTCACCCCGGAGATGGGGCTCGGGTCGGGCGTAGCAAGAACCCAACGGCTTCACAGCCACTTTGGCTTTGGCCCATGCCGTTCTGAAGTAACAAAACCAAACAGTTCAGAGCACAGGACATGCAAAATGGTTTTTGTCTGCTTGCTTGTTTCGTTACCAAGCAGAAATGTTCGGCTCCAAAGAGCGCGTCCATCCCAGAGTGCCACAGGTCTGCCTACCGGCCGGCACAGCCTGGGGCCACCCAGACAGGCCAGCGGCAGCCCTGGGCCGGGCGAAGGACAGTGTCCCTGAGGCTGCCTGTGCCTGCGTCCACCCCGGCACTGTCAGGGGACCAGACTCGTGCCAGAGGCTGCCCAGGGCTGACGGCAGCCTCCCTCCTCCTTTCCTCCCTTACCAGCGTTTCTGGGGCGTTTGCTGGTACGAACCCAGTGCTGTCACTGCGCAGAGCACTGCTCCGCGGTCCTGGCGGCGCATCTCCCACCGGTGGGCACGGGCACTCGGGCGCCCCTCACAGCTCAGGAGAATTGCTCTGCTTTGTCAAAATCTTCCCTCATCAGCGGCCTTCTAAAGCACTCAGCATAAGAGCGAATGAAAAAATAAGAACCTTAATATGGCAGAGTGGCAATATGACGTATAATGCATTTCCGAGGCTCAAAACGTTGCACTGCAATAATTCTGCTCTTGGTATAATGCGGGAGAGTTCCAGACCCCACGTGGCTGTTGCACACACCAAAATGGCATATTCACTTTCAGGAATCAAGCTGAATTTTGCCATTAATTTCAGTCAGGTCTAGGAGCGATCCCATGTGTCTAGGGTGGGATGTCTTCCACTGCAGCCAATGCTGCAGCAAAGGAATGGCACAGGTTTGTCCAGTGTTAAGCTGCCATTGTTCAAATGAAACTCTGCTTTAAAAGCCAAATGTCATTGAGTTAATAGATCAATATCTGCCATTATCTGACAAGAACATGTAAAATACAGCTCTAAAAATCATTTAGGACTGTAACATACTGGAAATATTCTTCTAATGTAAGATTTCACTATTTCCATAGACTTTGGAAAAGGCGATATTGTAAAGACACTGATTCAACAATTGGGGCTTGTTAAAAGAAGATGTCTCTCCCATTTTCAACAGGGTTACCTGTTTTTAACCATTCTGGACACTTGCTAAAAGAGGTTATAAATATAACAGGTTCTTTGATGTTGAAGTTAAGTGCAGTTAATGAATAATCCCATTCCATGGTACTAATGGGTTTTATCTGCAGGACCCCAGTTGCTTGATAATTTCTTGTAAGGCAACATTTTTCTGGCTCACGTCTAGAATGTGAATTTAAATGTCGGAGCAGCTCTTGAGCTGCCACACGCACTCGGATTCATTCCCTGTCTGTGCACCCAGTGCAACTTACCCTGTGCAGTTAATTGTACAGGATTTAAGCTTGGCCACAAAAGCTGTGCAAGTGATTTCTCCACTGGAAAAGGCAGAGAAAAAAAAAAGCAATTCTTCATGGTTAGCCTGGATGGGAGTGATGTGATGTTAAGGTTTGCTTTGGTAAGCCCGCGTTACTGTTCGGAAGCCCTCCAAGACCTCTTCTAGCTGTGAAGTCCACCACCAGGAGACTCAGAGCAAGCCTGTCGTGAGCCTTGTCAGGACTCCAAGCTTTCCTCAAGGCCAAGTTTATGGTCTCTGTAATGAGCTCAGGAGATCTTTACTTCTGATGGAAAATGCCAATTTAAGTCAAAGGAAACCAGCACGAGGTAAAGGTTCCTTGAGCTGTCCAAACGCTGCCGTGGTGCTCTTGCCGTCTGGGACACTGAGGTCCTCCTCAGGCTTGGCTGCAGCCTGACTCTGCCACCCAGAAGAGGCAGCCCTGGTGTGCGCAGGACGGGCAGCCGCTGGAGCCCAGCACTGCAGGATGCTGCAGGGGGACGAGGCAGGGGTTAGAGCCGCTTCCGACCCCTCGGCGAAGGCTGGTGAAAGGTCTGTGTGCAGGCAGCACTGGGTCATCTGATCTGCAAACGTCCTTCAAGTCACGTTGCTGATGAGAGATAATTAATCAGTATAAGTGAGAATGGCAAGAACTATAATAAAACTCTGTTATGATTCCAAGTTGGGTTTTAAGTGGTAATTAATGGGCACCTTCCAAGGCAGGATAACGTTACAGTGACAATTTCCTGTCAGCAATCCCATCTTTACTAATTAATCTGATATTTAGTGCAACAGCATTGACCATAATGAACTTAAATTATTGAAAAGAAATATATAAAGCCTGTATTAATCATTAATAGCATCTTCCTGGTGTTTTATTTTAATAAGGTCCCATGACCTGTAAGACTAACAATCAGAGGACCCACGGGAAAAGGAAGTAGAAGGGATGATCAAAGAGAGAGAAATCAAAAGCATTTGAAGAATTCACATCTGTTTCAATTTACTTTCAGGCTCATGAACTGGAATAGGGACATAAAGTCTTTCCAGATTTGACCGCTAAGTTAGGGTCCCATTGCATTAGAAGGAGGGACTGCAGCAGGATTGCTGAGACGCAGCACACCTAACGTCTATTTGAATATAAAACGTCTTTTTGCTTTCTGACAGTGAAGTGAAACTCACAACAAAGACTCTTCAAACGGAAACCTGTCATGGTTCACTGCATGCAACATCTGAAACGGACTGAGTGAAATGAAGGTTCTGTGCAGTCAGCCACGCAGGTCCAGGGCAACTGCCCACTTCAGGCTATTAGCTCCAGTCCTAAGGCGAGATTGCGGAGAAGGGTGTCGCTGTCTGGAAGGGAAGGGTTGCGCGGCACTTCCTCACAGTCTTGCACAGCTATTCTGGGATAAGGTTTGGTATCCTATAAACAATGTATTGCCATTCAAAAACATCACCTGTGGTATTCCAAAAAATCTGCTCCTTCCTACATGCGCAGGATGGTCCTAGAGGCTTGTGTGGATGGGGCACCACCAGAGCTCTCACTCGTTGTTTTGACTGGCTCTAGACAAAACAAGTAGCTTTCTCGTTTCCTTATGGTGCTGGCTGTCAAATTCTGTTGCAACTGCAGCCATGGGGATCTAGGAATGAATGTGTGGAGTGTACATACTGATAATGACACGTGGCCAAATCTAAGTCATCCCTCTGACATCACACACAGAGGTCTTTATTGCAGATCTTATGTTTTAGGCATGCTATTCTTTCAGTACAAGAATGCATTTGCCTTCAGTATATTTTGTAATGTTTATATCCACTTCCAGACTGTTCAGACCTCCACCCTTCCAGGAATGAAATGAGATCATTTGCTCCAAAATCATCAGCCTCACATCTTCTGCTCTGATTTGACCTTGCAATCTCCAAACTCTGTTATTTAATAGTGTATTTTTCAGTAGAGGCAGTATGAGCAGATGTCCATACACTTCTGCATACATACATTACTGTGAGTTTGTTTTTACTAGTCCAATTATTACAATACCTGGACAAATTACAGTCTTGTTATGCGGTGTACCAGTTTTTCAATTTTTGCATGGCAAAGTGTGTATATTTTATAAAAGCACATTATTGTTATTTCTTTGGAACTGTATCATCTCCAGATAAAAGTAATAGTGCCTTGATCTTTCCTGTTTGGTGTGCTTAACATTTGTGATTGTTGCTCTACCTCTATTAGGCATTCTGCGTTTTTTGAACCACTAGTGCACTTTTGAATAAAACATTTTCAACTTTTAAATATGCAAGTGTCCATGTTGACTTAAGCTAAGACATCTGAAAAACCACTACGTTTTCAGCAGCCACTGCCCCCCTGCCTTGCAAAGTCACATTTTGATTCAGTATTCCTCTCCGCTTTGCCACTTTGCAAGGAGTTGTGTCAGGAAACGTCGCATTTCAGCTCAGCCCTCTGCTCACTGACTGAATGATCTGATTTCCTTTGGATAGGGCATTATCTTGTTGTGTGCAAATTGACTACACACTGCTGTTTAACAGACAGACGTACAGTGCTTTTACAAAGGGTAAACAGACTGGAAATGTTGAATTCCCATAGTATTTAAAAAAATCAACACAGAGACAGGAAAACAAACGATCAGCACAGAACACAGACGTGCTTCATGCTCAGCTGCCTGTGGGCTCACAAGTGAGAAATAGATAATTACCAACAATCTTTGTCTCTGTAAAATATTTCTACAAGTATCAGGAGAAAGTAATCTCTGACAATCCATTCCCCTGTTAGCGCGTCTTCTCCTTCAGGAGCCAACTTCTCTCGTGCCCATATGGTCTGACTGCAAAACCTGTATGTGTCCTCACCCACAAATTCTCCAGCACTGAAATCTATATGCATCTGAAGCGCTAATGTGGAAGCCTTGGGTACAGATGCAGAAAAGGGGGTTAATTTTGCTGTTGGTGTGACAGCAGAGTCCTGTCAGAGACAGTCTCGTCCACGGAGCAAAGACCACACAGGAATCAGTCAGCTATAGGTAGTCTCGGTGCTTTGCCAATCTAAAGGATCTTCCTCCATCTCAAAATATTTCACGCTGCTTTACCAACCTTATTTACTGAACCCTTGCAGGAAAATTCCTTTGTCCCCAGTGATCCCTCCTTGCTCCAGTAGCTGAACCGCTTCGTGGTGACCATCACTTCTTCCTGGGACGAGCTGTGAGATGATGAGATGAGGTAACTGACCACAGTCCATGTCTGTGCAGGCTATCACTGTGCTGGAGGACATCCCCTGTGCCTCTTTTGCCGGCTGTTGTCGTCGGGAGCTAGCTGGTTCTCAGAGGGAAACTTCACAGCTTGTGGTATGCAACCAGATGTTTCCCCAAGCAGCATCACAGTGTTGTGACATTTGCTGCTTAGCAATCGTTGAAAGTGATGAAAACCAACAGGTATACACAGAGGCAAGTATGTCAAGAATGACATACAGCTCGAAAGCTGTGTATCAAATATGTCCAACTTCCATGGTTCAAGGTCTGCACAAGGGAATGCACATGAGACAGGAGACTTCCCTAATGTCTCTCATTCTACTTAGTAGTTGACTAAGAGCCTTTGACCATTAATGAAGGCAAAATCCCTAACTATGAAGACCAATGCCCCACCACTGTAGCAGGAAGTGATCGGCAAGACTGGACAGCCCAGTGTCACGAGATGGACTATCGGGGTGCTCGCAGTTTTGCTTTACTCCGGCATAGCAAGAATATACTGCCAGGTAGTGCTTCCTGAGCTGCTGCACAGTTAAATCTCATTCCATTTCACAAAATCTTCCGTGCAAACCTGTCTGAGGTGGGACTGATTTTCTCTGACAAATCGTGTGGTGGCAGAAGGAAAAGGGGCAACACAAAAAGCCCAGTGTTTATTAATGCTGTTGCTACTCACACAGTCCACGTATGCCATAACAGTAGTCACTGCACCATTTCTATCAAAAACTTCAGGCAATAAGAAAAACCAAAGCTTATCTGCAAGCAAACACAACACTAGCAGAAAGGCTGTAAACACGATGCCTTGTGCTGAGGAAAACCTGGTTGTGTGCCTGGATTCTCAGCTGGCACCAGCAGAACAGCTCCCAGCCTGACTCCACGATTAAATGGGTTTGTTCGTGGGCCTTTACTTCCCTGGGGAAAGACTCCATCTGGGTGATATATACTCGAGCAGGGTGCCTAACGGGAATGATGTATTGCACTAATTCATCCAGCCTGGCGGCACGCTGTTCTCAATGATAGATCTTTATAGGAGTATTTCTCCAATGAGAGAGCCGTGCAGCAACCAGCCGGCCCAGGACCAGAGCTGGAGTAATTCAGATGTGACAAATCTTTCTCACGCAGAGACACAACCGGGTATGAAGCAGAGACATGATATTGTTCTGCTGCTTTGTCTCAGGGATACCTCCTAGTAAGTCAAAATTCCTACTTCTGCATTGTCCCCAGGCAAGTTGTCTATAGCCAGAGCCATTCCCAAACCAGCTTTTCTGGTCTTTTCTTGTGTAGGCTGGTTAATTCCTGCTGTCCCAAGCCCAGCCTTGCACCTCTGTCACCATCAGAAACAGTTTAGCTTAGATGTGTTAAAATACAGCTGGGTACATCAGAGCAGTTCTAAGTCTCTAACTGGCAAGAAGCCCTCCATAGGTACGGTTTGATATTGGGAACTCCTACAGGCTCCCACAGGCCATGAATTTCACCGTCTTTCTCCTCTGACCAGCTCCATTCTCCTGCCTGCTTCCCCTCCCTCCCCTGGGCTGTGAGCTCCAGGACCAGGGCACCGCTTCCATACACAAAGCAAGTGACACACAGTGCGGTTGCACACCCAGAACCCGATGCCCAGTCCGTTTCAGAGCAGCGATGCCCCGCAACTGCCCCAGTTATATACTGAGCATGGCATCATATGGTATGGAATCCCCCTTTGGCTAGTTTACGCTGTCTGTCCTGGCTGTGCCCCCTGCCAGAGTCTTGCGAGAATTAACTCCATCCCAGCCAAAAGAGGATAGCAGCGAAGACACCCACATGGCAGCACTGCGGGTGCTGCTGGGCACGCCATCTTGCTGCCGCGCACGCACAGGGCAGAACAGCTCCCCATGGGAACAGTGGTGAGGTCCTGATCTTCTAACTTAATTCAAACAGTCGGGGCACCAAACAAGTAACAAGCCATTCTCTCTTCCCGCCAAGAATATATGTCTCTGTTGTCCCATATTTACAGGCAGGAATGAAATGTCGTTCCCAAACTGGAAATGCTTTTTACTTTTGTCCAGACTTGTTGGATCAGATCCAAGCAAAACATTAATGGCACGTGTACCCAGGGTGCACAAATAACCACATCCTCTCTCATGGGGTTTCCATCTCCATCCAAAGACAAATAGACCTTCCACAGATTGGCACTGATGATGCAAACCTTTGTGCCCAGCATGCATGTTCAGTCTTCTTCACAAAAGTGGAAAACAACCAAGGCATGACATTTCCTCCCTGTCAGTCTCCCAGTTTATATTTCATTGGCATTTCTCAAAACACTCCAAGCAAATTAATCAACAAGCCAGACACCTGTGGAGAGAGGGCATATGAAACACCTCTCTATCCAGTGGACCATTGATAACATCCCATGTGGATCGATGAATATTTTCCATTAGTGTCAGTCAGCCCATGATGAGGAACAGAAGGGGAGCAAGGATATTGAAATTATTTTCTCAAGCAGTATGTGACACAAAGCATTGCTGAAGGGCTATCTCCTTGCTCAACTCACTCACCATGGCCCCTCACAACAAGAAAGACATTGAGGCGCTGGAGCATGTCTGGAGAAGGGAAACGGAGCTGTGAGGGGTCTGGAGAACACGTCTGATGAGGAGTGGCTGAGAGACCTGGGGTGTTCAGCCTGGAGAAGAGGAGGCTGAGGGGAGACCGTCTCGCTCTCTACAATTACCTGACAGGAGGGTGTAGTGATGGGGGGTCAACCTCTTCTTGGTCGTAACAAGCGATAGAACAAGAGGAAATGGCCTCAAGTTACACCAGGGAAGGTTTAGATTGGATATTAGGAAAAAGTTCTTCACAGAGAGGGTTGTGAAGCACTGGAGCAGGCTGCCCAGGGATGTGGTGGAGTCGCCATCCCTGGAGGTATTTAAAAGATGGGTAGATGTGGTGCTGAGGGACGTGGGTTAGTGGTGGACTTGGCAGTGCTGGGTTGATGGTTGGACTTGATGATCTTAAAGGTCCCTTCCAACCTAGAAGATTCTATGATTCTATGATTCTAATCCTAGGAATGCAAAGACAGTATTGCACGGCAAGGCCTGGGCTCTGCTCACTTCAGCAGCAGCCATTAGGTTAATCCTATATGTTCTCAGGCCGTAGGTTGCTGATCCTTTAATAAATAGCTTATTCATGCTCACTGAGGTCTGCATCTTCTTTACAATAGTACCGGGAGTGAGTCCCCTGACAGCCCCACCGTGACACAGCCTGAAATGAGCATCCCAAGGAGCCTATTCCTGCCTGTTCCCACAGTTTCCTGGGGATGAACACAGTGCAGCTCTGTTATTGAAAGCTCAGGAGCAATTAAAATACTGGCAGTAATTTCAGCTGGAGCAGGACAGTGGAGATGGGTACAGAGGTGGGCACAGCCCTTTTGCTATCTAGGAAAAGGTCTAATCACAGAATGAAATAGTTGGGTGTCATCACTGAGCCTGTGAGTCTCGGAAAACCAAACAATCCCAGTCCATCTTTCACTGCAGGCGCTGCTATGAGTTATTAGTGATGAAAGGAATTTCCAGCAGCCCACAAGTCCCTTACCAGGATGCCAGACTTTCAGCCCTCTCAGAGAGAAGCCTGTGCCAGACTTCTTAATAACTGTGACCTTGCAAATCTGACCTCCGCTGCTTCAGCTTTGATTTGGGTTACTGGAATGCTATCATGTCCCAGAAAGGTCAGAAATTAACAGATTAAAAATTTTTCATAGAACAATGAAATATTCTCATGAAAAGAAGTTTGTCAAATGTACCAGAAATTCTAAGCAAACCTCAAAATACTTGACATTTTTTTTTTCCCCTTGGGAATGAAAAAAAAAGTGTTGTATCATGCCTAGTGTCACTTGGCACTAAAATCACAGTATTTCTTAATAATTTTAGCAATATACACCTAAAAACTTTGAACCTCTGAAAAAAATCCTCACAAGACAATTTTGTAATGACAGTTTAGCAAAATTCATCTCAGGAAAAACCAACAGTGTAATATCCTTTGCTGAAGCACATTTTTCTCATTCTACTAAATCTTGTTTCGAGAGTCCGAAGGGTCAGGGAAAAAACTCACTACATCATTTCCTCCAGATATTTTGATTTGAAATCCTAGTAAGTTCCTTATCCTGCCCTCAGGTTAACACATTCATGTGTTAGCTGCCACCATTTCTATTTAAAGAGGAGATCACAAGAATGAGAAATGGAAAACCTACAGACTTCATTCTTACATATGCTAGTTCCTGCTTATGCTTCTCTGACATAAACCCACAGCTATCGCCCATCTGAGCCTTTGTTATTCTACAGGACGGCCGAAATACAAGCCTAATTCAGACCCTGTTTGAACCTACTCTGCCTTTGCTGCTGTTGCAGATGTGTGCCACCTTAGTTTTCGTGTACTGAGGAGAGCTGACTACATTTTGGAGACAGCTGTGTAGAGACGTTCCCTCTGCAGCGAAATGGTGGTGTAATGCAGAGCAGGCGCAAGCTGATCAGCAGAGCACAAAGTACCCTTTCTGCATTGCAAGGCATGCCTCTGAAAACATGTTAGCGATTCAGAGGTCAGTATTTATTATTGTTGATTAGCACAGCAAAGTATATGCAGTAGTGGTCAAACAGCAAAAATCACAGTCTGAGGACTCAGAATTATTTGCCTGTGAGTTGTTTGCTTTATCTCTTTAGTTCATAAGAGAACAGCCTTTTTAGCAATTTCCAAGTGTAATATGCATCAGTAGTGTGCCTTGGTCAAAATACAAGAAAATATAACTGAAGGCAGGCCTCCCTCTGCATCCCACTCACATGGGCTCCCTGATAAGCTTTAATTACGGATTCGACCTTGGTCTTTGTCTGAAGAAGGAATGTAAGTATGAGACTGTGTAATTGCTGCCAGAAGTGGTTTAACTCATTCAATGTCTACACGAGGAACCTTCTTCAGTTCCTGATGTTGCCAAGTGGGCTTTAAGGAAATTAAAATCCTCGGTCTTTGTAATCAGCCTTATAGCCAGTCGGGTGATAATTAATGAACATATCTGACATCATTAAGCCAGTACGTATTCCTCTGCATCACTAGTCAGCATTAACTGTAAGGGTGGCACAAAGAATAGCACTGGAGCATTTGAGGGAGGAGCTGCTGGAACAAGGAGAGTGGAGGGCTGCAGAAATCCCATGGACTGGAAAACGCCTAGCACTTTCTGCTTATAAATATGTAGCTTCCTCCTGAATGTATCCAAATCACTGAGTTTATTCACAGGTGTCAGTGGCCCCTGCTGCTGACCATTGCAAAACCATGACTTTATCCTTACAAACCACCCTAAAGGTCGGGAAATACCATTTTCTGTGCCTTACAAGTGGGAATGGAAGCACATAAGGATGCGTTCAGGGTCAAAAGAAGAATTGGTGTAAGAATTAGAAACAAAACTCTGATTTATTTTTTTCCCCACACAATTGAAGAGAAGTGCTCCCCCCTGCACCTGCAAGCATAAAAGCTGTTTTCAGCATGAGATAAATTTTAAGAAACTTGCCTGAGACGTTGGGAAAGTACCCAGAAATAATAGTGAAGAGTGGTATAACAGCCTGAATAGCATCCCAGGGAATTGTGCTGTTCACAAGACTAACCTGATTTTACTTACAGCTTGTATGGCCCACCCGGGTACAGCCGCTACGTTCAGCAATAACCTGCAAGTCTTCACTCTGCATGTAGCCACCTATTTGAAATCCCCAGGAATGAGTATGGCCAGTGCCTTTTCTTGTACCTCGTATGCTCATCGGCAGCACGGATGTTTCTTGACTGGGTAGACTCACCTGCATGTCTGCCCCAGTACGTAGCGAGTGCAATCTCAGAGGGTTGCCTGCAATTCATTAAACCAAGAGGTGTGGTATTGGATCTGACAATCAGGAATAACACGGTGATTGGTTTTATACAGTAGCTTGGAAGTGAGCTAAATCAAAGAGGATTCTGACACAGATTAGGTGATCCCTGAGATAATTACTAAGTACACTGAACAGAGTACTGTTTACCTACATATTAATGTGTCTACCCATATATTTATCTGTGAGATTATCAGACACTCTCACACTGCCCTCTGCTTCTTTTATGTTTGTGCCTGGTAGTTAATGTTTGCTCATTATGCAGCTTCTCAAGCTGGGCTTTTACCTTTCCACCCAGTCTACCCTAGGACTTAATTCTGAGGTGAAGGTCTCTAATTAGCCAGCAATAATTTCACATTTACATTAAAGATGCCAAATTCTCTCTCAGAAAGAAAATGTTTCTGTTCCATTCTAGTGGTAGGAAATCTCTGCAGGCAAAGATGGGCATTGCTGAGGTTCCCACTCTTACAACTCATTTCACGGGCCCTTTGAGTGCTGGGGTGGTTTTCACTGCCTTTAACCCTGACAGCCAATGCTTTCTACCCGTGGAAAATGACAAGTACAGAGAAACCAACCCCGCTGCCACCCACAGGAGCAGTGGGGCTCTTGCCTTAGCTTTGCTGCAGTAAGACAGTTCTGCAAACTTTGCCAAAAGTCAAGGTTTCCAGCAGCTGTCCTGATTTCAGTGCTCCTGTTGTGCTGCCTTTTTGCCCCTTAGTTATTCGTCTCTCCTGTAGATGTTGTCAGAATGAGACCCCTTCCCCTGGAATTCCCTGTCACTTTAGTAATAAATATGCAAAGCTTATCAGTGATGGACTTTCTATTGATTGGTTTTCCAAAATTATGTAGACAATGATCAGTCAGTCCTCTTAAGACGGGAAAGGTAGAATGTGTTGAATGGGCTTCTATCCTTCTCTGCTAAAGTGTGTGTTTGTTTGTTTGTTGTTTCCTCACTGAAGAGGTATTTTCACTTTGGAGCTAGAACTGCAAAATAGTTTATTATCCCTGAGCAACAGAGGAAGCTGGAGAGAAGAGTCTAGCTAGTCAATAGGTCAAGCCAACTTGTGGAAACATAGGTGCCACCCTGGGTGGGTGCGTGTAGGGAGCGAAGGGCAGTTTCATATTTAGTTTTGTAACATTTACTGCCGGTTGCCCTGAAAAATCCTGTCGGCATATGTAAAAAACAAACTTTCCTACACATGTAGATTTCTGAATGACTTACTTAGGTTTTCCTCCTCCTACCTAATGAAGTCCAATCCGTCTAAGAGATGGAAAACATCAGACGTACCGGTCCCAGGGACTCCTTCGATCCACGAGGCCACCTGACAATGTGGGTCCACTCAGAGCTCACATGCTGAGCAGGAACACACTGCTGAGCAGAAGACTCCCTCTTTTAATGGCCATTCACATTCCTCTCACATCACACATTTGCAGTACGGCTGCTGCTTCTCTCCCACTTTGGGTTCCCATGTAGCAGGTGCTACTGGATGACGGATCCGCACGCTGCTGTCAGCCTCTGCTGCTGCCCGGCTCCCCCCGCCCTGCAGGCTCTTCTCTGGACTGCTGTATCTTACTTCACCCATCAAAACTGGCGTCACTTTTGCAGCTCCAAACGAGCCGAACTTAAGGATAGAATCGATTCTGACAGTCAGATATATGGAAAATGCCATATGGAATATCATTGGGGTTTTTACTCAGCTAGAAATTGTAAAACGTTGAGTGCAGTCTTGCCAGGTATCAGAACAGAGAGTGTAGGGAACCAGATGCCAAAGTTCCAGAGCATACTACCTCCGACCACAGTCAAAGGCAACAAGTCACCTCATTCTCAGGCTACATGGAGCGATCCTGCATTGACAGAAGGGTAGACTGGAAGATACAAGAGATCTTTGTCACGGTTTAGCCCGGGCTGGCAGCCAGGACCATGCAGCCGTTCTCCCAGAAGGACAGGGAGAAGAGGGAGAAAAGGAGGGGAAAAGAAAGGGGAAAAAAAACCCTTGTGGGTTGAGATAAACACAGTTTAATAGAACAATATCAGAAAAGGAAATAGCAATAATAATGGTAAAAGAATATACAAGACACAAGTCACTCTCACCACCCAGTGAATTGGTACCTTCCCCAGCAGTGGTCGTGAGTACCGCCCCCCGGCTAACCCCATGTCTATGCTGAGCATGACATCTACGGCACAGAATGCTCCTCTGGCCATCCCATCCTTCTGCCCAGGCTCCTTCTCAGCTTCTGTGAGAGGCTGAAAAATGTCCTTAAAAAATATAAACAACTCCTGTCAACAAGGAAAACAATGTGCACTATTGACATTCCTTTCATACCAAATCTGAAACGCAGCAGCCACTAGAAAGAAAATTAACTCTGTCCCAGCTGAAACCAGGACAGTCTTTAACATCTGATTTCTGTAACTCTAAGACAGATGCCAAGGGAAGGGTTCCAGGGTCTTAGGAAGAGGCAAGAGCTTCCTCTAGCCAATCCTAAGAGTGTGGCTGTAGAATTAAAACATGTTTCCTGACGTTAAGGAACTGGTATCCTTGTAAGTCCTTTGCCCTGTCCCTCTGCTGATTCAGCATCTCTCTCTCAACACCCTGCCCGCCACAGCTGCAATTTGTATGCTGGAACCTACATCCTCTGGAGAAGCCTGTTGGGAGTCTGTTTTCCTTTCTTATGGCCTTGGCTGTGCAAACTCGACGAAAATGCCATCCTCAGGTTGACTCCAGGCACCAAGCATCGTTACATACTTTCAGTGCAGACCATTGCAACAGGGCTGGTAGATGACATCTGGTACTGGGGTAACCAAATTCTACCTTAGAGTTTAGGCATGCTGTTCTGGTCTCCTGAGATCTTCTATGACACCTTCTAATAGCAATCTTTTTCTAGGGAAAAGCCCTTTGACCTTAGCACACAGCTTCAAAGATTGGAAAGAGCCAAGGAAAGGAACATCAGTTTCAGCAATACTTGGAGCATTATCTGAACTCTGAGGTCCTGTGTGGTTTTGTGCACTCCCTGGGTGTTGTTTAACTGCTTCACTCATGTCTGTCTTCACACATGTCTGTGGCCCAAAGATCACTTGGCATGTGCTAGCTCTTCACAGCAATCTTCGTGTTCTGACCAAAAGGGCAAGGGCAGTGAAGCAATCTGGAGCAATCCCCACACTTTGGCACACTGGAGTACACACTCATTTCCAGGAGGAGTTTGACATGAGCCCAGGCTGGGTTTGTAAGTATACAGACCATTGCTTCTTTGATTTTTTTTCTTTTTTTGAAACACACATTACTGAAAGGTTGGACCGTCCGACAACTCTACGAGGCTGTGCATACCCTTTAGATGATCCTATCCCTACCTCAGCAACGTTCATCTGTTCTTGAATCAGATGCTATGCACAGGACTAGTTTCACCCGCTTAGTGCTCTGAGGAAGACCAGGATTAGAACGCCAGGAGATGCCGCAGCAAGAAGGCAGCCTGTCGACAACCATGCGCAGAGGGGCTGGTGCGACGCTGCAGCAGAGCGATCGAAGCAAAACCGGAGCAGTGTCAGCGTGGCAGGGTGGGGCTGCAATTTGCACGTGAGTATGGAGGGGAAGAAATGAATGTACGAATCTAGCATTGTTCTCAGCTCTGACCAGTACCGTTAGCCTTTCACAGTCATGGCAAATGGATAACGTGAGAAAGGAATTTCTCGTTCAGAGCGTGGATCCAAGGCCAGGAGAAGCACAGAGAATATACGGGGTTCCTGGCAATAGCACTTCTTTGTTTTTCAGTGAACAGTGTCTGCCTCTGTCATAAAGTTCTTTCTTCTGTTTTATCAATGCACTGTTCCAATAAAGCCTTCAAAATCCCCATATCTAAGAAATGACAGAGAACCATTGATCTGAGGTGAAAAATCAAACTGCAAGTGAACCGCTTGTCTTTTCTATGTGTTTACCCTGACCCCAGCTGGTTTCTACAGCTGTCACTTAATTAATCATCTTATTTCATTTAATCAATCAATCCATTGTAATTAATTGAAATGCATGTATGCAAAACGGCAAATGCTTCTCTCAGGAAGGGCCTTGAGGGAACGTGCTGCCAGCAGCAGTGCTCTGGAAAGTTTGTTCCATTTATATAAATGAATAAATACAAATGCTGATGACTTCATGGCCTGAATATTAATGCAGGTAATTAAACATGCTTATTCTGGCAGGTAACAGCATGCCAGGCCCTGGCATGGGGAGGCTCCATAAACAGAACCTCCTCTTGCTATTGCCTGTTTTGTATGGATGTATTCTTGACCCTTGATTTATCTCCGCAGAGGGAGGGTATCCGGGGAGGGGAGGCTCAAAGGCAGTCAGATAGGAAAGATAACAATGTGCAAAACAGATGACATTTCCTTCTTCTTTCTGAGTCAGCTTGTTAATATCTAGGTAGTGGAACAAGCCTGGCACATTGCTTTGAAACTGTTACTGAGGCTGAAGAGTGGCTCCTGCTGCCTGGCAGTCCCTGTCTTGCATGGATGCGTTGCGACTATTAGCAGCAGGCTACTCCCGAGCACTCCCTGCTATACGCCTCCGGCAGTCTTTCCCAGTGAAGTCTTGCCCAAGTGAAAGCAGCAGGGCTGGGCTTGAAGCTGGAGAGCAGCCCTGTGGAGCAAGGACCTGGGGGTGATGATTGATGAGAAGCTTGACATGAGCAAGCAATGTGCGATCGCAGCCCAGAAGGCCAAGCGTATCCTGGGCTACATCAAAAGAAGCGTGGCCAGCAGGTCAAGGGAGGGGATTCTGCCCCTCTACTCCGCTCTTGTGAGACCCCACCTGGAGTACTGCGTCCAGCTCTGGAGTCCCCAACATAAGAAGGACATGGACCTGCTGGAGCGTGTCCAGAGGAGAGCCACGAGGATGATCCGAGGGCTGGAGCACCTCTCCTATGAGGAGAGGCTGAGAGAGTTGGGGCTGTTCAGCCTGGAGAAGAGAAGGCTCCGGGGAGATCTTATTGCGGCCTTCCAGTACCTAAAGGGGGCCTACAGGAGAGCTGGGGAAGGACTTTTTGCAAAGGCATGGAGTGATAGGACGAGGGGGAATGGCTTTAAGAAGAGGGCAGGTTTAGATTGAACATTAGGAAGAAGTTTTTCACTGTAAGGGTGGTAAGGCACTGGAACAGGTTGCCCAGAGAGGTTGTTGAAGCCCCGTCCCTGGAGGTGTTCAAGGCCAGGCTGGACGTGGCCTTGGGCAACCTGGGCTGGTGGGAGGTGTCCCTGCCTATGGCAGGGGGTTGGAACTCGATGATCTTCAAGGTCCCTTCCAACATAAACCATTCTATGATTCTATGATTCTATGAAGCACGCTGCCTGAAACAGTCCCCCTGACCTCTGTGGTAGCACTGCCATTGCACCCTGTGGTGGTGCTCCCTGCCGGAGAGGAGCATGGCGCAGCCTCTGGCCTCAGGCTAACCTCTACTCTCCTTTGGCAAGGGTCTGTCTGTGCCGCAGGCTGCGGAACCAGGCTGCGTTGCTGCACTTATCTTTTCCTTCAGGCCCACTCAGGCACCTTTACACCGTGCTGCAGTCTGTGACAGAGATGTCCCCAGCACCTCCTCAGGCATGTCGGCCGCTGCTCCAGCAGTGCCTTTGTCGTGGCTGCTCCCAGCAGGGAGCTCTGGGTCCAGCTGCTCTGTACGTTGCTCTTTCAGTTACGAGCTTTATGGTGAATTTTGGATGTTTCGGGGAAAGGAAAACCTTTTTAAACATTTGGCAAGACTCTGACCCTTAGGAAAACCATCTCTCATTTTACTCAGGAGCATATTTCCCTCCTGCCACAAGGCCATTGAAGAGTTTCCACTTGGAGTCAAGGTCAAGAAGTATGTCCAGGACATGTTGTTCCAAGAGAA
Organism: Pluvialis apricaria; assembly: GCA_017639485.1. NCBI lineage: Eukaryota > Metazoa > Chordata > Aves > Charadriiformes > Charadriidae > Pluvialis > Pluvialis apricaria. The sequence goes on from CM030032.1 coordinate 6,250,118, forward strand.
AGTTCACATATGTCCCAGCCATAGTGCTGAAACGGTTCCAGTTGGTGGCTACCCTTTTCCAGCCTTCTACCTCCATTTAAAGGATCAATTAGAGACAGTTCATGTAGAGATATTGGTTTCCACAGATTTTATCTGACGGAGGTATGAGAAAATTACACTGTGCCTTTCTGGGAGTATGGTTACTCCCAGGACTGTGGCTTAGCCTTGGCTTCTTACAGCCGTTTTTGTTATAATCCTCCATTATTGTGGAGATTTAAAGAAACGCTCTGTAGGTCAGGTATAAGTCCATGTCTTTGCTTGTTTACCCGCGCATGCTTTCCCCACATCTAGCCGCATTCTCAGCTGCTTGGTTTTCAGTTACAACAGCAGAAAGCATTGTACTTGCTACGGGACTGTGGCAGGGGAAACCGCAACCCCTGCAGTCTGGTTGCCAGAGTCAAATTAAGATTAAGAAGGGGTCAGTGGTTTTTGGAAAACTGCATGGTGATCAGCAAAACAATGAGCTGCTACTGTAAAACAGAGAGTTTGCTGGGCAGGGCTCTGCCAGCAGTTCTTTGATTAGTATTGCCAGCACACACGCGCACAGATGCACGTCTGGTTGCTTGGCTAAGGGCAGAGACAATCCAGTCTTCTTTCCCCCTCCCCTGCAACTCTCAAGAGGAGCATTAACAGCAGGACACACCACACAAACCTCTCAACAATTCACTGACCATACAAAAAATAAAAACAATTAATAACTTAAAAATTAAAATTAATATTTCTGTGCTCAGCAGTTCTCAAGGAACGGGTACAGAACTCTATATGATACACTGAACAGTCTGCATCCTTTAGAGGGACTTAGCACTGAGTTTTCTTCCTGGGACAAGGAAAAATAGGTTTCCTTCATCTGCTAATCTAGAGCAAAAGCCTGGTGAGGAAAAAGGGCACCCTAACAGGCTATAGGATCAGGTGCACTGGGCACAAGAACTTCGTTCCCCAGGCCAGCATCAAGGCTGCAGGCCTGACCTGATGCCTTGAAAAGAGGGACAAGAACACCGTCAACCTCTGGAGTTCCCTGTATGTCAAAGCCCTCCAATCCAAGTAAAGGCTCTAGTTCCTTGCTATGGCAACTAATCACAACCATCAGGTGAGAAACAGGTTATAAAAAATTCTTTGAAGATTTCCCTCACACATACTCAGTTCTAGCCACAGTGACAGTCCATCAGTACTTGGTTGATGGTGAGGCTTTGGGCACCAACTCCTCTTCCTCTAAAAGTATAAGCTTTGTTTGTCTCATCCTGAACAGGTTTTAGGTGTTTCTCACCAGTACTGATGATTTTCCCTGACAGATTACTTGAGAAACAGGGCCTCAGTGAATCAAAAAGTCCTCCAAACTACGAATAAGAAAAATGTGAGAGTGGAAGCAGAGGGGAAAGCCTCCACACACCTCCTAAGAAAGTTTCTGGAGAGGTTCTTATGAATAAGAGAAAATGAACAAGGGAATTAAGAGCTCGTGGGAAATGGCTGACCCAGCATCCCTGCAGGAGTAGTATAAATAGCTGCCCCAATTCACTGCATTCACACTGGATCAGTCTGCCCTTTGTCAAATCTTGCCTGGTAAATGCTTGAAAAGTATCTCAGCAGCAGCTCTGCCAGCCTCAGGAAAAAGCTCAGTCTTACTTCAAGGTTTCTTCCTGTTCTGCACCCCTCCACCAAATGGGCTCCCATAGCCTGGCCTGGCTGGAAGAGCTAACCCAGACCCTGACACAGCTAATGCTGTTGGCAGCTGTGCACCACGCAGAGGTAGCTCCGAGTAGCCAGAGTACAGAACAGTGTTGCATACTGACACCAGCTTGAGCTGAAATGGTGCTTTTATCTAGACTACAAACTGCATTTCAGCAGTATTCATTAGCAGGACACAGTCACATCCTGATAGCTTTTCTGTCTCTGGCTCGCCATTCAACTTGTCAGGGTTTCCTGCTCAGTAAAACCTGGCGCGATGTGACACATCCAACCTTCCGGCCTAACACAGACCCACTACAGCGTAGCCCTGACTGAAGCACTTCATCTGCTGTAAGTTCAGTACCACCCCTTCAAATTTCCAACAGTCTGCTAGAACAGAGCCCGCAGATAAACCAGCCACAGTCTCCACCCAAATTCAGGCAGGGAATTCTGCCCATCTTCAGGACAGGGCACTGATGTTATGAGTCTGTTTGCAGATGTATCTCCATCAGCGAGCTTGGAAACACCCGGCACATGCATGTGAACACAGGAGATTGTGATGAACGCATCTGCAAGATGCATCCATGGAAACTCTTTGGTAATGGTGCAGCATGAGTATTTCTGGACAGTTTGGTTCATAGGGAAGAGAATTTAGAGGTTGCTTGGGAGATGCCCAAACAGACAGAGTCTCTGGTTTCATTAGCCGATAAAGCCATAGCATTCAGGAGTCTGTTTGCTGCATGGATTGCAACTGGACAGAAACAGAAAGGACTGGAACGAGCATGCATGTACTGGCTATGTGCCCATCCTGTCTGATGGAAACCTCAACCTGTGCATGGCAGGCACAACGTGCCAGGACAGGTAGTGCTGCAGAGAGACAGAAGAATTAGCTGTGCACATGAACAATTTCTTTTTGATGAACAGTAGCACTGTTCAGCAGACACAGGGAAGCCAGCTCTCATATTGTAGGGTACCATCCCCACAGGGAACTGGAAGGAAAGAACTGTTTCCCCATTCAACTTGGTCCAACTGAACACAGTGTTTCATTCATGCTTTTCATCCAGGAATTGGGTACTGGTCAGGGAAGGAGATAAAAAATCCCAGCCACCAATCAGACCAAAATTTGCTTTTCACAGAAAGAACTTGTCAAATCTTTGTACAACTAAGTACGTAATTTCAAAGCCTGCAACAACCAGACTTGCAGCTCATGGGAAAAAAAAAAAAAAATCCTAGCAACAGTTTCTCCTGCAACCTTTTGACTTCCAACAGCAACTTCAGTACCAGAATTGTTTAACTGCAGGCAGGCGGCATGTCACCTTAACATCAAAAATCCATGTCAAACCAGATGACTATCTTGAGTTGCGTTCAGATCTCCTACCTCTAAGGGCTCAGGGCTATAGTTATTCAGCAGGCATGGCGCCGAACAATGTAGAAGAGAGAGCCTGGTCACTGATCTGACCACGTACATGAAAATATGATTGCTTTGCATTCTGCTTTAGGGAAAAAGACTTTATGTATTCCGCTAAAAAATTTGAACTTTACAGTAAATCATCTCCCAAAACCTTTTTTTTAATTAGATGTTGCAGCAGTAGCAGCACTCAACATGTCAATAAGTCAGCCTGCAGAATCTGCCCTCCCTCATGACCCTGTGAAGTACCTGTTGCCTGCCAAATACTATCATTCCAGCATTCTCAACATTAAAGGCTCAGAGCCTGATGAGCTGTGAATGTGTTTGCTCCACAGCAGAACAAGGAATTGCTTTAGAGACGTGCTCTTTACATCAAAGAAACAAGCAAACAAGAATTGATGCTTTTCAAGTCTAAGCTAAGGCTTATAAGCTGCTGGTAGGCACATAATAAATAGTACGTCCTTTCAAATAGAGAAGAACCTGCATAGATGAGTTCAGAATCTAATGTGTGCATGACTTGAGAGCGACTGTACCACCCTCCTCTATTCTGTAAGCTCCTGTCTCAGACCCTGGCCCTTTCATAGATTGCAAGGAATCAAAATTCATCTTCAGCCCTTGTTTTATTGAAGGCGGACTGTCTCCAGGCTTTGGGCAAAAGGCAAAGCAAGAGACACTCTGTTATTCCCACCCAGGACTGGACGAAGAGATTAGTTCACGCACAAATGCTTGGAAGGACTGTCAGCACCAACTGCTTCTCTGCTTTCCTTAAGTGACTCCTGAACTCAGACCATGGCTTGTGGGAGAGGTGGTTCAGTATCGATCAGCCTTCTTTGTGTGTTGGCTCTTCTATCTATTGCAGTGGCCCGAGAATCAGAGGGGCAGCACAAGTGACAATCCACAGTTTTGCTTTGCTCCAGCAGCGTTTACAGGATACAGTCACACTGCCACCACAGAAATCAAGATTTCTCAACCTTTGGAAAATGCATTGCTGTGTTTCACGGGTGAGTACCTTGTTAAAACAAAGGCCTGATGTGCAGGCATTCTTACAAGAGTCCAACACGGCACCTTACGAACCCACCTCTGAGCTGCAGAACAGCCTCCGACTGCCTCTGCCACCCCAGCGGAACAGAGCCTGTACTCCATCCGCACCTTCTGGCCTCACCCTGCCGGCAGCCCCTGCACGCATCCCCCTACCCATCTGAAAGCGCTGCATTGATTCCATAAGCACGAGTCTTGAAATCCCTTTGGAAAAGCCCTTCTCACCTCCTTCTGGGAAGGTGTCTGTTCTCACTGCCTGTTCAAGAAAATCTATTCCCTATAACTTCAAACAATTAACATTATATCAAATTCATTTTCTTTGGCAGACTCCACTTTAATCCAAGCCAAATGCTTAACATACAACTTCAGCAAAGAAAGGCGCATAGGGCAACTTGCAGTAAAGAATGCCTGCGCAAAACCTGAAGAGTCTGAACAGCGCTTTTGCAGTCTCAGGATCACAGTTAAGACTCTAAAGAAGAGCCGGCAAACACCCAGAACAACGCAGGGAGAGGAGGACAAAGCTCTTACCTTTCACTGTGTGGCCTCAGCTCGCATCATCTGTCCTGTGAACCAGGTGAATTCAGGGGCATTTTCTGTGAAGATGGATTTTATAGATTATGCACAAGGTTTTTATTCATAATATCAGCAAAATAAAACTGACACCAGACCCAAGACGAAAACAATCCAGCAAATCACCAAGAATAATTATAGGAACATACTGAATATTTCTTTGATTTACCATTAACTCTAGTAATGAGTCAGACAAGTCTTCTAATTGCATCCATGAATAAGCTGCTCTCTGATAAATGGCTTCAGATCTGCAAGGAAATAACCCTTAGTGTATGGATCCAAATGCAGAGGGAGGATTTTAAAGAGTAAACTACTTCAGCAAAAAGCTATACAAGCAGTCATTGCTGCTTTTCAGCAGTATTAGGTCAGGTACCAAAATTCAAAAGGAACTCTACTTCAAATTTAAAGCACCCACAGAAAAGCCAGCCCAAGGCAGCAGAATAAAATTGTGGCAAAAGATACCTTTGTTGAACAAATCCCTATGACCCCAAGCCACAATCAATCCCTCGTCAGACTCCTTTCACAGGGAAGGAGCAGTTGGTCTGGCTAACAGACACTCTCCAGGGCTGGGATGCCTCCGCCTGCACACAAAAATGCTCCTGATCTGTCTAGGACCAGAAACAATCCAAAGTAGGAGCGCCCCAAGCAGAAGGGGAACAGGAGAGAAGGATCAATCATATCTGTGAAGTGTTTTGAGATCCACCATTTAATGTGATTGCTGTAGGACTGACCCTTGTCACCCAGGCAGTGCCAGCACAGCACGCGTGCCAGAGCCCATGGTCCTTTAGCCAGTTTGCACCAGTTCCAGGGCAGAAAAGGCTCAGGCACTCTCTATAAATCAGTGAAGTCTCATGAATCTTTGCTCTGCTGTGGGGCTGTGTAGAGAAAGACCGTAGCTGGACGATGCTGCAGCCCCACCAGAACCCGACTTTCCCTTGTGGAAGCCCTGTGCCACAGCACTGCACACACCAGTCTGCCATCAGTCCCATAAGCAGGGAGCTACTGCTCCTTTAAGGCAGAAAGTTGGAGTTCTGATAAATTGAAGATGCATTTTTGCAATAAAGTCCCTTTCCAAACAATAATGACAAAGTGAAGCAGCAAGGCAGGGAGCACAGGCTAAAGAGCTCCCTTCCTCAAACGAGGGAGATCTCGGTACAGCCCAACCAAAACAGAGCCCGCTGTGGGAATCCCAGCTGCCGTCTTCTCCTTCCTTTGCCTCCTATGTACGTTAAATGGATTTGCCACTAATATTCTTTTAGAGCAAGCCTCAGAGCAGTTCATTCACAATGACTACAAGGCTCTGCTAGTGGATGCACTTAAAATCTGTTATAGCACAGACAGCAAGCCCTACGTCACCCCCTTTTTGAGCAGAAGCTGCCATCCGTAACCTACTGGGAATGTAAAGGGTGTTCCCCAGCAGACAGCCACCACCAGTTACCCCGTGTACTGAGGAGTCGACAAATCCGGGTGCAGAGTCGGTGGTGGAAAAAGCCGTGTGCTGGCACCGTGGTGCACATTCAGGCTGTAGTAAAAACTGACATAATTCGGCAGCTGTAATAAAGGGGACTCTCAATTACACCCCACCCCCACCCCCTACTGCTTTAGCCTTCTCCAGGCTAAATAAACCCAGCCGGAGTTTGCAGCATGTGGCTCTTCCAGTGTTTCAGTCTCCGGCATGCGTGCCGTGCAGGTGTTTCCAATAGCAGCAGCAGCTGTGGTGGCCCCAGAGCCTTGAACCTTCAGGAGTTCTGAGCAAGGAATGGGACCAAGGAGGGACAAAGGAGTGATGATACGGTTCAGTCTCACCCCTCATGTGGGAAGTATCTGGTATAGCAAGGAGAAAGGCATCAGAGACACTGCACAAATATTTTAGATACACGTGTGCTGCACTGTGTTTCAGGAGAAAGTCTGCTGTTTTGTGCTCTTTAGGACCAGAAACTCCCTTTGAGAAGCAGTAAAATCTTACATCCAAATTCAATATTGCCAAATGCAAAGGGCTTTTAACTATTGAGTAATATTTTTATTTTGATGATTAATTATCCCCTACAGTCCACAAACCTCTCCCCATTTCTTCAGTCCCCAGCCTCTGCAGTAGCTGTGAAGCAAACAGCAATTACACATTTATTCCAACAAAGTTAGTGCCAGCTGAGTGGGCTCTGTCGACGCACCACTCTGTGCTGCCTAGCAGCGAGATGGAAAGGACAGCCTGAACTGGTAGCAGACCGCATACTCCCTGCTGGCCTCCACATCAGCACGGCTGGTAACAATGCAAGACAAAGCTATACCTAATTAACATAGGTGAATGAAATTAACATAGAATGAGTTAACCAGGAATCCATTCCTATCTATTAGAAAATAAGCCCTGGACAGCTTCTGCTGCCCCCCGGCATGTTAGTGGTTCCTTGGGTAAGATAAGGCAGAAATACTCCAACTCGTGTATGCTGGTGGAAAGGCGGGAGCAGAGCCCCAGAACTTCCCCGCGAGGCCTGAGGCTTTGTGCTGTGCCCGATCTCAGATGTACAGCAGACAAGATCCAGACTAAATGATGCTGATGAGCCTGCCTGGTGCCCCAGCTGATTCCTGCTCTGCATGGCTGAAGGCTTGGTGAAGTAAAGAACAATAGGAACTGCACAGCACAGTCAGGCGTTGGCAAACCGCATCACCCAGAATTGGATACTGCGGATCCTCAGCAACGCCTTAAGGGGAAAAAGGGACGGGTGGGCTGCAACAACATCAGTGCAGCGGCTGCCAGACGAGGCTGGCCTGTTGCTGCCCCAGCACAAGGCTCGCTCTCATTAGCACAGGATGCACTTTGCTCCCAAAAGTAGCAAATTCCTCTCCTTTGTGTTAGTTAGCATCTAATAGCCCGGAGAAAGAGAGAAGGAAAGAATTCAATTGCCCCACCCCCTCATGCAGTTTTGAGAACTTCCGCACAGTAAAGCATCACGCTGCTGCTCCGGCTCCCGCCGGGTCAGAGCACGGCCTGAACATGACGTGGCGGGCGCACTGAGCAGAACGAGCAGGTCCAGCTCTGCGTCCAACGGATCCAACGCTGAACAGCAGCACTACTCCTGTTTCTCGGAAGTTGACCCTGATGCAGCTGCCTGGAGAAAAGCTCCCATTACGTTACAAAAGCAGAGCAGTTTTAATTACAAATATAGCTCTTACCTGACGGCAAAGCCCCAGGCAAACCCACAGCAAGCACCAGCCCGCCCCTTGTTTCTCCCCTCACCCGAGGAGCAGTGCAGAGGCACTGCTGTTCACTAGGGCAGTTTGTATTCAGCCCCCTTAACCAGGTGTCTGTTCAATGATGTTTGATTCTGCTACTCATTACCCTCAGGTAGTCACTGTGAAAGGCACAGCATGGCCCAGTCATGTCTGCAAAATGCATTCACCTCAGAGGCTTCCTACCCTGGGAAGTGCCATAAAGCAAGCTGCTCCTGCAGATGAGCAAGCAGGGGAAATGCAGCTTGGTCTTCATGTATAAAATGGCACTTCCAACCCACAGCATGGCTGTGAAGCTCAAAGCGCTGGGACTTTATTACTGACGCTGGAAGTCAATGGGGATTCCACGATGGAGGACTGTCGTGGTTTAGGCCAAATCGGCCACTGGGGACATAGGGGACCCCAGATGGGACCGACAGATGCTCCCCTCTACCCCTCTTCAAAGAGAGAGGCAGAGGAGGAAAAAGAGACTTACAAGTTTAGAAAGATCTAAACTACTTTAATGAAGTATTAATAATAAAATAAAAGAAATAATGAGAAATATACAAAACCGTATCAAGCTCCCAAGATGACAATCACGACACCGGCTGGCACTGGGGCAGTCCCAGGCTGGACTCAGTGACAGACGGGAACTGGATTCCGGGTCTGGATTCAGGATCGGGTCCAAAGGCAGACGAACAGACAGAGTCCTCCTCAGACGTCAGCCGTCGAAGCAAGAAGGGAAAAAGAAAGGCGAAAAAGCAGGCCCTGACCCTTTGCTCTGTCAGCTTTTATACTGAGCATGAGGCAGATGGGATGGAATACGCTGTTGGTCAGTTTTGGGTCACCTGCCCTGTCCGCTCCTCCCCGCAGGTGGGACCCCATTATGCTTTTCCGCTTCCGACCCTCCACCGTGGCAAATAACACAGCCGGTTGGCCTTGGGTGTTAGAACAGTAAGTGTAAGCAAGAGCCTCCCTGCATACCATGTCTGGGCATCAGCTATAAACATCGGTCTTATCACTCTGAGAGGGTGAACATTGTCTGCACAATATGCTGTTAATTTCAGTAGTTAAAAGAGGCCCAGCTAAGAAGCGAAGCTAATGAACAAAATTGGTCCTGTTTTACCTCAAACCAGGACAAGGACCCACCAGCACCCCTCAGACTGTCTGCTTCTCTGGAAGCATATCCTTCCTTCACCTAGCTATCTGTTTACTCAAACTGTTTCACTTTGTTCAAATCTTAAATGAGATGCAGGTTACTACAAAAGTTCACAGATGATACCTACTTAATTAGAAACAGAGATTCCAAAGATCCAATCTTGTCACCTCCAAGGAAGAGGGGACACGTCACAGGCGCCATGCCTACAGACAATTCTCTAGCTGGAGCTAGCACCTTTGCTGCTAGGAAGGACAATCTTTGCGTCAAGATCTGAGGGGCAGTTTCACAACAGCTGATGCAAAAGAGATGCTGGGCCTTTTACTTGCATCTAACGGGCAGCATTCAGTCCTCCCCCCAGCTATTTTTTGAAATGTAGATTATTTAAAAAAAAAAGAAACCACACAAAAAAAACCCCAACCAATGTGGGCTCTAGAGATAAGAGGAGCACCAGTCTGAAGGTGAGGCAGTGTTGAACAGCCTCGATAGTTATGAAATATTGTCACATAAAAGCAAACAGTAATGTATGTCAACTCAGCAAATGCTTGCAGCAATTACACTACCAGTAGCGACGCCGAGCTAGGCTACGTTTGCCTCCACTTGGCAACTGCAAGACACTTGATAACGCATTTGCTTCTCAGGTTGATGGAAATGACAATTCTAATTCCAGCTCTAATTTACATTTTTGACTTCCTCCAGTCAGTCTCCACTGCCCCCATTACAGAAAGCGGGACTCCAGGTATTTTTTCATATATGCCTCAATGCAGAGACCGAGTGGTTGATTCACAGAAGAGCTAAACAAGTAAAATACATGCCAAAATAATTTTATTTCCTTTGAACATTCCAATAGTTATAAACACACTTTCTATAACTTTCCAAGGCAACCTAGCAGCATCTGGGCACTGAACAATTCTCTGAACTTAGCTACATTTATTTTTATTTTTAAACAACAGCTTTATGAAAACAGGTTCTTTTTCTGCTCTGAGAGTACAAAATTATTTACGAAGTTGAATTGCTTGGCAACCGAAACAAGCAACATATTTTCTTCCATAAAAAGCAATTTCTTTTCTTTGCAGTCTCATTTTGCAGGCAGGGACTATTAGGAAGCAGATTCTTACAGGGCTTATTATAGGCCACTGGGATAGTAAAGTGCATCTGTTTATTGTCTCTTCATAGGTGCCACATACACTTCTCAGAAATAAGACTGACAACACTGGTATAGGCTTGTGGTTTTAAGGATTGGTTTACGTTGAGAATCAAGTGTTGGCTTTTCAGGGGCTGTACTTGTGGATGATTTTCGTGGCTTGGGCAAGTTGGCACTTTTGTATACAACAGGAGAGCTACTTGAATAGTTTTCAACGTAACTATAATCCACGGCCTAAGACTAACCAGGCTGATGCATTAGTAATCACAAACCGATATTCCATTGTATTGGTATACACACCTATTCAGGGTATGTATTTATGCAAAATGAAAATATGGAGGTTACTCGGGAGTGCAAGTACATTTTAATTCAATCCCTGAGCCCAATATTACTCTTTTAAATGACTGTCCCCAAAATGTCCTCAAGCATATAAACAGGAACTGGCTGCAATGGTACACAATACATCACCATTTCTTTGAGGAAGCCATGTTCTACATTTTCCAAGTTTTTAAATTTGTTTTATATTAATTTAAAGGACTATTTTGAAATTAGAAATGTAAATCTTTAAAGAACAGTGGGTAATTCCATCTTCATACGGTAATGCTGCTTAAGTAACTTTATTGTTAAAAAAAAAGTAGTTATTTTATTCTGAACAAGAACACTACATGCACATCATCTCTGCATAAGTGACTTGAAAATTCTCAGTCCTTAAAATAATTACCAAACCGTCAGCACTGATGAGAATTTCTGAGCAATGGAAAGAGAACTGCAGATCACCCTCAGGACACAAGGTAAGCGTTGAAATCCTGGCACTCATAGCGAGCAACGCTGTCCAATACCCACTCTCGAGTCACCATGGCAACATTGTTCTTTTGCTGGATTGCTGCAAGACAAAGACACAAATGGTAAAATTGTTATCAATGAGTCAAAGCAAGCTTACGGTGAGCTTACTGATGTCCTTCTAAAGCTATTTGCTTTATCTCTGACATTTTGAAGGCCTCGATAAAAAACAAGAGTCTAAAAACAGGGATGTAGCACTACTACTCCTTTTAACAATGCAGATAATATTGCTGTGCCAAAAAGAATAGCTGTTTGGCAAATGGTCAGGCGGGAGGTTATGAACAGCACAGAACAAACACTAACAGCAAAGAGTGCAAGTCCTTGTTATCTTCTCATTTAGGACCTCGGTGACAGCCTCAGCTCCTGTCTGCTCAGGCATACCCAGTATGTGACAAGCAATGAGTCTCATTAAGAGAGAAGCAACAGAAAATTACTGAAGTGTTCCCAGACTATTCTTCACCATTTCATGGTCTTTTTCTTTATTTTCTCATTTTCCGAGTGCCATGGAAACAGCTGTTGTTTTCACACCATCCTCCTGCTCCATTTTTTTGTTGAACTCTGCTATAGCCTAACTAGCTCCCATTCATCCCGTAACTCCCACTATCTAAAAGTTAGTCTAGAACACTTGCACTTTCAAAGTCTCATGGTTTCTTGGAAGCATTTGGATTAAAAGAAAAGAAGAAACAAAAGGAAAAAATAGGCAAAGCTATAACAGTTAACAGCTTGTAGCTAGATATTCCTTCCAGACCAAGAGACTCGTATCCCATCTGAGGCTTTCTCCTAGATCTTACTAGTCCAAGGGCATGCCTCCCCACCTTTTAGAAACTATCTGCAATCAGAAAAATTTCTGTAAAGCACAACTTTACACAAGTGCACAACTGAGCCAAGAATAGGATTTACCTGCCAGAATACCTTTTAACACAATATACCTTGTCCTTACAGATTTTTCTTCCAAGACATACCTCCATCTCCAGATGCAGTAGGATTTTATTTCTATTCCTCTACAAATCTCTCTGGTATTTAACTATTAAAAGGACTGATATGATAAAGACACTCAACGTGTAGCATAAAACAGTTCATGACAGTGTGTAGTTTTACCTCTGTAATCCGTGTTTTCCATCCGAGCATCTGGCTGCACAACCACGACAGCAGTAGATTTCTAGGATTTCAAGATAAGAAAATAAGAATGCCACTGTTATCTGTCTGTCATTAAATCACTCCCACACCTACCTGCAGAGAGCGATAACTGGGCTAACTCTGCTTCAATGCATCGCTTGAGAGAGGACCGTAGGTAATAGTAGAGGGAGAAAGATTTTTTTTTTTCCCCTGATTTCTCTTCAGGAATGTTGCGACTAAGGTGAGGTGCTAAAGGATTTTTGCACTGGAAAGTGAGGCTCAGAGCCGGTTTCAAGAGAGATCAGCTACCTGGCCTACACAGAGTACTCTGATCAGCGTTCCACTATGTTAGCCTGTCTTCCAATACCGCATGGCCGGAGCCTAGAGCACACACACAGTTGCCACACAGTTTGGCATCACTACTGTGCAGACAGTTCTCTCTAACATGCCTGTAGGCATCAGTCTTTGACAAGCCCATGAAGGCCAGGTAATCGTTCAACATGTTGTGTATTCCATAACTACAGACCCTTCACTATGTTAAGCGTAACACTCATTAGCACTTACTGTTGTGTGTGTGAACAGATGAAGTTGCTTCACTACAGAGGCACCACAAAGCTCCACCATCCATTCTAGATGTTCTGAAGAAATCAGATAAACAGTCTATTACTTCAATGTTTTATATCACATTGAAACTGATACTATTCCCTAAGCCCTCATGTGTTTGTTCCAAGATATAAACCATCATAATTTGAAAGCAACGTAAGCCTCAGTAATCAGTCCTTTCGCTTTCTAGCCTGCTGAGGAACATCAACTCACTCTCTTCCCTCACCCTCTAGTCAGAACTAAACAAAACAAAACACAAAACCCTGAAAAAGCAAAACACTACATCCCCAAAAGAGAGAAAGTCACTAACAGTTATTTCCTCTTATCATAAGGAGGTAAGACATGAAATTAAAATTAAAAATCAGAAGTTAAAACCATGATTATCTCTCATTAAAAAAAAGTAGCCAAAGTATTTATATCCCACCAATTTGTTGAATTCACAGTGAAGAAGATAAATAAATCTCTCAAGTCTAAGAGCCATAATCGATGATCACTGCAGCAGGTGAAAGCACTGCATCCTCTGTAGTAATTACAGTAAATGTCAAGAGATGTGAGGATATTTCACTCAGTCAAAAATAAAGTTATATTGGACAAATCAGAAAGTACTTGCTGAATAAGCCACGAAAATGGGAAGAAAGGTACAAATATTTCAAGCAGAAACATTCTAGCTTAAGTTTTCAAAACACCTACCATACTTTATTCAATTTTAAACTAACAAGAAGCAGCTATCCTGCCCAGCTTTTTCTTTGTATATAAACTTCTGTCTTTGTTGCATGCTTCACTTTTAACATCTGCTGCTAGAGAGAGAAGATTACACTGAGGATGTGTCAACTGCTAGAAAAACCATACTTAGGAACTGTCTAATAAGACAGAGGAAAAAAATGCTCAAATAGAAATGTTCAAGATCATCTAAAGCAGTTACCAGACAGCATGATATTACTGCTTTTCCTTCATTGCTAGAGAATTAGAGATCAGCTAGATAAAAGGCCTGTTTTGAAATACAGCAAAATTGCCAGAGCAGCTCTCTGAGGACACCCAAATAGAATGAAAATGGGGTTCTCTTCTATCTGGAGACAGAACTGGATAAAGTTCTTTACCAACACTATACTTCATGTAGGTGTTTTGAAAGTTTCAGAGTAAAAGAGGTACAAGAGTATCCAAGAAGAGGCCAAATGTAAAACTCTAGTGAATGCACATATGCTCCCTCCAAATATTTTTTATGCTAAGAGTTCATTTAATTCCACTAAAAATGACACACCTGTAGTCATATCAGTGAAGGGTCCATAGCAACAGATCTCAAAGTCTTTAAAGATCTGAAAAACAAGGAACATGTTAACGGAGTACATATGATATCTTTAAAGGACAATACTTAATATGCCAGTTTAATTGCACTTCTAGGACCAGTTATCAAACTATCGCTGTTTCGCAAAGTACATCTGAAGTTCTTTGTAACCTACAAAACAAAAGAATATCAGCAAAACCCCCCAACCCTGTGTTATCCTATACTGATGTCACAAAAACATAGCATTCACTCTAGGCATAGTGAATCACTTGAGCATATCTGCTCTGCTGCTGACAGAGCTCACCTTGCATGTATAAAAATGCTTAATTTGTACAACTCTATATACAGAACAGCAGAGAAATCGGAAGAAGTTTCAGACACTTGGCTAGTATAGCCACACATCTGAAAGAGTCACAACAGGACAGGATTTTCATCCCTGCTCTGCTCATACCTTTTCAGTCAGAGACTGTCTAGCCCTCTTCGGACCTTGGTGGTTTCTCCCATTGATTACATCTCCTCTAACTTCAAAGTTCTCCTGGAACATAACATAAACAAGCAATCAAGTTAGAGACTGAGAACGCTTTTCTCGTCAGAGTTCTGCATCAGAACAGGAAGAAGTTGTCAGATTTCAGAACTGGAAACCTTACAATTAAATGTGTGCAGAAAATGAATTAAAAGGTTTTTCAAGAAAAATGATGGAGAGCAGTAATGAAAACTCTGCAGCATCAGACAATTTTTAAAGAAACAAAATTATAGTCAAACTGTATAGTGGTCTAGCAAACTGTATAAAAGAAGGGGCACATTCCAAGACTATAATTAACTTACCAGTAAAGTCTCATTTGATAGAAATTAATTATCAGTACATAGGCTCTAGATCTTCCACATCAATTAATTTCAACGCATTCATTTAGTATATAGATTAATAACAAATACAGTGCTGCATTTGATAATTTCAGTCCTACGTCTGAGTCAAACCCCCATTTCTCCAATACCTTCTTGAAACTCCTCCAAAACCTCCCTGCAGTCTAAGCTGCTACAAGAACAGCTGCACATTTTCAGTTTACTTGGAAAAAAAATTTGGTTTTCATTATAATTGGAGGCTCTTCTCCTTGCTTAAAGCAATGTGAGAGCGTCTGACAACGTTAACAGCTGTCCCATATTCTAGCACTCCCAGTCAACTCTGTAGCACTTCCTCCTTTCGCCCCAAGCACAGGAGGGCCTTTAATACTCCTTCCTCGGGCCTTCTGGGGGCTAAGATTTCTCTTCTTCACCCTTGCCTTGACAAAAGGGCACATGGATTTCATACCAAAAAGTGGGCATTCCTGTTCATTAGATATATGAAATCCATACTGTGTCACTAATATGACATTCTCCAAAAATTTGTACTAGAGAATGAAAATCCAAATACTACCCAGGAATACAAAAATCCAGTTAAACTGGCGTTCTATCAAATAAGCCATTTCTACTAGGAAAGGTAGTAAATGCTGGAATGAGTTTTCAGTGGTTGGCTATTCTAAAGTTTAAAACCAAAACAAAGCTACAGATATATCTATGTTCCAACATTATTTGCTTAAGGAAAAAATAGATAGTTTCTTCTATGCTGTAATCCATCAATATCGGTAGGAACACTTATAAAAAAATATGCCTATAACCTCTTCCAAAAAAATAACGGGGACCCATTAGGTCTTCAATAACAATGAATACATATAGCCTAAGTGTGGCTTTTGGTCCTAGCATTTGGTGAAACTAGAATCCCAGTTTTCAGAGCCAAATTTCCATACATTAAATGTTTAGACAATACCTGAGGCTACTAATAGGTCTATCAATGTAACAGCACTGCTTACGCATTTGACGTTTCACTCTGAAGATAAAAGACCTACCTCATCCAGTATCCTTCCTTCCTTAAAAGACTGAATTACCCCTAAATAAAAAGAGCAGAACAGGACAAGTCATTTTATACAGCAAAATTGTTCTTCCACTGCCAATAGTCTGACTTTGTTGCTATATTACATTGAAGGTATTTGTACTAAGGGAAACTGAGTACCGTATGATGCCTGAAAGACCTTAAACAATTTTTTTACTTTTTATAAATAATATTAATTTTGTACTAAGTGATGCCATGCACCTCAAAGATTTAAATTAAGAGGGAGGAAAGGCTTTTGTCAGGGTGGGGAGCAATCCAATGTGGTTATTTGAAAGCAGGAAAAATATTCAGAAGAGAAAGAAGCTTGAGGCTGCTGTCTGTTTGGGTTTTTTAAGTGTTATTATTTACTTAAAAGTATTTAGAAGAAACCCTGCAAAACATCAGATGCCAAGACATGAAGAGATTTTTTTTTTTTTACTGGAACAAGTGAGGAGTATATTTGTGGTAGAAGGGCAGAGACCATTTAGCTCCAGAACAAGTTATACTTACACTGATAACTAACTACCCATTTTCTTCCTGCAATACCCAGAAAGTACTTCAGTGTCCGTTCACACACCAGCTCCTTATCTGCAGAGCAAACAAGAATAAGATCTCTTTCAGTTTTACCATTAGTGAAAAAAACAGCTCAGGTTATTTGTACCTAAAAGCAAAAGGTTTTTTTGTTAAGTGCAGCAGCAAAATACCAAGACCATCTATAGAAAGGTTCTGAAATTCTTGTGTCCCAATTGTACTAAACTGAAGGAAACGAGCAGAAACTAATCAGACGTACAACTTTTGAACCCTCTTTTAGTTATTCAGTAAAGATAAGAGGCAAGAAAAAGCATGAATTCTAGTCAAGACACAGGACACTAACAGTAGGATTCTGTGCCTGATGTTAGCATAAGCTTTCGGATGACTGGCCATTTAAGATCATCTCCTGCTCTACCAGAACAGGCACAACTTCAAAAGGCAGTTTATCCTATCTGTATTTGTATGAAAACTAAACAATCGACCTCTCCAAAAACACATGGTTATGGTGTCTATGAAGACACTTTTTCCTGAAGAAAAAGGCAAAAATTGCATCCGCAGATTTGGAGTAAAAGGATTTTCTGGCTCCTTTTCTACATTGGTTTTCAAAAGCAAGAAAGGCTGATGTGATAGATTGTATCCAAATATGAGCCAGCTAGAAGTGCTTCTATGAAGCAAAATGCAAACACAGAATACATCATACCCACACCCAGATTTGGTTCAAAATATTTCGTTTTTTTAACATCATGTTGGTTAAAAACTAGGTAGTAGGTTCAGTAGAGAGCTTAAACGTAACCTGTGCCTAGACACAGCAATATAGTAACTTAATTTTACTGATGAATGTTATGCTTTTCTGAAGTCAATATAATGCTATCTATTTCAGAATACATTCATCAAATTTCAAACTGTATTATTGTACTGAAGTTTCTATAAAGTTCCTTTAAGCTTTTAATAATGGAATTCTTGAGCTCTATCAACGAGCAAAACCTAATTTAAGTACCTTAACGAAGCACACAAATAACAGGTATGATGAAATGGTAGTGCTGCTTTGTTCCTATGGAAGCACGCCTTCACTATCAACTACCATCAGTTATACACACATTTAAGTCCCACTTCCAGTTTTCCATTAAAGATAGGTTTCTGTCAAAAATTTACAATGAAACAGCATTTATAATCCCTGCAAGGAATTAGGAACCAAAATAGCATCTTATTTCTAGAATGTCTGTATCCCATTTCCTTAGGAACTATCTTGCCTTCTTTTTGGTTGGTTCTTAACTACTTCACATTAACATGCTGTAAACACTTGAAAATGGTGACCAAACAGCTGGAGAAAAAAAATTAACTGACATTAACTTCAAATCACACAAGGAAAAAAAACATACCCTCACTCTAATTCTGTGAAACAGAATAAGAGATATTCCCAAGTTTAAACAAAAAAAAGATTGTAAAGAAAATTTATATCTTCTCCTCAAACTTATTCAAATATATTGCTGAACTGTCTGCTTATTGGTTAGCCTAGAGTTAAAATTCTATATGGTGTGTAAATATAGCATTTGTTCACATAGCTCCCAACAAACCTGTTTTCATTACAACATGGGTTGTTTCTTCAGTAATGTGATTAGATAACGTGCTGTGAGTTTTTCTTGCAAACTTCTGGACCACCAACTGAAAAGTAGTTAAGAAAATTAATAGCTAGCAAAACAGATTAAAAAAAAAAACAACTCCAGCTTATAGGAGTAATAACGTAATAAGAGAGTAACTTTAAAGTAATGGGTTTATTTGTGTTGGCACACAGAATGTACATTTCCTTAAAAGTCAGCAATTTTGGCAATATTCAATGGGCTAAAGAGCTCTTGGTCAGTAGTTTATAAACCAAAAGCCATATCCTCCTGGAAATGGATTGTAAAAACAGGTTTATTAGCAATTCAGAATCAATTAATTGTAGAAATCCTCACTATGGTCAGAATTTGGGTAAAGAAGCAGCATCTGAGAACATTAAGGGAACCAACCAATCAAACAGTCCCCTCCCCTCCAAGCCCCAAGGCTTTCTAGAAATAAAGTCTTCTTCCTTTGGAATAATGTGTTTTTCCCCCAGACAGTAGGCACTCATTTTAAAAGTTCAAACTTCATTACGCTTAATAGTGCTGTTTACAGCCAACATTCTTCATATTTTCAGGGGTGAAAAAGTTTAACTTGAGTTGCTGTAGGACTAATCTGCAATTCCTGTAAGATTAGTTTCCATTATACTTAGATGCATGTTGATGACTGTAGTGGTAATCAGGAACAATTAACAAGTGATCTCTAAAACTTCTGAAATATACTTACATGTTCACTTTGATTCAGACCTGATGCCACAATCAACATTTCTTTCCTGTTAGTCACAACTGGACTTGTAGCATTTTCTTTCCCAGCTGCATTGTGCAGAACAGATATAGGAACACACGCTCTTCTCTTCGATTTACATTCCTGAGCACAGCTTTTATTAGCATTCTGAGCTACACCAGAACTATTTGCTGCTTCCACAGTCCAAGCGTTAAGCAGCCTTACAGAGGAGGAAGAGTTATTTGGACTCCTGGTCACATTTCCAGAGAGATTTGATAAGACAGATGCACTGTTTAGTCTGGTCTCAGATTTCTGCTCATCTGCGTTTTCTGAAGGAAAAGAGAAATTACTCCTTGAAACAATTTCATCCTTCTTGTAGTCATGGTGGAAGGCTGTTGCTCTACCTTTTAAGTCAAAATGCTGCAGTCACTTCCTCTCCTTATTTGTTTATTATTTCACCTTTGACTCTACCATTACCTTTTCCTGATCTATAGCTGAGACGCTAGAATATCTGTGAAACTTTTAGTAGCATATCTGTCAAGAAGTACCAATTTACACATGAGACAGATAACTCCCACTACTGTCAAAATGCTGTCCGACCCAATCGTGATGGACAGCTATACAGTTGGGCTACCAAACAAATCCAACCAAACAAGAAGTAACATCTTTCTAAATTGACCAGGAATATATAAATTAAAATCACAGAATTTTCAGAGTTGGAAGGGCCTCTAGAGATCATCCAGCCCAACTCCCCTGCTAAAGCAGGATTGCCCCGAGCACATTACTCAGGACTGCACCCAGGCGGGTCTTGAAAATCTCCAGCGAAGGGGACTCCACAGCCTCCCTGGGCAGCCCGTGCCAGGGCTCTGCCACCCCAACCGGAAAGAAGTCTTTCCGTGTATTTGAACGGAACTTCCTATGTTCCAACTGGTGCCCATAGCCCCTTGTGCTGTCACTGGGAACCGCTGAAAAGAGTCTGGCTCCATCCTCCTTCAGCCCACCCTTCAGATACTTGTATGCCAAAATAAGGTCTCCCCTCAGCCTTCCCTTCTCCAGGCTAAAGAGTCCCAGCTCTCTCCGCCTTTCCTCAGAAGGGAGATGCTCCAATCCCTCAATCATCTTTATTGCCCTACGCTGGACTCTCTCCAGTAGTTCCCTGTCCCTCTTGAACTGGGGAGCCCAGAACTGGACACAGTATTCCAGTTGTGGCCTCACCAGGGCAGAGTAGAGAGGGAGAATGACCTCCCTCACCCTGCTGGCCACACTCTTCCCTATGCAGCCCAGGATGCCATTGGCCTTTTTGGCGACAATCCTTCATTTAAAAGAAAGTTGTATTTTGCTGATATGTGAAAACATGAAAAAATCAGGACAAGAGGAGAAATCAAAATGTGTTGGATCCCTCTTAAATGTTACCCGCTTCAAGGTGACACTGACTGTATTCTTGCACTGCTTCCTGCACAGGTTTTGTCTTTTCAGAAGGAGCTTTGTTCTTCAGAACACTGTCACACTGAAAGCCTTTCTCTGAATCTGGTCTCTTTAACAAACAGGATTTAGAAGACGGAAGCAACAGTTCTGGAGACCTTGAGAGAGGGAAATTGGTTTTAATACCTTTTTTACTCTTCTAAGTATCAGAAACACATAGCAAACCTGAGAGATACTTATTTCAAGATTGTTGGTCATGTTTTCTTTTTCTTTTTTTTTTTTTTTTTAAAACAAAATTAGATATAAAAGTAACCCCCCAACCCAAAAACATTTACCTTTCTTTTTCTAACTCTTTGACCTTACTGTTGAGACAATCACTTGGCATAACATGGAAATCATTGGCTAAAAATCCCTTTGAACTTCTGCATTTACGACTTTCAAAATTTCCTTCTGAGGTTGACTCTGCCCCTTTAAAAAAGAAAAATAATTCTTAAACAAGCAAAATAAAAGCAACTGTTTGTAATTGTTTCTTCAGGTAAGAAGTCAAGCATCTGAATCCAGATATGCTGTAGAGAGGCAAGTGTCCCAAAATAGAAATCTACACAAAATACTAAGCCATTTGAAGTATGACTAACAACTCCATTTTATCTCACGTATTAAATCATCTACTAAACTAAGATGTCAGCTATGTATTAGGTGGAAAAAGTAGGATATAAAATAGGCCGAAGTCAAATTTACACTATTTAGTACAGTTTGTTTATGAATCCCTTCAACACGTTACCGTACCTCTGTTCACAAGCAGTAGAAGCATTTATTTGATAGCTAAAGATGCCTGTAATTTTTAGCAAAACATCAATAACTCATCTGTTTAAGTTTTTACGAGTCAGAAATCCATATTCTAGCATAACAATGTAAACATGCATTGTATTAATGAAATTATTTTAAGGAATTTTCCCACCTGAATGAAACTAACCATTGATTTGCTGACTTAATCTTCAAGCAGTCTGTTTATAGTTATCTTATAAATTTGGCCTACTGGGCTTAGAAATGTCACATTTTGAAGTCTTCTCTATGAAATAATATTCTCAAACTGTAGTAAGGTTAAATGCCACGCAATTCAATGAGCTTTGTTAACAACACTAAGAGACTGGTTACAGTCCATGCTTAAAGTGTACTGTTAACATTTTAACAGCACAAGGTGTCTGAAAGATGACATAGAGAGAAGGCTGAAAACACAGTGTAGCTGTTAAATCTGTAACACAAAATCTGAAGAAGATTACAGCGAGTTTCTTCCACAATAAATGGCCCTGCTTTCCTATCAGGAACCCAGGTATCAAAGCAGCAGCCACAGTAGGGAAGGATGCCGTTACTGCAGATTTTTGAATGAATTGAACAAACCACTGTGTACTTTTCAAAGGCTCAGTCTTCACTTTTTCTGTCTTAGTTCCTTTTCTCCATGAAGGAGCTTCCTGATGCAGACTACACTCAGACAACAAAAACTAACTTACTAAGACACAAGCAGAAGGCCATATTGGCTGACCATTCCACTACTTTTTTTTTTTTTTGAAGGGAGGTTAATCTAAAGGTCTCACACGGCACACCACCATCATTCAGATCAAAAGCAATCTACAGATCATTTTGTGATATTTGACTAGCATCCACAGCAGTGATGAAAGCCTTTGAATTTAAATAGAAAAGACTCCACAGTGAAAACCATGCACAGTAAGGGCACAGATAAGACACTAAATAACTTTGAATTCCAGGATGGGTAGCTATTCTAGCTGTCTTCAGAAAAGAAACATAACTGACTGAAATAAGATCACAGAATTAGAAATAAATTTTTAGCAGCAAGTAGGAAAATAAAGCAGTGGTGCATTTACCTAAGAGTTCAATAAGCATTACATCTTTGGAAATCTTTAAATCAGCATCATGTGCCTTTCTAGAACACTGAGAAGTTCAACAATGAACATCTGGACTTACCGTAGGCTTTGTTCAAAGAATGCTCTATGCTGTGCTGCAGATAAGTTGTCTGAACAGTAATCTCAGTATCTGTCTTGCCTTAACAAAGAAAAACCTTAAAGCAAGCCCTCCCACTATTACTTACATAGCTGGCAGCAACTCACTTTATCCTCAATATACAATAAGCCTTTGGTGATTACTAAAGTATTTTTCACCATTTGTTTACTGCCTTGTGCACTTTCCAGCTGGGAACTTTGGTTCATGTCCTGTTCAGGGGATTTACACACCACTATAGGTATTCTCCTCTTCTTCGCCCAGCAGCAGCCTGACCTGTACTGCATTACTTTTGACAGCCAATACATACCTAACCGAGTTTCTGTCTTGTTCCTCGAGATGCTAAGGTACAATTTCTACCATAGAAGTAGAGGCCAAGTCCCAAAGGCTGTTCAGCCACCCTCCCCGTCCGTTACCCATTCCAGTGAAAGAAAACAAGAGTACAACTAGAACTGACAGACCAGCAACATGGATTAGCCCTGCCAAGCCACAAGGACTACTCACACCATTTATACAACTGCACCATGGAACCTCACGCAGATCTGTAGCAGGAGGGGTTTTGGTTTTTTTTCAGACTAAGCATAGTACCTAAGTTATAAATAGAACACATATGTCTCACTGAACAGATGAATTTAGGTACAACTCTGCTAATGTATCAATTTTAAATTAACACTAAAATTTGTGATAGAGGGGAAAAAAGAACTAGTAATAGTCACACAACTGTCAGAAAGCCGGGAAAGGCTTTCATTGCCATTTACCTCTTTCTTTTCTCATTTGTTCCATTCCAAGTGTTCTTTCACTACTGGAATCAGGCAATTTCCTATGGATAGGTAGAAATTCACAGTCCTGACTTCCATGCTGCTTTAGCACTGCTTCAAGTACAGCCATTTCTTGCTGAAGTTTTTTTAGGTTATTTTGCATAGCATTCTTCTGCTGCAAAGGATATACAATTATGCCAACATTAGCAAAGTCAGTTTTAAACAGTAAGATTACTTTCTTTAACAAACTCTTGAAAACTAGAAACAGCAACATTATTATGAACGAATTTTTACCATGTGTTCAAAAGGGGACCGTGGTGCTTTTACTGTAACAAATAATGCACACATGCTACATGAAAAGAAAAAAAAAAAAAACAAACCAAAACCCAAACAACAACTGCACAGTCATTTTGCTGTTCAAATTATTTCAGTTTAGATGGCTCACCAGAGTTCAATCAGTCAGGGGGGGAAAAACACAAAAGAACTTCTGCACAGATGTCTTTAAAAGTCATTTTGCTCCAACTGCATTAGTTTGCACTAGTCACTTAATTTAAAATTTAATAATGACTATCAAGTATTGAGCCTCTACAGTTTCCACCATTACCGAAAGCCCTAAAGATTGTTTAAAAGGAATAAAATATTTCATCCTACTCTTCCTTACTTTCTCTCTCAAATACATCCTCTATTAAAAACATGCCATATACACCTCCTTGTCAGAAGAGCTCAGGGCTTCAAAGGATCCTTTTAAAAACCCAAAACCTTCACCATACAGGATAAAGCAGTTTCCACAGCATCGATTACTACATTTGTAGCTCTAGCACTGGCCCCATGTGGAACTTCTTTGTCACTGAATCAATAAAAAAACCCAACCAAACAGAAAACCACCACCACACAAGAAACCAAAAAATTGCCCACCAAGTCATACTGCCACTATTCCATTCAATCCACACACATCCTAGAATGTCTATCAATGAAGCTACATCAGGAAGCAATGTTTGGTGCAAAACCACATTTTGCACTGATGTAGTAAACAGAAGAACTACCTATAAAGCACAAAAATGAAATTCAGTCTTGTTTGACATATGTTATAAACCCATAGGGCTGTTAATGCTGAAGAGAGAGATTTGGTGCAAGACATACCTTAAAGTTAAAAGACAAAATAAACCCACAACAAACAAAGCCACATCAAAAACCCACCAAAAGAACCAAAACCCACAACGAAAACCCCCAAAATTCCCAACCACAAAGCCCCCACACCAATCATTCAATACATAAAATCAGGCGATTAAGCAGTAACCAGGAAATTAATAGTAGAGAAAACATACTGTGCTAGACACACCTGTCATTGGACACTGCCTGTTGGGTCTTAAATCTATAATATTTTAATACGGAGTGATTTGATTTAATCTTTACCCTTACAAGGCAAGTCTCCATGCTTCTAAATATCATAATGTAGCAAATCCAATCCTTATCACCAATCATTATAAATGCCTATCAATGGAAGCTTTTAAATACAAACAGCTGAGATTTCCAGCATCGGTCAAGTGTGGAGATTCATTAACTAGTATCTCCCACAATTAAGCACTGTAATCAATACCACATAACAAGTTATGGCCATTACCATGGAAGGCAAAGTTGGACAAATAATGGCACAGAAACAGTTCTACAGTTCTTCATTAATTATGCTTTTGGAAGTAATCTAGTGACACAAATAATTATGATTAAAGCAGTTTCGCACGACACTGACTTCACAGCTTTCATGTACCTGCTTTTATCCTAGAATGCAAATTTTTAGAACTTGGTGCATAAACTCACTTACCTGTGTAGTAAGGATTTCACCCTGAGAGAACGGTCCACATGAATCTTCTACATTACTTGTTTCACTGTCATATCCAGATGCTTCACCTTGAAGAAGGTGGAAGAAAATTCGAGTTAGTTAAAGAAATAAACCAAATCAACAAACATTGTCCATAATCCCTACCCCACAGCCCTTTCAGCCAACTGTTAACTATAGTAAAGCGACAAGTTTTGAAAACACTGAGGTTAGAAGCAGAGAACATTTTGAAGAATACCATGTCACACCTATAGCAAAGTAAACAGAACTCAAAGTATTACAACAGTGAGGAGAGAGTCCTAAATACTTATGAAAGCCATTAAAAGGTCAAAATAAGCACTACAGAATTCTACAGCCAATTTCAACAAACATTTCACCTGGGGAAACAGCCTAGGTAGGCTTTATGAAATTTTGCTGATAAGATGCAAATACCACATAGCAGTAAGAAAGCTAGCATGACTTAATCCCCACCAGACACAGTCCAGCCTCTAGTGCCCAGTCTATTCATTTTTACTCTGCACAAAGAATACTGGGAGAACTTAATTTTCAGGAAATAAACCACTGAGGGTTTTTTGTTTGATTGTTTAGGGCTGATACATTCCTTTAAAAGAGCAAGCACCACATAAATAGAGAACAAAGCTCCCATGCAAACACCAAAACCCGAGGTGCAATGACATTACAAACACAGCTGCAGAGAGAAAAAAAATATATTTTTGTACCTAGGTTGGCTCCCATGTTTGGGTCTTCTTGGCATTCATCTTTGAAGTTAGTTTTGCTTCTCTTTAGCCCTCCATTACAACTTTGAAATGTTTCTTTACTCTCATTCACATTGCTCACTTGTTTGGATGCATGAACTTGTATCAAAGCTTTCTTCAGCTCTTGTGCTCCATCAACTGATTCTTCAGACACATTGGACTGGGAAGAAAATAAGTTGACAGAGCATTCTGACTCCTGGCTTGGTGAAACACACCCATTACTTAGGGCAGCTTCAGGCATTTTCTGCATAGTGTTGTCATCATGACTTCCATTGTGAGGCAACGTGATAGGACTTACTGAAGACTCTACCACAGATGTCCCCTGTTTATTGATCTGTAAAGGTGTGCTTACTGATTTCCCAAATATTAAAGTCTGAAAACATGGTAAATCTTCATCCTCGCTAGATTCTTCATCTGAAGATTGCAGTTTCTGCACTCTTCTTCGAGGTCTTTGAATACCTCGAGATCTAGGCTTAGAACCAACATTTCTACTCTGTAGTTCTTTTACCAGGTTATTGTCACTTCTTTTTACAAACACAGCAGATCTTTCTCTCCTATCAGTTTCAGAAAAGCTGTTGTTCTCTTCAATATCATCATCAGAGCACAGTAAGCCATCAGGGGTTTCAGACAAACCTTTAAGAGGTTCTTCTAGAGCCTCTGAGACTAAACACTCGGGCATCCCTGTGCTAGCAGTTTGGGTTGCTTGTTCCTCATTCCCCTTTACTTGTTTTCTTTCTCTTTTGCTACTTTTTTTCCCAATGACTTCACAGCTGAATTCAGCAGGCCTTTGCTGACAAGCTGCAGGACAAGTCATTGAACTGGACTGAAAATGTAACATCGCTCCTTTGCCGTCAACAACTTTGGCCTTTCCTGCTTGATTGCTTTCTGAACTGAAGCATATTTCATCGACTGTGTTTAAATCAGTTATTTTGAAAATGTGCTCCTCCATATTATTCTGATCACTTTGGTGTCTGTTACTTTTGATTGGATTCTGTCTTAACTCGCTTTCTATCCCTATGTCAGTTGACACTATTTTTTCGTTTCCCTGCTCTCCTTTTTGCGATCTGTTTTTGTCTTCAGTCCTAGCAGTACCCATTCTTATTGGTGTAAGATTCCCTTGATTTGCAACCTGTGAAACATCTTGATGTTCCCCTATGTGCATACATTCACTGCTGCCAACAAAGCAAGTTACAGGACTAACACAAGCAGATTCATAGGTCTTAAGCTTCTCTCTCTCACAAACCCTACTCAAGCTTTCAGCAGTTGTTTTCTCTCCTTGCAAGTTTTCTGTTTTTAAATATTTGCTATGCTTACTTTCTACCTGATCAGCACATGATACCTTTAAAGTTTCAGAAGCAGCATCTTCTACTGCACACGCCTTCATGGGAGTAGGATAAAGGCTAAATGATAGGCGTTTTGAATGCCTAAATATATTTCGCAGATCCTGTGTGTCTAACTCACTGTCTTCAGCTTCCTTGGCCAATTCTGAAACATTTTTAGCCATTGGCAACTTTTCAGTTCTGAAGTCCCCTGGAATATTTTGTTTATCATGTCCACTATCCTGAGGAAAAGTAGCACATGATTCAGGCATCTCTTCCGTCGGGCGGGAATCAGTTTGTGCAACAGTCACTGAAGGAGACTGTAGGAGGAAAGGGCTACCTAGTGTTTCACCTTCTTGAGAACCTGCATCAGGTGCAAAGGAACTACAATTCAAATTCTGACATGAAGACGTAGGATTGAAGAGACTTCCTCCAGTTCCTGCAGTGTCAGATGAATTCTTTAGACTAATCTCTATTTCATTTGCTTCCAGATCACCACCCTTCAGATTAGTGAGTGGCTTGTAACTCAGCGTACTCTGGGGCTCACACAGGTCTTTGCATTCAGAAGTGTGAACTAACACATTCCTTTGGAGTCCAAAGACAGACCCTTCATGATTGCTATCGTACTTTCTTGCTCCCTTAATTACTACTCCTTTTCCTGTTTCTTTTGTCATTTCTTCAGAAAGTAACTGAAGCCTCCTGCTGCGCCTGACTTGTCTTTGCTCAGAATCAGCTTTCCTTGGCTCTTCACTGCTTGGATAGCTATCAATCTGTCGCTCAGCTGGATCAGGGGAAACAGAGTTTCTATCCACTACTAACTGTAGAGCACACATGGTTCTAGCAGAACGCCTGCATCTTTTTGCTGCAGAACTTTTTTTAGTATTTTTCTGTTCACAGTTATTCAGCTCTAGCTCCCCATCACATTGCTTGCCAGTCACCTTTTCAGTAGCTTTTTTCCATATGGATTCTCCTCCTTCCTCGATTTCCACTAGTGTATTATCCTCTCTGTTCCGAGAGAGGTGACTTGCACCAACAGCAGAACTTTCATCACATCTTTTCTTTTCAGCATCTCCAAGGCACCGATTAACACTTTGAGGGCACCCACCTGCCTCTTCTGTATCTTTTTTCTTGATGAAATCCTCAGGTTGCAGGACACGGGCAGTCCTCCTTTTTCGTTTTAGTCCACCTTTGCTAGAACTGTTCAAGCACTTCTCATCAGCAGTCACATCTTCCTTTTTTGTAGTAGGTAAAATGTCTCTCAAGATAATCGGGGCATTTGTCTTCCTCTCTCTCTCATATGTTTTCCCAAATATTTTGTCTTTGATGCTATCTGCTGTTTGTTTTGACCATCTCTTATTTCCTTCAACCACTGCAATTTTCATGGAATCTACCATAGGGTCAGTCTTTTCTGAAATACAGGACTCTTTATCTGACAAAGATGTATCTCCTTCACCTGAAACATCAGTTGCTCCAGCAGAATCATCCTGGGAAGAACTGGAAGACAGAATCTCATTGCTTTTTGAAAACCATTCATTAACTTTCTGAATACTTCGCTTCAGTCTCTTCCTAGAGACTTGATTCAGGGTAGCACAGTGAACTGTCTCTGGCTGAAGTAGTTTCTCCAAAGGAAGTTCTTTTTCATGGAAAGAATCATTTTCAGGTTCATACACTTCCACAGCTTCAACACTTTGTACACCAATATCTATTTCCTTGCTTTTATCCAACCTGCTCTCTGAGCTATCTTTTAAGTCAAACTCTTTGCTTTTACTGTTGCACTGAGTTTGCTCTGCATCCATCTCTTCTGTGCGCTTAAAGATAGATGTGTCCTCATTCCTTAAGCGACTGGCATTACCTATTCTGTCACACTGCTCTGTGAGCAGGTCTACAGCAAGAACATTTAAAGCAGAACTCTGGTATTCAGTCATATTCACTTGGACAGGTTTAGCATGTTCAGTGGTGCTCCGAGTACTTTTCTTGCTCAAGCCTTCCTTTGAGAAATCACTTTCACCTGAAGATTTATAGGTATTATAAATTATTAAGCCCTAGTTTACATGCACAATAACAATGACAAGCTTAATGGCTACTTTGTTTTAAAAGAACTGGTCTTATTTCCCCCCAAAACAGAATATTATGGTGCACAAATCTCCCTTTAGAGAAAGGGAGAAAGATCAAATTGCATACAACACATGTTCATCCAGCTTCTTACATGAATTACCAGACAGTGCTCTAAACTTGTATTATAAGGGATAATATGCCTTCTGTAGAATAGAATAAGTTTTGCACTTAGATTAAGTTACTTTTTTCCCTTCTGTTCCTGTGCACAGGATATCCACATTTTAAGCATCTAGTCTACAGGTATAGTCTTCTATTATACTGACACTACCTTTAGGCATAGAGAAAACTACAATATACAAGACTGCAGGTATATATATTTAATCACATGAAATCAAAATGTTAACTTGTGGTCTTTCTTTCAAGCTTAATCATTTTTGTCATCAAAATAACAAACACACCTCTGACATTTGGTCGAATTATTTCTTTAGCACCCAGCTTGTCAGGCTGTGTACTGCAAGAACATTCATTCCCCTTCTCAGCACTCTGAAGTTCTTCTAGCTTTTCTTGAGACGCAGTCTGAAGTGCTTCTTTGTCTTCTAACCTGTTGGGACAGGAAATCTACTTTCGTTACAGAGAAAATCACAATAGACATAATAGAAGATGATACTTCATTTTCCCTTTTTGCTCTCTGAAATAGTTTTTAGAGAAGTCAGGCTGCATGATTGACTCTCACCACAACTAGACTCCTTCAGAGTTTCAGGCCATTTCTTTAAGACATCCCCTCCCACACTCCTAAATTTAACACTTACTTTCTAAAGCACAGTACATGCTTCTCTCTTGAAGATCTAATGTCTGTGTAAGCAACAAAACATTTAGAAAACAGCTTTAAAGCCTATTATATGGCAAACTGATGGGAGTCAGCTACACGTTCTACCCTGATGCCCTCAAAGTTGAAAATTACTTGTCAGCTTGAAGAATTCTATCAGTCCTATGCTAAGACACTAAAATAAAAGAATGAGAATACTGAACTACTGTCTTCAGAAAAATATGAATTCCTTAATCACCTCTACTTACCCAGTATTGCTTGCCTGTTTAAAAAGCTCTTCAGATGAATCAGAACCTAAAAACAAATCAGCTCTTACTCTGGTTGAAACGATTCAGAGAAAGACTACTTGCCAGATTCAGTGTTCATTATCACAGAAGCATGCATGCTTAGTTCTTTCTAGAGGTAGATGCTTTCACCTTTTATCAGATGAAATCAAGTTCAATTGTGCAGTTTACCTAATTATAATGATTTCTATCTATAAATATCTACGTGGCTCTAGCATAAAGGTCCCTTTAAATACAGTGACTAGTAACAGAGAGCTACTAAGAGTTCACTAGCTGAGTTAGTTTCTAATTTCTAAATTTATACATGGAACAGCTGCTAGTATTTAGAATTTTGAACTGGAAGTCAACGCAATATATTCAAGTATCTGTTTCAGATTCTTTGATTGATCTTGACAGAGGCAATAAGGAAAAAAGGGAGGCAATGAACACTATCTGTTAAAAGGAGCAATTTCTTCCTTAAAGGAACAGGGAGAAAATAAACTATGCATAGCAACTATCTTGTTTCTCGCAGCAGTCAGCACCAGATAAAAAGGGAGTTCTGAAAAACTAGGATAGAGAAAAATGAAATACTATTTCCTCAATTAGATTTCATTCTTGTCTCTGGTTATTAACTAGACCCTCAACACTGATGACAAGGCTTAATATTCTTTAGAAAACAGTAGTTATCATTAGTTATAACAACTATAACTTTTTTCACATCTGTAAGCATCTTCTCTTCTTTAGATCTTGTACACTGAGCCTTACAGGTTTACTACAGCAGTGTTATTTCCTACAGTATAATAAATGATGTAAAAACCCCTTTGATTTACCAACTTTGAATTGTGCATCATTTGCCCCTTTGTTCTCATTTTGGAGGTTAAGGAGAAATTAGTGTTTGTAAAGACTTTGAACTTCATCACCTTTAATTCCTTTGCAAGCATTATACATAAGCTGAACTAGTATGGATCTACAACAGATCTTACCAAACTCTATATAAATCCCCTTTTCAGAGTCACATTTCTGGGTTTTGTTTCTTAGGGGACACCTTTTGACCCTGGTATCTGTAAGCTGTGTATCCACATTAGCTTCCTCCTGACAGAAGAATAGAAAGGAATAGTTATTTATAACAGTAGGCTCTTTCCAAAAAATAAGTAGTAATTACTTAAACTACAGCAGGGGGTGGGGCTGATACATATGAACTAAGTATTTAAGTTTGAAGCCTCTATACAAAAATCCAATACATGTAATTTATCACACTGATATCAGTAATGGAATGTCTTAATAGAAACAATTATCACGCATTTAACAGCTCAAATCAACTTTTTGAAGTAGGTTAGGAAGACAAAAATATTTAGATGTCCTTGTCTGGAATAATATATGTCAAACAGCGATCTGAAAGCAACCCAAAATGTCCTATTCCATTCATTTATGTATATACATGCATACATATTCCAAATAAAACACTAAACAATGCACAGAAATAAATTGGCAGGGGAAATACCAAGGTGAAGTTCTCTCGTCCACTTTCTTTAGCACTTTTTTTCCTGTTTCTGAAGCCCTTACTTTGGATGACAGAGCTTTCTTCACACAGGAACTCAGCAGCAGTGGCTTCTGTGGATGTTTTAGGAAAGTGATGACTGTTTAAAACTGAAAAATGTCAATAGGAAAAAAAAAAGAAAAAAATTTTTTTTTTTTTCACTAAGCATGACAATGAATTTTATATATTAATAAAATAGCCTTGCACAGACCCTATGCAACTAGCACATATAAAGCTAAAATACAGTTATCAGAAAAGAAATCCAATTGAATTATTAGTCTAGTTTTTCTTTATGAGCACTTTTCAAGTATTAAGTAAAATCTTGATCTTGCCAACTAATTCTCCCAACCAATTTTGCTTATATGGCTAATTTAAGAAGACCAGGATCTAATAGCAGTGATTTTAGAATGACTGAACAAGTTGAAAAGAAAGTTTATTTTTTTATAGCACAATATATGAAGAGAAACCCACAAACTACCACCCATCCCCAACAATATCTTGTTTCCCAAAATACGAACAAGCATGTATTTCATAGAATCATAGAATGGTTTAGGTTGGAAGGGACCTTGAAGATCATCGAGTTCCAACCCCCTGCCATAGGCAGGGACACCTCCCACCAGCCCAGGGTGCCCAAGGCCACGTCCAGCCTGGCCTTGAACACCTCCAGGGACGGGGCTTCAACAACCTCTCTGGGCAACCTGTTCCAGTGCCTTACCACCCTTACAGTGAAAAACTTCTTCCTAATGTTCAATCTAAACCTGCCCTCTTCCAGCTTAAAGCCATTCCCCCTCGTCCTATCACTACATGCTCTTGCAAAAAGTCCTTCCCCAGCTCTCCTGTAGGCCCCCTTTAGGCACTGGAAGGCCGCAATAAGATCTCCCCGGAGCCTTCTCTTCTCCAGGCTGAACAGCCCCAACTCTCTCAGCCTCTCCTCATAGGAGAGGTGCTCCAGCCCTCGGATCATCCTCGTGGCTCTCCTCTGGACACGCTCCAGCAGGTCCATGTCCTTCTTATGTTGGGGACTCCAGAGCTGGAGGCAGTACTCCAGGTGAGGTCCCACGAGAGCGGAGTAGAGGGGCAGAATCACCTCCCTCGCCCTGCTGGCCACACTTCTTTTGATGCAGCCCAGGATACGCTTGGCCTTCTGGGCTGCGATCGCACATTGCCGGCTCATGTCGAGCTTCTCGTCCATCAGCACACCCAGGTCCTTCTCCACAGGGCTGCTCTCCAGCCATTCCCCGCCGAGCCTGTATTTGTGCTTGGGATTGCCCCGACCCACATGTAGGACCTTGCACTTGGCCTTGTTGAACTGCATGAGGTTGGCTTGGGCCCACCTCTCCAGCCTGTCCAGGTCCCTCTGGATGCCATTCCTCCCCTCCAGCGTGTCTGCCTTGCCAAACAGCTTGGTATCATCTTTTTTATCATCATATTTGACTTGCCAATATCCTTTACAAGGCACTAAGTACTAGAAAGAATAAATTTGGATTCCAAAAAGATATATCTGAATGGGACAAGTTAACATACACTGTTATAGCACTTGCTACTTCAGGCTCTAAGACTGTCTAAGAAGTTAACACTGCAAGGGTGGGCATAACCAAGAGCAGGACTTTGCCACACAGTTATAGATGAAAGATTATTTGACAGACATTTAGCCCTATTTCAGGAACTGAAAATAAGATTGGCTGGAGTCATCAAATGCACAGTAAAAACCCTTAAGACTGTTCAAGATTTTATTACAGGAAGACCTTGAGAACTTAGGCTTCTGCATCCAAGAAAAAACTTGATAATTCTTTCCATATTGAGTACTGCACAGTAAATGAGATACCCTGCAAATAATTATGATACAAATTTGCATTTAAATGCAAATACAAAATTGGATTTAAAAAAAAGTGGGGGGTATACATTCACAAGACTTACACTTTACTCCAGTGTCAAGCTCAAATGCATGGATAGTTTCCAACAATCCTTCAATTAGTTGCTTAAATCTGGAATTTTCTTTCAGACTTCTGAAAAAACATCACCACATGAGTTGTTTTAAGACAAGTGTGTGGGTCAACTACTAACAGTTTTCCTAGAATTTAGGCTGAACAAAAAAAGAAGTAAAACTCCAAAGCAGAGCATGAGACAATAAGAAATTGTTGCCAAGAAGTAACACCACAATTACCCAAAACAACCATTACTATGGGAATTAAAACTGTTACAAGGTGAAAAATTCCTTTTTTTCCTCACGTAGGTTTAGCACAGAGAAACCAGTGGTACTGACTGAACAATAATATAGTCTATATTTCATAGCACAAATGTTTGCTAAGAACGGTGTCTTCACCTGCTATCACTTGAAAAAAGTTTATATTGATGTAAGGCACTAAAGCCTTATTCGTTTAGAAACTGACAGTTTACTTAATAACCACTTTTTTTGTTTATTTCAGTCTTCCCCTAAGACATTTGTGAGATAATGATTAACTTTTTCTTAGAGTTCAAACTTCTCATCCTCAAGCCCTCTTGCAAAGACACATTACCTCTTGGTAACTTCAGTCTTACACAGAGGACACTGTATCACGCCTTTTTTCTTTTTGCTGAGGAGTTTGAACATGCAGAACCTAAGAAAAAAGAATAATCACAATGGTAACAAAAGGGAGGATTTTATTTTCTTTAAAACTGCACCTAGGCATGCACCACTTAGTAGAAATTGTTCATTATCAAGTTGAATGCCTGTATTCTTGTTCTGCTGTTACGATGAACTAATCAAATCCCTTTGATACACCTGTGAAATTGCAGTTATTTCTTTTTCAGAATTGATTTTCCCCCTAAAATAGCTGTACATTAAGTTATCAAAACACAGTATACATCATTAGCACTAAAGAGAAGGAGTGTACATGGAGAATAAGAACAGACTGACTAAGCATTGCAATTACAAATTTTCAAACCTACCTGCAGAATATGTGATCACATTTTGTTGAAACCGGCTCTTTTACCACATCCAAGCTACAAAAAGAAAAATGAAGGAAAACAAGAACACAGGAGTTACATATAAAAGAGGAGCAACAAAGTAAGATTCAGAAATAGTCACTTTTATAAACTTAAAAAAAATTGGTGGGGGAATAGGCCACATTTGACAATTTTTCATTTGAGAACCTGGTACAGTAACAAATACTGCCATTACATGATGCATACATATCTACCAGCTCTTCACAATCTTTGTCTGCCTCTGGCAAAGAGACAGAATTTTCTGGACATGTAGTTCAGCAGGGCAGGAAACTTGGTGTTAGAACACTAATATCTTCTTTTTCAACACTGAGCTTCCCTGACAAGAGTAAAGGAGAGCGTAGATCTGTTGGGTTCAGCCCACCGGACACTTACTATGTTTGTATAAGCCAAATGCACAGATGTGTCAACACAAAGAAATATTTAAGTTATTCCTTTCCTCACCCCCCCAGTGTTCTATTCTACACCTATTCCAGTCTAGCACAGTGTGAAAACTAACATTTAACTTGACACTAGGGCTTTCAGAAAAGCTCTAACAAATTCAATTGTTCAACTCGCCTTAAAATATAACCTACCTTGAACACATACTAAAAAAAAAATCATTTTAAAAAATACTTATCTAATCTAGGTATACAGAATTTACTAGAACACAAGAGTAAAACACAGGTTCTCTCCTGCACTCTCACTTGAGCCTTATAAAACATCAATATACTTAGCCTTAAAACACAATTCTTTTTGCTTTCTGATAATCCATAGAACTGACAAAGCATTTGAAAAGCATAAAAAGAGAGAGAAAAACAAGACACTTATTAACTGTACTAATATAGAGTCCACGTTATTCTCCTGGCATACCATATTGGGCACTCCAAGTTCTTCTGCATATCTGAAAGCACTTTTTGTACATCTCCAATGGCAATCACGGAGAAGTCCATCCTTCACCTCCAAAAATACTCTACAGGGAAAAAAAAACACGTAACCACTTTTGTTTCTGATCGGTTGCATTCCATGACCATGCTTTCTCCTGCATGGCTTTTCTATAACATGCTGAGTAGTATCTAACACTTGGTTGCTATTTCTTAAGTGAGGCTTGACAGCACTGGTGTTCTTACTCCGAACGTTTACAGTTAAAAGCTGTCAAGTCTCTTGCAGTCAAACGGGCAAACTGAAAGGGTTTACAGAAGTAGCATTCAGCAGAAACTCAGCAAGAGCCCACACAAGCGTTAACAGTGAATAAAAAGGAGATTTCTAGGCGGAATAGGATGTAAAGGAGACAGCAGACATACTTATGCCAAGGGCCGTGGGGACCGCCTGCACCAACCAGCACAGGCAGGGCCGCAAACCCCGAGAACGCAGAGGAGCCCCGAGAACGCAGAGGAGCCCCGAGAACGCAGAGGAGCCCCGAGAACGCAGAGGAGCCCCGAGAACGCAGAGGAGCCCCGAGAACGCAGAGGAGCCCCGAGAACGCAGAGGAGCCCCGAGAACGCAGAGGAGCCCCTTGACCTTTACGCGGCAGCACTGCAGGAGCAGGGAGGGCCCCGCCGCGAGGCCCGCCAGCAGGAGAAAGCAAAGCGGCCCAGCACCCAGCTCGTCGCGCTCCAGCTGCCCGTCCCGCCGCCGCAGGGGAGCCGTTCGCCGCCGGTGCGGCCCACCAGGACGCTGCCGAGGCCAACACAAACGCCCGCCCGCCCTCAGAATCCGCCCAGCGCCATCGCATTTCGCGCCTTTACCACTGCCCCGGGACACGGCGCGCCGAACAGCCAATCGCGCGTCCCGGCCGCAGTACGTAAGCCCAGAAGCGCGCGCTTATTAGCTTCTTCCCGCCGCGGCGGGCCAGGGCAGGGCTGATTGGCTCTGCTACCGCCCCCGCGTGACCCCGCCGCACGTATTTCGTCAGAGTGCGCAGGGGTCGGCGCGGGGCATTGTGGGAGTTGAGGCGCAGCTGCGGAAGTGCGTGTCTGCTGGCAGCGCTCCGCGCGCTCTCCGCCTCTGTTTGTTGTTGTGGTTCCACAGCGTCCGGCTCCGCCCCCGCTGGCCAACCAGGGCGGTGAGGAGGATGAGTGGCAGGCCGGGCCGCCGATAGTGCCGCGCGGAGGGCGCGGGGCCGGCCGCCTTCGGTCCGCCATGTTAGGCTCGTCGGGCTGGCTGACAGGGCTTCCGTCGGCCCCTCCGCAGCGCGGCATGGAGCCGCAGGTGAACCTTCGCGTCACCTGCCGTGGGGAGACACAGAGTTTCCTGGTGTCAAACTCGGCGCACACGACGTGGGCGGACGTGGAGGCCATGGTGAGCGCTGCCCGTCCCGTCCCGTCCCGCCTGGCGGTGGGAGGCGGCGCAGAGGGCCCGCCACGGGGCAGTGCTGTCGCATCCGTGGGGGGCTGTCGCGGTGAGGCGCTGGGAGTGTAAGCGCCTCTCCGAGGGCCCAGCATCTTCTCTCTCGGCTTTCTAAGCCGTGTCCCCCGTCGCACAGGCTGTTAGAACTGGTGTTTTATTCTGCTGCAGTCTCAGCTTTGCTTTTAGCGTAAGCAGTAACTTTTACACCTGTTGTATACTTAGAGTGGCGTGAAGAGCCTGTGTTGGATAAAGCAACTTATGGGTCACTTGTTTTTCTGTTTGAGCAGATAGCCTTAGCTGTGTGCTTTGCTCGTTCCCATGGTTATGGATACTATGGTTATGGATATGTGAGTCTATAGAGTACAGTCTGTGCCTTTTATTTGCCATTTTTGTACCCATTGAGGTAGATGTGGTGAAGTCACACGCTTCTCTTGCTTATAGAACATTTTCCTGAAGACTTATCTTTGCTCTCTGGGATACTGAGTCACTAATGTATGTTTCTGGTTTCTTGCTTCCTGGTGCCCTGTGTGTGCTAGTTTGGATATAGCTTTTTTGTTAGTGGGCCATGCATGCATAGATAGTTGTTTGTGAGGGTGGGTATATCACTTGGTATATTGAAGAGGTTTTGCATGGATGTTTATTTCTCGTGCTATTTAGTGAAAATTTGTGTATTGACTGAGGTTGAAATTGTGTAGTAAGGATTCCCTTGGCTATGATGAAGCTGCAGTAATTTTTTTTTCTTTAATTCAGTAGTAACTGTTCTGTGGTCGTTTTCTTTGCTTAGTCTCAAAGTTGTGTCTTAAGAAATCTTGCCAATATTTTGTTTTTTCTCTTTCAGTTCTTTTTTAGCCGCCATATTCCACTGTACCTTGTAGGAGGTTCTTGCATTGTGAATTACTAAAATTCAAAGTTTGAACAGCATCGTCTTCACTCATTGTATTTCTATCTTCTAGAAGAGGTGCTAGTTCAGGCTTAAAATGCTTGTTGGCAAGTGGACCCAGCAGGAATGTCTGAACTAGTCAGAACCCTACTTGTATCAAAGCTGGAAGTAGATTGCTATGGTGTTGCCCTTAATCTTAAGTAGTCTGAGAGTGAGGGTGTGTTTGTTCAAGGTGTGGTGTTCAATAATGAAACAACAATGCTTCTCTAACCAAGGTAGTACCACTGGGTGTCTCTGCACTATGTTGTGTGAATTACTGCTTCAAGATAGTATCAGTTAAACTGTGTCTTTCCTATGATTTAGTCTGTTATTAAATATGTCTGATGTTTATAAGGCATAACCTGATTTCTGGTTCTAGCTTGAGTTTTAGGGGAACAATCTGTGGTACTAAATGATCTGTATACAGATCACAGCTGCTTCTTGACAGGCTGAGATAGTTCTCTCGCTGCACTCCTAAAACGAAATTGGGATATATCACTGGAAGAACCTGCCTGTTGCACGTTCATTGCAGAATGTGTGTAGCTATGTCATCGTGCTCTTGTGGTGCTACAAGTCCCAGCCATCTACTGTCTTCTAAGGCTGCTGGTGTTCTTCTGTTGGGTCTGGGCTAGCA
This sequence comes from Pluvialis apricaria, assembly GCA_017639485.1. NCBI lineage: Eukaryota > Metazoa > Chordata > Aves > Charadriiformes > Charadriidae > Pluvialis > Pluvialis apricaria. The sequence continues at coordinate 6,288,578 of CM030032.1, forward strand.
GAATGTGTCTTGGATACAGCAGTTTTTCAGAGAGTTTCTGTTGAGAAAAATACAGCTTGTGTAGGTAAATGATTCAAAAAAAAGCACATGAGCCTCAAAGACTGTTATTCAACACAGGGAAACAGCCGCCTTCGTTTATGGTTGATTTGATACTGTTCATTTTGCCCTATTAAGGCAAAATACAAAATAGCTGCTCAGCTTTATTCTCCTAATTCTAATCTCCATAATGGGTTTATACGTTCAGATGTACGGTGCATTAGCCAGTGAGTAGTAGAATGAGATACTTCACCCTTTTTAGTACTTGGATTAATCCTAGTTTCTCAAAACACAAATAGGTTTGTGGAAAAAAAGGCTGATCACCTGTGTGAGCTGTCTTCTGGTGCTTTTTCATGTAAAAGTTAGCATTTGGTGATTGTTGGCTTTAGCCTCTGTATATTGTAGTGTTTACCATGACTGAGTTCATTAACCCTGAGCTAGTCCTCTTATAATGGAAAGGTGGTTATTATTTATTTTGGGATAAACATTAACTAGGGAAGGTGAAACATGAAAGAAATTATTTTTTTAATTTTCATTATAGAAAGTTGATGAAGGTTGGACACCAGGCACTGGGAAGAGTTGTTCAACTCCAGAAAAATGAATTTTGTAAAGCAGTGTTTATTTCAGTTGAGAAACTGGAGGGAGGGGTGGAAGGGTTAAGACACTTTTTCCCTACTAATAATCACGGTTAACTGAAAACTTCTGTAGTCCTGTCCCATTGTGGTTTTGTGTTCTCTTTTCCTTACAGGTTAAAGTTTCATTTGACCTGGACAACATTCAGATCAAATACATTGATGAGGATAATGATGAGGTAAAATACCCATCGCCCTCCCAACAGGTCTGCCAAAATATGACTGGTGTGAACCTCTCTGCCTACTGGTAATTTGTACTGGGTCCTTCAGGAGTGTCTATTATGCAGATAGGAGGTGATGCTTTTGCCCATTTGATAAGAAAATAGCTATTAGTCTTGTGGTTTCACTCTTAATGTAGCATACTTTAAAATATTTTTTGAGGAGCCACTGCTTTTCTTTTTCCCACCCCATAGAAACAGCCAGTGGTTCTATGTACTCTGAGGGAGGGATGCTTCTGTTGAGGGACTTTTTTATTTTTCATTTTATCAGGATTAGGTAGTTGTAACTATTTGTGTTTGCAGCCATGGTAAAGCCCTGTCTCTGCAATCTACACTCCTTCCTCTGAAAAAATGTAGATCCCCTGTCATTAGCACATGTTTACTTCAGTGGTCTGGTGTACTCAATCCTCTGCTTGTTTTATGCAAATGCTGTAATCTCCAAGCAGATTACTGACTCGGAAAACAAATTGGTTACTTCTAGTTGTCCTTGTTGAGTAACTTCCTGCTTGGCATAACCTCACCCTCTCATATTCATTCTGTTTATTTAGAGGTTTAGAGTAGAATGTAGCTCTCAAACAGAATGTAAATTTTGCAAACTTTGTGTTGCACTACTTGGTTTGTAGCTCTACTAAACTGCAGAGATGGGTATCTGTGCTTTGTTTTTTTTCCCCCATAAGGGGAAATGTCAAGATGCTTCCTGCAATATTTAAGGGAAAGACTCTCCCCTTAGTTTCCAGCCTGTATCTATATGAATTTATAGATACATCTGTTAAAGATCTTTTTCAAATACTGGTAGGGTAAACATTGTTCAGACTCATCCAGTGCTGTAGTGATTAAATAGCTTCTTGTATTAGTAACTTCTATGTGCAAAATTGATAAATGAGCACCTGTAGAAGGTGGGCTTAGCTTGTATCTCAGTCAAAAGACCACTGAAGTGTTTCAGGTTGGGCATTAGAAGTAACTGGGTTTAACCTCTGTGTACTTGTGTAGCGAACCCAGTGGTACTGGCGCAAGCTTACTTCCAGTAGATGAGACCATGCTTGTTCTGGATGCTAGTAGGTGCCAGAGACCTTGCTTATTGTGCAAATCTAATAAAGAACACCACAACATTGATTAATGATTAAACATGGCAGCAATAACAAATATCTGAAGAAGTCGTATTTTAGAAACTCTGAATAAAAGTACATTTATTCTGAAAGCGTGTTAATTTTAAGAAAATCGCAAAAATATATCAGTGGCTATTACTGACTATTATTTCTCTTTGCAGGTCTCTGTGAATAGCAAAGGTGAGCTGCTACTTTACTGAAGTGAAATCAGTAAAGACACCACAACTGTTGTTCATGTTTTTGGAGTAGTTGAGAATGCTTGCTTTTTGATTTTTGGATTTTATGTATGGTTGGGCATCAAATCCTTCCCAAAGGAAGGAGGTTTTGATCTATAGGAACAGGTTGGAAATTACTAAATTAATGGGATATTAAATCTCTAGGCTGTGAGAACATGTTTGCATATATGCAACTTCTTCCTTCAATACCACTATTTTAAAAGAATTTACTGAAGTTATGGGAGACACTCCTTGATTTAAGGGTCCCTGAATACTGTGTGCTAAATTTAGATCTATTGTTTGAAATGGGGAAAATTCACATTTCTTTCCCTTTTTCTTTAGAGGAATATGAAGAAGCTCTGAAGGTAAATGCTCTTTTTTACCTTTTTCAATATATTCATCCTTCTGCAATGAAATTTGGTGTAGCTGAGAAAAAAACAGTATTACCTAGCTCACGGAAATCGGGAGAGCTCAGATTTTAGCTTTGGACACTATCTTTAGTGTTTTGCTACAATTTTTTTCCATCCAGGCTAGTCTTGACTTGTATAAATTAGTTGAATAGGCAGTTGTGTTTCAGGGCCCTGAGCAGCCAATTCAATGGTTAAATGGCTGGCTTTCTCAAACACTTGAACAGTAATCCCACGTTTGGAGATACTGAGCTCTAATGGGATCCCTTTAAAAATCTTGCTATGTAGATTTTAATGTTGTTCTCTCTAGCAATAAAACTTTTGGTTGGTATTGATGCTTAGTTACTTTACAAGTAGTTAATTTTACTTAGACAAAATAAGAATTGCATTCCTTTAAATTTCAGTGGTACAACACTAATACTTTCTGAAGTTTTTGCTCACGGTCTGAATTTCAAATCTGATAATAGTTTGAAAATAATAATAAATTAGAATTTAGTGTAAATTCCTGGACAGAATCTCTGTTGTTTACTGGCTCGTATGAACAGCTTTGTTGCAGACTGAAAAATCCTGCAGAATATCTGGATAACTAACCTTTTTGCTTATAGTAAACTTTTTAATAAACATATTTGTAACCTTTAAGAAAGGCAGAATAGACTATCAGCTGATTGTACCTTGGCATTCCTCTCAATTTTTCTTTTTGTGTATGTTAGTGTTTCCCCAACCTCTCCAGTGTAATGCTGTATTTTTACAGGATTTTGTATGTTGGTTGTAAAGTGCAGTAAATATGTATGTATATACTGTTTGTTTAGATTGCAGTTAAACAAGGAAATCAACTTCAGATGAATGTGTATGAAGGAAACTCTTCTCTGAAAGAAACTTCGTATTCTTGTTCTTCGCAACTACATGAAAAAACTGTGACAGAAAAGGTAGCACTTCTTAAAGACGAGAAGAAACCTCTTTCACGCTATTCCATGCTAGCTCAGGGGTTAGAGGAAGACCTAAAAAATGAAAAAGAGCTGACCATTCAGGTAGGATGCAGAGCTGGATTATATATTTATTAAAACAAAGAATTCATAAGTGTAGTTCACTTTATAGACTGATCATCATTTTTACCCATACATAAAAAGGCTGAGTTCAGAAGTTGGTCGTCGTTTTCAGCTGCCTGCAGCCATTGAAGCTTGCAAAATTGTTTGAATGCCTTCAAGAGAATATTTTAATGCTACATCTAGAACTACAGATTCTTTCGCATTGACCCTTCTTAAGTATTGGTTTCCTGAAGCCCTGATTGCCATGTAGTAACTTCTAGTTGATTTCTTCAGCTTTGATGTGTAATTACACTCAAATGCTAATAAGGCAGAAATCGTTCAGGAGAATGCCGGTGACTTCCTTGTGTTGCATTTCCACTGTTTTCCAAAGAACTTGAATTTTATTTTCATGTTTTTTTTGTAAAGACAGTTGAGGGGAGAGCTATTTGAAAGTGGTTAACTTGCAGTATTGAGTTTTTTTGCGGCTTTGCATACTTAAGGTTTGTGACCTGTTTTTGTGATGTTTCTTTTGTTTGTTTTTCCCCCAGCAAAAGTTAAATCACACTAGAACAGGAAGAAAAAATGAAAATCCTCCAGAATGGTTTACTAGCTACTTGGAAACAGTAAGTACATTTTCTTCTGAATTTTAGTATTCTTAAGGAATACTTAAGAGGCTGGGTGGAAAAGATACCTGTGATGCCTAACTCTATGCATCTGATCACACTTGCTCTCAGTAGTTGTGACCAAGATCTTAAAGGGCATTTAGGCATCTAATCACTTTGCTTTATGGTGATAAATGGAAACTAGATGCCTAGCTATGACTGTACAGTGTAGGTGTTACCTTAAAAAAAGTTTGATACATTCCACTTCTTGTCATAAGTGGGTTGTTTGGTTTAGGGACTTGATTGGTTTGAGTGTAGTTTTAAGTGGAGTGCAATAAGGATTCTAACACGAAGCTAGTCGTAAGAACTTCAGGGTACTCATGATGAGAGTGAGCATGAAGTACGGTGTTGCTGTCGGAGACTTTTTTGGCTGGTTTCAGTAGGGTAATCCTTAGGGTTTCCTGAGATCTGAAGCATTTGATGACCTTGCTTGTCTCGATTGTTCAGTTTAAGAATATACTTTCAGGAGGCCAGTGAGTATAACTTACAGATTAATAAGATGTGGGTGTTAACTTGTTTTGAACAGCTAATAAACATCACTGAGAAGCAGTTGGAAACGAATGCTAAGAACTAATTAGCTAGTGAGTTCTTGAAACTAAAAGGTACAGTGGTGCAACAGTATATGTGTCTATCTTGAAGCTTTTTTTTCCTAGCATCTCCCTTCCTTTGCCACCTCTTTATACAAACTAAAGGTAGGGGAACTTGGTGGCTGTATTTAAAACATCCCTGGTGGACAAAATCAGGACTTGATGATAGTGACTCCAGAGGGGTGGTTTGGGAGTTGTGTTAATTGTCTCAGAGATTAGTTTCCTTCCTTTCATGCAAGGTTATGGAAGAAACTTAGTATTGTAAACATGAATATCTGATTTTTAATTTGCTTTGGTAAAACCTATGGGCTGGTATTTTCTAAAATACAAATCTTTGAGGAGTGTGATGCTTGTTTAGTGTCATCTGGAATGTGCTGGGGGGATGGGAAGTGGATTCTGATATCTTTTATGACTTATGGATTGGGGGACTTGGGCCAAGTAATCAAACTTTTGAAGCCCCATGGGTGAGTCTCATCCATGACTACTTTAATTTTTTTTCCAGTTCAGGGAGCAAGTAGTTAAGGAAACAGTTGAGAAACTGGAACAGAAGCTGTATGAGAAGCTTGTTCATCACAATCAGCCTCCAGATTTTTCTGAGAGCTCTATTACAGCAGCACCTCCAACTTCAGAGAGCCAATCAGGGAATGGAAACCAGTGTGACTGGCTGATCTCCTGCTGCAACTGCCAGGCCCGAATTGTTGGAGTTCGCTACCAATGCAGGTAGCGTATGCTGAGAGGTGGGAGTGTGGGAAACCTGGCATGCAGGGCATGGGAATGAGTCTGAGAAACTGTCTTGATGTCATAGACTTCTAGATCTCTAATCTGCAGCATACTGTACACTTCAGAACCTCTATGTGTGTCTCACAAACTGCTTTGTTCTCTGCTGTGGTGACTAGACCTTATCCGCATAAGAGCAGGATTAATAGTATTTTGAGAAAGTGTGATTGCTAAAACAAAGTGAGAGAACTTCATAGCATTTGCTATATTCTCAAACACTTTTTACCTTTTTTGCATATAACATCCAATAATTGTAAAGGAAAACGTTTCATTTCAGTTCAGTTAACTAAACCAAAAAACAGAACTTATAACCACCAGTCTGTAATGGTCCTTTATTTAGTTCTGACAGTCAATGAGACTAAGGCAGGTGATACTTTTTTAAATGATCTTACTGTTGTCCGTTTAGTAGTATGAAATAGATTTTGAGGTTTTTATTTGAATGAGGCAACTGCTGCAAAGGTAAGTACTTTAGGACTAGGCAGCAGCAGTGAATGGAATGCCAACAGGGGTTTTTCTTTGGATGTTTATTTCTCTTGCTGGCAAGACTTGACGGTTGTTTTTTTACCAGTCCTGTTCCTGCAGGAGCAATCTGCTTTGCATCCCTGAGTATTTCAGTTGACTTATCTTCTGCATTTTCATAAGTACAATGCTGTTTCTGGCATTGGATTTCAGTATGTTTTATCCTTTATAGCAACAGTTGTTAGTCACTTGTGCTAAAGAAAGCATCAGGTTTTTTCAGTGTGTATTCAAGAAGGAAATGAGAACTGTGTTGCAGTTTTGCCAAGAAGAGAGATACTGATCTAGATGCTCCAAATATTGATGTATAAGTGAGAGGACCAGCTTCTGTTTCACTCAGGCACTGGTTACAATGGTAGTATGATACAGAGTTGTTTCTCTGCAGAAATGTAGGGATTAATTATCCTTCATGTCTTTTTCTAGTGCATTAATTCTTTGTCTGCCTCTTGGTAACCTTCTGCCTTTTCTGCTTTGCAGCCTTTGTCCAGCCTACAATATCTGTGAACAGTGTGAAGCGGGAACATATGCACATGATCCTAATCATGTCTTGTTAAAGCTGCGAAGACCTGTACTATGTATTGCTGAGAATTACAGTCTTACAGAGTTTTCACCTCGCCTGCCTGCTACTCTGGAGCAAGTTAGGTAAATGGTGGCATCTGTCAGTACTGGACAAGATTATCCTTATAGCAAAGTGGAAACACCTGTATTGGGGTTGATGTTCAGCTTTTATTTTAAATTTAGAGATATCAAGAAATGGAAATGGTACTCAAACTTTATTGTGAGTAGCTAAAAATAGCTATATACTTATAAGTCGCCAAAGTCATAAATCTTGCAGCATTTTTAATAACAAAGTAGAAAAGACAGAATTTTGTGCTGTGGGTGGGTAGCAGGCTTTAAGAGCTTGCTTTTTCTTTGAGCATACTGTAATCTGCCTTTAAGTTTGCTCTTTCACTGAGACCATTCAAAATAACTTCATAAGCAACGATGAAGGTGTTCTTTTAAAATCACCTGGTGTCCAGTCTAAAAGCATGAGACATTGCCTGGAGTGTTCTCTATGAGACTAAGACTGTCTTGGCTAAAGCTAAATTCCAGTCAATTTAATGTTTTGTAACAAGGTGGCTTGTTCTCTCTGCAGGCTCCAGAAACAGATGGACAAAAGATTTCTGAAGGCAGAAAAGCAAAGATTACGAGCAGAGAAGAAACAGCGAAAGGCAGAGGTCCGAGAGCTCAAAAAGCAGCTAAAACTACACAGGAAAATTCATCTGTGGAACTCTGTCCATGTATTGGAAGCTGGTGGCCCACCTACTTTGAAATCTGAGAGTCTTCAACCTAACACTTTCCTGTAAGAGATATTGTTAGCTGAGCATTCCTTAGCTGTGCTCTCTGTTTTTTAATGATGAGACCAAGTTAAAATAATAGGAGAAAAGTTATGAAATCACTTATTTAAAGTATCATTTGTCATTGGACCCTGTGAGAATTTTGTCTAAATGGTATTTGCAAGGTGGAGTGTTTTTATTGTTTTTACTTGGGAAGAGAGTAGGGGAAGAAAAAAAGCAATGGATTACCATAAATTTACAGATTTATATAGATTAGGAGGAAGGGGAATGCCTAGGATTATGTATGTACGCATGCATGCGCATACAGTGTAAACTAACGTTACTACCAGTTTTAAAGTCTGTATCTTCCTGCTGTATTAAGTGTCTCTGCATAAAGTCAAGTACATTCTGTGTGCTTATGTTCAGGGATTTTTCTCCTTTTTTCCCCCCTCTTTTTTTCCTTTTTTATGTGATCTTAGGCTGAGACTCACTAGACAGGAGCCTTTGCAGGCAACCACTCTGCATTTTCCATTCCCTGTGATTTTATGAATGTACAGGTGCAAAACTTGTATACTTCTAGTTTCTTTAATTCATTCCTTCTGTTTAGGGCATTTAAATGTCAAATTAACGTTAATCACATACTTATATTTGTGAGGAGCTTGAAATAGCTGTCTTTGCTTCCCTTTTGCTGAACAGGCATATTACAGGAACAAAACCAATGCTAATTTAGGTCTGAAATCTTTTTTTTTTTTACATCTTTTAAAGTTAGCATGCATATGAGCTGCTTCGCCAGTCCCCTCTGTGTGCCCAAATTAACAGTAAAGCTTTGGGTTAAATCTCTTTGAGCCCCTTTCAGGAAAAACTGTGGTATCTTGCTGAAAAATCTTGCTTATAAGGCCAAGTAAGATAGTAGCATTAGACTACAGCACAATCTTGTTGATTCAACGTCATAAAGATAATTACTTCATTCTCTAGCAGAATAGCATAGCCCAAAGTTCTATCAGACTAAGTCAAATCAAGTGAAAAACAGTGAACTTCTCTCTGTTAAACTGGAGTTCTGTAATTATAAAACATTCTTCCAAGTAAGCAAATCTTGGTTTTATGTGTTTCTTTTTTCCTTAAGCAAAGGAAAGCAAACTGCTATGTGGTGGTTAGACTTCAGATGAAAACAGTAGCTAAAATGTTAGAATTTTGAAACACAGGAGATAGAGAAGAAAACAAACTAAATGGCCTCCTCCATTTTTACCCAGTGAGATAGCAGCTGAAGGACTTCCTCAATTTTGATGGGTTTTTTTGTTTGTTTCTTCCCCTCCAATGCCAGGAGTCCTAGTCAACCCTTCCAAACAATTGTCCCAACACTAAGTGCAGTATTTGTGGATGAGAATTTGCCAGATGGGACTCGCTTGCAACCAGGAACAAAGTTTATCAAACACTGGCGAATGAAAAATACTGGCAATGTGGAATGGAGCTCAGACACAAAGGTATCTTTCCTTTGCTATTATTCTCACATGGTGAAATAGTTCTGGAAGATGATATTTGTATGCATCGGGAATTTGAATTCTCTGTCAGAAGCCGTTTAGGATTTCATTTGGCCTGTTAATTCACAAGCTGGGAATTCTAGGGCAATAAGTTCTCTAGGTGCTCTTTACAACTGCAGACTATAGGAGGAGAGCAATCAAGATTAACATCACCAGTGCTGCTACAATGTTACAGTTCAACCTTGTTAACAACAGGTGTGTTGCTTTTCTGACTTCAGAAAGCCTTTCTTCTGTTAATGACTGAGTTCATGTGGAAAGATGAAAGTTATGGTGACAGTGACTAATGTGAGAATGTTTACTAGGAGCTTCTCTTCTCCATGCCTAGCATCTACAAGGCCTTTCTGCAGAGGCATTTTAAGTGCTCCTTACTGCCCACAGTTTGCAGAGAAGCTTGTGAAGTTAACTTTTGCTTTTTCTGTTGTATATTTCAGCTGAAATTTATGTGGGGAAATCTGACCTTGGCATCTTCTGAAAAAAAAGATGTGTTAGTGCCATCCCTTCCATCGGGACAAGTAGGAACTGTTTCAGTTGAGTTTGTAGCCCCTAATATAGAAGGAACTTATACCTCTCACTGGAGACTGTCACACAGAGGGGAACAGTTTGGGCCCAGGATCTGGTGCAGTATTGTTGTGGATCCCTCCCCAGCTACTGACTATCTAGAAAGCAATTGGAAGGATTCTGACTCCTGTCAGAAGGATAAAGCTTCCAGCACCAAACAGGCAAGTAGCTCATATGGTATTTGGGGCAGTTGTGAGTTGCCTAGTAGAAGGAGCAATGAATATTGTTTGGTGCAATGGTGTAGTGTCCCTGACTATATTGATTTCCAGGGGATTCTTTGAGTTGTTTGCATCTAATTTTTATTTTTAATAGAAAAGAAATACAACTTTTATTGCATTTGTGATTTCTAAAATGGTCATTCTTTTTGATAGGTATGGGACTAGTTATCAGTCTGTTGTAGCTATTTGTCTAGTTCTTTGAACTGAAACACTGCAGGATTTCTCTTTATGTTAAATCTTGTCTTTTTGGCTCTAAACAGAGTTGAATTAAATCTCTCTTCAAGTCACTTGTGTTCTTATACACAATATTCAGGCTTTACATTTCATGTAATTGTTTTATTTGCTGCCTGCCTAAGGGGCTTCTGGGGCATTGTTTTTTTTTTGCTTTTGCAGGATGCTTCCTTAAAGACAGAAGCAAGTGCTCAACTGATGGGTGAAATCATGGAGCAGGCTGAAATACCTCTGCCAACTATTCCTTTGAAGATCAAAAATCTGCCAAGTGAGAGAGAATTTTATATCCCATCTGTTGATCTGCTCACTGCACAGGTAAAGCGCTAAAATTCAGGTAGCGATAAAACAAACCACCTTGAGTTGGATATCTAACATCTATTAGAATAAAAAGCTTCTGAGCTCTAAACTAGTGACTGTATTTTCAGGAAGAGTATCTTGCATTTTATATAGCAGAACTATTGTTTTGAATCAGTATCAGGGACTGCCACTATATGGAAAGTACGTGCAAGACAGACTAAGATTCTCAGTAGCATCACAGGGTTGGGTCTTTCTCTGGCCCCTAGCAAGGGAGTACTTAGCTTTGCCTCTTGCTGACCTAATTTGTGTACCATATTCCGTGATGTGGATATACATTACAGGAAAAGTGAGGTCTGTCTGAGATCATGCCGGGTAACTAACAAAGTGGAGTAGACTTATTTGTAAGTTAATGGGATCTGATGCTGGGAAGTACAGCATAAGATTCCATTTCAGGGTTTGCTGGTGAAAACTGTGTGGTGTTTCTTTATGTAGGATTTGCTGTCCTTTGAGCTGTTGGACATTAATATTGTGCAGGAATTGGAGCGAGTGCCACATAATACTCCTGTTGGTAAGGTTCTTCTAGTATTCTGTCTGCTGTCTCTTATCATTCACAGTTAACTGTTTACCCAACAAAAAGCTGAACTTACTTGTGCGAAAGGCTTATTTGCTCTTCAGGCTAGAGTATCTTCCCAGCTTTTCTGACTTTTCGTTTAAATTCTTGCTGCAGTCTTAGAGGATGCATTTGATAACTCTTTGTATCCTTTGTAGTTTTCAGTATTAGCTGCTTTTCAGCTTCACGACCCCAGGACCATAAGATTCCAGACGTTGAAGAAGGCTGCCATTTTCTTTGCTCAACCAATGCCAGTGTAATGCAAAGCTAGTTGTTTATTTTGCCAAATTATCCTGTAAGATAACTGGGTTTCTTCAGTTGTGGAAGAATATCCCTTAAAAAACGAGAACTTCTTAAAAGGTTGCCTCCTGGAAGAAGGAAGGTTCCTACTCCTTTAGTGCCAATTATCTTTGCTACCTTTATTTTTCAGACATGACTCCATGCATGTCCCCTTTGCCACATGATAGCCCCTTGCTGGAGAAACCTGGCTTAGGTCAGATAGAGGAGGAGAACGAGGGGAGTGGATTTAAACCAGTGCCTGGTAAGCAGTAGTTGTGGGGAGCTTGGTGGTGAGGGGAGGAGGATATTGTCGCTTTTATGCGGTCAGCAGTCTTGATGTCTAAAAAGAATTCTAACTTCTGTCTTTCCCTTCTGTGGAAAACCAAACAGTTATTTGGCTTATGAACCTGTAGTCAGATGCTACTCTCTGACTGTAGAGGCTGGAGCATAATACATGTAGAACTCAGAAATACAAATGCTTCTCTTGATTTGTCCAACGACTAGAATTGTTGGGAGAATTGACAGTTTGCCTTTTGTAGAGTTAATTATACTCAAGTGTGGCCCCCATACTTATCAATTACTTTCACATTCAACTTGAACTGAATTCCAAAATCTTTCAATTTTTAAAAAGAATTAACACATGGAGACAATATTAGCCTTGGGTAGCCTAAAAAAAAATCTTATACTTACATTTCCTTGTGGTGGAGGTAAAATAATCTGTTATGTTTCCCTTTCAAAGGAATGACGGAAGCCTGCTTTCCTGCAGATACTGGCATGATGAAAGTGAAAGCTGAACATCCATTGAACCAGGAGGAAGGGGAAGAAGATATGAGTGGGACTCAGTTTGTCTGCGAAACTGTAATTCGCTCTCTAACCCTGGATGCTGCACCTGACCATAAGCCCCCACAAAAAAAGAAAATCCTCCAAAGTAAGTATTGTCTTTAACTGGTTTCTGTGGCTTTACTTTTTAGCAGCCAGACACTGGCCACAAACTGCCCTGCACTGCAGATGGTGTAACTGTTTTTCCTGATTGTTTTATTAGACTCTTTACAAACATTGCAAGACACCTTCAGTTGCAATATGATAAATGAAGAATCTAGTAGGATAAAAACTAATTCCACTTCCAAAAAGGAAGCAAGTATTCATCAGTCAGAGGCAATAACAGAAATTGACTGTGGTAAGTATAACAGGTTTGAACTTAAGATAAAGCTGTAATAAGTGCTACAAAAAAAAAGGTGTAAAAAGATCTGACACTGTTCTAGGAAATTGTTCCTCATTAGATCAAGAGAATCACTATTACCTCAGAAAATTGGTGTCAGGACTGTGAACATGCAGCTAGTTTAACGGCTGCTTAAAAAACCCAAAAAGGTGAAATTGAGAGGTAAGTGTTCCAATGGGGTATTCAAATAAGTGCTTGTACGTTGTACATGGCTGGTGCTTTTTCAAAGTCGGTGCTTTGAACTTTGTGTTGCATGTAATTTAGGAGCTGAAAACTATTGTTTAAGTTCTCGGTGTAGCTCTTACTAATGCTTATAATAAAAACAGGAATATCAGCAGCATATCTGCATAGGCTTAACAGTAAGATCTATTACTCTTCCACACTGCACCCCCACCCTGCCCCCAAGAGACAATATTATACCATTAATATCAGGAGCAAAGGTTTACAGTTGTTCTGAATGCTTGTATTTTATATCTGGGAGAATACTGTCTTTGCTGTTATCTATACAAAATGGACAATTGTTAATGCGTCACTTTTCTTTCCCTATTAGGGGACCTTCCACTGTCTGATGAGAAAGTAAGCCCCTGTAGTGATACTGGCAATTCTGATGAAGAGGAAGATGATGATCAAGATGATGATCAAAGTCAAGGCTCCTCTGCTTCATCAGAGGATTATATAATTATTCTCCCTGAGTGCTTTGACACCAGTCGTCCTTTAGGGGAGTCTATGTATAGTTCGGCTCTTTCTCAGCCCAGTTTGGAAAAGACAGGAGAACCTGAAACAGGAGCAGAGAATCCAGAAGGGGGAAGCCAGCCACAGATCCACAGTGTCAGTGATATTTTGACAACAACACAAACACTGGCTGTAGTACCACTAACCCCAGAGATTGCGCACACCTTACCCCAGACACAAAGGTATGCTTCTTGGACAAGAACAAAATGGTTATGTTAGGGTTGCTGTAGAGTCTGCAGGGTGTTGTGCTTAAGTTCAGTGTCCAAACAGAAACATGTTGAATGCAACAAAGCTTTGTCGCGTACTGGAGTGAGCGTCCTAAATTCTGCAACTCTTTGTAAAGCCTGTTACTCACTGATTAGGTGAGTACGAGAGAGGGAAAGAAGGGAGCATGTGAAGCTTTTTCTCTTGACTGATGGCCTTGACTTACCTGCATGTGTACATGTAGAATGAAAGTAATAAAAGTAATTTTTTTGTCTTATATTCTCAGGACTGTTGCATCTCTTCAGAATCGTATCTTCCAAGAACCAAACATACCAGTTTCGGAGAATATTTCTCCCACTCCTCATAATCAAATAAGAGAAGGTATTGACGGTACTTAATGAAGTGTGCATCCACAGTTGTCATCGCCTATTCCTTATGCCTAGTATTGGATTTGATGTCTTGTTATTCTTGAGGAGAGCAGAAATCTACCAAGTAATGATTGTTTTTTCTCTGGGTGTTGAAATTTTGCTATACAGAAGATTTGAATAAAGAAGTAATGGGCTGTGTGGATCAGCTAAGAGCATCTGTTCGTTAGAAATTGTAGGAGGCTACTCAGAAGTATTTGTAGACATCCAGAAAACTACCTTGCTCAGGAATTAATGAGTTATGTATTTAAGCTGTTGTACAGTCACTGAGAGCTCAGACAGCAGTTCGTGTCATGTTGAAGTAAACACCCCACTGACTAATCAGCCAAATGACTTTGGAAATTCTTTTGATTGTTCTGACTCCAGTGAGAATCCTATACCTAGTTTGTGTCTGGATCACTAAACTTGAAAGTATTAATTTTGGTCTGAGTCCCACTGCTTTCCATTTATGTATGTGTTGCATCTCTAGCTTCTTGTTAACTGGACATGTTGATATATTTTAACTTCCTGTTGCAGAACCCAGTGGTGAAGTCAGTCATGAACCAGGATCTTCTGGATTTCTAACTAGTAAACAGACGTGCTCAGAATACCCAAGGTAATGAAGCTGAAGCTGTGACTTCACAAATACTGTTTTAAACTAAGAACTGCTAAATTAGTTACCTAGGAAAAAGCAGTGGCTTACAGATGTAGTCAGTATTTTGGTAGAAAGGCCTCCCTTCTTAAAGGAAACATATGCTGATTTATATAATGCTATATTTTCATAAGACTTTGGTTTCTGCTTACACATGAATATGAAGGATGCAGAATTGGCAAGTGAAAATGTATGAAGAGCTTAAGCTGAATCCTTCTAAAATTCTATGATTTTCTTCTGGAAAGTCTCAGGATTCTTAAAATAGGGATTTCCTAAGTTAGCTACAAAGTTAAGCATCTGAAGACACTGAGACAAAACATTGAGCAGAGTACTAAATGACTTAAGAATTGATGGAAAACAAACGGAAGTTGCTCTGGCCTGAATGGATGTGTCACAGTGCACACCTTTCGGGTATAGGTGTACTCTTCTGGGTGAGAATATGTAATTCTTTATGAACGGCTGTGTTACAGAAAGCAAACTAATGTACTTTAGCTCAAACCCACAATTTAGAAGGTATCAAGAAAGAAGGAATGAGCTTCCTTAATAGCTCAGTTCCTGAACAGCAGTGATTACTTTGTCTTAGATTGTTCTGTCCAGTAAGAACTACATCTCAGTTAGCACATCAAAGGGAGAGACTTGTTTCATGTGAAACAAACACTTGGCTTTACTGACCCTAAGGTAATACCTGACTTCTCTGCAGATACCCTCAAGGAAGCAGCATTGCAGGAGAACTAGTTAAAGGAGCTTTGTCAGTTGCTGCTTCTGCCTACAAAGCATTATTTGCTGGACCACCCATTATAGAACAGGTAAATGTCTTTCCTGGATGCTGTGAGTTTCATAGAATGCTAGCCTTAAAGTTTATAGGTCTGTGTTGTATAAAATCTATATCTGTTATAGGACTTCATGCAACAGTAAAATGCTAAGCTTGATGGGAAATCAGCAGATGGGGAAATCTGTACCATGGGGGTAGAAGCATGTCTCATAGTGTCATGTAAGAGTAGTAATTCACCTTTGTAAGTTAACAGTGAAAGTGAATATAAACAGCTTAATTGTGGAAAAAAAGGGCCTCTGTTCCTTAAATATGTTCCAGTATGATGCAGGAGCACTGCTTCAAATGGCAAAAATAAATCATCTTTTTCTGTCTTGTCTTACTATCTTTTGTTTTTAGCAGCCAGCCGCTACAGAAGAGCACACTGCCACACTTCTATCAAGTCTGTGTGAGATGGGATTCTGTGACAGGCAGTTAAACCTGCAGCTGCTGAAGAAACACAACAATAATGTGGTTCAAGTGGTAACTGAATTGCTTCAGATCAGTAACAGTGACTGGTACAGCAGCAGATGCTGAACCTTCCTGGTGGAGGGAGGAATCGTCTTCATTGAGTAAACTTGCATTAAACACTGCAACAGTAGCAGGCTGCTCCTCAGCTGCTTTTGTTTGGAGGTGTGACTAAAACTTTGGCTTTTCTTTGAGCTTTTGACTTTTTTCTCATGGAAATGTCAAACAGTGCTTGTCACAGCATCTTATGAATTGGAGACCAGAATGTCAACTGTTACTTGGAACTCATAGTTATAGTCTTTAAGTCTCTAATTTCATGCTGAATCCTTTTGTCAGGGAATCCTGTAGAATTACTTAAAACTTCTACCCAGATGAAAACTTCCCCTTTTATTGTGTGTGAATCTTTTTTTTTTTTTTTTTTACGCAGCTGGAAACTTGTTCTGTTGACTTTTACTGAGCTTTGTAATAGGAACCAATGTAAAATGCTGCTGTAAAATGTAGTCTTGCCTAATGTACAAGAGGTCCCCACAACTAGCGAGTTGTTTATTCTGATATGATTTAGTAATTGATTTGTCTAATGCGTGATAGTAATGTAACAGACTTAAACCTTACACATGATTCCTAGAAGAAAAAGGTTGCTCGTACATGAAAGGCATCTTGAACCATCAAACAGCTTTTGAAAAGTCTGAAAGTGTAACCACTGTTAAACTGATGAATACCAGGAAAGTCACTGTTTCTTGTAGCAGGATGAAGTAGGAGAGTGAATTTACGAGCAGCAATTGAACGATCTCTAGTAATGACATATCTCTAACAGGAAAATATAGCCTATGTAAAATATTTTGTTAAAAATGGGAGTGTAAGGGTAGGAAAGACCTTTCCAAGAAATCTTTACAGGCTCTTTGTAAAAATGCTAAAAATTTGACCACTATCTTTTTTTTTTTTTTTAGTATAGTGCAAAACTCTTATTCTATTAAAACCACATAGAAGAATTGAAGAATGTGTAGAAACCTAGACCTGATTTGGATTGGAGTACAAATTCTGTTAATGTTTAGGAATGGGAAGAGTGCTTGAGGTAGGGATTGTGTGATTTACATTATAGTTTGAAAAATGCATTAACTGTTAATTAAGTAGCTTTAAGTGTACAGTCTCCTGTGATGGTTCTAGCTGCTCCTATGTTTCCATAGATGCATCTGTAGGATTAATTTTTCTCACAAGATTTTGCTTTAGATGCCCATATTTAATTTGGAAATCTCAGAATTCCCTTCTAAATGTGCTGAGAGAGATTTGATTCTGAAGAATCATGAGAAATGAGCAACACACCCTGCTGTGCAGTGGTGTATCCATGGGTAACTTTTCAGAGTCCAGTCCCCCTGAAGGTGACAGCAGTGTTGGCTACGTTCTTACTTTCAAGCAAACTTTTTTCCTTGCTGCAGTAAGAGACCATTGATCCTAAAATAATTTATTACTGCTGCTTCAAACTAAGGTGTTCCTGTTTTGTCACAAGGTAGCTGAAGCAGTTACTCAGTATTGTGACTGACCAGGTGATCAGTAGTAGTAATTTTTTTAAAAAGACATAATACCCTTAGAGATAAGATACCATTAAAATAATTGAAGAAAAATAAATGTATCATACCACTTTTGGTTTAAACCTATTTTTATAGATTGTGGAAGATATACTTTTAAATGTTTATTTTGAAATACAGTAGAACTATCTTGTAGTGTTTCCCATCTCTCTGTACACCAGTACAACTGTCTGCTGTGGACCAGATAAAGAACTTCTGTAACGTGAAACGACTCGGTTTTTTCCCCACCTGAACTTATGCATACTGAGTACCTCTTGGCTTGTGCCTACTCCAGAAGGAGGAGGAGGAGGGACGTGGATGAAGTGCGGGAGCCAGTGAAACTCCAGGGTAGTGTGGCTGTCTGCTTTGATCTGGACTGCCCAGCAGGACACGTGTTCTTTCTGTGTGTACCTTCATACTTAGAATGTTAATGTGTTCTATAAATTAACAAAACACTAAAACGTTTGAGGAGGAACACTTCATTGCAGGTTGAAATGTGAAGTGTGAAATGCTGTTTTCTTTAGATCACTTTTTACTAGGGTTTAGGTAATGTATGCTCAGGCTTAAGATAGATATATTTGTCGGCTTTGTATATTTTGTTAATGGATGCATGTTATAATTTATAATATATTCTATAGCGCGTATATGGCCTCTGTATCTTACTTGGGGTGAGCACTTGAGGGGGGAGGGCCGTGCAGTAACCCCGGTCCCGCCCCGCCGCGCTTTCGGTTCCGCCCGGCGCGGCGCGGCTGCTGCCCGCGGCGGCCGCCCGGTAAGGGGGTGCGGGCGAGGGCGGGCGCGGAGGGGCGAGCGGCGGGGCCGGGCCGGGCCGAGCGGGCGGGGGGCGGCCGGGCCGGGGGGTGGCCGCCGCCGCCGCCGCGCTCGAAACTGGCGCTGATTGTGGCCTTCGCGTTCCGCTTCCCCTTGCGGGCCCCGGCGCTCCCCCCGGCGGCGCCGGCGCTTGGGGCGGGGGCGGTCGGCGTTCCGGTGAAGCGGGGAGACTGCCGAAGGGCAGTATGCGAAGGGGTTAAACGTCTCCGCCCGCTGCGCCTTTCCCTCGGTCTCTCGGATGCCCGCCCACGGCTTTCCGGGTGGTTTGTCCCAGCTCTGCGGAGAGGCTGCCGCTGCTCCTCGCTGCGTGTTTCTGGAAAGCTGGAAAACATTAACTGGGAGCGTAGGGGAAGCTCGGGCTTCACTGCCTGGGGCCCTCAGGAGGCTGCGGAGATGGGGACGTGCGGTACAGTGTAAGGCCCTTCCCGTGTTAGAAAAGCGCCGTTCCTTCAGGCATCTTTGCCCCGCCCTTCCCCTCGGCGTGCTGCGAGGGCGGGGAACGCTGAATTCCCCGGGGCCTCCAAGCAGCGTCCTCGCAGCACCGCACAGCTGCGGGGCGGGGCGGCTGAAGGGCCCCTCTGGGGCCCAATGGGCTGTGCTGCAGCCGTGTCCGCCTCTGCGAGTTAGCTGAGATTCCGGTTCTTCCTTTGCCAGCGAGGAAACAGTGGCCGCCCCTGGAATGAGCTCATGCCCTGCGATTGTGGCCCAGGCTCGTGGGCTGCAGAGTGAGCCCTATGCTCTGAACTCTGTTGTGGCGGTTCTTCCCTGCCAGATGGTGACTTCCATCCCCAGTGTGTTTTATAACAGAGCCTCGAGGGATTATTCACACAAAGCTTCTGGATCATCGGCACAAATGTAGAAGCTGCTGTCTATCAAAGCTAAACAGCCTCCCTGTATTTGAGTTGCTGAAACAAGACTGCCTAGAGGAGAGACTGGCACAGGTAGGAAACTGCATTCAACTGATGTCTTTGAAAATACAGTTGCTTTTATTCAGCTTGGTATTGTTAATGCTGCTGCAAGGATTACTGGGAGCTCATGTGGAAGTTTTTGATTGTCAAAATGCTGGGAAAACTAGTTCAACTGTATTTTTAAATTCTAAAAATAGACTATCATTAGATTCCATTATTTTGCCTATTTTTAGATTCTGTTTGCACACTATTTGATTTTAGTCAGGCTACTGTTACTTGATTGGGAATGCCAAGGCCTTGATGTCCAGGTGAGTTTCCTGTTGGATGTAGGTGAATAGTGACCAGTCAGGAACTTGGCAGCTCTACTTCTGGGCTGTGTTGTCATCTTGAAACCTTTGGGGGCTTTGAGTTAGCGTTCCCCTCTCTTACCACATGCTGTGGAGATAAAGATGAATCTGGTATGCTACTCTGTAGGGCGGCATACCCTGGTTGCAGGAGGTATCTGGAAGATTGAATGTTTAAAAGAGGGAGTCACTTGCAGTAACTCATCTTTTAAAGCAACTCCACAGCTGTGCTTCTGTGCTTTTAGTAAATTTGCTAAATGTTAGGATACTTGTGATCTACTACAAATGCTAATGGTGCTGCTGTTGGAGGTTGGTTCACAGAGACAATTTTCTTAATGCACTTTTGTGGTGGACACCTAGTGAGAATTCTTCCTTCAACCATGGGTGGAAAATTTTCACAGTTCTGGAGAACAACTGACCAAAAGGAGAGTGAAGACAAACTCATCTTACCCAGGCAACTGGATGCTGAAGATGAAATCGCCAATTATGCTAGTATCAATGACACTGCTACATCCTGTGTGGGCATTGCACATCAAAGCTCTGTGAACTGTCCGACATGTCAGGGAACAGGAAGGATCCCTGGGGGTAAGTGATTCTTCTGTGTGCTGTGTCAGTGCTTTTTGAGCCTTCTGAGGATGGTACATGTCCCTTTGCGGAAGTCCTTGATTGAACCAGTTGGTCTTTATTGTATTCAGTCTAAGAATGTCCTGTCTTGGTACCTCCAGCCCACTTGTGACTGCTGTGGGCTGCCTCTATTGGGGGAAGATGGGGTGGGAAGGCAGGTAGTGCTGTTTCTAGATAATTACTCAAAGCCCACCCTGGAGCCCCTGGGGAATTGTTTCTGCCCAGAGATGGGAATGCTCAAACTGGAATCTTGGTTGCATCACGCTTGCCTTCTAGTTGGACAGCATCACTTGTGAAGTGAGTGCAGGTGGACACTAGGCTGCTGTGCAATGTCCCGCAATGCAATTTGCGTTATTTACTTGCGTGCTTGGTGTGGTCTCTGATCTGCTGCTACCTCTTTCAGAGCAAGAGAAGCAGCTGGTGGCTCTGATTCCATATGGTGACCAGAGGCTAAAGCCTAGACGAACGTAAGTCCTGTTAAATTTTTCCCTTTTCTCAGCTTTTGAATGTTTCTTCTGCATAGGAAGGAAAGCCTCAGTCCTTTGGGAGTTTTGCCCTTTGTGTTCTGTCTTGCAGTAAGTTTGCTGAAGGGACACAGTAAACATCAATGTCACACAGTCTTCTGCGTGCTGTTGTTGGGGATCTCCAGCAATTTGTACTGTAATGCACCATGTCAGTGTGTGGGATTGTACCCTGCTTCTGCTATGATTTGGTAGCTGGCAAATAGTTCTGCGCAAACCCATCTCAGTTTTCTGGCACCCAAGCTTTTATTGTCTCCCTGCTTTGAGCTGGAGCAGAACTGCAGGTGCTTGCAGGTGACAAACTAAGAGAATGATTGTGGCCTTGGCGCTGTTTTGCAGGAAGCTCTATGTATGTCTTGCTGTGACAATCTGCCTGCTGACGACATCTCTCAGTATTTTCTTCCTGTTTCCTCGCTCCATTACTGTGGTACCTGCAGGGCTGAATGCCTCCTCCATTGGCTTTAATGCTACCACCACCAGTATGTACCTCAACATGACGGTAAGTGCTCAGTTCACACAGTCAAAGGGTGGATCTGAAGGGCTCCCTGCTTATCTCCTGTGCCACTCCATGTGTAGGCTAACTAACTGGTCACTGTCTGAAGTTAGTCTTGCCATTTCCGCTATCTTGGACCACTCTCTGGTTGCTTGGAATCAATGTCCAGAGTGTATTACAGCATCAAAGGTGTGGCTGGCCTGACTGCGAGTGAGCAAGCCACGCAAAGTGGCTAAAGGGGCTGTGTAGAAGCAGCATTGTGATTAATTCTGGGAACCCATTTTCTTTTGCATCCTTGAGGTGTGTGGTTGTACCCTTTTGGCTGTCGTGGGAGACACTGCAGTGTACATGCCTTTGTGGCCGGGCTGCATGTATGTCTGAGGATTTGAAAGGGCTGTGGTCTAGTATTGCTGTAAGGTCATAGCAGGAGTTATTTAAAGTAGCTTTGCAACAGTAACATATGGCCATGCTGCAAGATGATGTGTGTTTTGGGTTTGTTTTCTTTTTGTTTTTTTTCTCCCTAGAACGTGCTGAACATAACTAATAACAACTTCTACCTGGTCACTGTAGTGCAGCTGGACATAGAGGTTTTACACCAGTCCCTGGTAGTAGGGAAGACCACCAGGAAAACCCTGCTGAATATGAGCCCTTTGCAGAGTGGCCAGGTGAGCTCTGCTTTTTCTTGCATTTTCTGCTAAGCTAATCTGGATGCCCTGGACAGGGAGGTGCTTATTGTATACTTGATCCACTCCTTTGTTATCTGTCTGCCGTATATACTCAAAGCTCTTCCACAGGCAGCTTCCCACATCCCATTTCAGGAAGGGGTGTTGTAAGACTTTACATGTTGCTGAGTTTGAAGCTTACACATTCCTGGGCAAGGAACATCTGTCTGCTCTTCAGATAGTGGGCTGAGTTGTGTGCTCACCTTAAAATGATAGCAAGCGTAAAAATAGGTTAGACAAAACCCTGGTGAGAACAGTTTGAGCACAGCTGATCCATTCCTTGTGTAAAGGCCAGGTGTGTGGCCTAGGTGACCTTTTTAAGGCCTTTTTAGATCTAATTTCTGATTCTATTTTCTTACCTACTGTTAAAAACAATTCTCAGGCTAGACCTTGAAATTCAGGTTCAGACACCTAATGAGGGTTCAGTTCTCCCTACTTCAGCTCTCTGAATTGTATACAAACGTAACTATAGTTCTTGTGTACTTCCTGCTTTCTCTTCTGTTCACATTTGCAGATCTATTATATGGTTGCCAGTAGGATATTGGACAATAACACCTAGTGAGTAATTCTTGAAGATTT
The DNA here is from genome assembly GCA_017639485.1 of Pluvialis apricaria. Classification (NCBI taxonomy): domain Eukaryota; kingdom Metazoa; phylum Chordata; class Aves; order Charadriiformes; family Charadriidae; genus Pluvialis; species Pluvialis apricaria. The sequence continues at coordinate 6,310,877 of CM030032.1, forward strand.
CTTCCCTTGGTTAGTAAGTAGCACTAATGCTTATAGGCTTTTCGTGGCTAGATTTCTTCTGCTGGCCCTATCTGTAGGGCAATGCTGTGAGTGTGTCACTTTTAGTTTAATGTGTGGAGCTGATCTGGGTACAAGTCTGGCACATCCATTTTAAACTCGCTTCCTTTCCCATTTATTGGTATTTGCTTAGTTGGCTGAACAATGTTGTTTTCCATATGTTCTGATGAGTAAGTGATGATATAAATTTGATGTCTGGGTTGTCAACTTTAAATGCTCCATTTGTGAGCAGCTGAAGGTACCTTGTACAAACTGCATTTCTCTGCGAATGACCAGCAAACTGTGTGAAGTTCATAGCAACCAAAGCTTCTGTGCAGACAGGGTGGTGCATTGCATATTTACAAGGCCCATGATTACTAGATCCACAGTTAGAGTTACACCAGCAAAAATGTGTTTTACTGATGTAGATACTGTTGTGCTCGAAGAACTTTGCCTGCATACCTGTTGTCAGAACATTGCAAAGACAGATATTTTTGGAGAAGCACAGAAGCGATGGAATAATTGAGCACAGGAGACACGTGGTGGGGGGAGCTCCTGTGAAATTAATTCTCTCTTTTCTCTTGTAGTAACATTTGCACCTGGACAAAAGTCAAAGTTCACAATGTTCTGCTGCATATACAGTAAGTGATGCCTGGTTCAGAGCTATGACTAATATCCATGTCACTTACATTGTTTCTCAGCTCCCTTCCAGAAGGTCTGCAGTCACTCTTCTTCAAGACCAGGACTGCCTGCAGTGCGAATGAGCTGTTACCCAGATAGGTGTGCTGAGGTGTGAGGAGGAGATAATTCTCCAAAGCCTTCACTGCCCTGAGAAGTCCCCTGTATTCAAGCTTACTGACAGCTCAAGCTCTCACTGTTACTTAAAGCGAGCTGGCCTGGCAGACTTCCTTCTGGAATACTGATTGTAGCTGTTGGGAAGTAATTCTTTGGTCCAGAGCTAGAAGTACTGAGTAGTTCGATTATGCCTGCCCACCTTGTGGTGTTGAGGGCAGACTCATTCAGCCTGGACTCTGTGTGGATGTGTGGATGATTGCCTCCCAGTGTTCTGACAGCAGCTGCCAAAAGCAAGGCAGGACAAAGCAGGCTCTTCTGCAAATTACATTGCCTGAGGCAGCTCCTGTTCAGGGAGTGGACCAGAGGACCATAGAATCATAGAATGGTTTAGGTTGGAAGGGACCTTGAAGATCATCGAGTTCCAACCCCCCTGCCATAGGCAGGGACACCTCCCACCAGCCCAGGTTGCCCAAGGCCACGTCCAGCCTGGCCTTGAACACCTCCAGGGACGGGGCTTCAACAACCTCTCTGGGCAACCTGTTCCAGTGCCTTACTACCCTTAAAGGGAAAAACTTCTTCCTAATGTTCAATCTAAACCTGCCCTCTTCCAGCTTAAAGCCATTCCCCCTCGTCCTATCACTCCATGCCTTTGCAAAAAGTCCTTCCCCAGCTCTCCTGTAGGCCCCCTTTAGGCACTGGAAGGCCGCAATAAGATCTCCCCGGAGCCTTCTCTTCTCCAGGCTGAACAGCCCCAACTCTCTCAGCCTCTCCTCACAGGAGAGGTGCTCCAGCCCTCGGATCATCCTCGTGGCTCTCCTCTGGACACGCTCCAGCAGGTCCATGTCCTTCTTATGTTGGGGGCTCCAGAGCTGGATGCAGTACTCCAGGTGGGGTCTCACAAGAGCGGAGTAGAGGGGCAGAATCCCCTCCCTTGACCTGCTGGCCACACCATGCTGAGCTTGACTGTTTTAGAGTATGACAGGCCCTGCTGGGAAAGCAAATGCAGGTTGACTGTTCCTCCCTGCCAGGGAGTAAGGAGCACAACTGCAGTTTTATAATACAGCTCCTGCTGGGACAGGTTGCTACTGTTCTGGTCTGAGTTAGAGCTAAAGCCGGTGTGTGAGACAGGGAAGCTCTTACGAGGTGTAGCAGTGCTAGAATACCTCCATGCAGCCATGAAAGAGGAGTGGTTTTCATTACCTGAATTGAAGCCACTTTGGAAAACTGCTGCAGAAATTGTCTCCTTGTGTAGCCTGCGTCCACTTAGAGGGATCTCCCTGCACATCTGTGCTGAGAGGCTCCAGGTTGTGAGCCCACTCTTGGAAGATGGACCTCTAGGTTCACCATCTGCAGACTATTGTCACAGAGTCTGTGATTTCTTCAGGAGAGAACTGCTTTTGCGTCATGGTTCTTTTTTGCTAATCTAAAGCCAGGGCTTCACCTGCTGTATCTGGAAATGGACTGTGAATATTAGGAAAAGTGTTTGATTGGAGAAAGTATGTGAATCTCTTGGAGGCATGCCAGGCTGGAATTCTCCCAAGTCACTAAAATGTCATTGGTGATTTCCTGAAGCACAGGTGTTTAAATCTTGGTCTTCTGTTGTGATTTGCAGGGCTGTGTTGTCAATTCTTTGTTTTATGGGACTTAATGCAGCCTTTAACTGTAATCAGTGCTGAGTCATGTGAAGTTTCAACAGGTAAAGTGTGCGCAGAAGCCCCATGCTACTTGAAGCACAGTAAAAATGATGTATTTTGGACAGCATGGAGAACGGCCCTGGCTCTTAAGGCAACTTTGTCCTTAGCTGATGCTATGGGCTGATGGGACCTTTGCACTTTCTACCTGCGAACTCTTTATTAGCCAGAAGCTGAAGATGATTCCAGCTATTTCTGCACTTTCTGCACTACATCTCCTCCTGCCAGTATTACCCACTGATGGATTGCGTATTGTTAGGAGAAACTACTTGATGCAAACAGCTCTTGAGGTGGCACAGAAAAATAGTGATTGAAAGATACATGCTTTTGTCTAGCTAACGCTATAAACAGCCACCCACTGTGACTTGCGCTAGCACTTCGGGAACAAGTTAATGGTGAAATGGTACAGGAGCATTATGCTGGTGTAGGAAGTCTGAATGGGCTTCTGGAATGGGCAAAGCATCTGTTGTGATGGTAGTGATCTTGTAAAAGTTTCTTTTAACGCAGTCTGAAAGATGCTTTCCCGCTCCAACACCTGAAATTGAGGTGAGGGTATCTTGACTGTTGTGTTCTGGGGCTATGTAATAGCGACAAAACAGGATGGCAGTGGGACCTCACCATGGGACCTTTATATTATGGGAAGCCTCATCTGGAACAATCACAGGTGCAGTTCTGGTCTGCTTTTGCCTTGCAGGGGCACCCTGACCTGCATGTACCTGTGTCATTCAGAGCAGCTGGCGTTTGAAGACTACCAGTATGTGGACTGCCGGGGGAATGCCACGCTACTTCACCCATTGTACCACCGCCCGCCATGACAGGGCCAGGTTGGCAGAGCTTTTGGGTGCAGCGTACTCCACCACAAAGGCAAGTCACAGGGAGACAAACCTCTGGGGCTTCTTCTCAGTCTATGCCTTAAACAGGAGGCTCGGTGTTTCCTGGGTAAGACTTCTCTCTCTCATGCAAAGATGGTAACGTACTTGGCCTTATGAATGGGGACTCTACTGCCCTCAGATTGCAGCTTTCTTTTTTCAGTGCCTTACCATGGCTGATGCTTCAACAGAGTGACCAGTGCATGGGGTGTCTCTGCGTGGCTGATCAGAGTGGGCCACACTGTTTCACTGCTGCTTTGGAGGCAGTGCCTGATTAGTCAGACTAACTCTAGTTGTTTCCTCCTTGCATAATTTTGCACTTCTGTCCTGAATTTAAGTATTTCATAACTTGAAAAAGGAGGACTGTGATGAGACTTTTTGGCTGGATTGCATCTACATCACCAGCATCTAATGACACTTGCACAATCTGCACAACAAGAAACATGACTGATGTCTCCGTCTCTCTGAGTCTTAAGAAAAACTGCATGTCCTACCAAAACACCTTGTGAGAATGACTCTTGGGTGACTGCTGTTTTAAGCTGTCCAGTATAGCATGTGAGAATGTGCATTTTTTGTATGTATTTTTTAAAACAAGCTCATCCACTAGCTGTTCCTTAATGGCATCCATTTCAGTGAGAAGAAAACGCGTTTTGTATCGTGAACCAAAAAGACTGCTGCTTTCCAGCCAGTGGTATTAGGTGGCCAGCACATGCTGTTCGTTGTATTGTTTTCTTGTATGCTTTGGCACTTAATGCATTCAACTTGAATAAGCATGATAGAGTTCATCTCTGACTGGAAGAGTTCAGTTTGCACAAATATCAGGAAACAGCTGTTTTTGGGGTGTGATGTTTTGGGTCGTCTTTTCTAAAGCTACAAAACTATCCAACAGCCTTCACAGGAGGAACAGCTATGGCAGCCTTCTCCCATAGAATCAGAATGGTTTGGGTTGGAAGGGACCTTAAAGACCATCTCGTTCCAACCCCCTAACCTGGGCAGGGACCCCTCCCCCCAGCCCAGGGTGCTCCAAGCCCCGTCCAACCCGGCCTTGAACACCTCCAGGGATGGGGCAGCCACAGCTTCTTGGAGCAACCTGGGCCAGGGGCTCACCACGCTCACAGTACACAATTTTCTTCTAATATCTCATCTAAATCTACCCTCTCCTCCCAGGGCTGGCACTTGTATCCCCCAATGATGGAGGGGTTAAATGTTATTCCTTAAGTTCTAGTTTAGACGATTCCTGATGCATTCTAGATGGTAAAATAAGAGCCTGGGAGCTGCTGGACTAAAATTTTTACTCAGCAGTTCAGCATTTTCCTGCATTTGTCCTACTGAAGGATAGAGCCGAAGTGTCAAAATAGTTGAAGACTCCTGAAGAAAGTCTCTAATCCTGTCTTCAAAATATGCTTCCTAAACCAGCACCTCATACCCTGCTGTTGGGGGGCGGTGCTCCTCACCCATTTGATCACACTGAAATGGTAACGAGTCAGCTTCCTCCCTGAAGCAGGGATGAAGGAGCTCCATGTCCCTTTCCAAAAGCCTCCCCGCTCGCCACATTTCTGCAGTGCTGTATCGCTGATTCTGCCATGCGCTTCCCTCGCCTGCTGTCCGGCTTTCAGCTGTGCTTCCGTCCTGCGGGTCCCCGTTCGTAGCGCTACCATCCGCTCACCAGTACGGGTCCTTGTGCAGCCCGACGGATGGCTGCTCCGTGCGGCGACTCCTCACCCTTGCTGTATGCACTGTGCAGCTCCAGCGGTACACCGGCTCGTCCTGAAGGCAGGCGGGAGCCTCTGGGCGAGAAGGCCGCGCCGAGACCGGGGAACGGCAGGTACCCGAGCTGCCGTGCGCCAGCAGCTCGCTCCGCCTACAAGCGGGAAAGGCGCCGCCGCCGGCTCTCCGTGCGCCCCTCCCTGGCTGCCCTGAGGCTTTCCCGGCTGTGGGCTCCCCGCCGGGGCCCGCCGCCGCCCCCGCTTCCTCCTCTGCCACAAACCACGGAGCTGCTGTCAGAGATCGGCACTGCGCGTGCGCGTCGTTCTAGCGCCCTCTCTGTGGTCAGCGTCTGCGCGGCCTGTGGCCGGCACGCCACTTCCGTCGCGCCCCGGATGCGGAAGTGGTGTCGGGTGTGTGCGTGCGGGGGTGGAGTCATGGCGGACCAGGGGACTCTGGAGGAGTTGGCGAAGCTCGAGTACTTGTCGCTCGTCTCCAAGGTCTGCACTGAGTTGGATAACCACCTGGGCATCAACGACAAGGACCTGGGTGAGTGCGGCGGGCCCCGGCCCGAGCGCTCGGGGTCTCCGTGGCGAGCGGGGCCCGGGGCGCGGCAGCCGGTGTCTGTGGCGTTACGGGCCTCGCGGCAGCTATGGGAAGGAATGTCGTCGCCGTTTCTGTCGGCCAGGACGCGTTTTGCGAAGGGGCTTTTCGAATTTGGAAACAACCCCGTGATTTTCGTTCGAAAAAGACTTGTGAGTGTGAGAGAATGCGTCGATTTGGGCCCCTGCAAAAGGCGTTGGGAAAGAAGCGGCTGCTATGGTGCGCAGCGTTGCGGCTTTTCTGTAGGTAGAGCTGGCTGGTCACTGCCTTGCCGGAAGAACAGCTTCTGTCTGAACATAAAGTATTTATATGCCTTTTTAACTATTTGTTCTAATTTACTTTCTGCTTTTTCTTTGCAGCCGAGTTCGTGATAAGTCTTGCTGAGAAAAATACTACATTTGACACATTTAAAGCAGTTCTTCTAAAGAATGGTGCTGAATTCACTGTAAGTGAACGCTATTTATGTGTTTTTCTTGTCCTGGTATATTTTATAGAGCTTTTTGTTTTAAAGAGCGAGGCATGAAGAGTGATTATTGGTTTTCTCCAATTGGAAAACTATGCACTAATTAGCTTTTGAGTATTCCTGTGTCATCAAGCCATGCCTCTCCCCACTCCTTTTTTTTAAAAAAACAAAGCAAGAAAACTTTTGTAGTTTTTGCAAGGCATCCTTCTGAAGAGCTGAACTGCTTATTGTCTTGCTGAGCATATAAAATATGGAAGAAACAACTTTTCAGAAAGGCAGATGTTGTCATAAGTATTTTTATGATGCTTAGATGCTGGATTGATGAAATCTTCAGAAATAACTGTAGTTGGTTTAAATACACGATTGAAAATGACAAGTAGAAAAGTCACTTAAATGGAATTATAGTTGTTTTCGGATCCAACTTATTATATTTTTTTAGCATATACATGAAGTCCAGTGATACTTTCTTAAAATGAACCTGCACCTTCAGAATTAAGTTTTTGTTTTGGTCCTGCTAATAAACCCTCACTTTTGCCTTCTAATAGTGAAAAACAATGTTACAGTCATTTCTTAAAGTATATTATTAAATTTTTCAGGATTCCCTTATTAGTAATTTGTTACGCCTCATACAGACAATGCGGCCTCCACCAAAACCATCTACGAGCAAAGGTATGCATAACCTTGTTCCTCTTAGCAGTTCCGTGTAAAAAGAAAAACAAAACTCTTAGTCTTTTGTAGATATAGGCCGTGTTTGGTGAGATTGATGTAGTAGTTATTCTGCTCTTGTAAGGTAAGACTTCGTATATTATTGTTGTCTCTGTTAGTGGGAGATAAGCAAAGCTGTTTAGGCCCTGAAAGCATACTGAGTATGCTATTTTGAGTATTTATGTATTCCAGAGATCCACTAATAATCAGTTTTATTGTAGGAAGGTAACATTGTGATCTTTTGAATTGAATCTCTGTAAAATCCATATCAACCTTTGCGTTTAGATGAAAGTTAAACTTTATATTCAATTACAGAAAAATCAAGACAGAATCATTCTAGCTGTTCTAAGTTTTGGGATTTTTTGTTTGTTTTTTTTTTTTTTTTAATCTCGAAATCAGACACAGTTGTTAAACCCAAATCGGAGAAGGAAAAGTTGAAGGAGTTGTTTCCAGCCCTTTGCAGGCCAGACAACCCCAACATCAGGGTAAGGTCATAATTTCATATTTCTTTTGTGCGTATGTGAAAACATAATTTAAAAAAAAATAATTCTGTTTCTCATAGTTTCAAATCTTTTTCACATTAATGTGAGCGTCTCCTGCTAATGCATGGATAAAAGCGAACTAAGAGAAATGAATTGTAAAAGAAGTAGAAGGTTGGTATTATTGCATGTAGTTATCAGGAATAGCTGTTACAGCAGTCGCCAGGATGATACTGTTTTGCAGAATACCTGGAAGTTGAGGCTCTTGTAACATGAAATTTGTAGCCTGGCCTTTCTCACATAACGTTCAAAGTAATGATGGATTGCAAACTACACAAAAATTTTGGACATTCAGAAGCTACAAGAGACTTGCATTTTATATTTCTGTAATAATTTGAGATGTTGAGATGAAGCTGTCTTTTGTATAAAAGCAGAGTTGTCTCAATATTGTGGCAAAATACAGGGGCAGCTTTATTACTTTTTTTTTTCCTATATCTCATATTCTGTCTGATCTCTTTTTATCTTCCATTTCTTCTAAATAGATGTGCATGTGCTTTTCCTTTCTGTAGATTGATTCTCTGACAGACTTTTTATCAGCCTTCTTACAGAATGGTTCTCTGTTCTTGCAGAATATGTTGGATGAAGATGATATGAAAGTGGCGGCTGATGCACTTAAAGAACTTGAAGCTCTAATGCCTAGTGCAGACAGGCAAGGCAAGCAAAGGAACTGTGACCACCGGTAGGTTTCTAGTATGTCTTTAGGGGATGGTATTGGTAGTTGGTATTGCCTGCTCGCTCTGTTCTTATGTGGAATTTCACTGCAAATATGTAATGTTTGTTTGTTAGGGCAAAGAAGAAGAGGAGGAGCCGAAGTCGTAGCAGGGACGGGAAACGAAGGCACAGATCTCGCTCTAGGTCTCGTTCTAGGACTCGGGATAAGAACAGGGGAAAATACAAATACCGGTCGAGGAGCAGAAGTCGGAGTCCCAGTAGGGACCGCAAGGATCGAGAGAAGTATGTTGAGAAGAGCAGTGAGAGATGGAGAGACAAGCACATAGACCGTCCACCACCTGAGGAGCCTTCCATTGGAGACATTTACAATGGCAAAGTCACGAGTATAATGCAATTTGGATGCTTTGTGCAGCTGGAAGGACTAAGGTAACTTCTGACGTTCACAACAAATCTGGTACTATTCTACTGAGTTTTCTTGTCTGCTAGTATCTTGAAGAGGTTATGAGGCTACAATAAGATACGCTGGGTTTTGATGCCAAAATGAAGGTCTGTTTTAGAAAAATAAATTTGACAGGAGAGAATGTTCTCCTTATAAAAAACAGTTTATGAACGTACACAAACAATCAGTTGACAACAAAATATTTTAATCCAGACTCTGAATGATCTGAAGGATTGTCAGAGTAATAAAGTACAACATCTTATGCCCTTCTGCTTGTTTCACCTACAGGAAGCGTTGGGAGGGCTTGGTCCACATCTCAGAGCTTCGAAGAGAAGGCCGGGTTGCCAATGTTGCCGATGTTGTGAGCAAAGGACAAAGAGTAAAAGTCAAAGTGTTATCCTTTACTGGATCTAAAACCAGCCTGAGCATGAAGGTATGGAAAGCATAATATACTGCTTATAATAGAGTTTGTGGTGCCAAAATTTTTAAAGATTATGCATCTTGCTGGGTTTTTTTCTCTTTTTGACGAAAACTGATATGTAACCCTTCAAGTGGGAGTTAAAAGAATTGAGTTACTGTTCTGTGTTTGTGACTTATTAATTTTTATGCAGTTTCTGTAGGTTCTTGTTTTTGATGTAACGTTCCTAACAGTTTTTTGACTTGACATGTTAGCTAACTGATAAGGCAAACCTTAAGCTGTTGCTATGTTTGTCTTCCTTTTTCAGTATGAGAGAAGCATTTCATTTTAAATGAAATCACTGCCATTGCCAAGGCAGATTAGAGCGTTCCAGGCCTTGGAGGTGTACTTACCCTCATGATGCCAGCTGAAAGAAAAAAAGCACGCAAAATAGCATTTTCTGTGTATGGGCTGCTGTTGGCAGTAGTCTGTCTGAGTAACGTACCTTGTGTTTTCTGTTGTGTTAGAGGAAGCACCAGTGTTAATAGATAAGTAGCAGTGCAATATAGTTAGAGCTGACTGATTAATCAATCTAATGTAGGATGTTGATCAAAACACTGGGGAAGACTTGAACCCTAACAGAAGGAGAAACCTGATTGGAGAAACCAATGAAGAAACCTCTATGAGAAACCCAGACAGACCCAGTCACCTGTCCCTGGTGAATGCTCCAGAAGTGGAGGATGATACCCTCGAACGAAAACGCCTCACCCGAATTTCAGACCCAGAGAAATGGGAAATAAAACAGGTGTGTTTTCTATTCAGGGAAATAGGGTGTCAGTCAGTAAAATTGCGAGGGAGTTTCATGAACTAGAATACAACTCCTTGATTGTTTGTGTAACTTATTTCTTACCTCTAAGTTGCCGCCCTCTTGTGATTTGGAACTCCGTAGCTTAATTCTAACTATGAAGTTAGCCCTGCTTTGAGCAGGAGGTTGGACCAGGTAACCAGAGATCATTCTGACCTGGGGGATCATGATCTTTATCAACACTTAGGTGTTATTTGATTATCAGTGCAGTCCTGCCATGCATAAGTCAGCTGTCTCACACTGATGGTATTTAGAATAACAAAAGGACTGTTTGCTCAGAGGCTGGATGACTTGGGGAGACATGTGCCAGAATGTAGGAGCATTCCTTTGTTCTGAAATCCCAACATTCCTTTGTTCCTGTTTTGCAAGTCTGGCAATAGCATTAGAACTGAGACCTCGTAGGCTGAGTTGGGTTCATTAGTTTGTATTTCATAGTGGGGGGAAAATTCATGTTGTATTCATTCTGTTCCCAGATGATTGCAGCTAATGTGCTTTCCAAGGAAGAGTTTCCTGACTTTGATGAGGAGACTGGGATTCTTCCTAAAGTTGATGATGAAGAAGGTATTATTTCCAAGTAGTCTTATTTTATTAGAAATTCCTTGTGCTTCTGGATGTGTTTTGATTCAAAAAGAGATGATAAGTGGATGTGAAGCATCTCACAATTTGCTGTCATCTTAAACATTAAGAACTAGTGTTGCACTGGCCTTATTATTAGTGACATTTGGATGTGCCCTGTCTGTGTGTTCTTTTTATTTGTGGTGTTTTCACTTTTAAAACTATCTGATTACATCATAATAAAAAATACATAGGAAGCATAGTTTAAAAAGGTACTTCTAGGTACTTATGTACTATGAAAGAAGATGTTTAACTTTTCTGTAAAAATTGTCACTTGTGGATTATAGATGAGGACCTTGAGATTGAGTTAGTTGAAGAAGAGCCACCATTCCTTCGAGGTCACACTAAACAGAGCATGGATATGAGTCCCATCAAAATAGTAAAGGTAAGAGATTTCCAGGACTAAATCCAATCTACTTGACTGAATTAAATAAATATTTGGGAATTTAACAACCGGTTTTCCACCTGGACATTACTGAGAGCCTTGAAAAACATTACCACTGAACTGAGGATCCTTTCTTTACTTAAAAAGCTGGTTTCTTACTTTAACTGGTGACGGTGAAGTGGAATAATAAAACTGAAATGCACATTAGCCTGCAGCAGCAACCATTTCACATAAGTGTGTTAGAACATGCTCTCTCTGTTCTGCTTTTTCTTACCTTTTGAAAGTAGAAGGTGGTAGAGAAATACTTACTTTTCATTGATTGTACTCGTAATCCTTCTGACTGGACAGTGTAGGGATGCTCCATATTAGTCATGTCCATGGAGGTTCATGAGGCTGGGCTAGTGGAAATATCATGGAACTCAAAGAGATAAAAAGTTAACGTCTTTTAAAGCATCTTCAGAAAAGGCTTCTAAAGGGCAGTGGTGACAGAGATAATTGAAGGATTGGGATTGCTTGAAATCTTAACTTTCCTCTTGCTTTCTAGAATCCAGATGGTTCCTTGTCTCAGGCTGCAATGATGCAGAGTGCTTTAGCTAAAGAAAGACGAGAACTTAAACAAGCCCAGAGAGAAGCAGAGATGGATTCTATCCCCATGGGACTGAACACACACTGGGTGGATCCTCTCCCTGATGGTATGTCTGAACACATCTAAGTGTAAACTCTGCCTTTTTTTGTGAAGTTGAGTAAGCCAGGAAAAATGTCTAGATATTGTGTTTGTCTGCCTCACTTTAAAAGCAAGGCAAAGAAGAAATGTTTTTCCACTGAACTGGAAATAGGAGTGTCAAGGGAAATGTACAGGTATATCCCGCTATCCTTCAATGATGCGTTACTAAAAGGTGCAATGGATGGTGAAGCAATTTTTTACATGGAAATTAATGTAGGAGCGGGAGGTATACGTGTAGGAATTGAAAAGATACTTAAACACACAAATGTGGGAGGCATGGATGATGGAACAATAGGAGCCGGGTTATCAGTCTGTGCTGTGTGAATCTAAATGTAATGGTGAAATTGTTTCTTTTCTAGTGGATGGAAGACAAATTGCTGCAAACATGCGAGGTATTGGGATGATGCCCAATGATATCCCGGAGTGGAAGAAACATGCGTTTGGTGGCAACAAAGCTTCCTATGGTAAGAAGACCCAGCTTTCCATCATTGAGCAGAGAGAGAGTCTCCCAATCTTCAGACTGAAGGAGCAGCTGATACAAGTAAGGCTCTTGAAATGGCATTCTTGCTTGAGCAAGCAACAAGGGTTGGAAGGAACTCTAAAGATCACCTAGTTCCACGCCCCTTGCCATGGACAGGGACACCTCCCACCAGCTCAGGTTGCTCCAAGCGCTGTCCAACCTGGCCTTGAACACCTCCAGGGATGGGGCAGCCACAGCTTCTTGGGGTGACCTGGGCAACCTGTGGACATGGAGCAGTTGTCCACAACACTTTGAGTGCCACTGTCCAGCCAATTCCTTAGCCACCAAGTCATCCATCCATCAAATCCATGTCTCCGCCATGTAGAGGGAAGGGTATCGTGCGGGACAGTGTCAAATCCTTTGCACAAGGCCAGGTAGACATTGTCAGTAGTGCAGGTAGATGATGTCAATAAAAATAAATATTCTTGGTTTAGCTTGTTGATATGTGAATAGCCAGGTGATAATTCTAGGTGCAGAACTGTAGTTCACAATAATTATTTAAAATGATTACATATATCTGTATATTTTAATAAAGCTCCAGATACTTATTGATGTAAGTCAAAATTGAAACTGTGATTGTGTTGGCAAGGGATGAGTCAGCGAAGCAGTTAAGTAGTTTGCTGACTTGATCAGTAGGAACACTTGTATGATTTTTGGTCTGGGTGAGCTCGAGCAAGAGCAGTAGATACTCAGTCTAGTCCTAGATGTACTGTGTTGATTTTTTTTTGTTTGTTTTAAAATTTTGATGAGTGTATCTGTTATGACCTTTTTTAGGCTGTGCATGACAACCAGATTCTGATCGTTATTGGAGAGACGGGATCTGGGAAAACAACACAGATTACCCAGTACCTGGCTGAGGCGGGGTATACTTCAAGAGGAAAGATTGGATGTACTCAGCCTCGCAGAGTGGCTGCAATGTCTGTTGCGAAGAGGGTGTCAGAGGAATTTGGTTGCTGTTTGGGACAAGAGGTGAATTTCCATGCCAAAGAACGTGTTAAAATAAGTGTGGGGAGAGACAGGAAAAATCAGTACTGGAGCTAGTTTGCTCGTGTGTCCGTGTGTCTGTTCCCTTGTAGGCTGTAAAATGAGCTTGCAGAATATTCAAGCTGGGAATTTAAGGTGCTAATAACTTAATTCTGTAGCTTCAGTTTCTGTGCAACTCTTCATTCTAGGTTGGCTACACCATTCGATTTGAAGACTGCACTAGCCCTGAAACTGTTATCAAATACATGACAGATGGTATGTTATTGAGGGAGTGCTTGATAGATCCTGATTTGACTCAGTATGCCATTATCATGCTGGATGAAGCCCATGAGAGGACCATACATACAGATGTGCTCTTTGGACTACTGAAAAAGGTAACGTAGCATTTGAGATTTTTTTTCTTTTTTTTTTTTTTTTTATTGCTTCAGTGTCCTCTGTATGTTATGTATGGGTAGGAGTGCACAGGGGAAGGCAAGGTCACACAAGTCACATTCATGAAATGAGCCTCTGTGTGAAGGCAAAGCAAGCAAAATTCAGCAGAAACAGTGAGAATTGATAGTCCAGGATGCTCATAATGATGGAAGAGCAGAGGAGTGTTCATGCTTTGCTCTTCCTTCTCTGACAAAGGCTTTCTGTGATGGGTACTGCTAAGAAAGGTCTGAAATGTGACCTTAGTGGTCAGTTGTTTGAAATTCTGGCTACTGGAATGAGCTGACCCTCTACTCGGACATCAAAATGCATGATATTACTGGTCACATTTCTCTGACTTAAGTCAGGTGCCATATGTTAAGAGTCCCAAAGGCAATAAATGACTTGAACTTTCTGTGCTGCTATAGACAGTGCAGAAACGGCAGGATATGAAGTTGATAGTGACGTCAGCAACGCTGGATGCTGTGAAATTCTCTCAGTATTTCTACGAAGCGCCAATCTTCACAATTCCTGGCAGAACATACCCAGTAGAAATTCTGTACACAAAAGAGCCAGAGACAGATTATCTGGATGCCAGTCTGATTACAGTAATGCAGATCCACCTAACAGAGCCACCAGGTGAGTGGAGAATGGTCTAGGGTGATCGGTGATTTAAGGACTAATACTATGGGCAAGGTCTTTCTAAGTCATGGATCATGTATTCGTAACATGAGCAAAATGCTCTCAGCACTATCCTCTATTGTTTGCAAATACAGTAAATAAAGTGCTGAAAAAGTTGGGTGAAAGACTGAAGTATGTTGCTTCTGGCTAAGAGTTTTTGCCCAGGGGCTAGCAAAAGTTGGGGATCCTCTGCTTTAAATGGAAAAAGTGAGGGATGGCGATGTGGTAATGCAGGAGTTGTACTGAACAGAACTGATTCTATTTTAATTTACTTCCTGTGTAGGTGACATTTTGGTGTTTCTAACTGGTCAGGAAGAGATTGACACTGCCTGTGAAATCCTCTATGAGAGGATGAAATCTCTAGGACCTGATGTTCCAGAGTTAATTATACTACCAGTATATTCAGCTTTACCCAGTGAAATGCAAACCAGGATCTTTGACCCGGCCCCACCAGGAAGCAGAAAGGTAATTTCAGCTAAGCATGGCTTCATCTTCTGCTGGTACGTTTTAATAGTGGGGTGTATTACACTGCTGATCAGATGTCTTTTTTTTTTTTCATTTTTTTTTTTTTAATACTTCCGATTCTGTTATTTACAACTTCAGACAAAATGATGTAGTTTTGGAGAAAAGGCGTCTTATGTAGCTTAGAGCGTGTTTTTGGTTGCATATGTGCCTGTACATGTTATTTAAGCCTTTGGAAATGTATATAAAAACATCTGGTGTAGCAGACCTCTGTGGGACGTTCTTGGTGTGTTCTTTAATGCTGCCTTTAAAGGACATTAACTTTAGTGAAATCTAAATGCAATTCCTGTTGGATGGATGTAAATTTCCTACTAAACAGCTAACGACTATCTAGAGATATATTCTCTGGAAGATTGTTCTCTAAATATGGACTGTGTTTGAGTGATAGGCAAAAATTCTCCCTGAAGTCAGTGCAGTCTGCTTACAAACTTACAATGATCTCGCACCTGCTTTTAACTGTGGATTTTATCATGCTCTTTTCCCATATTGCCCAAATCTAAAACAAACGTAGATACTTAAAACCTGTCCATCTCTGACTGTAGCACATTTCTTCTTTCAATGTTAAATGATAGTAGTTTCATTGATATCAAACTGCTCATACCATGTAGAATGGATTGTTTAAGTTGAGCAGAATGGTTGGCTTTGCAACCAGAGACAGAATTGGTACTGAATCAGACTGTTTGCAGGTTGTCATCGCCACTAACATTGCTGAGACATCTTTGACTATTGATGGAATATATTACGTAGTCGATCCTGGCTTTGTGAAGCAGAAAGTTTATAACTCCAAGACTGGAATTGACCAGCTGGTTGTTACACCAATTTCACAGGTAGGCATTCTGTTTGACATTTTTTTTTTTTTTTTTTTTCCTGCTGGTAATGCATATCTTGATGATGTGGTGTCCAAGCACATGCAAGCGAAGTGAGGCGATGATGAAACCACATTTTTGATGACTCCTTGAGGCTGTGCCTAAGGAGTGCATACTCTCCTGGGTTGTATTGGAAATCTCTTTCTATTAATACAAGTAAAATTGTGAATAATTACTTTATTTTACTTGTTTTCACCTGTGCCTGTTTGCACCTGTTCATTGAGATGCCTTGTTACCTTTAGGCTCAAGCAAAGCAGCGAGCAGGAAGGGCTGGGAGAACAGGACCAGGAAAATGCTATAGACTGTATACAGAGCGTGCTTATCGGGATGAAATGCTAACCACCAATGTGCCTGAAATCCAAAGAACAAATTTGGCCAGTACAGTACTCTCCCTGAAGGTAGGTATTTCACCAACTTGTAGCAAGCCAACATGATCGTAAGTGTTTCAATAGATGAGTCTCTGCCTTTATGAGCCTCGTGAAGTACTTCTGTAATTTCAGATCCTTTTAGTGAACAGAGGTGTTTTGGAAGGGAGACTGCATCAAATGCAATCCTCAGGCGCTGAGCTTTCTCCTGCGTTTTTCTGTTGAAGGTTATAATGTTGAATATCCACTTAAACTACAAGTCTCAGCTGCACAGAACAGTTAGTTGCAGGAGATTTGAGAAACATGAATCTTATGGGCAGTACACATTTCCTATGTAAGGTGCATTTATGTTCTTAACAGATAAGACACATTCTTTTAGAGTGGTTTTTGATCTCCAAACGTGTGTGTAGTATCCCTCTGGGAGTCCGCAAACTGGATCTAACCTGGTACTTAGCAGCTGTGGAAGCTGCTGCTTTTCCCCTTTTCTGTGGACGAGGGGAAGGGTAGAGACATATTTAGTGTCTGTTGAAGCTGTCAAGCGCCACTGGTTTATAAGGAAGGAAGTCCTCAAAACCAGCGTATGTGTCTCCTTGATTGAATCATCTTACTTGAGATGTATGGAACAGTACCAAAGAAACAGATTGGAAAACTGGATGGTGGGTGAAAGCCATGGGCCAATGCGGATTATCTCAAGTGAAGAAGTATAGCCATGTATTCGTGACTGCGGTTACGGTCAAGATAAGGACATTAGGCTAGGTTTGCTTAAAATTCTGTAGTGCCTCATTGTTTAACGGTTATACATCGCTGGCTGGAGTTTGGTGTCTTCCTTCTCAGTGTTTTAACTTGCGTTTTCTTCACTCCCTCTGTTCAGGCTATGGGCATCAATGATTTGCTCTCCTTTGACTTTATGGATGCCCCCCCAATGGAAACTCTCATAACTGCCATGGAGCAGCTGTACACCCTGGGGGCTTTGGATGATGAGGGACTGCTCACTCGACTTGGGCGCCGGGTAGGCAAAATACAATACTTCTTAGTGCTGGATGGGTTGCAGATATTTAGGGGTTGACATGAGAGTAGTTGTATAAAGACTTGCCTAGCACTGTTGGTTTCTTTTTCCTATTGTTCTTTTGTGTTTTATTGGTAGCTTTTCACTTACTGGTTACGTATCTTCTGCTTTTTAAGGAGCAGTTATTATTTCTCCTTATTCATAAGGTTACTTTTATTAATGTCTAAAATCTTCCTGTAAGTATTAGAATATTCTTGTGATAGTGAACATAGACGAATAATTTGTCATTGAGTAAAGTTATTCTGGGTAAAGTGTACTGCTTTGGAAAGGAAGTGTGGAAGAGAAGGCATTGCTCTCTTTTACACTGAGAGAATTTTTCCAAGATGCTGCAGGGTACCCTGAAACAGGTTTCTTGCAGATGGCAGAATTCCCCTTGGAGCCTATGTTGTGTAAGATGTTGATCATGTCTGTACATCTGGGATGCAGTGAGGAAATGTTGACAATAGTCTCCATGCTGTCAGTACAGAACGTGTTCTACAGGCCAAAGGTAAGGAATGCAGCCAAGAAGCAGCAGCGTTGCAGTTTGGGTGGTTTTTGTGTGCTTGCCTCCGGTGTTAGAGAGTGAGCGTATGTGCTAAAATAAACCTGTAGCTTGGTTAGACTGTGCTCATACATTACATTTCTGATGTACCTTTTGGTTAAGCACCCTATAGCTGTGGATGTTGGTAGTTTCTTTGCAGGTGGGAAGATGAAAGTTAGAAGTCTCACATTCTCTTTTGTATTTCCCAGTTAGCACACACAACCCTAAACCAAGTCAGTCCCAGCTCTGGAGTTCAGAATGCCTTTGTAATTTTCAGATACACAGAATGTATTTCTTCATGGCAGTCCTATCCTGTGTTGATTTCTTTTAAGTCAGCAAGCAGCAGGCTATGGTGTGGTAGGATTGCTCAACAGCAGACTCCTCTTGAATCCATTATTTCTTCATTATTATGGCATGTTGCAGTTTAGTCTGTTAACTCCAGTTTTGATTTATGTAGCCGCATTAGTGTGTTATCTGCAGATTGGAGAAGTGGGGGGAGGTGGATGTCAGTGGGGTCAAAGATACTGCTTCAGGACCTTTGTTGATGAGTAATTGAGGTTGCTTCTAGAGCAATAAAAAAACCTAACTAGTTCAGTGCACGCATGTTCTTCCTACAGTATAAACGAGCCATTTACTTTGAAAGGACACTTCAAAAATAGGGACTGAAATTGAATAAAAAGTATAATTTAAAAAAAAAAAAGTTCAACTTTTTTGCTCAGGTCGGTGTTGCCCATGGGAGAATCTTTAGGAGAGTCTACATGAGGTCACTCTCTGGCAAGAACAGTTCTAGGCTTTCCCTTCGTACAGGCATAGTTTTGGCTTAATGAGAGCAGTTCCAGCAACCTTTAGATTCCCATCTTTTGGTCTTTAGTCGCTCACCGTTCAAAATTTTGTGTTATCTTCTCAGTCTTATATTATGTTTCTTGGTAGACTTAAAAAGTCATAGTATGCGGGACAAGGAGTCCATGTCCTTCATGTTGCACAAGGATTGTCTCTGTGATGTAGATATCTGATTGATACATATTTTATATGTTAGGATAAACAAGCGCTTGCTGATCAAAAGAAAGCCAAGTTCCATCAGACAGAAGGTGACCACCTTACTCTGCTGGCTGTGTACAATTCCTGGAAGAATAATAAGTTTTCAAATCCCTGGTGCTATGAAAATTTTATCCAGGCTCGATCCTTACGCCGGGCACAGGACATCCGCAAGCAGATGTTGGGCATTATGGACAGGTGAGCATGTCGAGAAGGACAAGTTTTGTGTTCTTACACTGCAGTAGCTAAACAAAATTTGTTAATCTGATGTTGGTAGCTGCACCCAAATCTGGAGAACTCTTTAATTTTTTTTCTCTCTAACTCTTGTCTGGCAGGCACAAGCTAGACGTGGTATCCTGTGGGAAGGCAACAGTTCGAGTCCAGAAGGCCATCTGTAGTGGCTTCTTCCGAAATGCAGCAAAGAAGGATCCCCAGGAAGGTTATCGGACACTCATTGATCAACAAGTGGTCTATATCCACCCATCCAGTGCTCTCTTCAATAGGCAGCCAGAATGGTAAGGAAGGCAGTATCATGTAATTTTCTCTTTCAGTTCAGACTTTGTAACTGAAAAGGTTGCCAAGTGCAGTATTTGTGGAGTACAGGTGAAAGTATAGGCTGCTAATTTCTCGGCAATGAGCAGAGTGAGAACAGTTTCAAGTCTGCTGTTGGCTCTTTCTGCTGCTAAAATTAGTGCCTGTGCAGAGATGAGATTTACTTTTTGAGCCAAGGCCAGGCCTGGAGCCTGCAGTTCTGTGTTTCTATGTTGTGGAAGTGAGTTTAAAACACTGAGTGTTCAGGGTGCAGGGAGGGAGGGAGAGGGAGGGAGTGGGGAGAGAGAGACTTGTTTTAAATTGAATGAAGTAGTTCTGTGCTGAAGAGTAGTTCTGAAGTAGGAGAGGTAAAAACAGATCTATCTCTTTTGGATGGTTCTTTTGAACCCTGTGTTGGAGCTTATAAGGAGCCTTATGCTGAAGGAGGGTGAAACGGAGATAAAGGGGCAAGCTTAGATACTCCAGGCCTTGCCTTGTCTCTTCTTGTTTGGAAAAACTAATTTCCAAAGTTGCTGTCCCTTTTCACAGGGTGGTGTATCACGAACTGGTGCTTACCACCAAGGAGTATATGCGTGAAGTGACAACTATTGATCCTCGCTGGCTGGTGGAATTTGCACCAGCTTTCTTCAAGGTTTCTGATCCAACCAAGCTGAGCAAGCAGAAAAAGCAGCAGCGGCTGGAACCACTGTACAATCGCTACGAGGAGCCCAACGCTTGGAGGATATCACGTGCATTCAGACGGCGATGAGCCTAGTTCCCTCTTGGACTCTTGTTCGTTTTATATTTGTGGGACTGATTTTTGCACTGTTGCAAGTATCCTGAAAGAAAGGACGTTCAGTTGAAGCTTAACTACAAAATGAACAGAAAATAAGTATTTTCTGAGCAAAAACACAAGGGGGCGATGTGTGCTCATGTCAGCTACTTCAGATTCCACAGCTGCATGACAAATGTCCTGAGTCTCCTCAGTGTGTTGCATCATGTCAGGAATGGTTCTTGAAGCACTTCTTTAGTCAGTCCCCTTTTAAGAAACAAAGCCTGAGACTCGGAAATCTGGGCACTGAGCTGAACAACAACAAAAAGGTAATGATAAAAAAAACAGTTGTTCACTCACCTAACTGTATTCTGAATGACCAGACAAATAGAGGCCAGAATAGTTTCTTTACCACGCTAAAAAGGATTTATTTCTATTTATGCTTTTGGACAGTGGCTCTTTTTTGGGGAGCTGCTTGTTCTCCATTTTTCTGTTCAGTGTAACTATTTGCCTTTTATGTGAGCCATCTGTGGTGAGATGTTTAGTATCTGTGGCTTTGGGATAAGGCAGGAAAGATCCCTTGAAACCCAGCTAGAATGTCAGTTATACTTGGACAATGGCACAGGTCAGACTGCAAGTCTTATCCTTCATCACCATCTCCTGTGTGCTGAAGGCTAGTATATCAAACGGTAATTAACCACATCCACTTTGTAGCACGGCTCTGTCTGTCAACATAAGTGGTTACAGATGTTTGGACTTTCTGTACAATGTGTCATGTGTTTTATTTCCACTTACAATGTTTGGTGACATCACAACTGATTTTTTTTTTTTTTTAATAGAATATGGTCTTACAGCTAAAATGTCTGTAAAACATTGTGTAACAGTTCTTGTTTAAAAAGAAATTGACTATTCAGTGTGTGCTATGTCATGCTGAAGCTATCTGTCAATGATTTTTTCTGTTGCAAACAGATGAAACTTACTTGACTCCATAGCTGCAGATACCCAATTATTTTTTTTTCCAAAGCTGGGACATTTGCTAAAATTATTGTTGAAATGAGTAGAATGAAGTTGGCTGGTTGTTTCACACTCAATGAATTTGAAGAATGTTTCACACTGAAAAGCAAGCTATATTAGAAATCTGTATGATGTACAAAGGTGGGCAGGGATGTTGTATATACTGTTAATACTATGTTGTATAAATGCCCCGAGCTGTCCCGTGGTGTTACATCTTCATGAAGTTAAATAGAAGTTCGTAAGTTTGGAGGCTTTTTTCATTATGGCATCAGGTAGAGAAGGTTGTCCTATTGAATACTCTCCCAAGCATATTCTCCTTCCACAAACTCTGCAGCTGCATCTGTTACTGTTTTCTATGAAAATTTGCACTTGACTTTCAAAAGTCAAATGAAAGATGTAAAAGACAAAATGTACACAGTGGAAGTCCCAGTTGTGTAGCATACTTTGAGGTATATCTGTTCCAAATTTATTTTGTATTTGTTTCTGCAGTGTAGTCTCTTTCTGACTCACTGTAGGGGAAAACAGCAACAGCGAGGATTTTTTTTTTATTTTTTTTTAAGTAAACAATTATCATCTGTTCTGTGTGTGTTATTTCTTTCCTTGGTGAAATTTCTTCAGTAATATCCTTTAATTCATTTACAGAAACTCTTCCATGTCAACCTTAGCTGCTTGCTTTGGGAATATCCCACATCCAAAACTAGCCTGTGAAACAAGAATGCTGGCTTACAAACTTGAACCACTTGCACATTTATTTAAAACAAGTTTTATCAACCTGATAACTGAACTCTGAGGTTTCTGAGTGTAACATCCTAACGTCTTCTACTGTTTATGTGATTTTTAGTTGGTTTATCTTGTGTAAAAATCTGAAAATAAACTGCCTTATCTTAGGATAAAACCACAGACTTTATTCTGGCGGTACTTACATCACTGAATAGGTATTTTGGCCCCTTGCTGGCAAAAGTGTTCCTTGAGCTCTCCTGTGCGAGGTGCTTGTGTAAGCACTTGCCAACCTGCCTCTGGCTAAATGAACTGCAGTATTTTAAATGGTGTAAATTGTAGATCTTCTGGTTCATTTTGACTGTACTGAGTTACTGCACTGTAACGGGTAACGCAAGTTTCTTACCTAAAGGAAAAAATTCTGTGAGCAGAGGCCATGCATCTACTCTGGAATGTTTTTGGAGCTGTTATGTTTAGCATAACTGCTAAGAACTTCCTGAGTAAAACAAGTACGTGTGTGTGTGCGCAATGTGCATGTGTCCCTTTGTCAGCAGTAAATGGCCTCCTTGCCTTTCGCAGCTCTTGTGCTGTGGACTGTGCTGGTGTGGGGTGGGAGTTTATATAAATGTGCCGGGAGGAGATGAGCTCACCTTGTTTCCAATCTCACATGCCAGGAGGAGAGAGATGCTCTTGCCCTGTCTCCAGTCTCTTCACTGCCAGCAACAGCAGCAAACACAGGCACGGCCGGCCCGCCCTCGGGCTGGGGTGGCTCTCTGCTTCCAGTAATAGTTGGCTAAGGTGTTGAAAAGAGACTTCAGCTGTAATTAAGGGGGAAAGCTGAGGCTGCCAAAGCACTGGGGTTATTCTTACACCTGCTGGCTGAGACCGAACTAACAGTAGTTAGTTACAAGTGAGCAGAGGGGAAAAACAGGGATACAGATAAGGTGAGAATAACTAGGCAAGAATAAACTGAAGGACCATGATGAGCACCATTCCCGCAAGAGGTTGGCAATATGGCACCAGCCCTCGGGCGGTGCAGGGGGTGTAGATGAAGGCTTAAGCTATGGTTGTTTTTTGTTTTTTTTTCTTTTCTCCTGGAAGACCAGGGAGCAATGTGAAATGCTGAATGGTGGTTCTGAGGGATTCCAAGCCGTCTGTGAACCCCTCTACTCCTCAAACGTTGTGGAACATTTAACGCAAGTAACATGGACGAAGCATTGCTGGTCCTGTCCCCCCTCTGTCCACAGGTTGATGTGGTGGTCCTTGCCTAGCTGGAGACCTCGTTCTGCTTGTGGAGATGTGAATCTTTCTGAACAGATGGAGCAAACAATCCTTTGTCTCAAACTCCTGCAGCATGTGCCATAGGCCAGTTCCCACATGTTGGCTCATTGTCAAAGCGAAGGATTCACAGCAAAAGAATAACTTCCACATTCGTGTGTACACATGCACTTGCATGCATCTGAACCCAACCTTTTGCCCTAATACAAGAAAGATACATATGATTTTTACAGCCAGCCCCACACATGCTCCATCTGTTATAGTAACTACCTTAACCTCATTAATGGGCTTGTTACCAGAGCCGGTGTGACAGCAGTGTGCTACTTACACAATGGGGGGTTTGTTTCTTAGTAATTCAGTTTTCATGAGGTTGCTGTGACAATTGCAGAAGGCTGTGATACTGACCCATTAGCAGTTTCATGGAATTTTTCATTTATGAAGGTATTGTTCTTTCAAACCAGCTGGGAATACAGTGAGTGAGTATCTGATTTTAGCAAATGTGTTTTGTATGTGTATGTCCTGTAACTTTCATAAATCCTCTGGCTGGTCTGCCCGTACACTGGAGGTGGAGAAGTGGGGCTGCACTGGTCTGAATATGCTGGTTTATTTGGATCAAAAATGATCTTGTAGTTCTTGTAGCTGGTAAGCCTGTTGGTCTGTCCAAACACAGCTCGGCTTTGCAAGCTCCACTGAAAGCAGTGCTTTTTTGTTGAGTGTAAAGAAGTCTCCTATTTGAGTTCAATATTAGTTCACTCCTAGAAAAAAGGTGAGGAGGTGGAAGTGAACTGGATCATACTCAGTCAGTGGCAGATCTTGGCTATTTTGGAATGTAAATGTTCGTTCCTACCATTTAGGTCTGTCACAGTGACAGTGTCAGAAAAACCTGTTGGTGGAAATTCAGTGTTAGATTTTCTTCAAGTTTAGGAAATGTAAAATCTATCAGACATGTGGGGAGAAGCCTTATAAATTCTTATGCCTCTCTTGACTGATTAATTCTCCACCATGTCCATTTAGGACTTAAAAATGGAGCTTCTTCTCTGCCCTATCCCCCTACTCATAAGCCTGCCTCCATGAAAAGTTGAGGTGGGCTCATGGCCCTGAGGCGGATTTAGTTTTTACTTCAGTAATTCAAATGCTGTTTTTCTCTCCCCCAGCCCCTGTGCTGCGCTCCTGTTTGAGCTCTGTTCTGCAGCCATGAAGCTCGGCCTCGCTGTGAAGCAGGATCGGTGGGAATTCCCAGGTTGCTTTTGCATCAGGATTTAGGGCGTTCAGGAAAACATCAGCTGCCACCAACCACAGGGCTGTGGGTTGCCTGCCTGCTGACAAAGCCACGTGCTGAGGACATGTGCTGTGTTGCAAATGAGCTCTTGTCCAGCAGAGGTAGGGAGCACTCGTTTGCGCAGTTGAGTTGGGCAGAGCCAGAGACAGGGGGAGGCCGTGCTGGGTGACACAGATGGCTGCTGCCAGTGCGGAAGGCTGAGCCCCCAACCCCTGCCCTCTGTCTGAGAGGGGAAGCAGCTGGAGGCTGTTCTCTGGGCCTCTCATCTCGGGGGCTGTTGGGTTTCTGGGGTCTTTTCTGCGTTTAATCAGCCCTAGGACACGGGGGCAGTCAGGGTAGGACAAGCCCTGCCTCAGTAGCGTTGGATTAGCTGTGTGGCGCCACAGAGTGTTGCTGCGACCCGCTGTCTTGCGGCACGAGCCTCTGGCCGGGCCCCACCGGCTCCCGAGCCCTTGGTGCTCCCGATGCGAGCGGGTGGTCTGTGAAAGGGCCCACAGCGGCTGGTGGGGCATGAGGCACTTGGGACTGTGTTTGTTGTGTGTTGAGACTTGGGGGTGAAGAGCCGCTGAAAGCGCCGGTGCTGCGCTGGGGCAGGCAAAGGTAAGTGGCTGCCAGTGTCCTCTGCGTCGCAGGGCTGGGCTGCCGCAGCGGGTGTCAGGGCACGCTGGGGTGAAGTGATCTCCAGCTGGCATGGCCCCGACCTGGCCGGGGGGTGGTCTGACCTCTTCCTCTAGGAACAACCCCTGAGGAAGCGTCTCCTGAGGAAACCTCTCTGGAATCAGAGCCTGGGAGACCTCCCAGGGAGTCTGCAGTCCAGTGAGGTCTCTTGGTCCCCACAGACGCAAATGGGCAGAATAGGCGCTCCTCAGCCTCTGCTGAGACGTTAGTGCAGTTTGCTGTGCTGATTTCTTGCTATGTTTGTCTTAACAAAAGTAAGCAGAGTTCCTAATTTCTCTGGTATGTGTTCTTGCAAATGCTTTTTAAACACTGTGTCTGCGGGGCTGTTTAAAAGCATTTTTTCCAGAAATAAATTTTCCCCTTCATGGGGTTTAGTTAATTTTTATTGGGATACTTTAATTATGTGGAAATAGGTAGAAGACAGTTTAGCAGATGCAGTGTCAGCCCGTGGGCCATGCTGAGGTCACCCTGGCTGAGGGGGGTTCCATGTTTCTGTCTCACAGAATTGAAGCAAAAAGGACAGCAATGGTAGTGCCTCCGAAACATGCTTGAAGCTAATTTGGGGAAATGGAAACAGGTGCCACAAAGCAGCAGCTCAGCAAGAACGTCAGAGGCACTTCAGGTGCCATTAGCTATTTCAGCTAATAAGCTCCCCTGAGATACCCCCCTTTCGACTGCTTTGCTTTCTCACCTGATACCTGTCCATACGTCCATAATGGCCAGCAGAATGATTATTAATCTCCTAAGCAGAGGCCCTGACTAAGCAGTGACTCTCTGTGGTGCAAAGGAACATTCAGCTGCTCTTTCTTAAGAGACCAGACACAGGGGCCTTTAAGGAGTTTACAACTACATAAGCTGGTATCTGTTGTGTCCTTCAGAAAGAGGAGTGGGCTGCAGAGGAGAGCTGTGCATGACTGCGCTCCTCGGCTGCGGGAAGCAGAGGGGAGTGTGGGGTCTTTGCCAGCCTGAGGGGTGGGTACTGCTCTGGGGCAGTGAATGCTGCCCTAAGGGTTGACTGAATGGCTGAGGCTTTGCTCTTCTCTGCCTCTGTGTGTGGCAGGCTGGCAGATACATCCCCTTCTGCCGTCTCATTAACGTGTCAGCCATCAAGGCATAAAGAAATCAATATTCATTGTGCAAAATGGTTTCCAACATTTTGGTAGATTACAGTTGCTGTGATTCAAATGCAGAGGAGCATGGGGAGATGTGTATAGGTGTCATTAGGGCTGATTCATTTATGAGAATAAACCTCCTGAATAAATCAACAGAACTAATGCCATTGTCCTTCTCGGGGGTGTTATACCTCCGTAAAACGTTACAAGGGGTCAAATGTCATGGTGTTATTGCCCTTGGAGTTACCTATGCTCTCCTGTGACTGGCTTAATGGTCTAAACGACACCCTGCTCCTGTTGAGGTCACTTCATGCCCAAGCCTGAATGCTGAGCAATGCAACCACAGGTTCTTCCTAAGACTCTGTCTTATGGAAACCTCCACGGGAGTGTTTTACACTTTTCTGTGTGGGAGCTGCTTGTCTCCCTCCTGGAAGTTCAACTGTGGCAAAGGCAAAGGTTCATGGCTCAGCAGAGCAGGGAGCTGGCGAGTCCCTCGTGCTGACCCTGCGCTGTAACTGACAGGCTGAGAGCAGCAAAGGAGACAAGTCCCTCCAAGGGCTTAGGTTAAAAGTACTGACCAGATGGGGCCACGGCCAGCTCTGGTTTCCTTTGCTCTACTGAGCCTCTTAAATTGGTCTGAATGAGAATACGCTGTACACGGCAGTGTCTGTCTGGTACAGAGCACTCAATGCTCCTGCCAGGCTCTGTGTGGTGGGACAAGAATGGCACCAAAGGGGCAAAAGGGTATCTGCTGCTCTCCTCGTCTTTTGAGGTGACACAGCTCAGTTCATGTGGCTTTTGGAGTCTTGGCCTGGCCAGGCCAGAATTCGTTCCTGGCAGATCTCATCCTGGCACCCTTCCCAGTACTGCTAGGAATGATGCATCGCTCCTTTTGACCTGCCTGAGGCCCTAGGCACATCGTCGAGGCTTTGCCTAGCCAGATGACATCAGCCGTCTGTTTTGTATACAGCCTGAAAAAGATGAATGCACTTTCTAATAACTCTCTTGCCTTCCAGTTCAGTGCTCGCCCCATAAAGTGAGATTTGCTGCTGTCCTTGTTCTTCATTATCACTATTCATACTGATTTTGTAGACCGGACCCATCCCACAGGGAAGTCACCTGCCTCCCTGGGGCCAGAATTAAAAGATATATGGAGAAAACTACCTTCTGTGGTTCAGACGTCAGATTACTACCCGCTACTGGTATTTCAGGTAGGTGGTGATGGGGTAGGTACCAGAAATCTAAGGGCAATGAAGAAAGACTTCAGGGCCCTGGGACGGCTGCTTAGGGGATCAGGAGCACAGGTAGTTTTTGCTTCTATCCCAACAGTTACTAAGTATGATGAGAAGATTAACAGGAAGTGCCAACTGATAAATGCCTGGCTCAGGGAGTGGTGTCATTGGCAGGACTTTGGGTTCTTTGATCATGGGCTGCTTTTCAGGACACCAGGCCTGCTAGCAGCAGACGGCAAACGCCTGTCTCAGAGGGGGAAAAGGGTTTTAGGGCAGGAGTTGGCGGGGCTCATTGACAGGGCTTTAAACTAGATTTGAAGGGGGATCGAGATGGATCTGAGCTTGCTAGCAAAAAGCCTGAAAGCGGCATGCTGGCACTAGACCTGGAAAAGAGAGGGGGTGTAACCAGGCTCCTTAGGAATAAGTTTGGCGGTGGCAGAAATTCGGCTCCCTCCAGCAAAAAGGAGAAAGGACCAATAGCCCAGCTGAAGTGCTTATACACTAATGCACGTAGCATGGGCAACAAACAGCGGGAGCTGGAAGCCATTGTGCAGCAGGATAACTATGATGTAGTCGCCATCACAGAAACGTGGTGGGATGACTCACATAGCTATAGTGCTGCCATGGACGGCTGTAGGCTCTTCAGGAAGGACAGGCAAGCAAGGAGAGGCCCTGTATGTCAGGGCGTGTTACGAATGCTTTGAACTAAATGATGGAGATAATGGGGTTGGGTGTTTATGGGTAAGAATCAGGGGGAGAGCTAACAGGGCAGACATCATAGTAGGAGTCTGTTATAGACCGCCCAACCAGGATGAGGAGGCAGATGAAATATTCTATAAACGGCTGGGAGAAGTCTCAAGATCGTGAGCTCTTGTCCTCGTGGGGGACTTCAATTTGCCGGACATCTGCTGGGAATACAATACAGCAGGGAGGGAACAGTCTAGAAGGTTCCTGGAATGTACTGGGGATAACTTCCTGACACAGCTGGTGAGGGAGCCAACTAGGGAAGGTGCCCTGCTGGATCTGGTGTTTGTAAACAGGGAAGGGCTTGTGGGGGATGTGACGGATGGAGACTGTCTGGGGAACAGCGATCATGAAATGAGAGAGTTTTCGATTCTGGGAGAAGCGAGGAGGGGGGTCAGCCGAACTGCTACCTTGGACTTCCGGAGGGCAGACTTTGGGCTTTTCAGGAGCCTGGTTGACAAAGTCCCCTGGGAGGCAGTCCTCCAGGGCAAAGGAGTCCAGGAAGCCTGGATGTTTTTCAAGAAGGAAGTCCTAAAGGCGCAGGAGCAGGCTGTGCCTGTGTGCCGGAAGACAAGCCATCGGGGAAAAAGACCAGCCTGGCTAAACAGGGAGCTAGTGTTGCAACTTAGGGATAAAAAGAGGATTTATGGCCTTTGGAAGG
This sequence comes from Pluvialis apricaria, assembly GCA_017639485.1. Lineage (NCBI taxonomy): Eukaryota > Metazoa > Chordata > Aves > Charadriiformes > Charadriidae > Pluvialis > Pluvialis apricaria. Next base: position 6,339,364 of record CM030032.1, read on the forward strand.
AAGGGCAGGCCACTCAAGAGGACTACAAAGAGGTAGTAAAGCTATGTAGGGAAAAAATCAGGGGGGCCAAAGCACAGCTAGAACTAAACCTGGCTTCTGTTGTCAAGGACAACAAAAAAAATTCTATAAATCTATTAGCAATAAGAAGAGGACTAAGGATAATCTCTGTCCTCTAGTAGATGGGGCCGGTAACATAGTGACCAAGGATGAGGAAAAGGCTGAGGTACTTAATGCCGTCTTTGCCTCAGTCTTCAGCAGTAGGACCAGTTGTTCCCTGAGTACCCAGACCCCTGAGCTAGAAGACGGCGATGGGGAGCAGAATGAAGCCCCTGTAATCCAAAGGGAAATGGTGAGGGACCTGCTTCAGCACCTGGATGTGCACAAATCTATGGGGCCAGATGGGACCCACCCAAGGGTACTGAAGGAGCTCGCGGGAGTGCTCACCAGGCCACTCTGCATAATTTGTGAGCAGTCCTGGCTAACTGGGGAGGTCCCAGCCGACTGGAGGTTGGCAAATGTGACACCCATCCATAAGAAGGGCCGGAAGGAGGATCCGGGGAACTACAGGCCAGTCAGTCTGACCTCGGTGCCTGGGAAGGTCATGGAACAGATCATCCTCAGTGCCATTACACGGCACATGCAGGAGAACAGGGTGATCAGGCCCAGTCAGCATGGGTTTGTGAAAGGCAGGTCATGCCTGTCAAACCTGATCTCCTTCTATGATAAGGTGACTCACTGAGTGGATGAGGGAAAAGCTGTGGATGTTATCTACCTGGATTTTTGCAAAGCTTTTGACACCGTCTCCCACAGCATTCTCCTGGAGAAACTGGCTGCTCATGGCCTAGACAGGTGGACTCTTTGCTGGGTAAAGAACTGGCTGGATGGCCGTGCCCAGAGGGTGGTGGTAAATGGAGCTAAATCCAGCTGGTGTCCGGCCACAGGTGGTGTCCCCCAGGGCTCGGTGCTGGGGCCGGTTCTCTTTAATATCTTTATCAGTGATCTGGATGAGGGGATCGAATGCACCCTCAGTAAGTTCGCAGATGACACTAAACTAGGCGGGCGTGTTGATCTGCTTGAGGGTAGGCTGGCCCTGCAGAGGGATCTGGACAGACTGGGCCGATGGGCTGAGGCCAACGGTATGAGGTTCAACAAGGCCAAGTGCCGGGTCCTGTATTTGGGTCACAACAACCCCATGCAGCGCTACAGGATTGGGACGGAGTGGCTCGAAAGCTGCCCGGCAGAAGAGGCCCTGGGGGTGTTGGTGGACAGCCGGCTGAATATGAGCCAGCAGCGTGCCCAGGTGGCCAAGAAGGCCAACGGCATCCTGGCCTGCATCAGGAGCAGTGTGGTAAGCCGGACGAGGGAAGTGATCATCCCCCTGTACTCGGCACTGGTGAGGCCCCACCTCGAGTACTGCGTTCAGTTTTGGGCCCCTCACTACAAGAAGGACATTGAGGTGTTGGAGCGTGTCCAGAGAAGGGCTACAAGGCTGGTGAGGGGTCTGGAGGACAAATCTTACGAGGAACGACTGAGGGAACTGGGGTTGTTCAGCCTGGAGAAGAGGAGGCTGAGGGGAGACCTTATCACCCTCTACAACTACCTGAAAGGAGGGTGTAGAGAGGTGGGGGCTGACCTCTTCTCCCAGGTGACAAGGGATAGGACAAGAGGAAATGGGTTTAAGTTATGTCAGGGGAGGTTGAGACTGGATATTAGGAAACATTTTTTCACGGAAAGGATTATTAAACATTGGAATAGGCTGCCCAGGAAGGTGGTGGATTCACCATCTCTGGAGGTGTTTAAAAAAAGGGTAGATGTGTGGTACTTAGGGCCATGGTTTAGATGTGGGTTTTGTCAGGGTAGGTTAATGGTTGGACTTGATGATCTTAAAGGTGCCTTCCAACCTCAGCAATTCTATGATTCTATGATTTCAGAGTATGGAATCTGGTAATAGAAGTATTTCCTGGGTTAGCCTCAGCATGTTGCATCAGATAGATAGTTCAGTTCTGCTTGACAATATTGGGGTAATTCCTTTACCCAAGACAGTACTCTCTAAGGGTACATCTGGGACATACCGCAATGTTACATGTTAATTATTTACTATGACCAGAAAGGAACTTTGCATCATGTTCTGGGTAATAGATTTATGGTGTTTCCTGCTGGGCTTTGTACCATTGATATAGCAGGAGTAACAGCAAAGCCATTGCAACAATAGCAACCACATGGAAAAAAAATAATTCTAGAAAAAAATACATTAGGATGAAATGGTTCAACAAGGCCAAGTGTCGGGTCCTGCACTTGGGTCACAACAACCCCATGCAGTGCTACAGACTGGGGGCGGAGTGGCTCGAAAGCTGCCTGGCAGAGAAGGATCTGGGGGTGTTGGTGGACAGCCGGCTGAGTATGAGCCAGCAGTGTGCCCAGGCAGCCAAGAAGGCCAACACCATCCTGGCCTGCATCAGGAATAGTGTAGTGAGCCGGAGTAGGGAAGTAATCATCCCCCTGTACTCGGCACTGGTGAGGCCTCACCTCGAGTACTGTGTTCAGTTTTGGGCCCCTCACTACAAGAAGGACATTGAGGTGCTGGAGCGTGTCCAGAGAAGGGCTACCAGGCTGGTGAGGGGTCTGGAGGACAAGCCTTATGAGGAACGACTGAGGGAGCTGGGGTTGTTTAGCCTGGGGAGGAGGAAGCTGAGGGGTGACCTTATCACCCTCTACAACTACCTGAAGGGAGGTTTTAGAGAGATGGGGGCTGACCTCTTCTCCCACGTGGCAAGTGATAGGACAAGAGGAAACGGGTTCAAGTTATGTCAGGGCAGGTTTAGATTGGATATTAGGAAGCATTTTTTCACTCAAAGGGTTATTAAACATTGGAATGGGCTGCCCAGAGAGGTGGTGGATTCACCATCCCTGGAGGTGTTTAAGAAAAGGGTAGATGAGGTGCTTAGGGACATGGTTTAGAAGTGGGTGTTTTTAAATCAGGGTAGGTTAACGGTTGGACTTGATGATCTTAATGGTCCCTTCCAACCTCACTTATTCTATGATTCTATGACTGCTGAGAATTTGTTTCTGGCTGGTCCCAAAGCATCATCACATCCTGAGGACTAACCTGCTAGGATAAATCTTGAATATAATAAGCACTAGTAAGAAAGTGTGAGAATGTTAGGTATATTTGCATCCAGATGTCAGTGTGTGTCATCGTGAGCAGAACTCTGTCTTTAGAGGGTTTTCCATTAAGAATTATGTCTGTCTTACCTGCCCAGCTGTGAGTTTGTATGGTGAAGGGGCACTGACTTAAAGGTGTGTTACACTGGCTGTACATGCTGTCACACAGTAACGTGCACTTCTCCCACTCAAGTACCAAAAGCATTCAGCTCAGGAAAAGACAGCTCTGCTGTCTGTATCAAGAGTTGTTGCTATCTCACATTCCTGTTCATACTGCAAAGCTGAAACATCTTCTGTGAGGTGAGATGGGGCTGGCACTCTCAGGACCAGCATGAGAAATTCATGACACTTGCCTCTTACCTCCAACTTCTTTCCCTAATCAGCTGCCTCTGTGTCTTGCTGAACTGGAAACATGGAGTGTATTTATTGACTCCCAGCTCGCTGATCTGGTTATTACAAATTTCTGCCCTTTGGAGGTCACTGCCCCTCAATTATGAGAACCTGATTGTGCTCATTCCCAGAACTGCTTTGCATCTATCGATCTGTTGCACTGACTTGACAAACCTGAGTGAAACATGGAGCTAAAATTTCATCCAAATGTCGGCTGGCTCCCTGAATTCCCTTTCTGGAAGGCAGATTGGCTGGACAGAGGGTACCCCAAAGAATATTGGATAAATGTAAAATTCTTGGGAATCCTGCAGATTGAGGTATCAAATAAAAGCAAGCAACTAGTCTCATTTGTTAGATACACAGTGTTGCAGCAGGGTACAGCCCGCACCTACATTTTGCCTCCAGAAGGCACAAATACTCGCCTAAGGAGGTATCTGACTCTCTTGGGGAAGGTGCAGTGTGAAAGGGCTCCTCCACTTTCAGGGTAACTCCTGTTCTTGCTGTCACCTTCGCTGAGGCCCCCCTGGGTGGCGGTGTCCGGGCAGGGCACTATCAGGTCTACCGCCTGGGACAGGGTGCCACTCTCACAGCCAGTGTGCCCTGTGCTGCCTTGATCATGCCAGCTCAGCAGGCAGTAACACGCTCACTTTCCTAGCGAGCAATGTGGACGTGCTTAAGGCAGAGATGAAGCTCAGGGAAAGGCTAATCAAAACCATGGAGCTTGGCTCAGTGGCCAGTGTACTGTCAGTGCGGGAGCGTGGGCGATGTTCTCTGCAGCTGCAGGGAACTGTTCCCCTGACACCAGGTGCAGCCAGAGGTTACATATTTCATTGTGATCTTTCAGTCCTGGTTGTATGACTGGTTCTGAAGATGTCAAGGGAGCGAAGTGTTCATTTCATGAACTCCACCAAGATTCAGAAGTAAACATGCATCCCTGAATTCTCTGTATCAGCTACCCAAAGCTGCAAGCTGGTGCCGAGGAAATGGGCAAAGCAAGCTCAGAAGGTAAGGGAGGACTAGCCAGGGGCCGAATGAAGGTGCACTGGCCAAAGACATAGATCAATTTATTAATTATAGTTTTTTTACACTCATAAATAGTAAAGGCAGCTTATACCAATGGACGGGTTCCCTTTCACTCTTGCTTCTGGGACACCAGAGGAAATGTGCTTGCCAGGTGGGAGCTGGGCAAGGCAGGGAGGGCCATGAGCTGCTGGAACACCAAGTCTCTGGACTGCACAGGGCACGCAAAGGGATCAGCAGAGCAAGCTGCTCTGAGTATCTGGCCTTTCCTGAGAGGGAGAGCTGCCTTTCCTGGCCCTCATGCCCAGGGACAAGGCTGGGAGAGTTGGCATTAGCCATGCAGGGGAGAGTCATGGGGGGAAATCAAGCTTTCAATCAATATACAGAATATCCTCTACAGGCTACCACATTGGCAGCGTTGGCGATGCTCTGTATTCAGCAGCTGGAACATCAACCTGAAGCAGTAGGAAACAGGCTTTTTCTGTATTGGTACACTGTACTGCTCCTTGTCTAACTGGGCACATGGTCAGACCTGCTAATTAAAAAGTGAAGCACCTCTCAGTGAGGATGCGGTGCCCATTCTGAAGGTTCACTATTGTGGAAAACCAAAGTCTAGTTAAGTTGCATATGCTGCAGAGAGAGCTGTCTTTCCAACACATCAGGATTTCCCTAAAACATGCAGACATCTCTGGAGGTAAAGTCTAAATTCAGATATTAAGAAGAACTATGTATGGTTTAGGTTACTTTGTAGAGCATTTTCTTAACACACCCCCACCAGGTTCTTTTCTTGCCTCAGATGATTTTTCTAGCCAAGCCCAGGATGGGCACGCTCAAGAGCCTGACAGGTCTTCAAAGGTGCTGAGGATGTTTGTTGAAGGAGTTGCTCAGTTTGGGAACACCACAACGCTACAATGACCTGGTGGTCAGGCCTTGCTGCCTCCTGCAATCTCTCTACCTGAAGGTGACATTGGCTTTGACCTGTGCCCCAGACAAGTGCAGTCAGGCAGCTCTGTAGTTCCCCTAAATTGTATGTTGTGCCATGCACTCCAGGACTGCTCTAATCCTGGCCAGTGCCTCCAGCTACCCTGCTCAGGCAGAGTGCCTAAATACCAGATAGCCCTGGCACAGTGTTATGAGCAAGGTGGTGATAAGGCAGGACCATGCACATACAAGACAACAAGTATTCCCCACTCCCACAATGCAGTTCACAGGGAAGTCATATGATCTGTGACCACTGTGTTGCAGCCATCCTGGGAAGAAGGCAAGACTGGCCTTGCAGAGGGGAGTGCACGTGGGTCAGAGCTATCCCTTGCTGAGGGCAGGTTACACAGAAGTTCAGCACTGGAGGAATGGAGTCAGCAGAAGCATTGTAGCATCCTCATACCTGAAAAAAAGCCCAGTAGGACGGCATCTCCATCCCCAGTGAGAGGGACTGTGACAGGCTCGTTTGTTCCGTCTGGAGGCAGCAATTACCCAATACACTGCTGAAGCTGCAGCTCTGCTGCTCAGAAGATGTCTGCATGGCTGAGAATGAGTTCCATCCTGACAAATAGGATATTATCACAAGCACACAAGAGCCCTGTCAAGTGTCAGGTGATTATCCATGTGTGTGCCTGAACACTCTTCCTGAACAAAGCAGGTATTCACAGTTTAGTGCCACCGTAGGCTGGCCTGGAAAAATGCTTATACTGATTGAATACGAACCAGACTTCTCCTCCTATATACAAGCAAGGGTGGCACAGCATGCTCCCAGCAGTGCTAGTATGGATAGCCTTTGCTGTAAAGCTGTGGAGGGAGGCTCCCAAGGTCTGGCAGATAAGTAGCATTCTCATCCAGGTGAGAAAGAGGCACTGTGTCCTCCTCACTGATCTGCCGGTCAAACTCTGCCTTCAGAGTTGGCCGCTGATTATCAGGGAAGGCAAGAGAGAACAAGGCTTCAGGCTCACACACAAACTTGTACACGTAGCGCTCTCCAGCCACCTGCGGAGAAGATATGAGACGAATGCTGCAGGCACACAAGCAGCACGAGGCAACGCTCCTCAGCAGTGGAGGATGCTTGCTGAAACATCTGGCTGCTCTAGCCCATTGCCCTGAGGCATGTTGGAGTCGTAAACTTCTTGTGCTGTCCTCCTGCTTCTCTGCTGCTCTGGTTTCCCCTGGAACAGCTCCTGGGAAATGGGATGCTGCCAGCTGCCTCTTTGTCCAGGTAGCAACAGCATCAACAGTCCCTGACCAGTCTGTACTGTGACAAAATTACACTCACAGTTACCCTCTCCAGTGCCCTGGATCTGGAAGAAATCACCCCTACCACACAGGACCAACCCCCAGGCAGCCTTTCTCTCACCAACAGCAAGTCTAGACTGATTATATGCCCTTGCAGCTCCATAAATTTCAACTTTCCTGACTGCAGACATATACAGAAAAAGACAGAAGTCATGATTCCCCTTTGTTTTATTTTCCATTTGTTGCCTAGATTCAGCTCCTTTACGCCTTCCTCATTTAACTGCTGCAAAGAGAAGTTATGGGAAAAGAGAAGCATCACTAAAGCCATAAAAACTCCACCTGCATTGCCAACTGACCTTCTGCATGATGCCTTTCTCATAATAGTAGCGAAGGGATCGACTCAGCTTGTCATAGTTCATGGCCGGACGGTTCTTTTGGATACCCCACAGCCTGGCTACCTGTAGAATAAAGCATCAAAGTGCATGAATGTCTGTGAACCCAACTCAAGGGCAAAAGAACATTATTCAGCTAATTCTCTTTTGATGAATGGTACCACAACATGTACAAACATTTACAACATTTAAATAATAGACTCAGACAATAATTATTTAGCAATTTTTCAACAAGAAGAGTAGAACTCAAACTGAAGCACCCTATATCACAGAGAGGTATTCTCTTTGCCACTACAGACCTCATTTGCTGTCACCACTTCTCCTCACTCTCCAGTACTCGGAAAGCTTGAGGTTGCTGAAGCTGCTTCATCCTATGCTACACTTTATCTTCAGGGATGACATTTTTACCAGGAGCCTGAGTGCAAGGGAATACCTCCATTGTAAGACCCATGTGCCTTTCTCCCTCCTACATGACTTTCAGCATTGTCCATGAGACTCAGAAATCTGTTGTAACCATATGTCAGCCCACCAAAATGACTCATCTGCACTGAAAGTGCTTGTAAAGGTTGATATGTAGCAAGAACAGTGCTAAATGCAGCTGTCATTGGAGCAAGATATGAACAGATATTACAGACATATCTGACAGATATTGTCAGATTTCACTGTTTTTTTGGAACATGGCAGCATTAGAAACTACACCTTAGTTAATAGCTTTTTGATATACAAATACATTTAGACTAGGACATGGTTTCTTCCAGATTTTTATGAAAACTTCTGCAATCAGTAGGGCTAAAAACTCCAAACCTCAATGTCAGCCTCAAGCATGGAGTGTGATAAGACAGCACAAGTCACTGCAAGCTCCAGAGTGAAGCGTCTCAAGAAATGGAGACAGTGGGCAATTTGACTCACTGCATTGCTGAGACTCAAAACTTACAAGCAGCCTTTCTTAAACCTGATATTTTTGTCACCCAAGTGTTTTTGGACCTCTTCTAAAAACCTTGACTTGCTGCAGGTTCTACCAAGTACCACTGGTAGGCAGGAGCCTTCACAGGGCAGAGGAAAAGCCACTTGGGAATTTGCAGCCTCAGAAATGGTGTCAGCTCCCCCATAGCCTGTAGAGATGCTAAATGTTTTCACCTCTTCTGGCTCAATGAGCTTGAACTCCATCCCTCTACCAGTCCAGGCAATGAAGTGGGAATTGGTCGGATCGTCCAATAAAGCCACAAGAAACTGCCAGAGCTGGAGAGATCCCCGTCTCTGGTATGGAGGTCCTTCCCGGTACCCTCCGGCTTCCTGCTTGATGTCTCCTGCTGAGAAGAACAACAAAGGTGTTTCTAAGGGTAACAGTGCCAAAACAGTTGCGAGACAAAGCACATTTCCCAAATGTTTACCTGGAATATTTCAGTTCACATAAAACAGAGCGGCCAGTTCACCAGCAGCTCTTCCAAAAGGAGCTCTAATGAACCTCACAATTAAGCTACTTTTGCTAGAAGGCCTGTTTGCCACTAAAAAAGCTCAAGAAATGGGATACCAAAAAGCCAGGTATGAACCACAGCTAACACACCTGCAAGAACACAGTGTAACGAACTATGTAGACAGTGGTCAAGTGGCTAGCAAAGATGCTGGCTAACCCTATCTTACACCCAATCTGCAGACCATTCTTTCTCTGACCTTCAAATTTTTCTGGAACAACACAGACATCATCAGTAAAAGACCTCATCTGCTTGTCATAGCTGCAGCCTGAAAGAGAAAGCCACATAGACAGTCATAGACAAAGACAGGGTAGTACTAGAGAGCAGTGGAATGCAGGGAAAAGAAGAGAGTCACTGAGTTTCTTACCTAATGTATCTTCTGTAGTTGAATGGCCTGGATAACTCTCCACATTTACGTACATGGAAGGACAGCCGGGAACATCTACAGAACAATTAACAAACGCATTTAATTTAAAAGCACAGGAGGCAGAATGATCTTGCTCTCCAGAGGTGGATAGGTAGATGCAGCTGTCTACCCAAAGTCCTCTTAGGGCCCTCCTAAAGGGTTAGTGGCAGACTGATAACTTTTTATGTCCTGCCATCCCACCACAACTTCATCTTCATTGGGCAGATGGAGCACAAGTCTTATGACGAGCGGCTGAGGTGACAGGTTGTTTAGCCTGGAGAAAAGGAGGCTCAGAGGAGACCTTATCGCCCTCTACAACTACCTGACAGGAGGTTGTAGTGAGGTGGTGGGGGCTGGTCTCTTCTCCCAGGAAAGGGGAAGACAAGACAACAGGAAACAGCCTCAAGTTGCACCAGGGGAGGTTTAGATTGGATATTAGGGAAAATTTCTTTACTGAAAGGGTTATCAAGTGTTGGAACGGGCTGCCCAGGGAGGTGGTTGAGTCACCATCCCTGGAGGTATTTAAAAGACATGTAGATGTGGTGCTGAGGGACGTGGTTTAGTGGTGGACTTGGCAGTCCTACATTAATGGTTGGACTCGATGATCTTAAAGGTCCTTTCTAACCTAGAGGATTCAATGAGTCTATGCTTCCAATCATGAATTACACTAGTAAATTTTTGTGGTACTATCACATAATGTCCTTCAGAGTAGCCAGGATAGCCAGTCAATCACCTATACACCACTCTTAATACAAAATCTTAGACAATAGGCTAAATTTGTATGACACCTTTCCCTCATCTTAGTTTAAGATGACTATGCACTCTGCTACTGTGTTCACAGGTGAGAAGGCATTACATCTTTCCAGGGGTTGTATGATGATGTTAATGGAGAGCAGCAGCATTTGCATGTTTACTACAGCCAGTATCTCACAAATGTCATTTAGGATGTCCTAAGCCTCCCTGGCTTTTTCACATCATGATAGGGCATTCTCACAAACAATTGTGAAAACATAAAGGAAAAAATAGCCTGAGTTTAAAAACAAGCAGAAAGTCTTTTCATCATCTCTGTGCAGCATATATTGTTGCCTGGGCACTACAATTTATATCTTCTGTATCTTGCATTTTCCAAATCCTGCATTTTCTGAATCAAACTTATTTTCCATCCACAGCTGAAATGGAAGCTGTAACTGGGAGCTCTGGAAAGATTTACCTTACATTTCCCTCATACCCCTGTGTATAGCCATTGCTTTTAGCAGACATTTTGCTGATGCTAAGGGCAGAAGGGTACTCCAAGCTGACAGACTGTGTATTATTACAATCGTAAACTACTCTCACAAAATGCATTCTTCTGGGCTTGCACATTTTCTTCCCCTGTCTGGACAGAGGACCCAGTGAAAGTGTAATACCAGCATAGCCACAGTGGTGGATTCTATACCTTCATAGGAGCTTTTTATTTATGTATTTATTTCTGCTAAAGGAAATGATTCAAAATGTCCATTAAAATACCAGAAAACCAGAATTGACATTCCCTCTAGAAGAGGGTACTCTGATGTCAGAGTAGCAAGTCTTTGGACAGGTCTGCTGAAAAAAGTAAGATTTATCCCTTGTGGAAAAAAAAAGAGGATTACCCGATTGATCTGTTATCTAGAGAGCTATTTTTTGAATTATAATTTTTTTTCTCTTGTGATTCTCTGAAATCTCTGCTATCTGCTCTGTGTGCCTTGTTTCTATGGGAAGTAGCAGGTGGAGGTTGACACTACAAGAGGGACAGAGCAGCACTCTTGCACTTGGCCGAGTCAAACCAGACCCTGCTCTACGCTTGTGCCCGTTCTTGGAATTGGCTAGTTTATTGTTAGCCACCCAAGTCTCTTTAGAATGTTTTAATTTTAGACTTTCAGATCTGTTTGTCAGAAAAAAAGCTGGTTTATCTTGTGTGGTAAGTTGCAAAATGGGGCATCGGCTCACTCTGTGACCTGCTGCAGCCAGTTTCCAGTGGGTGTCAGCTGCCGGTGAGAGACTTCAGCAGTGAGAGATGACACCCACCAGCTGGGCTGGGAGAGCTGCATCTTTGCCTCCATTCTGTGAACTAAATTCTTCTGCCTCCAGCCAGGGAAAAGGCACAGGGACAGACAGTGTCGTGAGCTGCAGCTCAGGGTTGTGCAGCGCAATCCCTGTACCCAGAGCAGCTTTCCTCTGCCAGTGCTTGAAGGTCCCCTCCTGCTGCAGGGATCTGAGACAGTTTTTCTGAACAAGCACCAAGATATTTGATTCCTTCCTTTCTGCTGTCATTTACAGCATGTTTTCAGTATAATTTCTTCAAAGCCAACCTCACTTCTTTCCCTTTCTACAACCTACCAGTGCACACACCCATGTGAAGACAAAAACTCCCTGTGAAACTGGGAATGTCCTTTTCTCCATTTCTGATGGTGTGAGTGGGCTAATTATGAATTTTGAGAGTCTCCCCAATGGCTACATATTCCCTTGGAAAAAAATGCATGCCTTTAATCTAGTTTGCATGGGTTTAGCGTCACCTTCTAGCTCCTATATCTTGTTAAACCTTTCCACTATCTACCAGAAAGTTCTTCTCAGAACATGGTACGGAAAGCGAATGTCCCAGCCTTCTCTTGGATGCAGTTTCAGTGGGCAGTCCAGCCCAAACCATGACACAGACAGACAGAACTGTTTGCGTTTGCTGCTACGCAGACAGTTTTCCAGACCACACACACTCCTGAAGATGAAGCAGTACTGTTTCGAAGCCCAAAGACAACCAGTGACAGATGTTCACCCAGGAGGTTGCTCACCCCCTCTGATGCCTAGTTTATGCTGTCAGAAAGAGCTTGTTCTGCCTACCTGAGTCATACACATAGTCCAGCTGCTCCTGCTTGATCACCACAGCTGCTGGGTACAGACGGCTGCTGCCTGCCCGGCTTGCTTGCTCATACCGCGAGTCGTGGTACTCCTGTTTGAAGCCCTGATGAGGGTACTGGAGGCGGGGCTCAGATATCTGGTGCTGGTGGGCAATGGTATCTTCCTGGGCCATGCCCTGGGAGGAGGGGAAGGAATGGCACATCTCCACAGGTGGCTGGTACGCAGTGCTAGAAGAGGTGAGAGGACATGGGATGGCTGCTTTCTTGGCTCTCTGATCTTGGCCCTGGTGCAGGATTGGTTGAGGGACAAAAAATTCCTCAGCCTCAGCCTGTTACTAGTGCTGTGGGAGCTGCATGCAAAGCTGGAGCAAGGAAGGGACCCCAAAGAAAGATGTTTCCAAGGGCAGCTGCACAGTACATCATTCACAGCATCTGACCGGCTTAAGGTTATAGACTTCTTCAAACCCTAGGCAGCAGTGGTGGGTCCCAGGTACTTTGGATGGCAGAGATCCTCTGACTGCTGGAAACTGAGCACTTCAACCTGGATGCTGCAACCCCTCCTCCCTGAATCAACAAGGAGGGCAATCCTTCTTGCCAGTGGCTGCCTCCTCCTGGCAGTAACTCACCTGTTTTTGTTGAGGTATCCACAGCTGGGTATGGGTTGGGGTGGCCCCGCAGGGGTCAGGAAGCTCCTGTCCTGTCTAGGGAACTGTTGGAGCGGTGACTGTATCGGGATTCCTGGGTTGGGGGACTTGATTCCCACTTGTCTGGGTTGATCATAGGCACTGGGACAGTCAAACAGATATTGGAGCATTACAGTTTTCCAAGAAGGACTTGTGACAGCACCTGGGGAGAACGTGTCACAGGCAGACACGCTGTCCCTCTGTGCAGCCGCCTCAGCCAGAAAACTCTCAGCATAAACTCCTTCTTTTCTGATTATTAGTTACCCCCACGCACAATAGCAATAAACCTTCAAGCAGAAAACTGGGGAAGGTGTCTGTACTGGCGAAGCCATGCTATAACTCAGGCAAATAGCTGGGACTGCAGGAAACGGTGTCAGGGAGCTCCTTGTGGGACAGATTTGGGAAAGCAATGGAGAGAGAGAGGCATGTGACAGATGTCAAGACTGCTCTTAGCATCAGGACAGCTGAGGAACAGCACTAGGGAGAGGGAAAAAGAGGCGAGCCCAGATCTACTCTACACAGATCTGAGCAGGCAGCCACGAGCTGACCCGCTGCTTAATTTGTATTGCAGCACGTGTGCGCTGCCCTTACCCAGCAGGCAGAGCAGATTGTTGTCATAACACTTCATTATTAGATAATGCAGTAGCACTAGATTTCATAACAGCTCCTGTCCCTCCCCTGTGTAAGCTGTGTTACCTGGTGTAAAGGCACTGCTCGCCATTGGGGTACTGGAATGGCTGCTTATGGTTGCAGGACAGTGTGGGGTCCGAGGAGGGACTCTGCGGCTCCTTTTTAATCTTAGCAGGAGGACTGTGAAAAGCTACTGTGGGAGAGAAATGAAAGATCAAGTTGACACTTTTCTTGTTTATGGAGAGATATTTTTATCAGCCAGTAAAAAGTCAGTTGAGATGTCACCACCTCGTCCTTGTTCAGATGGCTTTGAGAGAAACAAAATACCAATACGCACAACTGTTCACTGGACTTTCCTGAGCTCTGCCCTTGGTTTAGTAAGGTCTGTACGATACATCAACCTTAAAAGAGCAAATTTAAGGTAGCGTTAACATGCTCCGTGATAATCCAGAGCACTTTGAAAAGGTTTTAGAGGAGGTATTTCCTAAGCTGTTCAGGGCCAGGACTGACATTTTCTGTTATGTCATAAGGGGGAGCATGCATATATGCTATTTTTCAACACATAAAATCAAAAGCTTGATTTGCATCATGCAAAATGCTCTTTCATTGGCACACCTGGTGAGCATGTCTTGTGAGTAGCATTACCATGTAGCACTGCATTAAATTATAATGCATTAATATAATGACACATTGTAGATTTCCTGATAGTATCTTTTGTCCTGTAGGAGAATGAATGTAAGGTTTTTGTAGACACAGCTACAAAAGCTGGAGGTTTTCTGTGGGAAAATACTATTATATGTATTGCATACTATTACAGGCTGACACTAGGCTAACTTGCTCACACACGCCTTACACAGGTAGTGTTTTCAGAAGCACCTAACCAGTTCAGATAGCGAAAATCACTTTTCCAAAGGAACTGCATCAGTGTCAAAGCATGGTGCAAAACAGAAGGCTGACTTCCAAGTCCTTGCTTTCACTATAATATACCTCAATGTCTGAAGAGCAACTTGTAGTCCTCTCAGTAGCCTCCCTTTGAAGTCTCTAATTTCATTAATTGTATGAGGTTTATACTTCAGCACCCAGGAAAAAGGCCATGCCCTTCTACAGAATACTGTGATTCCTGGGTGGGAGGCTGCCCCACTGGCACTCGGCAGCTGTGGGTATTGTTTCCAAATGCAGTTTTCCCTTTGTTTGACCTCTTCTATGCTAACAGTCCAATATCCCTGAATGTGGGATTGGGGCAATCTCGTAACTGCTCTGCTCATCCAAAACACCAGTGACAGTCCAGAAAAAAAAGTAAAAAGGTTCCTTTTCATTTTCAGTGCACTGGTCTGTGGTCATAGCCTGATGCAGATGAAGAGGGATATTTCTGGGCTGGTTAGAATTTCATGAATAACAAATGTGGGTTGCAGTTTACAGCACCAGGAAGTAGGATGTGGGTATTGTTACTTATGCTTAATTAAATCCAGCAGGGAGCAAAACTTCCTTCACTAGTTCCTCAGAAAAGCTTATGCTGGCTGAAGGACATGGTAAGTATCTTCTACCTTAGCCTCTGAGCTCTGCCACTGCTGTTAGGAGGTCACTGACACTTAGGAAGGAAAGAAAAGTAACCCCAGAAAGGTACATAGGTCTAGGCTTGTTTTTCAAACAAGGGAAAGATCTGCCCTCCAAATCAAATCTGTAAGCTTTTAATAAGGCTAGCTCCAGTCCTTCTTCACCAGCTTACTCCCACCTCTTCAAGCTGACACGATGCTACTTACAAAGCCTGCGATGTTCAGAGCTGTGATTACAGTTTTAAGGATAGAAAGTAACATCCTGATCTGTTAATACCTCATATTTTTGCTGAGTTTATTTTGGGGCTGACCTGAACTGTATGTGCACCAGCCATCCTCAAGCCTGTTCTCCCTCACATAAAGCTCTAATTGTCCCTTCAGCAGTGCTGCACAAGCAGCCATCAAAAGGGCTGGAGAAAGGACTGCTGCTGTCTCTCTTAGCACAGGATATTAAGGCCACTTTCTATTGTGACCATCCCTCCCCAAAATTATTTTCTCAGCAAGAGGGGAAAAAAAAAACCAAACCTGAATCCTTTTCCCTGCCTTCGGTTTCAGCCTACACCAGAAAACCCCATCTTTACATCACGTCAGTGCCCAAGGGGATCCAAACAGCTTGACAGAATCAATATAAATAAATAAATCCATAAGATACCAGAGCATCATATTGTTTCTGGCTCCTGCTCCTTCTCAGGGACAACTGGCTCCCACAGCCAATCCTGGGGCTGCCATCAATCATAGCAGAGTTCACAAACAGCTCTTGGCACTATCCAAACTGACGGCAGGTGTGAGTGCGCTGACCCCGTGGGCATGCCCCATGCCTGGGGTGGATTCGGTATCCCAAGCATGACACTCCTGCATCTGTGCAAACACCCCAGGCCCAGGGAAGTGTTGAAAGAGAAAAGGGTCTTTCTGTGCCTGGGGCATCTATTTCCCTTCCGTCTGCAGCAGTTCTTTTCAACGTATGTAGTAAACATATAGAATCCATCTAAAAATGCCGATGTGTCAGCTGAGTCTCAGAGGGAGAAAACAATAATAATTGCTCTGTCCAGTACACTGAACTCCACTGAAGTTTCAAGAAGCTAGATGCGCTAGGAGCAGCCAATTCTTTCCAGCCCCTAGCAGCTGGAACAGACTATCACGTTACAACTGGCTCATTCATTCAGAGTAAAACACGGGACCAGTCCTCTCCTCAGTTCCGGGTCAAAAAGAAGAAATAAGATACATGACTCAGAGAACAAGTCTGGCTGTGCTGCAGGAGCAAGTCCAGGGGAAGGAGGTAGACAAGAACAACCAGTAAAAGTGCTTCATTTTAGTTTTCATGGGGAAAACTGCTCTGGGCAGAGAGGGGTGTCAGCATGGGAAAGGGTACCAAAGTTGACTGCACCAGCTTTAAATGGACATCTTGTCTCTCAGCTGCCAGATATATATATGCCCAGGGAACGGTGAGGCATCTTCTTGGAGCCTTGACATGCCTGTCAAAAGTCAGGCTCTGGGTTCCTGCAGCTGCTTGCAACACAGAGCTATTCAGAACAGTCTGTATTCACTTCAGGCATGTAGATTCAGCCCAGCATCAGCTTCCAAATGAAAAGGTGGCATGCTGTGAGGACCAGATGAAGCAGGTCCAGTGTGAAAAAAGCAGAAAGAGTTGCATGGCCATCATGTGGAAGGTTCCTATGCATACACTTGTACCTGTGCAATATTCAGTTTCTTCATAAGATGAGATGCTTTGACCAGTTGTACAGTCTGCATATGTTTGCAGAGGAGTGTACAATCTGTCTGGTGGATAGTTCCTAAGAAGAGAGAGCAAGCAGGCTAGCAAGCATATCTCTTCAGGGACCCTGAGCAGCAGATGGGCCCATAATCTCACAGAGGCCATGCTGACAACAGACACTCAGCCAGAGGCCACATAGGTGTGCAGAGTCCCAAAAAAGCGCCTGCAGGAGACACAGCACCAATAAGTCCATGTACAGTCCCATTTCTTTTGCGTTGGGAGGAGTAATAGCACAAATTTTACCTTTAATTGTCACAGTAATGCATTTTCTCAGATGTTCAGGGGTACCTAATTATTCACACATACACCAACTACAATACACATCTGTTGAAACCACTCTGCATAAGGGACTGTGGTAGTTACCACCTCAAAAAGACACTTTTGCATTGTCCAGATGTGGACAGTCAGCCTGTTTTTTTTTGTCACCGTCACAACAATGTAGAAATAAAATGAGCATTTTAGCCTTAATGTCTGTGTGTTGCATTTAGGTATTTGTTTGGTTTAAGCGTAGCCTGCCCTTCTCCCTTGAGATGTGTGGTCGCCCCCGCGCTACTTACAGTTTTCTGAATGAAAGTCAGGCACAAATTGCTCATCGCTGTCTGGAACCTGAGCTGCCAGGGGAGGGAGGGAAGGGGGGGGGGGACGGGACAGGAAGAGAGCAAGAGAGGGGAGAGTTAGATTTGACACTTTGTATGGTATAATTAACAGTACAGCACAAATAAGCCTATGCAGGAAAGATCTGAGATTTGTGCTGGGATGCACTTTAGTGACTAAGGATAACTTCCCTTTGGGACTACTGAATACAGTTCTTCTGCCTGCAGATTTACCCCAAAAAGCCTGCCAGGGTCTTTCTCCCTTACCTTGGAAATAAAGACAGCAGCAAGTTTATTAGCTCAGGGTTCACAGTTTTCGTTAGAAACATAACATCCAGGGATTTTTAAGCATTTAGCATAGGAAAAACTGATAAATTTGGAAAGGCTATGCAACAGTGATGAGTAGAACAGGAAACATCTGTGCCTTTGTAGACAATCTTTTCAGTAGCTCCAGAAGCAGTGGCTAGCTTGGCACTAGTGGAATAGGCTACAATCTGTAAATCAGCAGGAGAACATTTCAGAAGAAAAAAACCCAATCCAGTAGCAGGAGAGGGGAATTGTTAATAGTGCCTTGCATGTATGTGTGATTTCGCAAATGGGAAATGTAAGAGTAAGAGGAAGTGTTGGTGTACTCATAGAGAACCTGACAGCAAACAGCTGCTCTTTCCTCACAAATCAGTGCAGAAAGCTTGTTTCTAGGCATCTGCCCTGTGGACAGCATTGCTGGTACAGCTCCAGAATAACAGCAAGGTCTAGGACACCCAAATATTTCAAAGATTGTCTAATAAAGATATCTGAAAATCTACAGAGGCCTCATTTACCTTGGACCAGCCTACCTCACGGGAACAAGTTGTTGCTGAATGTGGTAAGCAGTGAAATAGTTAACACCACTAGTGTCTCCATGTTAAGATGCTTTAGACTTAATACCTCCTTTACACAAACTGGTGAGGCTCACGTGTGTTTGTCTTGTGTATATAGTGTGTACAAAGTGTATAAAGCACACTTTATCAGTTGATGCCTCTTCATGACTCAGGGGTTCACATTTATTCTGGCTAAAGTGTCAGTTGCCAGAAGAAAATTTAAATTTTTATATTCATTATCTGCTTCATATAGTTGCAATACAGGTAGGCATTTTCTCGTTCTCCCCAAACCAGCATCTATACTTAAAGTAACAGGGATACCTAATCTGAGATTTGCAGCCCAACCCCAGGTTTATTTTAGTCACTCAGACTGCATGCATCAACATGTGTCTCACCGTCTCCCACACCGATTTCAAGATCTGGAGCGCCAGAGCTAAAGCTTTCTGGCTAAGGATATGCTAGGTGCACCTCTCTCCTCCTTGCAATCAGCACAGATAACTAACTACCTGTGCAACTTTTCTCCAAGGAAGGTTTTTTTTTTGTTTCTCTGAATGCCAAATCACTTTTATAAATTATTCAGCTTGAAATTAGTTCCAGACAGTTATCAACTGCCAGCTTCAAATCATTCCATTGCAACAGATTCTGGTAAAAATGATGTAGAGGAAAACACTAGATTTTTAGTAATAAGGCCTAGATTTTTCAGCATCTATTTCTTTTAAGAGTCATCTATATGCAGACATTATTCTTTTACCCTGCAAAGGAGAAATCAGGTGTTAACTGACACTATTAAAAATATTCTAAAAAGCTAATAAAGATACCCCTATGAATGAAATCACACAAATAAATTTATTGACATATATACACAAACACACACACACATGTGGTTTAAATTTGTTAATGTTTTTCATATGGCTGATTGTTGTGAATTTATATTTCCAGTTTGCTTCCTTCCTAGGTTTGTTTCTCTTTATTTCAAGAGTAACAGAACTGTAAATAAAATAACTAAATTTCTTAACTAAATGTCGTAGAGGCAAAGAATAAATATTAAGAAAAACATATTTTGTGTTTTCAGTTTCTTTTCTTTTTCTTCTGCATTGTTTAGGAAGGTACTCTTAAGTTTTCAGTTGCCTTCATCTCGTGAACAAATGCTAACATAGGGACATGGACAAGACATTAATGAAAAAAGAATTATTTTCACCATTCAGGAAAATAGTCTGACATACTGGTGAACACAGAAAAACAAACAATAGTTTGCTTCAGAGGGCAAGTCTTGTTAAAAGTCTGGGAATGGGAGTCACCGTGGGAGAAAGTAGCTCCCCATATATGCAGTCTAAAATAATAAGCTAGGATATTAAAACATGCATTGATTTCCCAAAGATTTCACTTGGACTCTGACTAGATGTTATGAGCTATATATATATCTCTATATCTCTGCCTTATCATTTACTAATCATGTATAATAGCAGACTACCTCTTTCTATACAGTGCTCTGAGACCATGTATGACCTTCTCTTCATCCCAGAGTACTCATGAATTCATTCTACAAACACTTTGCTGCTGACAATCATATTGTGACAGATTCTATGCAAATTCTTTAGATTACTGAGCTAGAAATATTACAAAGCATTAGAAAGCCTAAAACTGAAAGTCTACCAGAAATCAATTCTGAGACAAAATTTATCTTATTGGCAGCTCAAGGTTTTTGAAGATTTAAGAGAAACCCGTCTCAAGCACATGTGCACATTCAGCAGATCCATTAAATGACCAGCAATTAATACCTATTTTTCTGCTCTGATGTAAGTTAGGTATTTCAATCCTGGAACAGCCTCCAGGTAATTCCTCTTGCATCCTTACACTCCTGAACACTGCCTGATCAATGTCATTTCATTTCAGTTTGAAATGAACATAAAACATTTAATTATTTTTTTTTAAATAATCTTACTTAGCTGGCAAATACATGTTTGGAGGCTTAAAGAAAAAAAAAAAAAGAACTGCTTGACAGGATTGTCCTTCACTTGTGGTAACATTAGGGGAAATAATCCTGCTCAAAATGCCATGCATATTTTTATTCTATTATTGTCAAGTACTTGTTAAGTACTTTTATCAAGAGTCTGTACTTGAGGATATGTTTTGAATTTTCTAGAAAATGAGTCATTTGTAGTACCAGAATTGGAGCAAATTCACCATACTGTTTAAAACTAGTTTCACTTGGAATTAATGGGACTCCCTGGGATTTGACGTTTTCTCTTCCTTGAAGTCAAAAGGCAAAACAATCTAGACACCAAACTGAACAGCGTGTAAATGCCAGGAAGGTCCCCTCAAAGAATTATCTTTAAAAACGAAAAGAATAAAAGTTGAGAAGCACTTTGTTCCCCAAATTAAAATAATAGTTTATTTTTTGTTTAAGAAAATAACAGCGTTCTGGCAACCAACAAAGATAAGTGACAAATTAGCATAAAATCCAACCAGTTACAAGCAGCCTGAAACGAAAATTGTAACCAGGAAAGTGGGCCAACCGCCAAGTTCCATTCATAAGCAAATACCCAGCACAATAGCGTGATTCATGCGCCTTCATTTACACAAGCCAGAGGTTGGCGAGTCTGAAAAAAACACTTAGTGCTTGGAGCTCGGCAAGCAAAGCGAAGGAGCAGTTACAAACATCAAAAGACAAACAACCGAAAGACGAACAACACAAAACAGAGCCAGAGGAAGGAGCCTACCTTCTGTCAGCCAAGTCTCCTGGAACTGGCTCAAGTCCTGGAAGAGCTCTGCATGAAAAGTGAGAGGCTTCCTCAGCGGAGCGCTGGGGAGGGACAGCGGGATGCTCCTGCGGCGGCGATGCTGGGCGGAACGGGACGGCGGGGGCGCGGGGGGAGCACCCGGTCCCTGCCCAGAAGCCCTCACCATCCCCATCCCTCCCGCCATCCCCCCCTGTACCTTCCGAATCCTGCGCCGGCGGCGGGCCCGGCTGCCCGGGTCTCTTCCTGGCGCCCATCAGAGCTCCGCCACCGGGAGCCGCCCGGCCCAGAGGCTGCTGCGGAAGGAGCAGATCAGCGTGGGGTCCCTGACCGGAGCGGGCCCCGGTCCGGAGCCCCCCCGCCCGGCGGGGCCGCCTCTCACCTGCGGGAAAGTGAACGGCACCCGCTGGTCCAGGTACCCCTTCATTCTGCCGCCCGTGCGCTGCCTCCGCGGGCGCGGGGCCGCCACGCACCTGCGGAAGGCAACGGCCGAGCCGGCACGGCGGGGCGGCCGCGGTCAGCGGCGGCGGGACGGCGAGAGGCGGCGATGGCACCGTGACAACTCGGGGACGGGGCGGGACCGAGCCCGCCGGGACGAGCCCCGAGCCCCGGGACGGGACGGGACGGCACGTCCCCGGTCCCCGGTCCCCGGTCCCCGGCCCACGCACGGCCCCGCCCCGCCCCGCGCTCAGCCGTTGTGCGCGTGGGGGCGGCCGCCCATTGGCCACCGCCTCGGCCGCGGGCTCGGCCCGCCTGCTCCTTTGTTTCATTGAACTTGTGAATGAAGCTCGGGTCAGGGCACGCTCGCCAATCCCAGCACTTTTTGGCCCTCGCCCAGGGAGAGGTGGGCGTGGCTTTAGCCTTCAGAGCCAATCGGATCGCAGTAGTCTGGAATTCATTCAAGAACGGAGCTCCCATTCATAAGAAAGACTCCCGAAGTTCATTCACGAAAGGCTGCAAAGGCGCTCCAGCTACGCCTGCTGTGCACGGCGGAAGTGTGCTTTGCCTGCGCTTTCAGACTGCCACCCAGCGTGGCACACGGCCACGCCTGCCCGTTCTCACGCACGCCGCAGTCATTTTAAAACACTCTTCAGGTATGTTCAGTTCTACTCTGGGGATGTTCTTTAAGTTTCAACAAGGTTTGGAAAAAACCTCGCTCGTGCATCTGGAGCGAAAATAATTAAAGCCCGGGCTACAGAGATCAGTTTTTCTCTTACAAATGACAAGAACACAAAGTAGAAATGCAGTCCTGGGATTTGTGCACCAAAAAAGTGGGTTTGCCTGCTTTTATGCATAGCAGGTGCTGTCTTCTGTGCCGTGCACATGCATCCTGTTATTTTTTCAAACTTCTCCTTTAAAGTTCCATGACTGTATTTAACGTTTATTAATCCTATTTAGCCCACAAAACATGTCAGTAACAGTTGGGACCCAGCGATAATAAGACAATCATTCATGGAATGTCATCTTCTGGAAGAGAAAAAGAAGGAAAGGGGAAAGTTATCCCTAAGGCTAAATGGAAACTGTACATCTCCATAGAATCATAGAATGGTTTGGGTTGGAAGGGACCTTGAAGATCATCGAGTTCCAACCCCCCTGCCATAGGCAGGGACACCTCCCACCAGCCCAGGTTGCCCAAGGCCATGTCCAGCCTGGCCTTGAACACCTCCAGGGACGGGGCTTCAACAACCTCTCTGGGAAACCTGTTCCAGTGCCTCACCACCCTTACAGTGAAAAACTTCTTCCTAATGTTTAGTCTAAACCTGCCCTCTTCCAGCTTAAAGCCATTCCCCCTCGTCCTATCACTCCATGCCTTTGCAAAAAGCCCTTCCCCAGCTCTCCTGTAGGCCCCCTTTAGGTACTGGAAGGCCGCAATAAGATCTCCCCGGAGCCTTCTCTTCTCCAGGCTGAACAGCCCCAACTCTCTCAGCCTCTCCTCATAGGAGACTCATCTTGGTCACGTTTTCTCTATAGCTAACCCCACCAGTGCAATCTGCTTATATGCTTGCTATGAAAGGGGTGTCTGTTATGCAGAATAACATGTTTAGGTATCTAGACAATATATATTGTGAGCTTCACACTAGCAGGCTCCAGTGTTCCCAGGACCCCACTCTGTCAGGAAACCTGACTGAAACACAGTTCTGACCTGTCTATGTAAGCGGAATGAAAACATGCTAATTGTCAGGAAATTTACATCCAGCAGCTGCTCCCACATCCCCAAAAATTGTAGATGTGGTTAAATACAGCACTGGAATTTAAACTTACTCTGGTTTGAGAAGATCACTGAAGCATATGAGTTAATCTTTTGAATTTTCAGTTTTACTGAATTTGTTTCTGCTCCACATATTTTGTAACAATCTGTTAACAGGCTGTTAATTTTAATCTAGTTTTACTGGAGACCTGGAAGAGAATATTTCTCCCAGTTGGACCATTGTTAGGCAATTTATGCTGTAAATGTCTTACAAAGTCTAAGTGTCAACAGATACTCATGCTTTGCACTTTTACCTATAGATGTTGTAGCAAAATGGCAGTTTGACTCTCATTCATTAGTGCTACATTTCCCGGTTAAGAGATAATGCAACCTTTGTTACTTTAGATGTCATTTCAATGTATGGCTGTGCTCTGACCTCTAAACAGGATGGGATTTTCTACTGTAATATTTGTTTACTTTGTGGTGGTCTGATTTCCCATCCAATTGGCAGTAACAGAACTGATGATGTAGGAGGAGCCTTGGGTCTCAGAACAGTTGTCTTTCCACTTCTCTGTCACTGTGAAGAGACTAGAGACTCTTTAGCAACCAAGTCTTATGAGGAGCAGCTGAGGGAACTGGGGTTGTTTAGTTTGCAGAAAAGGAGTCTCAGAGGAGACCTTATCGCTGTCTACAACTACCTGCCAGAAGGTTGTAGTGAGGTGGGGGTCGGTCTCTTCTCCCAAGTAACAAGCGATACGACAAGAGGAAATGGCCTCAAGTTGCACCAGGGGAGGTTTAGATTGGATATTAGGAAAAATTTCTTCACTGAAAGGGTTGTCGAGTGTTGGAACAGGTTGCCCAGGGAGTCACCATCCCTGGAGGTATTTAAGAGACACGTAGACAGGGTGCTGAGGGACGTGGTTCAGTGGTGGACTTGGTAGCGCTAGATTAATGGTTGGACTCGATGATCTTAAAGGTGTTTTCCAACCTAAAAGATTCAATGATTCTGTGATTCCTAGTCAGAGTGCTCACTACAATTCATGAGTGCATATGTGTGAATCAAAAAGCCGAAAGGTACAGTGTAGGTATGAGCTACAGTGACTGGCTCTATGCATTTGACACAGCGAAGTCACCATTTGTACTAACCAGGCAGTAATGTTTTTTTTTATTCTGCTGTGACTGATATGTGTTGCCAGTACTATAAATTATTTTTTCTATTTATTTGAATTAAATTAAGATCAACACATCCCCATTTGCATTGGAACCCTTCTGTAATGTGAATGTATATACATGTTTACATATGTATGTGTACTTATATCTGCATATACCTATGTAGGATACCCGAAATTTTCCTGGCACCCATAAAAGTACTCTACAGAAGACGAACTGCATAAATGGGTTTTTTTGAGGGCTGCACAGAAGCAGGATCTGGGACAAACTTTGCAGGCTTTTTATTGCTTTTGAGCCTGTAAAAAATGCCATACAGCCTAATTAGAAGGACAGTATTAATTACGGCTAGACATACTGGCCACTTTTGTTTGTTAAAGCAATTTACTAGCAGTAAAAAGCTAGAAAGCTTGAATCCCAATGCTAAGAAAGTTAGAAAGCAAATGGACACATGGAAATAAATTGCTAAATTTATCATTTAAAATACCTCATGATTTTGAGTCAATTCCAAGAGAATTGGGGAAGAGGGTGTGTTGGGTTTTTTCTTTTTTTTCAATTAGCTGGGTTTGACATTAATATAAACTGATATATTGTTCCTTTTGTCTCTTGGAAACATTCTGACTCCACTGAGTAGGATTCAGTAGGCTACTTCTGGGTCTCAGTATCCAGGCAGTAATTAGTGAAAAAGAAAGAAGCAGCATAAAATTTACAAAAACAGAAAAATATTTTTCCTCCCCTGGTCTGGGGAACTTAGTCCAATAATTTGACACATTTCACTTATATTGTAAGCTCTTAGGCTGGAAACAAAAAGCACATAATACATCGTCTTAAAAGCAAGGAAACCATTAAGAAACAGTAGAAGAGATGCAGTAATAGAATGGGGCAGTCATTATGATGGCACAGCTGATCTTGATGGTGAGTTAAGTACCACAAGGTGAAACTGATGCTGCTGATCATGAGCAAGGCCAGTCTCTGATTTATCCCTTGATGACAACAATGGCCTTGTGGGGGATGAATCATGCTTTAAATCAGTTTGCCGGTCCACCTACCTCTTTCTGTGTCCTGTACTCTCTTCAATGATCTATATGAATCCTTCCTTCTGTTTTCATAAAATTGAAATAGTAAAGAATCATAGAAAGGTTTAGGTTGGAAGAAACCTTAAAGACCATCTAGTTCCACCCCCTGCTCTGGGCAGGGACACATTCCACCAGACCAGGTTGCTCAAAGCCCGATCCAACCTGGCCTTGAACACTTCCAGGGATGAGGCATACACAACCTCCCTGGGCAATTTGTTCCAGTGCCTCACCACCCTTATAGTAAAAAGTTTTTTCCTAATGTCTATTCTAAATCTACTCTCTTCCAGTTTGAAGCCATTACCCCTTGTCCTATCACTACATGCCCTTGTAATAAGTCCCTCTCCAGCTTTCTTTGAGGCCCCTTTCAGATACCGGAAGGCCACTATAAGGTCTCCCTGGAGTCTTCTCTTCTCCAGGCTGAACAACCCCAACTCTCTCAACCTGTCCTTGTAGGAGAGGTGCTCCATTCCTCTGATCATCTTTGTGGCCCTCCTCTGGACCTGCTCCAACAGGTCCATGTCCTTCTTGTGTTGAGGGCTCCAGAGCTGGCCGCAATATTCCAGGTGTGGTCTCACAAGAGTGGAGTAGAGGGGCAGAATCACCTCCCTCACCCCACTGGCTTCTTTTGATTCAGCCCAGGATGCCTCTGGCTTTCTGGGCTGCGAGTGCACATTGCTGGCTCATATGGAGTTTCTCATCAACCAACACCCCTGAGTCCTTCTCCTCGGGGCTGCTCTAAATCCATTCTCCATCCAGTCTGGCTTTGTGCATGGGATTGCCCTGGCCCACGTGCAGGACCTTGCACTTGGCCTTGTTGAACTGCATGAGGTTTGCACAGGCCCAGCTCTCCAGCCTGTCCAGGTCCCACTGGATGGCATCCCTTCCCTCCAGCATGTCAACCACAGCACACAGCTTGATGTTGTTGGCAAACTTGCTGAGGGTGCACTCGATCCCACTGTCCATGTCGCCAACAAAGATGTTAAACAGCACTGGTCCCAGTACCGACCCCTGAGGAACAGCACTCTTCACTGCTCACCACTTGGACATCGAGCCGTTGACCGCAACACTTTGAGTGTGACCGTCCAGCCAGTTCGTTATACACCGAGTGATCCATCCATCAAATCCATGTCTCTCCAATTTAGAGACCAGGATGTCATGTGGAATGGTGTCAAACACTTTGCACAAGTCTGAGCAGATGACATCTGTTCTCTCCCCTTACCCACCAATGCTGTAACGCTGTCATAGAAGACCACCAAATTTCTCACGCACGATTTGCCCTTAGTGAAGCCATGTTGGCTGTCACCAATCACCTCCTTATTTTCCATGTGCCTTTGCAGAGTTTCCAGCAGGATCTGCTCCATGCTCCTGCCAGGCACAGAGGTGAGACTGGCCGACCTGTAGTTCCCTGAGTCTTCTTTTTTACCTTTTTTAAAAATGGGGGTTATGTTTCCCCTTTTCCAGTCAGTGGAAACTTTGCCAGACTGCCCCGACTTCTCAAGTATGATGGACAGTGGCTCGGCAACTTCATCCACCAGTTCCCTCAGAACCCATGGATGAATCTCATCAGGTCACATGGACTTGCGCACCTTCGGGTTCCTCAGTTGGTCTTGAACTTCGTCTTCTCCTGCAGTGAGCAGTACTTCATTCTCCTGGTCCCTACCTTTGTTTTCTGCAACTTGGGCGGTGTGGTTAGAGGCCTTCCCAGTGAAGACTGAAGCAAAGAAGTCATTGAGTAACTCAGCCTTCTCCATGTCCTGGGTGACCAGGTCTCCCGTTTCTTTCCTAAAATAATGTTGGTAAATAATTTGGAGGATGCAGGGTTTATAAGCAGGGCATGAAAGAGAGAGAAGGCTTGGACTCCTGCGAAAGCAGTTGACTTCATATCAGGAAATATTCAGGATAGGCAAAAGGTTAGTAGAAATTGCAAATAACTAATTACGTAGCTTGCTTTCTTGATAGTTTCTCCACTGTTCCTCATGTGCTTGCTGTACAAATATGTCGTGTTTGTTTTCAAAAGCTGACTAACCAGATGTGGGAATATGATTCTGGAGTTTCTCTTTGCAGGCTCAGCAATTAACATTCAGAGTGATTAATTACCTTCTATTATTTTTTTCTTAAAGTGTAAAGTGTGTGAAGAGTTCACAAACGATACACAAACCAGAGGGGAACTGATTCTTGCTCATAAAGTATCAGCAATAAATTTATTCCAATGTTGTAATCCACACTGCCTGAGATGTTTCTTCCCTAGGCTTATAGCTTACTTTTCTTAGTTACCAATTGAGTTCTGTGTCTAATTCCTTTCCCCCTCCTGTCTCCACCCCCATGATATAACTATTTCCATCTATTGTACTGGTTTGAGAAATCCCAGTCCTGAGTTTCAGATGCATCCCCTGCAGTCTGCACCAGCTATGGTTAGTGCAACATAAAGCTTCCAGTGATAGATCCTGACGCAAACAGGAAGAAATGGCAAATGTCTTAGAAAGTGACAAACTGAAAGCTGAAAAAGTTATCTGTACTATAGAATAGAGCAAGAACAGACCTGCAGTTTTATAAAAATAATAATAAAGAAACAGCTGGATGAAGAGCTCAGGTTTATTAACATCAGGCATGAAATCAGTCCAGGCACTCTTCAATACTCAGTTGTTTCCTGGACAGGAATATCATGACTAAGGTGCTGAGTCTAGGTATTGAGATCAGCCATCTTTGCCTTATAAGGTGATGTAATACCTGAGGAAACACAGAAATCCTGGCACTGGAAACACCTGCCAAATAGTTGTGTGCAGTTCCAACTCAACCTCACTAACAAGAATGTGCAAAGAAGAGGCTAGGGCATGTTCCCTGAGCTCTCCTAATCCTCTTTGCTCGGTCACCGGTGCTCTGTCTCTTGCTGTCTGGCATGCAGCAGGAAACATCAAGCTCATTTCTTACACTGTAGGGAAGCATAATGTGAGATACTGCTAACTGAAGGAAGCATAATTTAAGGAATGTTCCCAGAGGGAATGTCTCTGCTTGGGTTTTAATGAACAGTCCAACATACAGGTATTACATGTGCCGATTCTCCTGCTGGTTGTTTCACTAGGGGAAAATACCTCCTCTGAGTTTCTAGCTACTTTTCTCCTATAGCACACATGATAGTGGCCTACATTTTGACAGGAAAGGTCTGAGGGTCAAGTCCTTGCAACCTATCAGTCACAGCTTTGTTGCAGTCTACTGTCACTGCAGCAGCCTCTTGTTAACGTTGTTCAGGCTACGGAATTTTGAGTCCATGCAGCTGATGAGTCTGTGGGCAAAGACATTTGCCTCTGGAGTATGTGCGATCTTCCACCCAGTCTGATAAAGAGTGACTCAGGCCAGAATCCTAATGAGGATTTTCCAAGTCAACATATTCAGCAAGGGACTGATAAAAGAATGTGGCGCTTAGTAGCTAACCATCCGACTAGAGTGGGGTGGTGTACAGAAACAGAAAATGTGAGTTTTCACTCAGTAATATGTAGACTATGCTGCAATCCACTTGTGTGGGTGCCACAGCAGCACACTGCTCACTCACATTGAGCTTGTTGTCAGTGTATGCTGGCATAATCAGTCCATAATTAGTCCACTTGCTTCACCAAGGGCAAGTCATGCCTGACAAATTTGGTGGCCTTCTACGAAGGGGTTACAGCGGCAGTGGACAAGGGAAGATCTACTGATGTCATCTGCCTGGACTTGTGCAAAGCGTTTGACACTGTCCCACACGATATCTTGGTCTCTAAATTGAAGAAACATGGATTCGATAAATGGATCACTCGGTGGAAAGAGAACTGGCTGGACAGTCGCACTCAAAGAGTTGTGGTCAACGGCTCGGTGTCCAAGTGGAGAGCAGTGACGAGTGGCGTTCCTCAGGGGTCGGTACTGGGACCTGTACTATTCAACATCTTTGTTAGCGACATGGACAGTGGGATCGAGTGCACCCTCAGCAAGTTTGCTGATGATACCAAGCTGTTTGGCGAGGCAGACACGCTGGAGGGGAGGAATGGCATCCAGAGGGACCTGGAGAGGCTGGAGAGGTGGGCCCAAGCCAACCTCATGCAGTTCAACAAGGCCAAGTGCAAGGTCCTACATCCAGGTCAGGGCAATCCCAAGCACAAATACAGGCTCGGCAGGGAATGGCTGGAGAGCAGCCCTGTGGAGAAGGACCTGGGTGTGCTGACTGACGAGAAGCTCGACATAAGCCAGCAATGCGCGCAGCCCAGAAGGCCAACCGTATCCTGGGCTGCATCAAAAGAAGTGTGGCCAGCAGGGCGAGGGAGGTGATTCTGCCCCTCTACTCCGCTCTCGTGGGACTCCACCTGGAGTACTGCATCCAGCTCTGGAGTCCCCAACATAAGAAGGACATGGACCTGCTGGAGCGTGTCCAGAGGAGAGCCACGAGGATGATCTGAGGGCTGGAGCACCTCTCCTATGAGGAGAGGCTGAGAGAGTTGGGGCTGTTCAGCCTGGAGAAGAGAAGGCTCCGGGGAGATCTTATTGCGGCCTTCCAGTGCCTAAAGGGGGCCTACAGGAGAGCTGGGGAAGGACTTTTTGCAAAGGCATGGAGTGATAGGACGAGGGGGGAATGGCTTTAAGCTGGAAGAAGGCAGGTTTAGACTAAACATTAGGAAGAAGTTTTTCACTGTAAGGGTGGTAAGGCACTGGAACAGGTTGCCCAGAGAGGTTGTTGAAGCCCCGTCCCTGGAGGTGTTCAAGGCCAGGCTGGACGTGGCCTTGGGCAACCTGGGCTGGTGGGAGGTGTCCCTGCCTATGGCAGGGGGGTTGGAACTCGATGATCTTCAAGGTCCCTTCCAACCTAAACCATTCTATGATTCTCTGATTCTATATTCCTAGAAACAGGGTGGATGTAATTGGCAGAAGACTAGGGAAGTCTAAATTGCAGCCACAGATTATTGGTCAAAGTTTGAAATGCACAGTATGTCTTCCTGCTAGTAAGTTCTGTTTCT
Organism: Pluvialis apricaria; assembly: GCA_017639485.1. NCBI lineage: Eukaryota > Metazoa > Chordata > Aves > Charadriiformes > Charadriidae > Pluvialis > Pluvialis apricaria. Next base: position 6,369,531 of record CM030032.1, read on the forward strand.
CAAACCTGAATATGTAAATTGCAAAGATGACTTTTGTTCAGTCTCTTTCTGCAATCTGCAAGAGGATCTATGGTAGCATGAGTTATTTACTTGTAATTTGAATTTAATGCTTTAATTTCAAGATGTTGCATAGGGGTGATATGACAGATTTCCACTGGCCCATAGAACTCTACTTATGAGACTTGCCATGCCTTTTGTCTCTAGGTGACTTTCTATAGTGAAAGTGGTCCCAATATGCAAGGAAGTGTCCGGGTAGGTTTCTTCCACCTTTGTGGCTGTCTGAGACACAACACAGAGACTCTGGAGAAAGCACTTTTCTATTAGGTCTTGTGAATATAATGCCCCCTTTAGGTATTCATGCCAGCTACTTTTTATAATACTCTGAATGAGAGAAGACAGTTCAGGCACTTTGTCTGCAGGAAGGAAGCAATTAAATTATTAGCACTTTGAGAAATTAAATGATGTAAGTTATGGCAGAATAAGTTTAGCAAAATGTTATAATGTAAGAAAACAATTAAAAAGAGTTATATAAGGTTGGGTGGCTTCTTTACTGTGATAGAGTGAGCAGTTAATTGATTGTCACATTGCTATAATGTACCAGGGCATTTGTGTGAGCAAATAGAGAAATGTCTGGTCAGGTTGTATGGAGATGAAGTGCAGACAGAGGGACGTCTTCTAGGGAAATAGGAGTGAGCAGCAGCCTGCTCCCCTCAATTCCTTTTCCCTGTATTCTGTGAAGAGAAAGTACAGAGAAATTCCCTGTCATTCTCTTCAGCTTCCAAGGTCTGATGCTGCAAGATTACATTTAGCTCTCCTCATGACAGTGAAGTGGGAAGCAGAAGTGCTTCAGAATCAGATCCCAAAAATGGGAGAAGCACAGAGGTTGCTCTATCAGCACTGGCAATGGAGCCCTCAGCTTTGTACTAGCCCTGACACTGGCACCCTGTTTCTTTCTGAGAGTGCTCATGACTCTGCAAACCCTCCTGGCCTGTTAGTCAGACATTTTGTGAAAGAAGCTGGAAGAAAATTATATCCTTTCCCATAAGCCCATTGCACTTTTTTTAGCACAAAGAGAAGTATGTAGTTTCTGGCCAGGAAAGCAGCTGTATTAGAGGAAAGGAAATTAAGCTAGAAGCAGCAAGTTGCAAATCACTTGTATTGTTGCTCTGAAGAATCAGTTTCTTAAAATCTTTGAAGATAACCCTGTGCTTGCTGGTACTCATAGATTTTACACTATGCACAGGCAGTACCACCTCTTCTCCTTCATTTTAAGTATGGCTTGTACGTTTGGTGTGACTGCTTGGGTCCTGCCCTGCAGCTTCATGAAGCTCAGAAAAAAAAACAAAAACCCTAAACTAGTGTGAGGCCACAGATGGCATCCCCCAGGGCAGATCAGGAGCGAGTGCAAACACAGGCAACTTGCCAGTCTGTCTCTGGGGCTGGGAGGAGTGTTGGGACAGGGGACTGACAGAGAGGCATCCCGCTTGCAACTCCACCACTGTGTGGATCTGGGTGAGCTCTCTCAACTTCTGTGACCCAGTTTCTCATCTGCAGAGGGGTGAGATACTTGTATACTTCATGGACACTGGAGATGCATCATTAATTGGTGCATGCAGAGTACCTAAGTTGACCAGAAAGGGGAAAGGATTGGGTTAAATTCTGTTGTAATTAAGGTTATAATAATTATAAACATAGTAATCGCTTTCGTATAATACAGTTTGGCACCTTCATTCCTCTAATTGCAGAAATCATAGCAACTTCTCCCTAAATGTTTTCATGTTACCACTTAGAACAAAGGCACTGAAAGGCATATGCAGGTGAAAGATATGCATAGGCCATCGCTCTGCAAAGTGTTATGGATTTGGGGATAAAGGCTGGAAGAGAGTCACACAGCTTGAAGAGCATGAAGAATATGATTCTGAGAAAAAGCTTAGAGAAGCTTTGAGCATGGAGCCTGCACTGTTCAGGAGTCAAAAGGGAGCTGCTCCTTTTCTGTGAGGCATTTGAAGAAATGCCTGCCTTGATTACCAATTTGTGCTTCTAACAGACATGACCTTAAGAGTCCCAACCTTTCTCTCATATAGGATAAGGCAACAGTATGAAGCAATAAAAGTCAAGAGTATGAGGGGAGGGCCCCTCAATGTAGTCAGGTCTGCAAGGTCTGTTCTCTTTCCCCCTTTTTGCTCTACTCCTCAGTTTTCACTGTAAAAAAAAAAAATCTGCCCTAAAACACTGCTTAGTTTTGTCTTGAAAGTGGTTATATCCTGGCTTCATCTGCTGTTGTGACGCTGGCTGTTATGCAGCTCTTCAGTTGGGGGATATTTGTGTGACTTCAGGGATGACCAGAGACAAACACAGACACTACTGGAACAAGGTGCCGCACGCCAGAAGTAGGGGATTTTGTCAGCAACACTTGGCCACACAGCTGACTTGCTGTACTGAAATGGAAAAGGACAAAAGCAACTGAGGTAGTAAGGATGTAAAGAAGGTGCTAGTAATTACCAAACACTCAATCAAGGCAAGAGAGAGCAAGCCAGACTTCGCTTGTAGATGTACAAAGCCAGGGTACCAAAGCAAGGCACATAGCTTTTAGCAGGTACTAGCAACTTATCCCATTATGGTTGAAGTAGCCACCAATAAAACCTAATCAATGAAATCCCTTTTAAGTTGGTTGGATCAGTGACCCAGAAAATAGCTCCCCTGCAGAAAAGGAAATGATAGTCTATAAAGTGAGAAGTCAATGGGAAAAATCTATTAAAGTGAGTGAGCTATAAGGAGACCTTTGGTGTTAACTGAAACCTTTTGGAAAGAAGCCACACACGCACAGCAGACTTTTAACCCTCCAAATGCTGTCATGCCAGAAAAGGGCCATCTGTCCTGCTGTAGTCCCGTAGAGGGCACTGCAGACAGCCTCACTCCCACCTTGGTAATTCGCTCATTTGCAAAGAGATGCCTATCAGGTGGAAAGAGATGCAGCAGAAATACCGGGGCAATCAGTCAAGTTTTCAGACAGCTGAGAAGTTCCAGAACAGGGAATTGCAGAGTACCCAACAGTGTGAGTGGTGATAATGGTGATCACTGGTCTAGTGACAGGCTCATCTTGCAAGACTTTGAACTAATTTCACCCTCTGCCAAACAGCCAATTCACAGTACACCTAGAACTATCACTCAGCTTTTTTGTACTAAAGTCAGCCAGAAGCCTGGTAATTAGCATGGCATCTTGAGCCTAAGACAGTAGAGAAGATGAATCTGGTGGACCCAAGAGTGCATTATGAAGGAAAGGGTTTTCTGGCAACCAAATTCAAAATAACTGACCCAACAAAAGAAATTGGAAAAAAATTTATTCCATTTCTCATAGGATTCTTTTGGTCCCGAAAGCAGCTTTTCTTTGTCTAGCTTTAGACAGTATTGACTGATTGTTAAGACTAGAAGACAAAAAGCAGTCTCTGCCTTGCTACTGCCTCTTATCGGGAAATTGCTCTGTTATGTCAGAAAATAAACAGGGATTCAACAGACATGGGAACATAAATAAATCACAACAAAACTGGGAAAAGCATCTTGAAATAAGTTATTAACACAGACCTCCTGAAAATTTAATCATTCAGATTATGCTATGCATTAAATTCCAGCTAAGCTTGATTTAGCTCAATTAACTTGTAAAATATTTTTACAAAGTGCTAGATCATCTGCCATCCCCATTCATTACATAAAAATGAAGAGAATTTCAGTGGTGCAAAATAAGTCAGATATCTATGAAAATTAGTTATCCAGAGCTAGATCTTGATCAATAAATACAGACTTTATTCTTGCATGTGAATCACAGTAAAGACGCTAAGAACATCCATGTGGAAGCAGAAGTATCTGTCAAATATATTTCCACATTTTCAGTTTTTAAAGTATTGGAAGTAATACAGCAAATCTGCCCCCCTGGGACACTTAGCCCCTTTCGCTTTTCTTTTCACTTGCTGCCTCTGACTTTTTTATTACATGTAAGAAGGAAAGAGTCGGGGTGGGGGAAGAAAGCTTGTAAATGCCAGGAGACTGGGTGAAAAACATGTCTAACCTCTGCATACGCTTTTTAAAAGCAGTAAGGAAAATCCATAGAATTACTATTTGAGACAACTTATTTTCTAAAGAAACTGCCTTGGGACTGGAAGGTCATAGAGCTGCAGGAGCTGAGATTTTTCTTCCGGTAGTAACCATTATGTTAAAAGTCCAGATTCTGAAAGTCTGAAGAGAGGATCAGGTTTTTACCTTGTTTTCTTTATAAACTGTTTAGTCCTGGTGTTTGGCCAAGTAGGCTTGCCAGAGAGAACTTGGTGCTTAGTGAGGGGAAGAAGTGAGTCATCCATTTATAGCACAACACATTTTCTGAATGAAGCCCCTGATGGGGTGGGGTTCCTGCTGCTTTGCCAGACAAACTGGTATATGGCATGCTGAAAATCTAAAGATATACAAATATAATATGTATTTTATATGAAATTAATTTAAAATTCACTATTTAAAAGCTGTTTTAAGTCAGCATAAATGTGCTTCAAAGAATAGACCACACTTGGTCTTGAAGGAGTAAACAGTGTCTTCCTTTTATGACAGTGGATATATTTATACGGGCAAGCTAGGAAAATCCTCTTCCTAATCCCACTGTAAGTAATGGTAAATGGTAAAAGACACGAGGAGATACCACTGTTCAAGATGTGTGCCCTCCCTGGAGCTGGGGAAAGAGGTGGCTCTGCACGCTTTGGAGCTGTGAGGATGATGAGGTTCCTGAGCAGCAGGTGTTGAGAAGCAGCTTTGTCCCACCAGATCAAAGGCCACATCTTGCTGGAGCTGGAAGCCTTATGCACCTCTGCCTACCTGGACAGATCCCATGCCTCTGGCTGTACTTTCTCTTCCATGTAAAGGGCAGCAACAGTGCAAAGATTCCTCAGCTCTGGACTGAATTGAAATTACTTTTTCTTAGTAGCCCAAAATTAAAAACAATAACCCTAGTTTTTGAAATAAACCTTTATTTTTTCTTTATAACAATTTTCAGTGCAAGAATGTTTTAGGAATTACTCACAAGAAAAAAACACCATACATTTCCCAACCTACTCTGATAATGTTTTAAAGCACCTACCAATTAATTCTGTTTGTCAGAGTTTTCAGTGTAAATTCATGGTGATTCGTGTTATTGGCCAGATACTCCTTAGGGAACTCTGCTGTCTGGTCAGGGTATTGCGGCATCTTTCTTCTTTTCAGAGCATTTCCCTTTATAAGAGACTGTGATGGCCCCTTCTGAAATCTTCTGAAGTTATGGAGTACAGGGCCTGGCAAAGCCATGTGACTAATATTGCTAATACAGCAGAGCACTGGGTTGCTTTGAACTTTCACTCCATATACACTTCTCCATCATCCAAAGGTTTGCTTCTCCCTTCGTGTTTAATCTTTTTGTAGACAAAGGAAAAGTACTTTTTTGGCTTTAAGGGGCTTCCAACTAAAATGGGGTCAGGGATGGTGGTTCTCATGAAATGCTGAGTCAACCTGTCTCATCTGCCTCTCTCAGAGCTGCAGTGGCCATGACCATTCCAGTACTGACATGTCTCAGTCATTCACCACAGCAGCTGTGGCTCAAAGGTGTCATGGTTCTCTCCTAACTTGTGGCATCTGCAGTGGTCTGAAAAGTGAAGTTATAGTATGCCTGGGTCCTGAAAAACAAGGGTCCGTACTGTTCTCGCCTCAGTGTGTCAGAGGCCTTCACATAAAGGGGCACTGCTTTGTGCCTTATAGAAGAAGATACACACTTTGGAGCAGGAAATAATAATAATAAAACAAAAAACACCCAGACCCCTGGATCCCAGAAGCTTTTGCAGCCTGGGGGTATGCCCTTGCTCCTCTGACACAAATCAGACAGGAGGAGGGAGTAGCTGATCCACGTTTTTTTCAATGTCTGTACGGTAAGAAACACTTTCCACCTTGGGCACAGCATCAGGGTATACCAGTCAAGATGCTGCTTGATTTGTTGGGAGGCATAGCAAGGAGTTGCTTGGACATTTGCTCAGTTCTGTTTTGCACTCCCTTTATCATCTGTGCTCACCCCAGCTCACCTTCCCCTCCTGCCAGTGAAGGAACTTTGTGCTCTTTTAGTGAAGGTGTCCCTTTCAGCCAAACCTTATGCATTGCAGAGCCTCCTGAGCAAAGACAACCCCCTGTGGCTCCTCCTGTTTACTCCAGCAAAGAACGAAGTGATTAATGAGGCCAGAACATATCTTTTCTCCCCACATCCACATGAGAGGCACAGCTGAATAAATACCCCATGTTATTGCCGTCTGCTTGGCTGAGAGTTAAACTGCAGGTAGCAAAGAGCACTGCCAAATGTCGTTATTGCCAGACTCTGCATCCACTGACAATCTCGCAGATGAGAGTGAGTCAGAAAGATTTATAATGACAAAGTTACATTCCTAGCTGTCCGTGTGCTGGAACTGGTGCACTCTGGGCTTCCACTGGGGGCAGGGGATGACTCAGTCTCATGCTCTTCCACTCTTTCAGCCCATGTCTTTAGATGAAGACCCTGAGATGTAGCATAGATGATTCAGTGTAGGCTGGTTTTTGCATTGTCAGTCATCTCTGCCCTTATACAGCATTTTGCACCCCTCCATAGTGATAATTCATTTTCCTAAGAAGCTTTGTATGTTTTGGGCTCATATCCCTGTGGAACAGTATGCAATGACCCCCTTGCAGCACAGGAAGGTAAAGGGATAATGCACTCTCCACTGAGCCAGCAGGTGAAGGTATGTGTAAGACTGGGTAAAATAAGAAGCCTGGGATCCTACGGAGAGTTCTTATAACCACCACTCCTGGGCTTGCAAGAATTTTTCTTTCTCTCCTGCTGTTCCTCTGCCTATTTCGATAGACATTAGCAGAATAGAGCTGATTTTTCTGCTTTAAAAAAAATTAGCATCTTTGGACAAAATTTTCACATGAAATGGCTTCTGTGCTGATGAAATCTTCCTATTTGATATCTAGGGAAGTGGTAGCACAGAAAAAGCGGATGTGCTGGAATGAGTTCTCTTCATTTTATTCTTTTTTCTTGAGTAACATGAGTTTCAAAACAATGAGTTCAGCTGTGTTGCTTACTTTCAGGTAGACTAGCCTTCTGAGTGGTCTGTATTTTCCTGTGACTCCTGTCTTCTCTTGGTGCTATTCTTGTCCAGTTCAAAGTGCTCCTCTGCACTACTTCTTGGTATCGGAAGGCAAAAGGGTATGCCCAGAGTTTATGTTCAGTCACTGGTTTCACTGGGCTCATGAATGGTTGCATCTTGTGTAATTAAGAACAGGCCACAAAGTTAGCAAGAATGGAGAAGCAGAGTCATAACTAAGAAAGAAAACACCAGTGATTTTTTTTTTTTCAAAGGAAATCAGCATTGGATGAATTTATTTTCACGTTGTATTTAACTTCTGAAGTGTGCCAAAGTGCCTTGGACTTGAAAATAGAGTAATCCTATTCTAAAGCCCACAGAGAAAAGAAAGATGTTGATTTAAGATACACAGCAAAAGGCATGGGGGAACCTGCCGAAGGCTCCTGCTGTTTAGGGTCATGGGTTACACTGCACAGCCCACTGGCTTGGGATGAAGCTCAAGGTTCTCAAGTGATTGAAAAACATTTGACACAATTTTTCAGCGAGCCTAACTTGCTAACATGAGCTGCCTGAGTGAACACAGAGACACTTTAACTAGGCCTAATCCCACCTTCCTCTGAAATTTCCAAACCTCTTTTTTTTTTTTTTCTCTCCTGTTAGATTGTAGACAGGTGACATTTTCTTGGCATAGACCTATTCCTGGCAACATCTCTCCTCCGAATCAAGATAAATCAGGACTTGAAGGTTAACTGATTGACAGTGTGGGAAGAGAAGGTGCCTGGCTTTGCAGATCAAATACAGCCTCACCTGCCCACTACCTCCTTCCTCCCTCAGGTCTTGCTTGTTCTATTTCTCATTTTCTGGAAAATCTCAATATTAATTTGATTCCAAAGGGTACTGAGCCCAGTTGATACTGTTGTTTGTATGATAATGTCAAGAGTGAGTACATTCCTCAGATCATAAATCATCTCAACCTGACCCCAATTAACTACAGACCCTGGATTTCATTTCTCTCAGTTCTTACCAGCCATAACAAATTAGGTCATTCTGTGTCAGTGAGACATTGGAGCAGACACCATCAGGAAAGTCACAGGGGACTCTGTGATCCAGTTATGTTGTGGGAAGAGTGAAGGAGACGGAACAGGTCATATCTTCCTATTGCTTTCTAAATAGGAGCCATGGGATACTTGGCAGCACAGTTAAAGGATTTTCATAAGGATACAGGAAAACTATATCTTTAAGTTTTGTTCAAATTTTGGTCACATAGAAAATGAGGCAGTATTTGACACCTATGGCTACCTATCTTGCATAAAATGATTTAGTTGTACTTGTCCAAGCCCTTGTGCAAAAGTGCAACCAACCAGTCAAACCTGTAATGAGCTCTGATGTACATTATAGACAGCTGAACTGTCTTTCGCTCTTGAAGACTCCCTCATTTTTGTGCAACCTGCTGCAAAGATTGCATGATGCTTGTATAACGACTGTGCCTCTGGCACTTAATGCGTTCAGAAAATGTGCTGCTGGAGAGGTGACAGTTGATAGATCTCTCAGCTTTGAGAGATTCTTCTGAACTACCACAGCACCATTTAGAATGATTCGTTATTCTGTGGAATAAGAACTTTTTGAGCTCAGTGGAAACCAGAAGTCAACAAGGTGTGGAAAGGGTGCTGAATCCATCACTCCAGAGGCTGAGATTTATACCTTGGATTTGAACAGGAAAATCCAAATGGCATTTTCTTATAATTCACTGTTTTCACCATGGTTTTTTTTCCCAATGATGATGTTTATCTTGTTCATTTAATATTAAGTCATAAAAGTGCAGTAACAATACAATAATGGCGAATAATCAGAAATTCTATCTCTATGGAAGGGCAATCAGATCAGTTCTCTAAGGACTACCAGCAGGAGAAATTTCTTAGACACATTAGATCCTTTCTCCTTTAAAAAGCCCATGCGATAAGATAAAAAGAGACGTAGAATTGAATCACAGCTGCACAAGCGCTTTTGAAGAAAGTTCTTCTAGCTAAGGAAATGTCCATACTGTCTGTGACTCTCTGAAGTGCAACATTTCTCGTGCATCTACCTTACAGATGGCTTGTATCCTAGACTGGAGCAGACCAAAATCCTTTATTACTGTATTGTTGGTTATGGCATAGACATTACAAAGCATGGAAAAAAGGAAGCCTTTGCAGAATGGGCCTTTGCAAACTGGAACCAGGGTAAGAATATAGAGCTTATGTTTTGGATTAGTAATTTGTTTATAGGCAAGTCCTAAAAGTAGAAAACTTTCAGGCTGAGTGTGAGTAGATAATTGTGTTTTCTGACATAATTCTTGGCACACAGCAGTGGTGCTGTATGCTACCATTTTCTCACCTGCTGCACAGGAAGTTAGCAATTTGAACACATAACTTACTCTGCAAACACTAGTCACTTGCATTTGCCTTCACCCCTGCTGAGGCAGGAGCAACCAAGCTTAAAGGGGATGTTTAACATGTGTAACAGAAGACATGAGTGATCACAGGCAGGAAATCCTCAGAGATGAGAGCAGGGACTGGACTGAGCAGCAGCATGCACTTAAACACTATTTCCAGTACTGGGCAAACAGTCAAGGCAGGCACCCAGTCCACCTTCTTCCTATTGTGCCTGAACAGCTCCTTGCAAAGTCCCAGATATTCTAAGGAACACACTCATGGTCTGCATTCTGCAGTTCTGCACCAAAAAGCCCAACGGATACCCTAGAGCAAGAGAAAAGCAGCAATGCTGCCAGTAGCGTGCAATGGAGGTGGAGGCATCTCAAGCACTGCAGCATTTACACCCATGACCAGACTTTAAATTTGAAGGCTTAATTTGTGTATAAAGTACAGAGGTGTTTTTTAAAATATATGCATAATCTTCTTACATGCCCTTATAATTATATCTTCACTGACTTCAGCAGTGGCCTGATTTCAAATTATATAAAACAGGAACAAATGTCATGAAAGCAAGTCAGAGCTGCCAACACTCAGTGTGTTTGAACATCACTCGCCCATAAGCAGCTGTAGGACAGAAAAATATGGCCATTAGTGAGTGGTGTGCCAGTCTGGCAAGTGGTGGGGTAGGTTATTTAGTATTTCAAGAATTGCACTCACAGTAGCAGCCAGTTTCACACTTGAAGAATAAAGCATTTTCTGTTTGTTTCCAATAAAAATTACCTGCCTTTAACCCTGTTGTATACCATTGCCTACTTCTCAATAGAGTAATGTAGTTTTTATTTTTGAAACCTCATACCGTTAAATGCAATGAGCTCATCCTTTTTCTTGGCATCATCTCATCTTGATTCTGGCAGAGACACAATGAAATTACAGCAGAGAGAAGACTGTAAAAAGAGAGCTCATTTTTCTCCTAAAAATAATGCTAGTCAAGTTGGTCCTAGCAACTGTGAAGGAAAGTGAAAATTCAAGCCAAGTTTCATATTTGAAGTTATACATAGGCTCCAAATCCAACGTTATTACCCTTGCCTTGTTATCCAAATCGAGTTATATTCTTCACATATGTAAAAGATGGTGAAGCAACTGCAACTAGAATAGAATAGTTCCGTTGGAAGGGGCCTGCAATGATCATGTAGTTCAACTGCCTGACCACTTCAGGGCTGACCGAAAGTTGAAGCGTAGTGCTAAGGGCATTGTCCAAATGCCTCTTAAACACTGGCAGGCATGGGGCATCAATCACCTCTCTAGGAAGCTTGTTCCGGGGTTTAACCACCCTCTCAGTAAAGAAATGCTTCCTAATGTCCAGTCTAAACCCCCCCTGGCACAGCTTTGAGCCATCCCCGTGTGTCCTGTCCCTGGATCCCAGGGAGAAGAGCTCAGCACCTCCCTCTCCATATTGCCTCCTTAGGAAGCTGCAGGGAGTAATGAGGTTGTCCCTCAGCTTCCTTCTCTCCAAACGAGACAAACATGGAGTCCTCTGCTGCTCCTCATAGGACATGCCTTCCAGCCCTTCGCCACCTTGGTTACCCTTCTCTGGATGGTTCAAGCACCTTAACATCCTTAAGTGGTGGGGCCCAGAACTGCACACAGTACTCAAGGTGAGGCTGCGCCAACTCCAAATACAGTGTGATAACCACCTCTTTTGGCTGGCTGGTTCTACTGTGTTTGATGCACCCCAGGATGTGGTTTGCCAGGGCACACTGCTGGCTCCTCTCCCAGTTTGTACTTGTGTCTGGTGTTACTTCCTCCCAGGTGTAGAATTCAGCATTTGTTCTTGCTAAATTCCATGCTGTTGATGATTGCCTAGTGCTCCAATCTATCTAGATCACTCTGCAACTGTTTAACTGTTTCATAACATCCAGGGGCTGGTCTCCAAAGGATAAGTTTTTGACTGGCCTCAGAATATTTGAGGCCTACGTGTGGTTTCATCTTCAGCTCAGAAAAGTTTCAGGCACAACTTCCTCTCCAGCTGCTCTCTCAACTTGTTACTGGCTGAGAAATTCTCACAATGCAAAAAGAAAAGAAATCCAAAATAAATTATTATGTATAAGCGGCAATGAGGTGCTGTGGGCCATACACTGATCTGTCAAAGATGAGTAGAGTTATTCATAGAATCATAGAATCATAGAATGGTTTAGGTTGGAAAGGACCTTGAAGATCATCGAGTTCTAACCCCCCTGCCACAGGCAGGGACACCTCCCACCAGCCCAGGTTGCCCAAGGCCACATCCAGCCTGGCCTTGAACACCTCCAGGGACGGGGCTTCAACAACCTCTCTGGGAAACCTGTTCCAGTGCCTCACCACCCTTACAGTGAAAAACTTCTTCCTAATGTTTAGTCTAAACCTGCCCTCTTCCAGCTTAAAGCCATTCCCCCTCGTCCTATCACTCCATGCCTTTGCAAAAAGCCCTTCCCCAGCTCTCCTGTAGGCCCCCTTTAGGTACTGGAAGGCCGCAATAAGATCTCCTCGGAGCCTTCTCTTCTCCAGGCTGAACAGCCCCAACTCTCTCAGCCTCTCCTCATAGGAGAGGTGCTCCAGCCCTCGGATCATCCTCGTGGCTCTCCTCTGGACACGCTCCAGCAGGTCCATGTCCTTCTTATGTTGGGGACTCCAGAGCTGGACGCAGTACTCCAGGTGGGGTCTCATGAGAGCGGAGTAGAGGGGCAGAATCACCTCCCTTGACCTGCTGGCCACGCTTCTTTTGATGCAGCCCAGGATTATAAGGATTATTCCTTATAATAACATCAGGATAAGAACAGCATTGTCATTGATCTACCAGACAAGGGCTCCAGATGTCTCAGGTCCCTTACTAGCGGTCTTCCAGCATTGAACAAGCCCCCACTTTAGTTAGAGAAGGAGAGTACATGGGACTAATTTTTCTTCTTGATACTTACCTATTTTAAGTGACAAAATGCCTTTGAGACAAGGCCTGCTGTGAGCTGAACACTGTGAGGCTCTGGTCTCAACTAATATCTCATGGTGCTACAAAATGCAAAGAGTAAATGACTCAGAATGTTTTTCACTGAGTTTGTTTCCCTTATGGCTTTCTTGTACTTTATGAACAACTCTGCTAGAATTGGGAGGCTTGTTCTTGAGGAAACCTTGCAAAAGCACAAGAAGATTTTAATTATTGCAGGAGAATGACTTTTTTCATGCTTATTTATCTAATGTTTGAATGGTTGGAAATGTCTTCTCAGTATGTGCACTAAAGATTTCCTGCCTGGAGTGCGCAGAGGACTCTGAGCATTCTCAGGATATTAAACAGATTCATAATGGAACCTAACAGTATAAACATGTCTTCAGTGCAGACAGGAATGCCACAAACCCTTATGTAGTGTAATGTAAAACATACCCCAGTTGTGTCTGTGTTCTCTTCTGCAAATAAACAAGGGAGAGATGTGCCTAAAATGTTTCCCTGAGGCGGACCATTTCTCATCTCGTTATTTCATTCTCTTTTTAATAGATTTGGTTTTTTAAGGTGATACTTTAAAAAACTGTATTATAACTTTGCTATAACTCAGTCCAGCTAAATTAAGGCCTCTTGAAGGCAGCAAGTAGCCTAACACAAGTTCATGCTTCTAGTCCTTTTAAATAAGAAGCCTTATTTTACACTTTGTGTCATTTTCGGTGTAGAACCCATAAAATAGAGTATTGGATACATACGTATCCAAAGTATGCTGGAAACGTTTAAACTAAAACAGTCCTATGACTAAGAGTGTATTTTGGAATTGCTTTTCTCCTTGTTTTCTATTTGCAGATTCCTTCATGGAGATTCTTTGCCTCCACTCCTCTGTGGCATCCGACGTAGTTTTTTTCCTTTTTCCCATTTCCTAGAGCTGCACACAGCTGCCTTAGCTCTGCTCTGCTCTTTCTGGCAGGGCTGATGAGCAGTCATGGTACAGTTAGGGGAGAGGCACCATCTTTGCGGCTTGCACTTCCCCAAGTGTAAGACGAACTCTACATGTGGGATTCTGGGTGACAGTTTATCATGGGATATGAGCATGGGGCACCAGAATCTTTCACTGAATTTAAAATTAAAGTCTGTAAGAAAGCGTAAGTGTCAATTCACATGTCTGTTTTCTGCTCCAAAGCCAGGGACCCATGGCATAACTGATGGAGGTTTGAAAAATGTTTCTTCTTTAAAAAGGAAAAAGGGAAATATGACTCAAACCTCCATGGTATGAAATCACCATCCTCTGTTACTCACTCCCGTTATCTCTTTGCAATCTGTTCCCAAAAGAGCTTCCATACAACCGGCTGCTTACTCTTGTGTAAAAGTTATTTTAAAAAATGTAATAAAAAATTGCAGTATAGAAGGGGGGAATAGTGGTGGAAAATTCTGGTCCTGTATGAAAACCCTTCCTTCATGTAGAGATTAAAACAATGTGTCACCGGGGGGGGGGGGGGGGGAGGTGAGGAAAAGAAGTTGTAGGGCTCTGCAGGCACCTGCCCATACCCAGTACTGTAGTGGAAACTGCCCCATCATAATTCACAAATATAGCCTGAAAGGTGATAGCCTGATGCTGAGATTACTTCACAGCCACACTAGGCAAGTTCCAGTCGGACAGAAGCCCTTCTGCTGTAATCACTGGAAGAAAATGGATTTCCTGTCTATCTGCCTGGGAGTGCTGCATGGATTTGGTATTCAGAGCCCAGTCACTAACGCAGACATATAATATTTCTTGAAGGGGCTGTACACTTTCCTCAAGGGAAGAGAATTACCCAAAATATGAGATAGTGGCTGATGAAACTTAATATGAGCACTGCTAAAGGCGGGGGAAGAAAGTGGGGTGATTGAAAAATTGTGTGTCTGTTCTGTAAGCTGCCCTGATCCATTGTGTGTGCTTGTCTCCATGCGTATGAAATTCTACTGGAACTAGGATTTGTAAGATTGGCTTATCTAGCATATGACCCAGTCAAAATCTCTGGCTGTGAAGTTTCCTAAAAGGGCTCTCTTGTTTTACAGACAGTGTGAACTGGAGGGTTTGGTTCCTTAGTCACACCATGCATCCCCAATCAGGAGGACTGTACATGTGGGGACTTCAAGGACTGTCCTCATTAGCTAATGACAGGGTGGGAGGTTGGAGGAGAATGGGAGGGGAAACGTGCACTTTCATAGCTATCAGGCACCCCACGTGCCACCCGTGTGCTCTGGGAGCAGCCGTGTTTCCTGCAGCACCCTGCGTGCCAGCTCGGATGTGTGCCAGGCAGGGAGCAGCATGACATCTCTGTGCTGCCAGACCTGTTTCATCTGTGAAAGGGAAGAAATTAGTCATTTCCCAGTGGTCAGGATGTAAAAGACTATTGAAAGGTGGGAGCATAGGAGTTCTGGGCTCGGAGGGGAGGAAGTCTGTTTTGGGTGACAACAGAAATATGAGATAAAGGTGATCAGGTGGTGACCCCCAAGTCCACTGATTTCATGTCAGTAATAACATCTCACTCTTCCTAACAATGTAGTCATTGCTAAACACAAGCACATAATTTCTACTACTGTTTTGGTAAAACTAAAATGGCTGTGTGTGAGCTCAGCACCTAGCTCGATGCCCTATGTGAGGGCTTTATGTGTCTCCACAGTGTGTCATACACATGCAAATTCTCAAGCTGCCCATAGACCAGTGTTATGTGAAATGTATGTGATTCTCCATGAGACATGGCAGCTCTACAGACCTTTAAGAGGCAGTAGGGCTTTCAGTGGTTTGCATTTGGACCAGGTTTTTTTCTGTGTAAAATGCTGAGAAACCTCTTATAGTTTTTCCCCAGATTTCCAGCCTCATGTATTTTCAGCTGAACGTTTCTCCAGCTTCCACAGAAATACGTTTCTCTGCCATCTGGTGTGCATTAACCTTTGCACTTCTTAACAAAACATTCAGCTTTTCTGGTCATCTGATAAGGTGTATCCAGTGAGAAGAGAAAAATGGCAGGCTAGGGGTTTTTCCACATTACATTGGCAGAGACTGTTTCTACCGCAGAGCAGCATCTCAGCAGAGATTAATGTTTGATGTCACTCCCCTAGACCCAGGAAGACATGATCATACTTGGTCTTAGGAGATGGAAAGGGAGAGCTTCTAACTCTGAAAGAAACTGCAGGACTGCTTTCACTGTGGGTAAGAAGGAAACACCAACCAGGGGAGTTGCAGGGCAACACTCCCAGATAACGCAACTGGGTGTATGTATGTCTGTATACAGACTTAACCCGTGTGCCAAAGATTTTTCCCATTCTGTCCACACTTGCACATCATCTACACAGACAACACTCAGTAGCTGCATCACAATTGCTGCATCATTTATTTATTAGTGTAAGATATCTGCTTCTCTTGGGTAGGTCTAGAAAAGATATCTATTACTCCTGGATATGGAAAAAACAGTAACCCAATTGCTTTTATATGGACCATGGGATTTGACAATATAATATAGGATATTCTAAACTGTATGGGATATCTAGACATGCTATCTGGGGCATATACACTATCTCCTAATATAGCACAGCTAATCAAAGAACAGTGGTACCTTTCTCTAGAAGGCACAGGTTGCCTGTATTTTTTCAGTGCACATCACTAGTTGGCTATAGCATGCTTGCCTACGTTTATCATTTAAGCTGAGAATTCAGGCATAGCTCTTCCAATAGGGTTTACAGTGTCAGTCAATGGTTCTGTGGCATTACCATAAGCTGTGTGTTTTGTTGAAGCTGGCACCATTTAACCAATACTAACGACCCAGCTTGATGAGAAAGGGTATGCAGAAACCAAATATGGAACAGCTGAGACAGTAACTCTCTACAACTGACGATTTAGCTTATGTCTTGGCCAAGATGTACACTGAAATAAAGTCTGACAGAACACAGCCATATCCTGTGTGGGACTCCTCTCCATCTCATTACTCACTAAAATAAGGTTGCCTTGTCAGGCCTGGGCCAGAGCATTTCCTGCCACAGGAGCTTAGGCTAGCACTGTCGGTGCGCCTCTGGAGACCCACCTTACCATTGCAACGAACGGTGCAGACAGAGGCTGCCCGCACAAAGAGTACGGCTGAATAACGAGGAGAGGCCAGGCTGTTGGAACCCTCGTACAGGCAGCTACCCTAGACTCCTGTAACTCATCCTGAAAGGATCTCTTTAGGCTCCAAACAGCTGCAACAAGGTGCTACAATGCTTTTCTCTAGAAACTAAAGGTCACAAGAAAGAGTTGAAATGCCAACTTAATTGCTTTTATCTTAAGAATTCAAAGTGATTTTTAATAAGAAGGGGTTTTTTTTTGTGCAATATGGATTTTGATTTTTTTTTGTCAGATTAATCTTAATTCCAGAAGTCATCACATACCAAATGTCTTTTGTGTGTGCACACACTCTCTCTCTCTCTACATACGTATACCTGTGTATAGATACTACCATGCTTTTGCTGTGCATCTTTGCATTTTACTTTTTTTGACAAATTGCTTCTCCAGATTATTAAATATAGAAAAAGAAGCATCCAGTTTTTTTCACAGGTTTCCTTCATAGTTGGAATTCTTTTAATTGTATTTATTTTGTGACTACTATCCACTAGCTGATAGCATAGTATGGAGTTCTTGGGAATGTGTCAAAGTAGCATGTTGGAAGAGGTGTGAATTCCATTTGCTCAGTTTCAGAACTCATAATTTGGGGGATGACTTAGGCTAGTTATGCAAGTTGTGTACCCAGCAGTGCTCACCCATACTGATTGTCTTTGTTTATAATGTCAAAAGAGAGAAAACCTCTTGAAGTTCATATGCCTGCCACCCAAATGTGAACAGCTGGCTCAGTGAGGATAGTATGGTTTCTCTCACTTCCTCTGAGGCAAGATAAACTGCCTGAGGATTTATTAGAGACTTTATAGGTCAAACTAGAGAGCAAGCAATCCAACATAACTTTATAGAAAACTTGAGAGATGCACCCAAAACACTAATCTTGACCATTTCTAGATGCTCTTTTGGACTTTTAAAAAATTTCCTTTGGCAAATCTCTGGTAGCTTCTTTTTCAAGACGGAGACTTGTCTCGGGATTCTGAAAAATTACACTTGCCATAAATTCCTAAGAATGGCTTAGAATTCTCTGAGACTTGCTAAGGTCTGCACTGCCCTGTTGTCCTCATCCTAACACTGGCTGTTTTTTGTGATTATGGTGTAATTATTATAGCATCAAAAAGGTAATGTATATTCTCTACTGTCCATCCATACTAGCCATATTAAACTCTACCATCTTCTTTAGATTGGTCTGCCATAAAGAGCTGCACCAACATAAATTTTCTAGAAGATACACCACTCTAAAAAGTAGAACTATGGTAGTCCTATTTACCCTTCTGCCAATCAATCCCAAATATATAATGCCACATTTATCTGTTCATCTTTGAAATGACTGGTGTTTCCCTAGATTAAGCCAGCTGGAATGCAGGGTCCTCTCACGACTATTTAGTTTTGTGTGACTAAATTTGCATGTCAACTCATATGCTTTCATTGTCTACTCACAACTTCATACAGACTAAATCAGATTTGTCTCTAAGTTGCAAAAAATTAGCAGGAGAAATCTCATAGCTGGAGCTGACACATCACAGCTTGAAATTGAACTCCAACCCCAAATAGATCCACTTTGCTTGAAAACTACAAAAACAGAGTAGTCTGTTATCTTAAAATCTTAAACTAGACCTATGATGCAAGTGTCAAACTGCTTGGGACCCTGTTATTGAAGCTGGCTTTAGAACAGGAGATGCTTAGAGGCTCTAGTGCCAAATTGTGGGCCTCAGTGTTGTAGCCGCTACAACACACATGGCTACAAAGGAACTGTGGATTGCCTGCTCAACCCCTAGTTGTGCAGGTTTGAGGACGCATTGCAAAAAACGTTCTCCAGTTTCCTCTCCTCCTCCCCCCCCCAGAATAGCCAATGTCATAAAGGGAGGCATTGTCCATCTTCCACAGCTTTAGTACCTACTACGTAGGAGAAAATTGTCACAGGAAAAGAAGCTCAGGAGAGTCAGGTAATGAATATTTAGTTGTGTGATTGTAACTGGTTCAGACTTGTTGTGTGCAGGGGGGAGGGAATAATTATCTGCCCCAGAAGGGTCACAAATGTCTTTGGACAAAGAGCAGTGATTCTGCTAGAGCAAATACTACAGAGACTGCCACTAGATGTGTCTTACTTGATCTCCCTTGGCATCTTGTTTTCTCAACCCTTGCAAAAAGCCTCATGGAGGAGATGTTGAAGGTATCACAGCTTTTCTCTGAGTTCCACCCAGCCAGTTCAAACAGTTTTACCCTTGGGGTGCTCAACTCTTCCTTCCACAATCTTTGCCTCTTACAGTGTCAAAGTACGAGCAGGTGGTTTAACAAAACATTAGCAAGGATATGCCACAGCTTTAAAAAATGTTTGAAAGGAAACAGAGCTGTTGCTTCTAATTTTTCGCTTTGCTGTCTCCATAATGAAATACAGTCATATCCACTTAAGTAATACTTTATGAAAAAGGAAGTGTTGTGTTTTTATTGGACACCTTTTATTGCCAGCCTCAGTGAAAAGTGCAGTTGTGAGCAAGTATCCATTCCTTAGGCCTTTCACCAGCTTGTAATCCTGACAGAGAAGGGCTCCTTCTCAGACAGACAGAGATTTGCAGCAGCAGGAATTACTTTTTCCAGGGCTTGTAGTGATAGGACAAGGAGCAAGAGTTTTAAACTGACAGAGGGTAGATTCAGATTAGATATAAGGAAGAATTTCTTTGCTATGAGGGTGGTGAGCCTCTGGCTCAGGTTGCCCAGAGAAGTTGTGGCTGCCCCATCCCTGGAGATGTTCAAGGCCAGGTTGGATGGGCCTTTGAGCAGCCTGGTCTAGTGGAAGGTGTTCCTGCTCATGTCATCCGGGTTGGACTAGATGGTCTTTAATGGTCCCTTCCAACCTAAACCATTCAGTGGTACTATTGACATGACAAAGTTGTAGGAAATTCCCCGACAGGGTGCCAGTTCCTGGAATATAAAAATAGCACGAGTCATATAAGCAATTTCAAGATCATCTGGGAAAGACTCGTTCTGAAATGAAGTGCATAGGAAGTACAATGCACCTTTTAAATCTTTACATTTAATTTTGATTTTAAATCTTTTTTAATCTTTAAACTGGAAGAGGGCAGGTTTAGATTGAACATTAGGAAGAAGTTTTTCACTGTAAGGGTGGTGAGGCACTGGAACAGGTTGCCCAGAGAGGTTGTTGAAGCTCCGTCCCTGGAGGTGTTCAAGGCCAGACTGGACGTGGCCTCGGGCAACCTGGTCTAGTGGGAGGTGTCCCTGCCCATGGCAGGGGGGTTGGAACTCGATGATCTTCAAGGTCCTTTCCAACCTAAACCATTCTATGATTCTGTGATTCTATGATTTTCTGCTTGGAGCTCCAAGGGTCTTGCCTAGGAAACCGTGGATGTTCTTGTCCACTATAAGGCTATTTGAGTAGATACCTGTAATGGCAAAAAAATCATTGGGCAGACAATCTACTCTGCTGTAAATACCAGAACACTATGAGGTGAAATTCTTCAAAGCACAAACCTCTTCCCTAGGCTATCTGTGGGTGTGCTGACATAAAACTGCCATGCAGCTCCTCCAAAGCCCTGTTCCATTCAGAAATGAAAAAAAATGTTTCCAAAACAGCAATCTGTCACTTCCTTAAGCTCTGGTGACACCACAATTGTTTCATGAACCAGGTCATTTTCCAAAATCATAGAACCACAGAATCACAGAATGGTCAGGATTGGAAGGGACCTCTGGAGATCATCTAGTCCAACCCCCTGCCACAGCAGGGACACCTACAGCAGTGGCACAGGACAGCGTCCAGGCGGGTTTTGAATGTCTCCAGAGTGGGAGACTCCCCCACCTCTCTGGGCAGCCTGTTCCAGTGCTCTGCCACCCACAAAGGAAAGAAGTTCCTCCTCATGTTAAGATGGAACTTCCTATGTTCAAGTTTGTGCCCGTTACCTCTAGTCCTATCACTGGGCACCACTGGAAAAAGACTGTTCCCATCCCCCTGGCACCCTCCCTTGAAGTATTTATAAGTATTGATAAGGTCCCCCCTCAGTCTTCTTTTCTCCAGACTAAAAAGACCCAAGTCCCTGAGCCTTTCCTCATAAGGAAGATGTTCCAATCCCCTCATCATCTTTGTAGCCCTTTGCTGGACCCTCTCCAGCAGTTCCCTGTCCTTCTTGACCCGGGGAGCCCAGAACTGCACACAGTGTTCCAGATGCGGCCTCCCCAGGGCAGAGCAGAGGGGGAGGATGACCTCCCTCGCCCTGCTGGCCACACTCTGCTGGGTGCACCCCAGGATGCCATTGGCCTTCTTGGCCACCAGGGCACATTGCTGGCTCATGGTCACCCTGTTGGCCCCCAGGACTCCCAGGTCTCTTTCCACAGAGCTGCTCTCCAGGAGGTCAGCCCCCAACCTGTACTGATGCATGGGGTTATTCCCCCCCAGATGCAGTACCCTACACTTGCTTTTGTTGAATTTCATTAGGTTCCTCTCCGCCCAACTCTCCAGCCTGTCCAGGTCACGCTGTATGGCGGCACAGCCTTCTGGCGTGTCAGCCACCCCTCCCCGTTTTGTATCATCAGCAAACTTGCTGATGGTACACTCTGTCCCTTCATCCAGGTCATTGATGAATATACCGAACAGGACTGGACCCAGTACTGACCCCTGAGGGACACCACTTGTTACTGGCCTCCAACTGGACTCTGCACCACTAACCACAACCCTCTGAGCTCTATCTGTCAGCCACTGTTCAATCCACCCCACTGTCCATTCATCTCACCCATACTTCCTAAGCTTGCCTGCGAGGATGATGTGGGAGACTGTCGAAAGCCATGCTGAAGTCCAGGTAGACAACATCCACTGCCCTCCCCTCATCCACCCATTCAGTCACGCCATCATAGAAGGCTATCAGGTTAGTCAGACAGGACTTCCCCTTGGTGAATCCATGTTGACTACTTCTGATAACCTTCTTTTCCTCCAGATGCTTGGAGATGACGCCCAGAACAAGCTGTTCCATCATCTTTCCAGGGATGGAGGAGGCTGACCGGCCTGCAGTTTCCTGGGTCATCCTTCTTGCCCTTTTTGAAGACTGGAGTGACCTTGGCTTTCCTCCAGTCCTCAGGCACCTCACCTGTTCTCCAGGACCTATCAAATGTGATGGAGAGTGGCCCAGTAATGACTTCCTCAATCCCTTAGTGGTAGTGGTTGCTGAGTATCTCTTTACATGGGACAGGTTGCTCTCAGGGGCTGGAAGAGCTTTGGTAATGATACGTGTTCAAGAAAAAAAAAAGAAACAAAATTATTGCTGTGAATTTGCTATCACCCAACCATTGAAAATATCTTCCAATGGGTCATCTACCTTGTTTCCCATTCCTGAAGAATACCTGTGCTTCATTATTGCTGGATTTCTCCTTGCTCCTGTATGAAAACAGAGTGTAAATAGAAGAATCTGGTTTACCCTGCAACATAGACAGGATTCTCACAAGACAGGTCTGTGCTGCAGGAAAGCAAAAGAGGTGAAGAGCATTTTATTATTGCTGGAGTTCCTGGCATGACAGTAAGGCCTTGCAGACATCTGGTTTGGCATGTAGATGGTATAGAGCCAAGCACAGCAGCACTTTGGCACATATTTAAAATCCACCTTTTTTTCTCTGGATTTAGGATGCAGTAGGTTTCTCTTACAAATCCTTTTCTTGCTTTTAACTGATAATAGTAACAGTCTGGTAAGATACACATGCAGAGGAAACATACCAGAATGTTGTTCCACTCCAAGGAGTTGCTTTGTCCATGCTGTTTCTGTGCAATCTTCATTATACTTGTATTTCTAAGGAAATTATCTTTTCTTTTGAAACGGATATTCTGAATATAAGCTTGTCTCACGTGTTTAAAGACAACCTTTATTGTTCAGCTCTCAAAAAACACACTTGGAGGGTTAATGGGTGGAGTCATGGGATACAGAAACTATGTAAAACAAATTGGGGCCTGTGCTATGTTGGCATCTGGCTAGGTAGATAAAATGTCCATAAAATCCATGACTCTAAGGAAAGTGCTTTTCTTCCTGTATTTAGAAGAGGCAGCACAGATATAAAGGGCTGCAGCACATATTTTTGTGTTTATACAGATATCCCCAGTCCCTGTGGGCTATTTGCACTGGCCTTATATGGGAAGAAAGTCTTGCTTCTCAGCCTGCATGTGCTTCCTGTGGAAGACCTGCCAGACCTTACTGATGTTGTGTGGGTGACTGTGTGCTCAGATTATTTATTGAGAATCGGGCATGGGAAGCATTGCCAAACATCCCCAGGTAGCTTACTTCCCTTCTGTGAGGAGAATAAAGCCTGATGTGTATTTCTGCGAAAAATAATTGCAGGTCAGAGATTTTGCTCCCAGACAACAGACTTTGCCTGAAAGATTCTTGGCACCAGAGGTTCAGGGGTCAAATACTTTGATGTCAGGAGTGAAATGTTCCTTCACAAAACACTAAAGTCTTAGAATAAGCAGATGGTTTCATGCGGAAACTGCCTAAGCATAAAGTGGTCTCACAGGTGACTTGTGCCTTATCTCTCAAAAGCCAGAGCAAGAACCATTTAGGACCTGTAATTATGGGTATGCACTGAGATCCCATTGACTAGCTTTTAAGTGAATTAGGATGCAATATACTACTGTTGACAGCTTCCTTGAAAGGGCAGATTTATTAGCCTTCTTTCTGGGTCAGGAGCTGATTTTGGTCTATGTTGGTAGCCAAGACCCCAAAAGTTTTCACGGCTAAATAAGCTGCTGCTGCAGCTTGCAAACTTTCTAACCGCAAAGATGTACTGTGCGTAATTGGCTTAAGAGCTTACAAGGAAATGAGTAACAAAGAACTCCTGCCCCATGGTGTTTCGTATTCCTGGAGATGAGGGTAGGATGTCTGGGTTAGTACCATAGTTCTTCATAAAAATGTCTCTCTTCAGTGTTTGCCAAGAGCTAAACTAGTGAGTTTAGTCAGAAGCTTAATCAGAAAGCACCAAGGTTTAAGCAGAGCCATAGACATTTTCTGCTCTTAAAGTTACAGTAAACTGTAGCTTCTTCTCATCTGTGCATAGGCAATTTTTTTAGCCAACTAGTTTTATGTAACCTGAATAGCGAGGTTATTAACCTATTATTAACATCAGGCTTGTAACCCAAATAATAGTGCTCTGTCATAGTACACCTCAGTTTATTGCTGCTGGAGTAACCAGACTCTGTCCATAACTGACTGTCTGCAAGGTCTCCCATCAAAGTACTGTACCGTTCACACACAAACATCCTGGGAGGAAACTGAGAGTAGTGTTTCCTTGCCGTAAAGATCTGAAGAGATGTGGGTAGAGCTAGCTCAGAGAAAGGACATGCATACTCCTAATTATTTTAACTGATTATTTAACTAAACCATTCTATGATTCTATGATTATTTATTAATTATAAATTTGCACTAAATGCAGCATTTGTTTAAGCTGACAGTGACAAAGTGCACATTTTTTTTGCAGAGAGATAGGTGGGCTCCTCAGGGGTAACAGTGCTCACTCACAGGATTTACATATATTTGCATCCAAGCTGTGATGGCAGCACAGTTTGTGCAGAAACATCAGTGATGCAGTCTCCTCTCCGCTCCTCTCCTCTTTGGGGGAAGGTTGTTTCGTTCATAGTGTGGTGGGTAAGAGCTGTAGGCATGCTGCAAGCCCTCAGTGACAGCCAGCGCCCTTACCCTGCTGCTGGCGAGCGCCAAGCAGCGCTGCTGCGGAGGGCGGGCTTGAAGGCGCCTTGTCCCTCACTAGCTAGTAAGGGATGTCCTGCAAAGCGAGGCCCTTGTTTCCCTCTGCATAAACATCAGTAAGGACATCCTGATGTTTCATTGTTGCCGCAGAAGTCTGGAAGAATTCTTAATCTTCAGTTTGTCAAAGATGTAATAGAGTTAATGGTCCTTTTTTTAATGAGACATTGTCCTTTCTCCGTTCCACCTACTGGGTTTGGTTTGCAGCAGTCCACAAAGGTATACAAATACCTTGTATAGCTTTTCAATTCTCAAGTTTCTTAGTTTTTTTAATATTTCCTTTTAAAAAATAATTCTTTATTTTGAATTGCTGTTTCACAAACATATACTCTAAACTGTCCATTTTTTCATCTGTCAAATAGAGTTTGGGAATGTTAAAGAAGGAAGGTAATGGATGTGTTTTCTTAGTAGATACAGTAATCAGCTCTTTGGAAAGAATACGGCAACTCTGTTTCAAAGAAAAAAGTTGATATTTATCTATTTTGAGGTCTTTTACAAGTGGAATAACCACAGATAACTTTATAAACATATCATCCAGATATGCAACTTTATATCCAGCATATCTGCAGTCCACATTAAACCCCAATAACAATGCATCAGAGTAAGGTGAAAGGAAGACAGTACGCCATAGCTGCAAATAATGGTTACCTTTCAAATATTTAAACCGAAGTTTCAGTATTCTCAATAGTCGTAATGTGATATGCTAGTGTAAAATTCTGTTTAAAATATAGGCTTAATACATTAAATAAAAAGACAAAAGAAATGGAAACAGACACTATGCTTTTCTAAAACTTCATAATTTGTTATACTACAAGTTTCAGCTGAAAGTGGGGATAATTTCAAGTGGAAGTGTTCTTAAGACTTCTGGGGGTGCCATGGCAGTTTGTGATTTTGTATTGGAAAGCTTCTTTTACATATTATTTATGACAGAAGTATGGGCAGTTGGCTGTGTCAGCTTTAGTGGCTTTAAAGATTGCTGGTAAAGTTTCTTGGTGTCCTCAAACCCTGCCAGAGGCAGAGGTGATCAAAGACACAATATGTTTATATTTTGAAAAGCACAGCTGCTATTTATTTGTATGAAATACTTGATCAGTTGCAAACACCAAAAAAAAAAATTTCACAAAAAATAACCTATTAATAGGAAGTTTGCAAAAAGGGCTAACTTGGTCACTTCAGTGTGAATTTTATAAATCCAGATATTGATTTAGAAGACAGAACGTAATGAGTGTAAATCCACATGATACCTAGCCTAACCGATGTTTTTGTATGTAATTTAAATATACACTTGTACATGTTTACTCGTATGAAAGTTTTGTCTCCAGTGGAAAACAAAATAAGAATTTGTAGACCGTAAACTCAGTTAAATCACTCCAGATAACACCATTTTCTACTTCTCCTGACAATCCTGAACTCACAAAGAAAACCGTGGGTTTCCAGAGAGATTCCATAAATCCAAAAGAAACACAGCACTAAAGAGTAGTTTTCATTTAGTTATATGCATTTAAATGTTGAAAACAAAATAGTGATAGCTATTGTGTTGAGGGCTTAATCTCTGCTATACCTGCTGTGACGTTTGGTAATGACTGCTTTGAAAAAATATTCGAAATTGAGATATAGCAATTTAATTTCAGGATTTACAGGAAGAATTCTCCCTCTGCAAATTGTTACCATCAACAAGGCACCTGTCCTCTTGGACTGTCAATGTGAAAGACATCCCTTCTGAAACTGGCAAGCAGAATGCTGTATATATAGTTTTGGTCTCAATTTTTTATTTTGTAATCTTACTGCCTAGCCATAAAGGTGTTCAATTCATATTGCAAGAAAAATCAGTGACTATCAAAGTATTTATGTCTTGTAAAGTAAGACATAAGGAAAGTGTGCCTTGTCAAGTCCAAATGTAGAATGAATAGATGCGGCCAGGGAAAGGTTGGATGAGAATGAAGTTGCGTTTCACTTGTTGACTGGCAACTTGTATTTTCTGAGTGTTTGAGAGCCTAGACAGTATTACTCCTGTTTTATCTTCAGTGTTTGTTAGCTTTTATTCTGAAGACACATCTGTGGTAGCAAGACAATTCCAGAGAAAGTTAAATTCATTCAGACAGAGATCAAAATCATGCCCTCCTTTGGCTTTATTCCCCTGTGTCCTTTAACTGCCTCTGTAACCTAAAACATCATACACCTTTTAAAGACTTGGGGCTACAGGCTTTGCAAGCAGGCTCATCTCATGGTGTAGCTGACCCGGAGCAGTGTTGCATCCACTTTCTGATCAATTACTTTCTCCAAACTCCTCTCCCATTGCTGCAAGAACTAGTCAGAGCTGGTGGAGGCAGCAGAGTCCACATCTTCTGTGTCATGTTCATGTGGGGACACTGGTTGCCCGCCTTTAACACGTTTCCACTTCATCCTTCTGTTTTGAAACCATACTTTGACCTGGGTGATCAAAAGGAAATAATTACTTATTGCCTCAGTCTGAGTTGTATAAGCAGATGTGTGCATATATGTGTGTATCAATAGACAGATGTTTTGTGGAGTTCTACTAGAAAAGGTGAAAGGAACCTCACAAGTTTAAGTAATCCATCTCGCTAACAAAGGCAGGAACAATTATTTCTGAATTGTTCCAGGCAGATGTTTCTCTGAGGCCTGTAAAGGTAGTACAAGTACTTTGCCTAGAATCTGTCTTTATGTCAACTAAGCATGTCAATCCAATAGGTACAGTGCATCTAATGTCTTTTAACATCTAGTCCATCCAATCTAATGCTCAGGAATTATAATTTGCTTCACTTAATCGAGCAATTCCTCTATTGTCCATGTAGCTTTGACAAGGAAACGCTGACTGAGATTGCAATGAGGGAGCAGAAATATCTCTCTCCACAGAACTCTGCATTTTTGTCTTTCCTTATCACCTCAAAATACTACCTGACCCAGGAAGAATGCATGCATCAAACATGTAATTCTAAAAACTTCCTGGTAATCAGAGTCTAAGGTGATATTCATATTCCATCTATAAGCCTTAACATATCAGTATGTACCAGTGGTGGTAGACAACAGCTCAGCAGATATCAGTTATTCCCAAACATGTCTTTAGTTTAGATAAATATAATTGCATTTATTAACTACTTACAGAAATTTGTAACAAATGTGTTTTAAAAGAATGTGGAGGCTTTGTATTAAAATACCTCTGTGCCATTGCAAAAGTGCACCCTCGAGTAACATATCTGTTTTTTAGCTTTAGGGATAAGCTTTGGGGGAGGAAGAAGAAGCTGGGGAGGCAGGGATTCAGGAAGTACTTGTCTCTCGGTGAGATCCAGGTTCACAGCTATCTCATATCTCCTGAGCCTTGTCAAGTAGTTATGGTGGGCGAATTCAGCTTCCAGTTCCCGTAGCTGCTCCTTTGTGAAAGCTGTCCTTTCCTTCCGTGATTTGCTGCTTGTTTCTGCCTTGTTGCTTGAGTTCTGGTTTTCTAAGAGGCAAGCACACGTTGTGTAGTTTGTTGTTATGTTGATCTGTGTGAACATATGTATTGCAGAGGTCTGATATAAACTACTAATTGACGTGCTCAGTGGAAGTTTTAAGAAGCTTGTGTAATGCCCCCTCAAGCTCAGCATGACTTATCAGCGTTGCCAGCCTTAGGTCCAAGGGGACAAAGGTGGGACGGCTCAGAGTCAGGAAGGGGTGGGTTGTCAAAACTGTGGATGGGCAGGTGTGGGGCTGCAAGGTCAGAAATGGGCAGCTCTGGCAAGGACGCACTCATTCCATTGCGTTGAAATAATTTCTTTCCCCACATCTTGACTTTCTTTCCTTATATACATATTATCACTCTCCCCTGATCTACCAAGCAACAGGCAGCAAAGCTAGCACTTTGTGTATATGAAGTGTGATGTGTAATGTGTTGTGAGAGCACGGTGACGATCTCTGGTGCAGGGAGTAAGGTAAAGGCACTTAGTAAGCACCTGAGCTAGCATACGGCCTGGAAATCTTGTGTGTGTCAGGGAGGGGTGGGTGGCTGGGGTGGGAAATGTGGTAAAACAAGCAACACCAAAGAACCAGTTTTCTTTGAATTGGCACATGATACTCCAGACTTTGAGCTGCTTCTAATCCTTGCTAAATGAAAACTACACGGAGATCTGGTATCTGTGTGCACAATTGGCCTCAGTATTACCTTTGTCACTGTGCTGCCCTGAAAAACTTTAATGCTATTTGTGCACTTGGCTGCAATGTGGTCAAGCCTCATATTTCAAAGCCAAATTTCAAGCCATAGCCAAAGGGACGCTGCACCTTAAAAAGTGCTAAAAACCAAACAGAAACTGTCTTTGCCTGAGACTGTGGCAATCTTTTTTCCTTTTCTTTTTCTCTTTTCTTTTTGTTCCTTTACTTTTTTTCTTCTCTCTTTTTTTTTTTTTTAATTTTTTCTCCTGTGTTTTTAAAATTGGTGCTCATGAAGAATCTCCAAGCAATGCAAGGAAAAATGCACTTGTTTCAGTGAGAAAAGCCCAAACTGCCAATCTTTCAGGGAGTCAGTTTTACAAGTTCCTTGATACTTTCTCCCCTCTTGCTCCAATGGTTGGCTAGATTCCCTGAACTGAAGAGGCTCGTAGGCTTTTTGTATGTTGAGGATTAATTACTTAATTTTTGTATGTTACCTGTGTGCAATGAAGTTCCGTGTGTAATATTTTTACATAGAAATGCTATACAAAATGGTAGCAATGAGCATGACATGCAGCAGTGTCTTCTAGATGTCCCTTTGGTTGCCAAAGCAATAAAGCTGGAAAAATCCGTGAGGTGTGGCTGTAGGCTTCATGACTGATCTGACCTTAGCTCTGTCCATCAGAAATAGAGAATTCAAACATCGCTCTTGTTAGTGATCATGTGCAGCAGCACCAGTGTATCACATGCTGCAGCAGTACTGCTCTCCATTTCAAGGAAATTAGTCTCGTTTGCATCAACATTGTTCTTGCTACTTATACTTCAAAGATCCCCAAATACAGTTGGGGAAAGTATGAAAACAAACCCCCAGAAATTTCTCCCCATGCTTTTGGCCATAGCTGTGCAATCCCCTTCTTTCTCATCTCTTACTGAACAAACACATAATTACATGTTTCCCAAATGCTAACAAATGTGACTTTTGAGAGAGTGGTGGGGGACTGGGATTTGAAGTGTGGTTCCCCTGCTGGGAACTTTGCCACCAGCCTCTGGGAGCCTTGCTCTCGAGGGCTTCCCTCTGGGTCTCTCCTCCCCTAGCAAACATGTGGAGGGGTGAGGCAGCTCGCCAATGCCAGTAACACATTGCAGGAACTAAAGCCACCTCTGTCAAATTAACCTGGGATAAAAACAGTTAATGCAACCTGAATATACATGTGAGCTCAACACTTAGCCCCGTGTGAAGGACATCCTTTCCAAGGCGCAGTTTCACCAGTCTTCATCTCCAAAAAACAACATGAATAATTTTAAACAGCTAGATATTTCTGGGAACAGAGCAGGATATGTAGCTTGGATCCTGTCATCCAGGCTGCATGCCACATGGTGTTGTAAAGAGACATATGGTTATTCATGTGGTTATTCATGGCTGGAGATTTTGTGATATTCCAAAAGTGGAAATTGGGCCTAGTTGCTTCAGAGTTTTGTCAACAGAATGTGGAAAATGGCAAATGTTGTGTGAAAGGACAAATTGGCTTGGAAAGATTTTCCTACTGTACTGCCAGTTAAAAAAAAAAAGAAAAGCTCCTCAGGAATCACAGGAAGATCTGTGTCTCTACCATGAAGCATGCACATTTCCAGGACCCCAACCAGTTTCATTGTGTGGTTGAACTGAACAGCTGCCTTTCCCCAGGGCTGCAGCAAAATTTCTGTAGGAATCCAAACGGTACATGTTCCTATGCTATAAAGTTTCCAAACCAAAAATGGTGTCAGGCACTAATGCATACATGTGTGTATGAAGAGGCAACCCATTCCCTGCAAGACAGTGGGCCAAATTCAGCATTTGGAGCTGGTCAGCAGAAGTCAGCTTTGCTTTGTGCTTACAACCAGCATAACTGAATCAGAAACTGGTCTCATGAACTAGTACTCACTCTCCCTCACTGGTTTGAACTGGTCTACTAACAATAGCCAGTAAACAATGCTTTGGAGAAAGACATAAGGACTCTGCACTGCGCAGATACAGGATTTTGGCATCACAGAGAGTACTCATATTGCTCAGAGAGCAGCTTAGGCACAGAAGTACGGGGGTTGCTAATGCCTGTACATGGAGGACTCTACTTGTTTGTTAGATGTTTGTGGCGATCCACAGCCCAGATCAATGCACCTGGTGTTTGTTACTCTGCAAACTACTGTCGATATCTGCAATTTTTCCCTCAGTAGAAGAAAGTAAAATAAAAATACAAAGCATCTGCACAATGTTACTTTTCCCCCATACTAAAGACTTTGAGGGCATATTTATTCTACGTGGTTAAATTGAGTAGTCAGACACTGATAGATTTTGCTGTTATGGAAGATAAAATTCTGAAAGCTAGCAGGAACATTAGCCAAGTAAAGTGACATCATAAATAGTAGATTCATTTGGCAGCTGATGATAAATTAACCAGAAGTGACTTCAATGTGTACCTCATGGAATAAAGCTCAATGGACGTTGCATACAGAGGGCTACGACACATGACATTCTGCACACAGACCACTTTAAACTGATCAGGGACTTGCCTGTACTTTGCTTTTTCAGTCCTTCTCAGGTTATCTGCTGCTACCTGCTGCTATCTACTCTTACCTACTGCTTTTTCATAGAATCATAGAATGGTTAGAATTGGAAAGCACCTTAAAGATCATCTAGTCCAACTCCCCTGCCGTGGGCAGGGACATCTTCCACTACACCACATTGCTCAAAGCTCTCTCCAACCAACCCCATTTTTATACTGCCATGACTCTAAATGGGAATCACAAGCTTAGAAAATCCTCTTTGCAGTTAGTGGCAAGACTGAGAAAGACTGGCAGGTGGGAATTCAGATCAGCTCTACACATTTTAATACAAAGCGTTCCAGAATTCATCAGTCAAGGACATTGTATGTCTACTATTGTTAAGGGAGTCACTACGCACTGTTATCACATTCTCATTTCTACTGCGATCTCACTAACATTCTGTATTGTTTCATTCACATAAAATAAAGCTGTCTGAATTCTATTATATTACTATTGTCAGAGATCTGGGGACTTCGAGTGCATAATAACACAAGTACAATTTAGGACAGGTCAGACAGAAACTTTATTGAAATTTTATTTGAAAATATTAATGGCTGTGGCTTGTGGATGGACAGCAGACAGCTGTGAAAGCTAACACTAGGTTAACTTCTATCTTCAGATCATTTGGTGAGCCGGTGAAGTCAAGACTGAATATGGCACCTAAACAACTAAAGTCTGTAGAAGAAGGGAAAGGTGTGTGCGTGTTTATCCATGAGTACTTGCAGTAGATGCCACTGTTGTTATTGCCATAACAAAACCATTCTTTAAATGTTTTTAGTATATCCATGCTTCAAAGATAGTTTTAAAGACTGACAAGCTTTTTTATTATTTTTACACTGTTCTGCTTATTTGTCAGAGAAGTATGCTTATTTTAGACTTTTCTCAGAATACTCTGCAAAGAGCCACTTTCCAAGATCTTCCCTATGTATCTTGTAATAACTAGGGTCTTCGCAAGAACCAAAGGTTTTTGCATGCACCAGTACAAATCGTGGTAATTCTCTATCTATATTGCAGTTCAGGTGGATAAGGCACCAACTAAAAGAAAATAGTTGATTTTGTAGGTTTTGTCTTCAAGCAATTTTAATGTATTTTTCTTTACTAGTCCAATCTCTGAAGAGAAGGCTCTGGGTACCTAGATTTTTCTAAAGAAGTCAAGGAAAATTCTCAAGAGGAAAGGAAAGACTTATGTTCCACTTAGAATAAACAATCAGTACGTGATTAAGTCCAGCTGCATTTCTGGAACTGCTGTAAAAGTGAAGGAAATCACAATAAAATTGCTTATAGACTTTCCCTTCTTTGTCTTATTTTACCTGGGGACAGAAGGAAGGAAAAGCTTGCAGGAGGAATATCAAATAATTCTATCTGCTGTCTGGTAAGCAAAGAAGGGAGTGAAATTAAAAGCCATGGAATCCCCTTTTGGGATGTTTTCATTATTCTGCATCTGCTGGAATAACAACTTGTACAGACAGCAACAGTTGCTAGAAGGTAGGAAATGCCATACCTTTCAGTGACGTCACTGCTAACAGTTCCCCTGTAAGGAAAAATATATGGGACAGCAGCAAGTATGAAAAGAAAATGTCAAGGATGCTGGTAATAGAGAGTAGAAGGAACTTTTGTCTCCTACTTAAAACAGGGAGATGTGCTTTGGAATCAGTCTCTAAGAATAAGTATACCCCTCTAATCTGAGTATACTGAAACCTGCTGTTTACCTATCACTAGCAAGTGTTATAATAAAAGCATTGTTGTCTTTTAAATTTTTTTTTAACCTCTTTGCATTTGGGTTTTGGGGAAATTTTTGCCCCAAACATGTTTTTTCAATGGAAATAAACTTAAATTCTACAAAGATGGGTTTTTAAAGAAAACACAGGTAACCGAGAGGAGTAAACAAGAGTCTGGGCATGAAGAAGTTTGGAATATCAGTTATTGTATGTGTTCCCTGACAACCTGTTCATATGTGAAGAGAAAGAGATTAGAACTAATTGTGTGAAAGACAGAACACGAATACAAGCTTGTTGTTTAAATTGCAAAATGGAGAAATGAAAGTTGGATTAGATGTGGCTCTTCTGTAGCCAACCTGTAAAACCTAAAAATAAATAAATAAATACTTTTATTGCTGTGTTCTCTACCTGTAAAATGGGGATACTGGAAAACATTTCCCACTTCATAGCAGTGCTGTAGGAAAAAGCACACTGTAGCCTGTAAATGCATACTACAGCAAATGAATGCATATAAACATCTTAATTTTTAAGAGCTTCCTTAGGAGAAAACAATTTTATGCGTATTTCACATACCTGGATTTGAGACAGCAGCAAATCAGAGGTTATATAACTATGAAATGATTGAATATTGCACTGTAATAAGAACATGTTTTGTTAGCTGGGATGACGCAATGAAAGCTATCTATGTTTTCTGCATTGTTGGACATTGTACCAATGCAGACACTTTTAGTACTGCCTGTTTTGAGATAAAAACAATTAATATTTAGTATTTAGTGAGGCCAAATAGAATCTATATCTAAAGGGAGACTTTGCATCTTGTACTTCTTACTATAAACTGAGATGTCAGACTCCTAGTATAGCATTTCCAACTAGCACAGGCAGCTCAAGATTACTGCCATTCTCCTACACTTGGACAAATGGCAGGTATGCAATATATAACTCCACATCCTAGGACTTTCAGCTCAGTGTATACATGCCATGTGATTCCTGTTTAGTTACAGCAAACGTGCATTGTGCTGGTGAATAAAATGCCCGGTTCAGTAAACAAGATCTGCAGGAGTGAAATACAAACACCAGAGGTCACCAAAGAATAAGCCGTTTAGTTTCAGTGTTCTTGTGTAAGTTTCCCCAGTCGAGAATTATAAAATGTTTTCCTCATCAACTTTATTTCTTAATTCCTAATCTTACAGGTGCTCTCATTCTATAGCCTGTACTATCCCACACCCCTGATTTCACATCACCTACCTGAGTTTTCCTTTTTTCTTTTGGATGACTTTTTCTCAGTCTCATTTGTAGTATTTACTGGTACCTCATCATCTTCATTCATACCCACTGCCGCACTCACTGCATTAGGGCTGCTGCCTTCTGACTCCCCAGAACCCAATGCCAGTCCTGGATTTAGTCGTCTTCTGGCCTCAGTTGCTGCAAAATGCCAGTCAGAGTGTTGGAAAGAGAGGTGCTGCTCCACAAATGCCTGCTCGTCACGTGGGAAGCTATGGGGAGCAGTCACCAGGCAGGAGGTTGAGAAATCAGAGTAAGTAGCAAAATCTGATTTTTGATGGAAGGCGAATGGTGCTGGTGGGTAGTGGTTCAGCCCTGAAGCTGTGGTGACGTCCGCAGGGGTGCTCCGCAGGCACCCCCAAAGTGGGGCAGGAGGTTGTGGACTGTGCATGCAGCTGCTGCTGGCGGGATCCATTTGCTTCCAATCCTGTCCACACTCCAGTGTTCGTGACTGGTTGTAGCTCAGGCTTCCAAAATCAGAAAAGAAGCAGAGGGGGAATCTTCCAAATTTTACAGAATAAATTTTCTCCCTAAACAACAGGTTTTTTGTGGGTTTTATGCAGTTGCAGATTTGTTACTTTGGGAACTCTTCTAAACATCTTCATTGTTCCAACCTAAACCATTCTATGATTCTATGATTGTCCCAACTGGAAAACGGTAACCAGATCTGTTCAGTGATTGCCCTGAATTGCTTCCCAAGGCCTGAAGCTTGTTTCCTTGTGAAATGCTGGACATGAGTGAAACACTTTTTAAATACTGTGCTGGGGAGAGAGTGACAAGTTTGTGAAGTGAAATGTGAGAGAGGGGAGGGAGGGGTTAATGTACATACACTCAGTCCCTCCAACCAAAGCAAAGCAGGCAACTATTAATCATCCGAAACCTTATATGCACATCTAATGGGATTTGCAGATGGAGCCTTTTAAAGAAACAATGTCTGTATTTTTTTTAAAAGGGAAAGAGCAGCACACAAAAAAGTCTTTAATGTTTCCCTGTAACACTATGAAGTTATTTTTATTGCACTGTTAACAAAATTCCCCAAGTCTTGGATTTGGAAAAAGCCCTAACACAGAATTCAACAGACGCCAAATTTCAAGAACTAAAGTGGGAAATAAGAGTAAGAAAGGACTTCACTGATTATATATAATTTAAGGCCCAATTATAAGTTTTAAAAATTATTAAACCTGCCTTGTTCACACATGCAAGGTTTTGAGTGATTTTTGTTTGTTTAGTTAGCTTTGCACACACGTATTTGCTGAGTTTGCTGCCAGTGACAGTTACTCTTTCTGTATTTTACTTTCCAGGGAATTTTCAATATGCCACTCTTTCCTGCAAAGAAATCTCCTCTTTTATGCCAGTAGAAGACATGTTTTTCATCTTTTGTTGAAAGTTTTATAGTTTTTCCTAACAGAAAGCGGATTCTTAGACCCTAGAGCCATCACAGTTGAAAAGACATTAACAGGGAATCTGTTCTCAATCCCTTTTTCACAGAAGTGCGGCAGCTGGGAATGCCCAAAACCCTGCTATGCTAGAGTTACTGCAGTTTCTCTCAAGGTACTTCTCTATGTTTTTAACAACTATTTATGTGTGCATGTGTTCCATGTTTCCATAATCTGCTTGCAACCATTTCCAATACCTATTACACTAAGCCTTGCTATATGCTGTGTGCTGCTTTTTCCCTTCTCCCACCATTTGTGCTGGGTTTTGTGTTCTCTCATAGACACAGAGATTTAGCAGATGGACACAGAGCCTTTATTTTTCACAGGGGTTTAAGTAATACTTTTATTTGGCTTCTGTATAATCCAGGATTGTAATATTTCCAGGAATCAGGGAAAAAAAAAAAGAAAAGAAAAGGAGAAGGTGTGCTTATTCTGATACATCTGTTGGTTCATAGAGCTTGGCCTTTTCCAAGAAATCAAGTGGGTTTAGCCCAGATCTTTCTGAACAAGAACATCAAATTCTGTTCTATCACATGAATCCTGACTTTCTTGCAAAATACTAAATATCTGATACTTAATTCATTCTCTAGGAAGAGTTGTCCCAAACATTTAAATCTGTCGTTGCATCATATTAGAGGATAAACATTAAAACATATTTCCTGCTCACTGGTAGGAGGAAAACCCTCAGACTGCTCTTTTTCTGAAAAGCCAGGTTATAATGAATTTATGAATGCTGCAAATGTTCTGGGCACTGGCAGAACCTCAGTCAGAGTCCAGAACTTTTTGCCAAAGCAAATTATTTCCTTTATATTCTGTGTACAGCACTCATGCACTTCCACCACACAGGTTATTAGGGGTTTGTATGAATTCCAGGCTAGGTCTGTTGTTTTTCAGTCCTATTTTCAGTCTACAAAATGATCTAGGTAATTATGCAAAACTTTATGTCCTTGTACATGTAGCTTGGGGGAGGATAGAAGGGAAGAGAGGATTGTCCATTAATCTAGTATTCCCTTCAGCCAGGAGTAGCTTTAGGCTCCCATTCAGGAATCCCCATGAGGTCTGAGCAGAGGTCTGTCTGTAGGACATTACTCAATTCCTGCACATCACTTTGCACTCTGAGCCAAACTGCTTGGACCCTGTTTTCCCAACGGAGCGCTCACTGTTATTCCTTCAGCACCAGCTGTGGGAAGAGGAGATGGTGTACTCTTCCAAACGTGAGAACCCACAGGCCTTGCCCTGCTCAAGCACCCTCTGCAGCTGGTGCTGACACTCAGCTGCTCCGCAGGAGCCTGTTTGGCCTCAACATCCTCCTGACACTTCATTCCTGAAAGGAGAAAGAACAACAATCCTCCCCTCCTGCTAAATCCCATTTGTTGGTAGAGGCATCCACCTTTGACCTTCATAAAGTCAACACCTCTTCAGTCAAGCACTGTGTTGGGTAGAAAAAAAGTGGCATGGATGGAGATCAGTTTTTGTAATGAATGTTCCCATAACAAGCTGAAGACTGGCAAGTGGGGATTTACCTTTGAGCTTTCTATCAGTTCATTCTGTGACTCCCACAGGAAAGCATTTCTCAGCCATCTCACAGACCGAGAAGCCTCTGAGCTCTGGCTCACCTTGAGACCTTGCACAGTAATTTGCATAACTTCATGAAGGTGAAATGACACAACTTGTGCCATGTCTTGACCTTCTTTTTCTGGAAAGGCAATTTTCTCTCTCAATAACAAAGACCTGGACCATCTCATGCCACTTTGATATAGCCCTCTTCTGAATCACCTTCATGCTTGTGCCATTTCTTGGAACATGGGAGCTCTGGGGCAGGAGCCCTGGTCCTACTCTGCTTTTGCTGCACCTGACCCAGTACGATTGTGTCTAGTGCTTTTACTCTTCAAATCCAAAGCGATTTCTCAGATTACAGATTTTACTCTGATCACAAGGCAAAGGGAGATTTAGTTTCGCAACAGAGAGACATTGGCTGATACTTATCAGAAGTTCAAGAAAAATTTACAGGCTTGTGATGGAGAAAACTCTAGGCATGAAAGTCTACTCTTGAAATCTTAGGAGCTACTAAATTGCAAGTTAATAACACCCTTCATTGAAAAAGAAGTGCTCTCTAAACTTTTTTTTTTTTTTTTTTTAACAAATTCTGAACAATGCCACGCTATGACTTGCCATGCCTGCAACTGAAGTAACTGGGAAAGTTTTCCTCTGTGTGGGTACTGGACCAAGACTGGGGAATTCCTTGTACATGAAAGAACACTTGTTATTAACTCCATTGAGCATTTTAGCACTGATGAAAGAAAGCTGGAAAAAAACAAATAGCTAATACTAAATTTAGGAAGCTGCTGCTTAGTTACAGAAGTTATAGATGGAAAAAGTTTATTAGGTTACTTAGTCTCCCTACATATAGTCGTTTTACTGTTCTCCCTACTAGGCGCTTCCGTAGAGTCATAGGATGGTTCAGGTTGGAAGGGACCTTAAAGATCACCTAGTTCCACCCAGCCTGACCTGGGCAGGGACACCTCCCACTACACCAGGCTGCTCAAAGCCCTGTCCAACCTGGCCTTGAACACCTCCAGGGATGGGGCAGCCACAGCCTCTCTCGGCAACCTGTTCCGGTGTCATTTTCTAGGATATTGCCCAACTGTCACAGTTTCAGTCTTCCAATTTCCCTTTGGGGAAGACAATTCTTCACTCTTTCCTAGCGTCTAGACTCGGTTCTCACTTTTACTGACTCCATCTCGTTATTCTGAGTAACAACCTGTTGGCACTGCACAGGTGGAGAGCAATTATTATAGTGACTTTTAAAATGTTTTGGTATCTATGATAAGCCATCTTAAACACAAGCCAGGTGTATTTCAGACTTTTAATCTTTCCTCTGAGTCAATCGCTACAGTGATAATCATGTTTCTGGTGCTTTGAATTCTCTCCATGTTGCAGTGCTAGGAATGAACGTTCACTAGCACCAAGCTGAGATTGTTGGTACAGGTTCTCTCAGTGAAGAAGAGAGAATAAGTTCTGAAGGAAACTGCAGCACTGCAGGATTGCGAAGCTCGGTTTCCAGGGGATCATGTGTGAGAGGTTGTGCTCCTCTAGAGCACTCATAGAACCTCCCTTGCAAATTCTGCCAAATCTTGTATATCTGGTGAATAGCTTTAAACTGGAAGAGGGTAGATTTAGATTAGATATTAGGAAGAAATTTTTAACTCTGAGTGTGGTGAGCTCCTGGCCCAGGTTGCCCCGAGA
The DNA here is from genome assembly GCA_017639485.1 of Pluvialis apricaria. Classification (NCBI taxonomy): domain Eukaryota; kingdom Metazoa; phylum Chordata; class Aves; order Charadriiformes; family Charadriidae; genus Pluvialis; species Pluvialis apricaria. Next base: position 6,408,303 of record CM030032.1, read on the forward strand.
AGCTGTGGCTGCCCCATCCCTGGAGGTGTTCAAGGCCAGGTTGGACGGGGCTTGGAGCACCCTGGGCTGGTGGGAGGTGTCCCTGCCCAGGGCAGGGGGGTTGGAATCTTCAAGATCCCTTCCAACCCAAACCATTCTTTGATTCTATGATTTCCCTAAAGAATTAATGTAATATTAGGCTAGAAGTTATTGCAGCGAGGTGTTCAGAAATAGAGACGAAAAAAATTACACCGTTGCTTGAAGCTGCTGTATCAGCAAAGACCCAGTCATAAGTGCACCGATACTGATAGAAGATTACACTCGTGGGCATGACAGGTGCTCCTGAAGTCAGTTCAATATTCCATTAGGAAGTCATCTGCCACACAAAAGTAATTGCAATGTGAGGAAAAATTGTTGTTGACTATTCACTGAGCTACTCCTCCTGACCTGTTCTCATATATAGGATTGGTCATTTGGCAATCTCATATTTGTTCTGCTTCCGTGAGACCGTGAACCTAAAATAATGTGTTGGCATTGACACATGAACAGGGAAGAGGGAGGATGGAGAGTCTAAATAAAAGATTGGAGCTGGCCCTCGGTTTGCCTCATCTGCTGGGCGTTTTTGATGTGTTAAAGTATTGCAAGAATGGGTCATAATACCCAGCATCTCTGAGGTTCATTTTCAGAGGCATTTTGCAGGCATGCTTCATAAATATTTACAGTTCTTATTCTTACCAGGCAGAAACAAGCTAAATAGCTTTTCAGAGGCTGAAGTAGACCCATAGTCAGAGACTGTAGTTCCATTTTGCAGCTGAGTAGAAGCCCAGCCAGTATGACTGGAGGCAGAAACTTTGTCCTGAGTAGGTGATATCTCTTACATCTGATTGCTTAAGCTTACACGTGCTGAAGTCAGTAGGACATAGCTGTTGACTCACAGGGGCAAGGATTTCGCACCATTGCTTGTCTGCCTGGAGAACTGAAAGTGCTGAAACTAGCACCAAACAAAATATTGAAACTGAATCTTAGGCCTCTTTTAACTGCACGTGCACTTAGGAAGACAATTCAGCCTCCAGCATTCATTGTCTTGTCCAGTGTAGTCAACGTGAGTTGCTAGCAGAAAATCTTTTTTGCAAGAATAAACGGCTTTAGCATACACTGCAGAAAGGTCTCAGCTGTAGAGAGTTTCATCAAACCTCCACAGTAGGAAGCGGAGCTGCAGCAGGGATTTTCAGCGATCAGGAGCCTGCATTGAGTCAGTGATGGAGGGAGTCTCACTGAGGGTCTGCTCACACACTAAGGCTGTTAAAGTTTTGCAGATTATTTTATGTATGGGGAGCTCAAAGAACTTGACAGGATTGTACGACTTAAAGCTCATTTTCACTTCTGAGGGAAAAAACAGTCCAGTGAAGCTTGGAGATGGGTTAACTGAGGCACAGAGACATCAAGCGATTCACTGGGGGAAACTTTACTTCTTAACAACAAGATCTGGCCTACTTACTAAAAAGGAAGTGGGCTATAATTGTGGTTGAATTCTAGGAGACAGGACTCCTGAGTTCTCTACCTGTTCTTCATTTTGTATCCCCAAGTAGCTAATGTGGTATATGAGGATATATCTACACTGCAGTTCATATGAAGCTCTGGGTCACACTACAGGCAGTAGTAGAGTTGTATGTCTGACACATATTTTTGTGAATAATAATCAGAGCAGCTGGCTCTGCAGAACACTGCATGTGCTAAAAATTGCTGTCACATTTGTTGTGACTGTTGGTTCGTAGGTATTAAGAATAGAGGTATCTATACCATCATGCTATATAGTGCATAAACATAGCGTGCTGGAGAAATTATAGTCTCTGTGGATAGGAAAACTGCCCTGTAGGTAAGGTAGTAAACATACAGAGAGTGAAGCACGAAGCAGAAAAGAGAAGAAGAAAAGAGAGAAAGAGGGGAAAATTAGGCACTTGAGAGCTTCGCTGAATCTGAACCTCTGCAGGAGACCCAGCGGGGCGTAGAGGATTGCAGAGAGGTGTGTTGAGGACTGACGCAGCAAGCACCTGTGAAGGAAAGGAGACGGGGGCTAAACCAACAATGAGATTTAGAAAGAAAATGCCAAGCCCAAAGATGGGCTCTTTGGCTCTATCAGTCATTTTAATAGTTTTCTCAGCCATTCTGAAGGAATAAAAGAACAGAAAAAGCATAAAGCTTAGACTAATAAAGGCAGTGTACCTAGGAGGGAAAAATTATCTCCTACCAATGAAAGTTAAAGAGCTATGTGGTTAAAGAGCTGTATTAAAAGACATTAGATATTGGACAAAATGTCAGGAAATGTTAACTTGCATTTTGCTGTAATGACTTACGACAAATTAGTCCAGGTTAAAAGGCCTGTATTTGCAGGAAAGCAGTACTAGGTTTTTAATTTGGGGGAGGAGATGTAGAGAGTGAGAAAGTCTTCATTCCTTCTCAAAAAAAAAAAAAAGAGCTATTTTGTAACAGTGATATGGTTGTATGATTTATTTATCTCTCTTCTCCCCAGACTTCTAGGAACAGGTTTGTAGGGAGAGTTCAAGAAATTATTTGTAATGTCAGAGAAATAATGTTGGAGAGAAGATGGCAAACAATCAGCTTCTCAGGCTGAAGCAGTAGAATTAATATCTTAGGTTATGTGAGTAATTAATGCTTTTAGCCCTGGGGAGCTTTACCAAAAGCACAGTAGACTTAAAAAAAAATTGCAATACTATTGCCATGTTTTAATCATAAAATCATTTTTATGCTTCGGCTGCAAAATTTGTAAGTAGATTAAACCAGGCTTCTGTTGCATTTCTTGAGTTTTGAGGCAATGTATTTGCCACATTCTGCAACACTCTTGATTTCTTCTGCACACAAAGGTGATTTGAAGGGAAAAATGACTGAGTGTTGTCTCTGCATTAGTTTGGAAGTTTTGTCTGGCTAGTTTTCCTTCCTATTGCTTTATTCAAAACTGATACTCTAGCAATCATGAGAAGTGACCATAGTATAGCATTTGGGGATATTTCATCTGATTAGGTGGTTGACTCCTCCCTATGCCATTTAATTTCTTCCCAGCCCAGATGTTGTGTGCCGGGCTAGGATTGTTGCCGTGTAATCTAGGCGCTTTGACTGCACCAAACATAAACTGAATAGAATGCATACTTTCTTATTTGTTCATATCCATAGCAGCTAAAGCATGGACTGAAGAATTGTATTTGCTACTTATTTACTCTTTGTTGTGGTGAGTCATTTGCAACTGAATATGACATTCTCCTGACAATATGCTTGTAATGTTCACAGTTCCAAATAGACTGAAGTGATTTGCTGATGGATTTGCCCTTTCCTTTTCTACAAAAGCACTTGTAGATTCTCACCTTTGTCAACCTCTCTACTTAATTTTCCACAAGTTAAAAATTACATGCAATAACATGCCACTCTGAACACAACAGTATTTTAAAATACTTTGCTTTTTTCCTTCATTTATATCTCTTCATCCCCTACTGCTCTCTTTCAGTTCATCTATCTTTTTTTTTTTGCAGTCTTCAGCTTCTATCCTTCTTCTGCTGCTTTAATTTTTTACTTTGCTTAACTTTCTCAGGTTTTCCCCTAAATTTTTAAAGGCATCTCTATGACCTTAGCAGTATGATTCCCTATGAGATCCAAGGGTGCTAGCATAGCCTTCATTATTTGGCAGGAGCTGTACAGTCAAACCACTGAGCAGAACTATTAAGGCTTTTTTCCTTCCCCAGTCTCATCTGATACTTTTACTGAGATTCAGTGTCTGACTTGCTCTGCAGATGGGGAGCTGGCTTCACTGCTACAAGAATTTCTAATTTAATGATGATGTTTCTCTTAGCACTAAGTCAATATATCTGGTATTAATTAAATTCGATGGCTTCACAGTAGTGAAAAAAGAAACCTGCTTCAGGTACAGGAAACATCAAGATATGTTCAGAGACACTTCTGTGATAATTTGTCTTAGGACAGAGAGTAGTAGAAGCAAAAGCAGAAGAAAGCTCTTGAGCTTTAAGTTTGTAGAAATGTTAAAAGGAAAAAACTGGAAACTGCTTAATCACATTTCACAATGCATAATCTGCTAGTTTTAACACAGTTTGTTTGAAAGATCGCTTTTTTGGTTTTGGTTTTTAGTTGGTTTTGTTACTATGTTTACTACAACAATGGGTTTGGGTTTTAAAAATGAGAGGTGTGATAGGAGTTGCAGGCAAATGGTGGCAAACCTGCGTTAACTGGATTCAATGGGTTCGCTCACAGTTGCATCTGCAATACTTATATTGAATAAATGAGCTCTATCTTTTGTCTTACCATTTCTCAGGTTGTTTTTCCCTGGTACTTCTCTTGTACCAGGGTAAAAATAATATCCCAGCTCTTCTCACTGAAATAGTTGCTACCTCATCCAACTGCGTCAGTAGATAAGAAATTGATGATCAAAAAACTGAAGTCTGAAGATGAGTAAGCAATCAGCAATATTATTTGAGCTCTGGAGAAAGAACCTCTGGCAGAGAGACACTGACAATATCTCGTTGTTAAAAATTTGACATGAAACCCTCAAAAAAATTGGTGGTGCATTGAAATAAAATTTGATGTGGTAAATTTGATGCAGTAAATTCTAGGATAGGTAGATGTGTATATGCTTTTCTTGTACCTTGGATCTGTTCCCACCTACTTGGGATTTTCTTGTGCAATTTGTGTAAAACATTGTATTTCTGTTTCTCTCTACTGTTAATTAAGAAATTAATATGAATGAAAATAGGTAAATATATACCCATGTCTTGAGACTTAGCCATTACAGGAGGCAAAGCATGTTCAGTTGTTTCAGCAGCTTTGTGCTAAGATGTCTGCTTGCAAGCCTAGACGCCAGCTTCTGTATTCCTTGCTTGTATCTATCTCCTCTTCCAGGTTTTTTTCTGGATTTGAGGCCCAGTGCCATGTAAAGATGAGGAATATCCTTTCCTTGAAAGGTCATAAAAGCAACCAGTGTGTCAGCTACAACATTAATCCTTAAGACAGGAAAGACCATTTGCCAAAAACTTTGATAAATCATCTTTTTTAACATAATGAGTCCTGTCTTTACATTGTGCATGCTGTTGTGCCTGTTTCATGAAGAGCTGAATGTCGTGAACAAGGTTCAAGGCAACAGAAGCTTTCTATTAAAACAAGAATATTTTTTAGCATCAGCAAAGGAACAGTTAAATAGTTTGGCAGGCAAATATTTTGAAAAATACAAAATTAGCTCAGCTTTTGGCAGATTGCAAAACTCATCTGTTGTTTTCATCAGACCACATGAAAGAAACAGGAACCATGGCATCCCCAAGGAACGGATAGGAACACAACATTCAACCTTGCAAACCATTTTTGTGGGTATAGATTAACAAATCTACACTTATACTTTAGTACATGGTTCATGCATTTTGAGGTGGGACAGAGTACAACATTTAAATTTTGAGGGTTTTTTTTGTAATAAGAATCCCGTATGTTTCTGGAGCTCCTAAAAAATAAATTTATAGGATTATCTGCCAAGTTATAAGCTTTTAAATTTCTTTAGTGCCAAGACTTCTGCAGTACTTTTCTTGACACCACCCTTTGCTGCTGCTTTTGTCGTTGTGCTGTATGATCTTTTTCACTGGAGCTAGCTGAACTAAATGCAATTAAATAAAAAAGTCTGGAAAAGATTTTCAGAAAGGCCAGAATTCATTCCTATGCGGAATGACTGTTATGGACACCAAAATTATTTATTGTTTTAAATTTGCCGAAATTAAAAAGTATTCTTTAAATTCTTATTATTTGGAATATAGTCACTGGACGTTCACAGTTTTGAAGAGGTCAGCATAAATTCTGGTATTAAAGATGTTGTATGGAATCCTTTATAGTAATTAAAGTTCAGTCGGTTACCATTTGACGTTTCGTTAGGGAATTCTGCTGAAATTACAGCTATTGTATTGTGTTGTCTCACACCTAGAGCAATGAGGACCTATTCCTCTTCAATCTAAACTCTCCTCCCCGTAATTTCTGCTGCAAAGGAATTAATTGTTAGTGGTGGAGTATCTCCCTCTACTGGTAGCCTTTGTAAATGCAATGTAACCGTGTCTTCCATTTAATTGCGCACCGATTCCACTCTTTTCCAAACATCCTAAGAGGTAGCCCATGTAAAGCAAATTTACACTAATCAGCGCTTCAGCACACGTTCTGAAACTAAAGCCCCTGATGGATGCCGATCGTGTCTGCTTGTGAGAACAGGGGTTATGCGTTGGCCTTCCTCTTGGCATTTTTGCCTGTAGCCAACACCTTGAACCATACTTTCCTCGTTCCTTTCCCTGATAATCTATCCTCCAAGAGGTTCTTTCCAAATGAGTGATTTTTAAAGGAAACTCAGAGGAAGTTTTTCAGGTATATACAATGAAAAGGCTGGTTTTCATATTTTTAGAGTATCAGGTAGAAAATAAGGTGATACAGCCTGTTGTCTTGCATGGGAAAAATATGTTTTGAAAAATGTATTTTTGTTAATTTTTTTTGATAATTCATTTTGAATTATCTGGTTTTCGGTAGTATTTGCAACTTACCATCCCATCAATGTAAGTGGAAACAAAATGCAATGGTTATCCGTGCACCTGGAGACTGGGTGTAGTCTAAAACCTCCCACATCTGCTGCTCAATAATTAATTAGAAGTGTGTAAAACCACAAAGCCCTCATATCAACTGCTAGGTTTTTTTGTTTGTATAGAAACTATGTGGTTCATGAATTGCACTTAAGACCTGTGTTTTCATCTTGATTTGGCCACTGATAGTCTGTGGTACTTTACATAAATCATCTTCATAATGCTTCTATTATCTGTATCCTCATTTCGCCTTTTTTGGTGTATTTATTTATACACACAATATAAATGGATGCTTTATTATGCATTTGACTAATGTACAACAAGACCACATTAAATGCCAAAAGTAAGAACAAAGGATGCTGATGTAAAGTTAGAAAATATAGTCAGTACAAAGGAAGAATTAATACCAGCTGGAAACAATAAGTGTGATGGAGCAGGAGGACAGGACCTGGGTATATAAGCTAATTCTAAGATGATCATGAGCTGTCCAGAGTACGGTTATGAAAAATCATGTACATTACAGAATTGCACAGAATTAAACAGGCTGTACCTAGAAGTACTTTTTAAAAGCCTAAACACTTAAGTAGCAGAGACTTGAGGAAAAGTTGAGGATTTAGGCCTTGTTTTCTGTGTTAAATTACACAGAACTGTCCTAAACACTTTTTTTGTTTTAAACAAATGAAATAGTTAAAAGACAAGAATGCTTTACACCTGGCATCAGAAAGCTATTCATGCTGTGCAGGGTATGGATCATTGTGTACAGAAAAGGTAACTGAGTACAGCATGCTTATGTTATATGGTGCATCATCATATATGAATATATGTGGTCAATTTTCCATAAAGCCTTTTTTCTCCCTGCTTTTTTTGCATAAGCACACTGCTGACAGGCACAGTTTGCCTCAGATAATAATTTACAAACGTGAATTTAACACATTGCGTTTTCATAAAACAGCATTTCAGAATTTTTCTAAAGATACTTCAATTTCACACCATGAGGTGGAGACATCTGCCTCCAATTCTTGGTAAAATGACCCTGATTTTTAATCGTAAAATCGTAGCTAAGGTTTAAATAAAATGCTGCCTTCCCCCTCCCCTCCTTCCACTCAAAAATAAATAAATAAAATAAAATAGAATAAAAGTATTCAGCTGTTTTATCAAGAAGCTCCATTATTCTTTTGTTTTGCACTTTAAAAAAAATAATCACTGAATTGTAGCAACTGTCCACTGCTGGGTGGATGTGAGAATTTCCATGTAATTTTGCAGCAGCTGTTCCATAGGCGCACTGGCAAGATTTGCTTGCACAACCTCCAAGCTGCAGTTGAGAGCCAGGGAGCATGCTTTCAAACTGAGTGGCAAGGAAAAAACAGTGAGGAACTCCATTGCATGAAAGACATCCACACCTAAGCATAGGAAGTAGTTAATAAATTCCCAGCTGGACCAATTCTTTTAGGAAAGGCCAATGCCTTAGTGTTCAGTTAGCAAAAGCAAACAAGTTCAGACACCTTACACTGCAGCTAGCAGCACAGGGGGAGGGAAATCATGGCTTCAGATAGAACAATTATTCTGGGTTGCTCAAAAGAGAAACATGAAGACTCGGTTTTGCAACAGGAAAACAAGGGCAAGCTCAGGAGCTGGTGCACTTTCTGACTCCTTGAGTCCTGTGTGGCCACTGGGTCCAGGGGTAAGGCTTTCCACAGGTTTGCTGAATTCATGCTACCCTCTCCCTAGCTACAACCTTTGCCTCGTGGCTGTATCCTCATTTGGTTATATTTTATGTTTATAACTTCTATGCTCCAGGCCCCTTCAGCAAATTATAAGTGTCTTTGCCAGATTGCTGTCTGGGAGTAAGGGAAAAAGCTATTTTTTTCTTGCCATTGGACTGTTGCTATTGTGGGAGAAATGTTTCTGAGGAACAAAATCCTTTGCTAGAAGGTGACCACGACAGTCACTCCTGTGGTTCATTGCTCGAAGACAGTGAGGCACCATGGTTTCCACTGTGACTCAGGATGTAACAGTTATGGTTTATGGAGAAAAAATTTGATTTTCACATTTTCTTGAGTACTATATGTCTTGCTCTTTTTAGTTCCATGTATGAAAGAAAATGTAAAATGTTTCTAGTGGATGCCTTATTTTTTAAAGTGTCAAGCAATGACTCACAAAAAAAACATATAAATTTTAAGATCAGGGAAACTGAGGTGAAATTTGTAAGTGCACACACTAACCACTCACGTGCAGAGCCTGACATGCTGAAGAAGCAGAAGCACATGGGATAATGATGCTACAGGATAGTGTAGAACAAAAAACCTATGTTACACCAGAGTAGGGCTACTAAGCAATTGTGTGAGATGGGCCAGAACAAGGAATGACCAAGGGTGAGTACGTTGCAATCAACCACTAAGGTAATGAATCAATATTAAATTTGACAGAGAGGAGTACCCACCTCAGCCTGAATAAACATTTAGTTCAAGATAAGCTATCATTTTCCACAACTGTAAGCTTTAGCCTTCAACAGGTACAATGAAACCAAGCACACTCTGGAGTTTAAAGCTTCACCTCTGCCCTTGGCTACTACTTCAAATGTTCCCTCTTCTGTCAAGGCAGGAGACAGAGTCCACGTGTGGAACTGTGCTGTGACCAACCAACCCCTTTTGTACAGATCATCCAACAGCCATTGTGGAGTGTCAGCCAGTACCAGCTCAGGCTTGACACCTATATATCAATCCCAGGAGTTAGCCAGGGTTCACATCAAAAAAATGGCTATCGGCATTTGTGGCAGAATTCTTAGTAGCAGAAGTGTCTGTAAACTAGAGATCAAGCCTGAGGTGCTGAGGCGCATTAATGCACAGAACCCTTTTCCTCCATCCAAGAGAGAGAGACAGCAATGTTAAGAATAGTACACCTAAAGAAGTAAACTTGGGACTTCTACCCTACCGTGTTTCACCTTTCTGTAAGTAAAAATATTTAAATAAGCAATAAAAGCAAAAATTTTTAAAAGCTTAGAGTGGAACTGGGTTGATTTTTATTCCTTCAGAATTGGCCACAGATAAGTTGCATCACATGTTGCCAAAATGCTCTAAGTTTAGTATATAAAGGACCATCTAATAGACGTATCTATGTCAGAACCTATAAAGCTCTTGGGAGACTTTGATCAGCCCCAATGCTGCAAAACATCAAAATGAGACTTATGGACACTGTCCTACTGTGGGTAGTGATTTCTGTAAGCAAACAACAAGAAAATGCTGTTAACATGTCCCAAAAGATGAAATGAACTTTTTCTGTAGGGGGCTGGGCTGCTCAATCGGTTACTTTACAGTTGTTGCTTTGAGTACTCTTTGGGCAAAAGGACAGAAGTATCCAAGGGTGTCTGTAAAAATGAAGATAAATTAGGCAACATTATCTATAGAGACTGCTGTGAAGAGTTTACTCATCCAGGAAATTCTCTCTTTTCCTGAAGACATTTTCACAGGAAAGTCCCCAGACATTAGAGAACGTGTATTTTCTATGGTTTAAAGCTATCCTTGATTCTTAGGAGCTTCACAGGAGAAGGACAAGTAAACACATGTTTGGGTAATGAAAAGAAGATGCAAGAAATAGAAGCGCAGTCATCTTCTACAGTACCAGAAACAGACTGATAAAAGCCAAATCTAAATCAGAACTCTGAAGAAACTCCCAGTAAGGTATGAGCTTTCCAGGATGATAATGTCTGTTTTCCCGGAACTGTTATGCACCTGCATAGGCAGTTGGGGGAATGTGGTGAAGGGCACAAATGTCTTCCAGGCTTCTCCAAAGTATGCATGGAGAACATTAGCAGTAGGTGCAAAGGGAGGCTTGTGTAAGGAGAAGGGTAGCATCCCTGGAAGAGTAGGGACTGGATCTTTGTGCAGTCTTTCCCATTAGTTGCAGCCAGAAGGGCTCTCTGCACCCAGATTCATCTTTGAGTAAACCGCTATCCTTTTCTGGTTGGGTTGTTGTTTTTTTTTTTAACTTACAGAAAATTTACTGCCAGTTATCACGCAAAGTTCCCACTGTACTGACTCCTTCCTCACCCTTGCCCTCATATCCCCTCCACAGGACCGCAACTCCAGAGCAGGGATTCCCAGTCTACAGGCTCCCTTCTAATTGCCAAGGCAGTTTTCTCTGCTGGAATGGCTTCTGTGGTTGCTATGACAGTGACTAGCAGGATCACAATACAAAGGTGAGGAGACTGTAAGTTGAAGGAGGCCTCATGTAGGGTTTGATTGATAGAAAAAGTGATTTTTAGCCTGGTAAGAGAGAGTGTGAGCAGCTCCTCCACTTGCCCCTCGCTGGGTTCCCAGGGCCCTAAGCCCTCTTGCAAATAAGGCGGTATTTGCCCAGAAGCTATGAGAAGAGAAGCTTATCTGAAACACCCAAGGCATTCTTCCATTTCTCTCTGAAGGATTCCAAATTACAAAAAAGACCTAAAAACAGGGCAAAGAGGAGCTACTGATCTACCCACTCCAAAGTATATATTATACTGTGACTAACTGCAGCTAGGAGTAGGTACTGCTACCAGCAGTACCTGACAGTTAAACACCCTGACACTTGTTTTTTCCTGTATCTACCATATATTTGGATATGCTTAGAAGTCAGATAACTCCCTTACTTTTGTAAAGAGTAGCATGTTAATATAGTAAAGATTCTAGACTATACTAAGGACAAACTTTTTGGATAGGAGTTAGAGAGGATATTTGTCTTTTGGCCAGTCAGTCTTGGAGTGAACGTTACTCTTACTCATTAAAAAGAGTCAGCTTGATGTCACAAAGTGCTGTTTGTTTTAATTCCCACAGTTGCTTCTTACCCATATGTTTTTCAGGCAACTCATAAGATGTAAAGCTACTGCTACTATACCTGCTGTAGTTAACAAACCTTCTGTTCCCTGTTGGCAGTCAGCAGACAGCAATAGAATGGTAAGGTTCACTGGAAATGAAAAATCTTTGACTGAATTTTCATTACTATAATGGTCTAATTCTCAAATCAGCTGAACACGTGTATCAATCAGAAGACAGAATGACTTCTAGCATAATATTCCCATTACTAACTAGTAGAGTTCCTAGAGAGAAAAGGGAATGGAAAATGTCAGAAGAAATACTTTTATAATGCTTTCTTTATGCTTGCTAGTGTTGTTTCAGGTCTGCAAAAATATCTCAGGTATTTAGGTCAGTAAACTGTGAGGAAGAAGCATAGAAAATATACTTGTGTTATGCTTGTGATTAAATACATATTGGATATACAGCTGGACTCATGTTATCAGTATATTGTAATGATAGTTCCTCTTTTTACTTGATGTCAATCAGAAGTCATGGTTTCTAGCCATGAATGACCCAAATAATGAAATATGAAATTTTTAACTTGGGAAGGAGTGTGGTTTCATTAGAAAAGGTGAAGAACAGGGACCTGAAAGTCAAAAGTATATTTCCACATGGTGAGTGAGTTACCACAGCAAATCATTTAGGACCAAATTTCCTATGCGTTGCACCTGTAGTTGGAACTAGATTTTCCAAAACAGCTCAACACTCAACATGCAACTATAGGTTGCTTTACCAAGTCCTCCGTTTTGTCAGGGGTCTATGCCGCTAGAAGCTAATAGCAGTGAAAGACTTGGAAGACTTAGATGTCTACTCTGTTCAGTTCTACGCGAGACTGTCAGCCTAATGCAAGTAGGAAATGGCCAGAATGAAACATAAACTGGCATTAAATACACACTTTCAAATAGTTCCTATTTGAAAATAATGTAGGCTAGATCCAATTAGCAATTACCACTTATTTATTATGAACAAGTAGAATTCTAATTAGGCTGATTTGAGCCTCAGCTAGCTGCTCAGATTGGATTGGCAATTAAGGTACTAGTTGTACTAGTAATTATGGTTTACCATGAAATTACCCTCCCTTCTCCCCTCTCCCCCCCAAAAAACATTGAATTAGCCATGAGTGGAATTATATTTATCACAGGACCCTGTGCAGTAGAGACTTTGCAAATAAATACAAACAATTAGAAAACCACTCAGAGCGTTGTGCCAGCACAGTAATTAGGGTTTGAAGAGAGAAATTTTGCTGAAGCCAAATTGGCTGGTTTGTCATGCAAGAGGAGCTGCAAGTGTCTTCAGCAAGTACCCTTGAGGGTGCAGATCTAGACAGTGGCTGTCCTGGTCCCTTGCAGGAGCAGACCCAGCAGAAGGAACCACGCAGAGAACAGAGTGTTCTCCCACTATAATCTCGTAGTAAGGAGAAGACTTTGCGGATTCACCAGTTTAGTGTTTTCTGAGATGTTACAGTGACCCTGGTGGACAACAGGCAGATGACCAACAGTCAGACCAACACAAGGCTGATGCAGTGTATTTCAGCAGACAAAAGTGTAAACAAAAGAATAGCATGCATAAATTCAACCTGAATTGTTTTTCCTTGCCCAGAGAATTAAAAACAAACTTCTTGTCCTAATATTTGAATTTTAGTCCCTCTGATTGCAGTCCATTATTTCAGTGACAATTTCCAAGTGTCATGCTGTTGTACCTGCTAATGAATAAATCAGCTTCTGGCCTTTTCTCTCCCCTTTCCTCTTAGAGTTGCATAAATGCAATTGTCTCTGGTCCAATAGCTGAAGTGTAGAATGCTGTACCACAGAGCTTTTGACTTTCATAGTTGGAATAACTATCCCACTTCATTATCACTTTTACATTTACTACCTTGGAGGCTGCCTGGTACAGGTTTTTTTGTGTATCATTGGTAGGGGATCATGGACTAAATATTGCTGTGTATACATTTTAATTGTCACTTTCAATTTATTTTTTTTACTTTTGAGGAAGTAGCTTTGCCTCACCCAATGCACAGAAATGCTGAACCTTTTTTATTTTTCAACTCGTTTAGCCACCCAAACATGCATAAACCTTTTGAATTTCCTTTAGAACATTAAGAATTTTTCCTAGCTTAGAGTCAAAGTGTTACATTGCTTTTAAGCAAAAAATCTTTGATTTATAAATTCTCACATCTTGATCACCTTTAGACCAGTGTTTGTAAGACTAAGAACTACCTCTCCTGAAAGACCCAGCTAATGCTGCACAGGATCTTTCTCTTACAGATTTTGCTCAAGCTCTGTGATACTATTTCTGCTTAGGCAGTTAGCACATTTATGAACTTTGCCTCAGTTCGGAAGCCAGGTAATTCTGGATTTGGCCAAAGGAGATCTATACAAGATATTATGATTTATACAACTGAAGTTAGATATTGAGGAATTTTTGAAAAGTATCCTTCCAGAAACTGTCTCTCCTACAATACAACCCACCAGCGCAAGAAAATCCGTCTTTTCCTTCATGTCGTCTGCCATAGGCTGGTGCTTGGGAACTTCCTCCCAGGGACTTCTGCCAGCAAGGCATTCTTATCTGGAAGAGAATTGTTCCAATGGTTTTGTAGAGTAAGAATGTAAAGCAAAATACAAAAGACAGAAGAAACTACAAAAATAGAGTCTTACAATAGATGTATTCACATGTTCTCACCTGTATACACTGCTGATAGTCCTATCTCTGCATGCCTTAGATTTCATCCAAAGGGAATAATTTCCCTTTTCTAGAAAGTAGAGACAAACTGAAAATTAACGTTTGGTATATTTATCGTGTAACCACCATTAGGGAATGACTTGTTAAACATGTTGTTAGCTACTGTTTGCAGAACAAAGAAACAGAGCTGGCAAAATGAATGATATTACAGGTATTAATCGCTGGTTACTGTCATGCCTTTTATATCATCTGCCAATGATTAGAAATTCATCAGAAAGGACTCTGATATTGCAGTAAAATCATTAATTCTCACAGTAATGTGTGGTCTCTTCATGTCTTGAGCACATATTCATAAATTTATCTAAAAAGTCTAAAGACTGCACATAAACTTGGTCTTCATGTTCCTAGAAATGTTTGGTTTTGAGAACAAATAATAGGTTTGGGAAAAAACCCCAATATCTTCTATTTGCTAACTCTAAAATGAACACCAGAAAGATAGAATGCAGGCAACTAAAGGTTTGCCTGCCTTCCTTATGTCTGCAACAGAGTCACTGTGTGTCGGAAAAAAAGGGAGACTGTTGTCAAGATTTTTTTCTTTCTGCTGCCAAACATTCATATGATAGCAAAATTCACTGACATATTTTTGGAAAAAGAAATGTGCTTCTTTAAAATGCAGAGTGGGGTTGTTCCCTATGAATTAATGTGTTATTTTTTTCCTTTTTTCTTTTTAATAGCATGCCACCTCCTAAATTCCAATCCTGAGCCTAAGGCAACTCTTTCTTTCCATTTCACTTAGATGTGATTTCTGATCTTGCAAGGACTTAATAATATAGTGAGGAATGCAATTAAAGGGTAGACTGTAGAACCTAGTGCATTCTGAATGGCACCATAAATAATTAATTTAGAATTATTAGTAAAGAAGCTTGCCGTTAAAGAATAAAGAAGGAAAGACTAAGGGAAACAACAAATTCACTTTGTTAGATTTACAGAATGTATAATTCAAAATATATTGACAAAAGCAAGCTGTCAGCATAATAATTTGTCTCCCTGTGTGTAAAATATGACATGATATTTCTTCCCATTTCAGTAAGAACGATCTAGGATTCAGACAGCACAGAATAGAACATTTTTATCATAGTAATTCAAACTACCTGTTTAAGTTAGACAAATGAAAAAAATAGACTCCAGCCCACACATTGTGGCCTGGCACAGAGTAGCATCCAAAGATGAATGCAGCTGATGAGATTAATTTGTCGGGCCCTTACTTATCACCTACAGACTGAGGCTTTGTATATTATGAGATCATTTCCTGATGCATGCACAACTTGCTATTTCAGCTTGGCTTCATCCAAACAGGGCAATTTACTGTGGCCAGAAGGGGCCAGAATTACCACCACATAACTTTATTAAAATGCTCTCATAGTTAGTTCAGCCATTTGACCCCCGAATATTGGTTCTACCATGGACTTCTGCTAAGGATGGCATGTGAAAGGTCTCTTCCTTTCTGGTCTATCTTATGCCTGTAACTTTTTGTCCCTTTGGCATTTTAAATATGGGAGATTTGTAAGCTCCAGTGCAGGATTTTCTTGTTTGCACTTATCTGTATGCTAGGGTCTGTTTGATCATGTTCTTCTCTTCATGACATCTTAGTGTAATGTATAGTTTGTCTGTAAGAAACAGATATTACCCAGTGCTACGCAAAGTCTCCTGCATGAAAGCCACCCACATGAAAGCAGTACAAGGAACAGAGCTGGGACACAGTGTGGCCAAACTGCCATATCCCACAATTTGGTTAACTATTTTCCTGATGCAAGTGAATGTGTGCCCTGAATCATGCTAGTGGTTTTAAGAAGTACTTTAGTGAGTAGCAGCTTAATATGATTCTTTAAAGGTAGCAAGCACCCTCCTTCTGGAAGGAAAGTTCTGGCAGTCCTTGCAGGAATCCAGCATTTCCTACTGGCCCTCAACAGCCAAGAATGATGCAGCTCCTCCAGAGTCAGTCAAACATACCTGCAAAACCAAAACAGAGGTGCTTCATCTTTTGTTTTCAGCAGGCACAGGAAGCTCTGTCTGCATCCAGGAATTAACATGGAAATTACTCACAATTCAGTTTATTGTACAGAGTAAACAGAGTCCAGTTTATTGTTTTTTAACTTAAATAATAAGATCGGTGGGGCTCTTGTTTCTCTGTGTACAGCCCCTGGCGTACTGTGCCCCTGAAAACAGAGCAGCACCTCTAACGAACAGTTTACTTTTATTTACCAAAAATGGATTGTGTTTGGAAGTGTGTTACTCACACTACTACTCTAGCTATGTCCACCTTCTCATTTCAGTTGGAATTGATATTTCTTGTAAAATGCTACCAAGAATCAAAGCATTCACAGAGAGGAAGTTTTTCTGCTTGACTGTTAGAAACAAAATCCTGTCTAGTATCCAGAACCATTCTGAGCATTTTTAAGGCATGTGCAGAATGGTAATCTGATTTTTAAAAAAAGATGAACAATTTAGATATACTGAACTACTTAGTATTTAGCTGTGTGGTATGAAAATAAGATACTATGCTAATGACATTTAAGTCAGCAAAAAAGCTTATATTGACATCATTATCGGACTGTAGCATTTTCCCACTATCTCAAGGACCCATTTCATTGCATGTCTTTGCTCCTGAAACATTCCTCCTTGATGTACATTTCAAATCTAGCAGTCTTATCAAGGACTCAGTAATGGAACTCTCTACAACAATATTAACTGAGGTTGATTATCAACCAAGCTTGCATGAGCGTGTGTTTTTGTTTTACATTATATAAATAGCTGCCCAGCCCTGAGAGCAAGATAAGATGCAAGTCTTTGAACCGCAGGAAGGATAACACGTGTGACTGACAGCAGAAAACCCGTGAGACTGGTTGGGACAACTTTAATTTATTTGTACAGCATGCATACGGAAGGGTCCTCACCTCCCATCTTGGTAATGATAAATGACAAGATGTCGACAGTTATTAATTAAACTGCCTGGCATAGCAATGTGCGTAATGATAAGACCTAAGAAATGTGTAGCATTCCTTCTACCTCATCATGAGAATGAGGCCCCTCTGCTGTTCTCTGGCACAGCAGAGATTAGACTAAAGCATCAATATTCCAGTACAAGCTGGCTACCTAGTAACTGCCTGAATACAAGACCCTAAAAATTGAAATCCTCTCTCATGCCATGTGTAGTAATTAAACTTCAGCATTCTTTCTGCAGGAAATGTTCCTCCTGTGTTGTTCCCACAGATTGTGCTACAACAACAATTTTAGCCCCATGAGCTATTAAACAATTATAAAGGGATTTTCTCAGTCTGCCTTAACTGAGGAGCAAAGGCAAAAATGTTTTTTTCTTGCCAGATATTGTAATTTAGGATACAAAACACCAAGCATAGACAGGACTCAAGGCTTTGGTCAATCAAACGGAATGGACTCGGGGGAGTAACTCACACCCCATATCAGCTTTTCTGACTTGACTTGCCAATATTCCAGCTACTTCCTTAAAAAAATCCACTGCCCCACAATTGCAATGCATTTTTCTTATTCTACTTTCATTTATATATTTCATAGCTATATCCTTTATGTATGTGCTAATTGGACCTAATTATGTCTACATACTGCTCAATTACTCAGTTTAATATGTACTAAATTTCTCACCATCTTACTTGTCTAATGAAACCTTAGTTTTCTTTTTAGAGTTCCTTTTGAATTTTGTGTCATATAAGAATAACCTGCTGAGCTAATTCAGTTAGCTAATAGTGTGATGATTTTTGGCTGCATCTGCTGCATAAAGCAGTAAAAAAAAATCTCAGTGCTGTAAATAATAGCTATTAATCATTATCATTTAAAATGGACCAGGAGATTTTCTTCAAGCTTTATGTTTCAGTGGATTTAGAACACCATAGAAAGCACTGGCAAAGAACTGAAGTGGTCTTAAAATAACATTGGTGTTAACTATGTGAGTTAAAGGAAGTTCTTTTAATCAGCCTAGCATTGGAGTCCTGCAGGTCAGAGCTTCACAGTTTTATTCCAAAGAAGAGAAAACCAGCCATGACACAAACAATCTGCTCATTACACAGCCACTGTATCATGGAATTGTTGAGGTCAGAAGGCATCTCTTGAAACCATCTTGTCCAACCACCTTGCTCAAGCAGGGTCAGCTAGAGAAAGTTGCCCAGGACTGTGTCCATCAGGTTTTGAATATCTCTATGGATGGAGATTCTACAGTCTCTCTGAGTAATCTGTTCCAGTGTTTGGCCACCCTCACAATATTACCAACTGTGCACCCAAAATGAAGGACAAGGAAAGCTTATAGTTATGCTATATCTCGTAATCAGGAGCCTGTTGTTCAAGACTGAATTATTTAAAATGTAAAGTAATGTGGCTTAGACATAGAATCAGTACCCATGCTAACTAGAGACACCCAAGAGACAGTAAGGAGGGTTGGAGTGTCTGCCTATAAAATTGTCTTTATCCTTAAGAGCCAAAACTGAAGCGCTCGGATTCTTGGTGTCTGGGCTTACCGGTTCATGGTAGGGGTTAAAAAGTGCCTAATAGCAGTTGACTTTAGCTTGTTCCTTTGTCAGGTCCTGAGGGCTAGTGCTGAGGACACAGATGCCCAGCTTCTTCCATGCCAAGGCTGCAAGCAGTTGTGACAAGGCACTAGGCAATTGCAGCAGAGCAAATGCTACGACTTTTTGCAACCCCGAAAACACTGTTCCTCAGATTATTTGACCTGATTTGCTCAACTTGGCTTCCTTAGTCAAAAAGAAATATTCTGAACTGGAAGTTCATACATTTTAAATTATTTCATTTTTTCATTATTTTCACTTTAGGTCTTCTTCAAGCTATATGTTGAGTTCAAAATTAACATATATGTGTCCTTTCCTTTTCTTTTGAAGACCGCTTCAGGCCTCTCACTAGATCACTTTTTTTATGGAGCCTAAAATTTCCATCTTCCTGGGATATTATTTAAACTTATTTTTTATGTTCAAAAGTCTGCTGTCAGTCAGCCATTTACTTGTTTGTAAGGCCTGAAGTTCCCATGAATAGTAAGTTATGTGAGGAAAGCTCATTTTAAAATCTTGTGGTTAAGTCACTTTGATTATGCAAAGATAAAGAGTCAGAGTAAAGAATGTCAGAGATGATGAAAAAGTGACAGCACTGAGAGGCCTGTTTCGAAAGTTTGGTAGAGGAGCTTTCTTTCCTGCATTTAGCCTCAAAGGCTCTGGGAGCAGCCGAGGCCACAAACATCACTCCCCATCATGTTCCTGCAGCTCCACCGACAGCCGCCTCTCGGGAATCTAGGTGTGAGACCCACCTTAGTCTCTGGAAATCCTGACTCGCTTTTGAAAGGGAGTACCTAAACCAGCTTCTTTTCTACTCTTCATGTGCATTTCTGTATAATAGAATTATGATATAGTGCACCATTTGCTAGAGGCCTATTTCTAGCATTTGCAAACATTGTAAAAAGGTCATGTGCACACGCCTGTATGTGTACATATGCATACAAATGAAAAAGAGTCTGATTATCATGAAGTCGGTTTTTGCCTTAAGGACAGGAACCGTATTTTGATGACATTTTGCCTTGGCAAAATATAAAAGGGAATCTGGTCCATGACGCTTAACAACAGATTTTAAGCAATGATGTAGGTGTAGCCCTCATGTGCCGGGAGGGCAGGAGTTAGTGACAAGGGACTGCCCTGTACATCCCATTCCTGCAGCCATGCCCCCTGCAGCACTGGGGCTTGGTAATTTCCCGGGTTTGTCTTCCCTAATTATGCAGCTTGTGCGTTCTGAAATCAGGAAATGTTTTTCCAAATTACCTTCAGCAGATGTGTAGACTTTACTTTTCCATATACATATAGCAGATATGAAATACACCACATGTATCTGTACGGTCTGAGGCAGCTGCTAGGAAACACAGGAGGAGCCATTTGTGTGGAGCCATTGGCAGCTGCTGTGAGGTTTGCGTCTGAGCATTTTCAAAAAGCAGCAATGAGATAGCACCTCGAGACACGCATTTCCAATAGGAAAAATACAATGGCCAACTAAGGAGGCTTGGAATCAGTCACTACATGAAAAATAAGAGATCTACAGTAGACAGTGCAAAAAAACAGTATTGTGATATACAGAAAAGAGTGAGAAGAAAGTGGCAGCTAAATAATTATTTCCCCTAGAGCAGCAGCCTTTCCAAAGTCACCATGGCACTTACACAGAGAGGGTCTTTTAGAAATATATACATAGCTTAATCGTTTTCACAGTTGTTAAAAACACTTTCCAGTATTCTTAAATGAAAAAAAAAAGGCACTATAAAAAAAGCAAACAGTCTCCTCACTCAACTCAATCTGCAATTAAATCTTGCGAAGCCCTCAAGCTGGTGGCAGCACTCACCAACTGCCTTTCACAATGTGAGGCTTTGTTTTTTCTTGGAAGTACTAGAATTTTTAACCTGCTTTTATTTTGTTATTTTATTCTGTTATTATTTTATATTTATACTGTACAGTCCTATCTGCCTTCACTGGGCTGGGATTCTTTAGTCCTATAAACAAAGAGCTTGCAGCCCTGAAGTTTTTACAATGATGTACCTGCTGACTACATTTTGCCATGTTTTGCATTTAGTATAATTTATCTACAGAGAAGGGACTGCTTTAAATATCTGTTATTTGTAACAGATGAGTGTTATGAACTCCATGACTAGAACTAACTTAAATGTTCCAGCTGGTCTTAGACCTTTCAAATTTGTCTAATAGATTATAATTAAATTTAACTTTTAATGGTGGTGACATATTGATGTGTGTGACAGTATGAAAAAGAATACATAGCAACACTGTAAATATGGGACTTGTTTTTAGTCTAAGGGTAAATGCCACTGATGTATTATTTAGTATTTAAAATACATTTATTAAATGCACTTCTATGAGGTAATAACAGATTGTTCAGCTTCTCAACCAAAACATGAACAGGTGTTTTGTTTTTTCTTCTGTTCTTTAGAAACTGTCAAATTAACCAGGCCAGCAAGTTCAAATTTTTTAATTTTTTTTTCTTTGTTTTCCCAGTTAGAAAGCATAGATCCATTTCATGGTTGTTGATACACCTTTTAATATCCTCACATTCTCTGTGACTCTTAACCGTGAGCAAGAGAACATGCTATAATTTTCTTCCTGCAGTTACAATTAAAAAAATATGTCAGACAATGTCTACACTTTTTTCCTGCTGAAAATGAAAACGTAAAACACTGCATATGTTAAGGAAGAGGACTATATTTGTTAATATAATAAAAAAAAAAGACTTAAATTAACATCCTATCTGGTACCTGTGTAGAGTTTAATATCACATCTGAGTAAAAATATTTTGAAATAACACTGCTACGTGCTGATTTCCTAAAAAGTATGTCCAAAAGGATGTGTGTGGGTTTTTTAAGGTAAACCATGTCCTTGGCCTTGTCCTCAACTGCTTGCAAAAAATGTAACTGAAATTAAGTCAAAGGAGAGAGCTCATCTTAAACCAACTGACAAGTTAATCCTTGTTTACTCATAATCTGAAAGGTTATTAAACTTAAGTGTTAAATCCAAATATTCTTACCTGCTATGAATGTCAAAATTTTTTTTTAGAGATTGTTACCAAGAATTCTCAGTTTTGGCTCTCAAGAGATGAAACTCATATCTATGTATGTGACCGGACTGAAATGGTTGATGCTTGATTCTGCAAACCATCACTAATTCTACATTCGTTGGTACTGATAAAGCTATCCCTCCGGGAGGGCAGCTTGCGGACACACAGCTGAGTCTAACAGACAGTTTTTGTCTTCTTAAGAACAGGGGTCTTGCTTAATCTATACATCCTGCGAACCACACAGAAGTCCATTCTATAAACTAGAAAGAGCAGAGTGTGAGTAGAAGGGGTTCTGAGAGTACAACAGAAGATTTTTAAGAACACTCAATTTAAAATGTGATTCTCCACCCTATTTCTCATATGAAGGGGGGTGACAACGTAAGCTAGCATGGAGAGGGTTAGACATAGCTATAATAGAAAAGGCTTCTCTTTAGCAACTATGGAATAATGGTCCAAAGATTTCCTCACTGATGAAGCATTTTGCAAGACTTTTTAATTTTACTCGGGAATGTGGCATAATTATATTTGAGATTTTTTTGATATCTAAGTAATTAGAAGAAAGCTTTTTCAAGCTTTTTAAATTTGCAGACACCTGGAATTCCCAGTGGAGGTGTACTCTCCTGTGTAGTGAACATATTTGATATAGGGTCATTTTTATCAGTCAGTTTCCAGACCATCTCCCCTTAGAAGTAGTCTGCAGAGTCTCGGTGTTCATAGCCCCCATGACTCAAGAAATTCTGTGAATTATTTTTCTGTTAAGTGAATTTCTTGAATGTTAACTCATTTTAAATTGCAGATGTGAAGAATCCTTCCATTCTTACTGCTAAATGTGTTTCTTTTTTGCCGATTAGTATGGCTTTTTTGGTCTTTCATAAGTAGAAAGATTTTTTTTTTTAAGTTGCATAAATGTAATCTGGGTGATTGTCCTTTAAATATTGACTTAGGATCCGGATGTCAGAAATCAGTACAGTGCCACTGAAACCCATATTGCTTGGATATTATTTTCTTCTAAGTTATGTTTTGTTTTTAAAAGAAAAAAAGTTTCCTGGACCAGCTTCTCATCAGACTTGTGAGTGAGGTCTCTCACCGAACAGCCAGTTCCAAATATGTTTCTAGTATACCTGCCTTTGCCCCAAAGACCACCCATAAACTTTCTATAATAACTTAGGGGTGTTTACATGCATGTCCTTAGGCACGTGTCTTTTCCACTGTTCTTGGGCCTTCTATTTGCCTTCTAAATAACAGAGCATTCTATATATATTAAAAGTTATATTTTCACTGTTTGCAGAGAAATACAAGTAAATTCAAAGTCATTGGGTATAACGTCCGTATTTAACAAGTACTTCAAAATAATAGTGGTGTATTTCAGTAAATATAGGGTGAAGGTACTGCTGACCAAGACAGAATTATATATTTGAGAGCTGTGTAGCTTAAAAGTAAACTGGATGTGGACTGAGTTTATTACTCATCCAAACTGTCTGTTCAGACTATGCTACACATCAGTTGCATACATCTGATGGCCACTTTGAGGCTCCGAGCATCCCAAAATAATGAAAAACTAGCTAAAATCCTTACAGCCAGCATTTCAACTAGAAGAAAGGGACATGCTTGGGGATACGATGCTTAAATTCTGAAATTACATCAGTTTTCCCAGTAAGGATATCCTATTCACTAGTTCCCATCAATGAACTGTGCTCCATTGAAAGTTTGCATTTATTAACACTTTTCACTCCACAAAGTACTATTGTTCTGTTCTTGTTGCAAATGCAAATCCAAAGAATAATCCTTATGACTCATTGTTAGCTCTTGATGCCATATTAGAGATGTTAATGACAAAAACTAATTCTAGAAAAGTGTATCTTTTAAAATGACTGGGCCTGGTTTTGACTCCTAGGAGGCCCCTGGACACCTCTGATTTGAAGACTGCTTTATTCAGAGGCCCATATTAATTGATGAGCAGGCTGAAATTTCACATGCATTGTCTCGGCTCATTGGAAGTCTATCCAATTGTCTGTCCTCTCTCTCTCCCCTTAATAAAGATTTCCTGATAGCGCTACTTTTGTTTCTAGACATGCAGAAATTCATCATGAGTGAAAAGTTTCTGGTTCTGAGCACCACCCTTAATCTGAAGAACAATTTTAGAAGAAAACTATCACTTTTAAAACTAACTTCTCCTGCTAATATAACAAGAAAAAAATAAGGCCCTGCAAATAGCAAACCCCTCCAAATGGGAGAGTAATTACCTTAAATTAAACCTTATTTTTGGTTATAAAAAAACCCAAAACAACAACCACTCAATTCTAAAAGCAATGTGGTGCAGACTGGAAGCATTAGAGTTAAATACTGTCCATTTTATAGTGAAAGGGAAGGAAATAGACAGGAGGAAGGAAGGAAGAAGAGATTAGAGAATCTGACAGATGTAAATAGTCTCAGAGGAGCCACTATGTCCCAAGGCCTCTCCTAAGGGAAGTTTTTACACCAAAGAATCTGGTAGCCTGAATGAAGAATGACATCACTTATTTATTTAGCCAGAGCTGAGATGTTTTCTTAAGACATTGAAATAACCTCATGCCACAAGCATTAAATTGTTGGCAAAGTGATAAAGATGTCTGTTTAATTTAGGGGCTTGATAACCACAAAATAAATACACTTTTATTCCTTGGTTGGCAAGTATATTTAAATTGCCTGGAAAACCATGAACAAGAAAGCTTGAGTCTGAAGGTTAATGCTACAAACAGCCTGATGTGGGAGTCTTCAGTATGGAGATGCATCACTTTGGACTTGTAACTCAGTCAAGGAGTTGGGGCTGCTCCCCTTTGAGATGAAAATGATGGCATTACTCGTAAGGACACCAAGAACAGACCAATGTTTCCACATCCTGAGTCCTGAAAAAATTAATAAGAAAGGGATGATTTCAATCTAAAGTGCTAGTGCCGAAGTGTCATGACAGCCCTGCCTAGATCAGTTAGAATCTGAGTAACCAATATGTGGCAGAAAAGTGATTCACATCATACACCGCCTCACTTGGGATGGCTAAAATGGATGTTCCTGGCACCAGCGTGAGCCAGTCAGCCCCCAGTAGCACCAGGGAAAAGCAGGGTTGGGACGGATTACAAGCTTAAATACCAAAGTGTTCAAAATGACACCAAGCTGTGTGGTGCAGTCAACACGCTGGAGGGGAGGGATGCCATCTAGATGGACCTTGACAGGCTGGAGAGGTAGACCCATGTGAACTTCATGAAGTTCAACAAGGCCAAGTGCAAGGTCCTGCAAGTGGGTCAGGGCAATCCCAAACATGGGTACAAGCAGGTAATGACTGGATTGCAAGTAGCCCTGCAGAGCAGGACTTGGGGGTATTAAACTGAAATGGACAACCAAATGTGACCTGGCAATGTGCACTCACAGCTCAGAAAGCCAACCACATCCTGGGCTGCATCAAAAAAAGCGTGGCCACCAGGTTGAGGGAGGCAATTCTGCCCCTCTACTCCACTCTTGTGAGACCCCGCCTGGCGTACTGCATCTGGCTCGGGGGCCCCCAACATAAAAAGGATGGGGACCTGTTGGAACGGATCCAGAGGAGGGCCACAAAGATGCTCAGAGGGCTGGAGCACCTGTCCTATGGGTGACAGGCTGAAAGAGTTGGGCCTGTTCAGCCTGGAGAAGAGAAGGCTCCGGCGACACCTTATAGCCCCTTCCAGCCCCCAAAGGGGGCCTATGGGAAAGATGGGGAGAGACTTTTTATCAGGCAGTGTAGTGATAGGAGGAGGGGTAACGGTTTTAAACTGGAAGAGGGGAGATTTAGATTAGATATCCAGAGAAAATCCTTTACTCTGAGGGTGGTGAGACACTTGCCCAAGTTTCCCAGAGAAGTTGTGGATGCCCCACCCCTGGATGTGTTCGATTTTGCCATACATTGTGATGTGGTAGAGCTGAGATAATGTTTTGAAAATTGTCTTTGTGTTCCTTACACCTTTATTTCAGAATTAGCAGAACTTGTGCTGATGAGTTCTACCTTGACTCAGGTTTTACTGATTAGTTTTATTATCCTCTTTTCACAGTAATAACTTGGCCTCACAAAAGAGCAGCGAGAGCTTTTAGGCTTGAAAGAAATAGCTAGTTCACGATACAGTGTCAGGAATGATTAATGGAGACAGAAGAATCAACATTACTTCCTTCCCTTTGGGCTTCAGGCACAGTACATTTATTATACTCTAGTGAGAATAAAATTAATTGTGGCATCAAAAAAATACAGAAAAGCACCATATACCTAATTCAGTGAAAAGACAACAAGGCATCATGAGCCTTGTCCATGAAACGCTGCAACTTGATGTTACAACTCTCCAACATTCAGTGTAAAAACTGTTCGCACAATTCTGGGAACAGAAAAGAAATCTCCATCGCTTTGTCAATAACTGGAAAAAAATTGTGCAGAATTGTCCTTTGATGGCTTTAAGACTGAAAGGGGAGTGGTTGCACCGTTTCGTATAACTGAATAACATCAGCTGTGTCTGTTGCAAGTTCTGTAACTTGTACTGGCTTTATTTTAAACTGTGAGTTATTTTAAAGTTGGACTTCCATTACTTGATTATCAAGGGGAGTTTCAGTTTATTCAAGTTTCAGGTTACAGCTGCACAGTCTGTTCAATTCAAACTCAAGCTACGTATAAATATGTTCTATGTTAAGACTTTTGAGCCTGTTTACTATAGAAGAGTTGTTCTGTGCACCCATATACTGCACTAATTTGAGTGAAACAAGCTAATTATAAGTTGATGTCATATGGCTAAAAAAATACATGTTTATTCCTTCCATATTTCATGATGCTGACTTTCTCGACCACATTTGCAGAACATAATGTGTTTTCTGGGCCTAGGGCCTCACTAGAGAAAGTTATGTTATTTATTGTGTAGTTTGTAATTAAAAAGTTGAACCTCATGCAAAATCTTAGAGACCTTGTGGATACCAACAAGCTGTTTGTGCTGACTTTACTCTGAGGGTGGTGAGACACTTGCCCAAGTTTCCCAGAGAAGTTGTGGATGCCCCACCCCTGGACGTGTTCGATTTTGCCATACATTGTGATGTGGTAGAGCTGAGATAATGTTTTGAAAATTGTCTTTGTGTTCCTTACACCTTTATTTCAGAATTAGCAGAACTTGTGCTGATGAGTTCTACCTTGACTCAGGTTTTACTGATTAGTTTTATTATCCTCTTTTCACAGTAATAACTTGGCCTCACAAAAGAGCAGCGAGAGCTTTTAGGCTTGAAAGAAATTTATCTATCCAAATTTATCTTTCACTGCATAATAGCACAGTTGTATTTTTGGCAGAAAAAGAAATAAAGTAGGCACACTGATTGTTGTAAGTCACTGAGTATATTGTAAAGAATGTGCCATGGTTTTTTGTTTACACAAGTTGGAAATAAAAATGGGGGACAAATGATTGTTCAAAGCTGATTTGGAGAAATCATGAATCCTCTCTGAAAAAAGCAACTTTATTTTTTTTTCTGTGGCCTACCCATTATGACAGTTGTTCAGTTGCTGACAGGCAGCTGTCTCCAGCCAAGTGAAGATAAATTCAGTGACCTGTTACTACTTATAGTTCAGTAGCACCTAAATTATGTACCATTGTGCTATTTTATTGCAAAAATTACAATGAAGAAATTCGCTCTTGCCTCAAGAGTTTATAGTTGCTATTTACTGCTTCTGCAAGGAGTGCACAGCCGGTCTCTGCCCATTATGAAGCCCCTTTGGAGTAATCGTTACTCTGAAAAGTACTCTTGAAGGCACTTGTTACTTGTGTCCAGTAATGTTTCACTGATGTAAGGACAATCTATAAAGTCACTCTGTTTTCAGTTATTACTTCTGAAAGTCTATAGCTTTGGTGTGAAAGACAAACTGAAATTTCCTGCGGACATTCATTCTCAAACCCCCAGTTAGAGATGGTGTTTCCTCTGTACAGCATGTCCCTTGAGTCATAAATAACGCTTTCAGCAAACACTGACATAGTTTATCAGGCCACTGAGTCACTCTCTAAATTTCTGTCTTGTTCTAGAGCCCTACTAACAGCTGTAAGTAATATGTACTAATGTGAGGCAGAAATCATGTACACCTTTATTAGAGATTTTAAAAAAAAGTGCCAGAGAGAAAATAAATAAATAAATAAATAAATAAGGAAACCCAAATGCTCTGTTAGAAAAGAACCCACATGTGGGGGCAGAATGTAGCAGTCTACCTCCGTGCAACATCCCAAGTTTTGATTTTTCCAGCTGTTTGCAGAACACTACTGTTTTCTGTTCCTCTCCTGATAACATAAATTGCAAAAGAGGTGGTTGGAGGGGACTGTTTCAGGAGCAAGATTACAGAAGACTAAGCATATCTGGAGGCTGCTCACCTAATCCACTTTTAACCTGTGATAAGAAACCAGTGAAAAGCAACTGTAAACAGGATAAGCATTAAGAGGAAATATAGTACTATAAGTGCCTCAGGACTCCTTGTCCGTTGGTATTCTTGTAAAAGCTTTTACAACATGTAAAGAACCAATCATTACATTGTGAGAAAACTGCAAGATTTTGAATGGCACCTTAATAGCAGTAAACTTTTGCACTTTTGGTAGAAGAGAATTGTGTGGGAGGATTGGGTTGTTTTTTGGAAAAGGACGTCTTTAAGGTGAAACCATATTACTGGTTCGCCTGCAGCAGGCCCCGTACTTCTGAACTGCCTGGAATCCAGCATAAAGTCGCACATAAAGTGGAGTAAGTCTCTTTCGCTGGTTTATCACAGTCAACATCTTAAAAACAAAATTCCGGTAACTTCAGATGCCAGTGAGACTGTGGAATAGCCTTTCCGAGGAACTGAACTACTTTTCTTACTTAAGAAGCACTTGCAGGTGTTCATGCTGATTTCCAAAAATTAAGCCCCAAGTACCAAATTCATAAAGTCAAAGATGAGTCTGGAAAATGTTGTCACAGGTATGACAACTGTTTGTATTAGGCTTTTATATGAGGTATCAAATAACAGTAGTGAAAGGACACCTTACCTACTGGCTGTCTCGAAAAAGCTGTTCATCTTTACAGCTGTATTGAAAGGTCTGCACGCTATGCACAGTCCAAGCTCAATTTTCCCTGACTTCATTGGAAAATGTCTTTTTTTCTTAAAGAACGTGGCCTTGTAAATGAAAATGAGCACAGGTCTACAAAATCAAATTGTTAAAAAGTTTAACTGTTGCTTGGCAGCGCTTGCAAGGGGATTTCACACTTTTTTCCATGAGAGAAATCTGAAGCAATAAGATTTCAACCAAGAAATCTTTATTGACAGTTCACAGACCTCTTGTTTTCTTTGGTGGCTTTATCAGGTTGTGAATATATGAATCAGGAAATGTCACCGGGAGTAGGAGGGAAACTGAAATTGGCTGTTTTTTTCTTCCCCGAGGGAAACAGAATATTGAAATAGTTCTGAGCTCCACATCTGCCCAGGAAGACTTTTTCCATAAGAAATGTTGTGCATTGGAGCAAGAAGTTCCAGGATGGCATTTCTTTAGAGATGTGTCGGTTATTGATTGAGAATTAAGGACCCTGACACTCTCTATCACAGAGATTGGAGTCAATACCCTGACTGTTCTGTAATTCACTGGCTTTGCAGCAAATCATCTTTATACTATAGCTGAAAATCAATGAGTCTTCCTATAATTAATCATTGTTTCTACTTTATTAACAATGTATTTAAAATTAAAAATAACAGACTAATATTTTTAAAGCAGTATTACTTCTCATTCTCTACAAGGAAAAACATTGCATAAATAATTTCTGAGAAAAAAATAAATACGTAATTCACTCTCTGAAACAATACCTTTTCTCTCTAGGTTCTGGTCCCACATAAAATAATTGCAAAATCTATCAACATCACAAATTTCCATAGTTTATATGATTTCAGCATAAACTCTACATAGAAAATAAGAACAGTGAGGAACTGTCTTCATCCCAAACTGTGTTCATCTGATACTAGGCTTAGCACTTCTACAGGATATATACAGCATGTGACGATTCATTTTCTAATAATATTCTTTAATGTAAAAACACAAACATTAGTCTGAATGTTGAGAAGCTAAGTAAAGGAAAGTTGCTGTCAAACTAAAGACTTACCAAAGCTACGCATACCAAAGACTTTTCTAGAGGAATCCATGACACTAAAATTAGCAGAGGCTCACTTTTAATGCAGAAGCTGCATCTTACTCCCAGAACTGGGTTTAGCATTACAAAGTGTGTGGCAGATAATCCTAACTCTACAGAATAGAAAATGTAAATTGAGACATCTAAGCTGACACTAACGTCAATTGTGTTCCAGGAAATAAGGAATAATCAGTATGTTTTTTGTTAAATTATGCACATCATTAGCTGTTTACAGGACAAACATCAGTGAGGTTATCTGGTTTGAGAGGAGCATCCATTTCATAAATCTGCTCCACTTAGAAGAATTTGTTTAATTGTTCCTAAAACAAATCATTGTCCCTAAAACAAATATGGTTTCAGTTGTCAAATCTCAGTTTTGAATCTGTTGATCCTACAGTCTTTTAACTAAAAGTATGAAATAGATTTGTCACAGTTTTGTTTTGAGAACATGAGTGTCATATTTTGATTTTTGTGTTTTAGGGGAAACAAGTGAGGCATGAGGACATCTGACAGGATGTTAATTTCCCAACAATTTGAATTCAGTCACCATAACAGTTGAAATCCCTGCTACCACTAACTTACTACAACTCATTCAGAGAGTGGTAACTCTCCTGGTGCTTCCCTAATCACATGCTTGTCCTGCATCATGGCACTTATAAAACTGGGAAAGAGATCTCAGTGTTCTTCTCACATAAAGCGAGTAGAATGACTTCTAACAAAGTGTGACTGTCACTGCAACAGCTTCACTTTCCTCTGCCGTCCTACTTGTACAAGCCACGTGACCTCACGTGAATCTCCAAGGTGTACCTCTCCTCTCAGACTGAATTTAGGTGTTGCTACCTCCAGCTTGGTTTATCTCATTCTCTTATCAGACCATAACTGCTATAATCTGACAGATTTTTGACTATGTGAGCCTTTGACCCAGCTTAGCAGAAGGAATTGGAACCTACTGCAGTCAGAACATCATGCTGTGGCCTGTGAGTGCCATTTGATGTTTTGTAAAATATCCAGAGCTGCTAGGCTGTATCACTCAAAGACACCTTCTAATAGGCATTTTCTAACTCATGCTGGTTAGATTTGCTGCTCCTGGCTCTGGAGAGACGGGGCTTCTTGTTCTTCTGCGGCCTGACAGTTTCCCTTCCAAAGTCCTTCAGCTCTGACTGGTTGTGGTAGCGAGTGTAGCGCTTGCATTTGCAGGATGTGACAGCTCGGAATTTGTAAGTCCGAGTCTCTTCCTCAGGACAAGCCATCTGGATGCGCTGTGTGCGGGTGTGAGCAGGAATGCAGCGATAATCCGGGGTGTTCTGACGCCACCACTTCCCTCTACCAATAGAGTTGGGAAGGAGGTGCGAGGGGACACACTGACCGGAGCAGACCAGTTCCTTGACGGGCTTGATGCTGCGGCAAGGCCCCTCTGTGACATAGCGGGTGGTTCGCATTTCTCTACAGCTGAAGTTGGAAGCATCTGCAAACAAGAAACAATTTAATTATTGACTACTTTCTTCCCTATCCTTGACAAAGCACTTTTTTGTTTCTGCAGCAGATATCTAGCTCTGAGTTAGATACAAGCTGGACAACCTGAATGGCAGATTTTGAGAAGAGTATCTCCAGAGACTCACTCATATGACTTCTGAATATTTGGCTACTCTAGTTATGAGACCCTCGAATAACAATGTACAAATTGATGAACAATATCCTTCTCTTGCCACTAGGTAAATCCCATGTCAGGGTTGTGCAGGTGGAGCTTCTTAAGTGTAACCCCAGCAGCAGCAGTTACTTCATGGGAAATTTTGGTGGGATTCTCCTGGCTTCACTTACCTGTGGGCAAAACCTTCCCCCATTGCTCTAGTTTAACTTTATTGACTTCAGAGTTTGACTCCAGATTTAAATTCTTTTGCAACAAAAAAAAGCGTTCCTTAAGTGATTTTTAACTAGCATAATGTGCTCCAGGTTAGGGAAATTAGCAGGTAACAACAGTGCTAAGGAATTCCCACTCTTCAGGCATTAGGTTTTCCAAGTTCACTGCTCCCTGTGGTAATCCCACATGTCCTACATAATTTCCTTCAGCCAGCTACGGGCATCTTCTGGCTGATTAGGAACCTTACAGTGGGGGTTTTTCCTCCTTTTTCTCAATGGATAGCTATAGGCAAATGAAACATGAGGAAATACAAGACTTTTTTAGCATTAAGGATTTAGAAAAACTTTCCAGTTGTAGGAACAGACTTTTTCTGAAGGCGTCTCTTTTGCCCAGTGACATGCTTAGCTAATTCACATGTTTGGAAGACACAAAATTTCATTTTTGAAGGTATTTATCAAGGAATTTCATCTAGCTAAACACGTTAATGTTATTCTCTTAGTCAAAACGATAGTATTAATTCTGGAAAGCTACTTCTGGTGGAAATCCTCAAGCGTCAGTTTACAAATAGAAGCCCATGTCTGGCACGCCCATTTTCCTTGCTGTGCACAAAGTGGTTCCCTCCTTAGTACATCAAAAGAGAATTCTGACCCTGAGTCATTAGTGATAGAACAATATTTGTACAGACATTTTAATTTTTGTTTTTTCTGTGAAATACAGAAACATGATTTTTAGTGCTCACATTTATATTCATCAAAGTACAGCTAGTAAGTAAGTAAATGTCCTTTCCACTTCAAAAAATATACACACATCAGTGGGACAGATTCCCCCCAGTTGATGTCAGAGTAGTAAGAGGATAAAAAATGAAAGTTATCAGATGTAACAACAAAACCAACCTGCCTTGACCTGGTGGTCAGTGGGGCTGCCTGTGAGAAGCAGAGTGCTGCCCCTTTTAGGGATTTAGGACCCTTATGAAGTCACACTCTCAAAAACAGTACTCTTTTTTTTATTATAAAATATCGTTAACACTATGGTTTTAAACACCTTAACTGACAGCTGCAGCAGAAAAACACAATTCCCTTCCAGTAGTCCCCAAAAAAAGGTGGCTAGTTCAGATCTGCATTGCACAATAGGGGAAACTGGAAGTTTGACTTGTTGCTATGTGCATTTGGTAGCCAAATACGTCTGGAGGACCAAGTTCACCCTATTTGCCAGTAGAACACTTCTTTAAAACTACTTTTCTCTGTTTGGTGCTCAGTGCCCATCTTCCATCTCTCCTCAAAAAGCTTCTGGTTTGCATCATTGCTAACGTTAGACATTTGGCCAAATGCAGTGACAGTATGAAGTATGCCAGTGCTGTTAAAGTAGCCAAACTGATTCCAAGATTGCACACCTCTGCAAAATAGAGTCCCCTCCAATTAATTTGGGCATAAATTCCCCTTGGGAGTGCTTTAACTGTTCATAACAGCTTTTTTGGCTGCTGGAATCTGGCTGAAAAATCTGGCTGTTGGCAAAGGACAGCACGCTTCTTCATCTAGCTGAATGCAACCTCCATGTGCCATTTTTGCTGTATGAGCTTAGACATTACTACTGTGGCTCTTTCTAAATATTAAGAATTTATATTGTTACCTCCACTTTCAACCCATTGCCCCATCCTAACATCACAGGGAGAAAGATGACTTGTGATGTTTCCTCACAGTGCCTGCAAGCACAGAGAAATTTAAGCAGTGTCTTCTACAGGTTTTATGTGTTGGAGTTGTGTCTGCAGATAGCAGCTGGGCAGAATAGGAATTCATACTGTAGTACCTAAGGATTGTTCAATAGACACACCACATTTTTCATCAGTAAACTCTGGTGTATCCTGTCTAAAGTTTACATTGATACTCCTTCAACAGTAGATGTAACTCCCTATCACTTACAGCATTAGGTCCCCACCTAAAGGTTTTAATAAATAAACATATATGATAACAAGTATTCTTTTACAAACTGTCTGTTAGGGTCTAAAACAGTAATAATGATGTTATTTTTCTTACCATTAGGGTCTGGAGATTGTTGTATGTGTCTTCCTCCATGTTTTGCCTGGTTCATTGTGTTGTTGTTGCTGAAAGTCTGTTCCATCGGAGTTTCTGTATTTTCAGTGATCTCAGGAATGATTTCTGTAGCATCATTTTTAAACATTTGCCACCCTTCCACAGATCGAAATGCTATTTGTATTAAGACACAGACAGAGCACACAGCCCAAGAGATCTGCATGGTGGCAGCTCACAGATTAGCTTTTCAGCACCCTGACAGTCTCAGATCCCAGGCAAAGGCACATTATTCCCCTTTTTTAAATCCTTTTTAGAACCAAGCCAGCCAATGACTAGACAAAGTGGGAAGGGCCAGACAGCAACTCATTCATCTCAGCTTTTGTCACTGTGAAATAAAATGGGTGTGTGGGGGTGGGTTAGTGACAATATTCTACAACTTCTATGTAAAAACTTCTCATATGCGCTTCATTTTTGTGCCTGGCAACAACGGTGATTGACAAGACTAGGATGAATTGTAAGCTGAAAAGTCTTTCTGCAGTTTTTTCTAACAATGTTACAATTAAAACCTGCTTCTACCTCCATATTTGAATCTTTGGCTATTGTCTTTTCCAAAGGTTTTTCAGACTTTTAATTTTTACTGTTGTTCTTCCTCTCCCCCCCCCGTCCCCGGCATTAAGTAAGCAAATCTAGAAACTGTAGGTCAGTAGTTATGTTTTTCAGTCTCTGCAGCCAAATGACTGGGGGGGAGGTAGTTATTTTTTTCTCTTTACAAAACAAGGAGCTCTACATTTTGTTTCACAAATGTACTGAAAGAAACAGGAAAGAGCTTCTTTTCAAAATGAGAAGTTGTTTTTTTTAGTTTTCTTTAAAAAATAGGCTGCTTGGGATATGTTAGTTAGGCTAAAGAGCCAGGATGTTGTACATCATGCTTTTGATGTGCTCTTTCTCGCATTATCACCTAAAAAAAAAAAAAAAAAAGCATTTGTATTTGCTTTAAATTCATTGCATACTACTACTACTACTTCTGCTGACATTCTGCACGAGTGTTGAATATAGGACATTTGCTTATTTTAAACACAAGAACATGACCAGACTGATTTCCACTCGTGATGCAACCAACAGAAAGAGAGAATTGATAACTTTATATCTAGGGCACATAAGCCCAAGAGGTATTCATGTGTCATGTTTTAAAATCTCATCTACGGTATTCTTCCTTGCAAAAATAAGATGATAGTGGTGATACTGCATCAGTTCTTTGTCTCAAGACCACAAACACTTTCAAGTTATTTGCAAATGATGTCAGGCTAAATACATTAATTGGAAAACATCTCAGCTTTTAGTGAGGTTAAATACTACATTGAGCTCATCATAGCTACTGAAAGCAAAATCTTTGCTTAAAGCAGTAGAGGGACACCTATATGTGTTACTGCAATGTTTGTCACATACATCCTCATGAAAATATTTCATGTAGAGGATTCAAAAGTGATTCACTATCTGACTTTTCCCTACTACTGTAAGACTCATTACCTAAGGTTTGCACTCCATTCTGATAATTCCCCTGACCTGGTACAGAAAGCAGGTGTCACCAAATTTAAAGTGGATGTATATTCTCCACTGGTGTGACCTTGATGATAAATAATAGACTTAAACAACAGCAATGACCCGAGGACACTTCACCTCTTCAGCCTTACACACACACAGAGATACACACACAGCATAATAATATGCTGATGAGCATACCGCTAGCGGTACTGAGTTTGATGAGCTTTGATGAGCCTACCTGTACAATGGTCCTTTCCTAAAAAATTAGTATCTGAAATATATTGTGACATTGTCTGCTACCCTTTCTCTCTGCCCAAAATTACAGAGATTAGCATTCTTAGAAGAGCCCTCCTTTCCAAATATTCCAAATAATCTCTCAAAGCAATTGTGCATTGTGTTCCATACAACTGTGTGCCCTTACTTTCTGGTCCCCTTCCTCCTTTCCTCCAGCCCGCATCTTATGCGTCCTCCCATCTCAGAAATTACTCTGTTTTCCTGGAGGGGTACAGCATACTATTTTCTTTTTACAAGATTTTTTTTTTCTCCACAGCCAAGCCAGTCAGGATATCATTCTTTAATACAGACTGTTATCACATAATTTACCTCAAATGTGCTGATTCCTTTTTCCCTGTAATCATCATCAGCAGCACTAACTATCTTTCTTTAATAACTGTCTCCTTTACTCAAAGCAGTTAATGTCTCACAAATACAGGAAACCCCAGAACTCAGCCATTGCAAATGCTTTTCCAAGCATAATTTTTCTCACGTATGAATAAGTCTATTTTTGGCTTAGAGCTACAGGTGAAATCCATTCAACAGCAAGGGATACACAATTTCACAGGGGCATCACATGATTGCCCACCAAATAAAACAGATTCTGAAGAAAAGAGAGACACGAGCTTGGAAAGCTCTGGAACCATGTTCCCTGCAGATTTTTGTTGGTTGATTTGGGGTTTTGTTGGTTTTTTCTTTTCCTTCAAAGAACAGGCTAGACTACCATGATTAAATTGTACTTGAAATTGTGCACAATGATCTCAAGCTCTGCTTTCAGGCCTTATAATATAGCTATTTTTTCTTTCCATTGAAAATACTGATGTGATCTCTTAATGGCTCCCAAAGGAATAAAATGGTGTGGGGGTTTGGTTTGGTTTTTTTTAAGGTTTGTTGTTTGTTTTTTTTTTTTTTAAACTGAACAAGTCAGGGAGGACAATCAGGAACTAAACAAAGATTTAGAACCTGGCATTATTTTTGTTAGATAGGAATACCGCCTTGTAGTGGTATTCACCAATAGTGACCTTGCCCAAAGTGAGATCACAGCTGTGGCACAATGGAGTACAGCTGAAAAGAAGAACAGGAGAACAAAATTAAATTGAGTAATGGTAATCACTGAACCATTCCTACCTATTCACTCCCCTATTTAAATGCCTTCAGGATTGTATCTAACAAATCTCAGTTTCTGTTAATTTCTTTTCATGTAATGTCTGCCTAGAGAATATTTCCAAAAGGCATCCGCCAGTGTAGGCCTACTACAGAGAACCACATTTACAGTAATCATCACATAAAAGTTTTCTTGATGTAGCTTCTCTAAGTACCAAAACAATCCCCTCTGTTAACTGTCTTAACATTTATCTGTATTACCCACTGGGACAAATAATACCAATAAATCTATGAAAGTAAAAACCAGAATCTATATTTAGCCTCCAGATTAAGACGTCTTGTCCACGAGCTAGGCGGGCAGCCTAATAGAGACAAGAAAAGAATACCATAGACATTCAGATTCCCTAACTACAAAACCATTCTTCCTCGTCCTGTAGCTGCTTGCCCGCTCACAGTACTTTGTGCAACAAAGCAGACAGAGTCTGGGCTGCAGCCCCGCACAAACAATTGATTTTTGCACTGTTAATGAAGCATGAGGGGGGTGGGGGAAGTACGTATCAAGGACACTTTCAGAATGAACCCTTTTCCACCAAGGTGGAACTGAGTTTGGATCCTTTATATTCAGAACTGGGATGCTACTTTGTGAGCCGTGCCAAGAAGGGGAACAGGTACAAGGAGCAAATTGGCATCGTATACTTACCCTGAACCCGCTGCTGCTGATTTCTGGACTCAGACTTCTGTGCTGACGTGCCTGCACTCCAACGCTGCACTACGAAGGCATGCACACACACACCAGCTTCTGAAATCAGTTCTGTCACTCGCAAGGGTGCTCACCACGCGCCCCCTCTGCCCACGCCTGGGCCGGGGGGGGTCTGTTCGGTATCCGGGCCCTACGATATACGTGTGCGATTTAAGCTTATCAGTGGACAATGGCTCATAATTTGCACGCTGCCCAGGAGCTCAGATTCTGACACGCTCAAGAAGAACTTGTTTGCTTCTCAAACAGTCCTTTTTCTAAGACGGTGCTAAGCCACCCTTGCTCAAGCAACTTTTATATGTCTCACAAGAATTTTGCTGAGTCACGTACCTTCCGTGTGAATATATCAGTCTCAGTGCTACGATGTGATTCTCCCCCCGGAGACTAGAAAATGCACTCATAAATCATTCTGGTGGCTCGCCTTTTTCAGTGATAAGACAAGAAGATACTAGATTCACATAACAGCATTTCTCAGGCATGGAACGGTTACTCTCTAGTGAAGAATAATAAGCCTACAGCTCCATCTGGTGAGTCAGCTAGCCAGCAACCTTGGCATACTGGAATTAAAATAAACACAAAACGACACTTAATTGAATTACTCACACAATCTGCATTTCCTGGATTTATTTTCAGAATATAAGAAATTAACAGGACACCAATTCTCACGAACAAACCCTTAGAAGACACCTCTCAGGCCCATTCTATTTTCAGTTTTACTCATGGGCAAAGTCCAGAAAGTAATTTTAGAAGAAACCTCTGGGCTATACTAAGTGAGATTCCATTAGATAATCCCTCTGTGCCAAAAACATTACAGTAAACTAGCAGAACGAATTTTAAAAAAGAAGGAAAAAAAAATCCTGCTTCTGGTTCTAGCATCAGAGATTTAATTAGTTCTGGACAACAGAAGACAGCTCAATGAAAATATTTAAATGATGAAAACAAACATTGCAAATACCCTTTCTGCTGTTCTCCTTTGCTCAGCAGGAGGAAGACATATTTGACACAAGTTTGTTTTTCAACTCCGAGAGCATGTAGTGTTCTTATACAGTGCTTTTCATCTTCAAAGCCTTTTATAAAGATTAATTAATTCTCACGTCACCAGGAGAGATAAGCCAGGCATCTTGTGGGAGAAAAATGTGTCCAACACTAACACAGGCTCAACATCCAAAAATGGAATTACAATACAACATATTGTGGCTGCTAGTCCTGCATTTGGATGCTATTAATTCCAAGTTTAAAATAACTTAATGAAATGTTCACTTTTCAGCAGTGACATATTGCAACATTCTCTCATGAAGTATTTTCTGGCAGTACCTATGGCTCAGAGTAGCATGCTAGATACAACACTTGTCAACACTGTAGTCTCAGCTTCAGGACCAAAGGATGAAGTAAGCAGTCAGAAAATGTTATTTTTCCTTTGAATTTTATTTTTCAGTTACAAACTTCTCTCCTGTGCTTATGCAATGGCTGAAAAAGATCGAGTTCAGCATAAGGTGAATTTAGTTTTACATATATCATGATTTTATCTGGACTTTGTTCTTTGCTATAAAATGCTAACAGCTTCTCACTTCCACACTGCCCCCCTCTCCACGTCACTGACTCTTAAGTACAAAAAACCCAAGCTGTTGCTTTTTCTTTCATTGTGCTGGATTTGACATAGTAGATATATTTGTTCTATGATAGATGTATATTTTACAAAGACCCAGAGTGCTATCTACACAAAAAGTACCACACTGGTATTCAGGATAAACATATTAATGTAAATTCAGATCGCACTATTTTAGCTACAACCAAGAGGTTTCAGCTCCAAAAATGTAGTGTTGCTATTTGCAACAAATAGTTGTTTTAGAATATATCTTCCCCAATTAGCATGCTTGCAGAGAACATCTCACAGCAAAGGGAGGGTGTGCAGTAATTTCAGAAGAATAAAGTTGTATTACTTCCAATATGTTCTCAGTTTCATATTACATGGAAAGAAACCTCCCATTCCCGTTTTTATACAACCTTTCCTTCTACAATCTGAAAGAGAAATTTAAAAGCATACAGCATATCATCGTGGATTAGAGGCATACAAGCTCTTCTTGGCCAGCTAAAATAGGCAGAGGAATTTGCAACATTACTGTACTCAAACAGCAAGATAAACCTCAAAGAGGAAGGGTTATGATCCATTAATGGAGCAGTGGTCTGATGTTCTAACTATTTTTAGCCTACTCTAAAAGCAGAGCTAGAAATGGTTTAATTACTGAGTCACGTATCAGTAACTCAAAATAGAATATACTGTCTTAGAGCTCAATGTTTAAAATCAATTTATAGCACTGTCTTATTTATTCCTCTCCACCCTCCTATCAAAAAACACTTGTTAAAGCAGTTTTGTTATACTGAGACAAATGGGCCAGAGTACCACTGAAGTTGCCACTAGAAGTGAGCAGTGTCCTATGAATTAAAAGAACATCTTGAACATAAGAATATATTCCCGTATGTCTTGATTTGTCAGTATTTCTTGATACTGACAAATATAAAACCACAAGGTAAACAGACTCAATTTTAATAAACCACTCTGGTTTTAATCTGACAACTATCAGCCTTCTTACAATCTATGGAAGAGTAACAAAAATCTAACGCCTAATCATTTCTTAGCTCTTTAATGGACTGGAATTTTTGAGTTCTAAGTAACAGGTCAAAGACAAAGTGAATGCACATGCATCTTTTTTCTTCCTGGAGTGCAGATAGGTATCATGAATACATGGCGCGAGATGAGATAGAAAAAAAAAAAAAATCTATGCCTGTAGCAAAAATTTTAAAAGGATGATTTATAAATAAGACTGCAGTATGGAAAAGTGAGTGTATATAAAAGGTAAGACCAGCATTCCTATTCCCCAAACTACACAGCATGAAATTACTAACTAGTAATTTTGAAGAAGCAATTCATTTAATACTGACACAATGGGAGAAACAGGTATATAATTAGCCAATGAAATTGACTTACTGCTCATTATTACTGAACCATCCTAATTCAAAGCAAGCACTAAATACTGACTGACTGTAGGGAGGTGCAAGGAAACACTATGTAGTGTTTTCCAATTGTCCCTTTGAAGGACACAAAAGAGAAAAGGCTACTTGATTTGGCAGTTCCTATCCTGTGCAAGGAAACAAATTACGTGCTGTAGATGTCCCTGCTGTGGCAGGGGGGTTGGACTTAGATGATCTCCAGAGGTCCCTTCCAACCCTGACGATACTGCGATACTGTAAATAAGCCTGGTCTTCTTCAACCGGAATCATCACCTCTGGAGTTTAATTTCAAGAAAGTTATCTAGCGATACAGAACTCCCCCCCGCCACTCCTACCCACCCAAACAACACAACCCCAACAACTGGAAGTAAAACAACGTACATCTTTGGCATTTTTGATTAGTGACTGAATATACAAAACTAGATCTGTGCTTACATGTGCTACTAATACAACACTGTTTCTGTTTAAAATAGTGTTAAGATTTTTGATCTAGAACTATGTTAAAGCACAGATAAAAAGGCAACACAGACATCTCAGGTTCTGTTAGTTTAACCAACAATTCCCCGTCTGCGTTTGGAAATCCTTTGTGTTAATACAGCGCTGTAACTCACAGGTACACATTTACAAACCAAGCCAGGCATACTGTAAACAAAGCTCCCTCTCCCAGCATTGCAATGACTCATTTCATCTGTATGTCAAACAGAATCAAGACATCATTTATTTTAATAGAAAGGAAATGTTTCCTATGCCATGTGGTACGTAACAATGCTCATTTCTATTTAATGACACCATGCAAGCAATCCAAGAAGAGTGTACTTCTGCAAATTGCTTTGTAAGCACACCTGTGCTGCCCTACTGGAAGTAATTTGCATATGTGCTCATTCCATTCTACGTTAATAAACAGCGATAGTAAAGAAGGCAGAGACACAATGTAATTCGATACAAGCCTCAGGAGCCATTATATTCTGATACATAGGACTTTATCATACATCCAGTACAAGCACTCCTAAATACAGGCATTATTTCTTCCTTTCTCAAGTTTTTTCCTCGACGTTTGCTCTTGATGTTTTTTTCTAGTTTGACTTCAAAACAAAAATAAAAGAGCATTTAACATCAGACTATTTCATGTCAACCACAACAGCAAGAGGTACAAATATTCTTGGAAATACAGTGTGCATCAAGATTGGGCTCTGAATGGCTTTACTACCAAGCACTGTGTATTGCATAAATCCACACTAAACACAACACTGCATACACTTCATTTTACAAGTGAGTGCATCTGTGCATTTGTATATTTGCTTCTCCATTCCTTCAAGCTCCCACACTCAAACTTTAGGCACATGTGTGCATGAAAAAGAACCTTTAGAAAATACAGTACTTCAATTAAGAGTGAGTGAAGAGATGTGTTGGGGCTCACAAAAAATGGTGCTCTGGTGGGACACCAGACAAGGCTTAAACGAATCACGCTCAATGTCAATGCAAACCACATCTGCTACAGAGCCTGCAGAGGGCTCTGAAATACATGTGAAGACAGCTGTTATCACTGCAGCAACCCGTCTAAAAACACTTCTTTATTGCAACAGCTCCAAACAGTGACACAATTTTGTGCCATCTTGAAAGACAGACCCAGTGTTCAAGAAAGATACTTTCACTAGGCAAGAGCACGAATTCTGTCTCCTTCACATTACGCAATTTAGCTTGGTGGTTGGGGTTTGGGAATCTAAAGCACCTAAGACATCCTCTGATGGTTTGAGAAACTTCAAAAAATACTACAGTGCTCTGCTCTAGGGCTTCAGCTTGCCCTCCTTCACTAATTGCTCATTGAGCTGGCAAAGCTGCCTTAGAAAGCCATCATTGGGGCCAATCTCTCGCTTCTGCCGGACCATGCTCAACGCAGACTTGAGATCCATATTCTGGCGAAGCATGAGGTAGGCGATGACCAGTGTGGGAGAACGGCTGTAGCCCTCACGGCAATGCACAAACACTTGTCCTGCAGGGAAGACAGGTCATAATTTGGGTTATACTGGAATATGTGTTTGAAAAACAACATGAAATAGCTGGGATATAAAGCGTAATAATATTAGTCCTTCAGCAGCTTGAGAAATACAAATTCTGAATGCTACAGAAGATGTGTAGAACTTGGAAGAAAGGCACTAGCACTCTGTTAGTAGCTAGACAGTCTGTCATCAAGGCTAATGCAGAAAAAAATGGTTGTATATCAAACATTCACAGTAAAACATATTTGCTACCATATTACAAAGAGTCAAACTGTGTCTGTTTACTACACTTCTCCAATCTTTTGTGGTTTAGAATAAGCCTTGCCCCTAAAGATGACCCGTACCAAAAAGCACAAATAAATGATGTGAAGTTTGAAGTACAGTGAAGACAGGGAAACACACTGTCATATATTCCATCTCTTGAAAGACATCCAGCCTTTTTGCTGTATTGCTGCCAATTCCTATGCTAACTCCACGTTGGACCATTCCAAAGCTGAGCCCATCAGTGCCTCTGTGATAACATATTTAAGAAGGGGAAAAAAACTGCTGGGCAATAGCAGCTGGAAAGAGGAGTGAGAAAATGTGAGAGAGTGAGTTCTGCATACACCAAAGTCAGTGAAGAATGAGGGCGAGGAGGTGTTCCAGGCACTGGAGCAGGCATTCCCCCGCAGCCTGTGGTGAAGACCGTGGTGATGCGGGTTGTCCCCCTGCAGCCCACGGAGGTCCATGGCGGAGCAGACATGCACCTGCAGCCCGTGGAGGACCCCATGCTGGGGCCAGAGGATGTGCCCTGAAGGAGGCTGTGACCCCATGGAGAGCCTGTGCTGGAGCACGCTCCTGGCAGGACCTGTGGACCCGTGGAGAGAGAGGCCCACGCCGGAGCAGGTTTGCTGGCAGGATTTGTGACCCCATGGGGACCCACACTAGAGCAGTCTGTTCCCGAAGGACTGGATCCTGTGGAAAAGACCCATGCTGGAGCAGTCCATGAAGAACTGCAGCCTGTGGGAAGGACCCATGCTGGAGCAGTCCATGAAGAACTGCAGCCTGTGGGAAGGACCCATGCTGGAGGAATTCATGGAGGACTGTCTCCCATGAGTGGGATGCCATGTTGGAGCAGGGGAAGAGACTGAGGAGGAAGGAGCAGCAAAGACAACGTGTGATGAACTCACCACAACCCCATTCCCCATCCCCTTTATGCCACTCAGGGGGAGGAGGTACAGAGAATCAGGAGTGAAGTTGAACCCAGGAAGAAAGGAGGGGTGGGGAGAAGGTTTGGTTTTATTTCTCATTATCCTATTCTGATTTGATAGGTAATAAATTAAATTAATTTCCCCTTAAATAAGCTGAGTCTGTTTTGCCCATGACAGCGGTTGCTGAGTCATCTCCCTGTCTTTATCTCGACCCACGAGCCTTTTGTCCTACTTTTCTCCCCTTGTCCAGCTGATGAGGGGGAGTGATAAGAGTGGCTTTGGTGGACACCAGGTGTCCAGCCAAGGTTAACCCACCACATGGGTAAATCCTGTAGGTAGGTATCCAACAATAATAAAACAGGCCACTGTTCCCTTTGAAAAATCCAATTCTATTTTATCGCTTCTCAGCTGCTTCCCCTTTGACCTGCTTTTCCAGACACAGAAATTTTCCCCTTCCCAAATGCAGTGGGAGATACAGACCCAGGCTACTCTCCAGAGTAAATTTTTTTCTGAGACAAGAGAACAGATGAACCATACACACACATTTTCATCATAACCACAACTTGCTTTGAACCACAGCAACAGAAAGCAGCTCAAGGCAAATCTCTATCAGTAGCAAGGTAAACAGCTAAAACAATTCATTCTCAACATTTAATAGCCCGTAGCCATAAATTAGCAAGGTTTAGAGATTCTTGATCTTATCATGGAA
Source organism: Pluvialis apricaria (assembly GCA_017639485.1). Lineage (NCBI taxonomy): Eukaryota > Metazoa > Chordata > Aves > Charadriiformes > Charadriidae > Pluvialis > Pluvialis apricaria. The sequence continues at coordinate 6,452,668 of CM030032.1, forward strand.
GAGAATTGACTTCCCCTCTGCAAATGGTATGAAGCAAAAAGGTTTCTAGCCTTGCTCTGTGAAAGGCACTGTCTTAAGGGCTGCCTTCCAGACCTTCCAGAACTTCATGCAACTACAATGCTAAAATGAAATTGAAAGAAAATACTACTGCATCCCTCTTCACTTCACTGTCCTTACTTTACATTTCAATGTCAGACAAAACTATCAAATTTCAGTAGTGAGTTAATCTTAAAACTGGCTCCAGCATCACCCAGCTGCAAGGTTCCTCTTTGTTTACCACAGTAAGAAAGCTGTGGCAAGCGTGGTAGACAATTACTAAGACTAAAAGAATCAGCAAACAGAACTGCTACTGTAAATTCAGATTGACTCTGCAACTGTTTAGATCAAACTGAGCAGGGACAGTCATGGCACAGCTGGCACTGTTAAACTCTTCCTTCCTACTGCAACCTGCTGCAGTGAGACACAATACTAACTGGAACAGTTGCATTTCAATTTTTGGGATTCTTCATACTCCACCAAACTGGAGGTAAAATTTCTTTCCATCTGTCAAAAGCACATCACAGTTCTAGTACCCCTTTTGCCCATTTCAGAGAAAGAACTTAATAGAATTGTGGGAGTTATTCTTCCTCCTTTTTCATGTTCAGTCATGAAGCAAGAAAGAAATTAAACATGTGTAGAAATAATTGGTATGCTGAAATAGTCAGACAACAACAAACACCATCTGGCCCACTGCACTATGTCCTAGGATCTCTGCTCTGAGGAAACACACTGCAGAGAAATGAAGCAATCAATAACATTGCAAATATCATCTCCAGCCTTCATGCAATCCTAGGGAATAATGAGGTAATCATCACATAAAATAATTAAATAACTTAATGTAATAAAAATTGTAAGGCCAAGGCCACAGTCTATCCTTACTGTACATTTGGAGAAAAACCCACCATATAGCAGGTTGTGTGAGTACCCTTCAGCAAGGCATTACTTGTATCACTTCTGCCCTTAATTTATAATTTCTAGTGTTGTAAAACAACTTTTAGATCCTGAACTTGGTTTTTTTTTTTATTTTTTCATGTGATTTACTGCTTCTAAGGAAAAAAAAGAACACATCTTCCCAGAAAGGCACTATTACAGGATGTAGCAGCTGTTCCACTTTTCAAAGTCACCCCTACGGTGACAGACTTCCATTTGCCATATACTGGAGACCTACATGTATGCACAGAGGATTAAGATGTGTTATTGCGTATTCTGGTGTCTTTGATCCAGAGCCTTGATCTGAATTCCTGATTTGGTTGTTCAGCTGATAATCTTGAGAAGAAAACCATTTTAAACAATAAAATAAATTGCTAAGAAACATATGCAGTGCACAGAAAACATGGTAGAAAGATATTTCGGTTTGCCTTACCATCCTTCTGAGAAAGTGCTTTCTCAATAAAATCAGCTGCCTCCTCAAAATAGCGACTGAGGTTAAATTCTTGTGTATCGTTAGCTTTAATGCCATGGTATCTGATGCCTGAGCCTTCATAGAACTCTGCATTAGTGTTCACATGCATGAATGACTTCCCTTCTGCTGCATTCAGAACATGGGTTATCCCCAGACGCTGCAGCTTCGTAATGTTCTTGGCTACGAACCTGTATGATAAAAAGTGTCAAGAAAACAATTAGAACTTGGTGAATCATCTCAGTATTTATGATGTCCCCAGAAGGTATTGATAATGAAAACCTTTTTCTGTTAATAGATGCTAAAGATACTGTGCCCAGAAGTGAATTAGCTTCAGATTATAAATTCGCAGAACACAGTCTATAGTAAGAGGAGATAACCATTAAATAATATGAGGAGACCATTGACTCCTTTTTGTCATAAAACCACTACTTTTCATTCTGAGTCTGATTATTTCCATATGTCAGTCCCAATATTCTTTCCTGGGAAGAGAAAAACAACGTATGTTTTACCACACCATGTGGTCGCCTAGTAAAATCTGAGCCCACTGGTCAACATTAACAGAACGTGAAAGAAGGCTTTAGTTGAAAGATAACTCAGTTCCTGCACACTTTGTGAAGAGGTAGCCTAAACAGACATAAATTCCTTTATTGTTTTTAAAGGCAGCTTTCACTATGTGTCTAACTGGATGTGGAAACAGAAACCTTCTAGAAAATCTCCCTGTGGCTCAAGTCATAGATTGCAAATACAAGGAGTCTTAATATTAAGCTTAGCTCCAGATAAGCATTTGTGCACTATCGTTTTGGACAAGTTTCTAAGAGATGGCAATGCACCTAAGGGTTTGCTGGATGCTTAGCTATTCTAAAAAAATTAAAATAAATACCCAAATTAGTTGGTTCATATCTATATGAATCTCTGAGCGCATTCACTCACAATTTCCACGTAATTCGAGGCTATATGAACATCTAGAGCGTTCCTTTTCTCCTAATGACTGTTCACCCCTTAAATTGTACTGTACGCAGATAAATCCTTATGCATGAGTGAAGTTTCTACATTTTCTGCTGTGTGTGCCAAACAACTATGACAATGAGCCAAATATTTGTAAAGACTTCATTACCCAAACAAATGTTGACAGATTTTCCATCTGGCAGGACATCATCTGTGCCGGGGGACAAGTATCAGTGCCTGGGGATTTCTACTTGCAACACAAAAGTAAACCCTACAGTGCAAGGCCAAAACAAAAAGTGTTAATTCAGCTGTGAGTTCCTACACTTAGTGGGGTAAGTATATGGTTTAAGTAATAATATATAGATCACAGAATGGTCAGGGTTGGAAGGGACCTCTGGAGATCATCTAAGTCCAACCCCCCTGCCACAGCAGGGACACCTACAGCAGTTGCACAGGACGGCGTCCAGGCGGGTTTTGAATGTCTCCAGTGTGGGAGACTCCCCCACCTCTCTGGGCAGCTGTGCCAGTGCTCTGCCACCCACAAAGGAAAGAAGTTCCTCCTCATGTTCAGATGGAACTTCCTGTGCTCGAGTTTGTGCCCGTTACCTCTAGTCCTATCACTGGCCACCACTGAAAAAAAGACTGTTCCCATCCCCCTGGCACCCTCCCCTTAAGTATTTATAAGTATTGATAAGATCCCCCCTCAGTCTTCTTTTTTCTAGACTAAAAAAACCCAAGTCCCTCAGCCTCTCCTCATAACAAAGACGCTCCAATCCCCTCATCATCTCTGTAGCCCTTTGCTGGACCCTCTCCAGCAGTTCCCTGTCCTTCCTGACCCGGGGAGCCCAGAGCTGCACACAGTGCTCAGCTGCGGCCTCCCCAGGGCAGAGCAGACGGGGAGGATGCCCTCCCTCGCCCTGCTGGCCACACTCTGCTGGGTGCACCCCAGGATGCCATTGGCCTTCTTGGCCACCAGGGCACATTGCTGCCTCATGGTCATCCTGCTGTCCACCAGGACACCCAGCTCCCTGTCAATGTATATCTGATAGTGGTCAGGATCAATAGAAACTCGTGCTGGAATCGCAGTTGAATCTGGCAACACAGACTGGCTCCCCCCCGGAGCCAAACTCGTTCCCAGCAAACTATTTTTGCACGTGTCCAGGTTTTTATATTTATATTTTATAGACGATTTTCTTACACAGCTAGAGGTGAAAAAGCGAGTATTTGTATGCCATTTTGTGTCCCTTTCCAAACAGTCTTTGGATCTCTCCCGTCCTTAACATTTAATTCCAGCTGCATCATGTTCAATGTTGAAATGCTAGCTCCTCTAAACAGCAGAGAGACGCTAACATCAGCTTCTTCTATTTCCCTAAGAAAAATCACAGAATCTTGTCTGTTCTCAATATGGAAGATTGAGAGTCCCTTGTCCAGTGAGTAACACTAGTAAGAAATGTTTCTTTTGAACTGAGATGAACAATTTTACCAGTCACAAAACACAGGTCATAGAGAACCATGCATCAGCAATTAAGGGTACGTGAGGGTATAAAGTACAGCCATATGGGATTTTAAGCAAATAAACCAAGTCCTTAATGGCAAAAAATGCCAGCACACTAAAACATTTTAATTCCACTGTTATGTTCATGCAAAACTGTTTCCTCACCACTTCATCCCTTACAGTCACTAAATTTAATATTAATTTTGGGAGAATGCCTTTCATACTCCTTACAAGACACCTGCACTTCTAGCACATTAAGAACAAACAATTGCTTCATGGGTTACCCACACACATTAAAGCAGACAAAAGACTCAGATTGGGCATTCCTAACCAGAACCTTTTTACTTAATACAGTTCCGGAAACATGGCTTGAATGGTTACAGGCTTCCAATAGTCTGTGGAAAAAAAACCCCACAAACACATCTCCTTAGCCAGTAGTACAGAAAACTAAGAGGACTAGAGGTAACGGGCACAAACTGGAGCACAGGAAGTTCCATCTGAACATGAGGAGGAACTTCTTTACTCTGAGGGTGGCAGAGCACTGGCACAGCTGCCCAGAGCGGTTGTGGAGTCTCCCTCACTGGAGACATTCCAAACCCGCCTGGACGCCGTCCTGTGCAACTGCTGTAGGTGTCCCTGCTGTGGCAGGGGGGGTTGGACTTAGATGATCTCCAGAGGTCCCTTCCAACCCTGACAATACTGTGATACTGTAAGCTTGCTTGCTTTCTGGCAAAACACTGACAAGACACGGTTGCTCTGATTAAAAGCCCTACCTTCCAGTGTGCTGACTGCTCCCTCCATTTCGGTGTCATCTGCAACCCTGACAGAGATGCATTCTGTCCATTTGTCCTGGTTACTGATTAGCATGTTACACTGAAACAAATCTTGACTTGTAGAAAATGATTTGTACTTCCAGCGTATCCTGAATTCTTATTTTGTTATTGCTTGAAAAATACATAACTGTGCTTGTCTGCCACCTACATACTAACTCTTGTTTTAGTGATACTACATTTTTACTCCTGTCTTCACAAATCTTGTCTAATCTTCTTGAGAGGTTAGAACTGTCTACTGGAATATGCAAAAACATTCTTCTAAAAATATTTTATTTAATCATTTCACCTCTGTGTTTTCACTAATTATGACCTTCATGTATTGCATGGAAGATCTAGCACTTTGGCTCTGCCCGTAACTTGAAGTCATTTCACAGATAAATTTTTATTCTACACTATGACCCAATTTAATCTCATCTGCCTGAATGTCTCTGCATTGTCATTTTTATCTAAAGATGAGTTACTCGTAAGGAGAGACAGCAGCACCCGTATGCAAAATATTCTAAAAGGTTTCCAACAGAAGCTTCTGAATCTCACTCAGACATTTTAATTTTTTTTCTGTGAGTTCCTGTTCAAATTCTATTGCTTTTATGCCAGGTACTGGGATTCCACCCCCCATGTTAAAACTGATTCTGTGATTCTTCAGATGTGGCTACTCTGTGAATTCTTATTGTTATAAAATCTCTGCCAGTTGTAGTCATAAATGTGGCCCTATATTGCAGAAAGGTTTGATCCATCCAAGGCAAAGCAGAGATTTGAATACCAGATCAAAAGACTGTGTTACTGTGTTCTCCTGGTATATTGCCTCTGCAGACTTCCCTGTAGCCCAATGCAAAGCGCTTCCAACAACTCCTCAGAGATTCACTAAGGATATTTGTGCAACAAAGATCAAAACCAAGATACGAGGTGAGCACCAATCATATGCACGTTGCACCAAGACAGCTTCAAATACGAGATGTATTCCAAGCTCTGTGCAGATGCTAGAGCAGAACAGGACAGGCTAACGAACTGCAGATACAAGCCCCAAACAAAGCTATGGCTTATTCCTTGCACACAGCAGTAAAAGCTTTATTGATGCCTTGCACACTGTCGGACCCACGTATGAATGAAGCCCGAGAGTCAGAGTACAAAGGAGATTCACTTCCCCAGCAGTTTGTAGGAGAAGTCAAGTCAAAAAACAGAGTTCTCTTCAGCCTTATCTTTACACAAGGAGCGAATGAAAGAGGGACAGGTAGCTGGAAATGGTGCAAGAACAGATCTGCACAGTTTCATATTCTTTCAGAATAACAACTAATATAGCAAATGCTACTTACAAAGCAGTATACCGCAACCCCACTTGATACAAAAAATCCTCCTTAGAATTAGTGTTATTTCTAGTTTGAGAATATCAAAGTTCACCCTGCGGTGACTGAATTTTAATAGACATTCATCCATTCAACTAGACCTTAGCATTATCTTAACTCTCTGTGGATGCTTCAAAGATATTATTGCCTACTAAATCTTGATAAATTAAGTAGGTTGTCTGTTCCCACTGTGAAATAGCTTTTTCAGCCCACAAAATTACTTCTTACCTTTAGCTGTCCCCCACAACTTCTCAGCATCCTTTTAAAAACACTGACAGTAGAATTGCATGTTGTCTGTTAGTCCAACTAACAGCTAAACTGTTCTTATGCTACGAACTGCACTTGTGCTCCAGATATTTCGGTTGTCAATTATTACATAAAAAGCCCTTCTCTAGTGCTTCTAGCTTTCCACTAGACAGACATTACCCATCCTGCAATTTACACTTTCATCCTCTGTTCCTAGACAACCTTGCATCTGAATGTATTACAGTTCATACTGTATAATTAAAATAAATTATCGAACAATGAAAACTACTCTGTAGTAGCCAACTATCTTCAAAATTATATTTTAATTATTTGCTGTGCAAATCACCTTACAGGCTATGACTTAATTTCTTCCAGGTAACCACTAAAAATGTGAAGAAGGTGGCTGTCAGACATCAGATTAGCCATTAAGATAATAATTTTGGTCCTATGTCTAGATGCGCATGTCCTGCATCAACTGGCAGTGGCAAACATCATGTGCTTTGTCTTAGGAGAATGTTAATGAAAACCTGTAAGTTTGACTTTTATTTCCTTAGGAGTTGCAAGCTTCAAATAAGAACAAGGATGCAGTATACTACACATGTATCAAGAAGTCCCGAATTTCACAGAGATAAAGTGACAAAGATGGACAAAAGGGGACAAAAAAATGAGCAGGATATCATAGGATTGGAACAGATAACTGAAATAATAATCTTGGTGCAAAGAATAAACATCATAAAAATGAGAAAAGAAGTGCTATTGGTGAACCCTGAACACTTTTCCTCATAGCCACAGCTGTAATGCTTTGGCTCCCACCACGTGTATGAATACTCAATTAGGATCAGGTTTTTTAGGGCTTAGAGTGCAGAAACATTCATTTGACCAATCACAGACAGGAGTGGCAACTCCTACTGAAGTCTTGCTTCCTTTAGGTCATTTTGCACGTGGTTAAACTGAGATCTCATATCCATATTGCTACTTTGTTTGTTCTTCACCTTCCAGCTTATTCCACTCATCTGCCATATGGTTATTACACCGGTGGCACCACTGGACTTCTGCAGACAGATACTGTACATGTACCTCATGGCATTTTGTCTCCTCTCCCTCTGCTGTGTGGATGACCACAACTTGTTAGCAAGAGTAGGAAGCACCAGGAGAAAACATTAAAAAAGCCCAGTGCTGACAGAGTTGAGCAGGTGCGTTTCATGGTTAAGCAACTTCATTAGTTTTAACCATGTTTCAGCTCTATTTCAGCTTAGATTTGGGACTTCAGCAGGGCACTGCACGTTTCAGCAGGTGTCGTTTACGAGCCTCGTCCTCTGCCGCGTCAGGCACCAGCCGGAGCCCCAGGCTGCTCAGGCCCCGCCGCCGCAGGCCTCCCGGCCGCCGGCTCCCGCGGGGCCGCCCGGGCCCCGCACCGATCCGGCAGATGCCGCAGCCGCACCTCCTCCGCCTCAAGCTGCCGTCCCGGCGGCGCCTCGGCGGCCGCCCTGCGCCTCACAGCCCTGCCCGGCCCCGCAGCCCGCCTCCCCCGACCTCCGCGCCGAAGCGCCCGCCAGGGCGCCGCTCGGGGGCTGACGGGCGCGGCCGCCCGCCTGGGCGCGCTCCGCGGCACTCACGCGTTCCCCACGTGGATGCGCGGCACCACCTCGTTGCTGTGCGCACTAGGCAGGCTGTAGCAGCCGCTCCCGTTAGCCAGAAGGTCGTTCAGCTCCTCCACGGAGATCCGGTAATCGGACATGGCCGGGCCCCCAGCAGCCGCAGGCCCCTTGGCGCAGCCGCCCGGGCCCGGTGCTCCCGCCCCGCCCCGCCCCGCCCCGCCCGGCATCGGCCGCCGCCCCATGGGCGGAGTCGCGACAGCTGTCTCCGTCGGCGGCGCGCGGTTCTGTCAGGACTGCGCCGGGTCCACCGCTGCTCCCGTCCGCCCGACCCGGCGGTCTCTGCCGCGCTCGGCCCCGGACCGCTGCAGCGCGGGGTATGGACGCCGCAGGCCTCACCCTGAAGCTGCTTCTGGTCGGAGACAGCGCCGTGGGGAAGTCCAGGTGCGGGCCGGGCGGCCGGGCGGGCCGGGCGCGCCGCGCAGCGGGCTGAGCTCTCCGTTCCTTTCCCCACAGCCTCCTGCTGCGGTTCACCGACGGCGCCTTTGAGCCGGGCCTGAAGCCCACCGTCGGTGAGTCGGGGCGGTTCCGGGGGCGCCGTCGGTGAGCGGTGGCGGCGGGAGCCGGGGTGGGGGCGGGCGGGCGGGCGCGCGCCAGTCCGTTCTGACGGCCCTTCCCTTCTTACTGCGCCTTAGGTGTTGATTTTAAGGTGAAGAAGATGGTGGTAGACGGCCGTGCAGTGCAGCTCGCGATCTGGGTAGGTGGTGTTCCAGACAGATACCGACACGTTTTGTTCTCCACAGATGTGAAAACTTCAAGAGCTTCTTTTGGCGCGGTCTTTGCCTCTTCCTTCCCCCCCCCCCAAAGGCTTCTGCACGTTGAGATTGCGTACTTAGGAGGCACATGCACATAGGATGAGCGCCTGTCGTGATTGTACAGCAGCGGTTGCAGACAGGGTTCTTTCAAAACATCGATAAATGCTTAATTGCTCTCGGTTTGGGACTTCCTTCAATTCTAGTAGAGATTTTGACTGCTCTTTCCTGCACTTATACAACTGGGTTTCTCAAACCCTCTGTGAACCGTGAGACTTGCGAAGGTGTGGCCTTGCAAGAAAGGCAGGTGCTTTGTGCCCGTATGACCGAGCAGCGCTCCCAGGGCAGTCAGCACTTAAGTAAAGTGCAGAAAAGTCATGAGTTGAGTGATTTCCTGTAGGGGCTGTGCAGTGACAGTGTGTGTATCCTATACCAGAAGCAGTCCAGGTGCTTTATTTTGGTTAAAATCATGGGGGGAAAGTATACTCAGTCCTGAACTATTTAGAGGTTGGTTCAGATTTACTGGGAGACTTGAGCATTTGTCCTGAACTTCCTGGTGCTGTATTTCCAGCACCTGCAAACTGGGAAATCAGATTGCAGCTGCGTGATCAGGACTACTTATAATATTAAAGCACCACATTTATTCTCCCGAAGGGAATAAAACAGCCCTAGAAGGAAGAGATTTTATGTGTATGGCTATAGGTGCTTGACAAAGAACACACTGTTACAAGGTTAGTAATGGGGACTATTGGAAAGAGAGTACAAATGTGCCTTGGGCTGGTATCAACAAAAGTAATATAAATGCCAAAACTTGAATTACTTTCGTGTTTTCATTCACACTTTGTGTACAGAATGCAGAGCAACAGTGATAAAGTTGCACTTGCTGTAGCCAGCGGGCGTGTGTATTGGCTGTATTTTGAACATGCTGCACACAAAGCAGAAGCTTTGCAGAGAGTAACCAATACATGTTTGCCCTAATAATCACACAGGGGTGTGTCTCCTTGCTGGGAAATGAAGAGCAAGGCCAGAATTTGCACAAGTTCTGTAGCTGGAAAAGGCAGTTTTGCAGCAGTCTGTAACGGCATTGGGAGAAACTGCTAATTAGGGGAGGAAAAATAGTGCGTTTGTATGATGTTAAATAAAAACTGTAATGCATGTAGAGGGCATCAAGGTCAAAAAGAGGCTTCTGCTTTAGCATCTGTGTGCACATGGGTGCCTCAGAGTACAATATCCTTAGTAATGATGACCAGAATTAAGTAAATACACTACCAATTTTAGGGTTTTTTTTTAACAAAGAAGAAATAAATTAAAACATAACTGTTAGTCTGTTTATTGTAATCTGTACATAAACTTAAATAATTTTTTCTGGTAAAAGTCATATTTGTGTGAATCTTTTGCCTCCTTACTGTTTTGAGGGTTTTTGAATTTCACGTTGCACTTATGAATCTTTGAAATAGATACTACGTGTGACATACTGCAGTAATAATTGAACAAAACTACTGATTTTAGATTTCTTGTCTGCTTAGAGTCTTAGCAAACTTGAAGTAATTCTTTCTAACTAGATTCTCCTTTCCTGCTGTGGAGGAGCAAAGGGAGACTTTTGGAACCACTATGTCTACTTTCCTCCAGTGTCTCTCACTGGAAAACCAGTTATCCCTCACCTCATTCAGTTCAGCTGATCGTTAACTGATTAAGCCTAGCTGCTTGCTTGCAGCAATAGCCTTTTATGCATTTCTCTTGAGTCCCATTGACTTTCTTGTTGTCTCACTCACGTTACAGATGTCTGTGCTTATGACTTGAACCTTCAATTAAGTTCTGTCCGTGCTTTTCTACCCCTCCTCAGCCACTTTCTGTTGCTGCTACTGATGGTTTCAGACTGCTCCCCTCATTCTGTTGTCTTATGGTTTCACGTATCCTTACTGGTCAGGAAAAATTAATTTTGTTTATCTTGTGTAGTTTAAAATACTGGTTTTGCTCTAAATATATTTGATTTTGTGTGTATGTTTTGGTGTTGTTTTTTTTTTTTTCTCCTCTGTAGGACACAGCAGGACAGGAGCGCTTTAGAACTTTGACTCCCAGTTATTACCGAGGAGCTCAAGGGGTTGTTTTAGGTAGGACGTATACAGAAGAAAAACATGATTACAAAAAGTGTGGTTTTTATTACTACCTAAATGTGTATGTCTTTACAAAAGGAGGTTGTCTGAGAGAATCAGAGGAACAATTACAGTTTTTACATTATGGCATCATTAGCTCAAACACTGAGTATGCAAATCCACTGGTAGGAAATAATGCTTCTTAAAAATATTTTGCAGTAAAAACACAGAGATGTCACACTGCAAGCTGTTGAGTGGATAAACTATTAGCTTTGTAGTAATTACTTTAGTGAGTTTCTGGTAATAAGGCAGACTGGGTTTTGTCTTGTTCCCCCCCCCCCCCCCCCCCAATGTTTTTACTTTCCCCTCCCCCCAGAAGCTATTGATGCGATTACTGTAAGACATGAGGTTTGTAGCACAAGTAATGGGTGGTTAGTCCCTTTCTCCACGACAACACCAATTAGAAAAAGAAGGGATTCTTATTCTCGGGGATTGTGAAGGCTGAATACCTTGCTGGACAAAATACTCTTTCTGACTGTGGTGCAGCTTTTTAAACCTTAGTGATTAAGTGAATGCAGTTGTGAAATTATCAGTGACCAAAAGCCACTTTTTACTCAGAATCCGTGTTTTTAGCAGCAGTGCATGCATGTGGTTATACATTAAATAAGTTGACGAAATACCTATTTTAAAATATTCTGTGTGGCCCAATTCAGAACTAGTAACAGGTATAAGATTTCAACTGTGCAAGTCTGATTTCCAGTTGCAGATCTGTTACAGAGATGCTCGTGTTCTGTAACCGCTAGTGACTTTGGGTGAGCACAGCCAATGTGTACCAGCTCTGGAAAGAGGATTTAGTTGATGCATCTTTCTGTAATTCCCTAATACTGCTGGGGGGGGGGGGGAGCAGTAGTTAGCTAGTAGGGACTAAGTTCTGCCATAACGAAGTAAACACTGTTCAAGACTCTACAGCTGTTAAGCTCCTTTTCCTCTGTTACCAGTGTACGATGTTACAAGAAAAGACACTTTCGCAGGACTAGAGAGCTGGCTGAATGAGCTGGAAATGTACACGACCAAAAGCAACACTGTGAAGATGTTAGTTGGCAATAAAACTGATAAGGTCAGTTTAGAAATGCATCCTCTTATACTCTATCATGACTGAGTAGTCTGTGGAAGAGTATAAACGTGAGATAAGTGTTGAAACTAATATATCTGTTGTGCGAGGAGGCAATACGGTCTGTAACTGTGCAACCTGAGTTGGGCAGACTCCACTTACTACCTCATTTTTGAAGCAGATCTTGTTAAAGATTTTAATGGAAACTCTCCTGGACAGATGCAACTGATGAGAGAGATTCTCCTAAGATAGTGAGGGGTTCTGCCTAAAACCCGTTAAAGTTAACTGCAGTGCAACAGCACAACTGCTGCTTTCTTTCTGACCAGACTGTGTTTTGGAGGGATGGTGGGGAAGGAGAATTCAGCTCTTCAGGTGGCTATAGAGTATGCATCTGTGTGGGTGTGAGGTGCCCTGGTTGTTGTACGTTCTGGGGGTGTTTTAATAAATCTTAGAGGCCTGTTGCATAGTGCAATGTTTCAGTTTTGCTTTACTGCAAAAGGCTATCCTGAACTAGGTTCTCTTCTGCCCTTTCCCAAATCTGTGAGTTTTCAGATCCTTTGAATGCTTTTTCAGCTGTTTGACTACTGAAACCTTTCTGGCATATAACTTACTCCTAGTTGATTCAGAAGATGGCGATGTACTCATTTCCTATTGATTTGATGTTGCCACTGTCCAATTTGACCCCCATAACAGCCTGCCTAGCAGTAAGCTGTCTGTAGAGTGGGAAAAATCTCGTTGCTGCTACATGGTTTTATAGACTTTTTTTCTTTTCAGCAAAACTTCACTTCTGCAGTGGTGCTTTTCCAGGGGCTTCCTAAAAGTGGCAACTGTAGGTTATCTCAGTCATGTTCTTCATTCGTCTCTGCAGCCTGATCGTGAAGTAGAAAGAAGAGAAGGACTCCAGTTTGCTAGGAAACGCTCGCTGCTTTTTATAGGTATGTAACTCTGCCAAAAATGCGAATATTCATGTATTTGGTATTGCTAAGCGTGAATTAAGTGTACAATTGTATTTCAGGTTGATAGGTTGATTTACTTTTTTTAGTACCTAATTAATATGCATTCCTTTTGCCGCATTAGTTCATATGCATGGATGTAGGTTTCAACTTTTTTCAGAGATGCTCTGCATTGACTTCAACTGGAAGTAATTTTCACTGAAAGAGATTTACTTTGTATGTGTAGGCATGAATTTTATATTTGCTTGAAAGCAGCAGGATTTTTTTAAATCAGAGCCCAGGAGACTGGAATTTTTCTCCTGATTGATGTCAGCAAGAATCTTGGGTGACCTCTTTTTTGTTTCCAAGTTTCTGTTGCAGCAACATAAAAGACAATATTCTTAGACCAACAATAAAATGTACAATGTGAAGATATAAAGATGGAGAACAAACTGTGTTTAAAAAAAAAAGTACCTTTTAGGTGAAGCTTTTTGAAAAGATTTCCAGAAGGAACTGGAACAAATGCATAGAGGAAAATGTGTAATTCACTGTGCATTCTTTGTTTCCCAGCTTAGTTATTAAACAATTATCCTGTAGATTTACTATCAAAACCTGAGAACAATTTCTGTTTCTCCATTATGGAGAGAATGGGGAGCAGTGAAAATTTTTTAGGTGGAAAAATGACATGCTTCAGACTGGGATGCGTTTGTGTTTATCATCTTCAACTTAAGTGTGCCTCTAAGGGAGAATGGAAAGGAGGTTCACTCATTAAAAAAATTGTATCTTCTCTCTGGTCCCAAAAGACCTTCTTACAAAGTGGAATACTGCAAATAAGATAAAATACTCCCCCCACCCCACCCCTTTCTTCCCCCTCACCAGAGACCAGTGCCAAGACACAGGATGGAGTGCAACATGCCTTTGAGGAACTAGTCCTAAAGATGCTGCAGACACCAGGTCTTTGGGATAAAAGCACAGAGAAGCGGGGAGTCCAGCTAATGGAATCTTCAGCACGGCAGGATAAAAGCTTATGTGGTGCATACTGTCCAGTTTCTTAAATCTACGGGTGACTGTTCTGTCTGAATGGAGTGGATTTTTTTTTTTTTTAAAAGCGGGGGGGTGGGAGTGGGGAGGGATTCCAAGCACTAGTCTGTGCCTTGTTTGACCTGCCACTGACTGTGTAGATCAAACCCCAAACTGATTGGCAAAATACATTTTTGTTCATTACCAAAATACAGTTTATCCTTCCCTTATGCACAACTGATATCTCCAGATATTTTTCTGGTAACTGTCAGGTTTTTCACTATTAAAATCATAGTGCTGCTTAGAGTATTGTACTTTTGCTGTATGATGTTCAACATGGTCTTTTTTCCGAAATTCCTGCCTTGGCATAAAATAAAGTAGTAATTCATTTTGGGATATTACTGAAAAGCTTTTCTTCCCCAGAATGGCATGGGAGTCTTTTAGGCACCCAAGTTCCCTTAAATTTAGTTAACAGTCAGGAGTCACCCTGAGCAATGTCAGCGTTTCCGTATTTCAGATGGTTTTAAGCAGTCGAAATTGCTACTTGTCCCCAGATAGTAAGCTGAGTTACTTCTTAATATTAGGGTTGTAGGGAAGAGGCATATCTGTTAACATCTGGCAGGAAAAAACGCACGTCCTGTGGAGTACACTGTAGGTTACCCCTTGCTGCTCTTAAATACTTTGTGCTGAGGATCAGTGGTGGAATGGAGTCATTGTTTTGGGCTGGTTTATACCGTGGGTCCTTTTTGCAGTTAACGGGGCCTTCTGCAAACCCGTTTTCCCGCCCTCGTTCAGCATTCGCAGGGCTAAATCTAAGTTTAATATAAAATATGCTGGTTATGGAAGACTTTCCGCTAGGTTGAGTCTGTCTATTGCAAGTCCCATTATGTTGTCAGATAACTGCCTTTTTTACCTCTCCCTCCTGCCCCCCTCTACACTCATTACCTGTTCTTGAAAACAAACTGCATCATGGAGTATGTTAGCCTAGACTCTGATCTTGGTAGCAATGCCTATAGACTTTTGGTTGGCTGCCTGCAGCACTGTGAGAGTATCAAATTTGAGGACAATATTAAAAGCATTTAAAATGTAAACTGGAGTGCTTGTAAACAAGGGACAGATCCAAAGTCAGTTGTTCGTTACAGGACATTGTCAAGACAGAACAGAGAAATTGCACTTTTTTTAAGATGCATGTTTTGATGATTCATCACTATCAAGTTAATTTATTAGTGGGAGTGCCTTCCTGAGTACCACCAGTGGTTTGTCATGAGTGCTACCACAGCACAGCTGAACACGCATCTCGCTTTGGAACTGTTTTAGCTTGTTCTCTGCAAAGTTGCTCTTTGTGGAGCTGTTTTCTTCTATGAAAAGTGTGCTTGTATAATTGTTGCTAAAGTGAATAGAAATACCTGCATGGGGTTTTTGCATCAGCTTCTGTCTGCCTTGCGATGGATATAAGTAGCTGTGTAGTTGGAATATCGCTCCTGTGTATTTCCCTCTGCTGAAATCAGTCTGAGGGACGTTACAGATCTTACAGTAGTTTTTAATGTCTTTAGCAGTGGAAACACATTTGCTTACAGCCAGCTGAAGGACTGCTTCTTACACTTCCATCTTGGTTACGGCCTATAAATGTCCCTTTGGAATACTTACTCATGTCATCTTATGAGAGAATAGAAGAGAAATGACTTTCTGTTGGTGTGACTGATAGCAGCTGGGATGGGCATACTGCAAGCAGATCATAGAGGGTGTGGGTTGTTAAACTACTGAGTGTCTATCAGCAAAATGGGAGCATGTCACAATTTGAGATTGTCTGGAATCTCTAGGTATAACTGCAGAGCATGGACACAAGAAAGTAAGACTAGGAAGTCCAGTTCAGAAGATGGGAGGCTGTGGCAACCGTAACAAAGCCATAAAACCAGGTGGGAAGGCGATAGAGATGAATGATTTCTCATCAGCAGGCCATACAATGGTCCTGGTGCATTCTCTGCTGTTTGTGTAGGGGTTTTTTTCTGGTAATGGGCATGACTTGGGCAATGAGCCTGTCACCAAGGTAGTCAGCCCTTTCCTATGTTTCCTGGGGTTAAGAAACTGGAGGGAAGACTGTTCTGTTACTGTCCTGTTGAATGTGGGCAAAACTGCTTAGCTTGTCTGTGCTGCAGTTGGTATCTGCCTTCCTTAGAAGGCCTCATTTTTAAGAATGGCTTATTTTTTTTTTTAAGAAATAATTAAACAACTGGCAGCCCTTTTAACATCTTCCTTTGCATCATGCTTTAGTTCGCTGCAAATGCAATCCTACTGAATGAATGCTTCCTCTATTGTATTGGGGGGAGGAAGAAACCTAGAACCAAAATCCACCTTGATTAATTTATTAATTTGTTGTTTATAGTAATAAAAATTTTTGAGGGAAGCGAGCTAAATGAAGCAGTCTGTCATTCAGTTTTGAATGTAGTCAGGTCTGAAAGTAGTAATGTAAATATATACACTCACTAGAAACTACAAGAAATGTGTCTACAGTTCCAAATTTGCAAAATGAAATGTAAAATTTAGTGTTTAGGTCTGAGTGAACTATTCCTGTTATGGAATGTTTATACGCAGTGAGGAGGGTATCATCTGATTGTCTAACTTTGCCTTTCTAACCTCAAATATTGAGGAAAACAATATATTACAAATTTGACTGGTGGTATCACTGGAAGTTATCATAGATCCTCTTGCTATATCAGAAGCTACTCCATGATGATGTGGTGAAAGTCCTGTGAACGTGAACAAGTAGCTCTGGCAAAGATTAGGACTGTGCAATATTTAGCCTGTTGTGTCATAGTTGCAAACTGTGAGCAAAGAGCTGCGATAAAGAAAAATCTAGGTACTGTTGATTACTTGATTTGCAAGAACAAGCTAGAATTTGGTACGTTTCTAAAATTATTGCACCCCCACACTTGAGTCAAGAATTTTCGTTTGTTGTTTTTAACAACAAGATGGTATTTTTTTACTGAAAAACTGCTAATAAGCATCTTAAACTATTTAAACTATAAATTGAACTAAAGAGAAAAGGGAATGACTATCAGGATGAAGCATTTGTAGAGATCCTGTTGGGAAATTCCAGTTCTCCTTATCACTAGATGTTTTAAAACTAGCTCGTTAATATCTCAGTAAGTGGACTTGTTGAATTACGATATATTCAAAAGAATTTGACTTCTGATGAAGCTTGTGCTAAAACAGATGAAGGAAGATTTTGCTCGAGGTTCATGCTTTTGTGAACAGGAAAACCCTTAAACAACATTGCGTTTCACTTCCTGTGAGTTGAGGCGCAGTATGACTAGCTTGGCAAGTAAACAGGAAAATGCTACAGAACAGTGGTTAGGTAGCTTGAAACGAGAGTACTCCCCTTCCTGTCTCTCCAAGTCTGAAACATTATTCTTGTTTCTACTGCTTCTACAAAGCAATGCAGGCTTGTGCTCTCCCTAGCAAAAGCTTTTTCAGGGTTTGTTGGGGGATGCTGACAGAGGAAAAGCTGGATGAAGGGATTTGAGACTGAATAACTTTAAGACTTGTTTTCACTTAAGGCTTCCCCCTGCTCTAAGGAAGATCTCATGTGGATAATAACCATCCACGTCCGCAGACCCAGCATTTTAACCTGGGCAAGATTTAGGTAATGGTACCCCTAAGTCTGTGTCATGACAATGCCTCAGGTGGCAGGGAAGTCTTCAAGTAAATGTAGAGTGGTGGTCTTTCTTTAGCCTTTGAGTCACCAAGTGAAAGTAATGATAGGGTAAGAACAGGAAAAAGAAATTGAATGCATTCCTGCTTTCATAGCTTGTTAGTTTGTTTATATGTGTATAGAAAGGGGAGTGCTGGGAGAAGGAAAACGAGGAAGTAGTAACAAACAACAGCAAGAGAACATGGTGACTTTGCATGTGACCGAGTGCAGAAATGGAGAAGGTGGTGTTTTTTAAAAATATGGGCAATGAATAGGGTGACATAACAACTGTGAGAGGCAGCCCAGTAAAGGTTCTTACAAGAATGACATTAATCCTTATTGCCTCTTGCGCAGGAGGATCAGAAGCAGTTGGCCAGCTTGAGATTATACAAGGCTCTGGGAAAAGCTAGCTGAGATACAACAAAGGACAGGGAGGGTGGACTGTTGGAATGAACACTTTCAGAGGAAGTAGCTGGTTCCAGAGGGGCAGGGGTGTGCGTGTATGTAGAAAGGAAGGGCATTGCATAATACTACGTGATGGACCTACAGTTTACAAAAGTGGAACTACAGCTGTCAGCATTTCATTTCCACTCATAATGTTTCTGGAAAGATGCACCGCCCCACATGAAATTATATCCACAGGCGGGCTCCTGTAGAGTGTTTGATGTAACGTTTCGGCTTCAGAAGGGGCCATCTATAATAGAGGGAGCTAACAGCATCTAAACGGTGGCAGTATCTTCCTACTTCTTCTGAAGAATTAAACTTTTGAGAGTTCTGTTCTGCTGTTATTTTTAGAATTCAACTGCATTCTCATATTCAAGCTTCCTGTAGCTGCATCTGTTATAGTTCTGCTTTCAGTCCATTCTGTATACAAAATTTATTTCATACACATACATGCACCCTCTACAACAGTCAGTAAACCACTTTTTTGAGATTTTAATTATTTTCATTGTGTATAAAATGTGTCTGAAATGCTTTTATGTTGCATTCTTTCTTCTTTCAGAGCTTCTACTATTGCCAGTATTTTAGTATAAAGAAAATGTGCCAATATTTTACATTCAAGTGTTAATCTTTCTAGTGTCTACTCACCCATGTGCATATGCAAAAATAATAATTTCAATTAGGGCACAGCAGTAAACCATAACGTAGTGTTTTGTTTTTTTTTTTTTTTTTGTAGAAAGATCACCAGAATAAGAACCTTGCTTTTACATTACAGAAGTGGAACCTAATTTCAGTAACAGCTCCTGCCAACATTTCACTGAAAGTTTAGGAAACCATTGGATCCTAGGCAGGTTTTTTTTGCTGTATCTCTTCAACTTGCTAATTAGGAACTTGAGAAGCTCACAGGTTTTACTACTTATAATTGTAGTCTTTTCCCTCCCCGAGACACAGCTTGCGCTCAATTAGCAGTAACAACTGTAAGGGAAAGCATCTTTGTAACTGCCCCCCATATTCCCCTTGCTCCTCCTCAGGTTCTCTGCAAGTTTGTCTATATTATCTGAAAGCACAAACCAAAGTATTTTAGTGTATTCTTAATACCTCAAATGTGAAGTATTTGGGATACCTGGTTGTAAAAGGTAGGTGATGATGGGCATTTTTTTGCACTTACGTGCTTTGTGTCCCAGTCTAGACAAACTAAGATGCGTTTATTACAAGAAAAACCAAAGGAAATAAGCTAATTTTTGTGTTTAGAAAAAGGCAATGATGGCTGATCATCACAATATGTATTAAAAATCTGTAGGTATCACTAAGATAACCTGTGGCATATTCTCAGGCAGGAGGTACAAGAAGAATGTACAGTCCATATTAATGAATAGTGTTACATATTCTACAGAAGACTTGACTGAGAAGGCTAATAAGTCATTGGTGTACAAAGGAAAGAGGGTATGTAAAAGTAGGGGAAAAAAAGGATGAAGTATACTTCTATTAATTACAGTTTTCTTACAGTGCCAATTAGCCCTGATGACAAAACCCAGAGCAATTTTTTTTTAAGGCAGAGCACCAGACACTTTAAGCAGACTGCTACAAGATCCCTTATCTCCTTACCAGAGAATTAGGTATGCTGCTTCAACGCAGGTTTCACTTTATGAAAACAATGTACACATCGTAAGAAGCTGGGTTAGAGGTATCAGGGTTCTAATCTGTTTGCATCTCATAGTAATATTGAAGGTACGTATTTTATAGCAAATTGTCATCTTAACCCTATTGCAAATCTGGTTGGAGAAATGGATTCTTCAAAACTATCTATGTTTCAGCTCACTAACTGAAACATGCTCTGGATGTATTGTACACAACTCCCTTTTAGAAAGGGAAGCAGTTTCAGATACAGCCAATGTATGGAAGACCACCTGAAAACTGCAGCTGTTAACCAAAGCTCATCCTTCAATACTACAAACCATAAAAAAAAAAAAACTAAAGACCACATAAATTTTAGGTGGGAGCAAGGTGGAGAGAGGGGCAAAGGGGAGGAGTTTTGGTTTGCTTAAGTACTTTGACTTAGGGCTTTTGGTGCTACTTACAAAGCAGGACTTCGAATTAAAGGAAATTTGCACTCTGATTTTCTTTAGAATCTCTTCTCACCTTTTTTATTTCTAATGGCAGGAGCACATACCAGGCATGGCTAATGCAGCAGGGACTCTCTACAACTATCTGAAAGGAGGTTGCAGAGAGGTGGGAGTTGACCTGTTCTGTCAAGTAACAGGTGATAGAACAAGAGGAAATGGCTTCAAGTTGCACCAAGGGAAGTTTAGGTTGGATATTAGGAAGATTTTTTTCACTGAAAGGGTCATCAGGCATTGGAACGCGTTCCCCAGGGCAGTGGTATTTAAAGGTCATGTAGATACAGTGCTTAGGGACATGGTTTAGTGGTGGGCTTGTCAGGGTTAGGTTCATGATTGGACTATGTGATCTTACATGTCTTTTCCAATCTAGGCGATTCTGTGATCTCAACATGAGGACAAAGCTCTTTATTTTGAGGGTGCCAGAGCACTGGCACAGGCTGCCCAGGGAGGTTGTGAAATCTCCTCTGGAGATATTCAAAACCCGCCTGAATGCGTTCCTGTCCAACCTGCTTTAGGTGAACCTGCTTTGGCAGGGGGATTGGACTAGATGATCTCCCAAGGTCCCTTCCAACCCCTGCCACTCTGTGCAATTCTGTGACTCGGTATCTTGTCAGAATTGGAGTCTTGTCCTGATAACAACCATCTTCTGCATGTACCCTCTTCCTAGGATTTTAGAATAAATAGCGGCATTGAATGTGTTCTTTTTTTTTTCCCCTACAGCTGAAGGTCATCTTAGCTACCTGTAAACTTTAGCATGTAACACACAGCCTCTCACTATCCTTTACTTCAAACCTGAAAAAATGAAACAAGTGTTTCTGACAGTATCCCAGGTTGGTATCTGTACGTCAATACAGCGTATCTGCATACACTTGAAAGATTATTTAACTCACACTGAATATTTCAGTTCACTTTTAATAGCAAATTATATCTTAACATCTTAAGTTTTCAGTTATTGTAACTTCAGGTGTACCTCTGTATGTCATTTGCCTTGCTTCTCTGGATGTGTATTTCTACTATTAAGACTATGTTAGATCATAAAGCATACAAATGAATGTATTAACTGCTAGGCATTTGGAATGTTCTAAGATGTCAGACAGCAACCTTGCTTTAAGTGAATTCTGACCCTTAGTATCTTAACTAGTTTTATTTAAATCAAATCTGTATCCTCTAAACATGTTTGTCTTGCACACTATAAAAACCTGCTTGTAATCTGCAGTACAGCTCTATGGTGAGATCAGTCGGCCTATTTCATATTTTCATAAAATGACTTAGTTTAAAATGCTGTTACTTAAATAGTTTTTAAAGTATTACACCCAGCTTTTCATAGGATGAAGGCACACCGGTCACAAAATTCACTTGGCAATGTGCCTCTCGTAAGCCACATCATTACTTTTGCTGGCTGTGCTGGGACAAGACTGCCGAGAGCTAAGGGCAGAGCTGATGGGCCACCTGCATGCGAAGGAGTCCTTGCACATATCTCCTCTGACAAGGCAGAGCAGGTATCTGATTGGGAAAAGTGCTTGTTCTTGTAGGAATGGGAACCTCAATGCTTATACGCAGGACAATACATGAAAGTTGCCAGGGTACACATTTGGAGAAGATGGATAGGGGTGACTGTCCTACACAACTTTTTGGGCTAGAGTTAATGTAGAGTCAGTGACGCTGGTATGGAAGAAGTGTGCTTTTAATATGCAATGTTGTTAGTTTTGCTAAATGCAGTGGTACGAGAAAAACATAATACTGTTAAGATGCAAGGAATGAGACCAAAAGGTCTTGTTAAAGGTCATAGTACACAGGAAAGATTACACCTCAGCAGGCAATGGAAAACAGGAACTAGTTTCAGCTAACATGCACCCATACAATAATCAAATTTTTTCAAATAATTATAAAGCAAGGTGCTTCCAGAATCATCTCTCTGCATTTCCTTGTTAACACCCATCTAAAAATCATGTATATTAAGGTCTCCTGAAGTATATACAAAGACTTCTAACAGTTAAGATTTCTTTCTGGACTCGATGAAGCAAATTAGATGCTCTGGAAGCCTTTACTTGAGTTGGAACAAAGGTAATCGTAAATGCTGGAAGGAGGATGATTTGGACCTGTAGCTCAGCTACTTAGTACTTCAGTCTCTTCCTTTTAGCGCCCTTTTTGGAGCTGCTATGTTGATGTCAAGGTGGTATCCCATCAGGTGGGATTTGCAAAGATGTCTCATAGAAAATCAGCTGCTTAAAAATCCTCTTTGAAACATGCAGTTATTTTCATGTAGACTAAAAAATGTCTCTGGTTTATGAGCTGGCTAGTCACGCAGGTGTGTTCACAGGGTAACATTTGTCCTGTGTCAGTAGGAAGAGATTGGGACAGTGGGCATAAGCTATGGATGAGTACTCGTACCTGTGCAAAACAACTTGGAAGCACGGGGAAATGTGGGATGGACATAAAAAAACAACAATGATATCCTCAGCGACTAAAATATATACAACTTACATAACTTTTAGTTATGTACTTTTAGTACCTAATTGGAAAGGATTTACAACTAATGATCCTGAGTGAAGGGAAACGTTTTACTGGTCCGTCAGCCAGTTGAACTTTTGAATAACTGACATAGCATAAGCACTCACAAAAGGAGATCCCTCCCCCCTAGCTGAAGCAGCTTGTTCTACAGGCAGACTCATTCCTGAGAAGTACCTTGTTCACATGCCTTAACTCTAGCCACAAAATTTGTGGCCAAAGGATGAAAATTCCAGCTGGTTAGTGTCCTAGCACTACTGAAATGCATTGGAAGTGTGGGACCCTCTGTGAAACTTTACTGTACAAAATGCAGTATTTACAGTCTGAAAGTCAAGCCAATCTTTCACTGATCTGTTTAGTCTGAGTACTCACTTTTAAGTGACAGCTGCTGGTCAAGATTTTGATTCAGGAAGGCGGTGTCAGCTTCTGACTGTTTAGTTTTTCCTCACACACTCTTTATGTATTATCTTCTAGATAGACCAGCGGTTTTGAAGTGAATTTGACATACTTCCCTCTTCTGAGCCATATATTTACAAGACATTTATATACAGTCATTCCCTTAAACAGACGATAACAAGCTATGACCTAACCCAGTGGACTGGCACCCAAAAAGAATCCTTGTTTAGTTTCTCTAACACAGTTTTCAGTTGATTACACGCACTCTGGAGATCTTCTTTCACCAGTACAGTGTCAATTAAATGGCCATACTGCTCTTCAATGAATGCTGCTGAATTAGTAATTTCTTGCTGTTCTTCATCCTGCTGATCAACATGAAAAGATGGTATGAAGTTTACAGCATGTCTTTTTAATGACTAGCATTTTAAAAGTGTATTAGCACAATAAGTCATTTCTTTGACAGGCAAACGAGCTGCTACCATTAGCAAAGGGTATTAAGATACTACAACTTAGATCAAGGAGAGATATGCTACTGCTGGAATTTGGTATGCTGTTTCAAAAATGCAAGTGGTGAGAGGGAGGGAGAAAAACCATGTTACAGGAGGGACATAAGATGGTGACACTGCATTTTATGAAGTTCGATTTGCTGCCTAACCTAGCACTAGTAATCATACTCTTCAAAAGCTGAAAAGGAATGCTGGACCCACTGTCCTCAAGTTCAGTAATTTTAAGGGCTTACATGAAAACTTACCAGGGAACTAAGTTCTGTTACGTATAAATTCAAGTTCAGGTTACCCAAAGTAATGATATTATGCGCTCTCAGTATTTCTGTTCGCATTTACACATCACCAGTTTGCAGTTGGTCTAGGTTTGGTCCTTGTAAGACATCCACATGCTGCATTTTGTGTGTACCTGACTAACAGCCCAGGTGGGTGGCACTCTGGAGGTATCAGGAATTGGTGGCTACCTTTACCATTTGATGGGGCTGCTCATCAGCAATGTAAAATGATTATTAGTTTATCAGAGTTCAGTATCAGTCCCCTGCTGCAGCCTTGAGTGATATACACAGATCCACATGGACGACATGCACTTTGCTTCATGTTACTTATATAGTCAAATTTTAAGGGAGTCAAAAATCTCATTCTAAAGTCCCAGCTGAAAGGCTGTATGTATGCAGGGCCCCACTCTGACTCTCACTCTTCCATATCATAGAAATAGTAGCCCAAATACTTCTTTCATGTCTTAAAAAAAAAAAAAAAAGAGAGATTAAGGTTAGAATACTTACAAGGGAGGCTGAGATTTCTTCTGGCATGGGAGATTTTAGGATATTTTTTCTCTTTTCTGGAATGAGGGGCTTCACAAAGATAACATAAGGCTTAAACTCAGGAGTCCTCAAGTGCTTTACTGCCTGTGAAAAGATGTTTTTTATTACACTTTTTTTTTTTTAATATGTCAGTGCTGGGTTCGACAGTTTCACTAGCACATACTGTGGTGTGAAGTCCTGTGTACTATACACCTGATCACAGTAACCTTTTGCTCTTTAAAAGAAAGGTTCATGTCAGTGTCCCGGCTAGCTTACACAAATACATGAGCTTCCTGTAGCATGGTCTAACTGCACATCTGCATTGCTCTGCATTGCGATACCAGGAACAAGGACGTAGCAAAAGATACTGAGAAAAGTATAAAAGAAATTGACTTGACAGGCAAGTGATGGTTTGCTTCACTTAAGAGGCCAAACACTGGAAATGTTAAACCTGGAATTCATCTAAGGTAGTATTACCAGTCTTTTTGTAGCCCAGTTACAAAATCTGAATGAAAATGTCAAGGATTAACTCCCAGCATGGACAGATTATGGAGCAGGTATACTGCCACTGGTTACAATGCCAGTAACGCTTCAGAGGCACTAGGAAGGAACAAGAACGAAAAGCCCATCTATGCTCTAAGTGTTGTCCTAGCCTGCTCAAGTCCTAGAGACAATGCTGCACATTTCTCCTACACCAAGGGAAAAATCCCACAGTGAGAACTGAAAGAGTGTCATCTAGGCTGTACCAACTCAGCAGCTAAGAACTGTAAATACTGTGGTGCTTTCTACAGAGCCCCGTTCCCCTTAGCAGTCAGGCCACCTGTTAGAAACACATGTTCCGAGAGCGTCATTGTTCTTCGCAGACCAAGTAGCCACAAATGATGAACTACATCAGTTAGTTAGACTGGCAGCCTAGTAAGAAACGCTTGCTTTCTTTAAAATAAGCTGCAGAACTTACTTCAGGTACCACATCCACCAAACAAACCTTCTTTTTGGCCATCACGGACCGGATTGCCTCAAGACTTGTACCATACAGATTTTCTTTGTATTCTCCATGTTCCACAAATCTAAAAAGTCAATACATTTTTAAATACCATCCAAAAAGAAAATTTAACTTACAACATTTGATAGCCGTTTCCTGAAGTCCCAGTAGTCAAATGGAGGGGGGGAAGGGGAAGGACAGAACATCAGGGAGGAGGGGGGGAGGGGAAAGGGTTTTCTTTTTTCTTACTATTTTTTTCCTTCTGCTTAGTAGAAGTAGGTTGCTTAGTAGCAATATTCTTCACACGTCACTAATAGCTAATCAACACTACTGACAAATAGGGGAATAAGCTGCATTAATTCAGTTGACTGATGTTCAAGCCTCATAGAAGGAGGATGTTTTTTTACAGAAAGTAGACCAAAGCTGGCAAGGAAATGGACTCTAGTTCTTCCATCTTCTGGGAGACTAGCCAAAAAATCTGTACTTTCAGGAAACAAACTCAATCTTCAAAAGTCCTTATATTCACAGATTCAGTCTACAACACACTTTAAAATGGACTTATAAATAAAACTTATTACCCATCATACTAAATGGAGAATAAGTAGGCCCAACTAAATATGTATTACTTTCACTAGATTCAATTCTGACCAATCATACTACTTACAATATGCAGGCTTAAATTCTAACTTATGATCCTCCTACTAGTCCTATGGTGTTTCAAAATTGCTTCTTACTAAATTTCTGAGTTCATGCTAACAGTCCGGACTGAACTTTTTACTTGGAAGGCTGAACGCTTCTCACACAGCTAGTCCCACTTTACACCCGATTTTGGTATTCATATGATGTAAGATTTAACTAGCAGTATTTTTGAAATACAGTCAGTTACACCAGTATTTTAAAATTAACTCACTTGTTTTGCTGCACATCTGTCTCAAATGATTGCTTAGACACAAAATTGTATTCTACTCCCTCTTTCTCGTGACTTTTCTTTGACCTGGTTGTATCTAGAAGAGAATGGAAGCAAGACACAGGAGACAGGTCAGCCTTTGCAAGCAACTATATTTTTGCTGTTTAGTTCCAGTCACGTTTTCATGACTTCAAATAAGTTAGTTACACACTGGCAAATTCAAATTAATACAAAATACAAATCAAACATTGTAATTTCATTTTAAACTCTATCTCAAACATTGTAAGACTAAAACTGTAGTTGTTTTGCTCCTAAGCGTGCTATAACTAAACACAAAAATTACTAGGCATACTTCTTACACCTGGCAGAAGCAGAGTATATCCTATGGAGAACAGTGTCTCTTAACTGTTTGTAATATTGGACTGTCATTTTCTTTGAAAATTAAAAAAATAAAAATGGGATATATATAAAGTCCTCTTGTGTTGCCCCTGAATTTAGAGTACGAATATCCCTGGCTGTTTTCCCACGCTACTGTGAAACGTACATAATTATGTGCGTCCCTTACTTTGATGCTGTAATTTCTTTTAATCGTTGTTATTACTGTAGGAACAGCTTTGGTAATCACTCTACAAACTTATGCCTGACCATAAAGTGATGTTGCCATTTTTTGTGTATGTGTTTAAATTCAAGTAAAAATTACCCATACGAGTTCTACTGCTAACTAACGGAATGGCTGCCTGACAGATGTTTATTGAAAGTCTTAAACAACATGAACAGTGCCCTCAATGGTAATTTTTTGGTTTGCAAAAGCAGCTTGTTGGAGAATACAAATATTGATGGATTTTTTTGTGTCTAATATTTTTTTTTAGAAAACAGTCCAGCAAAAAAATTTCAGTGTAACCCTAGCCACAAGCTCATGCAGCAGAATCACTAATTTCTCTGTCACTGTGACTGGCTTGTTTGAACAGCCTAGATATACTAACCAACAGTTTAAAATCTTGTAAAACTGTTGACTTAGTTTATTGCTATATATGTTTTTGGGTTTTGGTTTTTGGTTTTTTTTTAAAACTTTAGCTGGTATGATATTCTGCAGAAAAAAAATCCTCTTTTAAACACACAATGTTTTCACTAAATTTTAAGATACTAGTTTTTCGCAGTAGTTCTTTTTGCAATTTACAGTCTTATTTTTTCAGTTTGTTTCTCATTTTTTTCATGGACACTGACAAAATGCAACCTGTTCACCCGGGAAAACACAATTCAAAAAAATCAACTGAGTTGACAGAATTTCAATGTGCATATGTGCCAAGTTATGTAGTCATCTATTGAGCTATTAAGGGCAAACATAGTATATTACAATGAGAAAAATAATTTGAAGTACTTCTGAAATATGCATATAATCGATAGTCAAAACACAAATTACCACTCATCAATGCAGCTAGCACTACACTATTAGATAGCATGTATGGAATAAAGTGGTGGCACATGAAAGTCAATACATTTTACTCACGTGGAACTGCAACACCATACTCTTGTGGGTTCTCTGACACAACCTTCTGCTTGAGCTCACTCAATTTGGCTCCCAAACAACCTAATAAAATAGAACTCACTGACAGATTTCTGTGTGGAATGAAATACCGCAAAGAGAATAAATAATACCACTTTCACACAAATAATATGATACAGGAGTGTGCTTGAAGAAACCTGTATCTGAGAGACCTCATGACCTGCCCCACTCTGCTATGAAGAACATAATCAGGAACAAACAGAATCCTTGAACGGCTGTTGGACAAACATTTGTCAGGCATTAAGCCAGAAAATCTGTAATCTTAGCAGGCAGTATCATGATATGCCCTTGATTTCTATGACAGAACTGCACACAGTGCTCCGGCTGCGGCCTCCCCAGGGCAGAGTAGAGGGGGAGGATGCCCTCCCTCGCCCTGCTGGCCACACTCTGCTGGCTGCACCCCAGGGTGCCGCTGGCCTTCTTGGCCACCAGGGCTCATTGCTGGCTCATGGTCACCCTGTTGGCCCCCAGGACTCCCAGGTCCCTTTCCACAGAGCTGCTCTCCAGGAGGTCAGCCCCCAACCTGTACTGATGCATGGGGTTATTCCTCCCCAGATGCAGTACCCTACACTTGCCTTTGTTGAACGTCATCAGGTTTTTCTCCACCCAACTCTCCAGCCTGTCCAGGTCACGCTGTATGGCGGCACAGCCTTCTGGCGTGTCAGCCACCCCTCCCAGTTTTGTGTCATCAGCAAACTTGCTGATGGAACACTCTGTCCCTTCATCCAGGTCATTGATGAATATACCGAACAGGACTGGACCCAGTACTGACCCCTGAGGGACACCACTTGTTACTGGCCTCCAACTGGACTCTGCACCACTAACCACAACCCTCTGAGCTCTATCTGTCAGCCACTGTTCAATCCACCCCACTGTCCATTCATCCAACCCACACTTCCTAAGCTTGCCTGTGAGGATGATGTGGGAGACTGTCGAAAGCCTTGCTGAAGTCCAGGTAGACAACATCCGCTGCCCTCCCCTCATCCACCCATCCAGTCACGCCATCATAGAAGGCTCTCAGATTAGTCAGACAGGACTTCCCTTTGGTGAATCCATGTTGACTACTTCTGATAACCTTCTTTTCCTCCAGATGCTTGGAGATGGTCCTGCATCATTATTTTTCGTATGATTTTTATATGGGTTGGAGTACGACTGGGTGAGTTTGGTTGGGTTTGGGTGTGGTGGGTTTTTTTCGTTTTTTTTTTTATTATTATTTAAATGTCATTTAAAAGAAGAGAACAACTTCTGATCAAAACCAGAAAAACCTTTAAGAAAACCACCAGAACCACAAAACCCCAAACTAAACACCTAAAAAAAGCCTCTTGGAGTACAGGTGATAGCAGAAGAGGAAGAAGCATGAAAAATTTTGAACCTATTGCGTATCTTACCAATCAAAACTACCAGCCTCTGCTGTTCACCGGGCTGCTGCTGATATTTTGTTACTTCTTCGTATGTTAGGAACTCTGCTGCGTCTGCCTGCTCTGCTTGCTTTCCTTCATTCATATTGTTCTTCTCTTTACGACTTAATCTAAAGCTCCTGCGTAAGCCAGCTGTAAAAGAAGACAAAAAATTTATTAAACCGTGTTATCACGAAACTTATCTAAATTTTCAAGCTTGTTCAGCTAGAAGTTATTGTCTTTGAATAAGAGTTACTCTCACCATTTTTTTTATAATCACATCAGTGCACATATGCTAATCTTACAGATGAAAAATATGCATATCAGGTAGAAAACCAAGCACCCAATCTATGACAAAAACACCCCTCATATCACCTTGAGTTACCAAGTGTTGGCTATGCCAGAGTCCAATTATGCCTATTCACATAGATAATCTAGTTTATGAATGTATGGAAAATTAATGTAAATAAGCTAGGTTTTCTTTTTTAATTTGGGGGTGATTGGGGTTTGTTTGTTTTTTTGCAGGGGGTGTTAGGGAAGATGAAAGAGATTTTGATTTCTCACCTATGTACTGTCCGTTGAAATATCCTTCGCAGTCACAGTCTTCTGTAAATTAAGAAGTGGGGGGAAGGTGGGGGTAAGGGCACAGGGGAGAGAAGAGTGAGAGTGGAGAAGGGAAACCATCTTAAACAGTGCCTGCGATACAGGTATGGCTCACTGGTGAGAGAAGAAGTTTTATAGCCCGCATTATATGCACACACTTTTCTAACACACATAATACAAAAAATTATTTGCCTTGGCTACTGGTTTATATCTTAAAATTACTTGATGTCAATATTGCACGAGAGAATTTTACATCTCAGTATTTATGGTTCCCAGAATTTATGCTCTTCACCATTCATTACATTTGATCGGTGCTGCTGTTAAAAGTATACTATTCAGACCGAAATAAAAAAGAAGACTCCGCAAACACAGAGCTCTTTTTTTAATGTATGACTTCATAAATGTGTATGATTATGTAAGAATATTGGCTCTTCTAACATTTCAATATCATTTGGGCTTGAAAAAAGGGAATCAGAGATGACTGAAATATGAGCTCTAAACACCTTCATTTTGAGTAAGTTAAACTATCATTCCTTATTAATTCTTTATTAAAAAGGTAAAGATTTGATGCTTTCATCATATGCATGTATGTAAAAGAATATGCAAATCTATGTTGAAAAAAGCCAACCCACCCCTCCTCAAACTATGACCACCCTCAAGGCCCCTAAAAGTATGCAAAATAAAACCATGACACTTAGCTGCAAAACACTATACTGCAATCCTGAGATAAATAGTGAGTTCTCATACTTCCTGAAAGTGGGCTACCTGGCTTGTTAAAATGTAGGCACCTGTGCCCTGCAATATCCACAGAGCTCCACTGTTCCGAGACAAGCCCAACCATAGGCAAAAATACGTGCAGCTTAAACCTTTAACAAAATGCACCAATCCAGAGAAGGAGCTTTGTTTTTTAATGAATTGCTGCATGCAGGTATGCAATCAAACAATGCCAATGTATACTCATAAACGTTATGCCTACGTTAACAGAAGATACTAGTAGCAATATATGCGTATCCACAGCTGAGAGCAGAGCCATTTTCTGTTGTTGAAGGTAGGCTCTAGTTTCACACTTACGTTTTGATAGGGTATACCAGTCATGGCCAGCTAATTATAGAATACGGTTAGTACTTTCAAAGTTGATGGAATACTGATACTTGGAATATTATTCTCAAGAAGCATTTGCAATGTGGGGAAAAAAAAAAAAAAAAATCACAGCCAGCAGAATTCAACAGAAAATACCTGATGCTTGGAAAGGCGCGTGGTACAGCAACATATAAACTGCATGAGCCCAACACAGTTGCTCATAATGAAAATAACACAGAAATCAATCCAAATGAACAGTGAAGAAAAATCACTTTGGATTGATACAGGTGCTTTAAAATGTTATACCCCAATATTTCTTTATTTTTAAAACATACCAGATACAAAGACTGCATTTAACTTGCAACTTATCAACCTCACTCAGAAACCTACAGAACATGTAAATGCGTACCAGAAGACACAAATCTTTTCTCCTGAATCAGGAGTAAATTTGGAAGTTATCATTACCTAAGTCATCAATACAAATTAAATTAGTTTAAATAATAACACAGGAAGAAACTGCTGTAGGAACAAGTTATATGTACTATTCTCTTTGCTTGGGGTCTTAGCAAGTATTTTAGAAATTGCATTGGTTGTACCTACCTTTTTCAGAAGACTGATCATCTGTAGTTAGCATGAAAGGTAGAGTTGGTATGATATTAAAAGACTTAGGAAATGATTGAGTAAAATTAGAGAGAATTGAAAGAAAGGTTATTCTGGTCTGATTTGCTTAACAGGCTTTTCTATCTTAAAAAAGAAATAATGCAGTAATGCACCCTTATCAACTGATTAAGGACTTTTTTTGCTAAAATGTAGTATTATAACTAGTTATCAGATTAATTGTCTTGAGAAAGTCTGATAAAAGGCCCAAGTAGCAATCCTCATTACATGCCTCCTAACCTTGAACATAATGGAAACTAATTTGGAAAAGCTTCGTTTAAATCAGTAATCATAGAATCATAGAATGGTTTAGGTTGGAAGGGACCTTGAAGATCTTCGAGTTCCAACCCCCCTGCCATGGGCAGGGACACCAATGCTATGTTATGATTTGCTTGAGCACCTTCTCTCCTCTTAGCATAATACAGGTAGCATAATACCTGTATCTCCGTAAGAACACCTGTATCTCTTCATGAGATGTACCATGCACCATGGGTCAGAAGTTCAGTTATACCACTGAAGATGCACAATTTCCAGATTCCTAGTCTACATGAGGGTGGCACTGCTAGAACAATGTCTGGCTTCGCACAGTCACAGGGCTGCCCCACACATCAATAATAGCTGTGCTGAAGTACCCAAGAGCAAGAGGAACATTATATTCTGGGATAATACAGAATGTCTTCTGCCTTTAATCACTGACCAGCAATTTCATCACAAGTAGCAGGTTTTGTGTGAATAATTCACTGACAAAGGCTTCAGAGCTGTAGACAATCACTTTAAAGTCTACTTAAGACCAGCTCTGTAACGCTAAGCCTGAAATGCAGATGGCATTGCCAGCTCCGGTGATTTTTACCCTTACTTTTATACGAGCTTAGAGACATTTCATGCACTTAGGTAAGAATTTCAAGAAGCATGCATTGCGTTACTTTTCGCTTGAAAGTTGCAGCTTTCAAGTTCCAAACCGCATAAAAAATGTGAATGCTAGCAAATTTTAAACCATCTAAACAATACGTAAGGCCTTGTGTTCTTGAAAGTAGGAAGAGAGGGACGGCCATGTTTTTTGAAAACAATAGGCACTAGCAACACTGCATAAATCTCATACCCAAATCCTCTCATGTAGCAGCTTGTATCCATGCAGATCATTGTTGAAATAACAAAAATACAGAGAAGTTGGTATCAACTAAGGCATCACTGAAGGAACAGAACAGACTTACATAATGGTTTCTTCACAGTTCTGGGATTCTGCAGAGTGCCTATTGTTCTTCTGTAAGTTAATCGTCTAAATAGAAAATAATTGTATTTTAGCCATGTAAGCTCAGAATTATAAAGAATTTACAGCATGTTATACATATAGCATTGAAAATATAGAATGAAATAGCGCTTTTCCTTGAAAAATATCAAATGTCTCTGATTCAACATTTTAAAAGACTTTCTTTAAAAATACAACGGTCCCAGATTGTTACTGATAAGTGACTGAGAGAGAAGATTCTAAAACATTTTAGGCTTTCATACATCAGAGCACAGAAATCAATAGCATGTTACTTTTATCAATGTAATTTTTCTTCCTATTTTCTTTCCTGTACCCAATCTTTTTTGCAAGATTAAGAAAACAACTATTCTAATGTATTCTAATTCTGCTGAGAATCCAACTTCTACTTTCCATTTTCACAAAGGATGGGCAAAATTCCTGTTTGCCACAATCCTAAAACTACTAACCTCAAAGAGAACTCAAAAGTAGAAAACCTTTGTCCAAAATGGTGAGTGCAGCTATGCATACTGAGAAATTATCCACTGCCTTCCAGATCAGTTTGGAGGTTTCTGTTACTTATTAGTAAACAAACCAAGTTACCCAGCTTGTGTGAAAATGTAAGAACAGAGCATCAAGTAAAATTTTCTGAAGTGTTAAAATCATGAACCAGAGCTCAACTTCTAATCTCCCAGTCTTCAATTTGCTCAAAAATCAACTCCCCTGTCCCAGCACCAAGAAAAAACAAACCCAACAATCCCGCACAAAAATCCAATCCCCAAGAAACCCCTCACTATTGGCAAAGGAAAATACATGTTCTTCCTAAGCATTTTTTTGCAACAGACCAACATTCATAACAGACTAAAGATGATGCTCAGGCACTTAACACTGTCACTCAGGGGAAACAGACATTGAAGCAACTTCTATATTCTTGCATACATTAAAACGTAGTTTACAACATACAAAAAAGAAAACAAAAAAAGGAAAAAAAAAAAGACTGCAGTGCAGCAGCATCTGTTGACTTATACGCATGCACAGGAAGAGGGATACAGCTGTTCAGGCAGAATTTGCTGAGTATTTCAAAGGAGCATTCATATAGCGGAGAGTAGTCCTCTATTAGAAAACTTATGCAAATCTTGGAGGTCAGCTACAGAATCGGGGCTATTTAATTCTTAGTTACCCCACCTTCGTAACACCTACAATCCAAAGACACAGCCAATAATTTGGAGTAAGAATCACACAATGAGAACTGTGGCCTAAATCAGATTCCTTCTTATATTTAAGACTTCCATACCATAAATACAAGACTTGAGCGATATTTTTGCTTTAGCAGATACACGTATCTTGCTGTAAAACCAGAGAAACTTCAAGCTCCAGAAGGTATCCAAGTCCAAGCTAAATACTCTCTTACAAGCCAGAAGAAAGACCAGACACACTTTTTTTACTACTACATGCATAAATTCAAAATTGTTACAATAAATCAGCATTTCCTCTTACCCTATGGAAATACAAGCCTGTGAAATACAACATCTCCCTAAGCCAAGAGGGTCAAGAGATCAATATTCCACATTTCATTTCATACATGTTTGTTTAGCAAGTGCTTCTGTCCTCATGCTACAAAGCACGTCAACGGCAAACTAGCCAAGGAAAGCTAGTTAGTTTATTATATAATTGGAGAAGATGAAGCTTTTTATCACTTTCCTCTACGCATCCGGTATTCACTCTGGCATGATCCTGCCCTTCAGTTCCCAGGAAAAAAAAAAAACAGCATAAAACCAGTGGTACACTATTTGTGTGAAAAAAAAATAATATCTGTAATTTTCATTGACAAACCTTTCTTGGAACTGTTTTGAGGGGATCAAGCCTGCTCTGAGGTTGGTATCTCCAACACGCTTTGCTTGCCACCATGTGGGATCATCTTGGCTTACAACTTCTAGGACGTGTCGTCTCTTAAATGGCAGCCCAGCCTCCTGGCAGGGAATGGCTCTGTCTTCTTTGGGATTATAGCAGAAAAGGGCCCTCATAAACACCTTTAAAAGAAAGTAACACGTCCTTTCTTCTTGTCCTATCTGGAGTTTCAAGCTACCTTTAAAAGGCTTCCCTAACGCTAACTATATACTCATGCCTAACGATATTCAAAAATACTGAAACCTAGCAATCTGCTGCACTTTGACTTACTTATGCTGAAAAATAAACTACCTTTCACACACATACCCCATCATTATGTATTGGCATTGTGGAACATGAGACTCAAAGATCAAAGTCCCAAGAAACACAATTCACAGTCTATGTAAGTACAAAATGCAACAAACAAAGGAAAAAAAATAAGGGGAAGGAGAAAAAAAAATGGGATTTATGGCAAAGTTGCCCAATTATAAAGACTGTCCTTAAAATGTTCCTTTAATGCATCAAAATCTATGATTGAGCTTTGGATTTGTATCTTAACACTATTTAACACACCACATTTGAACTGCTTTTAAAAGTGATTTGTGGGGTTTCGAGAAAAAATTCAGCAACTGAGAGCAGGGAAGCAGAAACAGAGGTTGACAGAAAAATCCTCTAAGGGACCAGTCGAACACAAAGTCATTGCTGATCCAGGAGGACAAATGAAGCACTCAGAGAGGCATACTGATGTTTGCTGTGGGCTAATGGGGTCAGCTCTGTTCACAAATAGGTCTGCTTCGACTCAAGCAAGTGGCAATATGCCCAGAGATAAGGGACAGATAGCAGCTGTCATGGTAAGAGGAGACTGGCAGGAAGACCAGTTTTAATTACGTAAACAAAGACAGACTACATTTGAGAAATGCTATGAAAGAACGTGTGCCAAGATGATCAAGAGAGAAGTCATCTAAGTAATTCTATCCAATAAAAGGGCACCACATTTTACAAAAAGAAACTGCTCTACTATCTTTTCAGTTCAATTATGGTTCTAGGGCACTCCTCACTGAAACAGCAGTAATCTTGCATTTACAGAGATGCTAGCATTGTGTAAATACAAAAATGTGTGCTTCAGTATTTCACTAAGTTGCGTACCTTGCTGTCTTTTAGACGATCTTCTTCTTTGATGGCCGGAATTATTTTTAATGTTATTGATCCCTGAGACTGAGCCTGAGAAAGACAGAAATGTTTTTCACTTTGAAGGCAGGACAAGGGCACAATGCAGACTATTCAAGTTCCAGTTTAGGAGCTAGTGTTCCTCTCTCCTCAGAATTTTAATAGGGCAAACTAATCCACTACTTAACTTCATTACAGAGACTATCATGATGTTCCATGAATACTCCACAAGTGTCTTCCCCATGGAGACATCCAAAATAACTACTTGGCTAGAACATATTAAGACCTACATTAAAATTCCTTCATTTGCTTTTAGCAACTACGTTCATTTCTGGATTACAGTTCACCTCCCCCAAGTTAAAAGCAGTCACTCTCCTTATTCAGGATTATTTTGATCTAAATTTAAATTAGGTGATGGAACCCATGCCAGATTCTTCAGTCTCCTAGTGCTGCCACTCTTCTTACTCTGTCGCTAAATCCACTCCACGCCAGGACAAGGGGGAACCAAGTCACATGAGGGGAGTCAGAGATAAATAAGCTTAAGAGCTATGACACTTTCTGCAATGCAGCAGGCTGATCACAGATGTGGAGGTTTAGAAAGAGTTACCAGGATTTGTGGGCATTAATGTTAGAGAAGCTTGAAGGAAGAATTTGCTAATGTCGCAAGGAACCTGCTGGTAAAGAACAGACTGACAGCTTCATTGGACACTCAGCCGAGACTTTCTTCAGCTTCCCAACATACGTGTTATGAATAAACTGCTTATCTTCCAGGAATGAACCTTTAATTTGCAATTTGCTTATCATAAACAAAGCAAGAAAGGGAAGTTCTTGACAGAGCAACATGTGACTTTCTATTTCTATCATACTTGGTACTGATTCAGCTTGCAGAAGTTTCTGAAGTCAAAAGGAGAAGACATCCACTGGCAGAAGAAAAACTCTTAATGTAAAGACATGCAGGGATTGCATCTTTTAGCTCCATACATATTTTAAACTCATAGTTAAATTTCATCATCTATTGTAATTACTAGATCACTCAACAGAGAAGATTTTGAAACGAAAATCAGTGCAGACCAAAATCTGACTTATTTCTTCAGGTCGTTTGTGAAGCACAGTAATACCATTGACTTCTCTTAGTTCATCTCCAACATGGACAAGACCTGAAAAGACGGTAAGTAAATAGTAAGTCTACAGACTGGCAAGCACCGCTCCCCTGATGTCCAACCTAAGTCAATAGCATGTACCTCCTCTCCTCTCTCCCCCAGCTCAATGGATTTCCTACTACAGCCGAGTGCCTCTGTTGGCAACACGCTCTGAAGGCTCCCAGCCTTATTGCATATAGCATTTTTTTTCATGCAGCACAGTCTCATAGGATACCAGTGTGGAGACAGAGAACGTGTGGCAAGATACTCTGAAAAATCACTGCCTCTATATTTGGATAACCACCAAGAATGCAAAACTGGAATAGTTTCATGAGGATGATCAAATCTTGTAGAGTCAGAAGACACGCTGCTGACTGTAAAGGCAGGAATGACACGGCCATCAACTGACAGATCAACACTACACAGTCCCAGAAGGAATGCTGGACTATTTTTTTTTTTTTTAAACAAGCCATGAAGGGGCCCTTACAACTTTTAGGTTTGTTTATCCAGTTCAGTAAGAAATGTTGTACTTGTGTCATATAACTACTATTAACTGACATAAAAGAATTTCTCAGTAAAGCAAACAGAAAACAACACATGACACTGAATAAACAAAGATACTAGATTAAAGGTAAAAAACATTCTTTTCTTCTAAAGCTTAGGCCTACTTCTCCCATCTCTGTTGGCGTTTTTTCCTAGTGCCTATTTTAGAGAAAAACATATCTAATTAAGTTAATAGATTACTGATGAAATACGGAATAGAGCACACGCTCTAGTCATTTCATGTTACATTTATCAGATTACACTCTGAAAAATGATACAAGAAGAAAGATGTAATTAGCTAATATTTTTTCATCACAGTAATTCATCAATTTTGGGATTGCATTACTGGTATATCAAAAAAAGTACATGAGGCTTGGAGTCTATAAATCTCATAGAAAGCCAATTCAGCTTATTCAGTAAAATCTGGATGATCACCTTCTAGAAAATGGAAGGTCAAATACTGCATGAATTAACCCTGTAGATCCTGAAAGTATGCTGAATGACAGCATACACACGGAAGTCTCTCCTGGCACTAGACACCCGAAATTCAGTTGTCAAGTGAGCTTACCGCATAGGTTCCTTTTGTAGTCAATAGGGAAGAAAGGCAATTCCAGCAGTGACCTATCCCACTCTCAAGCTCATTGGGACGATTTGCTCTCCAGCAATGTCCATCTCCCTCCACTGAGTACACAGAGAGCCTACATTCTAGTTCAGACTTTACATCTAACAGTTGCCTATTAAGATTTCAATAAGCTGTTACCTTTTTTTGTCCCCCCACAAAATTGTCTATACATATATTAAACATCCGTGTCCAAAGGACTGACTTTGGAATGAATAACCACCAGATTTAGTTAAAGATTATCACTGTGGGTATATGCATACAATACATGTGTGCATGCATAGCTTTCAAAATTTTAAAAGTTTACAAATGCAATTTTAAATCCCCTTTTCTTCAGAAATTTACCACTGCGATCAGCTGCACCACCTCTCATGATCCTTGCTACAATCACAGCTCCTGTATGCTCATCTCTTCTGATGGTAGCTCCCTGAAATAAAACATACCCCCCCCCAACAAACCACCAGGAGACATTAGCTTAGAATACAGCAAGAGGTGAAATAACATGTAAGCTAATGTGTCTTTTAAACTGGAATTAATTTGTTCTATAAATTTTGTCTTCCTCCCTGACAATTTTCATCATTATTCAACTTCTGCCTGTGCCTGTTTCATGTGATTGTGGGAAGGTACACACCTTCCTTTCTACTGAGTTTGCCAAGTGCTTACACTACCCATGTTATTGTGGTGATCAAAGTTACTCAAGTATGCAAAACAGAATTTCTTACAAGTCTTCTCTATGTGTCTTTTGAATCTTCATACAATACAGCCAGCAATTTTACATATAAAAACAAGGACAGCCAAGTAATTAGATTTTTTTTTTTAATTCTCCTACCTCTGCTGGCAGTATAAAGCTTTGATCAGGAATTAAGTCAGTGTTCTCTTCTACTACCTACTGTCATATACAAAAAGCATTTTAGCAGATCTCTTCCCTGATGCGATTGTTTTTGCTTAGGAAATCAATTCTTCCATTTCCATTTGCATGAAATTAGTACCTTGTCAATATAATGTTTACATACAGCTAGCAAACATACTGTTACCACGTCACTGACTTTCATGAAAATTAAGGTATTAATTACTTGAATGCTTGCAACAATATGAAAATAATTAATATGTATAATAAGCATAATTGTTACAACCTATACAGCTTCCTCAGAGATCATGTTCCCTGTGTTAACTGGCATTCCAAACCTATGCCTATAAAACATGTCACACAATTGTGAAGGTGCATTTATCAGAGTTTTCCTTTTATGTTAGTTTACTAGCTTCAGAACACTTCTAGTTTTTGCAAACTATTTGATTACATCTTCAAGTATCTCCTCCATACTCACAGTAACACTTTTGCACTACAGAGTTTTACCACTAGAGATGGGTTATCTTATATGTACCAAGGGTTCTTTATTTTTCACTAGCCGAACAATTTTCACCGATTCCTCATCAAAATCATCATCAAAGTCATCAGGTAGAGGTGGAAGGACTGGGTCAAAATTCTTCTGTGCTACAGTGTCATGTACTACAAGCATTGCCTGCATAAAGGAAATAAGAAAGCATAATGCAGCAGGGATATAATACAGTTTCCAGTTCTCGTGTTTCCAACACTACAGCAAACAAACCTCCCCCTTCCCACCCTCACCATAAATCCCTCCAAAAAAAAGATTTAGCAATTATCTTACTCACCATGTAAACTATATGTATGTGTGTGTGTGTATATATATATGTCGATATTTAAAGTAAATCCAGGCCATAACAAAGCTCAACCTAAATAAACTTAAAAGAATGGAGGTGGACTACGGAAAGCAGAAAGTTGAGAAAATGGTATCCTTTTCTTTTCTGCTCCCTCAGAAAATATTAAGGAGGGGACGGAAGACAACATGGTGCATTATGCCTGAAAGGCCTACGCTGTGTCTTCTCAACCTCCGTTGCACCCTAAAGCCTGTGCAGGAAATCACAGTGGAATAAAACT
Source organism: Pluvialis apricaria (assembly GCA_017639485.1). NCBI lineage: Eukaryota > Metazoa > Chordata > Aves > Charadriiformes > Charadriidae > Pluvialis > Pluvialis apricaria. The sequence continues at coordinate 6,492,735 of CM030032.1, forward strand.
ACAGTTTGTAGGAGGTTTTTCCTTCCTCTTTGGGACTCTCCAATGTAACTTTTCCATTACAAAACATTGTATCGGAATTCTGCACAGGAATTTCATTACAGTCTCTGGTGTTTTTTTTTACCCTGAGATGTGGTGTTGACAACAGCTGAAGTAGCTCTTTTTCTTCATTATTCACTGGTGCGGTCTGCAATTCTTCTATTACCTTTAAAATAAAAATTAACAACCTCAGAATAAAAGGAGTTCACCAAACAAGATCATATATTTGCAAGTGAGTGCTTCTGGTGAGTGTTTGCTGATTTCTATCATCTTTCAAAGTAGCGTGCACAGATCAAAACCAATCCCAATCAATAGTGCATAAATGCTAAAAGAAATGAATACTTCATTTATTTTACTTTTATTAGATACTGCAGGAAGACATCAGAAATCAGGATCCTAGCCCCTAAACATACATTTTAAGAGGGATTCCACCAATATAATTTCAGGAATCAGTTCTGAAATTTTAAATTCTATTTGGAATCTACAAGTGATATGTGAAACAACATTCTTGTGCTTGTACTACAACAAAGGAGTTAATCCCCTCTGTAACCAAGTAGCATTACTTGTGTGGAATATGCAACAGAAATTCCCTTGTTCCCCTGCAAAGCCTGGATACCAAAATATGCCCTGGAGTCTCAGGCCTTCCAAACAAAACATTAGAAAAATAATGGAAGCATTTTTGCACTAGGCTGGTTGGGTGGGAGGAGAGAGAAGGGGAGGTAGGGGGGTGGGTGGGAGGAAGGGAGAAAGGTTGAGGCAAGAGAGATTTCCTTTCCCTGAAAAAGGTTCTATACAGGGAAGTCATAGTCCTGCATAAAACTTCTCCTCTGCTGTTTAGAATATGACAATTTTGTATGACCTGACAGGCAGCAGTGCCAAAACTTTTATGGAGGCAGTAGGCTATTTGTGGGAAAGGAGAGAGAGGGTACACTGTGGGTTAAGATGGGGCAGTGCGATCTCCTGGCTTTGCAAAGGGAGGAATTCTAGCTCCCAAACTTTCCACAGCCCTTTGCTGCACTTTGGAAGGAAACAGGCGCAAGCCACTTGTAAAGAGCTGTCAAAAGCAGTATAAATTTCACTTTCTCAGGCACGTGGCACGTTACAAACAAACATAAGATAACACTTTGCTCTATGAACAGACTGGGGGGTGAACTGATTGAGAGCAGCCCTGCAGAGAAGGACTTGGGGATACCGGTGGATGAAAAATCAGATACGTGACAGCAACATGCGCTTGCAGCCCAGAAAACCAACACAGACATGGACCTGTCCGTGAGGAGCATGTCCAGAGGAGGACTACAAAAATGATCCGAGGGCTGGAACACCTCTCCTATGAAGACAGGTTGAGAGCGTTGGGGTTGTTCAGCCTGGAGAAGAGAAGACTCCAGGGTGACCTTATTGCTGCCTTTCAATATATAAAGGGAGCTTAAAAGAAAGATGGAGAAAAGCTCTTTACAAAGGCCCGTAGTGACAGGACAAGGGGCAGCAGTTTTAAACAAAGAGGGCAGATTTAGATTGGATATAAGGAAGAACTTTTTTACTCTGAAGGTGGTGAGATGCTGGAACAGGTTGCCCACACAGGTTGTGGATACCCCACCACAGAAAATATTCAAAGCCAGGTTGAACAGTGCTTTAAGCAACCTGATCTAGTGACAGGTGGCCCTGCCTGTGGCAAGGCTGTTAGACTAAATGATCTTTCAAGGTCCCTTCCAAAACAAACCATTCTCCAACCCAAACCATTCTATGTGAACAGCAATGCTGCTTGGGTTGTAATGGTTTTAAGTCCTCAAGACTGAATGCTTAGCTGGGATAGCCTATTGCCAAGAAAGGACTGAATGCTTTTTGCAGACTCTCCCTTATTAAGGCAATTAATAGCATCCTTCTGTTCTACCTGCTTGTGTCTGTCTTCACTGGACATTTAATGACATGGTATTTTTGAGCTCTTATTTCCCTGATTAATCATGAGTGAAACAAGCCAACAGATTCCAAAGACAGTTGGGCAATATGAAAAATATGTACGAATATTGCACAATTGCAAAGCTTTGATTTGTTAGAAAAGCAGGCTTAAATAACTGGAAAATAAGGAGACAAGAATTTTTACTCACATCTTCAACTAATCCCGCTGCACTATGCAAAACAGGAGTTGGACTCTGTCTTTCATAATGACGGAGTTTTTCATGAATCTGAAAAAGATTATTCAGGTATGTTACTACAGAGAAATACAAAACTTCCTAAATATATTTACACTGGAGTATTTTTATATTTAAGGAATGTAATTTTTCTGAGGTGTCAGAAAAAAACCCCTCTCTTGGGGTTATTTTTGTTTTGTTTAGGAGTCTCTTCATTTCCTTTTTGCTTACACTAGTTTCACAGACAGCTAGAAAATCTGTTAAGACTTCAGCAGCACAAGGGAAAAAATGAAGCCATCTCACAGTGCTTTTTACGTACAGGGCACTGTATCTCCATTTTGGCAATCAAGACAGAAATGTTTTTTCTGAACGAAATATGTTAATTGTCAATGAATGTTCTTAATGTTTGTGCTTAAATAAATAAATGCTTTGGTCAGTACAGAATTCTACCAAAAAAAAAAAAAGAAAAAGCTTTTGCAAAGTAAACAGCTGATAAATCAAGGGAACAGAGAATAAGTAACCTGTAAGGAAAATGTAGGTTCATAAATTAACTTTTACCTTCATCAGGTAGCTGAGACTCTTTTCACTGAAGACATCCCTAAGGAATCCCATTTCCTCTTTATGATTTGAATCAGGTCTTAGCTGAGATGTCAAAAGGGCCAAAGTTTCATGCAATCCTAAATTTAAATTCAAGACAGAACAAAAGCTTTGTAGATAGCATGTCTCACAGGACCTTCTATTGCAGACTTAACATCAACTACATTTACTTGGGTGCCATCCTGGTGATCATTAAGCTTGCAGAGAGATTTGTGCTTATCTTTCACTCATTTTGTAAAGCTCCCTTCTTAAGTGGCAAATACAGCATAAGATACAACATACATTAAGGAGGGAACTGAGGCTGTTTAGCCTGGAGAACAGGAGCCTCAGGGCAGACCTTATCGCTCTCTACAACTACCCGAAAGGAAGCTGTAGCGAGGTGGTGGTTGGTGGGGGTGCGCCAGGGGAGGTTTAGATTGGGTATTAGGAAAAAGTTCTTCACTGAAAGGGTCGTCAAGCACTGGAGCAGGCTGCCCAGGAAAGTGGTTGAGTCACCATCCCTGGAGGTATTTAAAAGATGGGCAGATGTGGTGCTGAGGGACATGGTTCAGTGGTGGACTTGGCACTGCTAGGTTAATGGTTGGACTTGATGATCTTAAAGGTCTCTTCCAACCTAAACGATTCAAATTCTATGATTCTAAGGTAAAAGCTACCAAAACAACACATATTTTTAAATACATTACTTTTGAAGTTTCCCCCTTCATGTTAATTACCCATTGTTTCTAGAACAGCAAGCCGTCTAACAAACTTTCAGTTATTGGAGTGCCACAGCAGACTCGCTAAATGACTGAACAACCTACCTCCTTTGTTGCACAGCTACCAGCTCTACTTCCTGAGCAACTTTACTTACAAGTGTTATCCTGCCCTTTCTACCTCTGAGGTACCTGTTAGAAGTCAGGTCTGACCAGGGGAAGAAAAGACTGGTGTAGATTTCCACTGCAGTGGAAGCAAATCTTGTGGCTAGTTTTCTAAAAAGTGCTTAAATCATCAATATCCCAAATTTTGCAGTGCACAGGGCCAGACAAACTTTAGGTTTTTTTCCTGGTGGACCATGACTGGGAAAACAAACAAACAAAAAACAGAAAAAAGGAAAAGAAAAAAAAGCGGGGTGGGGGAGCATGCGTGCTAAAATCTGCTCCTTTGGCGATTATCTCCATGAACTTTAGAATATATTTGGATCCAGGAGACTCAATCTCCCTTCTGCTTTAAAACTCAGTATCATCAGCATATATGACTTCGCCCTGGGTAGCACACTGGAGAAGCTGGTTAGCAAGGCTTGAATGGAATCACTGTTTTGTTAAGTCAAAAGGAAGAATTTTATCAAAGCTCACCAACACCTATTCAGAAAATATTAAGAAGTGGCACAGCAAGCAGCAGAGATATAAGAGCTGATCTTTAACAAGCATGTGTAGAAGCCATTGTTATACTGAGAGGTCCAAGTTTGTCCACAGGAGCCTGCCCACCAGCATATATTCAGGGGCTCTAGAATCCTTATAAAACTAGGTGTTTCCCGAAATCTGACTAAATTTATTAATTTCCACCTCTTATACTCCACCTTCCTTGTTTTCTTTTAGGTAATTGCTAAGAAATCTAGTTGAACTATCTTAATTCTACTTTATTTAACTGCAATTTGAATTCATTTCCTGTGTCACACACACACTAAGATTTCGGTCACTGGTCTGTTGGAAGCATGCAGATTAGTTACCTGAGTCTTCAGAAAGCACTGGCATGGCTTTGTTCTTAATCCTAGAGACAAATGTTCAACTTAAATCAACACGATTGTTTCTTCTTTCTGGACTGCGATTCAGATGCAGTCCTGAAATGAGCAAAGATAATACCTAAGCTCAAGCATGCGAGAAAAATGGCAATCACGTAAAAATAGTAAATACCTAGTATATATTTCCCTCAAGTACAGTTTAACCTGAATCAGGCAGAGTCCTGCAGTTATTCTGCTACACAAGTAACAACATGAAAAATATTATGTTATATAATAACCATAGGGTATCTTGGATAAAGCTGATGCTGAAGACACCAGATGCTTTCCTATTCTGTTCTCAAGACAGTTTTAGAAGGCCTAAGGAACCTGTCTGAAGAGACAAAAAAGAAAAAAGCATGCTGCAGAGTGGATGCTTAAAAGCACCGATAAACACCATTTGCACAGAAATAGAGAGAGCATGCAGGAATGCACCGTTGCAACAAGATGTTCTGGGGCTTCCCAAAAGCACACTTCAAAGCAATCTATGTCCCCCTGGCATTCTGATGCAGGCCACGCTACAACTACATGCAGCTCATTAAAGCTATTAGGAGTGGCACTCCATCAACCTTGGTCATGGCTGCTGCAGCAAATAATGCCACTTCCACTGCTCAAAAATTCCATTAGATGCTTTCATTGCTGATTTTTCTTGTCACCGAGAGCAAATTACTCCAGAGCAATTTAATTTCAAACTGCAAAACTGAATCTATGTTTATAATCCAGTCCAAGATGAAACACTTTGTGTGTGCCAGGGCATTTAAAATCTCATTCGTGCTCATAAAATTCAGACTAATGCTTGTAGGAAAATAAAGAGCCATAACAGCACACAAAAAGGACTAGAAAGAAATGTGGGATATTCCAACTCCTTGCTAAATGCAATAAAGGATGCTCCTTGTGTTTCTATTTGTGGATAAACTTCTGGTATTTTGATCACATGACACGAGTTTGATGGTTTTCTAATTCAACTCAATTTTGACTAGCTGCCTGCAAATACATTATTACTGCATGAAAAATTAGCATATACCAGTTTAGCATTTGCTAAGTTCCTGAGTTTCTCTACAATGTACTGAAATATTAAACTCAATAGTCACCTGTGCTTCACACCCATTTTCTACTGCTATGCTTAATTAGCCCACCCAGGTATCAAAACATAACTGAGTTCTCTAAGCAAGTGAGCTGAAAGTCTTGAAATTTGACTCTAATCCATGGATCGTCCTCAAGCGTATTACATATACATACACATTTCTTTAATTAACTTTCAAAAGCTTTTTTATTACCTATTGCCTTGAAGAAATAAACACCCACACACAGTTCACGCCAAAAGAAATGTATAGGCAATTCATTCAACTGCTCTGGTTCCTTGACTGTTGCTTTTCATTTGACACATATTAAAATCTTCTCTAATTATCAGGCAAGGGAACTTTAATTGTGTGTTCTGTCTTTGTAAGAATGTGTGCTTCCCACAGTCAAACTTACTTAGCACCAAAACCCAAGAAAAGCCAAGTTATCTTCCACACTCTTAGCGAAAAAGCATCCTACACAGGAATCTGGAAAATAAACATTTTAACGTCTCAAAAACCTGACAGCAAAACTCAGGAGCACCAGAATTAGGCGAGTTAGGCACAGCTATAAAAATGGAGACTTCCCCTAGAGGCATTTCCCACGTTCTGTAAAAATCCTGTTAGCCAGGACTGACTGGAATGAACAGTCAAAAGAACAAAAAGCATTCGATATCCTGTCACCAGCACGCTCCACATCAATACTCAGGGCTAGCTTCAAGGTATTAAATTCAGCCCCAGCATGTGATATTTTGCAAGAGTGGCTCAAAACCATGAATCTCTCCTTTCATCATTGTAGTACGAATAGGCTCAAATACACTTTTCCCCTTTAAAAAGATCTACCCTACACCATAATCCATTTTCCACACATACCCTTGCCCAGCTGCTCCTGAGACACAATGTTTGAGCCACCTCCCTTGCCTAGGAAAAGGACCGTTGATATTTGGAACGGACTAAATATAGTGAACTGATGCTGTAGCTGGGATCAAAGGGGATTAAACATAAGCAGAATGTGCTTTGGCACATTTCCCTATTACCTGGGAAAATAAACCCAGTGTGGTTCACAGCCTAATACAACGTAAAGCTTCTGTAATCTAGATATATTGGTTAAAGTAGTAGGAGATCTCATTTCTGAAAGCAGTTGCATTCTAACAACTTTCCAGGAGACGATCACCCCAGTGATTAGGTCAGAAAATGCATCTGCACGCTAGTAAGACCACAGCCGACAGCTATGACACAGGATTTCTCCTCACTTTGCTTTTGTACACAGAAAGTGTCCAAATCTGACCAAACTAGTCTTTCGCTGGGTCCTACGCCTACTTAGCACTGAAGAGCGACTGCTCCAGCGGCCGAAGCGCGGAGAAGGTCGCACATCGTTCCCTGCTCGGCTCCACGGGCACCGGCTCTTCCCCCGAGTGCCGCAGCCACCGCCCAACTCTACGGCCCCGCGCCCGGGGTGGGCGGTCTGGATTCAGCCGGGCGCCCCTCAGGCGACCCGGGGGCTTCGTGGCACCCGAGGGGCGGAGCACGGCCAGGCGGACCCGCTCCCCCAGCACCGCCGGGCCGGACTCCCCCGCTCCGGAGAGAGCTTTCCGTGCGCTCCGCCGAGTTTGGGCACCGACGACTCTGCCGGCGGCAGCGCCGGCGCGGCCGACCCTCCTCACGGCCCAGCGGGTATGGCGCGCGGTTACGCCCTGGGCCGGGCTCCCTGCAGCCGGGCTCTGCGAGCGCCTCTACGGCCCCATCTCCGCCGCCCGGACGGCTCCGCAGGGCTCCCGCCAGGCCCGGCCCCGAGCCCTCAGCCTCGGCAGACCTCGGCGGGCCCGCAGGCTCCCGCCGCGCCGGGGCCCGCGCCTCGGAGGCAGCGTCAGAACTCGGCCCGGCCCAGTCCCGCCCGGCTGCAAAATGGCGTCGCCGTGGCCGCCTGTGCAGGTACAGAGCCGCGCTTCGGGAGCAATGCTGCCGCCGGGCGACCGTTACCTGCGGGTGCGGGCCCAGGCCCAGGCCCGGGCCCCTGCGGCGCTGGCTGCTCGCCCCGGCAGGCCGCGGAGCAGCTCGCCAGCCCTCGCGTCCCTGTAGCCAGCCGCGCGCCTCGCTCATGCGCCCTTAGAGCCGTCCTACGCGCCGCCTCCCGCCCTCCCCCGACCGGCCCCGGGCCCAGCGGGCGGCCGCTCTGGCGGCGGGGCGGGCTGGAGCCCGCCTGGCACCGCTGGGGATTCGCCGCGGAACCGCCGCGTAGGGCCGGGGCGGCAGCGCGGGGGCGGCGCCAGACGCGGGTTTCCCGCGAAGGGGTTATGTTGGGTAGCGAACCTCCCTCCAGCAGACAAAATACATGCTTTTAAAAATTAATGTAGAGTTAGAAGGTAGACTCTTCTGTTACTGTCTCTCCCTGCCGAATATTAAGAAACTGCCTGACCAGCGGGCACCTGCCTGGAGATACGTGATTATCGTTGGACCATTGAAAATAAACGAAAGGGCTTCATTCACATCTTGGATGATGCCTTCTCACTGGCTCCACTGCTGTATGCCTTTTGCAAGAAATATCAAAAGTATAATGGTCTTCTGGTAAGGGATACTTAGGGACAAGGAAATATTTTTGTAGAGTTTGGTTGACCAGTGAAATGAATTTCAAATTGTTTAGCCCATCTGGTATTTGCTATGAAGCCTCTCCTTTGAAGGCAAGCTGGGACAATTGGGATTGTTCAGCCTGGGGAAGAGAAGACTGCGGGGAGACCTTATAGCCCCTTCCAGTACTTTAAGTACAGAGGGACTCTTTTATCAGGGAGTGTAGTGATAGGATGAGGGGTAACAGTTTTAAACTGAAAGAGGGGAGATTTAGATTAGATATTAGGAATAAATTCTCTCCTGTGAGCGTGGTGAGCCCCTGGCCCAGGTTGCCCCGAGAAGCTGTGGCTGCCCCATCCCTGGAGGTGTCCAAGGCCGGGTTGGACGGGGCTGGGAGCACCCTGGGCTGGGGGGAGGGGTCCCTGCCCAGGGCAGGGGGGTGGGAACTGGATGATCTTCAAGGTCCCTTCCAACCCAAATCACTCTGTGATTCTATGATTCCATATTTGCAGTAAAAATCATGTGCTCGATTTGGGAGGAAATTGGAGGGAAGAGAACTGTGATCCTCTACAGTTCTGGAAAATGTGGCTCCTGAAGTACCACAAAGCACCTACTGCAGCTAGGCATGGAGCCTTCTTGGAAAGTATTAATGAAGTAATGTCAAGACTGATAGTGTAAACATCTTAAAAATACTTGCTTATGCTTTAGCATTTGGTGAAAATACTGAAATTAAACTTCAGACAAATAGTTTATTCAGTCTAGAACTGAAGCAAAATGTAATCGCCAGTTTTTACAGGTGTATTTTCTGAAAACTCAGTAACTGTGGGCTACAGTTTTGTAATGACAATGCTTTGCTGAAAATCAGATGTTGAAATGACTGACCTGAATGATCATACTGTTCTTATATACCTGAGAATTACATTCAAATACCAATTATTTTTGAGAAAAAAATTAAAAATAATAAGGGGCGGGGGGGAAGTCAGTAGCATACCCCCACTTTGAGCTTCGAATGCCATTAGTAATTAACACTGCTGATTTTGATCTTTTCTGTCCATCAAAAACACGGCAGCTGCACTGAAATCGCTTAAGCTTCTCGGGAACTGTCTTTCGAACCACTTCTCTGCTAGTTCGGCGGCGCGCAGGAACTGCTGTGGACGAGGCCTGGTTTACTTGGAATACTTACTCCCTTTCAAAGGCGGACTGAGGATGAGCACCTTCTCATCCTTTTGTGCACGAGCCGACCCATCTCACCGTTTCCTTTGCAAACCCCTCGCGCTGCCGGCGGCGCGCCCGCGAGGCGGGGACGCGCCCCCGCTCAGCCTCCGCCTCTCAGCCCCGGCAGCGCGAACCCCGCGACCGGGCTGCGACGGCGAAACGACATTCGTAACGTAATCATCACCCGTCCACGCCGGCGGCCCCCGGGCGCGGAACGAGGCGCCGAGGGCTTGCGGCTTGCGGCAGAGGGACGGCGGAGACCTGCCGCCCGCCCCGCTTCCCGCGGGGTCCCCCGCCCGGGCCGCCCCGCGGCGCTCAGCGAGCCGGCCCCGGCGCTGCACCCGCCCCTGTCCCCGCCGAGCTCCGCCCGCCCCCGCCCCCCGGCCCAGCTCCGCCGGGGCTGCGCGCTCCCGCCGGCGGCCGGTCGCTCTCCGACCTCCCCCCCCGCGCTGCCGGCAGCGGGTTCACCGCGGGCCCCGGGCGCCGGCGCCGCGCTCGGCGGCTGCTGCGCGGAGGCAGCGAGGCGCCGCCGCCCGCCGCTCGTCCCGCCGCATCCTCACCGCGCCCGCCGCGGGCCCCGGCGGCGGCAGCATGTCTGCCCTGCGCAGGAAGCTGGGGGACGAGTACCAGGCGGTGGGCCCGGCTGGCAGCAGCATCCGCAGGGAGCGGCAGCGCTTCGTGGACAAGAATGGGCGCTGCAATGTGCAGCATGGGAACCTGGGCGGCGAGAGCAGCCGCTACCTCTCCGACCTCTTCACCACGCTGGTGGACCTCAAGTGGCGCTGGAACCTGCTCATCTTCCTGCTGACCTACACCGTTGCCTGGCTGGTCATGGCCTCAATGTGGTGGGGCATCGCCTACCTGCGAGGTGACCTGCACCGGGCACATGACGATGCCTACAGTCCGTGCGTGGCCAACGTGTACAACTTTCCCTCTGCCTTCCTCTTCTTCATAGAGACTGAAGCCACCATTGGCTATGGGCACCGCTACATTACCGAGCGCTGCCCTGAGGGCATTGTGCTCTTCCTCTTCCAGTCGCTGCTGGGCTCCATCGTCGATGCATTCCTCATCGGCTGCATGTTCATCAAGATGTCCCAGCCCAAGAAGCGAGCTGAGACCCTAATGTTCAGCCACGCTGCAGTCGTCTCGCAGCGGGATGGCAAGCTTTGCCTCATGTTCCGTGTTGGCAACCTCCGCAACAGCCACATGGTGTCTGCCCAGATCCGCTGCAAGCTGATCAAGGTGAGGCCTGGTGCGATAGTGGGCAGGATAGGACGCCTGCGTTACAGTGGGCGACGCAGGCAGGGCACAGGCCAAGTGGAGCCACATGTCCATAGTGCAGGTAGCATGGAGATTCTCTTGTGCAGTCCCTGCTACTGCCTGGTGGTGGGCTCTGCCCTGCCCCAGGGACAGCTTCCCTGTGCCTTCGCATGTGGGTGAGTGGACATGGCTGGGGTGGTATGAAGGGCCTCAGAAAAATTTGCCGTGGCAGCCCGTAGTGGGAGCCACGAAAGAGCCAAGCAGGCGTAGGGGAAAAGACAGTCTCATCAGAGAGCTCCCAGAGGCATTCCAGCAGGTTGTGAGGCTGCCAGGAAACCGATTTGGTCAGGAGGGATGGATGTGTCAGGATACAAGATAGCTGCAGGGAGGAATACTAAGGCATGCCCCTTAGCAGGTGACAGCTGGGAATAAGAAATTTATTATAACCAGTGCTTCAGTGGAAAGGCCCTTTGATTGTCATGGGTATCTATTTATTAATCACTGACATGGTCTGCGTAATTCAGAATGCAAGAAAACTGGAATTCAAAGGAGATCATAACCAGAAAAATAAAGAAATCATTAGGAGACGGTAGGGTTTGGCAGGCACGGAAGTCTGGAGGAGACATTGGACAGGAGTAGAATGGAAGGAAAACACTGTGCGACATGCTAAAACAAAGCAACATAGCAGCTCATAGCAGCTGCGTCTTGTCACGGGAGCTCGCTTGATGGGGAGCATCAGAAGCTGGATATGAGTGATGACGTTGATTTCAAAATACCATATTTGAATGTCGTAAATGTTCTGTATTCTCTATGGTAATCCTCTCTTTGGAGCAACTGTTTGGCCATTTTAATAACCTGCAGAAACAAGCATGATACAGTAGGTGATGGGACAATGGTAAATGTGAAAGGTTGTTTTCCTTCTGTTCTGTGCAGAAAGCTTGACTGAACTGTTATTTTTTCTTGCTGCAGAATACCATTTAAAATGGAGAATCTGCTAAGATTCAAAAAGAGGTTGTGTATATATATATGGGAACAAGCTGTCAGGAGTTACAATGGAGCAATTTTTGTAGGAATCAGAAAGCCAGCTAAACCATGATTTTGTTGACCTCTAACTATTAAAAATTAGCAGAAAGCCTCCTCTAAAGTGTTTAATTCTGTGCATCATCCAAGACAGAATGCAAGTCAAAGTGGAATAAAAGCAGTGTCACAGTTGTGGTTTTACAGTCATAGTAATTCACTATAAACTTCTTTTGAAATAAGACGCTGAACACACAATGTAGTGCACTTTCTGTTGGTGATTCTATTGCTACACAATGCTGGTATGCAGATGATTGGGACAGAAAACACAAGGACATTTGATGGACCTGCTTGATAGCTGTTTCATAGACTAGACAGTGAATCAGCGAGTAATACTTGATTTCTTTCAAATGATCATCATGGCCATGACTTGTCTTCACGCTGCTTTGTGACCTTTGGCAAATATAAACTGTGGACACAGGAAAGTTTAAAAGTGAATGTCTGTGTACTAGGTGCCCCCTCGGTCCTCATTACAAGATGTGGTACTAGTTCCCATGTCTTTCTGTAAATCCTCCTCTCTTGAGGTGCCCCTTGAACTGGACACATCATTCCAGCAGTCATAGCAGCTGTTCCGGCAGCATGTGAATTTACATCACCTGCTTTGAAGTAGCTTTGTGTGTCCTGTAAACCTATGGTGAATATGTTGGAACTCGCTTACCATTTATCTTTAGCGAGTTCTGCCTTTTTGTGATTTGTGCTCTTTGCACTGTGCTTGGTAGAGTGCTGTTGACAGCTGATCTTGCTACACTTCTCCTGCACCCAATTAGATAGCTAGAATTTTTTTTAAACTTGAGTCACAGTGAAAGAATGTGAAGAAATATGTCTTATCACACTTTTGGATTTGAGATAGGAGCCATATTTAGTAGCGAACAGTGTTTCAGTGGGACCGAGGGAGCCCCGAGCATTTACATTTGTGAAGAAAGTGCACCAATCTAAGTCTGTCTGAATGGCATTTACTGAAAGTGTGATATATGCCCTAGAATATTAGGTAGATTATAATGGTGCCACGACACTGTGCTGGCTTATTTTGTGGTCCAGGAGACTGTGCAGCAGCATGGTGTAGTGATGTCATGGAAAAAGTCTGGGTTTCTTTATGAACTGAGTTGTGGAGAGTTTGGAAAACAGAGTTACAAGGCTAAGTGTGCGTGCTTCAGCAAAACCTTTTTTTTTTTCAAAAACCTGAGTCTTTCTAATTTACGTGGAGTGCTCTAGAAGCAGGAAAAAGCAAACCTCTGGTGCAAGAAATAGAAAGAAGGTGGTTGGAACTAGCTGCTGAAAATGTGCCATTCCAGATCCTGGCCTTTTCGGTGTCACAGTGAACTGTATTTTTCTGCCTGTTAATTCCTGGAGCTCACTGGTGTGCCTGAGTGATCTGGTGATAGCAGCAGCAACCAGCATCCACCGTATTCTGATCGGTGTTGATTTTTTAAAATTTAGTTATGGTACCTATTTTTATCTTCTCTTGATGGGGCTACGTATGCCACTGATCAGCATGCTAGTGTTGGTGTGTAAAGTGTTTCAGCTAGTAGTGTAGGACATTTTGATTCAGAAAGCCAAGGAATGTAAAATCATTGTAACCTGTTTTCAACGCTTGGTAAGCAATAATTTTAAAAATAGAATTGTGAAGCGTAGTAGCCATAGAGCCAGTGTGCTTTGGGTTATGACCAGCAGGCACCTATTCTTTGAGCTGAACTAATTAACAGCTTTGAAAAAGCTGAAAGCAAACAAAATTGTAACAGGAAGTTCACAGAGGGCAGTCATTGCAAATAAGTTAAGACGACCCTTTATATTGTGATCTCAATAGCTCGATAAGCAGGGCATGTGAAGAAAGTGCAAACGATATGTTTTTTAATAACTGAGAATCCTTCAGATTGGAAGGGACCGTGGGAAGTCTCTAGTCCAGCCTCCTGCGTAGTGAACTAGGAGGTCAGACCAGGTTGCTCTGGGCTTTTTCCAGTCTGGTTTTGGAAACCTCTAAGGACAAAGACTGCACAGCCTTGCTGGGCAAGCTCTTCCACTGCTTTAGTGTTTTACGATGGAAAAGTTTTTTTTATTCCACTCTGAACTTCTCTTGTTTCAATTTAGGCCCGTTATCTCTCTTGCTCCCGCTATGCACTGCTGTGAAGAGCCTGGCTCCATCTTCTTGATTACCTTCCTCTTAGGTTTTGGAAGGTTGTTATTAGATCATCCTCTACGCCTTCCCTTCTCTGATCTGAACAAGCTCAGCTCCCTTAGGTCATCTTTAGAGCTTGGGGCAACCAGACTATATTAAAAAGTAGCAGTCATCCTGGGAATTATCGAAGCTAGAGCTCCAGGTATTGTGTCACTACCAAAAACTGTAAATTTCTTTAACAGCAGTATTGAAGTAACAAGTTCGTATTATTTCAGTAATGTAATATATAATAAATGTTCTCGCAAGCTGCTAGTCTAAGGCTGGGGCAGAAGTGCAAATAGGTGAGATCAAGGTTTTTTCTCTCAAATGCCAGATGCAAAAATACTGTAGTATGGTATGGTAAATTAGCACGTACCAATTTAGCATGTTCTGGATTCCTGAGTTTTTCTACAACGTACTGTGATACTCAGCTTGGTGATCGTCTGTCCTTTGCATCCTGCATTTTCTATTCCAATGCTTAAGTAGTCTACCTAGGTATCGAAACACAATTATGTGAGTTCCCTAAGCGAGCGAACTGAAAGCAGGTTAATAATAATAATAAAACTGCATTGTATCCAGTTAAAGAAGGATGTCCATAAACGTCGGGGTTTAGAAAAGTGCCAGGAATGAATAAAGGATAGGAACGAAGACTCAAAGGGCATAAAATGTTTGGTCAGACATAAAAACAGACCAAGTGATTATGCAATGGAAATCTGCCTAGTAATAAGAAACAAAACAATGATCCGGTGGCAGAAAGTTAAAGGTGGAAAAATCCAGACACAGAAGTAGTCTTTTTTTATTAGCTGCGAGGCAATTAACCCTCAGAGCAACTCATCTAGACCTTTGGATTCTCCATCTCTGGCCACATTTAAAATTAAAACTGGGGTATTTCTAAATAACTGTGCCCTTGTTCAAGCATGTATTAATCTGCAGGATTTGTTTGGTTTTGTGTTATGCGGGTGATCAAAAAAAACCAGAATCACGAGCATTCCTTCCAAACGTATTGCTGACAGTTTATAGTCCTCTGCCCTGTTTCATGATCCTTTGAGTAAAGCTATATATATGCAACAAAGGTCACTGGCTAGGAGTCTTAACATATTAGGGCTTAATTCAGGTTAATTTCTTATTATTTAACAAATAAGCTTAAAAATTCTCCATGCCCAGCATAGGTCAGTCCTGTATGTAAGATACCGAATACCTCAAACACAACCTTTTGCTTTGTCCCAGATCTGTTACCTCTAATCATCCTTGACGGATTTGTTTACTATTGAGTGGATTTGATTGAAGACTCTTCCACAGAGAAAAATGGTTTGTAGATGAAACGGCTCTTAAGTCATTCAGGCAGCAATTTGTGCAAGTATGCACACCTTTGTCTAGGTAATTGTATTTGATAAAACTTTATGAAAATTTCAGGTTTAGATGTTGGTTCATATGGCTTACGTTGAGCTATGTTATTGTGGAGCAGAGATCGTATGTTGCCAACCAACTCATGCACCTGCTGAAAGAACAGGAGCCAGGCAACAGACGCAGTGGCGTAGTCTGCGCCTTAGTTCTGCAGGTGCTCTCAGGAAAAGAGAAGGGGTGTTTTTGCAGTAGTTTGATTACACCTTTGCATATAACAGAGACTGTCACAATTGCTACATAGTAGTGGTTTTGATTGCTTTTGTTTTATAGCACTGCCTTTTACCTCTCAAAGCACAACTAATCCATGAGAATGCTTTCACAAGCAGTCAGCTGGTGTTTTCCTTTCCCTGTCCTCATCAATAGCAGAGAAACTGACTCTTGTTTAAGGGAGAAGTTGGTTATTTAGAGAGGAAGATTTTTGTTTTTCCTAGGCAGAAAAACAGACGCATAGCACATAAATGAAATCATGTGTTGTATTTAAAAAGGAGCTGTACTCAACCAGCTACCTAACTGGTTATGTAATTACCAGTAAATATCAGGCAGTTAAAAATTCAGCATTTTTAAGATACAGGTGAAGCAGAGGGACAATCTGAAGGTACACTAGTTGCGTAGGGATTTTTTTTTTAAAGACACAAACTTTCTTAGAATACCAATCAGATCTAAGTCAACAGGAAAACTGCTAGCTTCAGCTTGCTCTCAGGACTAATGGATGGAGTTTCCAAGCAATGGAACCAATACATTTGTCAATACCAATGCAACACAGTTAAAACTATGTAGTAACTATTATGGAGTAATCTATCATTTATAATCGGTAGTTGGCTTCTTAAAGAGTTAAGTGATTTCTAATCAAGCAACAAGCAGAAAGGATTTTAAATAGGATTTTAAATAGGCCTTGCAAAGCTTTTCATTTTAATGGGCAATTTCCAACAAAGACCTTTAAAGCAATCAACTGAGGAGTTTCCTGGCCAAGTGATGTAATTTTTAATTATACTTTGAATACCAGGAAAATTTTGGGGGAACACTACGGAGTCGGGGGAAGCTATCATATCAGTATTTTCATTGGATCCGTGAAATGACATGAATAAAGATGGGCCACTTAGCTTAATAATAATTATAAGTTCATTATCAAGATCAACATACAGTAGGTGGTGCACGCAGATTGGCAAAGGAATTAGTAACATATAGAAATAACGAAACATGAATTCAGGCAATGGATTAAAATGTGCCTGGCTTCTGGATTTTGTTCTCATTAATGGGAACTTTTGCCGCGGGATGTTCATGGCAAACATCCGTTATAAGGCGTGTAGTGTGGTACCCAACATTTTTGTCAAAATATATACATACATATATCTCGTAGTAAAGTTTGCAGATGATTATGAGATCTAGTGGCATAATAAGAAAAGTCAAAATTGGTCATATATAGTATCCTTGTAGTATTTAGCATTACTTGTATCTCCATTATGAAGACCCCAGACCTAATATATAGATGGTAATGCTATGAAAGAGGCAGGTTTAAACTTCATTGCATTGCTTTTCATGTTTTGCCTCATATGGTGATTACTAAATCATCTTTTCATCTTTAGTCCCGACAGACACCGGAGGGAGAATTTCTGCCACTAGACCAGTGTGAACTGGATGTTGGATTTGGAACTGGAGCTGACCAGCTGTTTTTAGTTTCCCCATTAACTATCTGTCATGAAATTAACTCAAAGAGCCCCTTTTTTTGTCTCTCACAAAGATCGCTAAGAAGTGAGCAATTTGAAATAGTTGTCATCCTTGAAGGAATCGTTGAGACTACCGGTAAGATTTAGAATAATATGCATGCTCTAATTTTTAGTCTTTGTTTTCAGTCCTGATATTTTCATCAAGGCAGCTGTTAATCCTTTCAGGATGCTAATCCTGGATGCTCCAGAATATCCTGCCATATGCTACAGACCTTCAGTGGCCTTCACCGGCGAATAGGAGACCTCCCTTCCCCACAGGGCTCTGCATTACTGATGCCCAAAGTGGCCAATACATCCAAGAAGAGATGCACCCTGCCACTCTTTCGGTGTGGCATGTAGAGGAGTACAACACCCTTATGAGGCTTCTGTTTTAAGGACCACCGCTCCGAAAGAACATTGAACTTTAAAAGCTGCCAGTGCTGCAAAATCACTTTCAGCCTAGCTTGCGTTAAATTGAACGCAAAATAAAAAATCCAATTTTATAGTAGAAATACATACCACATAGTTGTAAAGATTGTGGGAGCATGTGGTTATCAGCAAATATGAGCAGGGCTTTTGGGTTTTTTTAAACTTTTTTTTTTTTTAATTCTGATACAGTGTTGTCCAGGTGACAGCTGACTTTGTGGCCTTGTCTTTTGAGGACTTAATTCTTTTATGAATCCTGTGACAATGTGCCGCGGTTACATAAGAACATCTGTGTTGAAGATCCATGCGTGCTGTTAAAGTCCAAATCATTCCGTAGGTTCATTGATATTCTGATCTTCTCCTCCCTTCTTTTGATGATTTTTTAAACTTTGATTAATCAAGGAGAATTTTTATCCTTCTTTCAACAAGATTACCGGTTGCCTGGTTCCCACCTTAGAAACAGTGATGTCCTTTTGGCACAGCCAAGTGTATTCATCCCATGCTGGACGGGAAACAGAACCGACAGATTACTGTCTGTGTGCTGGACTGAGCTCTAGACAAATACACAATCCACTGGGGCAGAACACTCTTTCGCGTTGAGTGCGGCAGTCTTTAGATCCTCACAGAAGCCTCTTCTCATCCTGCAACTGAACTGTGTATCTTAGATAAGCATGCATTCATAACCACACTTAATGCAATTACCTAATCAGGTGTCGCAAGGGAAACTTTTTGCACTTGTCTGAGCGTTAATGTAGCAGTAATGGGAGAGCAAATCAGAGTTTGGGCTTACCAACTGCAAATTCTGCCTCTGAAGAGGACCATGACAGAAAGTCTTAAAGGTCTACTTACCTGGGATATTTGTATTAATTATCATCAGCATGGTTGTGCTGAGATTGTAGCAGATTTGTTGGCTCGGTTAGAACACATTTTAGCTGTCAGTTCAGACATGTAAATACTTGCTAATGATGTATGTTTGCACTAAGTGCAACAAATTCTTCTACAAGCTTTACAGCAGTACCCGTGTCTTACCATGGAAGACAGCTGCAGTGTCTCTGCACAGCTTTTTTCTTGACGTACTCTTTGGAGAAGAAGTAGCCTAGCCTATAGAAGGAATGGAATATTAAATTTTTCGTTTAGCTTTGCCTCCCCTTACACCCGATCTTTGCCAGAGAATTCTGTAAGTCTCTGCTGAGCAACAGGTCCTTCTACCAGGGTGTTGTGGTTTAGGCTGGGCTGGCTACTAAACGAATGACAGATGCTCTCTTTTAACCTCTCTCCCTTCCCAGAAAAGAAGGGAGCGAGAATAAGGGAGAGACACTTATGGGTTGAAAAGAAACTAGACTAATTTAATGAAATATGCAACTAAAGCTATTAACAATAAAAAGAAAAGACAATAATATTAATAAGAAAATAACAAAATATATACAATATATACAAACCCCCTATCAAGCTCCCAGGATGATGGTCACGTCAACCGCAGGTGTGGGGAAAGCCCAGAAAAGTCCAGACTGGACTCATCAACGGATGGGAACTGGATTCCGGATGTGGATTCAGGAATGCACGGATTGAAATTAAAGGCAGATGAACAGACCGAGTCCTCCTCGGACGCTGGCTGTTGAAGAAAGAGGCTGACCCTTTGGTCACTCAGCTTTTATACTGAGCGTGAGGCAGATGGGATGGAATACCCCTTTGGTCAGTTTTGGGTCACTCGTCCTGTCCGCTCCTCCTTGCAGGTGGGACCCTTCTACGCTTGTCCACTTCCAACCCTCCAATGGGGAACACAACAAAGTTAGCTGGCCTTGGGTGTTACAGCAGTAAGTACAAGCAGGAGCCTTTCTGCACACCATTCCTTAGTGTTAACTATAAACAGCAGACCTTATCACTCTGGAAACAGACGCTGTCTGAAAAACATACTGTTAATTTCAGAGAGTGCAGTCAGTTAGAAGAGACCTAACTTAAAAGTAAAATTACTGAAAAGAAAATTGGTTCTGTTCTACCTCAAACCAGGACACAAGGTGACTTCCATGAAATAGTATTACATACAAACAATATACTTGTTGCTAGCGAGCTTACACTGTCTTAATTTTATGTTTTGCTTTTATCAAAAGCTGTTTGCTCAGTGTGAGTGCAATATTTACTCCAGCATTTGCATAAAAATCTAGTTAATCAATGAGAGGCACGCCATTGACTGTCAGGAGATTGACTAGGAACAATTGCTCCATTTTATAATCTATAAATTTGTTAACTTACAGGCTGCAATTGAATTTTATCCATCAGCCTTACCTTGTATTTTTTGTTCAATGTGCCAGTCTGCTTGCTCGCATTAGAATGTCATGCTCTTGTCTCTGTTTCTGTAGGAATGACGTGTCAAGCTAGGACCTCGTATACAGAAGATGAAGTTCTTTGGGGTCACAGATTCCTCCCGGTAATGTCGCTAGAAGATGGCTTTTTCCGTGTCGATTATTCTCAGTTTCATGCTACGTTTGAAGTCCCCACTCCTCCTTACAGTGTTAAAGAGCAAGAAGAAAACCTGTTCCTATCATCGCTTTTGAATAGTCCTGTTGATGATAACAAAACCAGAAGAGAACAGGTTTGTCCACTTGACTGTGTTGATATTGCAGGAGAGAAAAACAAGCTCCCTTTTAAACTTCAGAAGATTAGCTCGAGAAAGGAAGACTTTCCAAGCAGAGCCCTGAGAATGAGTTCTGGTAACACAGAGAAGACTTGCAGTACCGGAGATCTCTTGAAAATTCAAGAAATAAGTCCCATCTGTGATGGTGAAGACAGTGATGACTGGATACAGCTGAGAGCTTTAAAAATAAGCACCGGGGCTTTGACTCAGTCTACTGGCGACCTCGAGTTACAGAAGAACCCTCCAAGTATGTGCGCTCTAGAGATGAAAATGGAAGATAATTTTCCTGCCAAACTTCGAAAAATGAACTCTGATCGCCTCTCTTAAGAGCAGAGGCAACGGGAGTTGTTGCTGACAAACTGCATTCAAGGCTGCTAACCTGAAAGAGTTGTCTTACAGTAAAGTCAAAATTTGGATTTGCCACTTTTGGGGAGAATGATCCTTTTTGTATAATTGCTCTGTACAGATCCAACTTAGGTAGCATAATAGGACTTTGAGGAGCAGTAAGGTTAAACTGTTGTGCCAAAGAGATCGCTGCCCTAATGATGTTTATCGGCATGCTCATTGCAAATCTACATTGTCTTCCATATATGCAGATGCTTTTTCACAAAGCAAGGACCGGATCCTTAGTTGCAGAATGAAATGTTCAGAGAACAAGTCAAAAAAGGTGTAAAACCAGGGGAAAGACAATTTTGTGCAGGTCAGATCTTGGACTGTTCCGAATGTGTAGAACAGCAGAACACAGGAAGGATCTGTGATGCTGCTTGATCGTAGTCCAGTTTTCTCAGTCACCCCGTTGGAAGATGGCCTTCCTGTACAGCCTAGTGGTACGCATCCTTCTTTCTCCGTCATTGTGGCATGCCAGCTCCATGCCCCCAGAATCTTGTTCATTGTCATTCAGGTAAAGGGAGTGGTTTGCGGTAGCCATTTGTGTCATTTGACTCACACAAGCTCTCATAAACTACCCTGTTGTCGTGGTTTGGCCTCAGCCGGCAACAAAGAACCATGCGGCCGCTCGCTCGACCCCCACAGCCGTGGGGGGAAATGGGAAGAAAAAGGCAAAACTCGTGGGTTGAGATAAAGGCAGTTTAACAGAACAGCAAAGGGAAGAGAAAACAGTAACAATAACACCGATAAAGGAATATACAAACGCGATTACGGCACCGCCGCTCACCGACCCTACCCGGACCGCCGACCCTACCGACCCTACCCGGACCGCCGCCCACCGCCTGTGCTGAGCAGCGACTTCCTGCCCCGTCCCCCCCGGCATCTCCCCACTACAGCCCGGGCATGGCTCACATGGCATGGGATACCTGTGTCCCCTCCCATCCTTGGGGAAATTAACCCCATCCCTGCCGGAACCAGGACATTATCCACCCCTTATTCCATACCATCTGCGCCATGCCCAGATCCTACAGTTCCCAATCATTTACCACCACTTTCCCCTGTCTTACATATATATACATATGTACATCTATATACATACAGATTTAATTCCCACAGTCTATGGGCCATCCCTCCAAAATGTCCATTGACTTAATTTAGTCCATCACTGTGGGCCGCATCTGTGAAAGCAGTCTCTCAGGGCAGGCGAGATGGTGTGTGGTGCTGGACTGGTGCACGCTGCATTCGGAGCTCGCGGCTGGTGTACCCGGTGTGGCCCATGCCCACAGTTCGCAGGTTGAAGATGTCAATCTCCAGGAAGTTGCTGGGCGCCAGCTGATGAGGTCAGTTCTTATTACTTCACCACTGCACTTTACTCCATTTTATCAAAGTCCGTTTGTCATTGGTTTGGGAGATTCTTACTGTACTACCCTTGATAGCAGTTATAGTAATCATGACATACAGTGACAGGGTTATTTACCACATAACATCATAAGATTTGATTCATTGACTATTCTCACCCAAAATCAGATCCCCATGAGGTACACATCGGACCTCCCTGTCCTCCTGCATCACCCACCAAGTGCACCCAGGTCCTTGTGCAAAAGCAATCCCACGGATGGGTTTGCCTTTGCCTGAGGCAGGGCTAACCCAGACTGTCTTCCCCAACATATTCTTCATGTGCACTACAGGGACTTTATCCCCTTCTACTGTATGTGGAAGTTTTGATTGGGCAGGGCCAGCTCGATTGGCAGATCCCCGGGTGTTGACTAACCAGGTGGTTTTTGCTAAATGCGTATCCCAGTGTTTGAAAGTCCCACCCCCCATGGCTCTCAGTGTAGTCTTTAACAGTCCGTTGTATGGTTCTATCTTCCCTGAGGCCGGTGCGTGATAGGGGATGTGATATACCCACTCAATGCCATGCTCTTTGGCCCAGGTGTCTATGAGGCTGTTTCGGAAATGAGTCCCGTTGTCTGACTCAGTCCTCTCTGGGGTGCCATGTCACCATAAGACTTGTTTTTCAAGGCCCAGGATAGTGTTCCGGGCGGTGGCATGGGGCACAGGGTATGTTTCCAGCCACCTGGTGGTTGCTTCCACCATTGTGAGCACATGGCGCTTGCCTTGGCGGGTTTGTGGGAGTGTAATATAATCAATCTGCCAGGCCTCCCCATATTTGTATTTTAGCCATCGTCCTCCATACCAAAGGGGCTTTAACCGCTTGGCTTGCTTAATTGCAGCACATGTTTCACATTCGTGGATGACCTGTGCAATAGTGTCCATGGTCAAGTCCACCCCTCGGTCTCGAGCCCATCTATATGTCGCATCTCTTCCCTGATGGCCTGAGGCATCATGAGCCCACCGAGCTATGAATAATTCACCCTGATGTTGCCAGTCCAGATCCACCTGAGCCACTTCAATCTTAGCAGCCTGATCTACCTGCTGGTTGTTCTGATGTTCCTCAGTGGCGCGACTCCTGGGTACGTGGGCATCTACATGACGTACTTTCACAGCCAGATTCTCTATCCGGGCAGCAATATCTTGCCACAGTTCAGCCGCCCAGATGGGTTTACCTCTGCGCTGACAGTTGCTCTGCTTCCACTGCTGTAACCACCCCCACAGAGCATTTGCCACCATCCATGAATCAGTATAGAGGTAAAGTACTGGCCATTTCTCTCGTTCAGCAATGTCTAAAGCCAGCTGGATGGCTTTCACCTCTGCAAACTGGCTCGATTCACCGTGTCCTTCAGTGGCTTCTGCAACTCGTCGTGTGGAACTCCACACAGCAGCCTTCCACTTCCAATGCTTTCCCACAATCCGGCAGGACCCATCAGTGAACAAGGCATGTTTCTTCTCATTTTCTGGTAGTTTATTATACGGTGGGGCCTCCTCCACACGCGTCACCTCCTCCTCTGGTGATATTCCAAAATCTTTGCCTTCGGGCCAGTCCATGATCACTTCAAGTATTCCTGGGCGATTGGGGTTTCCCATTCGAGTCCGCTGTGTGATCAGTGCAATCCACTTACTCCATGTGGCATCAGTCGCATGGTGTGTGGCAGGGACCCTTTCTTTGAACATCCAGCCCAGCACTGGCAGTCGAGGTGCCAAGAGGAGCTGTGCTTCAGTACCAACCACTTCCAAAGCAGCTCAAACCCCCTCATATGCTGCCAATATCTCTTTTTCGGTTGGAGTGTAGCGGGCTTCAGATCCTCTGTATCCCCGACTCCAAAACCCCAGGGGTCGACCTCGAGTCTCCCCTGGTGCTTTCTGCCAGAGGCTCCAGGTAGGGCCATTCTC
Source organism: Pluvialis apricaria (assembly GCA_017639485.1). NCBI lineage: Eukaryota > Metazoa > Chordata > Aves > Charadriiformes > Charadriidae > Pluvialis > Pluvialis apricaria. Next base: position 6,516,417 of record CM030032.1, read on the forward strand.
CCCGGCTGCGGTGTAAAGCACATTTTTAACATCTTGTCCCGCCCGGACTGGCCCCAGGGCTACTGCATGAACTATTTCCTGCTTAATTTGTTCGAAGGCTTGTCGTTGCTCAGGGCCCCATTTAAAGTCATTCTTTTTCCGGGTCACTTGATATAGAGGGCTCACAATCAGACTGTAATTTGGAATATGCATCCTCCAAAAACCCACAACAGCTAAGAAAGCTTGCGTTTCCTTTTTACTGGTTGGTGGAGACATAGCTGCTATTTTGTTGATCACATCCATCGGGATCTGATGGCGTCCATCTTGCCATTTTATTCCTAAAAACTGGATCTCCTGTGCGGGTCCCTTGACCTTACTTCGTTTTATGGCAAAACCAGCTTTCAGAAGGATTTGAACTATTCTATTGCCTTTCTCAAAAACTTCTTCTGCTGTGTTGCCCCATACAATGATGTCGTCAATGTACTGCAGATGCTCCGGAGCTTCACCCTGTTCCAGTGTGGTCTGGATTAGTTCATGGCAAATGGTGGGGCTGTGTTTCCACCCCTGGGGCAGTCGATTCCAGGTGTACTGGATGCCCCTCCAAGTGAAAGCAAACTGTGGCCTGCACTCTGCTGCCAAAGGAATAGAGAAAAAAAGCATTAGCAATATCAATTGTTGCATACCACTTGGCTGCCTTTGACTCCAGTTCGTATTGAAGTTCTAGCATGTCTGGTACGGCAGCGCTCAGCGGTGGCGTCACTTCATTCAGGCCACGGTAGTACACTGTTAGCCTCCACTCTCCATTAGATTTTTGCACCGGCCATATGGGACTGTTAAAGGGTGAGTGGGTCTTGCTGATCACTCCTTGAGTCTCCAGTTGACAAATCAGCTTATGGATGGGAATCAGAGAATCTCAGTTAGCGCGATATTGCCGCCGATGCACTGTTGTGGTAGCAATCGGCACCTGTTGCTCTTTGACCCTCAACAAACCTACCACAGAAGGGTCCTCCGAGAGACCAGGCAATGTAGACAGCTGTTTAATTTCCTCCGTCTCCAAAGCAGCTATGCCAAAAGCCCACTCGTATCCTTTTGGGTCTTTGAAATACCCTCTCCTGAGATAGTCTATGCCAAGGATGCATGGAGCCTCTGGGCCAGTCACAATGGGATGCTTTTGCCACTCATTTCCAGTTAGGCTCACCTCAGCTTCCAATACAGTCAACTCTTGGGATCCCCCTGTCACTCCAGAGATACAAATGGGATCTGCCCCTCTGTAACTTGACGGTATTAAGGTACATTGAGCTCCAGTGTCCACGAGAGCCTTATACTCCTGTGGCTCTGATGTGCCAGACCATCGAATCCACACGTTCCAATAAACCCGGTTGTCCCTTTCCCCCACCTGGCTGGAGGCAGGGCCCCTCTAATCCTGATCATAGTATCCATTACTCACTTGTTGCAGAAATGACTTGGAGGTTCCTTCAAGAGGATCAGAGGTAAGATCAGGCCTTCTACTCTGTCTGGGGGGCTGCCTGCTGGAAATGGGAGCAGTACTTTTCCTGGAGGGATCTCCCTTTGTGATTGTTCTTCATTGCAACTCACGTACCCATGCCTGTAGGGTCGAGGTAGGTTGTCCATCCCACCTCCTCATGTCCTCTCCATGGTCGCGCAAGTAAAACCACAGGGTGTCTCGTGGTATGTACCCTCTATACTCTCCCTGTTGAGTAGGGAAACGCTTGCTCCTAATAGCTGAGATGCTGGCCTGTACAGGTGGGGAATAGGACATACTCTCCTCAAGTTGTTGGACCTTCTGGGACAGTTTCTCCACAGCTGAGACGAGGAGGGAAGAGAAACTTTCTTCATATTGCCGGAGTCGGCCAGCCACCTCATCCACCGTTGGTCCGTCTTCGCCTTTCCATTCCATCACTGCCAAGGAGTTGGCATACGATGATGGTACGCTCCGTACAAACTTCCGCCATATGGGCCTTGTGCACTGGACTTCATCAGGGTCTGTGGGTAACTGCGCGTTATCTGGGTCATAGTAAATCATCTCCCGCACAGCTAATTCTCTTAGGTACTGGATACCCTTTTCCATGGTGGTCCACTTGCTCGGCCGACATACAGCATCTTCACTGAAGGGGTACCTTTCCCTCACACCTGACAGGAGTCGCCTCCAGAGGCTGAGGGCTTGTGTCTTCTTCCCAATCGCCTTGTCAATGCCCCCTTCCCTAGACAGGGATCCCAGCTGCCTGGCTTCCCTGCCCTCTGATTCCAAGCTACTGGCCCCATTATCCCAGCATCGGAGCAGCCAGGTGACAATGTGCTCGCCTGGAAGTCAGCTGAAATCTTTTCGCATATCTCTCAGCTCACTCATGGATAGAGATCGGGTGATTATCTCTGGTTCCGTCTCTTTCTCCTGTTCTTTTGATGGCCCTGGTTCATCATCATCCCTAACTAAGTGAACTGATTTCTTGGTGTATTTCTTCTTCTGTACAGGAGCAACTGATACAGGCACGGGTTGGTTGTCTGGTTCAGCTGCCATGTCTGCCACTGAGGTTTGAGTGGCCGCATTGCCTGCCACCGGGGTTGGAGTAGCTGTATTGTCTGCCTCTGGAGTTGGAACAGCTGCAGTGCCTGCTGCAGGGGTTGAGTAACCACAGGGCCTGCCACCGGGGTTGGAATAGCTGCAGTGCCTACTGGTTTAGTTTCCCCCTCTTTCCCCTGAGGGTGCTGCATAACACCGAGCAGTGTCTGGTAGATACTGGCCAGGGCCCAGCACAGTGCAGTGAGTTGTGCGTCTCTGGGATAGCCACAGCATTTTCCTTTTAAAAATTCTACCACTTTATCAGGGTCCTGTAATTGTTTGGGGGTGAAGTCCCAAAACATTGGAGGCGAGAAATTCTCTAGACACGTGCCCATATTCTCCCACATGCCATGCCACCCCTGACTATCCAGCCTCGGGGCAGATCTCTGGGTGGTAGTCTTAAACAGTTGTCTAACCCTAAACAAGACCTGAAACACATTCAGGAGACACAGCAATAGGACCAGACTGGTCTGAGCATCCCAAGGATATTCGAAATTCTCAAAAGCTGTCATACCTGGCCCGAAGGAGAAAAGGGAAGTGAAAGAGCTAGGGAAAGTATCCCCCCCCTGTTTCCCCCATAGATCGGGTATGATTATTAATAAATTCTGAGAGATGGCGACCAAGGTATGGGCAGGACAGCAATACCGCATAAACACCCCAACACAGCGACCTGAGCAGCGATGCTATCATATCATACGCTGATATTGCACAGGACAGCAAAATGATAATCCTGATCCCTCTCCCCGAGGTAACAAACACCATCACGGGGAGTACATAGAGCACGTAGGAATTTACATAACACAGCCACGCAAACAAACGAAGCAACATTGTAACCGAGGACTATCGAACTAATATGAGAAATGCATACAACAAACTCGTATTAACAAGCCCTGGTCGGGTCTGTCGTTATCTCAACCCTCCGAGCCCTGCGTTGGGCACCAAAAAGGACTGTCGTGGTTTGGCCACAGCCGGTAACAACGAACCACGCGGCCGCTCGCTCAACCCGCACAGCCGTGGGGGAAATGGGAAGAAAAAGGCAAAACTCGTGGGTTGAGATAAAGGCAGTTTAACAGAACAGCAAAGGGAAGAGAAAAACAGTAACAATAACACCGATAAAGGAATATACAAACGCGATTATGGCACTGCCGCTCACTGACCGGACCTGCACTGCCGCCGCCCACCCTGAGCCGCGACCTCCGGCAGCTCCCCCCTACAGCCTGGGCATGGCTCACATGGCATGGGATACCTGTGTCCCCTCCCATCCTTGGGGAAATTAACCCCATCCCTGCCGGAACCAGGACACCTGTCCAAAATTAGACCCCAGCATTCAGTCAGGTGGATCACATACTGAATTTTAACAACCGTTATCGCCACTTACTGTGAAGGGAACTTGAGATTGGTAGCTCAGCTTAATGGTATGTCTCATATCTCAACCTCATGAAATTTTAGTTTGGTGGCTTCTCATAAATAAATAAAAGCAAAGTGCTAGGTAATGCCCAGTCATTACAGGAATGGACAATAGTGTGTACATGTCTCAGAGTTTTACTAATGAACGGTGAGGGTCTTTGATCTTGCTCTTTTTTTGTTACATTTGCATTCTCTGTTTATGTATGATTCTCAATAATTTTGTAGATTTGACATTTATAATATTATGCAATTTATTGCAGGGTAGAACTCTGTTTTAATATAAACATATTAAAATACTGAAAGAAAAGGCAACACAGGTCTGTAACATGTTAAGTGTGCAGCTGAGAGAGGGTTTTCACGTTTTTCAGCATAACGGAGCATTCTCTCAAAGTGCTTCTGGTGATTTACTTGCTAATGGTGATTTGCTTTCAATTGTTGAATGAATATTTTAGAAGGTCATCCCTGGAATATGGCAACCTTATCTGTAGAAATGACCAAAAAGATGTCAGTGAACATTTACCCAGCGGTGTTGGTGTTTTGGTATTCAGTGTCTCTTTAAAGTGTCATACAGCTTTTTCTAAGTGACTGGCCTTGAACAAGAGGGAAAAATCCTCTTCTAGTTTAGATCTTGCATAACTGAAACTACTGTTTGCCTTACTGATCATCAGGAAATGGCAAGAACTAGACTTTGACTTTCTTATTTCTCCTGGGGTTCTACGCTTCAGAATTAATTGCATTCAGCTTTTCTGCTGTTCGTCTCAATCTGTGAAAGATGTCTTTTTTTCCTGGCTGTTAGTGAGCAAGCATAATCAGAACTAGCTATTTTGTAAAATGTGATGTTTGGTAGCTCAGCATATAGGGTGCTTATCACTAGCAGAGCACTCCCCAACAGAAGGATCAAATTCTGCTCTTGTTACGTGGACAGAGTTCAGTCAAATTTAAAAGGGGTTGCTGGGGCCATATCAATTGGCAATGCATGCCTCAATGACTAGAATGGTGAGGTAAAGTGATACATCCAACCAGGGATGGCTATTTCTTGCTTTTAATCTCCTGCTTATGCTGTGAAAGTGGAAAATGGTATTTTGCACAGGGGTAGGATTTACTTGTTGTTGTTCTTACTTGTTGTCAACATGAATTTCAACAAAATCTGTATTTTCATTTATTAAATGTATTAGTATGAGATATTTAGATGACAGTGTAAAGTCTTGATGGATGATGATTCTCCCCACTGTGCAGAACAGCCAGTATGAGCATAAAATAAAATTACATCCACCTTGGGTCTCAAGCATTCTTGCGAGTCAGGCGGCTCAGAGTCTATTTCTAACAGACACAGAAACAATGGGCGAAAGCACCCTGTATCTGCTTTTCCAAATAGTTACGTGAAAGGCTGTTTCGCACATGTTATGCAACTGTCAGACATGCAAGGCAGTAGTATTCTGTGCCGTGTGTTCCGGAGGATGGTCCTAAGCTATTTTCAATTTTCTCAGGTCTGGGCTGCTCCTATAGCTGCAGAGTAGATTTAGTCGTGGCCTCCCAAGACTTTTCTGTAGGCCAGTCTCAGTGCTAAGCAGAATCTGCACGCTCTAAGGATATTATATGAGAGCTTGCAAGCCATATGGTGGTTTTCTGCGATGCCTGCTGTGACAAAAATAATTGTCGAAATACTTCTGGGAACCCTATGGCAACTCTGTTCCTGTTGCATGAAGCAGAAGGATGTCTTCCTGAGACTGAAGGCTCCAGCGCACTATTACTATTACTCCTCGAGGAGTGTGTTTGCTTTAGAAGGGAGTAAGGCGTAGGAAACCAAACTCTTACAAGCAAAATGATGCAACAGGGTGCCCAGAGATACAGGAGGGCAAGAAGGAAGCACGTAGCCAGCTTTGTGTCGCCCTAGGAGGACAACAAAGGGCCTCCAGTGACTGCAGAGCTGTGTGTGACCACTGATGCCACCACCAAGAGCCTGGGTCAGGGGGAGGATCAGGCCCCAAACTGGAAACCGGGTGGGAGTGAACCATCCCCAAATTCTGGGACCACCCAGGACGGACTGAGCAGGAGCAGGGAGTGGTATGCACCCTCACTTTCTCAGCAGGTAGCCCAGCTCTGAGCCCGCTCTGCGGCTATAAATGCAACCCTGCAGCCGGGGGCTCAGGTGGAACATGTGGTGCCAACACAGCGAGTGTCGGAGGATGCCTGCCAGTCGGAACCACTGGCTGAGACACACGTGCATGTCAGATGCCCGCTGCACCTGATGTTTGGTGCTGGACAATGAAGGTGATAAAGATCATGACAAAAACTTCCCCTGTGCCACCCAGCCTTCAGGTCTGTGCTCTGATCTGAGGTCTCGGTTTGACACTGTGCGTGCATGACGCACCATAGCCAGACTGGTGAGGTGGTGGGGAGGCGAGAGGTGTGAAATGTGCTTTCAGGCTGCTAGTCTAAGGATGAGGCAGCAGCACAGACAGGTGCGATCAGGGTTTTTCCTCCCAAATACCAGAAATGAATTCTATCACTGAAGGAAAAAGCTTGAGGGAGGCTGACAGCCACTTTGTGACTTAGCATTTTGGTTTGCTTCCAAGTCCTTCTGTGTGGTCCAGTTTGGGGCTCCCAGGAAAGCCAAATCCACCTGTATTTGTGCAGCCAGAAGAAAAAAAAAAAATTATGCACAAAACGAAAAGCAAAATTCACCAATTTTTGTGTTGAGGAAAAGTGCTGAAAAAGCCCAGAATTTAATATTATGGAAAAGCAGAAAAAAAAAACCAATTTGGGAAAAATATGGGGTGAAATGCTGGCAGTTTGAGGGATGTTGCAGGGCGTTACCTGGTGTGGGTCAGTTATCCAGAGTGGATTATCTGTTTCGGGTTATCCCAGATGAGTTATCCGCTGTGGGTTATCCCGGGTGGAGCCCCTGGTGTAGGTCGTCCCCACGCGTGTCCCCTCATTCACGTTTCTACCGGCACGTAACCCGCCCCGCCCCCGCCCCCCGCCCCGCCCCGCCCCCGCCTCCCGCCCCGGCCCCGCCCCCCGCCCCGCCCCGGCCCCGCCCCCGGCCCGCCCCGCCCCGGCCCCGCCTCGTTCTCGCTGCTGCTGCCCCCGTGTGGCCGAAGCGCGGTACTGCAGCCATCCCCGGCGGCGGGGTGCGCCAGGAGCACCGGGGAGGCGAGCGAGCCCCTTCGCCGGAGGCGGGGGTGTCTCCTGCCCGCTGGCCGCCCGGGGGTGGCGGGGAGGGAAGCTTCAAACTGCCCGCTGCGGCAGGCTGCCGGTCCGCTGGAGGCGAGCTGGCTCCGGGCAGCCCCCGGGAGTTACCCGAGCGTTGACGGAAGGCGAGAGGGGAAGCAGGCGGGCACCCCCGCCAGGCACAGGCACCGGGCGCCCGCCCAGCCCGCCAGAGCTCCCCCGGAGTCTCCCCCGTCACCCCTACGGCCGTGTCCCCCCCCTCACCGCTGCGCCCCCCCACCGCAGATGCCGGCCCACCCGCCGGCGCAGCGCCTGGTGCCCCCCGAGCTGCGGGAGCGGCGTCCCCCCTCGAAGTGCCTGACCCCAGGGGGGGGCCGCGGGGGCCGGGCTGCGCAACCGGTTTATTTTGTGCTGTGGCACACAAATCTCTAAAGCTTTTAAGAAGCAAAAGCCGGGTTTTGGGGAAACCCGTTCCCCGTCAGGACCGGCAACGGCCCCGCGCCGCCGCGGGCGCAGCTTCACCATGGCAACCGCTCGCAGGCGGATGGCCGGGAGGGCGGACTAATCCCAGCGCGGGCGCCGCGCTTCGATTGGTCGGGTGGTCTGGTCGGGGTGGGGCGCGGCGGCGATTGACGGCGACGCCGGGCCAATGGAGCTGGACTCTCAAGGACGGGTGAGGACGGCGGCCAATGGGCGCGCGGCGTGGGCGGTCCATCGTGGGGGCTCCGGAAGCGGAGGGAGGTGGGGGAAAATGGCGCCGAGTTCGAAGTCGGAGCGGAGAGGAGCGGGGCGGGGGCGGGGGGAGAGCGGGTCCTGGCGGGCGGATCCCGGGCCGGGCCGGGCCGGGCCGGGCCCGCGGTGCCGCCGTGAGTACGTCGTGAGGCAGCTGGAGCGTGTGAAGGTGAGCGGGGGAGTTGGGGAACGGGGGGCCTGAGGGGGGGGGCAGCGTAGAATCGGAGCGGGGGTGGCTGTGCCCGGCTCCCCGCGGGGTCCCTTCGGGATGTGGGGTTGTTGGTGCGGCGCTGGTGGTCCCGGAGAAATCGAGCCCGAAAGGGCGATAGTGAAGCGGCGCCTGGGCCGTGCTGGCGCTGCCCTGTGGAGAGCTGGGCCCGGGTCCTCCGCAGTTGTCCAGCGCTCCCCAAAAGTGCCCGTGGGCCCCGGGGATGGCGGGCTGTGGGGGGGCTGCCGAGGTGAGGAAGCGGAGACGGTGAGCTGGTTTGGGACCCGAAACGGAGAGCAGGTCTTCTGCCCCCGGGGCTGAAAGCAGGCTGCTGGGGGTGATTTTTGGGGCTCAGAAAGAGGTGGAGTCGTGTGGCTTTGGGCTGAGGAGGAGGGGTCGAGTGCTGCGGTTTTGAGGCTTGAGACGAGGCCCAGGGACTGGGGTTCTGGGCTCAGAAACGGGCAGTAAGTGAGCTGGTTTGGGGGCCACGAGCAGACTCCGGTTTGGCTGGTTTTGCAGGGGGGAGAGAGGCAGAGAGGGGTGGGAGGGCGCTGGGGGCTGCAGGGAAAAGCAGGGGGTGGGTAGAATGCGTGGACCCTCCCCGGAGGTGGGGATCTGGTGCCGTGGGCCCCCCGCGTTCAGGAGGCCGGCGTGCAGCAGGCTGAACTCCGTGTCTGCAGGGGTCTCTGGGGGGAACTCTCTCCTCTTCGACTCCAGCTCTTTCTAGTTTGCTGTTTAGAGTAGTTATGAAGTAATTAGTTATACAAAGTAATCAATATTGATACTGTGTCCAGCTATGGTGTTTAATGTCAATACTCAAATTATGACGGTGATTGAAGGACGCCCTTGTCAAAAGCCCAGGCTGTTGCAAGTAGCTGGAGCTTGTAAGGAGAAGGAGCAGCCGGGCGCAGGCCGGGCTGTCCCCAGCGAGGAGCCATGAGCAGCGGGAAGGCGAGTTGTCCTGCTGCCAGTGGGGAGCCGGGCCTCTTCCCTGGGGAGTTAAATCCACGCCAGGCGCCTCTCTGGGCCCCGCTCCCGAGGGCAGAGGCGGGCCGGGGGTGCCCCGGCTTGTCCCTGTGGGCTGGCTGTGACAACCAGGGTCATTTCTTGCCCCTTCTTTTCCCAGTGTCCCCTTGTGCATTCCAGGAGGAAAATCCTGCGGGGTTGATTCCGCCGGCTGCTGAGGTAATGGCGCGCGTGGGGCTGGGGGAGCGGGGAGAAACGTTTGGGAGTTCCGGGGCGCTGCAGGTACTCTGCATCAGACCCGCAGAATAGGCAAAGTTGCTGCCAGCGTGGAAAATCTGGTGCAGAATTACAGTTAACAGAGCGCGCCCCCTTCCCGAATTGGTGCCCGAGTAGTTAGGAATGGCTTCCTTTTGGGTAAAAGAGCCAGCTTTCCTCTGGGATAAATTTAGAGCTGCCTGCTACCTTCTTTAGGGTTGTGGAATAATTACTAAAATAACCAAAAATACAGCATTGTTCATACATTAAGGAAAAGCTTAAAATCAAAAAGGTTTCTAGGGTAGAATACAGCCGCAGATGGTATGCGAAGAATCCACTACATTGGTGATTCCCTGCACAATATCGCTCGCAGAGCAACACGGGGATGGAGTGGGGTGGAGATTCCACGGCCAAGCCCTGCGATAATCAGCAGATATGGGAATGAGATGGTCCTATGGAACTGATAAGCTGCACACTTGCTACCCTGAGCCAACAGTTTGTCAAATTTTGACAAAATGCTGTACTTTGTGCGAACTTTGCTCATTCTAATGTCATTATAATACCGGAACACACCTCCATCCCAAAGGATACCCACCTCCAAGGTGTGACCACTCCTCCTTGAGTCTGTGCCCTGAATTTTTGATAAACTATACCTTTAAATGTGAAGCGAGGGAATTTTACACCAATCATAATAAAAGTATTTACGACTAAAGTCACTCAAACTCCACCTTGAAGGGAAAAAAACAGTATAAAAATAGCCCAAAAAAGGGGGAATATTAGGGAAGACACCATCGTGAAGAAGTCGAGGAGGACTCCATCAAAACTGCCTTCGACTTCCAGGACCAGCCGATGGGCTGAGCCTTTCTTCCCCCCCAGAGGGACGCCTTTGGGTAAGGCTTAGACTATACCAAGTGCTTCCTCAGAAAACTTAGAACTCTCTCTAGAGAGTCGCTTTCCTATATTTATAGCCAGGCTGTACTGTATATAACTTTGTCGCGCGTTTTGTATAACTAACACCACTTTTATTTGCACGTGCTTCACAGACAGTGTATTTATCACCGGCAATCCGTAAGAACTTATGTATCTGTTGCTAAAATAAACTGCGCTGCTTAAGTAGCTGGTCGTTTTGGTTTCTCATTGAACGCGACCACAAAAGTGGCCATGGTAGTTCATGAGCATGACTGGACTGAAAGTGCAGTCCACTATTAGTGTATCCAGAATCGTGATAGTTTACTATATATATTAAACACGACTGGACTGATAGTGGTGGATTGGGCATCACTCAGAATTCAAACCTGGCCGCACCTAGCCTCCCACCTCGGTGAGGAGTGTTAGAACGCAAGGGGGTTTGTTTTCTGCCAAACTGCTCTGCCCTTGAACGCAACAGTAAAAAATTGGTGTAGTCGGCAGGATTGTCATGGATAAACTGCTGCAAAAATACGATTGTGCCCCTTCCCAGGTTGGGAAGGAGTGGGCCCAGAAATTTTGGAAGGATGAAGAGGAAGTGGTGGAACGTATCAGAGTGTCAGGCTTCACTAAAGCTCACACCAGGGAAAGGCAAGGGTGTGATTTGTGCAGCGTTAGGCACCTGTTTATCTTGTGCACAACAAGAAGCTAAAGAAGCCCCTGCTCCTAACCTAATTTCTGCTGTAGAATATGCAACTTTGAAATCAGAAAACGAGGTGCTGAAGTCATCATTAACTTTTCAGAAGGAGACAGGAGAAAAACTAAGAACTCAAGTTGATAAATTCGTGAGTGAAAATCCCCAACTTAAAATATTACTGGAAGGGGTGAATGAACTCTTAGATAAAACACAGCCCTCAGCCCAAGTCCAACAGATTCGTAAGTTAATGTGCTGTTCAAGTTCCGAAACTCAGGCTGGGGATTTTTGGTCTAACAGTGATGATGATGAGGAAAACGAAGCAGAAGAGACTTTTGCTTCCAATTCCCAAGTCTTTCCTCTACAACCCCTAGTTAAAACTGAAACCGCAGTGGATGATGATGATGAAGTTCGTACCACTGTGCGTACTGTTCTGTGGACACCGACAGAGTTGGCTAAAATAAGAGAAATACTCAAGGCGACCAGGGGAGTCAGCTGTTGAGTACGTGTGGCGAATTTCTTCTGAAGGAGGAGATAGAATTATGTTGAATGAAGAAGAGGCAGGAGACTCTTGGGGACCGGGAGTGTTTGTAACCACCATGCCCGGTGATCGTAATTATTCCCTAACTGCTTGGGCAGCCTATTGGGCAGGTGGTATGGATCCCCGAGAGAGGGGGGAGCCGTTAGAGATCAGAGCTACAGGCTACTCAGATCTGTCTGCGGCCGTACGGAAAGCGGCTTGTCTGCAAGCCACGTATGACCGAGAAGATTTTCAAAAATCCCCAATGTTAGCCCCAGTTGACCTGGAACGATTAGCCCCTCTCATCTGTGGTCTTCCAGATTGCCTAAAGCCATTTGTTGTCAACACTCAAGAGCGCATACGAGGTGCTCAAAGTAGTCGGTCGTAGGCGAGCCCAGCGTTACTATATACCCACTTGGAATGACTGCACGCAAGAAATAGACAAATACAGGCGCCAAATGGGCTGGGCCAGCCTAACTAGTGAAAAACCCACCGATTACCCCCGAAGGGTTCGTCAAGTCCAAACTCATGCTCAAAACCCTAAATTGGGTGGAAAGTTTAAGCCTGATAAAGATCGAAAGGAGTTGTGGCGTAAAGCCCCAGATCTGGGGGTACCCCGGCAATTCTCGCACGGTGCCCCTACGCAGGATCTCCGTACATTAGTCCAGTCTCTAACTAAAAGAAATAATTCGTGTGGGGAAAAAAAGTCTGATCAGAGAGCCCCCAAGCTGTGAGAAAGTTGTGCCTTCTGCACCAGATCGTAACTTAACAGAATTGCTAGAGTCCCAGCCAAAAAACTCCTATCCCCGGGGAGGGCAGTGAGCCACCCTGCCCGGCAAGTACTAGCGATTCAATGGCTCTCTCATAAATTCTCCGAACCTATTATTGCCATTCCTGTTGGACCCTGAAAGATGTTAGTAAACTTTATTATTGATACCGGAGCCCAAATGTCTGCAATCACCAACAAAATGGCACAACTTTTGGGTATAAATCCCACCAGATGTAGAGTCAACTTTACAGGAATTGATGGTGTAGTAAAAACATGCCCCACTGCAAAAATTACTCTCTGGTTGCCGGGGGAACAGCGGCTAACCAGGACAGAAGTGCTTGTGGGTGCCTCGCATGCTAACCTCTTAGGGTTTGACGTGTTGCGTGGGCAAATGTGGAAATTCCCGGATGGAACGGTGTGGAGTTTTGCAGGACATGAAAAGGGATTAGGCACCGTGAAAGTGAGTCTATTAGAAACTTCCATACCTTTACCTCCCTCTAAAATCACCAATGTTCAGCAATATCCACTGCCTGCAGCTGCGCTTGCAGGAGTTGACGGGGTGGTGTCAGAATTAGAAAAAAGAACATGATTAAAAGGACTCACTCACTTTATAACTCACCGGTGTGGCCAGTAAAGAAACCAACCAGGCAATGGCGTTTTACAGTAGATTACCAAGAGTTAAATGTCAATACTGCACCTCTGACCTCTGCAGTTCCCAATATTGCTGAAATTGTGACAATGATACAAGGAGCTGCCCATTCTTGGATGGTCCTGGCAGACTGCTCTGGATCCTTTCCATCTGTCCCATACTGTTACGGCAGAAGAAAGGGCCACCATGGAGAAACAGTAGCAGTTGACAATCTGCCGAGAGAGGAAAAAGCCCTTTAGCGTAAAGCCAGGTAGAAATCTCAAGCCGCCTTCTTCCCTGGAGGTTTGCCAAGACGACAGCTGAGCAGAGGAAAAAGTACTCGGCTTCATCTTCGGGACGGCTCTTGGTGCAGGCCACTAGAGCTCTTGCCTTTTTCAGACAACCCTGCCTCGTGTTGACTCACCGGCAGCTTTAGTCGCACTAAAGCCACCTTCCCGACTGCACGCAGGTGGCAGACACAGACAGGTACATTTCCTCAAGCCCAGGTAGAGCCAAGGCTTCCTCACCCTGTACGGCCCAAGGTGAATGTTTTTGTTCAAGGGTACAGCAACCCACCTGTTCTTCTAAACCACCTCCGTGCAAAAAAGCAATGATTTTTTTTTTTTCTTTTTCCAGGCCCTTTCTCCAAACGGTCGAGATCTTTTAAAACTGTGGTTGTGCCACCAAACCTGCTCAGGGTCCCTGTCAGCTTTTGACTGCCCTTGGCCTTACCGGGCACACGCTCTCTGCTGCCTCCCAACAGCAAAAGTACGGCACGCTCCCGGACCCGAGCGCAACCCTGCAGGTGCCCACGTGCACCTTGCTCTTTACACGAGGAGCCCCTGAGCATCCCTGCGAGCGCAGCTGCACGTGCAGGATAAGCTTCACCTACTCTGGTGTCAGAGGATGCCGTTTCTGAAGCTCGAAACTGAAAGCCGCAGTTTGACACTCGGCCAGAGCAGAAGTCATCCATAACGAGAACTCCACAAAAACGTAGTGACGCAAATTGCAAACCCACAGCAGCAGCAGCAGCAGCTTCAGAGAAAAACAGACAGAGAAAAGGCTCAGCGTTCACAACCCTTACAGAAAACAGGCATTCTCCTTCCCTTCCGAAACCCGCCTCTTAGGTCTAAATATCGCAGCACCACCATGGCAATACCCAGAGGAACAACAGCCCCGCCGCCAGACGTTTGTGGAGCGGGGCACACAGACAGGGGGATGGGGTTTTGCCACACACAGCCCTGAATTTCCTGAAAAGTTACGTTTACCAGAAATAGCCACTTGGAACGTACTGCCAAACAACACTTGGCAACAAAACTTTGATGGGTTTGACACACGTAGTTTCGGGGGAACTTGCTATTTGCTGCCTGCTGTTGTTGCGGTCGTTCTTCCTTCGTAAATTCCACTTGTAGCCAAGTTATTCACTACTGGTTCAAGCATTTACCTTCCTGGTTTTACCAGTGCATTTACACAGGCAAGTAACTTAATTGCTCCGCTCAAATTATCCAAATGACAGTTACAGCCACGAGAGAGGAGTGAAAAAGGGGAGGTCAGGCAGCAAAGGAGCTCTGCGGGCTGCCACCAGGCAACACCATGCTCTGCTTTTGAAGCCACACACATGCCCCCAAAAAAGCCACGCACCCACACAAAACAAACCAAAAAAATCCCACCTGTGAGGGAGCTGGGGGGAAATTAATGAAAGGGAAGACCAACAGCTGCAACATTAAGTGAAATTTGGCTTTAACCGTGTACTCCAGTGACTCTCCGAGTCTACACCTCAATCTGCTGAACGACTAGTCCTTTTCTGGAAGGACAAACTTTTCTCCCTTAAAAGTCCCAGACCGAAGACTCCATGGAACAGAACGTGGGGATTGAGCCACAGGACAACATGCCATCAACACTCGAATAAAAAAATAATAAAAAAAAAAATTGAACAAAAATCAAGTGAAACATCAGTTTCCATCATGTTTCATTCATTACATTTCCACTGGCTGGCATCTAGGTGCTCAAAAATTAACTATACTGACACCACATACTCAAAAAAATTCAGTTACGCAGAGAAAAACGAAAGCCTGTTTCCAACTCGCCCATAAAATTAGCACGAACAAACAGAAGAGAAACGCTTGACCCTAAAGAAGGTATCAGGCAGCGCTTAGTTTATCCTTGAGGAAAGTTCGCTCTTTTAACCGGAAGGAAGACATCCCTAACTACCCGGGCACTAAGGTAGGGAAGGAGGCGCGCTCTGTTCACTGCAATCCTGCATCAGCTTTTCTGCACTGGCAGCAAATTTGCCTTTTCTGTGGGTTTGATGTGGAGCACCTGCAGCGCCCCTGAACTCGCCAACGTTTCTCCCCACTCCCCCAGTGCCACGCGTGCCATTACCTCAGCAGCCGGCGGAATCAACCCCGCAGGATTTTCCTCCAAGGGTGCACGAGGGGACGCTGCGAAAAGAGGAGGCGAGAAATTACTCTGTTTGTCACAGCCAGCCCACGGGGACAAGCCGGGGCACCCCCAGCCCACCTCTGCCCTCAGGAACGGGGCCCAGAGAGGCGCCTGGCGTGGACTTCACCCCCCCAGGGAAGAGGCCGGGCTCCCCGCCGGCAGCAGGACGACTCGCCTCCCCGCTGCTCGGAGCTCCTCGCTCGGGACAGCCTGGCCTGCGCCCGGCCGCTCTTCAGCCACGCGGGGAGCGCAATCCGGCCGGTGGATACTCCGGCCAACAGACGTTCCAGCTCATTGCAGCTCCTGCTCATTGCCCGTGCCGGGAGCTTTGCCTTTGGCTAATGCACGCTCCGGACAGCAGACATCCCGGCTCGTCTCGCTCCAGCTCCTGCTTGCCCCAGCTCTGGCTAATTGAAGCCCCAGCTCGCCACTGAAGCTCCGCTTGATTTCAGCTCCTTCTCCTTACAAGCTCCAGCTACTGGCAACAGGCTGGGCTTTTCACGAGCTCGTCAATCAATCCCTGTCATAACTTGTGCGTTAAGATTAAACATCACAGCTGTACGCGGTATAAATATCGATTTGTTCGT